>OY728161.1:1240351909-1242789409 GCA_963277665.1 Viscum album | reverse complement strand
GAAGAAGCTATTGAATTATATACTGATTACCTATTAGATGTTGAAAGCATCGGTTTCCTAAAGTCTTATCATAAAAAATTCCTTCTGGGTAAAGGGATTTCCATAAGATATGTTGTTACAATTACCTTGATAGAGTGGAAGAAACTGCACCTTTACATATTACATAATAGTGAAGATGTTGATTCATACATTGAAGCCCATAAAGAAATTTTTATATATTTGAATCCATCAAAGGCTGAAGGATGGATATCAAATACACATAATCAATAGTTTATTAGATGGTTCAGAGATCAAATGTATAAGAAGTTGTCTAAAAATCCGAATTCAATTCTCAAAAAACTTCAATGGTTGGCCAGAGGACCGAATGAAAATGTTATATATTACACTAGTTTTGTTATCAATGGTTATAAATTCTATACAAAAGAACATTTTGGCTTCAGTACGATACAAAATAGTGGTGTTATTCTTGTAGATGAAGAAATGCACATATCTAGTTCCAAGGATAGAAATCCAATTTATGAAAATATGTCATATTTTGGCATTATCAAATAGATATACAAGTTGTATTATAAAACATTTCAAGTGTCGTTTTTCTATTGAAAATGGTTTTAAAATATCAATGGAGTGAAAGTTGATGAAATGGGATTTGTGAATGTGGATTTCAATGTGTAAGGGGAAAAGGATGAGTTGTTCATAATATCATCATAAGCAGTGTAATTATTTTATGTCTATGATCAAATAAACAAGAATTGGTTGATTGTCCTGCTGAAGACTAAAACAAATGTCAAGTCAGATGAAAATTCAATTGAGGATGATCCTTTCATTGGGATATCATAATCAGTTCATTTCAGTCCCAATGTAGACAATGTCTTATATGTTAGAGGGTCCACAAAGAGTGGATTTGGATTCTTGGTAGAGGAACCAAATCCTTGAAACCTTTAAAAAAAGAAAGAGATTTCAATGAGAAGGTAAAAGTGTTTTTTAATATATTATGTTTTTCCTCATAATATTATATGTTCTCTACTGAATTAACATAATCTAAATTAAATGTTTGACTACTCATATAGAAAATGTCTTCTACACATTATGATGTTACCAATCCCTCGGAAGAACAAACTATAATAAAGAAAATCCTTTGGAAAGATGTAAAGGTAATGTTATGATATACTTTCTCTATTTTACCAAAAAATTATATAATGGAAGGTTGATTTCATTTTCATTATTCCTTGAAAAGTTCATTTATTTTAGAGTATTTTTTTCTATGTGTCATGCCTTTGCATGAAGAGAAACAACGTTGTCTCTGCTCAATCATAGAGGTAATCTTGATATTTCTACAATAAAATAATTATCCATAAAATTAATGTATTTTTTCATATTTATGTTTAATTTATTTATTTTTAGTATAACTTACATAATAATTGTTTTCTTATACAGGTGAATTATTTTTTTTGAGTTGGAGTGGTCTTACCATCTTTCATGCCTTTATACACCAAAACTTTCATAGACTTCTTCTCCCTCAAAACCTTTTCACCCCTACAGTGGTGCATTTATCACTTTCTTTCAAGTTCTCTCCACTACCTTTACAAGATTAATAATGATGCTACCTCTACTCAATTATAGAGGTAATCTTGATGTTTGCATAGTAAAATCATTGTCCATATAATTAATGTATTCTTTCATATTTATTTTTAATTTATTACTTTTTAGTATTACTCATATAATAATTGTTTTATTATATATGTGGATTATTTTATTATATTTGGGGTGTTATGTCCATATTTCATGCCTTTCTGCACCAAAACTTCTAAAAAAATCTTCTCCCTCAAAACCTTTTCACCCCTACAGTGGTTCATTTATCACTTTCTTTCAAGTTATCCCCACTACCTTTGTAGGAAAATCAACGACGCTACCTCTGCTCAATTACAGAGGTAATCTTAATGTTTTCACAGTAAAATCAGTGTCCATAGAATTAATGTATTATTTCATATTTATGTTTAGTTTTATTTTTTTTATTATTACTTGCATAATAATTTTTTTCCTTATACAGGTGGATTATTTTGTTCAAGTTGGGGTGATCTATCCATCTTTCATGCCTTTCTACACCAAAACTTTCACATACTTCTTCTCTCTCAAAACCTTTCACCCCTGCAGTATTGGCATTTATCAATTTCCTTCAAGTTCCCTCCTCTGCTCAATCACAGAGGTAATATTGATATTTTCATAGTAAAATCATTTCCCATATAATTAATGTATTATTTCATATTTATGTTTAATTTATTTATTTTTAGTATTATTCATAATAATTGTTTTCTTATACAAGTGGATTCTTTTTTTCGAGTTGATGTAGTTTATTTTAAACTGTTCATGCAGTGTTGGAAGTTTGACAAACAAAGTCAATGAAAATCATGGTAACATTGATAGTTAGGATTTTTTTAGACTTTGGGATGTGTATAAATTAGTATCACCTCAATCTGACACACAATGTGACCGGTATGACTCCAAGTACTTCTTTCTATTTAAAATTGACATTAAATTTAGTAAAAAAGACAAATAACATACTCAAAACCAAGAAAATATATTCATATTGTTTTGATACTTTAATACAATTATCCATAAGTCATTTATTATGTGTAAGAATCATTCTAACCTTAATCTGATACATGATGTGCCTAATATGACTCAATGTGTCTGTTATTAGTTTAAAATCAACATTTGACTTTAAAAAGTGTCACTCACTGAAAACCGAGAAAATGCACTTAAATTTTCTTGATAATTTAAAGAATTTATTCATAATTCATTTTTGATGTGTATGAATCGGTCTCACATCAATCTGATACATGATGTGATTCATATGATTCAAAGTGTGTGTTTCAAGTTTAAAATGACATTTTAGTAAAAAAAGACAAGTGGCATACTCAAAACTAATAAAACACATTAATATTGTTTTTATAATTTATGAAAAAAATTCATAAGTGATTTGGAACATGTAGGAATCATCCGCACCTTAATCTGATGCACAGTGTGACCAGTATTACTCTAAGTGTATCTTTATTTAAAATTGACATCAATTTTAGTAAAAAAAAACTGACCTACTCAAAACTGAACAAATACATTTAGATTGTTTTGATATATTAATAAAATGTTCCATAAGTGATTTGATATGTTCATGAATTAGCCACACCACAATCTGACACACGGTGTGACCGGTATGACTCCAAGTGCATGTTTTTATTTAAAATTGACATCAATTTTAGTAAAAAGTCCAACTAACCTACTCAAAACTAAGAAAATGCATTTACATTTTTTAAATACTTTATAAAAATGATCCATAAGTTATTTATGATGTGTAGGAATCAGCCTCGCCTCAATCTAAAACACAATGTAATCAATATGAGTTAAAGTATGTATTTTAATTTTAAAATTACATTTTAGTAAAAAAGACAAGTGACGCACTCAAAACTGAGAAAACACATTCATATTGTTTTGATAATTTAGGAAAATGATACATAAGTCATTTAGGGCATGTAGGAATTAGTCTCACCTCAATATGACACATAGTGTGACTAGTATGAATCAAAGTACATCTTTTTATTTAAAATTACCATCATTTTTAATAAAATGGACAATTGTCCTACCCAAAACTAAGAAAACACATTCTGGTTATTTTTATACTTTAAAATAATGATACATAAGTCATTTGTGACATATAGGAATCAAATTCACCTCAATCTGTTATATGATGTGCTCAGTATGACTCAAAGTTTCTGTTATCAGTTTAAAATCAGCATTTTAGTTCAAAGTGTCACTCACTGAAAACTGATCAAATGTACTCGTATTTTCTTAATAATTTAGGAAAACAATTAATAAGTCATTTTTGATGTGTAGAAATCTGTTTCATGTTAAACTGATACACGATGTGATCATAATGAGTCAAAAGTTCATGTTTCTAGTTTAAAATGACATTTTAGTAAAAAAGACAACTAACATACTCAAAATCAAGAAAACCCATTCAAATTGTTTTGATACTTTAGGAAAACGATTAAAAAGTCATTTGATATGTGTTGGAATCATCCACATCTCAATATGATGCACGATGTGACCAGTATGACTCCAAGTGTGTCTTTTTTATTTAAAATTGACATCAATTTTAGGAAAATTAACACTTTTTATTAATTTATTTATTTATATGATTATTAACATAAGAATTGTTTTCTTATATAGGTGCATTCTTTTTCTCAAGAAGGGGTGGTTTGTTCAGAAATTGCATGAGTCGGTTCAGTATTAAAATATAAAGAAACATTGATGTTTTTTAATGTATGTAATAATTTGTATTTATATAATTGTATAAAAACACTGTTTGAAATGTCTATAATATAGTGTTTTTTTCTTATGTTTATGTTGTAAATTTCATTTCATTTAAATCATGTATTATGACTTTTTATATCTGGTGTGTTTTTGGTGTTGCATTGTGCTGTTACACCACATTGTAGTGGTGCTACAGTGTGTTGTTACAGCATACTACAGTATGACCCTTTATCAGTGCTTCTATGAGCGCTTATAAAAGGTATTTTATCAACACTTTTATAAGAAAAGATAAAGGTGTACTTTATCAGTTCTTCTATGAGCACTAATAAAAGTCTCTTTATCAGCGCTTTTTTAGCACTGATAAAAGACTAGGGCTTTTAACCTCTCCCATATAGTCAATGCTTTTCTAGTGCTGATAAAGGCCATTTCTAGCACTGTTAAAGGCATGTTTTGTAGTAGTGCATGTTGACCCACATGACACACTGAAAAACACTTGATGTGTAGCTTTCATGGGTTAACACATGTTACATGATGTGTACATGCTAGTTACACATCGAGTAGCCCATGTCTAGCTACATCACATGACTGGAAATTAATATGTGGTGTGTAATGACACCGCATATTAACCACACAACTTTCTATGATTTACGTGGGGTCAAAAATGTGTGGGGTCACACATCATGTACACTAGCTACATGTCGTGTAATCTTTTTCAAACCACATGTCATGTTGGAATCCAATATGTGGCGTTTAATTACGTTATGTATTAAGTTACATAGCTAACTGAGATTTATATGGATTAATCCTTATGGGAGTTGATCATGGGTTCATGGTGTGTAATTTATCATTACACACTATGTATCCATGTCATGCATCTAACAACCTTGGCATGTCTGGATGGAATATTCAACTATTCTTCATAAATTTTTGACCCATTCTTGGCCATATGTACTCAGATTAATGTGTTATCTCAACCATTAGAATAAGGACAAAAATCTATAAATGGAAAAACTTTCAAACCAATGCATGAGATTGATCAAATAAATTATAAATAATTATAAATTAGAATGTGATCATTTTGATTCCACTTGAAGGTTATAAGGTACAGTGAAAGCAGTAGATAGGTGTCTAATTTTGTTTTTCCATCAGTTTCATTGGATAATATCTAAAGAAATTGATGAATTCAAACCTCAGAATCTTCTAGAGAGGATCTTTAATATTTAATTTATAATTAATTTAAAAACTAGAATTACCACAAACTAAGAATTCCTTTGATCAAATTTTTTTGTCTCTCTTTTTTAATTGTCTTTTACATTGAGATTCTAAACAAGGACTCTTCTAGTTGTATTTATGCATGATTCATGAATCTCTGAACAATGTTCTTGAATATTTAGGTGCTAGTGCGATTGAGTTGGGTGCTTCATGTTGTCCATCATTAATCACAATAAGAATATTCTTTTTTTATCTCTACATTATTGAGATGGAGGATGGGAGGATTATTCTCTCTAGGATTGAGAGAATTCTATAGGGATTTATATTGTGCACAACAAGTCTCTTACATTAAAATGTGATATATTTTTCTATATATACTTAAGGTTAAACATAGATAATTTCACACAAACCCTTATCAATATATTTAATTTAAGTAATACTTCATGCCATGTAATAATATTATTATTATTAATATCATGGCATGTTCTTGTTTAAATATTGTTTCTTAAATATATAAATTAATATTTATTTAAATGATATTAAATAAAATATATCATGTTCATCAGGACATTAACTCAGCTCATTGATCCTCCAATGTGGTTTATCGAACCTCAAATAATAAAATATTTATTTGAATAAATATCATTCGTTTGATAAATAAATAAATATTATATTTATTAAACTCATGAATAAATATTTATTTTAATATTTATGTAACTAAATAAATATTTATATTAATATATTCACTAAACTAGGGAATAAATAATTATTTATTTATTACCTTGTGAATATTAAACAAGAGATAAAATTCAACTCGTATATTCAAAATCAAATATTTCATGATTGAATTTATGTGATCAACTTTACTTGGATAATTATTATTTCATAAGTCTAGAATAATATTTATTTATAATAGTAAATTTAATATAATTTAATGAGGTTATAGAAACACTATGTGACCCTCTAGACCTCTTTCTCAACGACATTAGGTGAACTTACATAAAGTTCAAGATCAAATTATAACAATGTGTTAAGACACCCATAGAGAAAGACTTTAATGTCACAATGATAACAATCTTCCTATGAACACTATTGTGTAATATAATCTCTTTATCTTCTGATATCTCATAAAATAGGATGCATATTTGTGTCATCACCTATGCTTGATTTATCATTCTTTGACTTTCCAAAATGAACTCGATGATGAACTGACATGGTCATGGATTTAATCAGAATATTTCATTTCAATCAAAGGGTTAGTGATATCTTCTTCCATTAATATGCAAGGAATAAATACTTTCTTTTCTTATTCAATTAATGTCACATCAATTATGATGCACTCAACGTATTATAACTCGATGCGAGTACATGTTGTCACGGTTTTAATCTATACATAAAACTACATGATTCATGATATACATTAATAATAATATCAAGTCCATGGACCAATACACACATTCATGGATAGAAATATTCAATGACACATAAACACGTGGAATTACTATTGGCGAGTCTGTCCTCATAAACTTCCTTCTTAAAGATCATAAATCTTGAACTTAAAAGGTTTGGTATAACTACAAGTGTGGCACACAATGCTATAAAGAAAATTGAAAATAAATTGCTGGCCTGGAGACTTGACCCCGTGACCATGCCCCAAACCCCAACCCACCCTCACCACCCCAGCCGGCTGTGGGGGGCATCACCAAGCTCTAACTTCATGAGAATAAATATCAATGTTTTATGAGCCTCCAATATCTGATAGTTAAACATAATTTGTGTATCATCAAAAATATGTTATCTAAACCATATGAAATATGTTTAAGAAAATTATCATACCATATCTAGATTCTCATTATAGCATGAAACTACTATAACCTTTCGATATAACAAATACTCCAAAGACATTATCACATTAATGTTACGTGGAAGGATAATCATTATATGATAATATATTTATTAATATTTTGGTAATCAAAAGTATAAATTCAATTGGTTCTATGAAACCAACTCCAAAATGAATGTATCATGTAATTGTTTAAGTGATAAATCACAAAATTATGAGTCGTTGTGAAACATTTTTTAAAACATTTCATTAAATAGGCTGATCATTTATGAAATGTTTGGACTCTTTAGAGTCCCCTTTGTTGGCCTATATATAGAGGTTCGTGGTTTATGATAATAGTGGCATTCGATTGTGTTAAAACATGATAAAACTTCTTAGTCAATGTTCTCTCTATCTCTCGCTTCTATCCCACCTTTAAATAAGATTCTAGAAAACCACGGAGTTGAATGGGGTCTTACCCAAGTGTTAGGTGATTCCCACAATTTTTGGATACCTCCAAAGGAAGGAGTATTTTGGGTGCTTCTTAGTGATCTCGATCAAACATTCATGAAGAGGTTTGGCAGGCCATATCGATTGATGTCATGTATTTCATTCTTATTATTCTTCATTTATATTCATTCCAAACTTAAAAAATATATTCTAGGCTTAATTGGGTTTTAGAGTGTTCTTCTTTTTAGTTTAGATGTTTGAAATCCCCCCGTAAACCCATCATTTATATATTGAATTTTTAAATAATTTTGAAATGATTTATATTTTTTTGTTAATTAATTTGATTAAATAGCCCCACAAGGTGCAACCTAGTGGTTGCGTCCCTATGATGGTATTTGGGAGGTCTCATTTTTTAGACTCTCTGTGCGCATTTAGTGTATATTTTTGTTGTTTATCCCCCTCCACACATGGATGTAATAATTAATTTGATTAAATATTTTATTTATTAATAATTGTATTTGGATATCAGCGATCAGATGGTTTTTTATGGGTTTTACAAAAAAAAATTTAAAAATGGGATAGGGTTCTGAAATTTTTTAAAAACGGGACCCAAGATGCGTGAATAGAGTTCACGCATCTTTCTCTATCGCCAAAGATGTGTGAACTCCGTTCATACATCTTAGGAGCAGCGCAAGATATGTGAACCCCATTCATACATCCTTCATGAAGTGGATAAAGGATGCATGAATGGGGTTTACGCATCTCGCCGTTGTGTTTTTATATAAGGAGCCCCCCATCAAATCTTCTTCTTCTCCTTTGAAATTTGTTGCGAAGCCCTACAAAATTTATTTCTCAACAAATATTTTCTACTTTTAAGAATGTAAAATTTTTATTTAAAATTTTAATTTTTTAATTGTGTTTATTTATTTTATTTGTATGATTTATTTATTTAAATTGTTTTGTGTATAAATTATTTTTAGTTTGTATGGTTTATTTAATTTGTATTGATGCATGTATGAATGTTTAAATTACTATATTTTGTATGATTTTATTTTTGAATGAGTTAATGTTTGTTGTATGAATTCATATCGAATGTTTAGAAAATTTAAATATGGTATGTCAAAAATGTAATGTATATATTAGTAAATAAAATTGTCTTTAAAAATGTATATATTTTTAATATAAATGGAAACTTTAACATATCTTTATGTATATGAAATATGTTATTTTTTTTAAGTAATATTAAATTAAATTATAATATTCTATAGACTATCTATATCATTTATTAAAAATATATTAGTTATATTAAGTATTATATTTAAATTTATTAATAAATATATAGAAAATTATTTTTATTAATGGTATAAAAATTATTTTCTATAAATAAAAATTTTAAATTATATTAACTGTAAATAATTATTATTTGAAGTAATAAAGTATGAAATATAATTATTTAAATATTGTAAAATAGATAAATGACAAAAAAATTATATATATGTAATTTTATTAAATTGAAAATAACATAAGTTTATATTATTTTAATGGTTTTTATTTAAGTGTAAATTATATTAATTTTATTTTCTAGTAATAATAATTTAAATCAATAAATTTAAATTATATTAAGTATAAATAAATATTCTTTCAAGTAATAAAGTATAAAATATCTTTACTTATATTTTGGAAGGTATTTGAATAACAAAAAAACATTATATATATATATATACAATTTTATTAAATTGAAAATAACATAAGTGTCCAGTATTGTAATGATTGTTATGTAAGTGTAAATTATATTAGTTTGAAATGATATTATTAAATTTTATTATTAAATATATATATATATATATACATACAAATTGAAAAGTTAAATTTTTGGAAAATAGGTGTAGATATTTAATATATATTTCATCTAGTAATAGGTAAATTCATATAATATATAGAACATAATAAGTATCAAAAAACATGTTAGGAGTATTGGGTGATGACTGATCTTAAGATGACTGGCCAATGTATAATGAAAATTGCATGCCTTTTGTGTATGTGGTTATATAATTTGTAATAATTGCTTTTTCGTTTTCTCATTGATGACCTGCAAGTCATCTCTCACTAAGTTTGTAAGGACCTATGTGTCCACTTAAAAAAAGTTCTGTATTTCATACCCCTAAACCCCCTCACATGCATGTGAGTAAATTTGTAATTACAAGGCGATCGAAAAGAGGTGTCCCCAAAGAAGTGTCCCCAAAGATGCATCCCCGAAGAGGTGTCCCCAAATAAGCATCCCTGAAGAGGCATCCCAGAAGAGGCATTCCCAAAGAGGCATTCCCAAAGAGGCGTTCAAGAACATGCGTTCGATAAGAGGTGTTTTTGTTTGAAAGGAGGCCAATGGTTGCTGAAATAGTTCATAATAGAGACACTAGGAGTCCACCCATAGTTTTTGGTTAGTTTATCATATAATGATAAACTAATCCATAGTAAGTCTCAAGATCAAGTCATGGTTATTTATTCATAAGTAATTAAAATTTATGAAACATTTGATAAGTGGTATAAAAATATATAATGTTATATTAAATTTTATTTGATAATAATATCAAAATCATTATACCTTAATAATGATAAACCAATAGAAAGAAAAAGTCTCAAG
This sequence comes from Viscum album, assembly GCA_963277665.1. NCBI lineage: Eukaryota > Viridiplantae > Streptophyta > Magnoliopsida > Santalales > Viscaceae > Viscum > Viscum album. The sequence continues at coordinate 1,242,778,979 of OY728161.1, read as the reverse complement.
ATGAATTCATGTATTCAATCATAACCAATTTAAATAATTTAAATTTTGGATTTAGTATATAATATTTTATTAATTATTTTTTTCTAGGTAATCATGTCTGTGAAAATTTATTACAACGGTGAGGCAATTTATACTGAGTAGGGTTTTAGCTATATTTTTTCACCTATAAGAGTGGAAAATCTTCATGATTGTCTGACATTGGATGAATTTCTAAATAAGATTCATAGTCGGTTAAAACTGAGGGTCGGTCAATCCATTGATTCAATAACATATCAACATCTACAACATTCTGAACGTTTTTGGCACACCGAGTACCCTCTGGTCGATGATGAGGATTGGATGGATGCATCTTCCTTATTTTGATAGTAGTGTTATAATGGTTTGATGGAGTTGCATGTGGTGATTTTTGATATAGATGTGGTGCAACCGTCTACTACAGAACCATGTTTTGTGAGATCTGTAGAAGTTGGTCCTTCACATCAGTCTTTTTCATTGCCTCCTTCTCATATGACTCATGTGATAGAAACAAATTATGAAGAAGATGATCATAATTTGAAAATAATTGTAGATTACATTACTGTGTGTACTGCTAATATAGTGAATGAAAGTTTATTTTAGGAAGAAAAGTTTGTTGAGGCATCAGAAGATGGTGTGGGTGAGGGTGATGTGGGGAATGAACCTTATGAGATTCCTTTGAGAGATAGGCTTCCATGGAAAGGTGATGTGGGGAATGAACCTTATGAGGTTCCTATGAGAGACAAACATACATGAAACCCACCAGTTAGTGCTAATCATCCTTTAGTATTGAGTTTCTTAGTTGAAGGAATGTCGTGTGGACAACATTTTGATTGGGATGTCATTACACCAACTTCTGAACTTCCTGGGATTATAGGAAATAGATCTACATCAAATGATAACATTGTCTATATCGGGCAAGATTTTGAAATTAAACTTTCCATGCAGAATGTGATAAAGCAATACCATATAGAGCATCATTTCACATTTGTGGTTGATGAGTCAAAGAAGAAAAAATATATCATTCGTTGTGAAAAATATGGGGAAAAATGAAGATTTCAATTAAAAGAAATATATGATAATTTTTTTCATGTTGGAAGATAACCAAATTATAAGGCTCACACACTTTTGTGCATCCAACCTTGTCGCAGGATCACTCTTCCCTTGATTCAAAGTTTATACCAATTGTTATTGTTGAGATGATACGCACCTATCAGGATGTTCATATTGCCCTTATTCGGGAAAGAATTCAACAGTTGTATAACTATAAGATATCCTACAACAAAGCATAGAATGCAAAACATAAAGAAATTGTAAAAGTGTATGGTGATTGGGATGAATCTTATGTAATGTTGCCACAAATTATGGAATTTTTGTCTCTCAAAAATCAAATTGTTTATCAGTTGGACATTGTTGAGTATGTGTCCCCCAATCACTGAGTAGATTAATCAAAGGTGAAGTTCAATGTGATTTTTTGGGCATTCAGGCCATGCATCGCTACTTTTCTCTACTGTAAATAATTCATTCAGGTCGATGGAACTTTCCTTTATGGTAAGTATAAATGTGTTCTACTCGTTGTTTCCACATAGGATGGTAATTGTGCTCCTCTACCACTTGCATTTTCTATTGTTAAAAATGAGAATTTTGAATTTTGAAGCTGGTTTTTGGCATGTGTACGCACTCATGTCACACAAAACCATGGCATTTGTTTGGTATCTGATCACCATCAAGTGATTGTATAAGTTTTCAATAGTTATGGGGTTTCATGGATTGAGTTGAATGCTTAAAATCGATATTACATTTGGAATATTGCAAGTAATGTCCATAAAAAATCAGAGATGAGTCAATAAAGAATGTGATCCTCAAGTTAGGTATGTGTTTCTAAACTTACATTTAATTTAAAGAAAATTTATTATGTTTTTTAATACATTATTTTGTTATGGTTTCAGCATGAGAGCCCCAAAAAAAATATTTGATCAACGTCTTGAAGAGATTCGAAGGGAAAATGAAGATTTCTATGAATATATGATGCAGATTTCAAAGGAAAATGGTCATTATCATATGATGGTAGTCGAAGATATAGACATATGACCACTAATATAATGGAGTGCATAAATGGGGTCATCAAGGGTTTTTGCAAGCTCCTGATAAGAGGGTTAGTGCAAGATACTTTTTATATATGTGTGCACTACTTTATTGACCGGTCCCAAAAGTCCTATTAGAGGATGGAAATTGGTATGAATTTTACTCAGCATTTCCAAAGTGATATTGATCAGATACTGAATGAGGCTTTGAGATGGAGTGTTGTAGCCTTTGATAGGGAAAATAGGAGCTTTCAGGTAAGGGAGTTCTTTGACCGGGCTACATGTAGAAGTGGTCGAGTGCTTGTGGTGATGTTAGATAACATGTATTGTGATTGCGGCAACTTTCAGGCATTGAGATATCCATTTGTACACGTTATTATAGCTTGTGCTTCAGTAAATATATCATGGGATCCCTATGTTGACTCGGTGTATCACATGAGAACTTAAGTTAACTGTTATAGTGCAACTCGGATTCCTTTCGGTGACTTTCATTCTATCACATTGTCTGTAGATCATCCGACTATTGTCCCTGATATTTCAAGGTTTCATAAATTGGTTTTGTTTTCATTTATGTTTTTTTTTCAATTTCTATTGTTTTTTAAATTATTGGTTTCATACTTTAAGAACCTGGATCTTCTTTTCAGGTAAGCTTTTCCTTTTTCTGGAGTTTTTGAGAAAAATGAACTTTCTGGAAACTTTTTTTTAAAGTACACGCCGTGTACTTTCTGAGTACACGTTGTGTACTTTCTGAGTACATGTCGTGTACTCCTTTCCCGCTGGAAGCCGTGTGTTGGCCATGTTTGGGCCACACACACGGTGTGTAAGGGTGAGGTGGAGGCCGGTTAAATCGGAGTATGGAAAACTGAAGTACACGCCATGTACTCAAGAAGTACACGCCGTGTATTTTCTTTTTTTCATTAAACGGACCGGGGTCGTGCCTGACGCACAGAAGCGTCTTCTTATTCAGGTTTCGTCTGTCCAAGAGCGTCGTACAACCGCAATTCTTCTCTGACCTGTCGTTCCTCCGTCCGACCTCCGTTATATCCATCGTTGATTGCGTTGGAAGCGCAGCAATGAGTTCTTTGTTCTTATTTAGCCTTGTTTCTTGATTCCTTCTCGTTTCCAAGTTATCAAAGGTTGATCATTTTTTGCATTTTCTCAGATCTTCATCGTTCTAAGGGGAATCTGTCGTCGAGGTTCGTGTATATTGATCTCCTAGGATCGAGGTAGGTGGTTTGTGCCTTTCTGTAGAAAGTCTGTGAATATTTTGTGCAAATTCCACCAATTCCCTCGAACGGGGAATTGGGGGTTTCCTATTTTTTCCCTATTGTTTGCCTGCTTTTCTTGATTGCTTTAGTAGAGGTTATTTCTTGTGAGTGGAGTAATTTATTTTGTGCTTAGGTTTCTTTTCCATGCTTGTTTTTCCTGTTGGGAGTTTTTCCGGTTGTCATACCTTGTTGTAGGATAGTGGAACTATCTCTTTGATATGCTGTTGAGCCTTAGTTGATAGCCAAGTAGTTCTTGAGGTTTACTTGGACGATGCACGCACACTGAGCATGTTTTACTTTTCCACACATGACTGTGAGAGCCTAGTGTAGTAGACCATAGGGAGAACCAACGTAAGGGATTCTCCAGAGTGTCTTTTAATACGATGTGAGACCACAGGGGGAATTGACGATGAGTGCTTCCTCATAGAGTTTGTAGTTCTTTGACGCGAGCCACAGGGGTAATGAGATGTTTAGTGCTTCCCCATAGATCCTTTAGTACGATACAAGACTGTAGGGGGAATTGACGGTGAGTGATTCCCCAGAGAGTCTACTTTTTAGCTGAACCAGAGGGGTGAGACTATGTGTGCCTCCCTGAGGGTTTCTAGTGCTTTGTAGGTTGAACCATAGGGGTTAGGTTGTGAGAGCTACCCAGAGGGTTACCTATTTTCTTCTTGCTTTGTCTGTTACTTGTGTACTTTACATGTTAGAACTATGGAGTGTAGCTGCTTGTGTTGTCCTATTTACTGCTTCTTGTTTTATTACTGCCATGTATTCATTGACTATTAGGCACAGATCTTTGGGTGATTGCCTACTGGGATTGTATCTCACACCCTATTTGGGCCATGCTTTTGGGCCCAAGTAGACTATGTTGCTGCAGGTATAGATAAGGGCAAGCGCCCTTCTACATCAGGTTCTTGATTTCACTGGAGCTGGAGAGGATGGGACCGAGCCGTGGCTCACGATGCTGAGGAGTCTACTTTGTTTTATTTTGCACTTGGTTTTATTTGTATTTCAGAACGTTGTTGTGTTTTCTGCTTTCCTTATATACTTGTACCTACTGCATCATTATCATCAATATTATATGTATTCATTGCTTCCACTATTAGTTTCAGTTGTTATGTATGTTGTTATTGCTTCTGCTCTTTATTGTTGTCTTCCTTACCTTGTATACTTTACTGAATGAGGGCATAGTTTTCCCACCGACTCACCAAGGCTCTCGCTGCTAGTCGGAAGCCTCTGGCGTTTGGGGAAACACGCTTGAGTTCATGTGGCGCACCGGGTACGGGGCACCAGTGGAGGGGCTCCGGATTCGGGTCGTTACAAAGTGGTATCAGAGCAGTTCTTTTATCTTGATTTACTATTTGGAGACTTAGCCAGGGATAGGATGGATTCGGTACGTGGTATTAATATGTGCTTGGGAGTAGCTAACCCGTGTGTAGGGAAAATATATACTACCTCGTTAATTTCAGTTTTCTGGTTTTGAGATTTTTTTTTAGTTGATCTGATTTCACCTAGAGTGATTCACACGGCTTGTGCTATTACTGTTTTGATATTGCGGTTCTATTTCTGTCGCAACCGATGAGATGAGGGTATGTCGTCTCATGCATCATATAGGAACTTGTAGAAATCACATTCCATGCATTCTTTCCATGCCATCTAGGGTGCATTAGCGATTGCATGCTGTTGTGATAGATTTTGTGTAGATTATGCATACTGTTGTGATAGATGCTTGATAGATTCTCTGTTGTCATGTTATAAAACTGTTTGTTTTATTCTTTGCTTAAAGTGAATGCCAAGTTTTGATTCTTGAGGTGTTATGGTCCCTCATGGATCGAAACTTGGCACCTCTTTCCCTTGTTTTTAGTGTTCTGGAATTTTGTGCAGTTTCTGAGCTACTGCCCAGAAAAACCCAGAATACACAGCGTGTACTTTTTGGGAACACACCGTGTAGTTTCCAGTCCATGTCACTGACCGTGTGGGGAGAACACGGTGTCATGAAAGTAACTTCTGGAAAACTCCGTGTACGATAGGTACACGCCGTGTAAGTTCGGAGCCGTGTACCCGGTAGTGTCACCAACAACACGGGTCGGGGAAGCTCGGGTAGAACACTTCGTGTCCATAGGGAACACACCATGTAGTCCTGTCCAGGTACCCGGTCATGTCACAAACAACACGGGCCGGCATTACCTTTCTTTCCACATGCTGTGTTTGTGCGGAACACATCGTGTAGTCTTTCCCAGGTACTCGGCCGTCTCACGAACAACACGGGACGGTGTTTCCTTCACCTATACACACCGTGTTTGTTCAGAACATGCCGTGTAAGGTCCAACCATGTAAACGGTCGTGTGATCAACAACACGGGCCACCGAAGCCTTGTCTAGTACACGCCGTGTAGTCTCGGGTTAAGTCGGACCGTGTGGGTTAGCCGTGTAAAGAGACTCGGGCAGGGGATTAGTTTTCTTGTACACGCCGTGTGTTGGGGTCAACACACCATGTAGTTTGAGGTGTTATATGAATTGTAGGGCAGGAGTACACGCCCATGTCAGTGTCTTAAGAAGAGACACCGTGTAGTTTTTATACACGCTGTGTAGTCGTGTTTTGCAATCTTTTGTGTTTTTCTTCCCCTGTTCCTATTTTGTACTCTTGTGTTCTTTGTCCTTGTTTTTCTGATCTAAGGTGTACTTTTGATCTTTCAGAGCTATGCCTCTGAGACGTCCTCTGGTCGTACGTCTATCGTCAGGCAGTGATCAGACACCAGATATGGCTGATCAGTGACTTCCTGTCGATCCCCCAGTCAAGCCAGCCTTGGCACCGGTTGTCATACCAGTTTTGGGTGCTGATGCGCAGTTCAGGGAGGGATTCATGAGGATGATGCAGACCTTTCAGGAAGCACCACCTCCTACCTCGACTATGGCAGACTTGACGCGGGTCTTTCAGCAGCAACATCCTCCCACATTCTTGGGGGAGGGAGGACCTTAGCCTGCAGAGTCATGGATGGAAGCCATGCTAAATATCTTCTAGCATCTGGAGACGCCTCCAGACAGGCGGGTCAAGCTCGCCACCTACATGCTCCGAGACTCCGCCAAGAGGTGGTGGGACATGATCTCACAGGCGGGTCAATAGTAGGCTATGACTTGGGAGGATTTCCAGCGCGTGTTCTACGACTACTTATACCCAGAGACCCTGAGGGTCGATCGAGCCTGGGAGTTCATGAGATTAGAGTAGGGTAATCTATCTTTCATAGAGTATTCCTTTCGTTTCACCGAGCTGCAGTGTTTTACACCCCTTCGGGATGGGAGTGGGGTGTTCTTGGCGAGGAAGTTTGAGGAGGGACTCAGGCGAGAGATCTGCTCGCAGTTGAACATCTTCCAGTTGACTTCCATCACTTCCATTTTCAACCAGGCACTAATTGCAGAGCGCAATCTGAGAGACTCTGGAGCTGCGAGCCAGGGCGGTTCTGCTTCCAGATTTAGCTTTCCTCCAGATGACAGCAAGAAGCATCGTAGGGAGTCTACGTGCGGTGATTCGAGGAAGCGAGATGCATTGTCAAGCAGCCAGGTGACATGCTACCAGTGTGGTCGGACAGGGCACACGAGGCCGCAGTGCCAGAGAGACCCCGTGGAGTGCCGATCTTGCGGTAAGATGGGTCACCTTCAGCGTTTCTGTCAGGTTTTCTCACCAGCAGCTGGTGACTGGGGTTCCTCCATGACTCCTCGTCCCAGAGCAGCCCCACCAGTTTCTCACCAGTCAGGGAACTGGAGTTCTTCCAGCCATTCGGGCCGAGGTGGAGGTCGTGGCTGTGGCGGTCAGCCACCAGTCCCTCAGTACCAGCAGGGAGGTTCAACTCAGAGTGGTCAGCCAGGGGCGCAGGGCCGCAGTACAGGCCAGTCTTTCGCCGTGGAGTAGACTTATCAGGAGAAGGATCTCGTCCCTTCTACTATTCGAGGTACGATTTTAGTAGCCTCAGTTTTATCTTCAGCCCTTTTCGATACTGGTGCTATGCATAGCTTTATATTTGTTGTTGTTGTGGAGAGCCTTGTACTCTGCATCTTTTCTTCTGTCGACTCGTTGACACTAGACACACCTTTGGGAATGAGGAAATCTAGTGTATGCCAGTGTAGAGAGTTCCCTCTCGAGGTTGCAGTGTATCGTTTCTTATGGGATCTCTATGTCCTAGAGATGACAGGATATGATGTCATCCTCGGCATGGACTGGTTGATTCCCTTCCAGGCATTCGTTGACTGTTATCGTCGCAGAGTTAACTTCATTTCACCAGAGGGTGAATCTTTCCTTCATAGAGGCGAATGGGACGTTCGGGCGAGTCGGGCGGGACTCGAGCATCTTGGGCTAGGAGGGGTGACGGCCCAGATTTCTAGTCTTTATCTGGATGATCAGGGGACTCCACAGTTGGACTTTCCTCTAGTGGTGGATCGCTTCAGGGATGTCTTTCCAGAGGACTTTTCGGGTTTGCCTCCAGAGCGTGAGGTAGACTTATCTATTGAAATCGTTCCAGGAGCGGCACCGGTGTCCATTACTCCCTATAGAATGGACACACCTGAGTTGAAGGAGCTCAATAAGTAGTTGGAGGAGCTACAGGATAAGGGTTTCATCCAACCTGGTACTTCTCCTTGGGGTTCACCTGTCCTGTTTGCGAAGAAGGCAGACGGTACCCTTTGGCTTTGTGTGGATTATCGGAAGTTGAACCAGTTGACGGTCAAGAACTGATATCCTTTTTCAAGGATCGATGACCTTTTTGATCAGCTTCGAGGAGCCTGGGTGTTCTCAAAGATCGAATTGAGGTTCGGTTATCATCAGTTGCACGTTAGACCATCAGATATACCTCTGAAAACCTTTAAGAGCAGGTATGGTCTTTACGAGTATACAGTCATGTCGTTCGGTCTCATGAACGCACCTGCAGTTTTCATGGCACTGATGAACCAAGTGTTCCATCCTTACTTGGACTCCTTCATCGTGGTCTTCGTGGAAGATATCTTGGTGTACTCTCACACTCAACACGACCATGCCACACATCTTGAGATCGTTCTGAGTACACTGATAGAACATCGGTTTTATGCTAAACTCTCGAAGTGCCACTTCTAGATGGATCAGATTCACTTCTTGGGTCACGTCATCTCAGAGGCAAGAGTATCAGTGGACCCATAGAAAGTGAGAGCTGTAGTTTTCTGGGAGAAGATGAAGAATGTCTTTGAGGTACGGAGCTTCCTAGGGCTGGATGGATACTACAGACGCTTCATTCAGGACCTTTATTGTCTAGCAGCACCTTTGACAGGTCTGACCAAGAAGGGGGAGAAGTTCTTATGGTCAGACTCTTGTGAGTCAGCCTTTCAGGAGCTGAAAGGGATGTTGACATCGGCACCGATATTAGTCTTTCCAGAGCCAGGAAAGAGTTATACAGTCTACTGTGATGCTTTAGGTATCGGGCTAGGAGTTGTGCTTATGCAGGGAGATGGAGTCGTTGCGTACGGGTCTCGGCAGTTGAGGCCACATGAGAAAAACTACCCTACGCATGATCTAGAGTTGGCAGTTGTTGTTCATGCCTTACACTGTTGGAGACACTACCTTCTAGGAGATCACTTTGTGGTCTTCACCAACCACAAGAGTCTCAAGTATATCTTTACTCAGTGTGATCTGAATCTGAGGCAGCGCAGGTGGGTTGAGTATCTTCAGTCTTTTGATTTCGAGCTTTCCTATACGCCGGGAAAGGGAAACTCCATGGAAAATGCGTTGAGTAGGAGAACTCGGATTCAGAAAGTTCAGGAGGCCAGTAGTGAGTGGAAGTTGATGGATCTGTTCTTTGAGATGCATCTGGACGTGTATAACAGAAGGGGACAGACTTTTCTATGTTCTGCAGCTGTTACCTCCACGCTACTTGATCGGGTACGGATGAGGCATCTATCAGACTCAGAAGGCTTAGTCCTGCGGGAGAGTGTGTCAGGAGAGGACCCTCTTCCTGGATGGATAGTGGGCGAGGATGAGATCTTGTGTTTCCAGGGACGCGTATGGGTACCAGCAGACATACGCGAGGAGCTGATGCGGGATTTCCATTCCTCTGTTTGGGCAGTTCATCCTGGCGTCACCAAGATGTATCGGGACCTTCATCGCTAATACTGGTGGTCAGGTATGAATAAGGATGTTGCTGGTTTTGTCATGAGATGTTCTACTTGTCAGTAGGTGAAAATAGAGCATCAGCGACCAGCAGGGCTTTTACGGCAGTTACCCATTCCGGAGTGGAAGTGGAACAATGTTGTGATGGACTTCGTGACCGGGTTGCCGAGGTCGCCTCGGGGAAACGATGATGTTTGGGTTGTCGTCGACAGGCTTATGAAGGTTGCTCACTTCTTTCCGATCAAGGAGACCTTCAGTGTCGATGATCTGGGATGACTTTACATCAGAGAGATCGTTCATCTGCATGGAGTTCCATGCTCTATTGTTTCAGACAGAGATGCGCACTTTACCTCTCGGTTCTAGCGGGGAATTCAGAAGGCCTTGGGTACACAGTTACTTTTGAGTATAGTATACCATCCCCAGACTGATGGTCAGTCCGAGCGCATGATCCAGGTGCTTGAGGATATTCTCTGAGCTTGCATTCTAGACTTTGGAGTTTTTTGGGATAAGCATATTCCTCTGGTGGAGTTCGCCTACAACAACAGTTTCCAGGCGACCATTCAGATGGCACCATACGAGGCTTTGTACGGTAGGCCATGTCGATCACCCTTATGCTGGCTAGAGACAGGAGAGGCAGCTTTTCTTGGACCTCGTCTTGTACAGGAGACTTCAGAGCAGATAGAGCTAATTCGGAAGAGGATGGCTACAGCACAGTCTTGACAGAAGTCTTATGCTGATCAGCGGAGACGACCTCTGGAGTTCAAGGTCAGAGATCAAGTTTTCCTACGTGCCGCACCGAGGTTGGGACACAAAAGGATTCGGAGACAGGGTAAGCTTTCACCGTAGTACGTAGGGCCGTTTGAGGTCTTGGAGAGAGTTGGGCCAGTCGCCTATCGGTTGCAGCTACCTTAGTGGTATCGGGCCATGCACGACGTCTTCCACGTCTCTCAGCTCCGACGTTACTTTTCAGACCCATATCATGTCTTTCAGCCTGAGGAAGTCGATCTTGAAGCAGATGCGTCATTCGAGGATCATCCTATCCGGATTGTCGATCACAGTACGAAGGTTCTCCGCGGGCGGTCTGTTCCTCTGGTACGAGTGCTATGGCAGCACGGGCGAGTACAGGACGAGACCTGGGAGAGGGAGATCGATGTACGATCGCGGTGGCCGGAGCTGTTCGGGGTTTCTTCTTCTCCGCCTCGTTAGGGAAATTAGGGGATGAATTTCTTTAGGGGGAGAAGTTTGTAAGAACCTGGATCTTCTTTTCAGGTACTCTTTTTCTTTTTCTGGAGTTTTTGAGAAAAATGAACTTTCTGGAAAAAAAATTTGAAGTACACGCCGTGTACTCCTTTCCCGTTGGAAGTCGTGTGTTGGCCGTGTCCGGGCCACACACACAGTGTGTAAGGGTGAGGTGGAGGCCGGTTAAATCATAGTACATAAAACTGAAGTATACGTCGTGTACTCAAGAAGTACACGCCGTGTATTTTCTTTTTTTTCATTAAACGGACTGGGGTCGCGCCTAACTCACAGAAGCGTCTTCTTCTTTAGGTTTCATTCGTCCGAGAGTGTCGTACGACCGTGATTCTTCTCTAACCCGCCGTGCCTCCGTCCGACCTCTGTTCCAGCCGCCGTCGATTGCGTTGGAAGCGCAGCAGTGAGTTCTTTGTTCTGCTTTAGCCTTGTTTCTTGATTCCTTCTCGTTTCCAAGTTATCGAAGGTTGAGCGTTTTGTGAATTTTCTCAGATCTTCGTCGTTCTAAGGAGAATCTGTCGTCGAGGTTCACGTATATCGATCTCCTAGGATCGAGGTAGGTGGTTTGTGCCTTTCCGTAGAAATTCTGTGAATATTTTGTGCAAATTCCACCAATTCCCTCAAACGGGGAATTGGGGGTTTCTTGTTTTTTGCCATGTTGTTTGCCTGCTTTGTTTGATTTCTTTAGTAGAGTTTATTGCTTGTGAATAGAGTAATTTATTTTGCGCTCAGGTTGCTTTTCCATGCTTGTTTTTCCTATTGGGAATTTTTCCAGTTGCCATACCTTGTTGTAGGATAGTGGAACTGTCTCTTTGATATGTTGTTGAGCCTTAGTTGATAGCCAAGTAGTTCTTGAGGTTTACTTAGACGATGCACGCGCGCTGAGCATGTTTTAATTTTCCACATAGGACTGTGAGAGCCTGGTGTAGTAGAACATAGGGAGAATTGATGTAAGGGCTTCTCCAGAGTGTCTTTTAATACGATGTGAGACCACAGGGGGAATTGATGATGAGTGCTTCCTCAGAGATTCTGTAGTTCCTCGACGTGGGACACAGGGGGAATGAGACGTTGAGTACTTCCCCAGAGAGACTTTAGTACGATACGAGACTATAGGGGGAATTGACGGTGAGTGCTTCCCCAGAGAGTCTACTTTTTAGCTGAACCAGAGGGGTGAGACTGTCTGTGCCTCCCTGAGGGTTTCTAGTGCTTTGTAGGTTGAACCATAGGGGTTAGGCTGTGAGAGCTGCCCAGAGGGTTACCTGTTTACTTCTTGCTTTGGCTGTTACTTGTGTACTTTACATGTTATAACTGTGGAGTGTAGCTGTTTGTGCTGTCTTGTTTACTGCTTCTTGTTTTATTACTGCCATGTATTCATTGACTGTTAGGCACAGATATTTGGGTGATTGTCTACTAGGATTGTATCTCACACCCTGTTTGGGCCATGCTTTTGGGCCCAAGCAGACTATGTTGCTGCAGGTATAGATAAGGGCAAGCGCCCTTCTACATCAGGTTCTTGATTGCACTGGAGATGGAGAGCATGAGACCGAGTCGTGGCTCGCGATGCTGAGGAGTCTACTTTGTTTTCTTTTGCACTTGATTTCAGTTGTATTTCAGCATATTGTTGTGTTTGCTGCTTTCCTTAGATACTTGTACCTGTTGCATCACTATCATCATTACTATATGTATTCATTGCTTCCGTTGTTGGTTTCAGTTGTTATGTATGTTGTTATTGCTTCCGCTCTTGATTGTTGTCTTCCTTACCTTGTATACTTTACCAAATGAGGGCATAGTTTTCCCACCAACTCACCAAGGCCCTCGCTTCTAGTCGGCAGCCTCTAGCGTTTGGGGAAATGCGCTTGAGGTCATGTGGCGCACCGGGTACGGGGCACCAGTGGAGGGGCTCCGGATTCGGGTCGTTACACATACTACTAGGTTGCGGCCCCAAGGAAGACCAAAGTCAACTCGAATCCGAAATGAGATGGATTGGCCTCAGCAATGTGGAGGGGGCGATGATGCAGTATTTGTCACGTAGAAGGACATACTCGTAAGAGATGTCCCCAAGTAGCAGGGCAGAGCTCCACATCCCGTCATCCATGATCATGGCTATGTATTTTATCATTAGTGTGTATATTTTGTTTCGTATGTGGACATATCAGTAATGATTCCTTTTATTTCTGACTAGCTACATTTCTTACATGTTTCAATTTTGGTTGGTCACATTTTTTGAATTTTAACATAAATAGTTTTGTGATACTATAACTATTAAAAAAATAAATATACAATGAACATGAATATATCATGCTTCCACGTGTTCAATGCGGGTTTCTCATCATTGATGTATTATTTAAAAAAGATTAGAATAGATTAAACTTTATTGGAGATCAATAAAATAAGAAATTCATAACCTAAACCAACAACACTGCCCTTACATGTTTTCTATCTTATTTCCCTTGTTATGGTTTTTTTGTAATAAAAGTTTGCAATTTTTATTGAAGTCACTATCAAAAAGTAACCATTATATCATTTGTGCAGACAACCGATTTTCCATTGCTCGCATCCTAGGTTACTCATGTATCACAACTGGTTTTAGAGGGATGCCATGTGTCTCCTTTGAGTTTCTGTAGATCTCATCATTTTCATCATGTCACACCACCTCCCGTTATCATCCTCCATCTTCGTCGTGCTGAATTTTATGGCGTAGCAATGTGCGACTTCACCTTTGTCGATCATCAGCTCATTGTTGCGCTTGTAGAGAGATGGAGGCCAGGGTCACATACATTCTATTTTAGAGAGGGGGAGATGGCTATTACCCTATAAGAGGTGTCCATTGTGTTGGGCCTCCCGATCGACGGTGCAGCTCTGACAGGCCGAGTTGGAGCAGATTGGTTCAAGCTTGTTCATCGATTACTGGGCATAGAGGTTCACGATGATGGCAGGTTCGTCGTCAGTGGTAGATTATGCATGCCTTGGTTAGACCAGCACTTCTCACATCTAGCAGATGATACTGACGAGATCATTGTGCTGCAATTTGTACATGCGTATATTTTGAGGCTAATTGGGGGGGGCACACTTTTTGTTAATCACTCCACTAATTTTGTACATCTGATGTATTTACTTCTTCTGGAGGATTTGGACCAGGCAGGTCGGTATAGCTAGGGGTCAGCTTGTCTAGCATATACATACATGGCATTATGTAGTGCACGTCGCATCAATAAGATGCAGATCACAAGATGTGTTGTTCTTCTACAGATGTGGGTATGGGAGCACATCCCTCGATTAGCTCCACATGCCCGTGCGCCATTGCCTGCAAATATTTTAGCAGAGGCTCCATGTGGACGATGGTATGTTATCCCTTCTAATGTCTAACTTAGTTATATATCTTTCTATTATGAAATGTAACTATAACAATGTTATCTATACTTAGAGTCAGCCACATCGACATTCAGATTCCTCCAGACACAACGTCCGCACCTACAGACTTATGCTGGACAACCTTCGACGAGAAGATGTAAGTAAATATTATTTATATTGTTAAATCTGTATTCTCCACTATACATCTCTTCATTTATTAAGTAATTATTTGGTTTTCTTTCAGATTACATGGATGTCATATACAGATGATATCATCCAGAGTCTCTCGTCATATTGTACGGTTATGCTTGCTACCAGCTCCTGCATGGTTCCATTGATTCGTTTTCATATAGTCGGGTGACATCAAACTGACAGAGTTATGAGGCAGTTCAAATTTTTTCAGCCTATTCCTGACCCGCCTAGTCAGTTAGCTTCACTGCATTCCCTGAAGATGTCAGGGAAGAGAGACTTTGATTGGAGGTGATATCATACCACATATATTGATCTATGGGATAGACGATAGGAGTTCCGGTTACGAGGGGTGGGGACAATACGTTTTAATTTGCGTGATTAGCCAGATTATGCGTCCTAGTACTACAGGTCCCCGGTCAGATTTCTAACACAACGCAGACATAGCTTTTATGAGTTGGTATACATTCTTCCTTCCACTATTCAGTAGATTTTTTATTAACATTACTTATCAACAGAATTTGTTTTCGCAGGATACGCGTATAAGTCATCTACTTCACATTTCTGATCCAGTAGAGAAAGGCGCATTTGACCAGACATATTTTCATAGTGCTTTGCTAGAGTTGATTCTTTCGATGAACGAGATTTATCATGACATTTTCTTTGATCCAGCACATTATGATAAGGTTGTGGAGCATGCTGAGCCTCAAATAGATGTACCAGGAGGTGACAACCCTATTATAGATGTTGTTGTTCTGTAGGAGGGCGTTCATCATGATCAGCTAGATGTTGTTGTTCCACTGGAGGAGGGTGTTCATCATGATCAGTCAGATGCTCCTCCAGCTTCTCAGTCACAGCCAGAGGCAGATATAGACATTGACTGGGTTCAGCTGGATGCTTTATTACTCCCTGTTATGCAGACATCCGCATCACATCAACCATATTCTTCACATGTTGGTGAGAGTTCCATTCAGCATCCACTGTCTATAGAGTCAGGACAAAGTACAGGTGTTGAGATTGTACATTCATCGTCTGTCACACGGGAGGATGTGGAGGTGGCTGCCAATGCTGATATACAGGAGCACCATACACCAGAGCAGAGACATAGACGTACACGTCGTGGATGCATCCAGTATACGTCTGACTATGGGACAGAGGAGCATCCACACCATAGGCGTAGATTAGGTTGATATTACATTTATGATACATGTTGTATGTGTCTTACTATTCTAATTTATAGAGTTTTGTTCATTTTTTAATAACAGCCTTACTATTATCATATTATCTGCCAAAATCAATAATTTCGCTTTTGATATTCATAATAATACTTAGTATTATTATCTGTATATGTATAATAAATAATATCCTTAAATTCATTAATAAATATTAATAATATTACTTATTTTTAATTCAAAAAGACTCTAAAAGAAAAAATTTGTGAACTTGAAGAAATTTTGATAAATATTATTGATATCGATGATTTTAAATTGGATGTAAAATCGTAGAAGATCATGGAACATGAATCTTTGTTGATAAAAAATGTTTCATGAAGAAGAACATAAATGAATAATGGATATAAAGAGTAGGTGATTATGATTGAAGATAATAAGAACCACAATATGAGATGTATGAAATTACAAGTTCATTTGACCAATTTTGAGAAGATACATATTCAGACTTTATAAAAGGACACGGTTTCTATTGGTTCAGAATCTTCATTGGAGGATTTTAATGTTAAAAAACCTCCAATAAGTGATAAAATTATGGAAGGTCGGAGAGTTTGTGTGTGTGCATGTTTCTTTGTAGCTTTGTAGTTTCCCTCTCCCGACCGTTTGTAATATACACATATAGTCTTATATGTTATGTGTCGCTGAAAAAAAACTCAAAGAATATGATTTAAAAATATATTATTCGTCAAGTAATATATCCAATAATATAACTAAAATTAAACCTATTTTATCAAGTTAGAATTGCGATTAGATAAAAAATTTCAATCACATCAAAAATCCGAGTTCATAATCAACACTCCTATCAAAAACGAGATTTTATCTATATATTTATCGGTTCAGAAGAAAAAAAATCATTAACCGCGTCATTGTACTATCTCTTCCATCACTCTTAGGGGTTTACCATGACTTCCTCTCCTCCAAACGATCTTAAACTAGGAACGCCAAAATTCTTTCCCTCCATCCCCTCCCCTCCATGATTCCCTTAACGTCTGACATTCTATTTACCATCATTCATGAAGGCTAATAAAGAAAAACAATCTCAACAAAAATCAAAATATAATGTGAAAAGATCCTTTTTGTTGACATTTTATACATATTGACGATTTTATAATTATTATGTATTTATATTTTAATAATATTTATTACCAATGATGGTTTTTTTAATTAAATATTCTGGAAAAGGCGTGAACATGATTCACGCTTAATTCATGCAATTCGCATAGGAAGCGTGAACCCCGTTCACGCATCTCCTGTTGCCAGGAAGCGTGAACCCCATTCACGCTTTCTTCATACAAATCGTATAGAAAGCGTAAACCCCGTTTACACTTCTTTGCGACATAAGATGCGTGAAGGTTTAAGCATCTCGGAATCTATTTTTAATTTTTTTTAGAACAATATATTCCATTTTAAAAAACAAAAATCGTAAAAGCCATAAAAAAAAAAAAAAAAAAAAAAAACCCCGGCGATCAGACCATTCCTGTCTCCCATGCGCGTCACGGTCACGTACTAGGTGGGTTTCTTCTTTTCTCGTCCATTTCCAACTGGTTTCGGTCATCGTCGCGGTCCTTGTCGCCGGTTAGGTTGAAATTATATATGCATATATACCTATATACTCACACGATTTCATCATTTTAATCGAACCATTTTCTGCTTCGCTCCCTCTCCTTCAACCCCCGCCTTTATTTGGAAGATCACTTGTATGGAAACCTATACCCGTGCTCTGCAAATTGTTTCAAAAATACTTCCCTCGCTCTGTATATTTGAATTCATCAGTAAATAGAGTACTCAGATGAAGTGCTTCTTCTGCTTCAAGGGATCCCACAACAAGAAACCTCGACCAGAACGGAAGCGCCCAACCACGTCAGATAATTCGCCAAGAACAACATATGCTACTGAGCCGCCACGCTTGTCTCCATCTCCCAGAGGAAGAATCCCTGAATTGTACGAGGAGAGGGTGCCCACCTTGAGAGTGTTCTCTTTCTCAGATCTCAGGGTTGCTACCAATGACTTCAGCAGGTCGCTGAGGATCGGCAAGGGTGGGTTCGGTAATGTGTTTAAGGGTTCAATTGCGCCCGCAAATGGCAAGGATAAGCCCTCTTTGGTGGCTATTAAGAAGCTTGACAAGCGTAGTTTGCAGGTGAGTGAGAGGGACCGTTAACAATTGGCTCATCAGTTGACTTTTTCTTGACTAGTTCGTGTTCTGCACTTCAATTTTCACTTGTGATTGGAAGGTTGTTTTAGTTGCATCCTTTTACGATCCAAGGGTCTTTGGTTGATTAGAGTATAATCTGGATTTGTTTGGTGATGTTTTTTTCTTTTTCAATTTTTTTTGTGTTTGATAAATGGCATCTTCATATGATGTGGCTATAAGGATCATGAACTGAATATGAAATCAAGTGGAAAAACACATGATACTCAAGTTTGATGGGCATGCATTACTGATGGTAGCAATGTCCAAAATCCGGTGCATTCATTGTATGGTGAATAATCAAACACTAAGCTGTCCTGTTATCAGTTTTGAATTCCATATCTATAATTGGCATGCCAACCATAAATTTCACATATTACCTTTGTTTTAATCTTTGATTGTTATAAATGATAATGTTGTTTGCAACCAGAATCTGTTCTTGCTTCTTATAATTGTGCTCTTTTTGTTTCTTTGAATAGGGTCACAAAGAATGGCTTGCCGAAGTTCATATTCTAGGCGTCGTTGATCATCCAAACCTTGTAAAACTTCTAGGTTATTGTTGTTCAAATGGACAAAGAGGGATCCGGCGGTTGCTGGTGTATGAGTTCATGCCAAACAAGACCTTAGAACACCATCTTTTTAGCTGTGGGTTGCCCCCTCTTCCTTGGGAAACAAGATTACGAATCATCCTCAGTGCAGCTCAAGGATTAGCTTACCTACATGAAGGATTGAAAACCCAGGTTAGTTCAACATTCATGAGTTTAACTTTGTAACATTTCTAGCTTTTTTGGTTTTTGTTTTGCCTTTAAGTCTATTTACTCTACATGTTATTACATGATTTTGCATTATTCCTTGTCGCTTTGAATTTTGACATTTTAACTATCTGTTCAGCTCATAGAATCATCAGGAATGAAATGAAATAAGTAGGTAGCTCTTTGAAACCTTGTTTTTTGAATGCATTCCTAATATGGCTTTGCTGATGACCAACTTAATCATATTATTGTTCCTCGAAACATGAGAGGAAGAAAGCGTTCTTGACAAGCATGATTCTTTGCCATTTGTAGATTATATACCGAGATTTTAAATCTACAAATGTGCTGTTAGATGAAAAGTTCAGCGCAAAGGTTTCCGACTTTGGGCTGGCCCGGGAAGGGCCGTCCGATGGCCGTAGCCATGTATCCACAACTGTAAGCAAAATGATAGATTGCCAGTTTGCTGTTGCTTCTGTACTTGCCATACAGCCATCCAAGGCTGCAACTTTTTAGCCCTCTGTTTTGCAGCAATGTAATGTGGGGGTATATATAATGGAATCAGGTGATGGGGACTTACGGGTATGCAGCTCCGGAGTACGTTGAGACGGGTAAGCTCACGACCAAGAGCGATCTGTGGAGTTTTGGTGTGGTGCTCTATGAGCTCCTCACCGGGAGACGAACTGTCGAAATAAATCGCCTGCGGATTGAGCAAAAACTTTTGGATTGGGTGAAGGAGTTCCCAGCAGATAGCAGCAAGTTCAGCCTGATAATCGACCCGACTTAGAGACCAGTACTCACTCACCGCAGCTCGGAAGATCGCCAGGTTAGCCGACAGCTGCTTGAATAAGAACCCCAAGGATCGGCCAACAATGAGCGAAGCTGTGGAAATTTTGAAAGAAGCGATGCAGGTTTCGGAAGTGGGAAGTGCCCAGAAGAAGCATGGATAGATGGCTCACAGCCAATTGGGTATGGGTTCTTCTGATCTTGTGGGAAAGAGGCAAAGCCTCAAATGGGATATGTGAAATATATGGCACTGAGTTAATTGGTAACAAAATTCTCTCTCCTTGAATCACAATGAGAGCTTAAATCTCCCCTGCCATAAATATTTGTGAAAGAGTTTTGTCAATGAAGAGTTTTGTCAATGAAGAGAGTATCATTCAATTTGATCTGAATTGGTCTGAATTAAGATAAAGTTGAAATGAAGTACACTCTGAATACCATTTGATTTTAGCAATGAAAATAGTATGTTAATGTTAACTATTATTCTTTTCTAAATCTTTTTTTTAAATATATAATCATATTGAGCTTTCAGGTGCATCTCAGTTGGTTCTCAGTGTGGTCTTGAGTTGAAGTCTTACCTAGTACTTCTCTATCGTGTGTGTTGTGTGATTTTATTTGTAACGTAACCTCTTTCCCCGTATCAATATAAATAAGCATATTGATGCTGGATTTTTGAGATTTAATTTTTGGTGATGATTCAGTGGTCAGATGCCGGGCAAGTTTTTTCTTACAAAATATTTGGGGAGGGGACAATATTGCATTGACTTGCCCCATGATAGTCTGAAAAAATAATTGTATACTTATATTTTCATTATTTATTGATAATCCATACATGATTTATAATCCTTGATATAATTTGATAATAAAAATATATTAAAAAATTTTAAATTTTACTGTAACAGAATTAAATTATAGGTTTCATTTTCACTGCATTTTTTATTTTAACTTTATTGGAAAAGCTTATTCTTATTAAACTATTAAACGTGAACATATTTTTTTTCTAAAAATATATCGATATTGTATATATTTTTATAGATATATTAAAAAGTGATGGATGTTAAACACGCCCGTAGTTTTGTAATTTTATGTTAAAAAAGTACATATATATTATGTTTTTAATTTAAATTTAATTGTAAAAAATAAATTTCTCATTTTTCATTCTAAATTTTCTCAACCCGACGTCATATTTTATGCATCATTGTAGCAATGGTCTTATATCTACAAATCACATATGAACTATTTTGATTTTAGGTTTATGTAATTATTTATTATTATTTTTAAGTATTGTTGCCATTCGTTGTCAAATTATAGATCAATTCAATAATTTATTACAATACTTTTTAAATTTTATGAACTATTTGAATTTTATGGTACCATAATTATTTGATGGTCTGTAGTGCCCCATGGATCGTGGGGCAATGTTGAAATTTGCCCTATAAAAACCCAACCCTTTTCTCTGGTTTCACTTGATTTTTAGCCCCTCTCAAAATTGTCTCCCCCCACTCTAAAAATTTCCACAATGAATTTCAGTGATTAACTTTTTCTGAAGTGAACTTCAATTTTTCTCTTTAAATAGCTTTAAGATTTAGATTAATTATTTTAAATTGTTTAATTATTTTATTAAGTTTTTTTCTAATATAGTAAAATGTTTATTATAGGATATTTATTAACTAATTACAAATTATCAATTCAATTAGTTTGTTATTAGTTAATAATTAATGTAGCATGTAATAATTATTGAGAATTATTAATAATTAAAAATATAGCTATATGTTAGTTATTTAATAATTTATATTTAATGTAGTAACCAATAATTTATTAGTAGCAATTAATAATAATTAACAGTAATTAATAATAATTAGAAGTAATTAATATTTAAATAAAAATAATTAATAATTTATTAACAGTGATTAATAATAATACATGGTTAAATAATAATAATTAATTTTTAGTAATTAATAGTTAATTAATAATAATTAATAAAATAGATAATAATTAGAAATAATAAAAATAATTATTTAAAATTAATAATAATCAGTAATAAACAATAATAATAAGTAATATTTAATAGAACTTGTTAAGGATTGCAGATTCCATTGTCGCGCTGTCTATTATTGAATGACATTGGTTTAATAGAGTGATGAGACGGTTTGGATATGTCCGGTGTATACCCTTTGCACTAAGAGAGTTGTCATCACTGCATTTCGTGAAGTTGATAGGGAGGAAGAACATTGGTTGGATACAATGCCATGCGCCATTTATTGACTCATGTGAGAGATGTGTGACATTTCATATAGATGACTCCCCTGAAACATGACAATATTTATTGCAACAAGTTGACTATGATGCTTGACACATACTCAAATCTATATTGCATCTAATGCATCATGGTAGAGGGATTAATGAGATAGTAAGTGCACTACTTACACTATCATATTTATTTTAGAGTTTGTTTTAATTTTATATGTCGGCTTTTTATAGACTAGTTGTGTGCATCATATCATCCCTATGCTATGATCACCAGGAGTAAGTGACATTTAACCATTTAGATGTGCATGACCACTTGTCGACTCTCCGTGATATACATGGTAGCATCTTGGAAGAGCGTCGGTATGACAGAGATAATACACTTGAGCACACTTCTCCAACAAATGGTGATGCTCAACACCCACATAGAGGACATAAACGACACATATCAACTCATGCACTCATGCATATACCACTGGCAGATGTAGTACCTCATACATACGAGACTCGTCCAACTAGTGAGTTTGGTCCACAAGATCTCAGTTATTTGCCGTTGTAATATCCTATTTCATCATAGTTCGTGGCAGAGCTTGCAAACACTAAGTGAGTTCCTTATTAGATCCCATATCCTTCTAGTTTTGTGACGGGAGAAGGATATAGTCAACCATTAACGGATATGCCTACACTACAAAAAGTCATTTTCTGATGTTTTTTTTGGTATTTAGTTTATTTCACATTGGCTTTATTTATGTTCCAATGATTTATATTTTAATTTTTTAATAAAAAAAATATATTTCATGCTGTTTTTTAATATTTTTAATATTTTAAATTTAATTTTTTTTTGAAAATATTATGTGGCCCGCCTTACCCACCTTGCCAGGACTGCACTTCCGACCAACAACTACCAATTTGCTTGTCGACCGACTGCCAAATTCAAATTGACCACATGCCCTCACGCCATCGGTACCACCAGAACATATCACCCCCTGCCCGATGGCCCTCACAAAGTACCTATTAAAGGAGCGCTCAGATCAGTGGTGCAGATGTTTTATCACGTAAATATGGGAATAGTTTAATCAATGTGTGTATAATTTTTCAAATTTATTTATATCTTTATACATAACTACACACACATATATATACCTATTTATTTATTTATATTTATGTGTATATTTACACACACACATATATGTATGTATGTATGTATATGCATATTTACACATATATTTATTATAATGACACACACACACTTTGCCTGCTATGTTTGTTTGGGATTCATTCTCTGCCAATGTTGGGTTCTCTCCCCTCCCGTTGTTGGTTCTGTTCCTTCTCACCCCCAGTTGTCCCCTATTCGGTGGTGGTAGTTTTCATTGGTGTCGTTTCTTCTCTATACTCTACTCACCTCATCTCAACCTTCCAGGTGTTAGTTTCCCCTGGTGTTTGACATAGTGTAGATCCTGACCTTGCATTAGGGGATCCCTTTCTTGTTCAACTCGATGACCATTTTCGGTGGTCTCCCATGGTCTTCCTGATGGGTTACTTAGGATCAAATAACACTTATTCTGACACAACTCAATACACCAGGACCCCTCCTGGCTGATGTTGAGTTGAGTGTGCCACCTCAATCCCACCTCTAGCACCAAGAAGGCATAATCATACAAGGGAGGCCTTATGCTATAACTAATGGGGTTTTAAGGATCAATCAACACTTAATCAACATAGTGAAAACAACAGGAAACCCTTAAACCCAAAATCAACCATGCTTAAAACCTAAAACCATATAAAACTATAAAGGAAGAACTTTCTTGTGTACTTTGCACCAAAGATAACTGCAGCATTAATCATTAATCATGAATTTGATGAAGATCCCTTAGAGGCATCCATAAGACTCCCTGCTCTGTGGTGTATCCACACGCTGAAAAGAATCACCTGATGCTCGGGTGGGATCATCCCCACATCCACGGTATGATAGTACCTCACTAGGAAAAGCATGTAGATTGAAGAGAATTTCAAAGAGAAAAGAGATTCAAATAAGGCTTGGGTAAGTTTTGTGTCGCCCCAGACCTGTGCTCCCAAATCCGACGTTCATAAACTCAAAATTTACATACTTTCTTTGATACAAGCCATAAAATCCTGGATATAACCAACCTTAATTAAAAAATCAAAAAAATACTTGCATCTCTTACATCTGAAGGATCTTTTCAGGTTTAGAGCTTTATAGAATTAAAACACAACATAAACTGATAAATCCCTTGTTCTTCGTATCAAATCAACAATTTTCCCATTATATATGAAACTACTTATTTTATGAAAAGTCTTTAACATCTCCCAAAAATTATTTCACACATGTTATCCTTCTAAATATACCATGTGTACTAATTTTCTCTATAACCTAGAGAAATGGAAATATAAAAATGGGCGAGCTAAAATCCTTAGTAAGGGAGACATATGACTAAAGCAATCATGTCATAAACATTATGGTAGGAATATGAAAACAATATGAATCCACAACCAACTTGAAACTAAAATCATGCTATATCCATGATAGTAAATAAAAACATGGATATTGATAATAATGATCTCATGCTGATGGAATGAATAATGTCGGACATCAAAACTTTCTGTCAAGGCCTTGTGCCAAGACACTTTACTTTTCATCAAGACTACAGTCAAGACATCATGCTGAATTGGGAAGACATACACTATATACCCAGACCTATTTTGTCTCACGAGACCTGTCGATACATCAAGGAGCTATATAATTCCAGGCCCCATCTATGCCCTAATTATTTCCAATGCATTCACCATAAGAGTCATCAAGACCTTTCAAATCATTCCCCAAGGAACCTCTTAATCAATACAACTTGGATATCCATATAATAAGAAATACAGAAATCAAATACATAAATAACATATGTTAGTAGTCAATAATCACCAAGAATGTGAATACTTTTCCCCATGTCAATAAAAGGGATAACATGATCATAACCCATCCATAGAAAGAAGTTGGATGGTCAAATATTGCATAGTCAATTTCCAATAACCATTCGTATTGCAATAACAACATATGAAATGCTTATACTTTCCCCCATATCAATAGAATAACATTCTTTCTAGGTGAACATCATCTAATCAGAATTATATAAAATGTGATGCTCACACCATATAGATCAATGAGTATACAACTAATTCAATACTTGAAAAACATGATCATAAGCCATCCATGGGAAGGAGGTGGATGGTTTCAAAAGGACACATCCCCAATGCATCAAAGGAAACCTAGAAGGATGTTGACATAGATGAAAAAAATCATCATAAAAGAATCACTAATAGAAAACTAGGCTATAAACATGGTTTATAATCATGGCTATAGACACTGAAACCGTGGATATAGGTAATAGCCATAGTTTCACCGACCCTGGCTCCTATTGGCACGGCTATAGGGAAAAGTCTATACCCCCAGTTACAAACCATGGTGTTAGCCTCTGCCACCAGATTTATTTTCATGGTTTGTAACCATGGAAATAAGCCAATAGCCACGGTTCAAACTGTGGCACTAGGTTTACTTCCATAAATTACAACCATGGCTACATCCTCTAATTTCTAGAAAAAAAAACAGCAAGTTACCATAGTTTACAATCATGGCTATATCCTATAGTTTCTAGAAAAAAACAGCAGGTCTACTACACCCTAAACCCCGCACTTTGCTAAAACTCATATAGAACATCAAAAAATAAAAAATGCACCTGAATAAAGACAAGAACAGTTGACACCCAAGTGCATAGTGGAGATCAAAGAACATTCAAACAGTTAGAGCTCATCAGTTCAAGATTCATCATCAAACATAAAAACAATCTTCAAATCAAAATATCATATTCTATCCAAACATTTCATGTGAAGGTTTGTAGAAAATACCTCCAATTTCAAGCTTCTGTCAACATGAAACCCTAGAAAATTCTTTGAAAACATTCCACCAAGTGAAAATTTTAGTAAAAGAATGAAAATAGGAAAAGATTTCATCAATGAGTTTTTAAAATAAAATTTAGGGTAGTTATCCCAAATGCACTTATTTTTTCAAATCTTAGTTCCAAAATTCCAATCCAAAGAAAAAAATTGAAACAAGGAAATACCCAAAACCAATTTGGATCAATAGTTTCAGTACATTCAAAAAGAATAAATAGTTTTCAAAAAATATGGGTTTCCCAACTAGATTTTCACTTTCATCAAATCCATACTTCTAGTTAATTTTTTCCATAAATTTATATTTACAACAAATTATTAAGAAGCCATCATAATAATGAAGTTTTCCCATTTTTCATTGTAGTAAAATAATGAAACAATTCCACCCTAATAAAGAAAAATTTTGTTTGATATGTAACTATGTGGAAAGGTCCAGTCACAACATAAAAGGGTATTTACATTTTTTGAAGTTCCAAGGATCGAATGTCAACTGAAAAGGGGGGGTTGAATCAGTTGATATCATTTTTATAAGTTTCAAAACTTTATGAAACTTAACCCTTGCAACCTGTTAAGATTTATTTCCTTATCAACCTTTAACAAGTAACCCAAGCATGCAAGAAAGGTAAAGCAAGAAAAGCACACAAGAATTACAAGGTTCGGCCTCAATAAGAGAACCTACGTCCTTGCAATAGCCACTCCCGTGGGTCTATGGAAATCCACTATAATGAAGAAGTGAATACAACTTATGCCAACTCCTGTTGGACACCTTATATCTTCCATTAGGAAAGATTTTACTGACTCCCGTCAGTTTACAATGTTTCTTTAAAGAAAAATTGAGCCAAACATAAGAAAAAGACTTTGTCAAGCTGCTCCACAAAATGCTCACTCCGAATCTTCAATCCAATTTCCTGGATCTGATTTTCTGAAACCGAACTTCTCAGCAAGAAAACTATGACTCCGCAAAATCTCACTCCGAATCTTCAATCCCGATTTCTTGAATCCGGTTATCTGAAACCGGTCTTCTCAGCAAGGAAACTGTGACTCCGCAGAAGCTCACTCTGAATCTTAAATCCGGATTTCTTGAATCCGGTTATCTGAAACCGGTCTTCTCAGCAAGGAAACTGTGAATCCGCAGAAATACCCACTCCAAATACTCAATCTGAATTCCTCGAATCCGATATTCTGAATCTGAATTTCTCAGCAAGATAATAATGATTCTGCAGAAATGCTCACTTCGAAAACTCAGTACGAATTTCTTGAATCTGGTTCTCTCAGCAAAGAAAAGATGACTCAGCACAAAATATCACTCCGAATTCTCCAGCGCTCCGCCTTTTCTGCATGTGTAAAAAGTTGTGAATGAGAGAATGATCTGAGCATATATTTATAGGCAACTCAGAAAACAAAGGCGGTAATCTTGAAAAACTTTCCCGCTTCCTCAAATCTCAAAAACTCCACAAATCTCTCGCATTTAATCTTCAATCTTTGACTTATTCAAATATCCTTAAATTTCTCCGAGATTTATGCAAAGTTGAAATACGAGTTTTCTTGAACTCTTCATATCTTCCTCAGAATGATAAGTCTAGATCTTGGTTCTGATTTTAGGTTCAGGAAAACTGGTTCAGGAAAAATGGTTCAGAATTGTCATTCTGAATTTCTGGCTCAGGATTGTCATTCCGAATTTCTGGTTCAGGAAGTCCACTTTGAATTTTTGGTTCAGGAAGTCCACTTCAAATTTTGGTTCAGGAAATACACTCCGAACTTCTGGATCAGCAAGTAGACTCCGAATTCTGGACCAGCAAGTAGACTTAGAAAAACTGATTCAACAAGTAGACTCCGAAAATATGGTTCAGCAAGTAGACTCCAAAAATCTGGTTTCAGCAAGTAGACTCCGAAAATCTGGTTCAGCAAGTAGACTCT
Organism: Viscum album; assembly: GCA_963277665.1. Classification (NCBI taxonomy): domain Eukaryota; kingdom Viridiplantae; phylum Streptophyta; class Magnoliopsida; order Santalales; family Viscaceae; genus Viscum; species Viscum album. The sequence goes on along the minus strand of OY728161.1, from coordinate 1,242,751,622 downwards.
GAATATCTGGTTCAGCAAGTAGACTCCGAAAATCTGGTTTCAGCAAGTAGACTCTGAAAATCTGGTTCAGCAAGTAGACTCCAAAAATCTAGTTCAGCAAGTAGACTCCGAAAATCTGGTTCAGCAAGTAGACTCCAAAAATCTAGTTCAAGAAATAGACTCCAAACTTATGGCTTGGGTAGACTCTGATTTTCTGGTCAGATAGACTCCGAAAAACAGGTTCAGAAAAACAGACTCCGGAAATCTGGTTCCGAATTTCCTCAGAATTTTCCTTAGTGAAAAAAAAACTCAATCCTCTTCACCATTTTTTCAACAGATTTTATCATGAAAATTTTCATGATGTGTGAGAACTATAAGATCAGAAAAGCATCGTCTGATTTGTTTAAGAAAGTTTGAGACCCTTTCTTAACTTCTGACTTCTCATTCTTCAACAAAATCTTCTTTAAGAAAATCTTCAGCAACCAACAACTTCAACTTTTTGTAACTCAAAAACATTCTTGAACAAAAAGATTAGTTGTCAACAAATACAAAAAAAATGTTAAACAAAACACCACAAAGGTTCTTCAATCTCCCCCTTTGGATTTGTTGGCAACCCTGGTTAACAAGTTTTCACCTCACAAGACTTTCATCTCTCAAAAATGAATTTTACCAAAACACAGCCTTTCTCAAAAGAGAGTGTCCTGACACCACACTACTGGAAAAAGTAATGTTTTTGAAGGATTTCCATCCCTCGGTGACAAGAAAAGATTGCGACCATGTAAGGGTAAACTTCACCTTACTCAAACTCCCCATCAACATTTATTTTTCTCATTCTCACTTTTCTTTTACTCTCTCATTTTTCTTTCTCACTCCCCCATTATATGATAACCACTGCTTTAGATTCATAAAGAAAACTTACTCTCCCCCATTGTCAACATAATCCAAAGTACGGTGGGGGATACTTTCTTATGAGTTTTTAGGAAGTCATGGGAGGAGACTGAACATGGAGTTGCAGCCTCAGCTCAACAAACCTCTCCTTTGACATTGCTTTTGTGAAAATATCAGCAATCTGATACTTTGTTGAAATATATTCCAGCAAGATTTCTCCAGCAACAGCTTTCTCTTTTAAGAAATGATACTTTATATCAATGTGTTTGGATCTTGAATGTTGAACATGATTATTGGAAAGATCAATGACACTTTGATTATCACAGAGTATCTTTAATGGTTTAGAAACATTCACTTTCAAATCTTCCAGCTGAACTTTCATCCACATCATTTGAGTACAAGCCTGAGTAGCTGCAACATATTTGGATTCAGCTGTACTTAAAGTTACTGAACTTTGTTTCTTGCTGTGCCAACTCACGCAACATTCCCCTAAGAAAAATGTTCCTCCTGATGTTGATTTTCTATAATTACAATCACCAGCCCAATCAGCATCAGTATAACCATGAAACTTTATCTCATTGTTTCTCTTGTATAACAACCCATGTGAAGTTGTTTAACATATCTCAGAATCCTCTTGACTTCCAACATGTGTGATTCTTTTGGATTACTTTGATATCGAGAACAGAGTGTCACAACATAAGCAATATCAGGCCTTGAAGCTGTAAGATAAAGAAGACTTCCTATCAACTTTCGAAAGCCTTTTTGATTCACACTATTCCCTGACTCATCTTTGCTCAACTTTGTGCTCACTGATATAGGAGTTGAAACTTCCTTTGATTCTTCCATCCCAAACTTCTTTAAAAATTCCTTGGCATACTTTTCTTGGGACAAGAAAATGTAGTTTTCTTGTTGATGAACTTGTAATCCAAGGAAGAAAGTTAATTCTCCCAACATTGACATTTCAAATTTTTCCTTCATTTCTTCAGAAAACTGTTCACAGACCTTTTCTTTATCGCCAACAAAAATTATATCATCCACGTAAACTATTACAATCAAAGTTCTGGAGTTGACATCTTTAATATACAAGTTTCTATCAACCTTTCCTTTGGAAAAATTCATCTTTCTCAAATAATTGTCAAGCTTTGAATACCATGCTCGTGGATCTTGTTTTAGCCCATATAAGGCTTTCTTCAATTTGAAAACTTTGTTTTCATCCTCATCAAGAAAAAACCCACAAGGTTGTTCAATGTAAACTTCTTCCTCAATCTCACCATTTAAGAAAGCTGACTTTACATCCATCTGATAAACCTTGTAATTCCGATGAGCAGCCACTACAAGAAACATGCGAATAGTTTCCAACCTTGCAACAGGGGCAAAGGTTTCATCAAAATCCACACCTTCCACCTGGGCATATCCTTTACACACAAGCCTCGCTTTGTTTCTTATAACTTCTCCATGCTCATTCAATTTATTTCTGTAAACCCACTTGGTTCCGATAACATTCTTATTTTCTGGCCTTGGAACAAGTTCCCATGTTTCATTTTTCTCAATCTGATACAGTTCTTCATTCATAGCATCCACCCATTCTTTATGTTGAATAACTTCTGAAACTGATTCTGGTTCAACTTTTGAGATAAGGGAAGTCTGATCTTCTAATCTCAACTTTCTTCTTGTCTGAACTGGAGCCTTCTGATTCCCAATAATATTTTGGGATTCAACATGTTTTTGTAAGGTAGGGAAACTCACATCTTCCTTCCCAACATCACTTTCTTCCCCATGTGGCTCATCTGAGTCACTTTCACTCTCGTGGGAATTCTTTGATTTATCTTCCTCAATATTATCAACAAATTTTGTGAAGGAACTTGGATTTTCAATTACCTTCACATCATATGAGTCTACCAACTTCTGTAAACGTTTGTTCCAGTATTTGTAACTTCTTCCATTTGGTGAATAACCCATAAATATTCCTTCTTCAGATTTCTCATCAAACTTTCCTAAGTCAGTATTTTTGTTTTTGAGCAAGCATGGACTTCCAAAAACTTTGAAGTAATTAAAAGAAGGATTTTTGTTATACCACATCTCGTAAGGAGTCATGTTGGTTTCTGGTCTCAACAAGCATCTATTTTGAACATGTACAACAGTGCTAATAGCTTCTCTCCAGAAGAATTTTGAAAGTTTGTATTCTGATAACATACTTCTTCCCATTTCCACCAAGCTTCTATTTTTCCTTTCTGCTACTCCATTTTGTTGTGGAGTATAGGGAGCACTATACTGATGTTTGATACCATGCTTTCTTAGATAAGTTTCAAAAGAATTGCTTGTGAATTCAGTACCGTTGTCTGTTCTCAACTTCTTTATGGAAACTCCCAATTCTTTCTCAACATCTCTTCTGAAGAATTTAAACATTTCAATAGCCTCTGACTTATACTTCATGAACATGACGTTTGTCGTCCGAGTGAAATCATCAATAAAAGTGATAAAGTATAAATCTACTTTTGTTGATTGATGTCTCATCGTCCCACACAGATCGGAATGAATAAGCTCAAGTAGTTTGTAAGATTGAATCTCAACTCTTTTATGAATTTTGTTAGTCATCTTTCCTTTCTGGCAAGTAACATAAACATCTTCATCTCTTCTTTTCAGTTCTAGAAAATTTCGAACAACATCAACTTTAGAAAGCTTACTCATGTTCTTCTACCCCAGGTGGCCAAGTATTCGGTGCCATAACTTATTTTCATCTTCAGCACTCAAATAACAAGAGTTATTAGATTCTCCAATTTGAAAGAGATCCCCACTAGTACTTTCTCCTTTTGTAATCACTTTTCCATTTTTCACACTTTTGATTAAACAAGAATATTTTCTGAAAATAACTTCTTTTCCATCATCACAAAGTTGACTTACACTAAGTATGTTATGTTTTAGCCCATCAACAAGCAAGAATTCCTTAGATTTTAGTTTCTCTGGTTCAATCTCCACCGTTCCAATTCCCTTAATTTTTAAGGAACTGTCATTTCCAAAAGTAACTGCTCCTCCATCATGACTTTCAACATGCTCCAAGATTTTTATATCACCTGTCATGTGTGAAGAACAAACACTATCAAGAATACATGGTTTGTTTCTCTTACTTGCTTTTAAAGCTGTCTCAACAATAAAAGCTCTCTCATCAACCTTCTTATCTTCAGCTTTCTTTTCTTTCATATCATAAGAAACTTGTTCTGGAAGAAGAGTCATACATCATTCAGCATGATGACCAGACTGATCACATCTTCCACAAAATTCTTCCAAACATTCAAATTGATTCTTTGTTGGCATGTTTCTAACATCTTAAGAATTCACCTTTTCAACTTTCTTTGAATACGGAAGGTTACTCATTCTTCTTTCATTATTTCTTCCACTTTGCTCAAGCCTTCTTCCTGGTAGAGATGGATTATGTCAGCAATTATAAGCTCTATGCCCATACATTCCACAACACCAGCAATAGCCCTCAAATATTGATTTTCTATTAAAGAAAGATATCTATTTATAGAAACTTTGTTGAGGTTGATAACTTCTTTCAGCTCTAGGAAACCCAGGATGTAAGCCATCTCTTCTTTTGAGTGAGTTTTCAATTTTTTTTTAGGATTGAAAGGTTTCTCACATCCTTTATCCACCCAAGTTTTATTGATACTTTTTCCATAACCTGAAATGTTAGAAGAATCAGATAAAACATTATTTTTGATAGGAGAAGATTTCACCTGATTCTCATGATAAGCCTTTCTAGCAGTCTTGGAAGTCTCAACTTTTACTTCAGTGGCTTTGTGGAAGTTTTCATTCATCTTCCTTAGGGAATTTTCAGACTCAATAACTTTTGATTGCAACTTTTTGACCTCTTCTTCTTTAATTTACAGCTTCTTGCTAAGATCTTCTATCATCTTTCCTTGTTCATCAATTCTAAGTTTGTGACTTAAAATTTCTTGAATGTATTCATCTTCCTTCTTGGTAACATCTTTACTTCCATCATGAACTTCTTCATGATTTTTCTTCATCACACGAATTTCTTTCTTGAGGGATTTATTTTGCTCCAGACATGCAAGAAGTTCGAATCTTAGCTGATATTCTCTGTAAGATTCTTCACCACCTTCTTCACTTTCTAAGGAAGCATTTGTTTTCTCAACTTTTGCAATGAAGGTTCTGAATCTTTCTCCACTTTCATCTTCTGAGGAATCATTGTTAGATGATTCAGATTCAACCTTCTTGCTCAACATACTTCTTTTCTTTCCATAAAACTTCTTCTTGAGTTCTTTAGAAGTCTTCTCTTCTTTTTCATTCTTGTTATACTTCTTCCATCGCGTATTCTCATTAGAAACATCTTGATATTCACCAACTTTCTTCTTTGGGCAATTCATAGCAAAGTGCCCGATTCCACCGCACTCAAAACATTTGAGAGGAAGTTTACCTCCATATTTTCCTCTTCCTCTTCGATAGTTCTTGGATATGAGAGACATGATTTTTTCATTCAACTCTTCATCTTCCTTATCAACAGACTCACAAGGATCAACTTCATCATCATCTTGGATTTTCATATTTCTCATAGATTCAAAATCCATTTCATCTTTCATCTTATTCTTAAAGATAGGATCTTTCCTCATTTCATAAGCAACAAGAAAGTTATGCAGTTAATCAAGAGATAAATCATCCTTATCTTCTAAAACTGAAATTTTAGAATCAAACATGTCTGGAAAGTTTCTCATAAGTTTCTTCACAATTGTAGAATATTCCAAGTCTTCTCTGAATCCCCTGATGTTGCAAACAATTTCATCAACTCTGGTGAAGTATTCATCAATTGTTTCGTCATCTCTCATCCTGATGTCTTCAAACTTACTACGCCAGATTTGCAGATTGGATTCCTTGACTTTTGTGTTTCCTTCAAAAACACTTTCCAGCTTGTCCCACATGCCTTTTGATGTTGTGAGACCCATCACCTTATGATAAAAATTTTATGATAAGGACATGAGAATATCATTCCTAGCCTTTCCATCAACTTCTATGTTCCTCTTGTCGGAAAATGTCATAGGGGCATTTTTCTCAATAGGTGGAAAGCCAATAGTGGCAGCATCAACAACTTCAAGGCCAAGAGATAGGAGATAAGGAATCATCCTATTTTTCCATCCATAATAATTCTTTCCATCGAATATAGAAATTCCTCTACTGTTGATAGAATTTATATTCTCCATGATAAAGAAAAAAGAACAAGGGAACCTCCCTCTGATACCACTTGAAGTTCCAAGGATCGAATGTCAACTGAGAGGGGGGGGGGGGTTGAATCAGTTGATATCCTTTTTATAAGTTTCAAAACTTTATGAAACTTAACCCTTGCAACCTGTTATGATTTACTTCCTTATCAACCTTTAGCAAGTAACCCAAGCATGCAAGAAAGGTAAAGCAAGAAAAACACACAAGAATTACAAGGTTCGGCCTCAATAAGAGAACCTATGTCCTTGCCATAGCCACTCCCGTGGGTCTATGGAAATCCACTATAATGAAGAAGTGAATACAACTTGTGCCAACTCCTGTTGGACACCTTCTATCTCCCGATAGGAAAGATTATACTGACTCCTGTTAGTTTACAATGTTTCCTTAAAGAACAATTGATCCAAACATAAGAAAAAGACTTTGTCAAGCTGCTCCACAAAATGCTCACTCCGAATCTTCAATCCAATTTCTTGGATCCGATTTTCTAAAACCGAACTTCTCAGCAAGAAAACTATGACTCCGCAAAAGCTCACTCCGAATCTTCAATCCGAATTTCTTGAATCTGATTATCTGAAACCGGTCTTCTCAGCAAGGAAACTGTGACTCTGCAGAAGCTCACTCCGAATCTTCAATCTGGATTTCTTGAATCCGGTTATATGAAACCGGTCTTCTCAGCAAGGAAATTGTGACTCCGCAGAAATACCCACTCCGAATACTCAATCTGAATTCCTCAAATCTGATATTCTGAATCCAAATTTCTCAGCAAGATAATAATGATTCTGCATAAATGCTCACTTCAAAAACTCAGTACGGATTTCTTGAATCTGGTTCTCTCAGAAAAGAAAAGATGAATCAACACAAAATCTCACTCCGAATTCTCCAGCGCTTCGCCTTTTCCGCGTGTGTAAAAAGTTGTGAATGAGCGAATGATCTGAGCATATATTTATAGGCAAATCAGAAAACAAAGGCGAGAATATTAAAAAAATTTCCTGCTTCCTCAAATCTCAAAAACTCCACAAATCTCTCGCATTTAATCTTTAATCTTTGGATTATTCAAATCTCCTTAAATTTATCTGAGATTTATGCAAAGTTGAAATACGGGTTTTCTTGAACTTTTCATATCTTCCTCAGAATGATAAGGCTAGATCTTGGTTCTGATTTTAGGTTCAGGAAAACTGGTTCAGGAAAACTGGTTCATAATTGTCATTCTGAATTTCTGGCTCAGGATTGTCATTCTGAATTTCTGGTTCAGGAAGTCCACTCCGAATTTTTGGTTCAGGAAGTCCACTCTGAATTTTGGTTCAGGAAATACACTCTGAACTTCTGGATCAGCAAGTAGACTCCGAATTCTGGACCAGCAAGTAGACTCTGAAAAACTGATTCAGCAAGTAGACTCCGAAAATCTGGTTCAGAAAGTAGACTCCGAAAATCTCGTTTCAACAAGTAGACTCAGAAAATCTGGTTCAGCAAGTAGACTCTGAAAATCTGGTTCAGCAAGTAGACTCCGAAAATCTAGTTTCAGCAAGTAGACTCTGAAAATCTGGTTCAGCAAGTAGACTCTGAAAATCTGGTTCAGCAAGTAGACTCCAAAAATCTGGTTCAGCAAGTAGACTCCGAAAATCTGGTTCAGCAAGTAGACTCCAAAAATCTAGTTCAGGAAATAGACTCCAAACTTCTAGCTTGGGTAGACTCCGATTTTCTGGTCAGATAGACTCTGAAAAACAGGTTCAGAAAAACAGACTCCGAAAATCTGGTTCCGAATTTCCTGAGAATTTTCCTTAGTGAAAAAAACTCAATCCTCTTCACCATTTCTTCAACAGCTTTTATCATGAAACTTTTCATGATGTGTGAGAACTATAAGATCAGAAAAGCATCGTCTGATTTGTTTAAGAAAGTTTGAGACCCTTTCTTAACTTTTGACTTCTCATTCTTCAACAAAATCTTCTTTAAGAAAATATTCAGCAACCAGCAACTTCAACTTTCTGTAACTCAAAAAAATTCTTCAACAAAAAGATTAGTTGTCAAAAAATACAAAAAAAAAATGTTAAACAAAACACCACAAAGGTTCTTCATTTTTAGAAAAACAACTAGCATCATTAAAGTATTTACAAAGTTTAATATCTTACCCAAATTATATTCAAGTATTTCAATGAAAAACATATCCCAAATAAAATTTTCCACTGAAGTTTAACCGTAGTGTCGACTTCATGACTTGTATCAAATTTTTCTCGATCTAATTCATGTTCTAAATGTATTTAAAAATAATATGTTAAGTAAAATATTCATTGAACCCAAGTTAAGTTTTGGTTGTATTTGTTGTCAACAGACCAATATGTTGATAAAAGAAAGTATGTTGAATAGGTAATGGAGAAAATCATACTATAGAATCATACTGAAGAAAATCATACTGAAGAAAATCATACTGAAGAAATCGTACTAAGAAAATCGTACTATAGAATCGCACTGAAGAAAATCCTATTAAAGAAAATCGTACTGAGAAATCATACTTATCCCCAACTTTTATGAAAAATTCAATAGATCCAAACATAAACATCAGTCAACAGATCTAGGAATCATAACGAGACTTTGATGAAAAAGTCAGAAATCATATTAAGTCTGGAATGAAAGTGGTGATCATAATGAGGAAGCTGTTTCGGGGTCAGAATGGATTCAATATAAATCTAATGATGCTTTGCTATTTTGTAATTCACAAAATTCATAAGTTGAATGATAAACTTGTAATGCAAGATTTAATGAAAGAAAGGGTGATAATAGGTGCTGAAAATCATATTGAGCATCAAATTGGGAGAAAAGGTGTTGACAATCGTATTCAGGCCAATCATATTCAGGAAAATTATATTCAGGATGAGTAGGAAAGAAAGAAGTTTCTAGAAAGGATGGGAAGTTACAATACTTTCCATTATTATTCAGACGATGCTATGCCGATCCTCAGTGTATTCAATGTCATGAATAAAGTAATGATTAAAAAATGAAGTTTGTAGAAGAATAAAGTTTGTGAAGTTGAAGTTTTTCGGTCTCAAGTCCATTGGTATGAGAACACTATATTCAGAATTGTCAGAATCCTGGATAACTTGGAGTATCGTAATCAGGAAAAGAAGATGTTACTAATAGATTTGTTATATCGTATTCAAGAAAGAAAGATGTTTCTGAAGTCGAAGCTACTGATACCGGTCCATTGAACTCTATATACCATCATAATCATCAGAGGAATATTTTTTTCATTTGGAGTTATTTGAATCAATGAAAAGAAAGAGGAAGTAAAGTTATTGAGACCAATGTGAAGAATATATTCAAAATAACCAATCAACAATGTATTCAACCATTCTATAAAGATAAATTGTTGGTTGTTTTGAAAGTTGGTTGAGAACAAAAGAATAACTATGATGTATTCTTTCAAGTTAGTCAAGATACATCATATTTAACATGAAATTGATTCATCAGAGTGAAAAAAATCCTAGAGAAAAGAATATTCAAAACTTTTTTAAGGGAGTTTTAAGAGAAACACAATGAGATATCTTTAGTTCTAATTTATTTGCAAATGGGTCAAGAAAATCAGAGTGATCAAATTCCTTTATCATATTGAGAAAATCATAATGGGAAGATTTGTCTTCAAATATTACAGACCAACATATTTAGAAGTCTTCAGTTTTATATTTACAAGTTGTTCAAGAAAACAGGATGATCATCATAATGAATAAATCATATTGGGAAATCAGAATGAAGAATCATAATTAGACTGAAGTTTTTTAAAGAAATAATAAGTGATCTAAAGTTGTTAGAATATTCAAGAAGGATCGAGAATATTTGAGAAGCATTGAAAAAGTCAAGATGCACCTAAAATTCAAGGAGAATTCATATTTTGAGAAATTTGGTTGAGCGGGAAACATTTTAAGAATCCCACCCAAACCACTTTTGGGGCGACTATAAAAGGAGAAGTACTTTGTACTTTCCTGTCTGATGTACTATTAAATGTTGAAGAGAGAGAATCTATAGATTTTTAGGGAGAATAAGTTTCTATATTGATCTTTGTTGAAGAAGTTTTGTTAAACAGAAGAAGAAATGAGAAGATAAAAAATCATATTCAGCTAGGAATCACATTCATTTGGGAATCGTATTCAGCTAGGAATCATATTCAGCTGGGAATCATATTCATCTGGGAATCATACTCAGCTGGGAATCATATTCAGCTGGGAATCATATTCAGCTGGGAATCATATTCAGCTGGGAATCATATTCAGCTGAGAATCATATTCAGTTGGGAATAGTATTCAGCTGGGAATCATACTGGGATTTCCAGACTTAGAATAGAAGTGGTTTAAAATTGTCTCAATCGTATTCTGATAGGGTTATATTATCGTATTGAGTAAATTGGACTGAGTTTTCATTAAAAATTCTAGGAAGTTCATACCAACTTCTGGGTAAGAAAGTGAAGAAAATTATTTAAAGATCATATTTGTGAAATTTTATCAAGAAGAACCATAACATGTTTATTACAAAAATTATCTTATGTTATTTCATACTATTTGAAGCACATGCTATGTTGTATTGATCATAGAGCTACACGAGTGTAAGGGAATATCCTACTCATTGTATCCCACACAAAAGGATTGTTTTACAGTGGATTGTGTGGTATTGGATTGTTTCCATGCCATACAAAGGACATAAATATTCTTGTTTAATAGTGAAACTTGTAAATACTTGTGTTCCTATAGATGTGTGTTTGATTTGTTTTCAATAGGGAAAGAAATATTTAACTGGAGGTGAAATTTTTTTCTTAATAAATAAACTTAAAAGAAAAATATATCACTGATTCACTCCCCCCTCTTAGTGATACAACTATCCTAATTGGGTACTTTCAATATTATAAAAAGTTTACAGATTAAAATCAGGGTGTGTAAAGGTGTAATTACACCCAACTAAAAAAGCTATACCAAAATATGTACCAACAGTAAATAGAATCATTAAAAACATCCAAACAAAACACCATCTGCATACTATAGATAATCACATATGTAAATTGTTTATCATGGTACTATGAGGGATCACTATTTTAAGTTGTGAGGGGGATAAATGTTTTCAAATGGAATCATTATGAACAAACTATTTTATAATTTTACTACTTATTTTCATTTGATTCCTCTTATATCATGATTTAATTAAATGATATGGTAGTTCAAAGAACACATGTGTAATATCAGGGTATATGCACATAAATATAGACAACCATATGTGCATGTATGTTTACAGCTGTATGTAAATTAAAATCCATGATGCATACACCTATATACACATAAATACAGACAATTATGTGTACATGTATGCATATAGTTTTTTAAACAATGTGACTGTATACATAATTTATGTGAATAGGTTTATGTATCACAAAGTTTTTTAAACAATGTGCATGTATGTTTATAGGTGTAAAAAAATTCAAACAATGTATGAAGTGTATGTATACATGTGTGTAATTTCAAAAAATGTATGTATACTATATACATACTATATGTAATTTATTAATCTGGAAGAGGCATAAGAGGAATATTAAACTTTATACATAAGGTATGCACACTGTAATTACGCACAATATGATTCTTGAAGAGGCCTGAGAGTATGTAATTACATACTGGATACAATATACTATATGTGTATAGTTGTGTGTATTTTCAAACAATGTATACACACAGTATGCACATAGGTGTAATTTAAAAATAATATATACATACCATATGTATATTGTATACACCTGTGCACATACAACATACAATGTATGTATATTTTAATTACACACAGTATAAATCTGTAAAATTCATGGGAGGTATATATAATTTTAAACAATATTACCATTGTATAAGGGAAATGAATATAAAAAAGTTAGTGATGGTATATTTTGTAACCATTGTTTAAGGGGAAGGATTATCAAATGATAATCAATGAATTGTGTATGTAATATAAAGGTTACTAGTGTAATAGAGAACATAGATGTGTACCATTGAATAAACCGACAACAATGATATCTTGATGAAGTCACTTAACCTAGAGTTTTAATATGAACAAACTTCCTATATGGAAACAAATGGGAAATAGTGAGAAAAATGATTTTTTTTGATTTATTTCATTTATACCTTCTACACCATATTCAAAATCAATTCAAAGTATTAAAAACAAGAATGTTAATAGAAACATCAATAAAAGAATAACGTATAGTATTAGCACACCTAAAGCAAAAGGGAAGTGGTAAGAAAGTGACAAGACATGAAAGTGGGATAGTATTCCATGATAAGAACTAAAATTTCACAGCACACTCATTTCCAAATTTTTTTCATGGACCACTATAACCTATAAAATTCAAATTTAATCAAAACAAAAATTAATTTTATGCATCATGAAAAATTCAACAGGATGAGATTCAAGAAAGCAGAAAAAACCTGTAGATTGGCATCAAAAGACCAAACTCCATTGGACACCGAGCTAGATATTTAGATATTACAGGGGGTGGTATTAAGATATGAATATGGATTATAATCTTTTTGATAAAGGTAATAAGACATATCACATGTAGAATTTTCATTCAAAAGTATGAAGTACATCCCATGCTCCTTCACTACATTAAAAGTGTCAAAACAAACAAATAAATGATTTCAATAAGGAAAATAATATATCTAAATAGAAAAAAATACAAGTTGCACTACTAAAAACGCGGGAAGGGAAGCACTACCCCTTTAAAAACGCTAGTAAAAAAGAGCCGATAAAGGGGTACCTTTATCAGCACTAAGAAAAGTGCTGATAAATGTGACCCCTTTTATCAGCGCTTTTATAAAAGTGCTGATAAAGACCCCCCTCTTTATCACCGCTTTTATAAAAGCGTTGATAAAGGGTAAATTTTTTAAAAAAAAATTAAAAAACATATATTAATATATAAATATATAAATCTATTTTATATTGATATAAATATAATATATATATTTTTAAATATGTTTTAGATGAGGATAAATGGAAATCTAAAATTAATGTATAAGATATTTAGTAAAAGAGGCTTATAAAATAATTTTAAAAATATTTTTAATTAATAATTTTGTATATTTTATCAAGTAATAGTCATTTAATAACAGTTTTAATAAAAAAAAAATAAAAGGTAAAAAATAAGTTGAAAATGAAACTCGATCTTCAAACAGCCATAACTTTTGATCCGGGTGTCCATTTGAGCTCTGCATCATATCAAATCAAAGCCTGCGACGATCTCTACATTATAATGATTAAATGATACATTCTATCACATTTTTTGAGGCCAAAAAAGGCTCAAAAGTCCTCTAAAAAAGTTTTTAGTCAGGATAACCCAATTTGTTAACATTCAAATAACTATAACTTCTGATCCGGATGTCCATTAGGCTTATACCACATATTATATCAAATATAGTTTCATATTATTCAATTTGACTAGTTGTGAAGTTTAAACAGACTTCTGGATTAGAAGTTATGGTCATTTTAACATTCTATGGCTTTTCAAATACACATATATATGTATTTATACGTAAATATATATATGTGTGTGTGTGTGTGTGTCTGTGTGTGTGTGTGTGTCTGTGTGTGTATGTGTTGTATATATGTATGTATGTATGTATGATTTATTTATTTATAAACACACATAAAAAAACATATTTTTATAAATGTATTTAAAACTAATATTATAGATATATATTAATATACAAATAAATATACAGATAAAATTTTTAACTAAAAATATATAAATATATATTAATATACAAATAAATATATATATATATTAATATATGAATAAATAAATAAATATATTAATACAACTAAATATATTTATATTAATATGAGTCTATATTAATATACGAATAAATATAACTATATACATATAAATAAATATATATATCATTAAATGAAAAAAAACTAAATGGATTAGTGGTAAAGGTGCAGGTGTGCAAGGGGGGAGGTCTGGGGTTCGAGTTCTAGTGGAAGGAGGGCCGCGCGCGGGTGGGGGATAACACTATTAAAGGAAGGGCATTATGTGGGCATCAAACTGGAGCATGCGGTGAGAGGGAGGGGTCTCCCCTTAGCACTGATAAGGGGGGGGGGGTAAGCACTGATAAAAACAGGCGCAAGCACTAAGAAAAGCTCCCCAGATTATATATATATATTTTAATTTTTTTGACTTTTATCAATGCTTATTTTAGTGCTGATAAAGGGTACCTTTATCAATGCTTTTTTTAGCACTGATAAAGGGGACCCCCCTTTATCTTCACTGCAATTAACAATGATTTTCTAGATCTTTTAAAAGCGGTTTCTAGTGCTGATATAACCTTGTTTTTTAGTAGTGTTGATGAAGTCACTTAACCTGGAATTTTCATCTGAACAAACTTCCTATATGGAAAAAGGGAATTAGTGAGAAAAAAATAATTTTATGATTTAATTCATTTATACATTCTACACCATATTCAAAATTAATTCAAATTATGAACTATAATCATGTTAATGGAAACATAAATAAAAGAATAATGCATAATATTAGCACACCTAAATCAAAAGGGAAGTGGCAAGAAAGTGACAAGATGTGAAAGTGGGATAGTCTCCCCTAATAAGAACTAAAATTTCACAGCACACTCATTTCCAATTTTTTTCATGGACCACTCTAACCTGAAAAAATATAATTTCATCAAAACAAAATGAATTTCATGAAACCTGAAAAATTAAATGAGATGTGATTCAAGAAAAAATACCAAACTTGAAGAGTGGTCTCAAAAGACCAAACTCCATTGGCCACTAATATAGATATTTAGATATTACTTGGGGTGGTATTAAGATATGAAAATGGATTAGAATCTTCCTGATAAAGGTAATATGAAATATCACATTTAGAATTTTCATTCAAAATTATGAAGCACATCCTATGTGCCTTTATTGCATTGAAAGTGCCTAAACAAACAAATAAATGATTTCATTAAGGAAAAGAATATATCTAAATAGAAAAGAACACAAGTATAATTACAATAACATAATTAAGTGAATACATTGATTTTAAGTTAATTGAAGAAGATTTTCCCATTAAATGAGAAAAAATTGTATAGGGAATATCATGAAGATATAAAAGAATATTCACTCATATATTTCCAACTTTTTTCTTGATTTTTTAAAGTGAACTATTTTTGAGTCTCATATTGATGTTGAAGTTCCATATTTGAAATATGAAATGTCATCATCTCTTTCTTAAATACTTTATTTATAAAAAATATGTTGTAGATATCCTTAAAAATAAGATATTAAAAAATTTGGGAGGTAAGATACAATATAGAATAATAATTTTATTTAAAATAATCATCAAAGAGTTTATACGAATAATTGTAAATGGGTACAATTAGTTATGTTTATACATAAATTATAGATAGTTTGATGGAAGAAAATTTGAGGAAAATCTAGATATGATACATGTATGATAAAAGTGAAAGAACTAAAGAAATGAAAAGTTAAATAGATGTAGGAGAAAAAAATGATTAACACATTAAGTAAAAAAATTTATAGGAGAACATTGGTTTTGAAAAACATAACAAAATTTAAAAATGAATAATGCACGATCATATACATAGGTAAAATTGACATAAATAAGCCAATGAAAATTGAGTATCAAATGAAAATTGGATTTTCATTATAGAAAAAAATTGAATACAAAATTTTTATTGGACACACATTTTCACATAGAAACCTAACATAGTCAACATGATATCATCTAAATAAAGAGGGGATCTAATGAAAGATATGATATAACATGGATTTTAGGGATTCCAAATGATCTAGTTCAAAAAGTAAAGTTGTACCAATATTTTCATATTTGAATGCTTTTATATTAAAGGAATGAAATTCCTATCCATTATGAAATATGAAGGATGCCTGGTTTTAGATTAATATTATCTATTATCCATACTAAGAAAAAATAGTATATGAGGAAAAAATGATATGAAAACAGTCTTTAATAATAACGATAAGCTTCAAATCATTCATACCCTAGAAATTTGAGACATCGATTTTCAGACTATGAAAGGACCATGGCCTATATAAGAAATAGAAATCTGATGAAATTTGTTTCATTTATATTAAAATAGTTTAAATTAAAATTTAAATAAAACATTTAATTTTAAGTGGCTAAAATCCAATATATTAACAATCATTTTGAAATTATAGTAGATTAAATTGTTATGTTTTCAATAATATGTATTGACATTACTACATGTTCTAGTAACCACATATGATAAATAATATGGAACATATTATAGGAAACTAAACTATGTAAAAAATAGAAATAAAATGAAATGAAAACTTTTAAATTTATATAATAATTGGAAACTACATGATGTAAGTAGTTACCTCTAAACATATAATAATCTCAAGTAATGTTTTCTTCTATTATGATATATATCAAAGGAGTAGAATATGCATTCCCAATTGATATTGATGTCAGACTGATAAATTATAAAGTTGATAGAGGTGATGAAGTGAAATCGATTATAGTCAATAATCATATATATGAACCATTATTACATATACTATGTAGAATCATGCAGTTTGTATAATATACATGAATATGAAGAACATGAACAATCAAGTAGAGTGTTGGTTACACAAGATGTATAGATTTTACATAATAAATATGCCTGGATTTGATCTTCTCCATAGATGGAATGTTAGGATTTAAGATTGGTTTTCCCTATTTAGGCTTATAGAAACAATTATATAATATGGAATATGATATTTATAAAAGATCAAATTGTTTAAACAATTGAGTTTTTTATATGTGTTAATAAATGAAACATTGATATTGGTGATATCCTACTGCTTGGTAGTTTCAGGAGAACTGGTTGTATTACTAAAATATTGATTGTGTGTGTTTTGATTCAACAAAGATCTCACTTATATAGTGAAATCATCCCAAAGTGTGCAGTTTATTGTCACACCCATGAGAGTTTTTTAAAAATAAAAATTTATAACCAATAAAGTGTACATTACATGTATCTCAAAAAAAATATATATATGTTAAATAACCATTTATTCTTCAGAATGATTTTCATACTATTCCCTGTACTTCCCCAAATTTTTATTTGCTAATATTTATTTAATTGGAAAATAACATCTTCAAAAATAGTTAAGAAGGTGTGAATGGAAAATATATGAAGTTTTTTTTGAATATATTACCCAAAAAATATAATTTTTTAAAATGTAAGGCTTGTTTTATTATGTTTCATGTTTAAAAATTTCAATATCCTAGAAACCTAAAATCCAAAGCACATGTAATTACAATATAAAAGGTTAGAATTAACAAAAATCTAATTGGCTGTTGGAAAATTAAAATCTTAAAATAGTGAACACAGAGAAACAGTCAAACCTTAAGATGTTAACAATTCAAAATGTATTAGGTAGGAAGAATGAAATGGTGTAGAATGTACCTGATATAATTTAAATTAGAAAAAATACCTAAAATAATTGTAATGTTAGTTATTCAATATTGAATCCAACATATATTTAAAATATATAATTGAACTATAAACATTTAATGAAAAAACAAAGAATTAATATAAACATGGAATAATATATAATGACTAAAAAATTCTAGAAAGTCTCATTGATAATAGAAATTTGTAGATAATAATCTACTGAAAAGGGTGTCATTGTTTTGAATACCAGAGATGTAACACCCCGAGATTTTATGAAAAACATTCTTTTAATTTCATTGATGTATTCTATTATACACCACACCAAGTTTAGCTTGTATTATACGCAACACCGTATTATCTTGCAGTATACGCAACGCTATTTTGGATCGTGTTACACACAATTTCAAGTTCATTTTATAATAGTCATTCTACACAACATTGAGTGTGTTTATATATATATATATATATATTCAATGAATAAATAAAATATGGTTCGATTCTGTTATATGAAACAATGAAGAATTCTTGCACAACACGCAACCCTGACTTGGCTTGCATTTCACGCAATCGCGACCTTCCTCGATAGCGTGTGTTGTACGCAATACTGAGTTTTACTAAACAATGATATATTATTATAATATTATTATGAACTAGCCGTTATGAATAGTATTAACTAAATTTTGAATTTTATAACATTATTATTCATCTTACACATTTTCTAGAACATGGTATAAGAACAAAATAAAATTTTCGGGTAAAATAAGTATTTTTCAAAAAATGCAGTTTTGCCGCCTTTTGATGGCGCACCCACTTTAAATTTAGTTTTGAAATGTTTATAAGTTCAATTTGAAAAAATAAAATTCTTCTTTGGAATCAAGAAATAAAAATTTACTTTGGATAAAATTTTCATATTATTCTGGTAACTTTCATATTTTGATGAATAGTAAAAACACGCTATATTTTAATTAAAAACAAATTTTTTCATCACAATAATTTATATGGTTAAATTATAATATTGAATGGTTTTAAAGTATAAATAGAATATATTTTTACCATTTAATATAATTTATGTCATTAGCATTGATTTTACATTAAATTCGTAGGTTAAATCAATTCAATCTTTTGCAATGTTTTAAAGAAAAACCCGTTTTCTTTCGACAACGGGATTAATTTTAATTTAATTTCTGCAACTTTTTGTGTATTGAATTTGGAAAAATGGATTCCATATTTGGTATCAGTGGGTCCAAATTATGTTAATAAGCTACTTTTTATTTTTGGGAATTATGAATAGTAACTACGGTAAATTTTATTTACCATAGTTAAAGGTAAATCGGGTAATTAAGGGTAAATATAATATTATAAAATTACCCTAACACATGCCAAAATCCTATTGGATGACTAAAATTCGACCCATATCACCTAAGGGTCGGATTATATTCATTTAATGGACTTTTTTTCATGAAAATAATTTAATTATTATTAAAACCAAAGAATGTGACAACATGTCACTTTCTTAATTCTTATAAGTATAATAATTTTAATTTGGTGATAAACCTAATGAAAATCAAACATGAATAGTCTCAAGAAAGATAATACAATTATCTACATCATAGAAATTTATTTAGAATTTTTAGGGATTAAATAATTATCATTAATTATGACACAATAGTGATGTTGAAATTATTTTATTAATTAAAATATCAAATAAATTGTATTAAAAATATTAAAATAAATATTATATGAACTATTTAATGTGCTACACTAATTTTCTAGATACATATTACCTTTTATGATTCTATTAAAGCTTTTAGTTTGAACACATCTTCTGTATATATTTTATTTAAATTCAAATAAATGAATAGTGTCAAAATTGACACTATTGTTATTTTATAAAAATAATATATTATAAAATTGTTTAAAAATCACAAATATATTTAAAAATTATAAATTTAAATTTATATGGTAGAAAATGTTATAAAGTATCCAATTCTGGACAATTCACAACAAATAAGTAATTATTTGTTATAATTTAAATTTTAGAATGTTATTACCACAAATAAAATAAAATTAACTAAATAAGGATAAATCAAGTTGATAATGTTTAAAATAAATACCTAACATGTCTAAATTTAATTTGTTGATGAGATTACAACCATATCTCATCTAATCTTCGGATATGAGTCATTTTTGGAGGTTTTTAAGTGGGGTTAGATTTATTATAAATTAATATTTTTAAGAATTCCAAAGGTGCCCCTCTCCTCCCTTATAAAAGGGCACCTCCTCCCTCTCCTCCTCACACCAATTTGAGCATTAAAGCTCGGCCAAAACCTGCCAAATTATCTTCTCCACTTCCCTAGAAACATCCTAGAGGTTATGGTCTACTTTAAAGACCAATCTTAGTGCCCTAAGAGGAGGTTTCAAAGAGGCGTATCGAAGAAGAGGTAATTTCTTCTCCCAATTCTTTCAAGCTTCTTTCTTCTTCAACTTCTTCTTCTTTAGTTGTTTCATTATAAAGTAATAACATCAGTATCACTAATATACTGATTTGTTATTATAAATATGAAACAACCCCATTTCACCTTCTATCCATCCTACGGAAAACAAAATCACCGCGCGTGCGTACGTACGGAATACCGTCTCCACGCCATGGTGTAATCTGTTTTTCCACCAACACCTTACATGGATGGGTATAATGGTGTAAAGAATAACTATAAATATTTATTATAACATCATACTGATTTTGATATATTGTATCATCCACTCCAATTCAATTCAATAATTATGGAAACGATATCATCGCTCGTGCGTACGTACGGACTACCGTCTCCACGACGCGATGAGATTCATTCTCCATGTTAACCATTTAAGAATGATTATAAAGTATATATAAGCAATAATAATGAAATATATTACATTATAAAGCTACTGTATTTATATATATATGTATGTCATCTACTTAATTGCATTCAACTCAATAAGGAAACGAAAACACTGTTCATGCGTACGTACGACCTACCGTCTCCATGAACGGTGTATTTCTTTCCATTTATCGATCTATTATATACATGTATATTCTGAATATATATTATATATAAATCATGTTTTATATTCTGTAATTAAGTAATCATGATCTAAGTAATCATATGAATAATTACAAGTTAAAACACGAACGAGAAATGAGACGATTTTACCCAAAACGCTCTTTAACATGGAATTTACAAAAGAACGGGTAATATAAAGTCATAAGTGAACCATATATGATATCATAACAATGAGTATGATTCTGGAATAAGTCAATGACATTATTTAAATCATTATACATGAGGTTCGGACACATATGAAGAAAATCGGACCGAAGGTAAGAGAAATATCACAATCTCATTTTATCCGAGATTGTTTATACTTTGGTATTTACTGGGGTGTATTTTATCATCCACATACATGTTTTCTCAATATGTAATATTGTTTCTATCCACCTAAAATTTTTTAAATCCAGTTTTACCCTTCGGTGAGTTTTTAGTAAAAGATATGAAAGGAATCGTTTGTCGTTTTTCATACGAGGTAGTTTTTGACTTTTCCGACAAAAGTACGAGAAGAATGTTTTTTTAACTTATACGGCATGAATGGATTTTTAAAAAATTATTTCCAAGAAGCTTCATTTATAAGTTTTCAAGTTTATTTTTAATCAACTTCTTTTAGTTTAAAATTGTATGACATGTTAAGAAAGGAAAAATGTTTTTAAAGTAGAAAGGATATTTTCCTCAAGAATGGAGTTCAAGTGTTTTATCAAAATTATTTTCCATCTAAGATAATATAGGGTTCTGTTTCTATCCCTATTATTAAATTGATATGATTATGTTGTGATGGAATTATTTTTATGAATTCCTTTATCTTATATGAATTGTTTTATGATGTCATGATGTTTAGGAATCCCATTTTTATTACATGGGTTATGCTATGATGTATGGTTTATGATTTTGTGGCACACATAAGAATGGTATCATTATGAGATGGGTGGGACCTATATCTCCCTCCAATGCATTGGGTAAAGATTTTATATCTCATGAGATAGACATGGCTGGAACGGCATGTTAAACCCGTTCAGTGAAACAGGACTGAAATGAGGAGTGAACTCGGTTCAGAAATGGACTTTGTCCACTAAGATAGTCTTGGCAATGAGTCTTGACTAATAAGAAATGATTATATATGATTATGTGTGTATTCCACAAAGTTTTATGTTTTAAGTTATGATTATTGGGATTAAATTTTACTACTATGATTTATCCCATGTTATGAAATTATGATTTCTTTTGCAGGTTAAGATTTCCAAAAGTTATGTTTTTATGCATATGATGTGATTGATATTTATTTTGTTTACCCTTACTGAGCATTTGAGCTCACCCTTTTATGTTTTCTTTTCCCCAGGATATAAAGAAAGGTTTTAGGTATAAAAAAAGGAAGATCTTTATGGAAGATGTTGAAGATCTTTGACCACGATTAGAAGATTATATTCAGAGTTTCCAAAGACACTAAACTATTACGGTCCTTGTGTGTGTGTGTTTCTGTTATGTACTAAGTATTTCTCAAAAGTAATGTAATGTCCATATACGTTAAGCTTCAGGTCTCTACAGTTGGTATCAGAGGCAAAGGAGGTAGGAATATATCCGATCCTTGGGAACTCTCACATGTGAGCGTTGGACGAAGCATGGCTCTCCGCCCAAGGGCTTCATGTGGAAATGGCTGCCACTGGGGATGGTGGTGTGTCCCACCCAGGGGGTGTAGCCACCCATGGAGTGCTTTGATAGGTATCAATTATAGTCCACTGGAAGTAATTCCAGACTGTTATAGTTGGTATCAGAGGAAAGGTTTAGTCAACCTTTGGAAACTAGGATGCGAAAACGTTAGTGAGATCCCTAGAGATATTTCTAAGGTATGTCTAGGTATGTCTCTAAGGTTAAGTATACGTATAGGTTATAGTCCTAGAATTTCTCTAACGATCTTATAATTTAACCTAAGATGTTATATATTGAGGGTACTCCCCCTTTACTATGTTGTTTTCTCTAGCATGATTTTTGCCTCTCACAGAATTCTTTTTGTGTTTTAGTTAATGGAGGGAACCAGAAGGAATTTGGTTAACATTGAATCCAATGGACAAATTGGTGACTATGAGCAACAAAATTGTGTAATGCCTAGAGAGAAAGATACTGTGATTATGCCGAATCAGTCATCATGATATATGATTAACAAGGTGAAATTTAGTGGTATGCCTAATTCATCAAAGAAGAGGAAGATAGACTATTATGCATGTTCGCATGTTGAGGAGCATAAAGAAAGGAAGATTGAGATTTCTAAAGAAGGGAAGAAGAACCTTGAGGAATACCTAAAATGGAGGGACCGATGTTATTTGTGTGGAGAAAAGGTTCATAGAGTAACAGACTGTCATGGAGTTCAATGTATTATTTGTGGAGAACATGGGCATTACCCAACTCAATGCCCTGACCTAAAAAGTTACTTCTAAATCAAGGAAGGACTTATTCCAGGAAAATAATTGAAGAGGATGGATTGAAGTGTTTATGTATTGGTATTCAAGAATAATGTTGTTGAGGTACTTTTATTGTGTATTTAAATATTTTTGTATTATTCTATTGTGGTTTTCAATAATTTTAAGGTATCGATAACCATGAAAAGTGATTCAAATATTTTGGAAAGCAGATGATATGCGCATCATGAAGGGATAAGGAGAAAATGAAATGTTTGACAGTATTCATGAGCTCATGATTGATATAAGGACTAAGTGATATCATGGTTTGAGTATATAGAATTTTAAGGATTTTGGTATGTGGAAAGTGTTAACTTTTAACTGCATTCATGTTTTCACTAAGGTTCAATGGGTATTCATTTTTCAAGAGAATACATGATTAAGGCCTTCGAATGTTTGGAATATGACCAACAAGACATATCTTATGATATATGGGGATCAACGATGGTATTAAATCTCTGGTAATCATTTTCACTATATTATGAGAGTGGACTGCAGTATTATGGATAAGCCTAAAGATTGGAATGGATTATGTTGGACATAAGTTATTATTGTTTAAGGATAGAAGTTTTTTCAATATTATTGTGGGGATGTTATAGTAGTATAGTTTTAGAAAAAGGACAACCTGCAGGACGGGCGACATCCCATCGCATCGGACAAGGCTATGAGAATCGAACCCACAACCGAAGTGCGACTGGCCTTTATCGCCTACCACTGGCCTACAGGAAGTCCCTGTTTAGTAGAAACTAGTTTTATTATATTAAGTAGTATGATATATGAAGTATAAGTCCATTTTAGGAACCATATATGATTAATCTCACTACAGATCGACTTATGTATATTTAATAACTTTTGCCAACCTTTTGTTTGAGACAGATGGAATGACCTGTCATTCTATCACATGATCTGCTAACACTTCATGAATAACAAATTCAACTTCATTTCTTTAAGAGATGAAGTTGAAATTGTTCAAGGCACGAACAATAGTGAGATTGTACCAAAATAAAGTAAGTATTTATTATAATTCAAATTCTTCAACTTTAGGGAAATGATCTTGAAAAAAAAATGTTGTCCTAGTGCCCTTATATCCTATAAATCATATGGTACCCTAGATCATCAAAAATAAATAGCTTTGTGATTGTTCGATTTTTCATAGCCATGTTCTCTAACACTCTCCATCAGAACTTGATGGTTAGATTTTTCTTCCATATCCATATTTTCACCTATGTTCTCCTATGTGGAAACCCAGTGATGAGTTAATTTGGGTAACCGTTACATTTCATACTTTAGTTTTTAAAGCCATGTTTTGGTATTCCTTTTTACGATGTGGGTTTCTATTAAAGAAATTTTCAAGTAGTAAACCATTTATAACCCCAACAAATTTCGAGGGTGAAATTCATTTTAAGGGGGGTAGAATGTAACATCCCGAGATTTTATGAAAAACATTCTTTTAATTTAATTGATGTATTCTATTATACACCACACCAAGTTTAGCTTGTACTATACTCAACACCGTATTAGCTTGCAGTATACGCAACGCTATTCTTGGATCGTGTTACACACAATTTCAAGTTCGTTTTATAATAGTCATTCTACGCAACATTGTGTGTGTTTATATATATATATATATATATATTCAATGAATAAATAAAATATGGTTGGATTCTGTAATACGAAACAACGAATAATTCTTGCACAAAACGTAACCCTGACTTGGCTTGCATTTCACGCAATCACGACCTTCCTCGATAGCGTGTGTTGTACGCAATACTGAGTTTTACTAAACAACGATATATTATTATAATATTATTATGAACTAGCCGTTATGAATAGTATTAACTAAATTTTTAATTTTATAACATTATTATTCATCTTACACATTTTCTAGAACATGGTATAAGAACAAAATAAAAGTTTCGGGTAAAATAAGTATTTTTCAAAAAATACAGTTTTGCCGCCTTTTGATGGCGCACCCACTTTAAATTTAGTTTTGACATGTTTATAAGTTCAATTTGAAAAAATAAAATTCTTCTTTGAAATCAATAAATAAAAATTTACTTTGGATAAAATTTTCATATTATTCTGGTAACTTTCATATTTTGATGAATAGTAAAAACACGCTATATTTTAATTAAAAACAACTTTTTTCATCGCAATAATTTATATGGTTAAATTATAATATTGAATGGTTTTAAAGTATAAATAGAATATATTTTTACCATTTAATATAATTTATGTCATTAGCATTGATTTTACGTTAAATTCGTAGGTTAAATCAATTCAATCTTTTGCAATGTTTTAAAGAAAAACTCATTTTCTTTCGACAACAGGATTAATTTTAATTTAATTTATGAAACTTTTGTGTATTGAATTTGGAAAAATGGATTCCATATTTGGAATCAGTGGGTCCAAATTATGTTAATAAGCTACTTTTTATTTTTGGGAATTATGAATAGTAATTACGATAAATTTTATTTACCATAGTTAAAGGTAAATCGGGTAATTAAGGGTAAATATAATATTATAAAATTACCCTAACACATTCTAAAATCCTATGGGATGACTAAAAGTCGACCCATATCACCTAAGGGTCAGATTAGATTCATTTAATGGACTTTTTTTCCATGAAAATAATTTAATTATTATTAAAACCAAAGAATGTGACAACATGTCACTTTCTTAAATCTTATAAGTATAATAATTTTAATTTGGTGATAAACCGAATGAAAATTCAAAAATGAATAGTCTCCAAAAATCTAATACAATTATATACATCATAGGAATTTATTTAGAATTTTTAGGGATTAAATAATTATCATTAATTATGACACAATAATGATGTTGAAATTATTTTATTAATTAAAATATCAAATAAATTGTATTAAAAATATTAAAATAAATATTATATGAACTATTTAATGTGATACAGTAATTTTATAGTTACATACGACCTTTTATGATTCTATTAAATCTTTTATTTTGAACATATCTTCTGTATATATTTTATTTAAATTCAAATAAATGAATAGTATCAAAATTGACACTATTGTTATTTTATAAAAATAATATATTATAAAATTGTTTAAAAATCACAAATATATTTAAAAATTATAAATTTAAATTTATATGGTAGAAAATGTTATAAATTATCCAATTCTGGACAATTCACAACAAATAAGTAATTATTTGTTATAATTTAAATTTTAGAATGTTATTACCACAAATAAAATTAAATTGACTAAATAAGGATAAATCAAGTTGATAATGTTTAAAATAAATACCTAACATGTATAAATTTTATTGGTTGATGATATTACAACCATATCTCATCTAATATTCAGATATGAGTCATTGTTGGAGGTTTTTAAGTGGGGTTAGATTTATTATAAATTAATATTTTTAAGAATTCTAAAGGTGCCCCTCTCCTCCCTTATAAAAGGGAACCTCCTCCCTCTCCTCCTCACACCAATTTGAGCCCTCAAGCTCGGTCAACCCCTGAAAAATTATCTTCTCCACTTCCCTAGAAACATCCTAGAGGTTTTGGTCTACTTTAAAGACCAATCTTAGTGCCCTAAGAGGAGGTTTCAAAGAGGCGTATCGAAGAAGAGGTAATTTCTTCTCCCGATTCTTTCAAGCTTATTTCTTCTTCAACTTCTTCTTCTTTAGTTGTATAATTATAAAGTAATAACATCAGTATCACTAATATACTGATTTGTTATTATAAATATGAAACAACCCCATTTCACCTTCTATCTATCCTACGGAAAACAAAATCACCGCGCGTGCATACGTACGGAATTCCGTCTCCACGCCGCGGTGTAATCTGTTTTTCCACCAACACCTTACATGGATGGGTATAATGGTGTAAAGAATAACTATACATAGTTATTATAACATCATACTGATTCTGATATATTGTATCATCCACTCCAATTCAATTCAATAATTATGGAAACGATATCATCGCTCGTGCGTATGTACGGAGTACCGTCTCCACAACGCGATGAGATTCATTCTCCATGTTAACCATTTAAGAATGATTATAAAGTATATATAAGAAATAATAATTAAATATATGACATTATAAAGCTACTGGATTTATGTATATATGTATTTCATCTACTTAATTCCATTCAACTCAATAAGGAAACGAAAACAGCGTTCATGCGTATGTACGACCTACCGTCTCCATGAACGGTGTATTTCTTTCCATTTATCGATCTATTATATATATTTATATTCTGAATATATATTATATATAAATCATGTTTATATTATGGAATTAAGTAATCATGATCTAAGTAATCATATGAATAATTACAAGTTAAAACACGAACGACAAATGAGATGATTTTACCCAAAACGCTCTTTAACATGGAATTTACAAAAGAACGGGTAATATAAAGTCATAAGTGAACCATATACGATATCATAACAATGAGTATTATTTTTGAATAAGTCAATGACATTATTTAAATCATTATACAGGAGGTTTAGACACATACAAATCAAATCGGACCTAAGGTAAGGGAAATATCACAATCTCATTTTATCCGAGATTGTTTATACTTTGGTATTTACTGGGGTGTATTTTATCATCCACATCTATGTTTTCTCAATATGTAATATTTTTTCCATCCACCTACAATTTTTTAAATCCAATTTTACCCTTCGGTGAGTTTTTAGTAAAAGATATGAAAGGAATCGTTTGTCGTTTTTCATACGAGGTACTTTTTGACTTTTCCGACAAAAGTACAAGAAGAATGTTTTTTTAACTTATACGGCATGAATGGATTTTTAAAACATTATATCCAAGAAGCTTCATTTACAAGTTTTCAAGTTTATTTTTAATCAACTTCTTTTAGTTTAAAATTGTATGACATGTTAAGAAAGGAAAAATGTTTTTAAAGTAGAAAGGATATTTTCCTCAAGAATGGAGTTCAAGTGTTTTATGAAAATTATTTTCCATCTAAGATAATATAGGGTTATGTTTCTATCCTTATTATTACATTGATATGATTATGTTGTGATGGAATTATTTTTATGAATTCCTTTATCTTATATGAATTGTTTTATGATGTCATGATGTTTAAGAATCCCATTTTTATTACATGGGTTATGCTATGATGTATGGTTTATGATTTTGTGGCACACATAAGAATGGTATCATTATGAGATGGGTGAGACCTATATCTCCATCCAATTAATTGGGTAAAGATTTTATATCTCATGAGATAGACATGGCTGGAACGGTAGGTTAAACCGATTCAGTGAAACATGACTGAAACGAGGAGTGAACTCGGTTCAGAAATAGAATTTGTCCACTAAGATAGTCTTGGCAATGAGTCTTGAATAATAAGAAATGATTATCTATGATTATGTGTGTATGCCACAAAGTTTCATGTTTTAAGTTATGATTATTGGGATTACATTTCACTACTATGATTTATCCCATGTTATGAAATTATGATTTCTTTTGCAGGTTAAGATTTCCAAAAGTTATGTTCTTATGCATATGATGTGATTGATATTTCTTTTGTTTACCCTTACTGAGCATTTGAGCTCACCCTTTTATGTTTTATTTTCCCCAGGATATAAAGAAAGGGTTTAGGTATAAAAAAAGGAAGATCTTTATGGGAGATGTTGAAGATCTTTCACCATGATTAGAAGATTATATTCCGAGTTTCCAAAGACACTAAACTATTACGGTCCTTGTGTGTGTGTTTTTGTTATGTACTAAGTATTCCGCAAAAGTAATGTAATGTCCATGTACGTTAAGCTTCGGGTCTCTACAAGAGATATCCATACAATTTTAATCTAAAACAAATAGAATTTATTCTACATAGTTTTCCTTGTCCACATAATGAATTTAATTTATTAAATTGTAAGGCATGTTTTATCATGTATCATATTTAAAAATTGAAATATCTTAGAATCTTAAAAGCCATAATACATGTAACTACAATATAAAAGGGAAGAATTAACAAAAAGACAATTGGGTATTAGAAAATTAAAATCCTAAAATATTGAACAAAGAGAAATAGTTAAACCTTAAGATGTTAACAATTCAAAATGTATCAGATTGGAAGAATACAGTGGTTTAGAATGTACCTGATATAATTTGAAGCAACAAATATACCTGAAATAATTATAATGTTAGTTACTCAATATTAAAACTAACATATATTTAAAATATATCATTTAACTATAAACAATTAATTAAAAATAAATAATTATTATATACATGGTATAATATAAAACCATTATAAAATTCTGAAAAGTCTCATTGATAATAGACATTTTTAGATAATAATATTCTTAAATGGGTGTAATAAATAAAAAACATATGACGATCAAATTAAAATTTAAAATGTATTAAGATATAGTTGAAAAAAATAAATAAAAAAATAATTTCAAAAAATTTAAAATAATACAATTAGAATACCTGTAGGATTGAAGTTCACTGCTACATGATTGCATAACTATACTGTGGGCTTTGGGCAACCGCTGCTAGAAGAAATGTTTTTAGAAAATTAAAAGATATTAATTTAATAAAAAATAACATGAAAGAGAATAATTTCACCACCATATAAATCCAAACATCCAATATAATACATGAAAAGAATCACCTTCATGTTGTACGAGATGTCATGTTGCTGACCTTCCCTAACCACATTTTAATTCCAAGACATGCACAATGAGAAGTCCAAATTTAAGAATTCATTAAGAAATAAACGTTTTTGTAAAATTAAAAGATAAGTGAACAAAAAATAACATGTAATGGAATAAGTTCACCATCATATAACTCTAAACATTCAATAGAAAGCATGAAAAGCATCACCTTCATGCCAAGTGAGATGTTAAGTGGCTGCTCTTCTCTAACCACATGTGAATTTAAAGAAACACATTATGAGAATTCCAAACCAAATAATTAATTAAGAACTATTTTTGGAAAAACTATTATAAAATAATTAGTGATCCAAAAATAATATGCAAGAGAAGAATTACACCATTTATCTTCAAACATCTGACAACATGCATTAAAAGCCTAACATATACTCCCCACGAAATGTCAACATATTTCCCTTCCTTAACAACATGTGAATTACAAGTAAAATAGAATGAGAAGTCCAAACCTCTACCTTATCATGGAATAATGATGTTATGTTTTTCAAAAAATCTCATGTAATGATTGATTAATAAAAGACTGAACCACTCAACTGGTCAACCGTTGATGGTCGACTTATAATGGTGGTAATAAATTGTTAAATATATCAACCCTTCATCCTCTAGATATCTTATGGATTTACTATTATTTAAAATCATAAAACAATACCAACATAATATATGTGCATGCACAATCATTGATAGTTTCAATTTATGAATTACACACCAACATTCGACCAAGAATAAAAAAATTATAATTTATGTAATACAATTATAAATGCGAGTAGTATTTTCTTGTATATGATGGTATAACATAAATGTATCAATATCTCAAAAAAAAAAAATCCATATGATCACTATGGATACATATCACAACTTGCATGATTTTATAGAGAACTACTAATGTTCAGTGCATAAATAATGAAAGGCTAAATTTTTATGCAAGATGAAATGAAATGTTTAGAAAAAATTCCAATTATCATTATGAGTAAAGTTTTTTCAAGTGAATTTAAAGGTTTTCAATTTAAAGAAATAAGACAAAGTAAAAAAAACAGAACAAAGAATGGAAAATGAGAAAAATATATTTATAATATTGTGTAATGTATAATGTAGAAAATAGTATTTATAAAACTAAACAACACAGTGTATAAATTGAAATAAAATATTTTTTTCCAATAACACAAAAATGGATGAAATTATAAATTTTAAAATTTTATCATCACAACTAAAAATAATAATACATAATTAATAATTCATATCAAATTTTCAAGTTTAAACTAAAGCAATGATGATTACATAGGTTTCAAAGATCCAAATGTATTTGAAGGCATTTATCAAACAGTTTGGAAGATAATGATAAGAGGTATTATAATCACCCCCATAAATCTAGAGATTGTAGAATACATGATAACAACTTTGGAGATTTAAATTCAGAAATTTTTCATCCTAAAATTCTATGAGAATGTGATGGAAGAAATAGATGGATTTACCTGATATAGGACAAGAAGCACATCAAAAGATCCTGTCCAGACAATTTTGTCTTCAATGTATGTTAATAACACTTCTAAGTGGGTGTACATAAATACCTAAAAAAAGTGTAAAAAATGGATATAAAAATAAATATTAGAATAAATTCAACTACTAATTGAGAGAAGGGAAAAAGTGAGACCTAAATATCATGTTGGAGCTGAAAATCAAAAGATACTACCTGGAAAGGCAAGGAGCACATGAGGTAGGGATTTTGTATGAGAAATTTTATAAGAGTGGATTTCTCTAGGGTCCATTGAATGTGGTAAGTGATAAATCATGGGAGGAGGAGGATCACTAGGTTAGGTCTTGTTTTGAGTGAGAAATTAGAAAGGTGGGGTCACCACCTCAAAGGAGAAGAATTGGGGGTGGCCATGTCGATGGAGGACGATCCCGGGAGGTGGGGTGGCCGTGTTTGAGTTGTGTTAGATCCACATTAGAGAAGAAGGATCAAGGTAAAGTGGGGTGGCCACATCAGAGGTATGTCATAAAAGGAGGTGGGGAGTCTTCATTAGAGTAGCATTAGAGGCACGTTAGAGGAGGAGGTGGGGGGTTTGCATTAGAGTAGCGTCAGCAGGGAGGTGGGGTGGCCACATTAGAGGAGGATGATCATGGGGATGTTGGGTGGCCACATTAGAAGATTAGGATCATTGAAACATCAGGGGAGGAGGGTCTTGAGAAGGAGGAGGGGTATGTGGAATAGGATAGGTGTGGGGTTTAGGGTAGAAATTGGGGAGTGGTGGTGGGATACTTCCATGAGCAGTGAAATTGTCACGAGAATAAATGAACTATAGCCACAGTATTTATTACCCATGGAAATAAGTCTGTGGATATAGCCCCAAATTCTAGCAGTGAATGATTGAATGATACCACC
Organism: Viscum album; assembly: GCA_963277665.1. Taxonomy (NCBI): domain Eukaryota; kingdom Viridiplantae; phylum Streptophyta; class Magnoliopsida; order Santalales; family Viscaceae; genus Viscum; species Viscum album. The sequence continues at coordinate 1,242,719,452 of OY728161.1, read as the reverse complement.
CAAGAAGGTATCACGAATTAGATTGTTTGGTATTTTGAGTTCATTTCCACCAAATGATAACACACACACACACATATATATTAGAGAATAAATAATAAAACTTAAAGCCTATTATGGGAAAACCCTTTGAAAATGGTAAGGGGAATGAAATTAAAAACTTAAAATATATTTTATAAAACACTTTTAATATTGATTTAAAATAGAAAGTTACAGGTCACTTCCTAAAGTATTTTTCAAAAGGTGAAATAAAAATTCATTGAAAACTTTTACTTTTAAAAGAATTTACAATAATTGAGACTTGAAAATGAAATAAATTTTTCTATAGAAAATACAGATCTAAAACATTTGATTTTTAAAGAGACATTTTTAATACTTGAAATTACCTATATTGAAAACCTATATCGTAAAAAGAGTAATAAAACTTACATTTTACCAAAAAATAATTTTTCCAAATAGGATTATAAAATACCATATAATAAAATATTAGTGTGGGATAACCCAAGCATGAGATAACAATGTTCAAGATAAAACATTATAACTCAAAGAAGGATATTTGAGTTACCAATATCTATTATAGGAAACATATCTCAAGAAGTGATAAATAATTTTCCAAGGGTTTATGTGGTAAGAATTTATATCCCCAAAAAACAATGAGATAATACCACATAATATAATCAAAGGGTAGAATGTTCCAAAATTATAATTTTAAGAGAATGGTCACAACTCAATGAATGGAAGTTGAGATACCAAAAATCCTTATGACTTGGGAAACAACTGAATTTATAGCCACTTGAATAAGGGAACATGATTTGGATAGTTAATCCCATGAAATACTACGGACATGATAAAAATATATCCATGGGAAGTAAATACACTATACCAAGGGATCATGGTGCACAAAATGTTGTATGTCTAAAAGAGTTAGAATTGAGACCAAGAAAACCATTGCAACTTGAGTAGCATATTAATAAAAACCTATTGAAATAGAAGGATTTCAATTGATATAATTCAAGATATTTTATATCAAATAGGTAGTATATAAACCACATAAATGAGATTAGGTGCGTAGTATCAAACGTGTCTCAAAGAGAGGAATTTGAGATGAAAACCCTTACCTCTTTTCCTAACTTGCTTGAATGTATTTTAACCACCTATATCACAAACATAGATATATTAATAAATTAATTAATAAACTTAATAATATATATTTTCATTCAAACTCCTCATAAATATTCATTCTCTACATGAATTCTCTCAGTTTTCTACATTGGGTGTTTATAGTTTTGTTCGTTTGTACTAATTTCATAATAACAATGTTCATATTCTTTATTATTAAAAAATTCATCATTAATTGGTTATTAAAGTTAATTTTAGGTATTAATTATAATAATTTATTATGTTTAAAATCCCTTTCATGAGTGTTTTGGTCTTTAACCTTTAAGATGAAATCGATAATAAGCATGTTTCAGCGATTCTTGACGATCAGAGTGTGTTTTCTTAATTAATGAATTAAATATCGATTTAACATGTAAAAAACCCAAAAAAAATTATATTTACACATTTATATAATATAATACTAAAAATTATGTTCCCATATTCATTCATGTTAAAAATTTATAGTATTTTTCAAGTAGGTGGTTAAATCGACCCAAACATTTTTTGGGGGGATGAGTTCTGGTCAATGACCAGAACCCTGCAATTATTCAAACAAAAGGAGCATACAAATTACATGAGTAAAAATGAGGGAAATTTTATATAATATCTAATAGAAAAAGGAATCAAATCCAAAGGGAGATCATTCCTCCAAGTGATCTCACGAGATACTCCCATGCTGGGGAGACCGTCAACGATCTTGTTTTCTTTACGGAAGGTGTGTGTAGCAATGAAGTTGAGACTGTTGAGCAAGGTGAGGCAGTAAATCCATCAGGGGGTAAGAGACCATGATAGGTGAGTCACACCCTTCCATATGGATTGAACAATGGTAGAAGAGTCACTCTCAATCCAGATGTTTCTCTAGTTGAAAAGTTTTGCAAAATAGATGGCATGAATGATACCCAACATTTCGGCCTCTATAGCAGAAGCAATGCCGTAGATTCCATAGAAACATCCGAGAATCTGATTAAGATGGTCTCTAAAAACACCTCCACATCCTTAAGGTCTAGGGTTTCCTTTTTAGGCTTCGTCAACATTGACTTTAATCCAGCCAAGAGGAATAAATCGACCCAAACATGAACATACTCTGATTTAATGAATGATTATGAGGTTGTTTTATTATAATATCATTATAACAAGAGTATAATGATATTATTTAGTTTTTATTATTTCTATACATAAAAATTATAATTAAATATATGAATATTTAATGGATATGAAAATATTACACAATTTGAATAAACAATTATCCTTTTAGTACACTTATTTTAAATGATTTAATTAATGACGATCGTTTGTTAATCATATCATTAATAAGTTCTCTAATTAATCACAATATAAACTTAATGATATAATAAACATAATTTTTATCCTTTAATACCATCCTTATATCCAACCTTGTATGGAAGTAAAGGAAAATAAAACGCATTATGACATGGAGGTTGTAGTCTACATAACACATGAACACCATTTTTGTTTTTCTTAATGGATGGGTTATATAAATAAATAATGTAAATAATATTAATAAAGTAACATTAAATTATATAATTTATAATAATATAATTATATTAGTGTGTCAAAAACAAATTTTAAAGAATATAATTAAGAATAAAACCGAGTAGTTGATAATACTCACGTCAGGGACTTGAATTTTTCTTAGAAGTCTCCTTGAATTTGAAGGGATTAGGCTATATATAATTGAATAAGGGATTATGTTTGTGGGATAGGGTTCTAGGTAGACTAAAATTTTATAGTTTCATGGTATAATTATAAGGATAAAGTGTATCATGAATGGGTGGAAGTGTCCCCTTTTATAAGTGATAGGAATGGCAGTTTTGGAAACACCCTTTACTTATTTACTTATATCTTTACACTATTCAAGGTAAAATACTCAAAAAATTTAAAATATAGAGTATGGTAAATTTTTGAGGTATAAAATTCCTCCCATACATTCATTTTGGAGGTATCCTTGAGTGATTTAAGGATTTCCCTTTTACTTTTGTTTTTACCCAAGTGTACTTTTACCTAGATAGTTTTCTTAACTCATGGTAGTTAATAGAAATGAACACAATTAAAATTTATATTATCACATAATTTTATAATTATAATACTAAATATAAAAATAATTTTATCAAATAAAATTTCTATGGTTAAGAAATGTTAGTTTCAAAATAATCATACTTAACACATAAAATAGTTTTTAGGAAAATTTTGTTTTTAAGCTTAAAATTTATGTGTTAAATAAAATTATCAATGTTAATAATTTTTATGAAATATATTGATTTATTAAAAAATAAAATATTGTTTTTTAACTTTTAAATCAATTCATAAATTAATTTTTATCTAATTATTACTTAATTAAAATAAAATATAAAAACAATTTTTTATATTAAAGTAACATTTTACTTTAGATCTAAAATGTTTGGCACAGGTTTACTATATAAAAAGAATATTTAAAAATATATAATTTTATTAATTAATTTAATATTTTATTATGTTAATGTTTTTTAAATCTTATAGTTTATGCTTATATAGTGATAAAATCATGGAAGTTATAATTTTCGTAAATCCTGCATTTTCGACTAAAAATCAACCTTTTAAGAAAATACTCAAAAATTCATACTAAGTTGATTTTGATACAAGGAATTAAAAAATTAAGTTAATTTTTATAAATTTAAAATTATAAAATTTATAAATTTAGTTTTTGAATGAAATCATAAAATATGATGAAAAATCCTTTTAATTGGAAAATGACATTTTCAAACATTAACAGTTATTATTCTTATTTCATATAATTTACCAACTAAATTGGTGTTAAAAAATTATTAATATCAAACATAATTGAAAATAATTAATCATATGTTTCTTGAAATATAAATTCCTACAGTGTAAAAGACAATTTTTTTTTGAAAAATACCTTTCTAAACAATAAATGACCTCATTAGTCATTTTAGGTAAAATAATTGAATTTAATTAATATTAAAATTAACCTTTATTTTATATATAATTATAATTCATAGTGATATTTCTCCTATTAATTTCCACTAATTCAATGGTAAGTTTTTAACGATCATACTTAAATACTTATATTTTATCTAAATATTTAATGGCTTCATTTAAGTTTAGTGTTGTGTGCGCAACAATCTATCGAACACATTAAATTATTTAAAGGTAACAATATAATATAATTTTAGGATGTTAAATTCTCCCCACATTAAATAAATTTCATCCTTGAAATTAACTCATAATATTAGTGCAATTTCTATATGGAATTCATAATTAACCATACATCTCTAGATGATCATGGGTTTATTTAGGATGCAGAATGAAAATTTTCTATATTAAAAATAATTATTCACACTTTATGAAGAGATATAACCCATTTCTAACATCACATAGAATTTTACTAAGGGATTTAGATCTATATACATAAGGAATAACTTCCCACAAACCCTGAAAATGATATATATGATAATCATACCACCAGGGGTTTTTATTTATAACTCCATATTTAGTAATTGGAGAAAACATAAATGACATAATAAACAATGAAATCTAGAGTGAAACATCACTATCAAATTAATTAGTATTAGTTTCATAGTATTTTTCTTGTTCACATGGTATTTAGTATCTATATCTCTTATTGGACATTAGATTGGTACATGGAGCCGAAAATTCCCAACACTATTGAAATTGAAACAACAAATTTTTGTAGCTTCTATCTCTACCTTACAATTGTGAGTTTTATGACCATTAAATCCATACTTATAGTTACAGATTCTACCAATCCCTTTAATACAATTTTCCCCATGTTTATTCCTACATTTTTAACATATAGAAAATTGAATTTTTTTTCCTTCATTATCTTCATCACTTGATCTTTCATGAGACTATATATTTCAATTCCTTAGTGTTTTTGGGACTTCAAATATGTTCACATTGTTAATAATATTTTGTGATAGATGGTTTGAAATAATCACATGGTTTCTCACTCTAGATCCTATTATATTAGGTTGTTCATTGATGTAATCTCCTCATTTCCCCCACACCCATGGTTCCTTCCAGTTCCATCAATTACTAAAATGAAAAGAGTTAAAAAGAGTAATGATAATTATAAGCGAGTTATAATAAATAACCACATAAAAACTTAACCTTAATACGGTTCAATTTATAGCACTATAATTTTATCATATAGCTCTTTGAATTCAACCCGTATCAAACTCAGTTCAATCAGTATCACTCTCAGTTTAACATATATCATTCTTGGTTCAACCTAGGTTACTTTGAGTCGGGTTATCTTATACTTATTAACCTAATACTTAAAATAAATATCCCAAAGTACTGTAAACTTTCTTAAAATATTCTAAACCCAATAATCATTGAAATATTTTCTCTCAAAATCCAACTTATCCTTCCTCAAACAACATTAGTCATTCTTATAATCTTATACCCAAGCATGTATATACCCTCATTATATAATATTAATAATACAACTTTCCCAAAACCTATTTGAATATACTTGAAATTAAACTACAATAAGATTATATATATTCCTCGAAACTTAACTCCATCTTTAAATTTCATATGGTTTTAACCAGTAGTTCATAAGGTCACACACTACTCAGTATATATCATAATATAAAAAATTAGATGAACTTGTCCAAAAATATCAAAAATAAATTATCAATACCAAGGTTACCAATTACTATCTAACTTACTTATTCAAATAAAAAACACCCTTTATTATCTCAATATCATGTTTATATTAACGTTAAGATTTATCCATACCTCAATAATGTGTTCTCCAAGAGTCATACCAAAATATAACATTGTCATAAAATCACTTTAATGGTTATTGATAACATTTAATATATGTTACCATACCTTTAAAGTAAAACTACCAAAGAATAATTCTTATATGTTTCACATAATCCTCACAACTTTTAAAATATACTTAAATATCATTGATAAATATCACTCACTAATGAAAATAGCTAAGAGTTTCAAGAAAATATTAATCTCATTGCCATAGGTAAGACTAGGAAACTCAATTTTTTCCATAATAATAGGAATATACAAAAATTATCAACTATTTAAGTATGCTCCCTTAGAGGCATAACAGTTTCTAGATGCATACCTTTCTCTACTTCATTTCAGTGATCCTGTTTCAACCAAATACTAAAACCAAAATGGTTATGATAATATCAAAAATATTAATATAAATATATCAATCTAAATATGTACTCCCTTATGAAACCATTGTTTTTAACATATGATACTCTCAGATTAACCGATGACTCTCTTTGTTCAATCCTTGGTTATCTATGGTCATTTTCTTATTAGGTTTTCTAACCAAATTAGTCAACATCATTATTAAATCATTCATAATGATTTATAAAGAGAACGTGATTAATCCAAGCATATCCCATAAAAGTGTCTTTCTAGGTGTGTAGTATTAGGCCCACTCATCATACATCAGAGCAATGATTTAGTCAATGTTCAACCAACCCTTTTAGAGGTGATTACACCTAGGTGCATTTGTGCCACAACCACATCTACTTTCTAGTATACAGATAGTGATGTATTACTAGGAAAAACCTCATAATATCTACTTTACAAAATATCAAGATATTATCCAACACTTATATCTATTCCTATTATTTTCATTGAAGTTTTATTATCTTAATATCTATATGGAATTTGCATTATTACCTCAACATTAAATCATATTCTATTCCAAAGGGTTACACATACCTTTGAAATTTTGATCAACCTTAACTTATCAACCCTTAAACTATCCTCACAAAACATCATAATCACAAAAGTTATTTAAAACTTTCCTTTGATACCAAATGTGATGCCCCATATCCATACTCCTAGATCTAATGCTCATAGAATCATACTTTACATACTTTCTTTGATACCAGCTATAAAATCATAGATATAACCAAACTTAATTACAAAATCAAAATGATTCTTTAATCTCTAATATCTAAAGGTTATTTTCATGTTTAAATATTTAGATAATTAAAACACAATATAAACAGATAAATCCCATGTTCTTCATATCAAATAGACAATTTTCTAATTATACATGAAACCACTTATTTCATGAAAATTCTTCAATGCCTCCCAAAAATTCATTCACACATGTTATCCTTTTAAAAATTTTCAGTGTACTACTTTTCTCTATGAAATGAGGAAATGGAAACAAAAAAATAGTTGAGATTAAATGCTTAGTAAGAGAAATATATAACTGAAGCAATCATGGTATAAACATAGAATACACATTATTTAAGGAATTGGAAAACAATATGAATCCATAATAAACTTGAAACATAAAGCATGATATATCCATGATAATAAATAAAAACATGGATATCAATAATTCAAATCTCATACTGATGGAATACATAATGCTAAACATTAAAACCCACTGTTAAGGCCTTATACCAAGACACTATACTTGTTGTTGAGATTGCAGTCATGTCATATTTCTGAATTGGGTAAGGATACACCAAATACCCAAACTTATTTTGTCTCATGAGACCTGTTGATGAATCAAGGGGATATATAATTCTAGGCCCCACCAGCACCTGATTATGTCTAATGCATTCACCATCATAGTTTTCAAGACCTTTCATACATTCCTTGAGGAACCTCTTATTAAATAAAACTTGGATATCTGTATAATGATAAATACATAAATCAAATTCATAAATAACCTTTTTTAGTAGTCAATAATCGTAACACCCCATGATTTTAGACTATATTTTCTTCTTTAAATAAAATTTAAGTGTTCGGTATCTTGACTTACTGGAAACCCCAAGTCTATATGAGCCATGATATAGTAAACCGTTATATGATATACATTAATTTGAAAGATATGAATAGTAATAACCACATTATGAATATATATATATAAATGTTTTATATAATGAAAATTTATTTACTAATTCATAATAAATAAGTACTCAATTTTCAGAAAAGTCATTTTACGCCCAAAAAATGGGTTTTTATAAGAAATAGATTTTAATGAATTTTAAAACTATGAATTTTATAATTAATTTATACCATTATTATAAATTTTATTTTAGGTAATATTAATATTATATTAGGAATAATTTTTATGTTTTCTCTGAAAGATTTATTTTCTAGTGAATAGTAAAAAATACTGATTTTTGTGAAAAACGTCATTTATTTTCAAGTAAAAGTACTAGTATGTTTTGAATTTTATATTAAAGTAACATAATTATAATTAATTACATAATAATCATCATTATACTTGATTTTTGTATCAGTTTTTTTGGGGATTAAAAACACATTTTCTATAAATTTATTGAATGCAATGTGTTAATCACAGTGGTCCCCAACCCCAGGATGCTCTCCTCCTCTCGGTGACGATGGTGACCCCCACACTGACCCCTCCCCCCTCGGAGGTGGAGGGAGCTTCGTTTCCCATTGGGATACCAGGGACAACATTTCGTCCCTTTTCCAACCCCAATTTTCTCCCCCCATTCCCGAAAGCTGCTTTAATCCCTAAAGTTACGGATCTCATTGATGGCCTTCCTAATCTCCAGATTTTAACCTCTGAATTCTCTAAAACCTATGCCATCCTAAACCTCATGCTGGTTTCTCACTTCAAGTTGAGAAGACCTTCAGTTGATGTGTTTGATAGGTTTATCTTCGGCTCATGGGATCTCCAAGAATGGGTGATTGTTGACTTGCTTGACAGTCACCACATCATGATTCGATTTGAATCGGAAGCAGACCTCATCAAGGCATGGTCGAGTGCTCTACGTAGTGTCAATGGGCCCCAGTTCTTCCTCTTCCTATGGTCATTTGAAGTTCATATGAATTGAGATTCCCCATCTAGGACAGTTTGGGTAAGTTTCCCCAACCTTCCATTACTTTTCCAGAATCCTTCTGTTATTCACATGATAGGTAATCTCGTAGGTAGATTTTTGTGCTCGGATAGTCGTACTGAAGCTGTTTTCCACCCGGTCAATCCAAGGGTATGTGTGGAATTAGATGCATATAGAACTCCTTTTTATTATTTCTGGATTACCATTGGCAAAGATTATAGGTGAAAACAACAGGTCATCTATGAGAGCTGGATAGACTTCTTCTCCTCATGCAGCCATTTGGGTCATGCTTCATAGGTCTGTCATAAGGGTCTTCCACCTCAGGACGTCCGTCATCAGGGAATCCAATCTACAGATAGGAAGGAGGCTAGTGTGAAAGGTAAATCTCATGAAGTTAGTGTTGAAACTGGCCCGACGTAGATAGAAACTGGTGGAGGTACTGGTAGGGAATTTCAGTCTCAATGGCTGGTGGAGAAAGACCAACCGAAAGGTGATTGTAATAGGTCATTCGAGGTTACGCATGGGTCGGAATTGGGGAGGAACGCTATGGAGACCCAGACTGAAATGGGAGAACCACTCAAAACCGAGGGAGGTTCACTACAATAGGCTAAGGTGCAAGTTCTGACCTAGGTGATGGGGAGTAGGGACACAGTGGAGCATGAGGCAGGCAGTGTAGTGGATTCCCCTACTAAGGCTTCTGGTGCAGATAGTGGTGGCTCACGGAGGGGAATTGGAGGTGAAATGGAGGTCATCTAGTCAAGTTATGGGGAATTCTCCCAGGATAAGGCTGCTCAGAGTGATGGTAGGCAAGCAGTGGGTGAGACCCAAGTGGAAGGTGTTAAAGAGGATCCTACCAGAGCATCTTGTGGGGAGACAGTCAGAGGTAGTGGGGACCTACACAAGGGGAGGCAGGGGTCTTCACTGGATGTGGAGGTCCGCAATTCAGCTGGTAAGGAAGGGATTTATTTTTCAGAGAACCAATATTCTATTCAGGTGAAGAATAGCTTTGATGGCCTTGGTACAATTGGGGAGTGTATGGAGGGGACCATTGAAGGCAGTAGGAGTACTTCTATAGGGGAAATAATCCTGAGGAGTAATAGGGGTAACAGGGGGAGGAAGGGTAAGAGGGAATACTCCTCCTTGCTGCCTCCCTTGAAGACTCGGTCAGAAAAAAATAAAATGGACGAGAGGATGGAAAGCGATGCCATGTGCCAGAAATCACCTGGCCAACCTGAACTTTCCTTGGATCTGGTTTTGTTTTCATAGGATGAGGTGACAGAGCAGGTGCTGTTTCTCAATGCCTCGGAAGAGAAAGTGACCAAGATGATGGGTCAAGACATTGGAATGAATCTAAGCGAGGAACAATATTCTTGGTTTGACAAACATGACACGATACTGGTTGGGGGTTTCAATAAGGGGTTGATCAGACTTAAAGAGTATATAGAGGTCTGGGATAAACTGACCTCTGCATTGGAGGGAATTTTAAGGGACGAGCCACACACTCAGGTAACCTATATCCCTGGAAGTTGTTTAGGGATATGGATTCTAGAATAATTATATTTTTCTTCAATGATGCTGCTTTAACCTTCTCTATTTAATACTTGGTTTCCCACTCTCATCTTCCCTGTGCTTGTGGTGAGGCTTATTCTTAGTTTGTGCGACTGGAGAGTTTTTGGTGTTTTGTTTTCTGAATGTTACATGGTCCTGCTTCAGATGGGGTTTAGAGCACGAGGCTTCCACTTCTGCATGTCACTTGGAGTGGAAGACTAAGAGGGTATGGCCTGGCCATCGGTTCCGTGCCCGTGCATCCTTAGACGAGATTGATTGCCGAGTAATCATGCTTGGTGGGGGCCTAATCAGAGGTAGCCACTGTAGTGAGGTAGGAAATGTTTTATTTGGGTTCTTCTATGTTTTTTTTGGGTTGTTTTTTCAGACTTGGTGGTTCTTACTTTTCCGTTAAAAGTGATTCGATAATAAAATAAAAAATAATTTTCAATAAAAACTGTTTTTATGTGCGCAATGTGTTTTTATCTTAATAAATTAATTTAATATATATTTATTAAAGGTATTAATGAAATTTATAGACTATATATTCGATAATATATTTTAAACATTCATTTTATGGTTTTTACAAGGAAATAAATGCATGTAAATTATGTTTTATGCTTAAAGATTCATTTTTCAAAAACGGGTTTTCATTATGGGTTGCGTGCTTATTTAAAATTAAATTATTACACTTATAGAAATTGAATATTATAAAAAATATTTAATATTTTTAATCTCATAATTAATATAATCTTATAGGTATAACTTATTTTTTTTCATAATGAGCAGTAAAAATAGTAAAATTTTATTACAACGGTTAAGGTTAAAACAAGTTTACTAGGGGTTAAACCAAAAAGATAAGGATAGGATTGACACCCAAATATGTCTAATTATTATTTTTTGAGGATATTTAAACATTAAAATATAATACCTTTAAATACATGTACATTTGGATCCACTTTCCCATAAAAATGAACTTATATAATTGAAATCTTTTATGAAATTCCATGTGTGCCCCTCCATTCACTTATAAAAGGGCATCGCTCCTCCTACCTCATTCACAAAATTTGAGAATTTTATATTAGAAAATACCTACTAAAAATAATTCCTATAATAATTCTATTCACCCAATATCTTATTTTATTCTCTTAAGACCAATCTTTCAAGGTTTAAGTAGTAAACCAAAGGATGTCTCTCAAAGAAGAGGTATAAATATTAACCAAGATATTTCAATTTTATTTCTTCTTACAAATTCTATAAACTTTTTGTATCCATAAAAAAAATTATTAATATAGTATAATAAATATAATTATATGTTATTATTATTATTTCACAACCATTTACTATCTCTTCTCAATCAAATGGGGATAAAAGTATCGCTTGTGTATACGTGTGGACTACTACCTCAACATAGCGATATAATTTATTTTCCATCACCATCTTCCATGGATGGTTATTATGATGAGTTTACTGTTTATATATTATATTTAGAAAATAATTATTCTTCTAGAATTATAATATCATATCTAAATTATTACCTTCCAATCTAATGGTAAATGATAAGATAGCTCGTGCGTACGTGTGGACTACTTCCTCCACGAAGTGATGCAATTTTTTTTATCATTTACTCTTTACTTGGATGGTAAAAAGGATAGAATTAATTAAAATATATGATATTTATGAAATAATAATAATTATTTAAATATTAATTATCATTTAAAATTATTTATTTCCATCCATAAAAAAGTGGAAACTCACTCATGTGCATGTACGAATTTCCTTCTCCACGAAGTGATATAATTCAATTTTCATCACCAATTAATAATAATGGTTATAAATATGTATATAATGAATATATATGGTATTTATATAATTATTAATATTATGGATATCTATTAACCATGATAAAATTTCAAGGACCATAACCGACGAACCAAACCATATATGAAAAACAAAGCAGTTAACACCCGAAATAACGACTTTAATAGAGAATTATTAATAAATAGGTGTTGAAATATTATAAGTAGATCATATATGATATTATATGTATTAATAAGGTTCTTTTATAGAATAATAATAATTTTAAATTTATAATATAGGATTTTAGAGTGCTTACAAGGAAATGCAGAATTGAGGTAAGGGTTTTGTCTCAATTTTTCTTCATTAAGAGAAGTTTTAATGTTATGCACCAATTTATTATTTATATAGTGTATATAATTCCCAAGAATATATTTTTGAATAATAATTTATTTAATTAAAGGTATTTATATAACCATATGATTTTCAAGCTTTGAATGACTTTTGTTTTAAAAATTACTAAAGGTATAAGGGTTATTTATTTTAATTATGTTTCATTGAGACATGTTTGATGTTACACACCTACATTATTTTATGGGTAATATATACTGACCCATTTATATGTTTTATTATTAATAAAATTATGTTCATGGTATTTAAATTTTTATTTGAATTTATTTCTTTCATGGGGGTTATTATTCAAAAGTAACCACATCGATAAGGGTTTTATGTTACAATCTCATTTTTTCTGAGATTATTTATGCTTAAATTTTTTGATGATGAAATTATATGATATATCTATCCCAAATATTATTTATTTTATTATAATAAAGTTATTTCAAGATATTACATATTTTCCTTTTATTTTACTCTCTTTAAGTACTCAAGAGACTGAAAGAATATTTTTAAGGAAAACCGACTTCATTTCTCTCTTTGATCGTGAATAATTTATTCAATGTCAATATTTTATATAAACTATTTTCAAGAATGTTTTTAATATTATAAAAAGATTATTTATAGTTCCTTTTAACTATATTTTACTATATTTACCAATTTTTAAAATTAATCTTCTTATCATTTCCTAAACATGGTACTTTTTACTTTTACAAAAAATATGAAAGGAATTTCTATTTTAATGTATAATGCATGTATATATTTTCCCAACATCATGAATAATTTTTTATTTGAATATTAATTTATAAATTTCCTTTTTTATTTTAAAATAAAATATTTTCATTAATATTTTGGATTTTTTTTATATTTTAAACAAGTGATTTCAAAATGAAAGGCTATTTTCCTAAAGAAATGTTCTAGTGATATTTTAAAGGTATTTTCATTTATAAAACATAATTCGATGTTTATTATGATTTAATAGGGATATGATCCAATGATACCATCATTATTTCTCTAGATGGTTTATGGTTATGATGATTAAATTTTTATGAAACACGTATCCTTTCTACAGGTTATGGTATGATGAATGTTTTTTGATTTTATGGCACACATATTTATGATTTTCATTTTGTGATGGGTGAGACCAAAATTATATTTCCCTTGAATGCATTGGGTAAATAAGGATATATCATGATATAATAAGTACTATAATGGGGAGTGAAACTAGTTCATTAAGAGACTTTTTCTAATAAGATAGTCATGAAAGTGAACTTTGACTAAGGAAATGATGGAATGAGAAGTGAATCCAATACACTATGATAGTCCTAGAAGTGAGAATTAACTAAGTAAATGATTTTATATACTTATGTGTATGCCAAAAAACATATGTCTTATTATTATGATATGTTTTCATAGATCATGAATGATTATTTATGATTCCACACTCATATCTTTTTATTGATAAAAATTTATGTAATGTTTCAAGATTATGATCTTTGAATTGATGGGTATGATTTTATATTATTAAGTTCATGTTCTCATACCATTATACTTATCTTATGATCATCGATTGATATCTCTTGTGTTTACCCTTACCGAGAATCTGATATCACCCTTTCTTATATTTACCTTCTCTAGGTTAGGAAGAAAGGTTTTTAAGTATGATATATCTAAGAAGGGTTCTAGTTGTGAATAACTAAATGGGAAATGATATAGTTCTTTTATGTACTAGTTTCTTATATATTCATGTTTCCAAACAAACTAAACCTTTATAGTTTTGGCATGGATCATATTGATATGTAATGAATATTCTACTAATAAGATACAATATATATATATATGAAAAGTCATGCTCTCTATAGTTGGTATCAGATCAAGGTTTAGTAACTTTTGGAAACCAGGATGAGTAAATTTAGTGAGAACCATTAAAATAATCTTAAGTATAAGATAACATCTGAAATTTTTATTAAGGTAGATATTTTTTAGTTTTCCTAGAAATACATCACTATCTGGATACTACAAGTGGATGTGGTTTTGGTATCGATGCATCTAGGGGTAATATTCATGAGAATAGTTGGTTGAGTATATCTTAGCTGTCATGACCCATCCCCTGGGGCCCGTGCCGTGACTACCCCATGCCCACCTTCCATAGGTTAGGGGCTGGCGACTAGCACCAAAGGCTCAATTCTCTAAAACTGGGAAGACATTGCCTTTATAACCTATAAACACACACAAAAGATATGAAAAAAAGTAAAATGTATAACTAATAAGTGAGTACAGTAAGTAAAAAGGGGCCAGAATACAAGCCCAACTGGAAAGTACAAGAAACTGAAAGTACAAGTACAACTGAGGAAAAAGGAAAAAAAAAAATCTACTGGGTTGTCTTCCAAGGTTCCTACCTAAAGGGTAGGTACAGATCACACCCTCAACACTCCACATCCGTCCGTCTCCTCCGTGTACCGACACGCTGTATGGTCCACCTCTGGGTACCGTCCAGTCCTGGTACACTCAGCCTCTGTCAACGCTATCCGTCATCTCCATCCAACACAACAAGGTGTGGGCATAGCTCATGAAGAGGTGAGTATAACGATACTCAGTAGGGACCCCGAGACCCTCAAGGTCTCAAAAAATCCAACAAGTATAATCCAAAAAGTCTGAAATCAACAGATAATCTTACTTAGGTATATGACCATACATATACCTAAGTTATCAAGTGATCCATCTCAATCAGGAGGAAAACACAGAAAAACTAACTCAGCTCAACCAGGATTTTATTATAGTGGTAGTAACATTTCGAACCCTCAGCTACTAGAGAACTCCTCCTCTATCGAGTACAGTGGGCCTGCCTCTACAACCAGGCACTTCCCACTAACCTTGGACTGCTGAGGTACTCCTCTTGTCGAGTACCATGGGTCTGCTGCATCACACAGAGGCGCTCCCCACCGTGGGTCTACCGCCACAACCAGGCGCTCCCCCTCATAGCCTGCAGAGGTACTCCTCCTATCGAGTACCACGGGTCTGCCACCATAACCAGGCGCTCCTCTACCGTGGGTCTGCCGCCACAACCAGGCGCTCCCCACTGGGCTAGTCGAGTCACTCCGAGTCAATTGGTCAACAGTTGTCAAGTCTCATCCAACTACTAGGTTCCCGCACAAATGCTCACTCGTCTCCGGAAGATCCACTCCATAAGCTACTGGTCGATGATCCAACTTCCACGAAGTCCCATGAATAAGTATCTCAAAGGTCTGTTATGTCATAGGAGTCTCAACCCAATAGACGGCGCGTCAATCAGACGCTCGATCTGTGAGTTATTAGCCTTTTAGTCCCGAGGGCTTGGTTGGATTCGTGCACGATCCAACCTAACCATATCTCAACTATACCCCAAACTCCAGTGGGGTATACTCAATGGGACCGTCATGCTCTAATATTACCAGCGCCACTGATGATTCATCAAATGGACATCCGATGCAAAAGATATGGCCAAAAGAAAGTAAAGGGCTATAGTGGGCCCGGGTCCGGTCTGACCCGGTCGGACCGACCCAACCCAAACCAGTCTAGGCCAAATTAGTTTGGATTGACCCGGCCTAACCCATTGGGTCTGGCCGGGCCCGTCGGGCGGGCCGCGAGGAACTGCAGAGAGCTGCAAGGGCGCAAGGCAACTCGGTCCGGCTTGGGGCGGCTTCGCCCGAAAGGGCGTCGTGAGGGGCCGGTTCGCCTGGGGCACCATGAGGGAACGACGGGTTCGTCCGGGGGTAGCGTGGCTGGGGAGCATGGTTGCGATCAGTGAGGGCGGCGTGGCCGGAGAGAGCAGCGCTTTAATGACCTGAATCCGGAGCCACATAACTGGTGCCCCATACCCGGTTCACCACATGACCTCAAGCACGTTTCCCCAAACGCCATAGGTTGTCGACTAGCAGTGAGGGCCTTGGTGAGTCGGTGGGGAAACTATGCCCTCATTTGGTAAAGTATGCAGTGGAAGAATAAACATAATCAATAGAAGAAGTAGCAAACACATACAACAACTAAACTAAAGTAGAAGCAATGTCTGATATAATAATTATGCAGTACCGTACATTTATCTATGGAAAGTAGTAAACAATCAACGTGATGAAATACAATTGAAACCAAAGTACTAAACGTAAACAGAAACTCCAGCAGCATCGCAAGCTAAAGCCCGGTCCCATGCTCTCCAGCTCCAACCAAAAATCAAGTACCTAAGGTAGAAGGGCCACAATCCCTATCTACACCTGCAACCATATAATCTTTTTGGGCCGAAAAGCTGGACCCAAATAGGGTGTGAGACAAATCCCAGTAGGCAACCACCGCAAGATTTGTTCCCTACTGCCAGTGAGTAATATAGAAAAAGTAAAGGAAAATAAATACAGTAATGAACTATGAGTACACCAGTAAATAATCCTACCAATTACCATTCACATTCATTTAATTAAACTACCAAGTAAAACTATCAAGTTATCTATTACAAGGTAAAGCAAGTATCACAACAGGTATCTCAAAAGACTACCTAAACACAAGCAGTACAAAACCCAAGCTTGTTTTTTTGGCTTGGGGGGCTTATCACAACCAACCAAAAAAAATTCACACTGACTCTTTGGGAGGCTCAAACTAGCAGACCCTTATAGTCCAGTAATCAAAAAAGGCACAGACACTCTGGGAAGCTCTCAAGTCAATTCCCCTATGGTCTTGCAACGATAGCTACAAACTCTCTGAGGAAGAACTTACGTCTAATTACTCCTATGGTATCGATGCATGGGTAAACTAAGAACACTCTTGGGAAGCACAAAGTCCTATTCCCGTAGGTCCTTCATACGAACTAAAACCAACAGACCCTCTAGGGAAGCACTTAATCATCTATTCCCTCTTTGATCTCCCACACCAGGTTCTCACATCCCTGAGCAGTCCAGTCGTGCGTAATCGACTGTCAGCATCCCTAAGTAAGTTCAAAAACTACTTGGCTAATAGCTAGCATGCATCAAAATCATTTAAATAGCATTCAACACATGCAATCAGTGATAACAAGTAAACTAACAATTTCAATAGGGTTTGCCTCACAGGCAAACAGTGCCAAACAGTGATAAAC
Organism: Viscum album; assembly: GCA_963277665.1. Lineage (NCBI taxonomy): Eukaryota > Viridiplantae > Streptophyta > Magnoliopsida > Santalales > Viscaceae > Viscum > Viscum album. Next base: position 1,242,701,602 of record OY728161.1, on the reverse strand, counting down.
AACCAAACAGGGGGAGACACCCATGGGGTGATCCTCAAACATGCAACCAAGAATATATTAGTATAAAGTAATCATAATATAACAAGTAATTTAAGGCAAATAAACAAAAGGATCAAAATCCTAAAACCCGGGATACTCGATACATGGGTATCTGACACTTTTGCAACCAAAACTCAAGGAACTTCAATGTAGGGCAACAAACCACCTACCTCGATCCGCAAAGATTGATATAATTGAACCTTGGCCCGTGAATCGGCCTAGAATGGAGTAGATCTGAAAAAAATTCTAAAACATTCAACCTCAGATAACTCATACGAGAGGAAGAATCAGGAAATGAGGCCAAAGAAGAACCATTAACTCACTGCTGCGATTATTCTGTAATCGATGGAGTTTGATTCAGACAACCAGTGACGGATCGGTGGATTGGAGAATAATCAACCTCCTCAGACGCTCTGGATGGAATTAGGCAGAGAAGAAGACTTTAACGAGCATTAGGTGCGACCCCGGTCCGATTAATGAAATGAAAAAGAAAGTACACGGCGTGTGCTTGGTTTTTCCGTACTCCGCTTTAAACGGCCGCCACATCATCCCTACACACCGTGTGTGTGGACTGGACATAGCCACCACACGGATTCGAGCGGTTGAGGAGTACATGGCGTGTACTCTGAAAATTTCAAGATTCTTCATTTTTCATTAAAAATCCCATAAAACAGATCCGTACCTAAAACCGAAGCTCTGGGTTCTTAAAAACTTCCCCCCTTAAATAAATTTGTCCCCAAATTTCCCTAACAAGGTGTAGAAGAAGAAACCTTGAAAAACTCTGGCCACTGCGACTGAACATCGGCCTCCCTCTCCCAGGTCTTGTCCTGTACTCGCCCGTGCTGCCATAACACCCGTACTAGAGGAACAAACCGGCCACAGAGAAATTTCATACTGCGATCGAAAATTCTGATAGGATGCTCCTCGAAAGATGCATCCTGCTCCAGCTTAAACTCCTCATGTTGAAAAACATGAGACGAGTTTGAGAAATACCATCAAAGATGAGAAACATGGAAGACGTCGTGCATAGCCTGGTACCTCTGAGGTAACTGCAACCTGTAAGCAACCAGACCGACTCTCTCCAGAACCTCAAACGGCCCGACGTATCTCAGTGAAAGCCTTCCCTGCCTCCTAATCCTCTTATGTCCTAACCTCGGGGTAACGCACAGGAAAACCTGATCTTCGACCTTGAACTCCAAAGGTCTTCTCCGCTGATCAGCATATGAATTCTGCCGAGACTGTGCTGTAGCCATCCTCTTCTAAATCAACTCTATCTACTCTAAGGTCTCCTGAACAAGACAAGGTCCCAGCAAATCTGCCTCTCCTACATCCATCCAGCATGAAGGTGATCGGCATGACCTACCATACAAGGACTCATAAGGTGCCATTTGAATAGTGGCCTAAAAACTGTTGTTGTAGGCGAACTCCACCAGAGGGATATACTTCTCCCAAGTACCGCCAAAGTCTAGAATGCAAGCTCAGAATATATCCTCAAGAACCTGAATCGTACGTTCGGACTGGCCATCGGTTTGGGGATGGTAAGCTATACTCAGAAGTACTTGTGTACCCAGAGCCTTCTATAGCCCCTGCCAGAAGTGCAAAGTAAAATGAACATCCCTATCTGAAACAATGGAGTGCGGAAATCCATGCAGACGTACAATCTCTTAGATGTACAACCGTCCCAGCTCATCAACACTGAAAGTCTCCTTGATCGGTAAGAAGTGTTCAACCTTTGTGAGCCTGTCCACTACAACCCAAATCACATCATTTACTCGAGGCGATCTTGGTAACTCTTTCACAAAGTCCATAACGACATCATTCCATTTCCACTCAGGAATGGGTAACTACTGTAAAAGCCCTGCTGGTCGCTGATGCTCTGCCTTCACCTGCTGATAGGTGGAACACCACATAACAAAACCAGCCACATCCTTCTTCATACCTGGCCACCAATACTGACGACGTAAGTCTCAGTACATTTTGGTGATACCAGGATGAACTGCCCAAGATGAAGCATGAAACTCCCGCATCAGCTCCTCACGTATGTCCGATGAAACCCATACGCGGTCATAAAAGCGTAACACCTCATCATCGCCCACTGTCCACCCCGGAGTAGGGTCTCCATCTGACACACCCTCCCATAGGACTAGGCCTTCTGGGTCTAATAGCTACCTCATTTGAACTCGATCTAAAAGAGTAGAGGTAACAACTACAGAAGAAAGAACTGTTTGTCCCTGTCTGTTGTTCACCTCCAAATGCATCTCAAAGAACAGATCCATAAGCTTCCACTCGCTGCTGGACTCCTGAACTGCCTGCAACTGAGTCCTTTTGATCAGTGCGTTAGCCACAACATTGCCTTTCCCAGGCGTATAAGCAATCTCGAAGTCAAAATACTATAGGTACTCGACCCACATCCACTGTCTCAGATTTAAGTCACACTGCATGAAGATATACTTGAGGCTCTTGTGATCAGTATATACCACAAAATGTTCTCCCATGAGATAATGTCTCTGACAACGCAAGGCATGAACAACTGCATCCAACTCCAGGTCGTGCGTAGGATAGTTCTTCTCATGTGGCCTCAACTTTCGAGATCCGTACACAACAACACAATCTTCCTACATAAACACTACTCCAAGACCGATGCCAGATGCATCACAAAAAAATGTATAACTCTTGATCGGATCTAGAAGAACTAGAATCGGTGCTGAAGTCAATCTCCCCTTCAGCTCATGGAAGGCTGATTCGAAAGCTTCTGACTAAACGTACTTCACACCCTTCTTAGTCAAGCCCGTCAATGGCGCTGCTAAGAGTGAGAAGTCTGTATGAACCGCCTGTAGTAACCAGCCAGTCCCATGAAACTACGTACCTAACTACTGCTCTCACCTTCTCTGGGTCTACTGAAACGCCTGTATCTGAGAGGACATGACCCAGGAAGTGAATTTCATCCATCCAGAAGTGGAACTTTGAGATCTTAGCATATAACTAATTCTCCCTCAGTGTACTAAAAAAAGATCTCAAGATGGGTAGCATGGTCGTGTCGAGTGTGAAAGTACACCAAGATATCGTCCACAAAGACAACGATGAAAGAATCCAAGTAAGGATGGAAAACTCTGTTCATCAGCACCATGAAAACTTCCGGTGAATTTGTGAGACCAAACGACATAACCAGATACTCATACAGACCATACCTGCTTCGGAAGGCTGTGAGAGGTATATCAGATGGTCTGACCCGCAACTGATGATAGTCGGATCTCAAGTCGATCTTCAAGAACACCTTGGATTCTTGAAGCTGATAAAAAAGATCATCAATACTTGGAAATGGATATCGGTTCTTGACCGTCAACTTGTTCAGCTTTTGATAGTCCACACAAAGCTGTAAGGTACCATCCACCTTCTTCGCAAACAACACAGGTGAACCCCAAGGGGAAGTACTGGTCCGGATAAAACCCTTCGCCTGCAACTCCTCCAAATGATTCTTAAGTTCTTGCAACTCAAGCATATCCATACTATAAGGAGGTATGGATACCGGTGCTTCTCATGGAACAAGATCAACAGAGAAGTCTACCTCACGCTCTGGAGGAAACCCTGAAAATTCTTCTGGAAAGGAATCCGGAAAACAGTCAAATACTGAAGGTAAGTCCATCTGAGAAGTCCCCTGATCATCCAAATATAAACTAGCAATCTGGGCTGTAACACTGCCCAACCCATGATGCTCTGGTCCAGCTCTGCTTACCTGGACATCCCATTTGCCCTTGTGAAGAAAAGACCCTTTGGTGACGTGAAACTCACCCTGCGGCGATAACAATTGATAAAGGCCTGAAAAGGAACCAGCCAGTCCATTATGAGAATGAAATAATAACCCATCATCTCAAGGACATAGAGATACCACAAGAAGTGACACCCACCAACCTCAAGGGGGAACTCCTTGCACTGATGCACACTAGTAGTTCTATGTCCCAAAGGAGTGTCTAGTGCCAATGTATCTGCAGAAGTAAGGACAGTAAGTCTAAGGCTATCCATAGTGTGCACAAAAATAAAGCTATGAGAAGATCCGGTATCAAAAAGTGCAGAAGATAGAACTGAGGCTACTAAGATCATACCTCGAACTGTGGAAGGTCCAGGATCCTGCTCCCGATGAATCTGCTCTACTATAAACGTCTAGCCAGTACCACGACCCTGTGTAGTAGCCTGATATCCCTGAGATGATCCTCCCCGATCCTGACCACTGCATCCAAAACCTCTACCCTAGCCTGAATGACCTGAAGAACTCCAGCCCCCAGTCTTCTGCAGAACTGGTAATCCTACTCCTATACGAGGAGTAGAAACTGATCCTCCTTCACTAGCTGCTGGAAGAAGAACCCTGCAAAAATGCTGTAGATGACCCATCTTGCCGCAAGCTCGGCACTCCACTGGATCTCTCAGACACTGAGGCTTATTATGCCTAATCTTTCCACACTAATAGCACACCACCTGGTTTCTAGAAGGAAGATCCCATATACCAGAAGAAATACCTCGCTTCCTCGAGTCACCTCGAGTAGACTCTCGGTGGTGCTTCCTACCGTCAGTATGAAATGAATCATCCTTGGGTGCTGAACCACCCTGGTCAACAGCTCCATTCTCCCTCAGATTTCGTTTGGTGATCAGTTCTTGGTTGACTATCATAGTAATAGAAGTAAACTAGAAGACGTTCACTTGCGATCTGATCTCTGGTTTGAGGCCTTCCTCAAACTTCCTTGCCAAAAACAGCTCGTCATTTCCCGGAATGGGAGTGAATCGCTGTAACTCAGTGAAATGGGAGGAACACTCCATAAACAAAAGAGTACCCTGCTGCAGGTTCATGAACTCTCTGGCTCTTTTTTCCCTCAGCGTCGCCGGATAGAAGTAGTCATAGAACGTACGCTGGAATTCGTCCCAAGCCATAGTCCGCTGGCGCCCTGCCTGCGAGACTACATCCCATCATCTCTTGACAGAATCCCACAGTATGTAAGTCATGATATTCACCCTTATGTTTGGGGGTGTCTCCATATGCTCGAAGATGGAAAGCATGGTTTCTAGCCATGACTCTGCAGCCTGAGGTCTTCCATCCCCTGTGAAAGTGGGAGGATGCTGCTGCTGGAAGACTCGCATCAGCTCTGCCATAAACGGGACAGGATGCTGAGCTCCTTAGAAGGTCTGCATGAACCTCATGAAACCCTCTATGAACTGAGAATCGACACCAGTGTCTGGGATCATTGCAAGTGCCATGTCCGGAACGATCGGCAGAACTACAGGTAGTCCCTGGTCTTCCGTATCAGGCGTACAGTCACTGCGTGGTTCCTGACATACAACGGGAGGATGTCTTGGTGCCATAGCCCTGAAATATCAAAAGAACACCTCAAATTTAGGATTAACAAGGACAGAAAACACAAGAGTACAAAACAGGAACAGGAGAGAGAAACACTTAAGTTTTCAAAACAAGACTACACGGCGTGTATTTAAACTACACAACATGTTTGATAAGCCTTCCACATGGCCATGTAACTCTACCACCACTAGTCGTGTAACATCCCAGACTACACGGCGTGTACTTGAACTCCACTCCCCTGCCCGAGTCTCTTTACACGGCTAACCTACACAATCCTCCTAATTCTAAACTACACGACGTGTTCACTAAGAACACGACGTGTACTAGACAGGCTTCAACGACCCATGTAGCGGTTACACAACTGGCTCTATGGATGACCCTTACACGGTGTGTTCCGAATAAACACGGCATGTCTAAGAATAGATAACACCGACCCGTGTTATTTGTGACACGGTCGGGTACCTAGAAGAAAACTACACGGCATGTTCATACAAAATACGGCGTGTACTACCCGAGTTTCCCCGACCCGTGTTGTTAGTGACACAACTGGGTACCTAGAATAAAACTACACGGAGTGTTCGTACAAAACACAGCGTGTACTACCCGAGTTTCCCCAACCCATGTTGTTAGTGACACGGCTGGGTATACGGTTGACCACTACACGACATATACTTTTAGTACACAGCGTGTCCCCAGAGACTTTCTGACACCCCGTGTTTTTGTTCACACAGTTAGTAACATGGTTTAAAAACTACACAGTGTGTATGAATAAAGTACATGCTGTGTATTCTGAGTTTTTCTAGGCAGTAGCTCAGAAACTATACGGAATGCCAGAAACACTGAAAAACAAACATCTATGTGCCAAATTCCGATCCGTGGGGGCCCATAATCCCCGAAAATAAAATCTTGGCATCATAACAATGCATATAACAAGTAAACAACATAACAAACCAATGATCCACCAAATTCTGATCCTCAAGGGCCCATAACACCTCTAAGACCAGAGCTTGGAGTCCATGCTAAACAGGCTGGAAAATAAACAATACTCTATCAGCACAAAAAGTATTTATATCACAACAACTATCACAACAACATGCATAATCTATCACTGCATCTATCACAATATCATGAAATTCTAATGCACCCTAGATGGCATGGTAAAATGCATGACATGTGATTTCCTACCTAGTGCCTATACGATGCATGAGATGGCACACCCTCATCTCTTCGGGTTGCAACAAAATAGAACCATAATCATATAAACTGTAACAGCACAAAACATGTGCATTACCCAATGGTGAAATATAATAAACTGTAACACTTGCAAAAACTGAAAAAAAGAAATTACGGGGTAGTATAGATTTTCCCTGTACATGGGTTAATTACTCCCGGGCACAGTTAAGTACTAACTACCCATTTCTTCCTATCCCTGTCTATTTTCGCAAAACGGTAAGGCAATAAAAAAGAAGAAAACCTCCTCTGATACCACTATGTAACGAACCGAATCCGGTACCACATAATTGGTGTCCCGTACCCAGTTCTTCACATGACCTCAAGCGCATTTCCCCAAATGCCAGAGGCTTCCGACTAGCAGTGAGGGCCTTGGTGAGTCAGTGGGGAAACTATGCCCTCATTTGGTAAAGTATGCAGTGGAAGAATAAACATAATCAATAGAGGAAGCATTAAACACATACAACAACTGAACTAAAGTAGAAGCAATGTTTGATATAATAATGATGCAGTACGGTACATGTATCTATGGAAAGAAGTAAACAATAAACGTGCTGAAATACAACTGAAACCAAAGTACTAAACGTAAACAACAACTTCAGCATCATCACAAGCTAAAGCCCAGTCCCATACTCTCCAGCTCCAACCAATAATCAAGTACCTAAGGTAGAAGTTCCACAATCCCTATCTACACCTGCAACCATATAATCTGTTTGGGCTGAAAAGCAGGACCCAAACAGGGTGTGTGACTAATCCCAGTAGGCAACCACCACAAGATTTGTGCCCTACTGTCAGTGAGTAATATAGCAAAAGTAAAAGAAAATAAATACAGTAATGAACTATGAGTACACCAGTAAATAATCCTACCAATTACCATTCACATTAATTTAATTAAAGGACCAAGGAAAACTAGTAATTTTTCTATTCCAAGGTAAAGCAAGTATCACAACAGGTATCTCAAAAGACTACCTAAACACAAGCAGTACAAAACCCAAGCTTGTTCTTTGGCTTGGTGGGCTTGTCACAACCAACCAAAAAAAATTCACACTGACTCTCTGGGAGGCTCAAAATAGAATACCCCTATAGTCTAGTAATCAAACAAGGCATAGACACTCTGGGAAGCTCTCACATCAATTCCCCTATGGTCTTGCAACGATAGCTACATACTCTTTGAGGAAGAACTTATGTCTAATTACTCCTATGGTCTCGATGCATGGGTAAACTAAGAACACTCTTGGGAAGAACAAAGTCCTATTACCGTAGGTCCTGCATACGAACTAAAACCAACAGACCCTCTAGAGAAGCACTTAATCATCTATTCCCTCTTTGATCTCCCGCACCAGGTTCTCACAGCCCTGAGCAGTCCAGTCATGCATAATCAACTGTCAGCAGCCCTAAGTAAGTTCAAAAACTACTTGGATAATAAATACCATGCATCAAAAGCATTTAAACAGCATGTAACACATGCAATCAGTGATAACAAGTAAACTAACAATTTCAATAGGGTTTGCCTCACATGCAAACGGTGCCAAACGGTGATAAAAAACAAAACAGGGGGAGACACCCATGGGATGATCCTCAAACATGGAACCAAGCATACATTAGTATCAAGTAATCATAATATAACAAGCAATTTAAGGCAAATAAACAAAAGGATCAAAATCCTAAAACTCGGGATACCAGATACATGGGTATCCGACACTTTTGCAACTAAAACTCAAGGAACTTCAACGTAGGGCAACAAAACACCTACCTCGATCCGTGGAGATCTATATACTTGAACCTTGGCCCGTGAATCGACCTAGAATAGAGTAGATCTGAAAAAAAGTCTAAAACATTCAACCTCAGATAACTCATACGAGAGGAAGAATCAGGAAACGAGGCCAAAGAAGAACCAAGAACTCACCGCTGTGATTCTTCTGCAATCGACGGAGTTTGATTTGGACAACCGGTGACAGATCGGTGGCTTGGAGAAGAATCATCCTCCTTGAATGCTCTGGATGGAATTAGGCGGAGAAGAAGACGTTAATGATCATTAGGCGCGACCCCGGTCCGATTAATGAAATAAAAAATAAAGTACACGACGTGTACTAGGTTTTTCCATACTCTGCTTTAAGTGGCCGCCACATCATCCCTACACACCGTGTGTGTGGCCTGAACACGGCCAGCACGCGGCTTCGAGCGGCAGAGGAGTACACAGTGTGTACTCATAAAGTACACGGTGTGTACTCTGAAAATTTCCAGATTCTCCATTTTTCTTTAAAAATCCCATAAAAGAGATCCATACCTGAAACCAAAGCTCGAGGTTCTTACAGGCGCGACTGACGAGCAGACGTGGCCGGTGAGGGTGGCACGACCAGGGTGCGGCATGACTGGTGAGGGTGGCGCGGCCGGAGTGCGGCACGACCAGGGTGTGGGGGCCAGTTCGGTCGGCGGTCAGAACACCACGGGGGCAGCGTAGGTCACTGAGGCCTCGGGTTGCACGACCATTGCCTTCGCCGCCTTCGGCACCTTCATCGCCATTTCAAAGAACACCACAAAGAAGATCAGTGGGGGGGTCGGCCCATGTTATTTTGGCCCGCACCCTCTGCATTTAGGGTGATAGTAATCAGTTCATCAAGAACAAAGCACAACAACCCTCCTGCAAAAGGAAAACATCCTCGTTCTTTGTTTTGAAAGAAAGGAAGAACATGGGAATGAATCATACTTAAATAAAATTAAACCCCTACCTTGTTCGTTGTTCGCCGAAGGAGTCACGGGGAAGAAGAAGGATCATTGGGAAAAGATGGACGTCGGCATTTTCCTCAATTATCGGTTTGGGCACCGGCTCGTCGTAGTCGAAGACGTCCTACGTCGGAGGAAGTCCCAAGGAAGAAGGTCGAAGTCGGGGTCGACGTTCTTCATCGATGGAGCATTCTTTGTGGAGGAAGTGTTCTTCGTTGGATAGTTTTCTCTCAAGAGCTCTAATCCTCCTTTTCCAACCTTTTTCCAACAAATTAATAGATAACCCCTCCAAATAATAGATTATCTATTATTTAGTTTAATGGGTTTAAAATTAAAATTGTATCATTTAATTAAATGAGATAGATCAATTAATTAAAGGGGGAGGGTTGACACCATTAAAAGAGGGGGGTGGTGGCACCATTAAGTTAAGGGAGGTCAAGAGACTCTCCCTCATTTATGAGGGAGTTGAGAAGTTTTCCTCAATTAATTGGGGGGTTTTGTCCTAAGTGGTCCCCACACCATAACCTCTCATGGGAGGTTATGTTCAGGTGGACCCCACCCCCATAACCTCTCATGGGAGGTTTAGGTGTGGTGGTCCCCACCTCCAACTTCCACTTGGGTGGTTATAAAAGATAAAATAAAATAAAACATGCATTTATTTTATTTTATTATTTCCATAAAAACCCCCAAAAACTAACTTTCACCCTCAACCAACTGTTGTCGAGGTGAAAGTCTTCTTAAGATAATACTGGTGCTGTAAGTTCAACAGTGTGCTCAGATTTCAATTCCAAACACCAGTTCAAAAGTTAGAAAAACCCGCTCTTACGTTTACTGAACGTACCTGAACAAAACTTTAGAAATTGATTCCGAGAACACCGAGCCTTGGAATCACACACCATCAACTTTCACAGACTTGTAAAATTCGCATATATTTAAAAAAAATTACATGGAAATTCCGGGTCTTTACATTCACCTCACCTCAAGGCTTTATGTCCCTATAAGCCTCAACTCATAACTAAGGGAACAAGTGGGGGTACTGAGCACACATCTGAGACTCCTGCTCCCATGTGCTCTCCTGGAGGTTCTCGTGCTACCAGCGAATGCGCACCAGAGGTATCGACCATCCATGTAGGACCCACTCCTGTCGATCCTCAATCTCAACTGGAACCTCCGTAAAAGTAGCCACATCGTCAATGTCTATCTCTCCATGGTCGATGATGTGGGAAGGGTCATTTACGTATCTCCTCAACTGAGATACGTGGAAGACGTTGTGCACCCGTTGTAACTGAGGTAGAAGAGCTAAGCGGTATGCCACCTCACCAACTCTGCTGAGGACCTGAAACGGTCCGATGAACCTCATAGATAACTTGTCGCCATGACCAAATCTCCATAGACCTCGTCGGGGTGAGACCCGTAGAAAGATATGGTCGCCATCCTCGAACTCTAGAGGTCTCCGTCTCCTATCAGCATATGAATTCTGCCTGCTCTGTGCAGTCTTCATCCGCTCCTGGATGATCTGAACCTTCTCTGTGGTAGCCCGTACCATCTCTGGTCCCACTAGTGCTAACTTCCCTGGGTCAGTCCAGTACAAAGGTGATCTGCAAGGTTGCCCGTATAATGCCTTAAAAGGTGCCATCCCAATAGTGGAGTGATAGCTATTGTTATACGTAAACTTCACCAAAGGAAAGTGATCCTCCCAGCTACGACTGAAGTCAAGGACACAACCATGCAGTATGCCCTTGAGGGTCTGAATGGTCCACTCAGTCTGGCCATCTGTCTGAGGATGGAAGGCGGTGCTTAAATGAAGTTGTGTCCCAAAAGCCTCCTACAACCCCTTCCATAGCTGGGAAGTAAAACGCATGTCAAAATCGGAGAAAATCATCGAAGGTACTCCATGTAGCCTCACAATATCCTATACATAGAGGCGTCCCAAGCTCTCTACCGAACCCTGCTCTTTGATTGGTAGGAAGTGGACCAACTTGGTGAGTCATTCGACAATCATCCAAATCGAGTCATGTCCCCTAGATGTATGTGGAAGACCCATCACAGAGTCCATGGATATCCCATACCACTTCTACTCTGGGACCTCCAAAGGCTGAACCAAGCCTGCTGGTACTTGATGCCCCACATTCACTTGCTGACAAGTGAGACATCGAGAGACGAACTATGTTACTGCCTTCTTCATTCCCGGTCACCAGTGCTATCGTCAGAGGTCCTGGTACATCTTCGCCACTCCTGGATGTACCGCTAGAGGGGATGTGTGGGAATCCCTCAACACTTCCTCTTGAAGTGAAACTGGTACCATGATACATCCTCTGAAGAGGATGTCGTGCTCCCCACCTTCATAAAATCCATCGGGTGCCTGTCTTGTGGATATCTGAGCACGTCGTGCCGCGCAGTCAGTGTCTCCACGCTGTGCCTCCCTAACTCGCTGAAGAAGTGGGGGAGTGACTGTAAGAGACTGAAGGAAATCTGCTCCATCTCTATCCACAATGGATATCTACAAAGCGACTAGCTACTCCATCACCTCACCTAGAAGATATATACCAGATCTCCTACTGAGTGCATCTGCAACAACGTTCCCATTCCTAGGAGTATAGACTATCTCAAAGTCATAGTCCTGGAGAAACTCAAGTCAATGTCTCTATCTCAGGTTCAGGTCCTTCTAGGAGAAGATATACCTGAGACTCCTGTGATCAGAGTACACTATAAAGCACTCGCCCATTAGATAGTGTCACCACATATTCAAGGCAAAGACCACTAATTCTAACTCTAGGTTAATGGTAGCATAGTTCTGCTTGTACTGTTTTGACTATCGAGAACCATATGCGATCACTGCTCGCTCCTGCATCAGGACACATCCGAGTCCGGTCCCTGATGCGTTGCAGTAAACTACATACCCTACACCTTCCTCTGGAAGCCTCAAGATGGGGGCACTAGTCAGCCTATTCCTCATCTCTTGAAAACTCTGTTGGCATCTCTATGACTACACGAAGGGTTGGATCTTCTTCGTCAACACTAATAGTGGTTCTGTAACTTTGGAGAAAGCTGGCAAAAATCTCCGGCAGTATCCAGCCAAACCCAGGAAACTCCGAACCTCTGTCTCTCTCTTGAGTGGCTCCCAAGAAAGTACCAGCTCAATCTTAGATGGATCCATTGCAACTCTAGACTCCAATATGACATGACCCAGAAAGTGATCCTCTCGGATCCAGAACTGGCACTTCGAGAGCTTACCATAAAGCTGGTGCTCTTAGAGTGTGTCCAGTACTATCTACAAATGATAGGCATGCTCCTCCTCAGTAGTCGAGTATATCAGAATGTCGTCGATGAAGAATATGACAAAGCGATCAAGTTATGGATGGAATATCCTGTTCATGAGTCCCATAAACACCGATGGAGTGTTGGTTACACCAAAAAGCATAACCAAGAACTTTTAGTGGTCATAACGACATCTGAAAGCTGTCTTCTACACATCCTCATCTCGAACTTTGAGCTGGTGATAGCCTGATCTGAGGTCTATCTTCGAGAACCACCGTGCTCCCTTCAGCTAATCAAAGAGGTTGTAAATCCTCAAGAGTGGGTACTTATTCTTCAAGGTCACCTGGTTCAGGCGCCGGTAGTCGACACAAAGCCTCAAGCTCCCATACCCCTTCTTGGTGAACAGAATCGGGGCTTCCCAGGGAGAAAAACTAGGCCAGATGAATCCCTTCCCCTGCAGGTCCTCTAGATATACCCGTAGCTTGCGAAGCTCCGTGGGAGCCATCTGATATGCTTGTGTAGATATCGGTGCCGTCCCGGGGTACAAGTCAATGTAAAATTCCACCTCTCTATGAGGAGGTAGACCTGGGACATCATCAGGGAAAACATCCGTGTACTGGTCCACCACTACAGGATAAGTCGGACTATCCACATCAACTGCTCTGATGGTAAGGAAAGATAACCTATGAGTGATCGGTTGCACCCTCCTCTGAGTAAGTCCATCCTGTGCGGCAAAGGTTCCATTCTTTCTGGTGAAGGTAAACCTGGTCCCATCCGTGCAGACACACAAAACTTTGTGCCTAATACAACATATCTGAGCATGGACTGTAGATAACCAGTCCATACCCAAGATGATGTCGTAAGGCCTTGACTCCGCTACTAGGATGTCCCATCCAAATCTCTCACCTCCTAGAGTAAGCTCACACTGCCAGCACCAGTGCGTAATCATCAAATCTGCTCCCGTAGGAGTCTCTAACCGTAAGGATCGAGCCAACGACTCCGTTGGAATCTTCGAGCTCCAAACGAGGGTAGTGGCAATGAAAGAGTGACTGGAACCTATGTTTATAAGTACTTTAGATATGGTGGAGTAGACACAGATCGTACATCAAAGCATCTCTGGAGCACCATGATCATATGCCTCAGCTGCCTGGAGTTGAGCTCTCCCCTGTCCACCTGCTCCCTACAATCAGGGTGGACCTCCTGGTGGTGGTGGCGGTAACACCTCGAAACATCGCCCATCGCCAACTATACGACTAGCTCCTCTGCCACGTCCGTCTACGACCTGCGGACCACCTCGATCGAATCTCTATCTCTGCCTGGGAGGTCCTTCGACCATCTGCTGATAATCTGAACGGTGGGTCGGACAGTCACGAGCCATGTGACCCTGCCCGCCACATGAGTAACACTACCTGCTCCTGGAATGTCTGTCTCCGCTTCGGGTTCCCCGTACAACCGATCCTAAGTCATGCGGTCGTCCCCCTGTAGGTCTGGTCCTCTTGGACCTCTACAACATCTGTCTGTTGCTTGCTGTAGAAGTCTCCGCTAAGTGTCGACTGGTGGTGGATCTCACTACTAGAGACTTCTCAACAAGTAAGATATCCACTAGGAGGGATATCTCTATCACCCCCGCCTATGTCGGGATGCTAAGTGAGAGCATCAGAGCTCTGATCTCCTGTATGAGCCCCTGCTCGAAGGTTCGGGCCCTGAAGAATGGGTCCCACAACATATCACTGGAGTAGCGTGAGAGGTATTTGAACCTTGTTGAGTACTGAGCTACAGTCATGCTACCCTACTTCAGATGAAGTAGCTTCTATATGCGCACTGTGCGAAGAGTCACTGGGACAAACTCTACCCGAAATAGGCTCTCGAAGTCCGCCCATAGAAGCATCATCTCACCGTGGACCTAAAGAATCAAGCTCCACCATCTTCCCACTGCTTCCTGTAGAAGGATGGTAGCTAGAATCACCATGAGGTCTGCTGGTATCCCTACCAGTCAGAAAACTCTCACCACAGCCTCCAGTCAATCCTTAGATTCTTGTGGGTCCATCTCTCCCCAAAACCTGGGTGGCCTCTGGAGTTGGAACTTGTGCAATGCGCTCAAGCGGCGTGCACCGTTTGCTACTGGGGATGGTGGCATTAGTGTCCCAATGGGTAAAGGTACCACTGGTGCCTCCACTGGAAAAGGCCCCTGCACTGAGGCCTCATTGCTCGGTGGGCTATTCGTGCATACAACTCTCGGGACTCTAGGTGGTCGTCAGCATGGAGGCATCCTAAAAGAAACAGATGCATCATGGTCAAAATTTATACATGGTGAGATGACCTGGTTGAGATGACTTAAAGAAAACTCTTGAAAACACACACACAATCAGTGTTTTAGTGCACTGAGTCGGAAATCAGAAGTTAGGGTCCTGGTGTATGAATACGTTGGTCGCCGCACCAATACTGGACTCCCTGAATTGAAAACCATACTCAATACCCTTAACAATATTGCTTCACAGAAAATATCACAGTCCTAAGTTCTGTGGTAGAACCGAATCCTCTGATACCAATTTTTCATGACCGGTCCCCTAGGGCCCGTGCTATGACTACCCCAATCCTGCCTTCCATAGGCCAGGGGCTAGTGACTAGAACCAAAGGCGTAATTCCCTAAAACTGGGAAGGCATTGCATTTATAACCTATAAACACACACAGTAGATATGAACACGATTAAACTGTATAAACAAAAAGTGAGTAAAATAAGTAAAAAGGGGCCAGAATACAAGCCCAACTGAAAAGTATAAGAAACTAAAAGTACAATTACAACCGAGGAAAAAGGAAAAAAAACAGCTACTGGGTCATCCTCCGAGGTTCCTACCTTAAGGGTAGGTACATATCGCCTCCTCAGCACTCCATGTCCATCCGTCTCCTCCGTGTACTGACACTCCGTATGGTCCACCTCGGGGTACCATCCAGTCCTGGTACTCTCAGCCTCTGTCAACGCTGTCCATTATCTACATCCAACACAAAGAGGTGCGGGCATAGCCCGTGCAGGGGTGAGTATAACGATATTCAGTAGGGACTCTGAGACCCTCAAGGTCTCACAAAATCCAAAAAGGATAATCCACAAAGTCTGAAATCAAGTGATAACCTTACTTAGGTATATTCCCATACATATACCTAAGTTATCAAGTGATCCATCTCAATCATGAGGAAAATATAGAAAAACTGACTCAGCTCAACCAGGATTTTATTATAGGGTTAATAACATTTTGAACCATCGACTGCTGGAGAACTCCTATTCTATCGAGTATAGTGGGTCTGTCACCACAACCAGAGGCTTCCCACTAACCTTGGACTGATGAGGTACTCTTCCTGTCGAGTACTGTGGTTCTGCTGCGTCACATAGAGACGCTCCCCACTGTGGGTCTGCCGCCACAACCAGGCGCTCCCCCTCATAGCCTGCAGAGGTACTCCTCTTATCGAGTACCGTGGGTCTACCGCCATAACCAGGCGCTCCTCTACCGTGGGTCTAATTCCACAACCAGGCACTCCCCACTGGGTTAGTTGAGTAACTCCAAGTCAATCGATCAGTATTCGTCAAGTCTCATCCAGCTATTAGGTTCCTGCAAAAATGCCCGCTCTTCTCTGAAAGATCCACTCCACAAGCTACTGGTCGATGCTCCAACTGCCAAAAAGTCCCACAAAGAAGTATCTCAAAGGTCCGCCGCGTCATAGGGGTATCAATGCAACTGGTGCATCAATCAGACACCTAGTATGTGAGTCATTAGCCTTTTAGTCCCGGGGGCCCGGTTGGATTCTTGCCGATCCAATATGACAGTATCTCAAATATACCCCAAACTCCAGTGGGGTATACTCAAAGGGACCATAATGCTCCAAGATTACCAGCTTCACTGACGGTTCATCAAACGGATGTCCGGTGCCAAAGATATGGCCAAAAGAAAGTAAAGGGTCGTAGTGGGCTCGGGTCCGGTCTGACCCGGTCTGGGTCGACTCGGCCTGACCCGTTGGGTCTAGCCTAGCCCGTTGGGTAGACCAGCCCATTGGGCAGGCCAGCCTGTTAGGTTCAGCCCGACCCACTGGGCCCAGCCCAGCAGGCTGCAAGGAATTGCGGAGAGCCGCAAGGGCACAGGGCAGCTCGGCCCGACCCGGGGTGGCTCAGCCTGGAAGTGTGTCGCGAGGGGCTGGTTTGGATGGGGTGCCATGAGGGCACACCCGGTTCGGCTGGGGGAAGCACGATTGGCGAGGGAGGTGCAGCCGGTGAGGCCGGTGCGGCTGGCGAGGCGACACGGCCGGAGAGGGAGACATGACCAGGGTGCGGCACGACCGACAAGGGGGGCGCAGTCAGGGTGCGGCACGACCAGGGTGCAGCACGACCAGGGTGTGGGGGTCAGTTCGGTCAGCGGTCAGAACGCCGCAGGGGAGGCGCAGGTCACTGGGACTGCGGGTGGCGTGGCCATTACCTTCGTCGCCTTCGTCGCCTTTGTCGCCGTTTCGAAGAACACCAAAAAAAAGATCAGCGGGGGGTCGAGCCATGCTATTTTGGCCCGTACCCTCTGTTTTTAGGGTAGTAGCAATCAGTTCATCAAGAAAAAAGCACAAAAACCCTCCCGCAAAAGGAAAACATTCCCGTTCTTCATTTTGAAAGAAAGGAAGAACATGGGAATGAATCATACTTAAATAAAATTAAACCCCTACCTTGTTTGTTGTTCACCGATAGAGTTACAGGGAAGAAGACAGATCGTTGGGAAAAGATGGACGTCGGCGTTTTCCTTGATCCTCGGTTTGTGCGCCAGATCGTCGTTGTCGAAGACGTCCTATGTCGGAGGAAGTCCCGAGGAAGAAGGTCGAAGTCGAGGTTGACGTTCTATGTCAGTAGAGCGTTCTTTATGGAGGAAGCGTTCTTCATTGGAGAGTTTTCTCTGAAGATCTCTAATCCTCATTTTCCAACCTTTTCCCAACAAATGAATAGATATCCCCTCCAAATAATAGATTATCTATTATTTAGTTTGATGGGTTTAAAATTAAAATTGTAGCATTTAATTAAATGAGATGTCTCAATTAATTAAAGGGGGAGGGTTGACACTATTAAAAGAGGGGGGTGGTGGCACCTTTAAGTTAAGGGAGGTCAAGAGACTCTCCCTCATTTATGAGGGAGTTGAGAGGTTTTCCTCAACTAATTGGGGGGTTTTGTCCCAGGTGGTCCCCACACCATAACCTCTCATGGGAGGTTAGGTTTGGGTGGCCCCCCACACCATAACCTCTCATGGGAGGTTAAGGTGTGGTGGTCCCCAACTCCAACTTCCACTTGGGTGGTTATAAAAGATAAAATAAAATAAAACATGCGTTTATTTTATTTTATTATTTCCATGAAAACCCACCAAAACTAACTTTCACCCTCGACCAACTGCCGTCGAGGTGAAAGTCTTCTTAAGTGAATACCAGCGCTGCGAGTTCAACAGTGTCCTCAGATTTCAATTCTGAGCACCGGTTCAGAAGTTAAAAAAACCCTCTCATACATTTACTGAATATACTTGAACAAAACTTTAGAAATTGATTTCGGGCACACCGGGCCTCAGAATTACGCACCGTCAAATTTTGCGAACCCGTAAAATTCCCATATATTTAAAAAAAATTACATGGAAATTTTGAGTCTTTACATTAGCCTTTATTCTAATGCACAATGAATGAGCCCTTACTAGGAACCTAGTTTGATACTCCCAGGTGATTTTTTTAGGTTAACTCATATTTTCTTTATGAACCATTATGATGGATTTGGATAGATAATAACCATGAATGAACTATGTTAAACCTAAGTTATTATTGTTTGGGAATTAGGTTTCATGGTTTAGTTATCCTATGAATAAATTTTCATGATTAGATGATTACTCATTATTGGTTCTCACATTATGCTATTGGTTTTAGTTAATGTTTGGAACCAAGAGGAATCATGTTAATGCTGAATGTGACAAATGATGCAATGATTTTCCTCAAGAGAAGCCAAATGAGATAAGAGTTGGAATGAAAAACGTTTTGATTATTCCTAATTAGCTATCTAGTTATATGATTAACAACACGAACATAAGTAATTTTTTGATTGAACCAATTAAGAAAAAAATGAAGTTTAATTAAGATCATGGATGAAAGAAGATTCAACTTACAACATGTCAAGAATGTGGGAATAATCAACCAGGTAAATGTCTCAAAGGAATGAGAATATGTTTTATATGAGGAAAAGGACATATAGAATGTAATTACCAGGGAAAAATGAAGATTTAAATATAATGAAATAAAGTACATCCCAAGGTACCATTTATAGTTTAATGTATTATGTGTGGGGAACTTGGGAATTATATGAACCAAAGACCTATTCCAAGGGATAAATCCTAGACCAAGGAAGGGAATATGCTCTACTAATCATTAAAGTTGAATAATTGAAGTGTTTATGTATTGGTATTTGAGAATTATATTGTAGAAGTGTTTTATTAATGATATTATGGTTATAAGAATCATGAAATATCTAATTATTGTTCCAAAATAGTTTTTATTTAAGGGTTTTCAAGTGTATGTTGAGTGGTACTGATAAATGAGAAAAGTGATTTAGTGGTAAGGGGATAGTTTTGGAAAAAACATGATTGATGGATATATAATCCTTAATATGTACTTAAGGTTGTGATAATAATGTTTATTTGGGATAAATAAATTATTGATTTTGATAAAGTAAATTAGATAGTATTGTTGACCTTTAAATTAATTAGTGATTTGATGAAAAAGTGATTTATGTTATATTTTATGAAGTTATATTTTTGGATTTATAGAATATATTGGATAATCTATGATTTTATTTAAGGAATAAGGATATAGCTAATGTTTTTGGAAGCATATATGTTTTCATTTAGGTTTTATGGTGATTTAGATTATTATAAAGTTTTAGGATAAAATATGATCAAGTTATTAACATATTTTTTAATTGACATTAAGAGATACTTTATATTATTTGGGTAATATAGTTAACTTGATTTTGGAACTTTTGTGACATTTTTCTATTTTTTTTGGGTTTTGAGTTTGGTCAGACATATTTTGGAGGATTATTAAGGTTAAATATTTATGGAATGGTTTATGTTGAAATTTGGGTTTTATTTTTAAGGTTTTAGAGATAAATATTATATTTCATCGTATGAAGATTTATCCATATTAGATAACTTGTCCCAATCATTGTTTGGTAAATATTTACTGTCAAAAGGAATAAATTTTCATTCTTTTATGGATCTTATTATCCATTAAAAGGTAGTTTTATTTCTTATGACCCTGCTTTGAGGGATGCATATAGAATTGAGGAAGTAATGGAGGATTCTTTGATAACATGGATGGACGAGCAAGATGAAATTTTTATGGAAAAATACAAAAATGGTGAAATTCTTGTGGATTCCTATCTCCAAATTAGAACGAGAATTCTTATCAAAATGGTGGATGAATACAACCAAAACCCCGAATTTAACTTCAAGGAGATACCATGGAAATGAATTGTTTGTTTTATTATTTTTCTAATGTTCTTTGCATGATTTTTTCTCTGGATTTTTAGACCAGTGTATTCACATACTTGTTTTTCAATGGATTTTCTTTGGTCTTTGGATGGTTTTCCAAGTTCAATAGAGACTTAAGAATTTGGAGACACTCATATTAAATATTTTCAATGATACACATATGTGTTATTTGAATTTACTGATGAGATGGATCTTTTCATGGATGTTTAATCCATGAAGTCTCACTTGATTTTGTTATTAAATATCACTAGAATAGTCTTAGTTCTGTAGAGGGTCTAGTGGGATTAGGGGAATTTTTCATTACCAGATGGATATTAGAGCTTTTGATGATATTCTAAACACTGAATTTAATGAGGATTCAGAATAAAAACACAACAGTTGAAACTATTGTCAACTATTTTAACAAGGAATATGAAATTATTTAAATCATTTTTCATGACAGTTCCATGAACCTCGGTAAAGGGTAAATTGGATTAATCTAGGTTAAAACTAGGTGTTAAGGTCACCATTTTTTATAAAAATTCCCATTGGAATAATTTAATTAGAACATTATCACTTTAGGCTCTAAATTTAATTGTTTAAGGGACACTAGTCCAAGAAAATAACCTATATAATATTTAAATCAAAGAAAAATACAAAATACCACTCTCTTACTTTTAAATATATCTTATGTGTTCACATAAGGACAAAAGAAAGTGGTTACCAAATATAAATTGTTATTTTGAACATAATAAAATTATTTTTATAATTATAATTTATTTATAATTTTTAGGTATTATGTAATTACCTTAAATTCTTATGCAACACTAATACAATATATAATAAATTAATGAAAAAAATAAATTAAATGATTTTAAAAATATTAAAATTAATACAATTAGGGTAATTTCTTATGATCCATGAATTTTATAGATAAAACTAAAACATTAGGGATATGTGAATGGTTTATATTCTAATTAAAACCTTTTATTCATGTATTTGAAGTCAAACTATATGAATAGTGTAAAACATGATAATAATGATATTTTATGAAAATAATATTTTATTAAATTATTTAAAAACCATTAAAAACATTTAAATAGGAAAATGGGAAAAATAAATGCTCTAAAATATCATACCTTACCATTTATGATCCAATTTTAATCTTATAAGTAAATTTATAATCCCTTAAAAGTGAAAAATATGTTACTGTAGTTAAGATTAAAATAACTTAACTAAGGGGTTAAACCAAAAGATAAAATTTAAAATACCAATTAAAACTATGAGAAATTTATTATTTGATGATAATTAAACTATATCCTACATTATATTCTAATATATGACAATTTTTAAGCATTTGGATATTGAATGACTTAGTTATATTTTAATATTTTTTTAATTCCAAGTGTGTCCTTTCCCTCCATTATAAAAGGACACCCCTTCCTTCTCTTCTTTACACCAGTTTGATAAACCTAGATTGACCAAGACCTACAAATTTAACTTCTAAACATCATTTTACATTCTATATATGTGATTTTATCTTAAAAATACCAAACCTAGTTTCCATAAGAAAGGATATAAAGGAGGTCTCCCGAAGAAGAGGTAATCGTATTACCTGACATATTTCAATTGATTTATTATTTTTACCTCCTCTAAATATATGGTATTTATCATAAAATAATAAATTTAGTATTATAAATATAATTAAACATTATTATTATTATTAAACCACAATCATTTACCCTCTTTTCAATCAAATGGAAAGTGAAAGTATCACTCGTGAGTATGTACGACTTGTCATCTCCACGTAGTGATACAATTCATTTTTTATCACCATATTTTATGGATGAGTATTATTATGTACTAAATTTTTATATATAATATTTATGAAATAATTATTCTTCTATAATTATAATATCATATCTACCTTCTTACCTTTCAATTCGTTTGTAAATGATAATGTCGCTCATACATAAGTGTGGACTACCACCTCCACGAAATGATGTGATATGTTTTTCATTTCTAATTATATGTATGGTAATAAGGATATATTTATGAATATATATGATGTATATTTTATAATAATTATTCTTAAAAGTTTAATATTATTTACCTTTCTTTCGTTCCATCTGTTGAAAAGTGAAACCAACGTTCATGTGTACATACGACCTACGATCTCCATAAATGATGTAATTCATTTTTCTATCCATTATGGATTACTATAAATACATATATAATAAATATATATGATATTTATATCATGTTTAAAATTATTCATATGATGAAATCATGATAAAATTAAAATGACCAAAACTACCAAACCAAAACATACATGAAAAACGAAGCAGTTATTACCTGGAATAGTAATTTTAATAAAGAATTTTTAATAAACTGATGATAAAATATTATAATTAAATCATATACAGTATGATATATATTATTATGGTTATTTAATATATGTATAATAAATCTATATTTATTATATAGGATGTTTGGACACATATAAAGGAATTCGAACCTGAGGTAAGGGTTTATTTCACAATCTCATCATTATTCAAGATTGTTTATGTTTAAGTATTTATTAAGGGGAATTATTTGATGTTATTATCTTCAAAAAAATATAATTAATTATAATTTGTTTATTTATTTAAATTACATGTTTTAATTTCATTTTCAGCTCTTTAAGTATTCAAGACGTTGAAATAATATTTTTAAGTAAAACCGACCTTTTTTTCTACTTGGTTGAAAATATTTCTCTTCCATGCCAATATTTTATTTAAAATGTCTAAGAGGACGTTTATAACATTATAAAATGATTTATTAAATAAATTTTTACCCATGTTTTATTTTTTTACAAAATGGTTTAAAAGGAATCTTCTTTTCATTTCCTAAATGAGGTACTTTTTGACTTTTTACAAAAGTGGGAAATGGAGGATTTTTAACTTATACGACATGAAAAAATTTTTACACCATCATGAACACTATTTTATTTGAAGATTAATTTATAATTTTACAAGTTTATCTTCAAAGAAAATTTTTCCCTTAGTATTTATGAAATTTTTATATTTTAAATAAGTGTTTTTAAAGTGAAAGGGTATTTTCTTCAAGAAAATTTCTAGTGAGATATTGAAAGTATTTTTATCCATGTTAACATCCTTTGTTGAATTTTATGATTTAATGAGGATATAATATTATGATACCATCCAAAATATTTATTTTTATGGTTTATGATTATCTTTACTAAGGTAAGTACTGATATTCCATATGATAGTTCTTTCAATACATACAATTATTGATTTTTAAGGCATATTGATTAAGTTATGTTATTTATTAATATAATGAATGAATTGAACTTATTAAGTGATGGATAGGGACCATAATCACATATCCCCTTGATGTATTAGTATTTATCAAGAGACAACCTTGATTGGGAATTTTTCTAAGGCCTTACCCATTTATGTAGATGTCTTGGCATGAGATTTTGATGGTATTTTTATATTTCTTAGCACATGGCTTCGAAAATAAGTTTCCAATGTCCAAAATTATTAATTAAATCATTAAAAAATCAGTTATTAACTTCCATGAATTTAATTTAATTGTTTTTATATCCATTAATAAGTTTCAGACTCATGTGATTATTTATACGGAATTATTTGATCATAATTTATTCTTGCCATATTCTTCATGCCTTATTTAGCTTCTGCTGCATGAATTCCCTTACTGAGCATCCAAGATCACCCATTTATTCTATTTCCTTGACCCAGGATTCCAGTAAATTTTTTATGATTGATATTTAGGGATATTATAGAGGTAATAAAGATGATACCAAAGAAAATACTATGTTGTATTTATGTTTTCAAATGTAACATGGAATTTAAGTATGTATCTAGTTTACTAAGACTAATAAACTATTCGGTCCTTTGGGATGTGATTTATTGTATTTAGTACTAATATAATAAATTAACCACTGACTCTGGGCTACTAGGGTTGGGGTATTTAAATTTCATATCAGAGAAAGTATATTAGAAACCTTGAGAACTAGATTTAGGAAAACATAGATTAGGGAACTTAACCTTATGACTGACCTTGAGAACATTCCCAAAGAAACCAAACTTATGATTTTGAAAATTTTTATACATAAATTTTCAATTTATATTAAGGGTTTTACTAGCTTTGGAATTGTATATTATGATTCATAATGTTATAATCTAATCTAGTGTGTGCCATTATTTATAAATGGCACCTAGTAGAAGGAATTAAAACCATATCAATACACATAATACATGTAGGGATTTCCATCCTGAGTAAGATAATGAAGTTGGATCTAGAGCTATAGTTGGAGATTAAAAAATTATAACTACATTGGGGAAGTTGACTCAGGTTATGACTGATAACCTTGATCATATGAAGCAGCCTATTGATCCAAAATGTGGTGTAACCATGTTACACAACTTCATGCATTAAAAACATACAACATAAATGGGATTAAAGATCCATTTTATGTTGAGTAATGGATAAGTTAATTAGAGAAGTTATTTATTGATTTGATAATTAATGAAAGAGAGAATGATTTTTGGTAGTTTATCATCTCTCAGGGGATGCAGATCAATGTCAGTCATTTATTTAAAATAGTAAGGACGAGGAAGAAATAACAAGCATGGAGTGGAAGGATTTTAAGGATTTTTTTGTAAAAATATTTTACACATGAAAAACGAGTGGATTTATAGAGATAATACTAGTGTTTAAGAAAAAAGGAAGAGGAAAAAGTTTCTATGTATAAAGATAACTTTACAAGGTTAGTAAAGTATACTGCAGAATTTGTATGCAATTCAAAGGGTAATATCGACTGTTTCTTTAATGGGATAAAAATAATAATTTTAAGGGCACTAGTATCCCAAAAATTATCATCATATGATGATATAATATCATTTTATATTAAGATAGAGAAATAATTCTCCAATTCCCATGTCATCAGAGTAAAGAAATTAAAGAAGAGGATGAAAGAGTAAAAAATGTGTAAGGGGAAGAAGAGAAATATGATTCTTCTAACATGTGATAATTGCAAAATGAAACAACTTGGTACTTGCCTAAAAGGAAAAGGAGTTTTCTTTATGTGTAGGGAAAAGTTCCATTATTCACATGAATGAAAGGTTAAGGGAGAATCCATCAAAGTACAATGCTTTAACTATAAGGATATGACACACCACTCCAACCAATTCCCCAAACATCAAGGGAAATTACCATAAAGGAATTCGATGGTAGAAGGTCTGTAACACCCCAAGATTTCATAGTACATTATTTCTTCAAAGTAATTCAATAACTTATGCTACACGCAACACCGAGTTCGAGTGCACCACGACTTACCAAACTAACCGTTCAAAAGTAGTTATTAATAGTATTATCTTCATTTTGATTTTTATATATTCCATTTTATATATTCAATTTGACAAAATAAACTTCTTATTTAGAATTGAGACATAAAAATTTAGTTTCGATAAATTTTTGGTGTTTTTATGATAACTTTCATATTTGGGTGAATAGTGAAAAATACTAAATTTTAATTGAAAACAACTTTTTTAATCAAAATAATTTATAGTGTTAAATTATAAATTTGAATGGTTTGGAAGTATAATTAGATTATATTTTTATCATTTAATAAAATGTAGGCCATTATAAGTAATTTCATATTTAAATTTGACATAAACACATGTCAATCTTTTGATAGTTTTTACTTTTTAAAAACCCGCTTTTTGGTTTTGACAACGCAAATTAATTTTAAATTAATAAATGAAACTTCTATGTTTTGAATTTTTTAAATTAGAATTCATTTCTTAATTCATAATATCAAAATTATCTTAGGGTGATTTTTTGTAATTTTCTGAAAACTTTCAATTTTGATGAATAGTGAAAAACACTACATTATTATTTAAAACCAAATTTTTATTTAAATAATTATTTCTTTTATTTAAATTTATTTTAAAAAAAATAGATATATAATACCTATATAAGTTCAATGTAATTCATTGGAGTCATTTTATAATAAAATTAGATGTATAAAATTTTATTAAACTTTTTAACGTTTTTTTACCCACCTTCTAGGAGTATTTGCAAATTTGTATAAAACATAATTTTACTGCTTCTATGAGTTGAATTTCAAAAATATGAGAGACATGGTTGACATCATTAAGTAAAATGTGGTTCAATAAGATGAAAATAATTTTTGGTGAATAATAACTTTTGACTTTTATTTACCACGGTTAAAAGTAAATAGCGTAATTAAGGGTAAAAATGATATTATAATTACGCTAACACATGTCCTAATTCTATTGGAAAAATGAAATTAGACTAAAAAAAACTTAGGAATAAAATATGATCCTCTTTGGTCCACTTGGATTAGATTAGGACATTTATTATTATTTTATTTAAAGAAGAGTTAAAAGTGTTAAATTCAAAGTTTAATAACTAAACCATTTTTAATATAGGGTTAGAAACAATATACATTAGACTATAAATATTAATTAGAAAGATAAAAAGATTTACTACATAATGGTATTTTATTTATAATTTTTATACATTAAATAATTTAATTTATTTATGATACAATGATGATGTAGTAATTACGTTATTAATAAAATATTAAAATAATTGATATTATAAATATCGAAATAAATGTAAATTTAGAATTATGATGAATTACACTAATTTTCTAGGTTAATATGACATGTTAGGGTTGATTGGAATTTTTTTTTCGAAGTGATAAGGTTTTTATGACTTTCACAAAAACAAAATACCAAATAGTGTCAAAATTGAGATAAATTAATTTTTAAAACATATACTATATTATTGGTTGATATAATATTCATAAAAATCTAAGGTTCGTCCAAAGGGATTAAATAATATTATATATGTCATTAATTAACCACTTGAGGTTCTCTTGGAAGTTTAGAGTAAGTTTATTAACCATATAATATAAAAATACAAAGAGACATGGTAAATGTCAAACTATTTAACTAAGAGTTAAATCTAAAATATAAGGTTAATATGGTGACCTAAACCTATATAAAACCTATTTGTTGATAGGTTTTCGACCCATACCCACATTATCCTCGAAATAAATCATTTTGGAGCCATTATAAACTGAAAATGATTTTATTATAAAATAATATTTCAAGATTTTCCTAAAGTGACTCTCACCTCTCTTATAAAAGGGTACTTCACCTTCTCTTAATTTCACACCTCCAAATCCATTTGGCTTGGACAAAACCTGCCCAAATATCCTTCTAAATTTCCTCAAATCAACCTAGAGTCCTTACTTTGATCATAAATCTATCCTAAGGAGCCCTTTTGATCAACTCAAAAGGAAACACTCGAAGAAGAGGTAATAATTTCACCACCCTCTTTTAAGTTATTTTGTTCTTCCACTTACTCTTTCTTTGATTTAATACCAAAATAATAACTCTAGTACCTTATATATACTTCGATTTTATTATAAATATGGTACAACCATATTCGTTATTCTATCCATCCTATAAATGAAAAAGTCACCATAAGTGCGTACGCACGGCTTACCATATTCACGCCGTGGTGTAGTTTGTTATTCAAACACTTCATTATTTGGATGAGTATAATAATGAGTATAACTAATGTAAATAATAAATATAACATGTTAATTATTCTTTATATATGATATACCATCCAATTACATACAATTTCACCATCAATATAATGATATTGTCGCTCGTGCGTACGTAGGATTACCGTCTCCACGAACGCGATGAGATTCATTCCCCATCGTAATCATTCAAGAATAATTTTTATTTTATGATTAAAAATAATGTTTATGAAAATGGTATTATTCTGTATATGAATCAAATACATCCTATACATAACAAACATGGCTTACTTAACCAAGCATATAAAGAGTAACGAATTAGTTAACACCTGAAATGATGATACTACTGAAATATTATTAACAAAGCAATATTAGAGAATCATATATGATATCATATTTATGTATATAGTTCTTATATAATTTAATAAAAATGATTGAACTATTATACAGGAGGTTAATGTACCCTCTACCAAGGAAAATTACAAGTTAAGGGTTAATTCTACAATCTCTTTACTTATCCTAGGTTGTTAATACGTAAGTATCTACCGGGACCTCTTTATCATCCACATCCATGTTTTCTTAAAAATATATTTCAAAATATTATTAATATTTACTAGACTATGGGTTAAAGTTATTTATACCATTATTTTACCATATATGTTTTGAAAGGAATCTTTCTGTTGTTTTCCAAACAAGGTACTTTATGACATTTTCGACAAAATTAAGGTAAGAATGTCTTTTTTTAACTTATATGGAGGGTGCGGCTATTTTCCACTGTTATAACATCGCCGAAGCTTCCTATACAAGATTATAAGAATATTTTAAAAATAAATGTTTCTTTTATAATTATATAACTTTTAAATTATTTCAAAATAGAAAGCGATATTTTTCTAAAAAAAGTTTTGATTTCATCTATGTCAACATCCTTTGACAGATTTTAAGCTTGTTTGAAGTTGATTTATTATGATACACAAATTCCATATTGTATTGAAGGTTTTGAGATTTTTTTGACTGTGGATGTGTTATTTTTACACCGTTAATGGTTTATGGATAAAGTATTGAAATTTCATATGCTAGTTTTAATACGAATGTTTATGTTATGTTTAAACATTTTCATATGAGGAATGCATTTGACTTAGTAAGTGATGGGTGGAGCCCACTATAGCTCCTCGATGCATCGGTAGGTCTCATGAGGCAAACTAGTGTCTTGGAAAAAGGCCTTGACAAAATATTATTTGTATTCTTGTCACGAGGCCTTGACTATGTGGTTATGAAGTCTGACATTATGCATTCCATCATTATGAAATTGGATATTGATATTACATGTGATTATTTAACTAGTATAATATCTATGTGAATAAGTACATGGAATTATTTGATTTATTTTTGACATATTATGATGAATTTTAAGTTTAAAAGGCTTTTGTTTTAGTCTTATACATTGCCTTAAATGTTTATGCTTATTTATGAATGTTTCCGCTATATTGTTATCCTTACTGAGCATCTGAGCTCACCCCTTTCTTATGTTTTATTTTCCCAGGATTCCAAGAAGTGTATTATGATTGATAAGTAGGGTTAAGTTAGGGGATTAATGGTGTTCTCAATGGATCATTTATGCACATGATCCTCAGCCCAGTTGGTGAGGTATGCTTAAGTGCATCCACGAGACCCAGGTTTAAAACCAGGTAGAGGCATATTTCTAGGGGTACTGTAACAGCAATGTACACTGTGTGGGTACTGTAGTAGAACTGTACACTGTACAAGTACTATAGCAGAACTGTACACTGTGCGGGCACTATAGCAGGCACTGTAGAAGGGACTATTCTGTGTTGTAGCAGTTGGAACTATTCACCTTGGGCTACCTATTTGGGCTTGGAGTCCTTAAGGATTTCGAGCCACCCAGGACTTCCAGTTAGTAGGGATTTCGGGACACCTTTAAGGCCTTCGGGCCACCTTAAGGCCTTTGGGCCACATGCAGTTTCCCCAGACAGACTTTACAAAAAAGGAGCAGCTTTAGAAGAGGATTTAGAGTAGGTGCACTTACCAGAGCAGATCCAAATGGATTTTTCAGAATGAGAGGGTATGGCTATGCCATCAGTACTAGCCTGTTCTTGCACAAGAAGCCTAGCTAGACGACCATGTGAAGGTGGAGAGCTACTATCATGATGCAGATGATGGGGAGGGGCAGTTCCTTGTAGATAGTCTGGTTGTATTCCCTAAGACCTTAGGGTCATGTAATATTCTAAGCCTATGGGCCATGTAATCTCTGAGCCTACGAGCCTTGTAAGGGTTCCCCCTCATCCCTTTAAAGGGGGGTTATCAAAAATCAATAAAAATGAAGGCCTTTGGGCCATTCGGGCAATGGATCATTTATGTTGTGTTTTATTTTCTAAGGTGTAATGTAACGTTCATGTATGAAATATATTTTCCAAGACTGCTAAACTGATCGGTATTTCGGGACTTGATTCTTTGTGATCATGCCAATGTATTAAAATAATACACTAACTCTGGGCTTATGGGGTAGGTAGTTACAATTGGTATCAGAGAAAGTTTAGCCACAACCTTGGAAATAGATTTAGATAAACTCTGATTAGAGAACATTACCCTAAGATAGACTTTGAGGATTAGTATTGAAGAACTTCCTAGAATTTTGGTAATGTAGATATTTTGTGCATTTTCCAAGAAATACATCCCTATCTGGATACGAGCAGGTAGAGGCGGCTCTAGAACAAATGTACCTAGAAGTGAAAACTCTGACAAAGAGTTTCAGGCTTGACCCAGGGTATCCTGGTACACGAAAATGGGCCTTGCTGCACTCTTGGTTATGATACTCTCGGGGGATATTCTTAGGATAATTCACATTTTCATTACAATCCATTATGAAGGATTTAGGAGTAAATACTTCCTCAAAGAAAAATTTTTATGATTATAGATTATATTCATAATATTTTCAATTTATGTTAGGTATTTTTCAAGTTTGGAATTATGCATTGTGATTCATAAACTAACCCAGTGTATGCCATTTTTTAGAAATGGTTCCTAGTAGAAGGAATGAGAACTCCAACAATACACATGATCCAAAGATTAAGAAGGGTCATATCTTTCATGGTATTAAGCCAAAATTTAGAAGGGAAATAGTCTCCCAAGTGTTCTCATCATATGAAGAAATAGTATCACGTGTTAATAAGATAAGTAAAGAATTCTCTGAGTCCTATTACTTTGAAGGGAAGCAAGAGAAGAAAAGGATGGAAGAGGGAAAGATGGATAAAGGGAAGAGGGGAAAGTAGGATTTTACCATATGTGATAATTGTAGAAAGAATCACCTTGGTAAATGCTTGAAGGGAATGAGAGTTTGTTATAAGTGTGGATAAAAAGGACACTAATTACTTTATTGCAAGGGTAAGAAAAAGGTTTCAAATGTACAATGCTTCATCTGCAAGGAGTTGAGACAATACACGAATCAATGTCCAAATAATCAGAGTATACCCCAAATGCTGCTATTGGATAATAATCAAGTTATGATACTACTGAAGATGAAGAGGAATGATTAGAGTTCTAATGTTGTTATTAAAATATTGTGTCATTTGAGTATTTTATTAATGATTTACAAGTTATAATAATTATAGAGTATATAAGTATTGTATTGTAGTACTATTTCATTAAGAACTTGAGATTGTGTGGAACCAAGAAAAGTGACTCAATAGCAGGTTAATTTTTTTGGAAAATATATGGTTGAGAGAAAGATAAACCATAATATGGTTATGATACTGAGGTAGTGATTTTGGAATAATATATGATTGATTCAGATAAATTATATTGGATATTTTTGACTACCTTGAAACTGATTAATGATTTGTATATTTCATCATTGTTGGAGTTTAAAATTTTTTTCTATAGAATAAGTATATCTAGTATTATATAAGGAATAAGGGAGCATGAATGTAATCAATAAGGTTTTATGGAAATTCAAAGTGTTACAATGTTTTAAAATAATACATGATGAAGGTATTCACATGTTATTATGTGGAAAAAAGGATCTTCATTGTGTTTACCTTACTTATAAATTTTGACTGTGAGTTTGGACAGAAGTATTTTGGATAAGTCTAAAGGTTGGAATCAATTAAGTTTTACATTGGATAATATTGTTAAGGTTAAATAATTTCTTGAGATTATTTTTGGATTATCATAAAAAGGAAAACACGGAGGTTGGGTGACAACCCGTTGCATCCGGCAAGGCTGCGAGACTTGAACCCGTAGCCGAATGACGACAAGGGTGGATCACCTACCACTGGCATACGTAATGTCCTGGTTTTTATAATGTAGTTTTTTTAAAAAGTCTGAAAAATGAATTATAAATTCATTATTTTTGGAACCCTATACGATTAGAATAAATAGAATATTTTTGAATTCTATTATCTTTTTGAGTGAAAGATGAGTTTGTGGTAGGAATTAGTTGAAGGATGAAACTCTACTTTTCAAGTATATATTTTTTCCTCTTATTCTATGAATAAATTAATTCTTAAACTTTAGGGAAGATATCTTAAAACAAAAAATGTGTTATCCTAATAACTTATGTTTTGTTGAACCAACGATATTTTAAATCATCATAAATTGATGGCTTTGAGGCCCTCAATTTTACAGCTGTTTGTGATTGATGACCTCAACCACTCCCTATAAATATTTACATTTTTCCTCCAATTATGTGTCTCTAATTTCCACCAATGTTCTTCTAATTGAGATCATAATTTGGTGGTGAATTTTTCATTTCCCTTTCCTTCTTATAAAGACTAAATTTTATTAACCTAATTTCCGATGTGGGTTTTCCAAAAAGGTATTTTTCTATTTTTAACCTTTTATTTTTGAAGAACAATTTCAAATTTCGAGGATTCAATTTATTGAAGGAGGGGAGAATGTAACACCCTGAGATTTTATAGTACATTATTTCTTCAAAGTAATTTAATAGCTTGCGCTACACGCAACATTGAGTTCGAGCGCACCATGACTTACCAAACTAGCTGTTCAAAAGCGGTTATGAATAGTATTATCTGAATTTTGAATTTTATATATTCCATATAAATTTTAACATCCATATTATGTGTTTCTTAGACATAATATAAGAACAAATTCATTTTTTCAGATAAAGGAAATATTTTTTAGAAAAGGCAATTTTACCGCCTTTTAATGGCGAACCCTTTTTAAATCCAATATTTGACACTTTTATATATTCAATTTGACAAAATAAACTTCTTCTTTAGAATCGGGACATAAAAATTTAGTTTTGATAAATTTTTGGTGTTTTTCTGATAACTTTCATATTTGGGTGAATAGTAAAAAATACTAAATTTTAATTGAAAACAACTTTTTAAATCAAAATAATTTATAGTGTTTAATTATATATTTGAATGGTTTGGAAGTATAATTATATTATATTTTTATCATTTAATACAATTTAGGTCATTATAAGTAATTTCATATTTAAATTTGACATAAACACATGTCAATCTTTTGATAGTTTTTACTTTTAAAAAACCCACTTTTTGGTTTTGACAACGAGAATTAATTTTAAATTAATAAATTAAAATTCTATGTTTTTAATTTGGTAAAATAGAATTCATTTTTTAATTCTTAATATCAAAATTATCTTAGGGTGAAGTTTTGGTATTTTTCTGAAAACTTTCGATTTTTGATGAATAGTGAAAAACACTGCATTATTATTTAAAACTGACTTTTTATTTAAATAATTATTTATTTTATTTAAATTTATTTTAGTAAAAATAGATATATAATACCTATATAAGTTCAATTTAATTAATTAGAGTCATTTTATAATAAAATTAGATGTATAAAATTTTATTGAACTTTTTAACGTTTTTTACCCACCTTCTAGGAGCATTTGCAAATTTGTATAAAACATAATTTTACCTCTTATGTGAGTTAAATTTCAAAAATCTGAGATAAACGGTTGATATCAGTAAGTAAAATGTGGTTCAATAAGATAAAAATAATTTTTGGTGAATAGTAACTTTTGACTTTTATTTACCACGGTTAAAAGTAAATTGGATAATTAAGGGTAAAAATGATATAATAATTACCCTAAAACATGTCCTAATTCTGTTGGATAAGTGTAATTAGACAAAAAACAACCTTAGGAATAAAATATTATCCTCTTTGGTCCACTTGGATTAGATTAGGACATTTATTATTATTTTATTTAAAGAAGAGTTAAAAGTGTTAAATTCAATGTTTAATAACTAAACCATTTTTAATATAGGGTTACACACAATATAAATTAGACTATAAATATTAATTATAAGGATAAAAATATTTTCTACATAATTGTATTTTATTTATAATTTTTAGAGATTAAATAATTTAATTTATTTATGACACAATGATGATGAAGTAATTACCTTATTAATGAAATATTAAAATAATCAATATTATAAATATCCAAATAAATTTAAATTGAGACTTCTGATAAATTCCACTAATTTTATAGGTTAATATGACATGTTAGGGTTTATTGGATAATTTGTTTCGAAGTGATAAGGTTTTCATGACTTTCACAAAAACAAAATACCAAATAGTGTCAAAATTGACATAAATTAATTTTTAAAATAAATTCTATATTATTGGTTGATATAATATTCCTAAAAATCTAAGGTTCGGAAAAATGTCTTAAATAATATTATATATGTCATTAATGAACCACTTTAGGTTCTCTTGTAAGTTTAGAGTAAGTTTATTAACCATATAGTATAAAAATACAAAGAGACATGGTAAATGACAAACTATTTAACTAAGAGTTAAATCTAAAAGATAAGGTTAATATGGTGACCTAAACCTATATAAAACCTATTTTTAGAAGGTTTATATCCATCCTCACCTTATCCTCTAAATAAATCATTTTGGAGCCATTATAAACCGAAAATTATTTTATTATAAAATAATTTTTCAATCTTTTCCTAAAGTGACCCTCACATCTCTTATAAAAGGGTACTTCCCCTTCTCTTAATTTCATACCTCCAAATCCATTTGTATTGGCCAAAACCTGCCCAAATATCCTCCCAACATCCCTCAAATCAACCTAGAGTCATTAATTTGATCATAAAGCCAACCTAAGGATCCCTTTTGATCAACTCAAAAGGAAACACCCGAAGAAGAGGTAATAATTTCACCACCCTCTTTCAAGTTCTTTTCTTCTTCCACTACCTATTTCTTTGATTACATACCAAAATAATAACTCCAGTACCTTCTAAATACTTTTATGTTATTATAAATATGGTACAACCATATTCTTTATTCTGTCCATCCTATAAATGACAAAGTCACCATACGTACGTACGTACGACTTACCGTCTCCACGTCGTGGTGTGGTTTGTTATTCAAACACTACATTATTTGGATGGGTATAATAATGAGTATAAATAATGTAAATTATAAATATAACATGTTAATTATTCTGTATATATGATATAACATCCAATTACATACGATTTCACCATCAATATAATGATATTGTCGCCCGCGCGTACATACAGATTACCGTCTCCACGAACGCGATGAGATTCATTCCCCATCGTAGTCATTCAAGAATAATTTTTATTTTATGATTAAAAATAATGTTTATGAATGTAATATAATTCTGTATATGAATCAAATACATCCTATCCATAACAAACATGGCTTACGTAGCCAAGCATATAAAGGAAAACGAATTAGTTAACACCCAAAACGATGATACTACTGTAATATTATTAACAAAGCAATATTAGAGGATCATATATGATATCATATTTATGTATATAGTTATTTTATAATTTAATTACAATGATTTAACTATTATACAGGAGTTTAAGGTACCTTCAACCAAGGAAAAGTATAAGGTCAGGGTTAATTCTACAATCTCTTTACTTATCCGAGTTTGTTAATACGTAAGTATATACTGGGACCTCTTTATCATCCACATCTGTGTTTTCTTAAAAATGTAATTCAAAACATTCTTACTATTTACTAGACTATGGTTTAAAGTAATTTATACCCTTATTTTACCATATATGTTTTGAAAGGAATTTTTTCATCGTTTTCCAAACAAGGTACTTTATGACCTTTTCGACAAAATTAAGGTAAGAATGTCTTTTTTTAACTTATACGGTGGGTGTGGCTATTTTCTGCCGTTATAACATCGCCGAATCTTCCCATACAAGCTTATAAGAATATTTTCAAAATAAATGTTTTCTTTTATAATTATATAACTTTTAAATTATTTCAAAATAGAAAGAGGTATTTCTCTAAAAAAAGTTTTGATTTCATCTATGTCAACATCCTTTGATGGATTTTAATCTTGTTTGAAGTTGATTTATTATAATACAAAACTTCCATATTGTATTGAAGATTTTGTGATATGTTTATCTTTTGATGTGTTATTTTTACACCATTCATGGTTTATAGATAAAGTATTTACATTTCGTATGCTAGTTTTAATACGAATGTTTATGTTATGTTTAAACCTTTTCATATGGGGAATGAATTGGACTTAATAAGTGACAGGTGGAGCCTGATATAGCTCCTCGATGCATTGGTAGGTCTCATGAGACAAACTAGTTTCTTGGAATGAGGCCTTGAAAAAATCTTATTAGTAGTCTTGGAACGAGGCCTTGAGTATGTGGTTATGAATTCTGGCATTATGCATTCCATCATTATGAAATTGGATATTGATATTACATGTGATTATTAGACTAGTAGAATATCCATGTGAATAAGTAAATGACATTATTTGATTTATCTTTTCCATATTATGCTTAATTTTAAGTTTAAAATGATTTTTTTAGTCTTATACATTGCCTTAAATGTTTATGATTATTTATGAATGTTTCTGCTATATTGTTATCCTTACTGAGCATCTCAGATCACCCCTTTATTTTGTTTTATTTTCCCAGGATTCCAAGAAGTGTATTATGATTGATAAGTAGGGTTAAGCTAGTGTATTAATGGAATTCTCAAAGGATCATTTATTTTGTGTTTTATTTTTTAAGGTGTAATGTAACGTTCATGTATGTAATCTATTTTCCAAGACTGCTTAACTGATCGGTCTTTCAGGACTTGATTCATTATGATCATGCCAATGTATTAAAATAATGCACCGACTCTGGGATTCTAGGGTGAGGGCATTATAAGGTCAAGATTATGAAATTACTACAGCCTATGTGGAAGTTCTTAGAAATGCGGTGAAAAGTACACTTATCATACACTATATAATTGAAAATGTTTTATTTTATTCTAGTTCTACCAACTCTTTTATATCTAAATAATTTTCTAAGGGTATCGTATAGTCACCTCAACGATTAGATATTGAGTTGGTGGTGAAATATCATAATGGTAGTATGACCACATCTCAATTATATAACTCCTCTATTATAGACTTTTGTGGGATAAATAATCCCATGAATCTTGTTATTATTCCTATAGTTGAATTTAACATAATTTTGGGTATGTATTATCTCTCCTATTATAGATCCCACATCAATTTTCAAGAAAGAGAAGTTATATTTGGTATTTCAAATCAACATTTAATCTCTATCAATGTGGGTAAGAAAATGAATATGTGTTTCCTGACGAATTTCCCAGTCTTACTCCAAATCATGAAGTTGAGTTTTTAATAAACCTTATACCAAGTGATACACGTATTTCAAAGACTCTATATAGAATATCCCTGATTGAGTTGCAAGAATTGGAGAAAAAAATCCAAGAGAATCTAGATAAGGGATTTATTCATCCAAGTGATTCATCATGGGGTGAATCCATTCTTTTTATTAAGAATTATTATGGTTCAATGAATATTTTAATTTATTAGCAGGTACATAATAAAATTGATATTAAGAACAAGTATCCTCTAACCAATTTTGATGATTTTTTTGATCAATTATAAGGATCTCTATATTTTTCCAAGATTGATCTTTGATATGGGTATCATCAACTAAGGATTGATAAGGAGGGTATACCCAATATGACCATCCATATGAGGTATGGTCATTATGAATTCATATAATTACATTTGGACATACCTATGGTTCTTCTATATTAAAGGATTTAATGAATAGAGTCTTTAGTGATTACCTTGATCAATTTTTGATAGTCTTTATAGATGATATTATTAAACCTATAAAAATTTCATTATTTGATGAGATTTAAAACATATCCTACATTATATTCTAATATATTTCCTTTTGGAATCATTTTTATTGATAATGAATTAGTTATATTTTAATATTTTTAGTAATTCTAAGTGTGTCCTTTCCCTAACTTATAAAAGAATACCCCTTCCTTATCTTCTTTAAACCACTTTGAGAAATATATAATGAAAAATACCAAACCATTTATCTTCTAAAAATCATTATATATATTCAATATGTTTTTTTGTCCTCAAAATATGTTCTATAAGAAAGGATCTAAAGGAGTTCTCCTAAAGAAGAGGTAATCATCTAACCTGACCTCTTTAAATTGATTTATTATTTTATCTTTTCTAAATATGCAGTATTTATCATAAAATAATGACTTCAGTATCCTAAATATAATTAAATTTCAATATGATTATTAAATCAAAATTATCCACCCTCTTTTCCATCGAATGGAAAGTGAAAGTATCACTCGTGCATATGTACAACTTACTATCTATACATAGTGATATAATTAATTTTTCATCACCTTATTTTATGGATGGAAATCAAGATGGGTTTAAAGTTTATATATGATATTTATGAAATAATTCTTCTTCTTTTAAAATGATAACGTCACTCATGCGTATGCGTGGACTACCACCTCTATGAAGTGATGCAATTAATTTTTCATTTAAAATTTATATGGATGGTAATAAGGATATATTTAATTAATATATAAGATTTTTATGTTATAATAATGATTCTATAAAGGTGAATTATTATTTACCTTTCTTTTGTTCCATCCATTGAAAAGTGAAAACACCATTCATGCATACATACGACCTACCATCTCCATGAACAGTGTAATTCATTTTTCTATATTTTATGTATTAATATAAATATATATAATAAATATATATTAAATTTATATCATGTTTAAAATTATGGATCTGATGTAACTATGATAAAATTAAAAGGACCAAAATTACCAAACCAAAACATAATGAAAAACGAAGCAGTTATTACTCAAAACAGTGATTTTAACAAAGAATTGTTAATAAACGGGTGATAAAATATTATAATTAAATAAAATATAATATCATATATATGATTATGGTTATATAATACATTTATAATAAATATGTATTTATTATACAAGATATTCATACACATATGAAGGAAGTCGAACCAGAGGTAAGGGTTTATTTCACAATCTCATCATTATTCAAGCTTGTTTATATTTAAGTCTCCGTTGGAAGAATTTTTGATATTTTTATCTTAAAACCAATATATTTTATTCGCTTATAGTTATTTTTTTAAATTAAAAGTTTTCCTTTCATTTTCTATCTTTAATTACTCAAGATACAAAAATAATGTTTTTAAGGAAAACCAACCTTGTTTTCTAGCTGGTCGAAAATATTTTTATTTCATGTCCATATTTTCCTTAAAATGTATAAGAGAATGTTTTTAACATTATCCAATGATTTATTAAATATATTTTTACCTATTTACAATTTTTTTAAAAGGAATCTTATTTTCATTTTCTGAACGAGGTACTTTTTGAATTATTACAATAGTGTGAAAGAAATGGTTTTTTTAAATTATATGGCATTCACGAAACTACCATACATCATGAAAATTATTTAATTTAAAAATTTATTTACATTTTTAAAATTTTATTTTCAAATAAAATGTTTTCCTTAATATTTTAGAATTTTTTATATTTTAAATAAGCATTTCAAAGTGAAAAGGGTATTTTCTTCAAGAAAATTTCCAATGATATTTTGAAAGTGTTTTCATCTATGTTAACATACTTTATTGAAACTTATTATTTAATGATATTATGATATTATGATAACATCCACCATATTTATTTTTATGGTTTATGATTAGATTTACTAGGGAAAGTATTGATATTTTATACGTTAGTTCTTTAAAAATGGGTAATTATTTATTTTTAAGGCATGTTGATTAAGTTATGTTATTTATTTATATGATGAATGCATTGGACTTATAAAGTGATGGGTGGGGCCCAAAATTATATAGACCCTCGATGAATTAGTAGGTATCATGAGAAAAACTAGATTGGGAATTTGGATGAGGGTTTACACATTTATGTAGCTATCTTGGCATGAGGCATTGATAGTATTTTTGAATGTATTAGCACAAGGCCTTGATGGTAAGTTCTAGATGTCCAACATTATCCATTTTACCATTATGAAATAGTTATTGATTTTCATGAGTTTATTTGTTTTTTTTATTTCCATGAATACTTTTCAAACTCATGTTATTATTTTTATGGAATTATTTGATCATCATAAGAAATAAGTACTCAATTTTTAGTAAAGTCATTTTATGTTTCAAAAAATGCATTTTCAGAAAAAATGGGTTTTAATTCATTTTATGAGAAAGAAAATTATAATTAATTTATAATTTTTTTAGAAATTTTATTTTAAAAAATTAAAATCAATTTTCAAATCAAAATGTTAATACTATCTTAAGGTGATTTTTAGGATTTTTCTAAAAAGATTTATTTTTCAGTGAATAGTGAAAAATACCACTTTTTGTAAAAAAACTATCATTTATTTTAAATTAAAATTCCTAATATGTTTTGAATTTAATATAAAGTAACATAAGTATCATTTAATTATAAATAATATAATTAATTATATAATAATAATCATTATAATTTATTTTTGGTCTTAAAAATATGTTTTTCTAAAAACTATTTTTATGCACGCAATGTGTTTTTATCATAATAAATTAAATTAATCTATATTAATTAATGTTTTTAATGAAATATATAGATTATATATTCAATAATATATTTTAAACATTCATTTTATATTTTTTTATAAATAAATTAATGTAATTAAATTATGTTTTATGCTTAAAGATTCATTTTTCTAAAATGAGTTTTCATTGCGGGGTGCATGCTTATTTAAAATTAAATTCTACCACTTATAGAAATTGTATATTTTTAAATGTGTAAGATCCTAGACTTCATGAAGGTATGTTCTTGTTTAAATTTTGGTTTGAATCCATTTAAGTTGGATAATTAAATTTTTACTAGGTGTATGAGGAAGGCCGAGGGTGTTTTGGGGGTTCAGGACATGAAAGAAGGGAGAATCAGGTCATCTTATGCATGTCACGCAGTTGGATCATGGTTAGTGTAAACCGTTCAAGGGATAAATCCAAACCGTGTGACCTTGGATAGAGGCATTTTATACTGTTGGCGTATGGTTTGTTAAACCCTATGAGATTCCCAGGTAATCATGCGACTTGGACCCCTCTTGGATAGAGGTTGGAACATGGTTGGTGCACAGTTTGGAAAACCATGTGGCCAAACTATATGCCTCATTAAAAGTGATATTTTACCATTTTACCCCTCAGGATTTTAAGTATTCTACCCAATTTCTTCCGATATTTATTCTCCAGCATCCCTAGTGATGAACCAATGATCCCAAATCTTATTAAGGGTTGATATCCTTCATTTCTAGGCCGTTTTTAGTGCCTTTGGGTGCAGATTGAAACTATGGGTAAGTCTAATACTTCTCTTTCTTCTCTTTTCTAGATTAGGGATTGTAGTTTCATTATTCTTCTTCCAAAGCCCTAAAAACCTCTTTTTTTAGTGGATCTTAGGTTGGGGATTCAAAGGGTGATTGAATTCAAATCTAAGGCTAAAGTTAAGTGAGAGTTGGTCTATAGATTCTAGGTAGGTGGTCTATAAGTTATATCCCATAGTTTTATTGTCAATTTTTTTCATGTGTGGTTGTGATATTAATTCCTTCTTGATGTGCATTTGATTCGTTTAGTATGATTTTGTAAAATTGTTGGGTAAATGATAATTTTGACCCCTCATAATCCCCATGGTATGCATCGATATTGGTTAGACCATTTTGGGCCACCCTTGGGGTGTACCAATATTCCCAAATATGGAAAATTATAATGTTAAGGTTAAAGTTTATTTTTGTTAAAATAGAGCCCATGATAAATGTGTTGGCATGTTAGTTTGAATTATAAAAAATAAATAATGATAGTTGTGTCTAGACATTGTAATGGAATAATGGATTGTTTGAAAAAATGTGAAAAGGGTTAAATGGAATAAAGTGAATGTGCCAAATGACTTATGGGTTTGTAATTGAATTGTGTAAATGGGATAATTCATATAAAGTGACGAATTATGTGAAATGGGATAATATGTGTAAATTGTGGAATAAGATAAATGGGGTAATTTATGAAAAGGGAAATGTATTAAATGGGGTATTCTAGGTAAATGGTAAATGTGATAAATGCTTAAGGCATGATGATGTTTCATGTGTTGAATGAAATGTGAATTGTGAACATTCTGTGTATCGATTGTGTATGATTTGTGATATGGTATATGTGGTAAATGGATAAATAATCATGTGAACATGGATTGGTGGTGTGGGATAATAGACTGAGGTTCTTAACACATGTTAGGTTGGACTGAGGCTCTAAAACCCACCCCTAGAATGCATGGGTTAGGGAGTCAAATTGAGGCTCTAGGCCCCTAACATATGCATTTAATGAGACTACCTGGACTGAGTTTATAAGGTAAGTGTGATGTAATTGTTTATAAATTTTTTATCCCTAGTGAGATAGAGAACTTGAATTATCCCCTTATGCATGATAACTTACTGGCTTAGTCCATAGTGTAAATGATGTAAATTCCTACCCCATTGAACAAATGATGAAAATGGATAAGGTGAATATTTCTAACTAATAAAACCCATGATATATTTTGGATATCTTGTCATTTTATTTATTACTTACATGAACTATCTATTTAGAATGGATATTTTATATACACAATTAGTGGTGTCTTACTAAGTTGCACTCACACCTTGCTCGGTCTGCCATTGGGTACTTGAGCAGACTTCATGGTTGCGGGCCAAGATAAGGGAAAAGGCCCTATGGTAGGGCGTTGAGTGGGATTAGGATGTGCATGGATGAGGATTAAAACTTGGAGTCAGGACCTATTTTTTTGGGATTTGGATATTTATCTTTATTTTGGGGTTTCTTCACTTTTTGCTCTGTTAGCATGACACGTCATATTTATTTTTTGGTTATGTTTTGTACCCTGTTTGAAAAATGGTTGGTAACACATGTTTCTGGTTGATTTTTTATCATTTCCTTTATTTAATATGTTATCTACTATGAATTACTCTAGTAAATAGGGTATAGTCTCCCAATGTGGCCAATTAGACCCTTTCTACTAGTCGATAACCTTTGGAATTTGGTTAGGCACACTTGAGGTCATACGACGACCCAGATCGGGGCACTTATTTAGTGGCTTCTGGGTTGGGAATGTTACAAAGTGGTATTATATGAGGTCATTTTCTATGAATTATTATTTGGAAATATTATATAGGAGATTATAAAGTTTTGATCCTTATAAATGATCTTGTTCATGGTTTTAGTTAACCCATGTATGAGGTAAAACCCTAGTACCTAGGGTAGGAATTGTTGTTCTTGATATTTGTTGTTATTATTGGATGTTATTTCAGCATTTGGTGATGTACTTTTTGTGTGATGTGACTATTTTATGGTAATTTTATCATGGATAGAATGGAAAAAGGTTGTGCATTCATGCATCATGTTAGGAACCTATAGATATAGGCGACATTAATCATGGTAGGCACACACGGGGAAGATGTGTGAGACATGAGGGATAAAATGAATTTTATTTTCCTTAAAAATTTAAAGAAATTAATGTCTAATAAAGATGAACAGATGGTTAAATGGAAATAATGTGAAGGATGGTTAAAGGTTTGGGCTTAATTAAAGGGTGAAAATGGGTTAAAAACTTGGTGGTGATAATTTGCGAAGATGTGTGATGATATACTTTAAGATTGTTTGTGGAATGGGCTGTTTGTGCCTAATGAAGGGATTTCCTTATGAATTGTGGATTATTTTTTTATGTGTTCTGAGGTGTGTGTTTGGAATTATAGGAAGATGCTACCATGATGTCATGTACCGATTGGGTAAGAAGAGGATATTGCTGAGAATGATCCACCAGTAGCGGAGTAAGAAAATATGTTGGTCCAAGATAACCACAGAGATGATTAGTTCTGTGAAAACTTCACTCATTTTATCCAGATGATGGAAAGGGACCCAAGGTGGGTCATGCCGAGTATGTTTGAGCTGAATAGAGAGTTTCAGCTATAACACCCTTCGAATATTGCGGGAGAGGGAAGACCTGATGTAGTTGAGTTTTGGATAGAGTCTATTCAGACAATTCTGGATCACTTAGATAATCCTCCTGATAAGAGAGTTAAGCTAGTAGATTACATGCTATGGGGTCTAGAAAAATATTAATGGGATGTTTTGGTTTAGACCCAGCAGGTTAATAGTATGATATATAAGGATTTCCAAGAATTTTTTTGGAACATTTCTACCCATAGACCTTGAGATAGGGGAAGGATGTAGAGTTTAGAAGGTTGAACCAAGGGTTTAGGTCAGCAATGGACTATGCTTGCTGCTTCACTGACTTTCAATGATTCTTCCCAGCATTGGTAGGGGATGAAACAACTACAACAAGAGGTTTACAGGATGGTTTTAGACATGATATTAATTCTTAGGTGAATATCTTCTATTTGAAGAGGGTATTTGAAGTTTTAGACTAGAACCTTATTTCATAAGAGAATCTTAAGAAGGATTCGAGTTCTAGGTAGGCAATTTTGGTTGGGATACTGGGTGGTGTAGCTTCCAATAGTATGAAGCATCACTTCGAGGGTTTACACTAAGGAAGAATTGGATAGAGTAGTGAGAAAAAGGGAACCAACCACACAAGGGAGTGAACAAATTTTCTACTATCAGTGTAGAAGGACGAGGCAGACAGTGTCCCCAACCACTAGTTGAGTGCCGATCATGTAGAAGGTTGGGGAATTTTTAGAAGTTTTTTAGGAACC
The DNA here is from genome assembly GCA_963277665.1 of Viscum album. Taxonomy (NCBI): domain Eukaryota; kingdom Viridiplantae; phylum Streptophyta; class Magnoliopsida; order Santalales; family Viscaceae; genus Viscum; species Viscum album. Next base: position 1,242,656,782 of record OY728161.1, on the reverse strand, counting down.
CTCAACAAATGGGTACTGATAGAGGATTGAGGCTGATACATAGTTCAATAAGGGGGTCGATTACCCCATATCAGGTAGGTATCTAGAGTCCTACCGACCGTACTGGTCAGGGAAAAGGAAGAGGTAAACCCAGATAATAGAGATAATATCAACTATGGTGAGGCTAGGCCATCCATAGTTCAAGGTATGATTCTTGTATCTTCCACACTTGATAATGCATTGTTTGATACACATGCTTCACATTCTTTTATAAATGCTATGTTTGTGAGTGTTTTGGTCCTAGAAATGGAACTTGTGTGTGGGGTTATGTTGTTTGATACACCGTTAGGGGCACAAGCATAAAATATTTATCAGTGTAAAGGGTGTGCTCTTAAGGTTGGTGGGTACCATTTTCTACGGGAATTTTTATGCCCGTGATGTTTGGTTTTGCGCTTATTTTGGGAATGGATTGGCTAGTGTTGTACCTGGACCATAATGAATATTACCATCATAGGGTGATGTTCATGTCCTAAGAAGGATATACCTTTTTTTCACTGAGGAGAATGGGATATCCGAGAAGGCTTTGGAGGGCTATTTTTTCTTTAGTTGGATGAACTCAAAGCATAAGTGGATTGTCTTATGCTTAATGATGGGGGAGTATAGAAATTTTTCTTTCCTCCAGTGGTAGATCAGTTCCAAGATGTATTTCCTAAATATTTCTTGGGGATTACACCTGAGAGGGATGTGGATTTCACAATAGGGGGTAGAACCAGTTTCTATTCTTCCATACATAATGGCACAGTCTAAATTTAATAACTAAAAACTAAATTATTGGAACTGGAGAACAATAGATTTATTCATACAAGTATATCACCTTAGGAATATCTAGTGCTATTTTCCAAGAAGGCTAATGGGTCCTTGCAATTATGTGTTGATTATAGGAAGCTTAATCAAATTATATTTAAGAGATGATACCATCTACCTTGAATCGATGAAAATTTTGACCATTTGAGAGGTGATTTATTGTTCTACAAGATTGATATGAGACTAGGGTATCATCAGCTAAGGGTGAGACATTCTGATATACCATAGACTACCTTCAATAGTAGGAATGGTTTGTATGAGTTTGTTGTGATGCCGTTTGGTTTGACCAATGCACCGATAGTGTTTATATCCCTAATGAACTGAATCTTTCATCCCCAACTAGATTAGTTCATATTTTTCTTTGTTGATGACATCTTGGTGTACTCAATGACTCATGATGATCATTCTAAACATCTTAAAATTTTCTTGAGTACACTAAGAGAGCATAGGATATACGCCAAGATATCCAAAGGTCATTTCTGGATCAATAGGGTGCATTTCTTAGGTCATATTATCTCTGAAAGAGGTGTGACAGTAGACCTAGAAAAAGTGAAATACGTTGTTTCTTGGGATCAGAAAAAGAATGTTTCTGATGTCTGATATTTTCTGGCTTTGGCTAGCTATTACTGAAGGGTCATCAAAGAATTTTTCTATTTGGAAACACCACTTTCGGGTCTAACCAAGAAGGGTTTAAAGTTTTAATGGTCTGGGCAATGTGAAAATGATTTCAAAGAGTTAAAGAAGTGGTTGAATGACACACTGATTCTGATCTTACTCAATCCAGCTAAGGGGTATGCCTTGTTTTGTGATGTATTCTATATTGGGATTGGGGTTGTGTTGATGCAGGATGATCGAGTGTTTGCATACAGTTCATGATAGATGAGGCCCCATGAAAAAAATTACCCTACTCATGATCTTGAGTTGACTTCATTGGTATATACCTTAAAGTGTTAGATACATTACTTTTTGGGAGAGTAGTTTATGGTGTTTACTGATCATAAAATCCTTAAGTATATTTTTTATCAGTGTGATCTAAATCTTCAGTAGTGAAGGTGGGTCGATTAAATGAAGATGAAGATTCTTTGAGTCCAAAGACTCAAAATCAGGTAGTTCAATAATATAGTTCTGAGTGGAGAATGATGACATTGTTTGCTGAGATGCATCTGGAGGTATAGTATGGGCATGGGAAGATAAACCTTGCATCCTTGGAAGTTGATTCCATTCTTATGAGCAAGATTAAAGAGAGGAAGTGTGAGTATCCAAAATGTTTGGCCTTAAGGGAAAGTCTTAAAGGTGGGGATTCACATTCCGGTTGGTCTATTAGTGATGATGGGATCGTTTATGTTTGTGGCCGTGTTGTGGTGCTGACATATTTGCGGGAAGAGTTAATTCATAATTTTCATGCATCGAAGTGGGTAGTGCATCATGGATTGACCAAAATGTATCATGATCTTCATAGGTAGTATTGGTGGCTAGGGATGAAGAAATAGGTTGTAGGTTTCATGGTATGATGTATTACCTGCTAGCAGGTGAAGGCTAAGCATCAGTGACTGGGTGGTTTTTTGCAGCCATTGCCCATTCTAGAGTGGAAATGGGATGAAATGATGATGGATTTAATGGTGGGTATCCTGAGGATTATTTAGAATAATGATTCTATTTGGGTAGTTGTGCATTAGTGGATTAATGTGGCTCATTTATTTTTCAATTCGATATACTTTCACCATAGATTAGTTGGGTGATTTGTATGTTCGAGAGGTTGTGCGGTTGAAAGGGATGTTGTGAACCATAGTTTCATATCGTGATTCACGTTTCACTTTGTGCTTCTAGAAGGGAATATAGAAGGAGATTGGTACCCAAGTGTTTTTGATTAAGGATTTCCACCCATAGATGGATAGGAAATTAGAGTGTACTATTTAGGTATTAGAGGACATATTGAGGGCATGTAAATATCTATTGTGTTGGATGGAGGCTGGGGAATCAGTTTTGTTAGGATAGTGTCTCATATAGGAGACTTCAGAGCAGATCTAGTTGATTCAGAAACTCATGGCTATGGATTAGAATATGAAAAATTCATATGAGGATTGGTGCCATCAACCTCTTGAGTTATTGGTGGGTGATCGTGTGTTTCTTCAGGTTTCTCCAAGGTTGGGTCACCATCAGATTCAAAACAGGGTAAGTTATCACCCAAGTACGTGGGGTCATTTGAGATTGTGAAGAGGATTGGACTAGTGGTGTACTAATTGGATCTTCCACAATGATATAGTGGTATCAATGATGTTTTTTATGTGTCAAAACTTTTCTAATATCACCCTGAACCCTATAATGTTATTGATGTTGAGGATGTTGATCTTGAGGCTGATACGTCCTTTGAGGAGCATCCAATTCGTATTGTGGATCGTAGTGAGAAAGTATTATGGGGAAATACTATGCCTTTGGTTCAAGTTTTGTGGAAGCATGGTAATGTTTAGGAAGAAACTTGGGAGTGAGAGTTGGATATGCAGGCCCAATATCCCAATATCTTTGCTTCAGAATCTCAGTGATGCTTGGGAGTGTGGCTCGAGGATGAGCTATTATAAGGTGGGGAGGTTTTAAGATCGCAGAATTTGTGGAGGTATGTTATTGTTTAAATTTTGGTTTTATTCCCTTAAAATTGGATAATTAAATGTTTAAAGGGTGTATGAGGAAGCTAAGGTGTATTCTGAGGGTTCAGGACATGAAATATGGGGAGATCGAGCCATCCTGTGTAAGTCGCATGGTTGTCACACAGTTAGTGTAAACTATGCAAGGGGGAAAGTCAAACCATGTCACCTTGGATAGAGTAATTTTTTATGGTTGGTGCATATTTTTTCAAACCACGTGGGATTACAAGGTAACCATGTGACATGGAACCCTCTTGGATAGAGGTTTGTGTATTTTTGGCACATAGTTTGGAAAACCTTGCGGCCAAACCTTGCGCCTCATTAAAAGTGGGATTTTACCATTTCCCCCTTGGGATTTTAAGTATTATACCTGATTTCTTCCCCCATTTATTATCTAGCAACCCTAGTGATGAAACAAACCTCCTAAATCTTCCCAAGGGTTGATCTCCTTCATTTCTAGTCCATTTGGAGTGTCATTGGATGCAAATAAAATCTCTAGATAAGTCTAACACTTCTCTTGCTTATCTTTTCTGGATTAGGGCTTGTGGTTTCGTTCTTCTTCTTATGAATCCCTAAAATCCTATTTTTACAGAAAATATTTTGTTTAGGCTTCAAAGGGTGCTTTAATCTAGATCTAAGGCTAAATGTAATAGAGTATTCATCTATGGATTCAAGGTAGGTGGTCTAAAAGTTATATTCCATAGTTTTATTGTCGATCTGTGCATGCATGGATATGATATTGCTTCCCTCTTAATGTGAATTTGATTAATTTAGTAGTATTTGGTAAAATGGTTTGATAAATGATGTTTTATACCCCTAATTATCCCCATGGGATGCATCTAGATTGATTAGACTGTTTAAGGCTACCCATGTGGTGTGAAAATATTTTTGAACATGGAAATTTGTAATGCTAAGCTTAAAGTTCATTTGTGTTGAAATAGAGCCTGTGATAATTTTTATGACATTTTAGTTAGAATTATGAAAAGGAACTAATGATAATTGTGTCTAGTTGTTGAAATGGAATAAGGGATTGTTTGAAAAAATGTGAAAATGGTTAAATGGAATAAAGTGAATGTGTCAAATGACTTATGGGTTTGTAATTGAATTTCATAAATGGGATAATTCATGTGAATTAATTAATTATGTGAAATGGAATAATGTGTGGAAAATTTTGAATAAGTCAAATGTGTTAAGGTATGAAAAGAGAAATGGGTTAAATAAGATATGCTATGTAAATGGTAAATGTTCTAAATGGTTAAGTCTTGATGATGTTTCACGTACTGAATGAAATGTGAAATGTGAATGTTACATGTATTTATTATGTATGATTTGTGATATGTTATGTGTGGTAAATGGATAAATAATCACGAACACATGGTTTTGTGGTGTGGGATAATGGACTAAGGTTCCTCACACAGGTCAGGTTAGACTAAGGCTCTAAACCCCACCCATATAATGCATGGGTTTGGGAGTCGAACTGAGGCTCTAGGACCATAAAAGATGCATTTGATGAGACTAACTAGACCAAGGCTCCAAGGTAAGTATGATGTAATTGTTTATGAAATGTTTATCCCTAGTGAGATAGAAAACTTGAATTATCCCCTTATTCATGATAATTGAACAGCTTAGGCCATAGTGTAAATGATGTAAATGCCCAACCCATGGAACAAATGATGAAAATGGATAAGATGAATATTGTTAACTAATGACACCCATGATGTATTTTTGATTATATTGACAATTTATTTATTACTTTAATGAAATATCTATTTATATTGGATATTTTGTAGACACTGTTGGCAGTGGCCTATTGATTTGTACTCACACCCTTCTCAGGATTCCATTGGGTACCTGAGAAGACTTCATGGCTGCTGGTTAGGACAATGGGAAATGCCCCATGTTAGGGAGTTGAGTGGGATTAGGATGTGTATGGATGAGGACCCAAAGTTGGAGTCAGGATTCATTTTAGGGATTTTTCTATTTATATTTATTTTTGTATTTTCTTTACTTTTTTCACTATTAGCATGACATGACATATTTATCATTTGGATATGTTTTGTACCCAATTTTGGAAATGTTTGGTAATGCATGTTTTTGGTTGATTGATTATTGTTTCATTTATTTCATATGTTATCTACTATGTTTTACTTTGTTAAAGAGGGTATATTCTTCTCAAGTGGTTTATTAAATCCTCGATGCTAGTTGTCAACCTCTGATATTCAGGGAGGCATGCTTGAGGTCATGTGGTGACTTGACTCGGGGCACCAGTTTAGTGGATTCTAGGTCAGGGATGTTAAAAAATGGATTCCATAATTTCAATGTGAATAATTAATATAATATAATAGGTTAATTTTTTTTGTCATTTTGAATAGTATAAATAATAAAATTTTATTACCATGATTAAGGTTAAAATAGGTTTACCATGGGATTAAACCAAGATATAAGGGTAGGATTACCACCCAAATCTATATAATTATTATTTTTTGAAGTTATTTAAACATTATATTATCATAAATTTGAATAAATGTCCATTTTTAGACACTCTCCCAAGAAAACGACCTTATATAATTGAAAACTTTTAAGAAATTCCATGAATGTACCTCCCCTCACTTATAAAAGGGAACCTCTCCTTATCTATTATTGAAACCATTTTATACTTATATCTAAGAAAATACCTACTAAAAACCCTTTATATAATACTTCCCTTCATCTTAGAAATTTTTATATTCTTCTAAGATTAATTCTTTAAGGCTTAATGTGTAAGCCAAATGAGGTCTCTCAAAGAAGAGGTACAAATCTTAAACAATCTCTTTCAATTTTATTTCTTATTACACTTTATACAAACTTTTTTTATCCATAAAAACATGATTATTATAGTATCATAAATATAATATAATTCTACTATGATTATTTAACAACCATTTACTACATATTCTCAATCAAATGGGTGATGAAAGTATCGCTCATGCGTACGTGTGGGCTACCACCTCCATGTAGCGATACCATTCATCTTTCATCACCATATTTCATGGATGTTTATTATGAAAATTTTAATGTTTATATATTATATTTATGAAATATTTATTATTATTTAATTATAGTATCATATCTATCTTATTCCCTTCCAATACATTTCCAAATGATAATGTCTCGCCTGTGTACGTGTAAACTACTACCTCCATGATGCGATGTGATTTTTTTATCATTATCGCTTTACTTGGGTGGTAAAAATGATAGATTTAATGAAAATATAAAATATTTATTATATAATAATTATTATTTAAAGTTTAATTATGATTTAACTTTCTTTTGTTCCATCCATCAAAAAGTGGAAACAGCACTCATGTGTATGTATGGATTACCATCTCCATGAAGTGATGTAATTCATTTTTCATCACCATTTAATATAAATGATTATCAATATATATATATAATGAATATATATGATATTTATATCAATATTAACATTATGGATATGAATTAATCATGATCCAAGTGAAAATACCATAACCGTCGAACCAAAACATACATGAAAAACGAAGTCGTTAACACCCGAAATGATGACTTTAATAGAAAATTATTAATAAATGGGTGTGGAAATGTTATAATTGGATCATATATGAAATTATATATATTAATATGGTTTTAATATAAAATTATAATAAATTTAATTTATTATACTAGAGGTTAGAGTGCTTACAAAGAAAGATAGACTTGAGGTAAGGGTTTTGACTCAATTTCTCTTTATTAAGACATGTTTTAATGCTATTCACCAATTTATTATTTATATAGTGTATATAATACCCAATAATTTATTTTCTTCATACTATATGATTTAATTCTATTCATTTATATAACAATTTTATTTTCAATCACTGAATGACTTTTGTTTAAAAAATTACTAAATCCATAAGGGCTCTTTATCTCAATTTTGTTTCATTAAGACATATTAGATGTTACATACCTATATTATTTTATGAAGTGTATATGATGAACAATTTATATGTTTTATCATGAATATACATATCTTTATGGTATTTAAAGTTTCATGTTAATTTATTTCTTTTGTTGGGGTTATGATTCAAAAGTTACCATAATGGTAAGGGTTTTATGTTACAATCTCATTTTTACTAAGATTGTTTATGATTAAATTTTTTGATGATGAAATTATATTATATTTATATAAAAATATTATTTATTTTATTATAATTTATTTATTTATATATATTACTAGTTTTCCTTTCATTTTACTCTCTTTAAGTACTCAAGATACCAAGCAAATAATTTTAAGGGAAACCAACTTCATTTCTCTCTAAAGTCGAGAATATTTTTTCCATGTCCATATTCTCCTTAAAATGTTTTCAAGAATGTTTTTACTCCTATATAATGATTATTTTAACTATTTTTTAAATATATTTTACTATATTTACCAAGGTTTAAAAGAAATATTCTTATCATTTTCAAAACCTGGAACTTTTTTACTTTTATCAAAAATGTGAAAAGAATTTTTTTTAACATACACCGCATGAATAAATTTACTCAATACCATGAATTATATTTTCTTTGATGATTAATTTATAATTTTCCTTATTTATTTTAAAATAAAATGTTTTCCTTAATATTTTTTAGTTTTTTATATTTTAAATAATTGATTTCAAAATGAAAGGGTATTTTTCTCAAGAAATGTTCTAGTAATATTTTAAAGGTATTTTCATATATACCAATATCCTTTAATGTTTCTTATGAATTAACAAGGATATGATCCAATAATACCATCCTTGTCATTTATATGGATGGTTTTTGATTACGATGAGGAAATGTTTATGAAATATGTTTCCTTTCCATGGGGTATGATATAATGTTATGATGAATGGTTTATGATCTTGTGACACACGTATCTATGGTTTTTATTATGTGATGGGTGGGACTATAATTATATATCCCTATAATGAATTGGGTAAATAAGGATATCTAAAGTTCTAAGAAGTACTGGAATGGGGAGTAAACCCATTTCAGTAAGGGGCTTTGATAGTCTTGGAAGTGAACCTAATCCACTATGATAGTTATAAAAATGATCCTTGACTAGGGAAATGATTTTATATGTTTATGTGTTTTAAAAAAACTATTTTTTATGATTATGATAGTTTGTATGGCTCCTGACTGATTATTGATGATTCTTCACTCTTATGTCTTATGTATTTTTATTGATAATACTTTATGTCATGTTTCATGATTATTATCTATAAATTGATGGGTATACTTTTATATATTTAAAATCATGTTCTCATAAAATTATTCTTATCTTATTATCATTTATTGATATCTCTTTTATTTACCCTTACTAAGTATCTTAGATCACCCTTTATTATGTTTCTTTTCACCAGGTTATAAAGAAAGGTTTTAAGTATGATATGTCTAAGAAGGGTTCTATTTCTGAAGAACTAAATGGGAAATGATGTAGATATCTTATATACTGGTTGTTTATGTATCTAAGTTTACAGATACACTAAACCTTAATGGTTATGGTGTGGATTTTATTGATATGTATTGAAAATTACAGTAATAATATGTAGTATTTATGTATGAAAACTTGGGGTTTCTATAATAATAATAATAAAGAATTCCAATACTTTTCCTTATGTCTATAAAAGGGATAAATTGATCATAACCCATACATAGAAATAATTTGGATGGTAATAAATTACATATTCAACATTTAAATAATCTCCCATACTTAAATACATACATACATAATGGTAATACTTTTCCCATTTTCATTAGAATAACATTCTTTATAGGTGAAAACAATCCAATTATAATTATATAAAATGTGACGTTCAAGACATATAGAGAAATTAGTATATAGATAATACAATACTTAAAAAACATGATCATAATCCATCCATGGGAAGGATGTGGATGGTTTCAAAAGGATAAATACCCAGCGTGATAAAGGAAACCTAGATGGTTGTTTACATAGATCAAAAAAAAAAAAATCCTAAATAATGAATGAATGATATCATCCAAGAAGGGATCATGAATCAAATTGTTTATTATCATGAGTTCATTTACAAAAAATGATAACATATATATATATATATTATATGATAAATCCTTAAAATTAAACCTTATTAGGTAAAAATATTTGGAAAATTGGATGGTAAATGGAAGTGAAAACTTAATAGATATTTAAGAAAAAACTTTTAACATTGATTTAAAAGTTGACATTATTGATCACTTCCAAAAATATTTTTCAAAAGGTAAAGTGAAAAATCATTGAAAAAAATTAATTTTAAAATAATCTATAATAATTTATCCTTGAAAATGAAATAAATTTTTCTATTGAAAATATAGGTCCAAAACATTTGATTTTGAAAGAGACATTTTTAAAACTTAAAATTACCTTTTTTGAAAACCTACATTGTAAAAAGAGTAATAAAACATTTTTTTTATTAAAAAATCATTTTCCCAAATTAGATTATAAAATACCATGTAATAAAACATTGGGGTGTGAGAAAACATGCATGGGAGAACAATGTTCAAGATAAAACATTATAACTCAAAGAAGAATATTATATTACCAATATACCTTATAGGAAATATATCTCAAGAAGTGAGAAATAATTTTCAAAGGGTTTATGTGGTATGAATTTATATCCCCCAAAATAAATGAGATAAGAACATATAATAAAATCAAAGGTCAAAATGTTCTAAACTTATAAGTTCAAGAGAATGATCATAACTTAATGAATAAAAGTTGAGTTACCAACAATCCTTACTATAGGGGAAAAAACATAATCAATAGACACTTGAATAAGGGAAAATGATTTGGATATTAAATCCCATGAAATAAAATGTGTATAATAACAATAAATCCATGGATAGTAAATGCTTCATACCAAGGAATCATGGTTTAAAAAATGTCTTATATCTAAAAGAATTAGAATTGAGACAAAGAAAACCCTTGATTCTTAAGTAGTATCTTAGTCAAAAACCCTCAAATGATAAAGATTGCAATTGAAATTAAAATAAAATTATTAAAATATTATAAAAGTTATTATATCACCCATAGGTAGTATGTAAACTACATAAATGAAATTATGTGTGTAGTAACAAATGTGTGTCAAAGAGAGGAATTTGAGATGAAAACCCTTACATATTGTCCTAACTTGATCGAATGTACTTTAAAATGATGTATCAAAAACATATATATATTAAAAACTTAATTAAAAACCTTACTAATATCCATTTTCCTTCACAATCTTCATAAATAGTCATTATCTACATTAATTCTCCTGATTTTCCACATTGGGTGTTTATAGTTTTGATCATTTGTACTAGTTTCATAATTATACTATTCATATTATTTATTCTTAAAAAAATTCATAATTAATAGGCTATTAAAGTTACTATTAGGTATGAATTATAATAATTTATGATGTTTCAAATCCATTTCATGAGTGTTTTAGTCTTTATCCTTGAAGAGGAAATCGATAATAAGCATGTTTCAGTGAATCTTGACGATTAGAGTTTGATTTATTAATTAATGATTTAAATATTGATTTAACATCTTTAGAACCAAAAAACACTCTTTTTACACATTTATATCATTTTTTACTATTAATTATTTTCCCATAGTCATTCATGATACAAATTCATAGTATTGTTCAAGTGGTTAAACAAACCCAAACATTGACATACCCTGATTTAATGAATGATTATAAGGTGGTTTTGCTATAATATCATTATAATAGGAGAATAATGATCTTATTTAGTGATTATTTGTGTGATAAATCATAATTATAATGAATTATAGGAATAAGTAATGGATATTAAAATATTACACAATTTGAATAAATGATTATCCTCTTAGTACACTTATTTTAAATGATTAAATCAACAATGATCGTTTGTTGATCATATAACTAATAGGTTATATAATTTGTCATAAAAAACCTTAATTATATCACAAAAATAATATTTATATTTTAATATAATCCTTATATCCAACCTTATAAAACAATTAAGGAAAATGAAACACGTTATATCGTGGAAGTGGTACTCTACACAACACATAAACAACAATTTTTTTCTTAATGGATGATTTGTATGAATAAATAATCATAATGCAATTAATATAGTAACATTACAGTATATAGATGATAATAATATAATTATAGTATTATGACCATATTAATTTTAAATAATATAATTAAATAGAAAACTAAGTTGTTGATAATACTCACACTGGGGACTTGAATTTTCCTTAGAAGTCTTCTTGAATTTGAAGGAAATAGAAAAACAATGAGAAATTAGAGGATTATGTTAGTGGTATAGGATTATAGGGAGAGTAAAATGGAAGAGTTTCAAGGAATAATTCTAAAGAGAGGGTGTGTCATGACCCCCTATCCCAAATATTACCCCTCCTGAGCTGACAATGAGAGAAGGGTGATGGTGACTGCCAGAGTCCCATCTCCAGCAGGCCCTGGGTTGGAAACTAGCACTGAGGGTATAATAAACATAAAAATGGATGGGATTAACCTATAAGAGAAAATGAATAAGAGATAGATAAGATATATACACTAATAAACACCTTATTAAACAAAGGTAAATAAATTCCAAGTGCATACATGCAATGCCATACAACACTAAAACAATTAAAAGGAAAACTACAAGTATATAAAAGGTAAAGACAACAAAAACCATAAATAATAAAAAAACTTATGATAAAACATGAGCTAGTAATATCCAAAATTATCTCCAACCTACTCCGATTGAATTGAAAATAGTTTATATATATTTAGGGTAAGAATAAAAATATACTCAGTAGGATCCTCCCTGAAGCCTCTCATGAAAAATATAAAGAAAGCATACTAAAGCACAATGAAAAACTACAAAACTATCTCATCAGCTAAATAGGAATACTATGTTTCTAGTCTGACCATGGATATCTCTCAACAAGTATCAAATACAAGAGAGAAAATAATGTAATATCAACGATAAGGGAACCCCATTACCACTTCCCCACTAGTTTTCTGCTCTTCCCCAACATCACACATCCTGATCCATATCTCTCCAAAAGTAATCTAGCCTAAAGAAACTTGGGATAAGTATCCCAATATTCACCTCATACATAAAATCATCGCATCATCCCATCCACATATCTATATATAATAACTGATTTGTTTCCGGGAGATATCACAAGCTGTATGATGTGTATCATACATCAGGTATTATACCTCAAGCCATCACAACCCTTACACTGAGTATGCACCTCGATCCATCATATCCCATACAATTCATACCTATAATAATCCTTTAGATACTATATATTAAGATATATGTGTGTGAAAAAACTTGAGTAAATCACATACTATATGGGAAAACTAACCACCATGAATACCAGCACATAATACTACCTAGAGAATAGAATGGGGTCAAAGGGGGTAGTCATCCATCCATCCTCCCACTGAAAAATTGGGGAAACACCCTATAAGATTCCACTAGGTGTTAGTATACCTAATTGACATGGGCGGGGTAGCATACAGAATCATAGAATATACTTGATATAATATAGCTCATAACCACACTATGGGAATAAAATAATATTAGACTCAAATGCAACTAATGTCACTCTGACTCATAGCTGCCACTACTAAGACTAGATATCCTATAAGCACACATTCATTTTAAAGAGATACATTAAATTGCATTATTTTCATTAAAAAATTAACTTTAAATTAATTATTTCATTATAAATTAATTAACCATAAACATTTATCCAAATTAAATATTATTATCCATCAAATCCAAGTCTATCCCCTCCAAGAATAATCTAAACCGAGTCCACGGTTTCTCAAGAATAATATCTTATTTTCATTCCAGTAGCACCAAACCCATGGGTTAATCCATTTGTTAAACATTATTAACATCATTCCATAATTCAAGGTACTCGAGGAAAATATCCTAAGCTACCATAAAGATAAAAAATACAATTAAGAACATCCAACTGCCTTAAGTAGTGGGGAAAAGAATACTGATAAAACAAGCAACCCAAACACCGACCATTAAACAAATTCAAAAAAAGAAAGCATAAATCTTTCATCACAACAATGGGTAATCCAAAATTTAACCCATTCCATAATATCTGGTTCCATCCTTGATACCCATATTCATGTTCCGATGCATCTCTCCATCATAGGAATCAACCGCTGCCAGATCATATGCCCCCCTCCCCATATCACTTCATCCTTCCCAGGTTTAGACATATGAGGATCATAAAAAATCACATGGAAAAGATCACATCCAGAGAAAATCACAAGGAAGAAATAAAAAACATACTCAATAATTAAATATAGTCCCCAAAAAATAAGGCATTAATCCTTCACATGAAAATAGGATAACTCGATCCTAAACACAAGGCATCCAACCTTTATAAGAAAATGGGAACTCATGACCCAAAGATTTATCTTTAACAAAAAAATTATTCTTATTCTATCTTGAATTAACCAATTAATTATTAATAGGTTACAATTATGATAAACCTAAGTCATAAAGCTATAATAAGCTATCAAAAGTTTAACATGCTCTTAGCATTAATTTCAGCTTCAAAAAACTTGGAGAAGTACCATTCTCATTTTACATTCCTTTCCATTTTATCATAAACAAGCATTAAAATGCTACACATTATTTATAAATTCAATTAATACATGGATCAAAATTTTCAATTAAACATTCATACATTCATAAATTTGAATATCATCAAATGTAAATAAACACCAGATTACAAATATACCTCTTCTTAAATTTTTAATGAAAATAATCAATTAATTCAGAATTTACATTCTTTACCATTTTCCAAAAAATTTACAATGCTAAACCAAGTGTAAAGACATGCTAAAAAATCATTTTATAGATAAAAAACTATCTAGAAAATCAAAATTTAAGCCGTTATCATAGAAGAAATCAAAAACATGCGATTGCTAAACATAAACCAATCTCATCCTTTAATCTAGTTCAATATTTATTAGGTTAATTCCATTACCATATAAAGGGATAAACATAATAAATTTATTAATGCATGTAAATAAAATATAAGCAATGAATCCCCTAACTCAAATGAATTAATGTTATTCACATAATAATAGACCAACGTCGTGAATCCCAACCACCTCTCCCGCAAGAAGACTACATCCCTCCACGGATGACTGCCAAAACTACACTAACAATAAAAAAACTATATTAGAACATGGGAAGGAACCACCATTTTATGAAAAGAAATAAATAGGAGGAACAAGATTAGATAACTATAAGAGAACAAGGTATAAATAACCTTGGATCGCCGTAGATCCAAATTAGGAAGCTGGTAATTGATCCCCTTTGAAGGGATCCCAAAACACCTGAAGAAATTTCACCAGCCGCTTAGATATTTGGGAGAGAATATGTAGTGTTTGAGAAAACATAAGGTGATATAGGTTATAAAAATTTATATATATGGGATATTTATAGCGTAAACCCCTCATTTACATTATAAACACATCGAACATTAAGTTTCACAAAAAAAGGTCACCTCAATTGACAAGGATGGTATTTAATTCACTTCAAGAATTTCATGTTTATAATGTAATTTCCATGTGACCCAAAACAAAAGTCTTAAAACCCTTTATTAAATAATCCTCAATAACACCATAAAACACTCTTACACTATAAACCCTTTATTACGATGTAAATTATCCCCAATTCTAGTTTTTACCATCCAAACACCACCGAACTTCCACAAAGCCCCTTCTGAGCTCCATGGGATTCAGAAACATGAAAAGGGTATGGCTAGATGGATTTGATCCCTTAAATTAGATACATCTCAAAAAATTCTCATCCTCAATAATCCAAAACCAAACCCAGAGAGAAAATGAAATGGGGCATCTGAATAACCACACTGATAGATACCTCTCAAGAATCTCACCACCATAGGAGCTCAACCACCTCACTTAAAGTAACAAAGTGAAAAGCCATGAAAAAATAACAACCATATCCTAAATAATCTCATGGGGGATACACTTATTAAATGAGAGTAGGTTCACAACAAAAAACAAAAGGAAACCATTTCAAAAATAAGAAAAAGGTTCAACATCCATAATGGGTGTTATAATAAGAAAAGATCTAAACAAAAAAAATCATTGGGTAATGAGTTTATATCTATGAATCATATTCCTAGGTACTCTCTTCCACACTACTATACCACCACAAGATACAAAAAAAGGGAATAAAACACCTGTGTAACACCTTCTCTTGGAGGTCCTGAATCTCTATAGGCTACTCCTCAAAGGTCAAATCATCATTAACATCGATCAGACCCCAATCGATGACATGAGAGTTATCATGAATGTAATGATAAATCCGTGACATGTGAAAAACATAGTGTATCTAGCTCATTTATAAGGGGAAGTGATATTATATATTCCATGATCTCAACACAAGCCAGTACCTTAAAAGGTCTATCAAAACGGGGATAAATATTACTCCCACGATCAAAAATTCACTAACTATGATGAGGATTATTCTTCAAGAAACAAATGATATCCAACATCAAACTATATAGGTATCCTTATATAATAAACATTGTATTTATGATGATCCTGTGCTGATTTCATCCTCTCACATATCACCTAAAACATCCCTGTCATGTTCTTTACTAGCTTTGACCTAATAATTACTGACTCTCTGACCCTAGTTGAGCACAATGGATAATAAAAATGTTGTCCATACAAATATTTAAACAGTACCATACTAATGGTGGAATGAAAACTATTTTTCTAAGAAAAATAAACCAAGTGAAGGTGCCTCATCCATGAACCTTCAAAATCCAAGACACAAGAATGTATCATATCTCCAAGAGTCTGGATGATATTCTTTGTCTGACTATATGTATATGGATGAAAAGTAGTTCTAAGGAAAAACTAAGAGCCAAAAGCATGTTGGAGACCTCTCCACACCCTGTAGGTAAAATGAGGATCATAATCAGAGATGACCATCCTTAGGAATTTGTGGAGTCACACCACCTACTCTAGATAATGCCTTGAAAAAACCTCTACTGATATTGAATCTCTAATCACTATGAAGTGGCATGAATTCATCAAATGATCCACTATCACCCATATAACATTATATCCAACCTAAGACCGATTTAAACTAATAAAAATTACATTGATATATCCTCCCACTTCCACTGGGGAACATATAACGAATGGAGAAAACCACCAATAACACGGTACTTGGGCTTCACCAGTTGGTAGACCAATCATCAAGATAAAAACTCAGTATCTGCACCTGTCAAACTAGGATAGAAAAAATAACCTCTAAAAGTTTGGTACATATTTATCATTCCAGGATATACCACCAAGGGTGATCTATGAAACTCATGGAGAACTATCTCACATGTCATCAAAGGTACACAAATCCTCCCTTGTAACAACACTTGGTTTTTTCCATCCTCAGACCAACCATAAGGGGCATCAACAAAGAAAAATCAGTCTCTCTATACCTCAACCTCAGAATCCCTTAGCCAAGACTCCTTGACCTGCTACACCAAAGATGACTACACTGTCATTTGGAAAAGAAAACATCTAACTAAAACCTATCCCATATCTAGATATGTTTTTGAGAGATCTTCCATCACTCTACATGAATCTTTAGATTCATTCATGGCATCACTACGTGACTTCCAGCTCTGCACATCAGCTACAATATTTATCTTGTCTCATGTATATGAAATATCAAAGTCATAGAACAACAATAATTCCATCCTAAATTTCTACTAAAAGTTATAGAAACTCTAGGATATTACATACATTAGGCTTTTACGATTAGTGAAAACAAAAAATACTCACTAATGAGGTAATGTCACCAAAACTTCAAGGAAAACTCAACTACTACCAATGTGAGATAATGGGAGAAATAGTTACACTCATGGGGATGTAATTTTCAATATCCATAAGAAAAAAATAATCTATGTTGCATCAAAACATAGCTTAAACCAAGACACGATTCATTATAGGAAACCACAAACTAACCTCCCTCTGTTGGTAAATAAAGGGCTAGAGTGCTATCCAAATTATCTTTCAGGTACTCAAAAGTTGCTTAATATCTATTGGTCTATAATAAGTCTTGATCCATTATGGTAACAGATGTAAGAGGAGTCACAAACCAAGATAAATCATCTAAGAACATCCTATAATATCCTGTAAGACCAGGGAAACTCCACACATATACTACTATCTTGGGTGATTCCCAAGAGAAAACTGCCTCTATCTTTGAAGGGTCACAACTAACCCCTCTTAGGATACCATATTACCCAACAAAAAAAATTCATTAGCCCATAAATCAAACTTATAAAACTTCTTGAATAACCACATATGATGAAGAAATACTAAAATAACACACATATGCTCTTTATGCTCCTCCTCAAATACAAAGTGCACAAGGATGTTGTTGATTAAAACCACCATGAAATTATCTAGGAACTCTCAAGCACTAAGTTAATAAAACCCATGAAAATAACTGGAGAATTAATCACACTAAATGGAATCACAAAAAAATCATAATTCCCATGACAACATTGGAAAGAAGTTTTCATAACATCTTCATCCTTTCCATGAATTTGATGATAACCCGACCATAGATCAATCTTTGAGAACCAAATTTCTCTATTTAACTGATCAAATAAATCATCAATTCATGGAAGAGGATAAATGTTATTCAATATCACATGGTTCAAGTGATTATAATCAATACAAAGCCACAAATTTTCATCGAAATTCTTCACAAAAAAACCGATGCACCCCAGGATGACACACTCGGATAAAAAACCCTTCTGCAACAGATCATCGAGATTTGGATGCAACTCTTAAAACTTAAAAGGTGAAATCCTATACAGAGACATTAAGATAGGATAAACACCTGGTTTTATATCTATCCTAAACTTGATAACCCATCAAGGGGAAACATTGAAACCTCCTCTATAAATACATCAGAGTACTCTTCCATAACCTTGGGAAACACCAACTACTAAACCTCTGATGAACTTAGTATCAACACAATAATCAAGAAAGATAAGGAAGAAACAAACCTCAAACCCATACAAGGGTCTCACTCACTAATGAAAACTACTATCTCTCTATCATAATCATATAATTAAACCTACCTTCTGAATAAATCAATGATAGCCTGCACCAAATACATCTAATATATTCCAAGGATGACACTGTATGGTTGTATCCATAAACATATAAAGTCTTCCAAAGAGTGGAGCTACCCCAAAATTATTTCACAGTTTCTACATACTTTATAAAAGTTATATTAACACCCAAATGGCATATTCAATTCCAAGGGAAGTGGAAGTCTCTCTACCTAAATTAAAAAAATATGGACAAGGGTAGAAGATATAAAGGAGTGCATATCTCTCGAATCAAACCAAGCATGAACCCATGTTGAAAACAATAAATGGGTACCTCTATGACATATGGAACACCTAGAACTAGGAAAGATAAATCATGATGATGACCAAGACCTAATTCATGTCCTCTATAACCTTACTGATGACCACCTCTATGGCTGAACTATGCTCTTTGAAGATGAGGATAATCTCAGGGCTATCATCCACCTGCTCCATCTCCTCTCTATTGATCACAAAACAAAACACTCTACTAATGCTACCTCAGTTGAAAAAAACTCAATAGAGGAACCTGAAGTATAAAACCAAGTGCACACTAACTTCTAAGAAAGTTTGGACACTCTTTCTATTGAAAAAATTATCCTCTATAATAAAAACATACAAATGATATTTTGGAATAGCTAAGAGAGATGTCACCCCTATAGAAACGAGATACTGAGAACTGGGACATACCCCCAGCTAACCGAAAAGATTCTTCCCTAGAAAATGGAAACCTAGAACCACAAATATTCTTTATGAGGAATCTTAACAACTTCCCTCTCATGATGAACTAGTTCTGAAGAAAATACTCTCACTAACCTCTTCTCTTACCTTCATCCTAAGATATGTCAACAATATGAATGAGGTGACCTGGAACTAGATCTATGAACACATAGTCTCTTTGAAATAAATTTCCCTAGAATCCTAATCTGGAAACATGTTTGAATAAAACCAGATAAGGTTCCTAAAATAGATCCTGAACTCTTGTACATTGGAACTCCCCTGTAGAATGGTAAACAACTCATGGAGACTAGACACCTTCACGGTCGAAGAAAAGAACTCTAATCGGAACTATTATTGGAACTTATCCCATGAGACTACTGACTCCTCATGATCTTCAAGGAACAAGATACACCAATTCCTTTCTACTCCATGTAGCATCCTCATATCCAATAAAACCTAGTACTCATTTTGAGCATGCATCAAACTAAAATCCATCTCAACCTCCTCCAAATAGTATTTTGTGTTTGAGTCTAAAAATAATCCCTCATAATTCTACAAACTATGGAAATGAAACTCTCAAAGTGTAACAATAAAAGTTTCATCATCACTGAACTCCACTATATGGTGATTTATTAGCATATCTTTCTGAATATTTTAGGCGAAAAACTGATGAGGACGTCGACCTGGAGCCATTACGGAAAAAATAACAAACAATTAAACTCATAAAAATAGAATATGAAATACTTAACATTAAATAATTAAATAATTATTTTATTTCATTTAAGGTTCAACCTGTCCCAAGTTCTACCCATTTAAAACACAAGAACAAAGAATAATGATGCATGATTATTTCCTAGGTCTATACCCCACAAACAGTATCAATTTGTTTAGTAGGATTTGTAAACTTAAAGGTCTATGCATCATATCACAAGGGGACCTAAATAATCATGTGTTATTCGGTCTCCCATGTTCATATCACTTACTAAACTTAGATGAAAATGTTTCCCTACAAACCCTTACAATATCACATATTCCTAACTCTAAACTCTATCCTCTCCCTCATACTAAACCATTGATACCACTCTATCATGACCCCTTTCCCCTAAAGAGTACCCCTGCTGGGCTAGAAATGAGAGAGAGAGGATGGGGACCACTTCAGTATCGCCTCCAGCAGGCCCCGAGTTGGTGACTGTCACTGACAGCATAATAAACATACAAATGGGAGGCATTACCCTCTAAGAGAACATGCAGAAGAGGGAGATAAGACATATACACCAATCAAAACCTTCTTAGAAAATGGTAAAATAAATACCAAGTGCATACAGGAAATGTAATTGGGATGATTCTATGATTTTTTGGTTTAAATACACCCCTTGATGCTAAAATTATTGTGGTTATTAATGCAGTGTAATTTTCAAAGCAATGAGGATACTTCAACTTGTGGCTTGATTTTGATTACACTAATATGATGAAAGTTATCAGAAAAGGTACTATTCATATATCATGGAAGTTTACTGCCAGATGGAGTAACTTTATGGATGATATGGAATCTATGAACTACATTATTATGAATACATATCATGAGGAAAATTACTTGGCTTATGGGATTTCTAATAAAGGTATTACTACTCCAGATTTTTCCTAGATTAATGATGTACCCGAGGAGCCCCTAGATTCCTAGAAAATAGACCATTGTAAAAATTAATCTTTAATAATTATGTAGATTTATTTTTATTCAATAAAGAAGGTGTTACCTTTTGGGAAGTCTCTAATTCTACCAAAAAAACTGAAAGGGATACTATAAGTACCAAAAAGGTAAAGACAATGGTGACCACAAACCCAAATAGCTCCTGCCAAACCATGAGTAAGTAATATCCATACCAATATCTAACCTTATCCTAAAGACCAGAAAATAGTTTATGTATAATTGGGGTGAGTATAATTGTATTCTTAGTAGGGTCCTCCCAAAATCCTCTCATACAAAAGATAAAGAAATCATGTTAAATTAAAATGAACAATAGTGAAAAAAACTTTTCAACTAAATAGGTATAATAAGTTATTAATCTCAACATGGATATATCTCACCAAGTATCATATACAAGAGAGAATATAATAAAATATCAACAATAAGGGCACCATGATACTGTTTTTCCACTGGTTTGATTCTCTTCCCCAATGTAGCATGTCCTAATCCATCTCTGTCCAAAAGTAAGCCATCCCGAAGACACCCAGGGTAAGTATCAGAACATGCAACTCATGCATTAGATCAGTGAATCATACCATCCAAATCTCCATATATAGTGATTGAGTATTTTCTGGGTGCCACCACAACCCATATGACATGTATCATATAATGGGTATTACACCTCAAGCCATCACAACCCATAAAATGAGTGTTTACCTCGAGCCGTCACATACCATGTATGTTATACCTATAACAATCCTTTGGAGACTATATCTATAGATACATGTGTGTGAAATAAACACAATACATCACCACCCTCTACACATATATATAGGAAAACTAACCACCATGTACACTAGCACATTGTACTACTAAGATAAGACAGTGAGGATAAAGGGGGTAGTTAAGCATCCATCCTCCCATCGAGATGTTAGGAAAACACCCTCCCAGAGTCCATTGGGTATCAGTCACCCAAACTAAAATGTGCGGGGTTTCATATTAAATCACAGAATATAAATAACATAATATATCTCACAACCACAATATGTACATAATCTGGTCTTAGACTCAACTATAGCTAACATCACTCGAACTCCCGATTGACACTGCTAAGAATAGATATCCTATAAGAACACAAGTATTTTAAAGTGGTACATGAAATTACTTTATTTTCATTGAAAAATTCAATTTACATTAATTAATTCACTATCCATTAATTAATTTTCAACATTATTCCACATTGAACATTATTATCCATCAAAGCCAAGTCTATGCCCTCTAAGAATAATCCAATCCGAGTCTATAGTTTCTCAAGAGTAATATCTCATTTTTATTCTAGAAACACCAAATAAAAAGGTCAAGTAATTTATTAAACATTATTAATATTATTCCATAATTCCAGGTACTTTAGGAAAACATCCTAAGTAACTGTTTCATTATTCCTTGAAACATGAGTTCCAATTTAAGAATCACTGCTTCCAGGCGGTTTCCATTGGATTTATTTATGGAACCGGAAACACCCAATAGTTCTTTATCCAAAAGGGGTATGCTTTCCAAAGGCATGTGTTCTTTAAGTTTAAACTTTATGATACTTAATAAGATGCATTGGTCGAGAGGATGGGAGTTCAGACTCATCACACCCTTTTGGGGGGAATTATTGTCTACTCTAGGACTCTCTTTATAAAGTTAATATATTTTCCTAAATCCTTATTAATTTACCCAATATAACATAAGTTTCCCTTGTAATTTTCAATCAATTATTAACATTTGTGAAATTCAGAATCATCCGTATATATTCTAGGTTCTTCATTAATAGAGATATCTATATGTATTCGAGGTTCTCCATCAATGGTATCCTCTCATATACTACTTAGAGATTCTTTTAATTGTTGCTATAATGATACTTGTTTTTAAGCCACATAGTGAGACACTTTGAAATTTATTTTCATCTAGGGAGACAGAGGTTTGTTTTGATATTGGGATCATACCCATAAATGAGATACCTACGTATCCTTGTGAAAGGAATCATAATCCTTGTAGTTTGATACCTCTTAACAGGACACACCATAATTTTTTAGGTCATGTGATAAGGACCTCTAAGCAAAAGGTTCTTAGTCAAAGTTTGGTGTAGGACTTATGCCTAAGAAGCCCAAGGAACTTGGAAATAATATGGATTTACAAGTAAGATTAGACCCTATTGGGTATATGGCCCAAGGAGAATAGGGTTGATTTGAAGTGTTGGGTTTGAATCTAAAGGAGGCTTCCTATGCATCCCACATGTATGGGAATAAAATCCCACATAGTTAGATAAGTCTCATAGGAGAGTATAGTCCTTTGAGAGAAATGAGTTTGGGATTACTTCCTGAAAAGGATGCCTTGGTAATTTGGGGGTTTAATTTGGAGATTATTCCTAAAGAGGATTCCTAGATTAATGGAATTAGGGTTGGATTCCTGAAGAGGATATCCAATGAGGTATGTCCCTAAAAAGGCTTCCTATATATCCTGGTTTGAATAGGAATTAGAGTTATTTTAGTTCAGGTGGTTGTGAAAATTTTGTGATCATGAAAAATCTCTAAGACCACATGAGTTATGCTCAGTGTGAGAAACAAGAGGATGTAAAAGATTTAACAAAGTCACTCACACTTTTCCTCCTACACTGGTGGAAGAGGGCGTGCCTATGGCATTGACGGTGGATGAGGGCGAGGTGACCCAAGAAGAAGGTGAAGCGAAAAGCCCTCCCTCTATTCTCTTCACATTGGAAAATGGTCAAATGTAAGGAAGGAGTGAAGGTGAAAGGAGTAGAGAGTATCAATAATGGAACCTCCTACTTGAAAGGTTAGGGTCTTACACTAGGATGGATGCCCTAAATTTGATCCTGGTAGGGGAGGGATAATTTTCCTTTGCTTGAATGGAAAATAAATTGTGAACTCTACCTTATCTACCAGAGACCTAAGGTTCCGGGTCTTTGAGAAGGGAGAGGTCAGGATCCAAACCCTAATCCTATAAACTGAGAAATTCCCAACATTGTTCCTTGGAGAAATGTCTATGTGACTGCCGATATACAAACCCATAGACACTCCATGAATCCTAACCCCATTGTGAAACAAATGTGGGAAACCTCTGATTACAGATATACAAACCCAAATAGAAGACACACTGATGTGACTTTCCCAAAGGTTTGATAAGTCAGGAGGTTTTGGTGGAGGTCTCAACATAATACCTTTCAAACAAGGGAGCCAATGAAGAAGAAGCCTTACCATGAATGTATTTGAAGAGGGATTAATTTCTTATAGACTAAAGAGAACAGGTGAATCAAAGAGGGGTGCCCAATTAAGTACTGGCGTGCAAGTATGGGTGCACAAGTAGGCTTGGGCGACCTAATGTTCACTTAAGTGATGAACAAACTGGATGATAATTCATGGGTGAGACTTGACTCAAGACTTCAAGAGTATTCATAGGTATTCCCAGAAGTGGGGTGATCAAGTTCATGTGAAAGGAATAGGTGATGCGCAAGTGTTTCTGATTTAGGGAGGTTGGGCACTTTAGGTGTGCAAGTGTTATGGATTTTAAACACTAAAAGGACTTAAGTCATATGATCCTCCTTTAATTCCTATACTTTAGGTGTTGAAGAACTACTTTTAAAGCTTCATAAGACTTGGGTGAAGCACTAGGGTGACCAGAGCAACAATTAGGCTTTAGGGAAATTTGTCCCTATAAATGAAGGCCCCAAGGGTCTATTTATAGGAAAAAATAGGACCCTGGGTGAAATAAAATTGGACGCGCAAGTGGATTTCATGCCAAATTGTGGTGTGCAAGTACCTTGTGCGCCGACGGTGTTTTGGCTAGACTAGGGCACCACTTTGGGGACTTAGCAAAAATAATAACTCCATTCTGCTCTAGCATGGTGGCGCCCAGGTGTTTGCATATAGGTACCTTGGGCACCTCTTTGGGACGTAGACAAAATAATTGATCCATACCATGAGGGTTTCTCTCCTACAACCCTTCTTGGGATTAGTGTTGAGATTTGGTCCCGTACCTTTGGCCCGGTGCCTTCGCTACCATCACTAACCCCCATGAAAAATTCAGAGTTTTACCGCAAACATTTCGAGCCTGATTGAGGCCATTTTGTGGAAAAGTGTATGGAACACATTTTATGGTGTCTACAAAATCCCCCCCTATAATTTGATTCGTTCAGAATGAAAAGAATCTTGTTCTAAGGTAAAATTAGGCCACTTTGATGCATTCTAACATCATTTGGTTAGATTTAGAGCTACATCAAGTTTGGAAGGATGCTATAATTTTCTACTTAGGCCATGGGACCTAGTGAGCATAGTTTAATTTTTACTAGGGTTATACAGAAAACCCCACAAACTTTTCATCTTTTAACTTTTTATTGCTCAATATTACCTAAATCATAAAAAATGTATGTTTAGTGAGCTGGGACTCAACATTTTTTCATAGTGCCCTTTGTGGATTCCCAATCTGGGGAGTATCACGTCTCTTGTTATTGGCAGTTTATAGTCATTCATGTTGGACTATAAAGGGATAGTGTTTAAGGTTGAACAACTTTGACCATATATTTTGAAATTCGATACCAAACAAGACTCAATGTATGTGAATTTATCTAATATTATTTTAAATATTTCCAAGGGGAATCTTGAGCCATGATTTTTATGGTCACAAAATCTAAAAATTGTATAAACATAAGGGAAGTCTCTTAAAAGAAAGAAGTTACCATTATTTGACAAATCCATTATGGAAATTTTGTTCTGTAGGGCCAACTAAGGCATATGCTGCATAGTCAAATAGTAGTATATTTTGACTAACAAGCCTGTTATGAAGGCAACTTATACAAGGCCACCTAAGGGAACTTATTGTATAGTTAGGAAAAAGATATCTTAGAAGTTTGACATTTTATTATTGATAGACAATGGAAAATAAGATTTGGGTGACTCAAGACCACATTGGGTGTTTTTTTCAAGGAAAGGAATTTTGATAATAAAGGGTTATCTATGCCGACATATGTCATGAATAGGAAAACCATTTCTATACAAATTTGGTGTGTAAAGAATGGTTAAAATTTATCAGAAAGGGGAATTTATGATATCAAACTATACAGTTTTAAGTCATGCAGTGAGGACATTGTACTGTACAGTTTTAAGTCATGTAGTGAGGACATTGTACTATGTAGTTTTAAGTCATGTAGTGAGGAAATTATATTGTGCAGTTTTTAGTCATGCAGTGAGGACATTGTACTGTGTAGTTTTAAGTCATGCAGTGAGGAGATTATATTGTGTAGTTTTAAGTCACACACTATAAATATTATACTGTGTAGTTTTGAGTCATGCAATGAGGACATTTTACTGCTTTAATTTAAGGTATTTAGATTTGAGTAAAGGTATGGGACTCTCCTAATTTCTTAATAATGTTTTTGGAAACATATTACCATATTTAGGTATGGAAGGGAAAATTGTAAACTGTGATTTGGGAATTTCTAGATCTGAATAATGATATGGGAAAAGGGCTAAAGGCATTAGAGGAAGTCTTTTCCAAGAATGAAGTTACCATTACTTGACAAACCCATTATGGGGGTTGTATTATACAGGGCCAACTGGGGAATATGATGCATAGCCAAATAGTGGCATCTTTTGACCGATAGGCCTGTTATGTAGGAAAATTTTATGCAAGGCCACCTAGGGTCACACATTTCATAGTTAGGAAAAAGATATCTCAGAAGTTTGACATTATATTTCTAAAAGCCGAAGAAAGTTTACAAATATTAAAATTTTCCGATGCATAGAGTTTGGTTTATGAAGAAAGGTACCTAAATATAGAGAGGGTATTTCCAATTATGATTTCCAAATAATTGGAGGAATAAGATTTCTATGAAGGTCTGACCCAAACATAGGAAGTATGGTGTCTATAGTCTTAGGTCATATAACTAGGAACAGAAATGGAAATAGTATATGATATGTGGTCAAGTGATCCAAGGTTATTTCATATTGATTTTAACACACAGAGATAGAGATGTGTAAACCATGGTCTTGAAGACTTTTAGATCGAGATAAATATAATGGGACAAATATATATGAATGACTATTTTAAAATAAAAATTCTTATATATTATCATCAAATTTTTAAGGGGACAAAGACACTATAATCAAGAACGAAATTACCATCATTTGAAAAAACCATTATGGGGGCTATATTATACAGGGCCAACTGGGGTATATGCTGCATAGACAAATAGTGACATATTTTTACTGATAAGCCCGTTATGTATCCAACTTATACAAGACCACCTAAGGTCACATACTGCATAGTCAGGAAAAAGAGTTCTCAGATATTAGAAACTCTATCACTAGAAACTGTAAGAAAGATTATGAAGATCTAAAAATATTCAAAATTAAGAGTGTGACACATGGAAGGGGGTAATTCTCAATTCACATGAGAAATATTTGAATCAATATTGGCCATGAGTTTGAAGTCCTTTAGATATATATAACTCACATGTAAAAATGGAGACTCTCTTTGTTTCCTTTGAATCAATATTTTGCTATGTAGTTTAGAGTCATGTAGCGAGGACATTGTACTGTGAATTTTTAATTCATACAGTGAAGACCATTGATAACTCCATAATAAATTGAGAGACCTTATTTATATAGAGAATATTTTTTACCCAATTCCTAAGCCCACATGAGCTATGCTCAGTGTGAGAAACAAGGATCATTCAATGCTTATTCTGTAACAAAAAGATAACACAAGTGAAGAATAGGGGTATTATGATTAAGTGATAGTTGGGTCAGGGAATAGGATCCATTATTACTACGTATATTGTTGGAGCAAGAATCAAGACAAATGTAGTTCTTGGATTTTTTTGCAGTTTAACATCATGTGGTAAGAATGGAGATGAACCGATGTGAAAAGAAAGATATATCATAGCTGGACTAAGGGAAAAAACACAAGTGTCACTATGTGTCTTGTTGGGGGAAAGAGTCAAGCCATATGTAGTTCTTTAAACATTCCCTATGCAGGTTTTGATTCTTATATAAGGAATAAAAGGGGATTTTTTATCATGTATGTGCCCAAGATTGGAGATCTAGGCATCTTTACGTATCTCATATATATGAGAATTAATCCATACGTAGTTCTTTAAACATTCATTTCCCACACAAATCGAGTTTGATATGGGAGATGGGGGTTTTTGACACATTCTGGAAGAAAGGTTAAACTTAAGACACAAAATGGTATAAATATCAGACCATGTATCTTAAGGGAACACTCTATATAGATATGATTCATATACATGAGGAGAAAAGGAAATAAAAAATTTTTTGGTTGTGGTTGGGCCCAATATTGGAGGTCCAGGCGTCTCTACGTATCTTAAATAGATGAGAATCGAGCCACACATAGTTCTTGAAATGAGGTCCCTATGAAAATATGATTTAGACATAGGTAAGAAAAGGACTCATGTGCCAATAAGGAGTAGTAATGATATCAATGATTCCTACACATGGAAGATCCTAACATCAAGTAGAGAAGACGTTAATCGTACATTTTAATGTTGTGTAACAAAGACAAATGATGTCATGCAGTTTAACGCCATGTGACAAGGAAAAAGATGCTACACATTTTATTTTCATGAAACATGGACTCTTATGGTTGTTATGAAGTTTAACGTCTTGCGATTAGGACCTTGTGCTATGCAGTTTAGAGTCATGAAGTGATGACGATATGTGCAATTACACAAAGTATTTCTTCAAGAATCTCATATTGGTTGGAGTTTTAATAAACTCTCCACCCATTGAGATTAAGGCATAATCTCCATTCAAGTATACCTTATGCATAGAATAAGGTCCTTCCCACTTTGGCTCAAGATTTGGAGGTTTCTTTCCTGGTATCATTGGAGTCCTGAGGAAAAATACCAATTCTCCTTGAAGAAATGAATGGAGGTGAACTTTCTTGTTAAAGGCTCACACTATTCTGTTGTGATAGACTTCTAAATTATGAAAAGTATGAATTATTTTCTCTTCTAATCGTTAAAGCTCATCAAACCATTTTGAGACTTCTCATCTGTAGACAACTAATCACAGATTTCAATTTTGAGTGAAGGTGATTGAATTTCAATTGGAAAAACTGTTTCTGTTCCATACACCAATGAACATGGGGTTGTCTGGGTGGTAGTACAGGTAGTAGTTTGATAATCCCATAAAGCATGAAAAAGTTTATCAGGCCAATATTTCTTATCTTTATCCACCATATTCTAGAGTATATTTGATAGGGCCTTATTGAAGGCCTCTTTCTGTCCATTGGCTGCTGCATGATAGCGAGATAAATGGTTGGATTTGATATTGTGCTCCTGATATAACTTCTTTACCTCAAAAGAATAGAAATTGGTTCCATTTTCCATCAATATAGTATGAGGGACACCAAATCTAGTGATGATGTTAGTTTTGAAAAAAATAACAATGATTTTGGCTTTGAATTCTTTGAGAGGTATTTCTTTAGACCATTTGGAGAAAAAGTAAGTAGCAGTAAAAATATACTTGAATTGCATAGCCATAGATGGAGGCTAAGGTCCTACTACATCCATTCCCCATGTTTCAAATAGCTAGGAGTATTTAGCTGTATGTAGTAACTATAGGGGTTGATGAATTAAGTTGGGATGCACTTGGCAGGGATGACATTTCTTAGTGAAATCTGTGCAATCCTACATCATTGAAGGCCAAAAGTATCCAAGCCTTCGGATTTGATCAAAAAGCCTATACCCAGACTGGTGAGCACCAAAAGCTCCTGAATGTACTTCTTTCAGGACAACGACAATTTCTTCTCCATCAATACACCTGAAAAGGATTCCATCAAAGCCTCATTTGTAAAGGATTTTCTGGTGATCTGGACTATCATAAAGAGTAAAATTGGCCGCTCATCATCGAATCTATTATTTTTCTTCCCTATCAGGTATAATTACTCCATTTTGAAGGTATTCCATGATGGGTGTTCTCCATCCCGTGGTATGACCATATGGCTCAGAAATAGAGCTAATTTCATCAATTTCCTCTAGTCTAGTTTGAACGAAAGGTGAGACCACATGATGATGGGCTATACTGATGACTATCTCATCCCGATTTGGATCTTCCAAGGCTGTATCTACATTATCCAGTGCATCATATTGGGTGTTTTGTGATTGTAGGACATAAGAAAATGTTGTCTTTGAGGAAAATTCATCTATTAACTCTCAGACATAATCACACAAAGGGATTAAATCTTCTTTTCTGATAGAATAACTCCCATTGAATTGTTTGATTACTAACTCTGAATCACCTCTTACTTTTAGCTGATTCACTTTCACCTGAAGTTCCAATTCTTGGCCTACTATGAGAGCTTGATATCCTACCTCATTGTTGGTTCTGCCTTCCTACAACAAGAAGAAATAAGGAAACACTTCCTTTTCTGGGGAGATAAGTACAATTCCTAACCCAAATTTGTTGAGTTTAGTGTTTTATATTCTCTTCCCTATTGTACTTCTAGAGGAAACATTAAAGTAAATTTCCCATCTTTGGGAACTATCTTGAATAGAGAAGACCTCTTCATCAGGAAGTTCAATATTCAATGATGTATCTTCTGTAGATGGATGTTCAGCAAGGAAGTCGGCCAGAACTTGGCCCTTTATTGCCTTATAAGGTACAAAATAGATATCAAACTTTTTCAAAATAACTTCCCACTATTCCAGACACCCTATAAGTATAGGAAAAATAAGGATAAATTTTAGCAGGTTATTGCAAGACACCAATTGGACCACATGATGTTGCAGGTAGCGCCTCAATTTTTGAACTGAAAAGATTAATGCTAGGAAACACTTTTCAATACTTGAATACTGAGTTTTTGCATCAATCATAGTTTGAATGAGATAGTAAAGGCTGTTTTCATTCCAAGAATTGTTCTTTTGTGCAAGGAAGGCACCCAGTGATCGCTCTAAAGCTTTCACATAGAGAATAAGTGGTCTTCCTTCAATAGGTGGCATTAATATCAGTGGACTCAAGAGATATTTATTGAGGGTATAAAATGCCTCTTGGAAGTCTTCAGTCCATTTATAGGTGACTCCCTTCATCATTAATTTGTTGAAGGGTAAATACTTTCCTTCCAAATTGAAGATAAAGCACCGAATATAGGCCAAGTGTCCTTGGAGTCCTCTTAATTCTTTCAAATTTCTAGGAGGTGACATGCCAAGGATTGATTTTGTTTTCTTAGGATCAACTTTGATACCATGATGGAATATAATGAAGCCGAGGAACTTCCCTAAGGTTACCCTGAAAGCACATTTCAAGGGGTTTATCTTCAAATTATGTTTCTGAAGTTTATTGAATATGGTCTCCAGATCAGCCAAGTGATCAGAACATTGTCTAGATTTAACCACTAAATGATCCACATAACATTTGAAAAATTTCCCTAAGAAGGGTTTGAATATATGGTGCATGGAACGTTGATATGTTGAACCAACATTCTTTAATCCAAATGGAATTACCCAATATCAAAACAAACCTTGAGGGGCTCTGAAGGCTGTAGATTCTTCATCTTCTAGGGCCATGTGAATTTAATTATACCCAGAGTAACCATCCATAAAGGAAAGAGCTTCATAGCCAACTATGACATCAATTAAAAGATCTGTGATTGGAACTGCAAAGTCATATTTAGAACAATACCGGTTAAGATCTATGAAATAAATGAAAAATTTTATTTTCCCATTATTCTTTTTCACTAGGAAAATGTTGGCCAGCCATTTGGGATATTGAACCTCCCTAACAAAGTTAGCCTTTATAATCTTATCAACTTCTGCTTGAATTTTAGAGGCATGAGTTGGGTGTGTTCTTCTTTCTACATATTCAAGTCCTCGATATTCTTATGGAAAATCCAAATGATGAGTAGCTAAATTGGGATTAAGTCCTATAATTTTTGTATAATTACTAGAAAATATATCTAGATGTTTCTTTAGAAATGATGTATACACTTCTTGCTCTTAAGGATTTATGGATGCACTAATTAGAGTGGGGCATAGATCTTCTTCTGTAACCATATTTATTTCTCTGAGCTCATCTATAGTGTTAGATACACCTTCCTCAAATGATGGAGGAGAATCCCTGAGATCTTATTATTATTCTTCATCTTCTTTACGTATCAATTCTTCTATTTCTACTTGCATAGTAGGCGATTAAGTAGAACTTTCAGAGCTAGGAGAGGAGTCATTATTTGAACATCTTGAAGAAGAGGCTACCATTTCTGACCCTACTGATGATGAAGGGTCTTCTTGGGGTAATAAAGAGGAGATGATGGATTGAGAATCAAAATCCTTGTCTTCCTCTAGTATGGCTACAACTTATTATAATATGATTAACGAATTAGATACTTGTTTAAGTTCATTGGAGGAAATGAAGACATCTCCATTTAAACTTTCACCACTGCTTGGTGAATCAAAAATTTCTCCCATGCTATCAGGCTTGATTTCCACAATTGACATTATGGAAGTTACTAGAAGAATGATTGGATTTGGGTTTATACTTTCAATTTGATTGATAGGTAACACATAATCTGTGCTCAAATGTATGAATGGGTTTGTTGGGATGTTTTCCAAGACATTTAGAGCATTGATTCTGGTTACCTCCTTTGTCATAGACCTTGTTCCCTTCATGTGATAAAATTATACCTCAATGTATTAAGATTCAAATGTTTTGAATGAAGCCTTGTCAATATAAAACGTTCCAATTTGACTATTGGAATAGTACTTGAGACATTGATGATATGACAAAGGTATGGATGCATGTTGATGTAGGCAAGGCCTACCAAAAATAATGTTAAAGGCTTTGTCCTGACGAATAACCATGAAATCTGAATTAGACACAAGATCTCTGAACTGAGTTCTGATTGTAATCTCTCCTAAAGTTTCTTACTCATTCTTATCATATCCTTGCAACATTAAAGTAGAAGGAGATAATTCAGATTCAATGAGGCCCAATCGATGAAGTGTACAAATAGGAATGAGGTTGACTCCTGAGCCATTATCAATGAAGGCTCGTCAGATGTCTCTATCATTGATCCTTCCAGATAGATACAAGGGCTTGATATGTCAATTTACAACATCATGTTTATCTTTATCTGTAAAAGATATAATTGCTTGAAATTCTGCAGGATCATTTTCTATACGGTAAACCTCAACAGCAGCAACTTCAGTTTCAAACTCTTGAGGACTTGACAAAGCCTCAATAAGTGCTTCTTGAAGCTCTTTTGACAGATTTAAGGCATCCAAAATTGACAACTTGTCTGGTACTTGGGATATCTATTTCAAAACATCATATTTTTGGCCCTGAGATCTGCGTTTCCCAGCATGGATATGCGGTTTTTCAGGTACCTTGGAAGTTGATGATCCTGATGTAGATGTACCCTGTATCGGAGTAGAAGCTGGAAATACTCCTGGATTTGGTAGATTATACTAACTAGGTCTATTTACTTACTAAGAGGAAGATGGTGTGACATCTAATCAGTTCTCCAAAATAACCATGTTAGGAATGAACTTTTCATTCATAGAAGAATTTCCTTGTTCTTGTTGATCCTATTGAAGGGCTCTCCCATGAGTTTCCTCCACATATACAGTTTGAGCAGGGGTAGAGTTAAAATAGTGGCTTCTATAATACCCACTTCATCCCCTGTATCCTCAAAGTCGGCCTCTTCCTCTTGTTCCCCAATTAGATACAGGGAAATTAAACTCATTATAACAAGAATCACCATTAGCATAGGGATCCGTTAAGTGGATAACATTGATGGAACCAAAGATCAATTATTTATCTGATGAAGATTCTGGCTGACAGGTCAGTTCTGGTTGTGTTATTTGGTAGGGTGGTGCCCATGATTTTGAAACAGATGGCATGAAATCTACCAGAGTCAAAGTAAAATTTGTCCTTGACACTTGCTCGTCTTCTTCTAACTTCTCTTTGTCCTTTTGATCACATCACTTCTTGGAGGATTGAACTTTAGAGGAATGATCATTTGATGAAGGTGTTTTTCCCGTGGCGGAAGTAGTAGAAGACACAATTAGTTGATTAAACTATGTTCATAAAATGGAATGAGTTCGGTTAATCATTTTCTTGATCATCCAATCATCATATTTTTGTGCATTTTTACTTTTGACTTCCTTCTATCCGCCTTCTTACTCTGGATTAGTAGCAGTAACACATGCTACTTGGGATGAATAAATTTTTCAATTTTACTTTTCTAGAGTCTACCATTTTTTGCAGGAGGTATTTGAAAACAAAACACTCTTGAATGGGATGCCCCAACATCTGATGAAAGGGACAATAGTTCGGAAGATCTTCATCTCCCTCTTTATTTGATTTCTTCATCCTTTTCAACTAAACCAAATTGTTTTCTAGAGTTGAGATGATGTAACTGAGAACCTTTTCATTCCAAAAATAATAAACTTTGTTATTTAACTCCTCAAACTATTTCCAACTTTGATCTCGTTGATCATATTGATGAGGCAGTCTTTGTTACTGACACTCAGGAGGCAGAGTCCTTCGATATGATAAAGGTTTTGAAGTAGAAGTAGGTACATGTTCTTTCTTGAGCGTAACTATAGCAGCCTCCACTTTCCCTATTCTCCTTCCTAGAGCTGATGGAATTACATGAGTTTTAGCTTTAGTTTCTATAATAGAATATTCTATCTATTGAGAAATTGAAACTATGTCTCAAAACCCTCCTATGTATTTCACAGGGATCAGTGGTGTGCATAACTCATCATGTATATTTGCCACACAAATTGGCAGCAACTCTTCCTCAAGGAGTACCAGATTTAAGGAATACATTAATCCTTTCCATCGAGCAATGAAATATGAAACTATTTAATTTTCCCTTTGTTTTCAATTTGTAATATAAAAAACTATTGTCTTCGGTAGTGTTGAGATGAATTTAAGAAGGAATTTCTGACAGAGATCTTCCCATCCAGTAATTGGTCAAGATTGCAAATTTGTATACCATACAAAAGCTGGTCCCTGTAATGACTGCACAAAACACATAATCTTTACTACTTCTTGTTGTTGAGGAGTTCTCATCATGGGATCACAATGAGAAAAGAAATGTGTTAAGTGTTGTTTCAGATCTACCAAACCATTAAATATTGGGAATGTGGTATTCACAAAATTTGGTGGGGGAGGGGATCAGATCCACCCATTTGGGGTAAGCTTTATTTTCTGACTAAATAGGCACACGTCGTTCTTCCTTGGATTCCAATCAAGTTTTTAATACCTCAATTGTGTTCATAAGCACTTGTGGAATATCTGGATGAGCTGGGAACTGTACAGATATAGCAACTGGAGATTGAACTGGTGCAATGAGTGGCAAAACCAAAGGTGGTGGTGCTGGTATTTGCCTCGGATAACCCACAGGAATAGGCCTATAAGGATGTGTTTGATCCTACCCTGGTTGTGTACCCAATGGAGGGAATTCATTATACACATCTATAGTTACCAAAAATCCTCTTTGTTGAGGAGCTCCTATAGGATGTGAAAGTTGAGGATCTACCTAAGGAGTATGTCTAGTAGAAATGATGCTTCAAGTAACTCTATATTGCGTCTTTTCAACTCTTTCATTTCCTCTTCTTACTGTGCAAATATTTCATCAAGTGAAAGAGATTGAACTTCTCTAGTAGAAAAGTGATATGTGATCTGAATTTTACCTCTTCCTTCATTAAATTACTTTCAGAGGGGTGGGAGTTAGTTATTTGAGGGCATACCTTGATTCTGGGTAAGCCTCTAATTTTGGGTACGCACACCTTCTTCATTTTCTTCAGTGTGTACCATATTATGGATAAGAACTTCATATTATAATTCCCCTGAAATAGACTCATTTTCTAGAGAATTTTCTTCAGTGGTGTTAATGACATTTACTGATGCATAATGAATTGATGGAATTCTTCAACCATCTTTGTAAGATCATCTCCTTCTATATCTTCCAGGATAATCTATTCTCTTATATGCTGAATTCCCAGGAATTGTTTGTCAGACAGTTATCCAAAGGGAATCCTTGGATAATTCAGTTGTGCACTCTCTTTTTGGATTATTCCCTAATCACTAGAAAACTGACTTCCATTGAAGAGGGAATTTTAGATGTGAAAAATCCCCCAGCCCTATAGGTTGGGTTTGTTCCTATTCTTCTTCTTCTTCAAACATTTGAACTTTTTTTAACAAATTTGAAGGTTTAATTAAACAATCCCCCAACCCTATAGGTTGGGGTGGCCCTTGAACTTCTATAGCTAAGATTCACACAGTTGCTCTTCTAATTTTTCGAATTTTGGTTCAGACATTAGCTGGGTGCATTATCCAAAAACCACTAAAATCACATGTTTCATAAGATTGCTGTGCTATTTCAGACATTTTTGTTATCAGATGACTGAAATCTTCTAATAAGTAGGCCTGCTAAATATTCTATGATTCTTGATACAAAATTAACTCAATAACTTGTTTTCTTTTGGAATGACTCTAATGAGAGCTAGTTGAGGCCTGTTCTTGAGCGTACAATTGATTATATACAAAATCTGTTGATTGTAGCTAACCGTGGGAAATAACATTGCATGAGACCACTTTTGGCAGGGTTTTCCGATTCTGGAGTGCAATGAAATGCAATGCTCCATGTTCACCCCATTCTTTGATACAAACACCAGATGATGAATTAAAAATTAACTGGCGTAGCCTCTTTTGAGCACTGAGGCATGTACACTGAAGGGTTCTCTACTGCTTTTCAACCTTTGAATATCAGAAACTGAGAGAGATTCCAAGTCAATTTGGCATTTCAGCCCTTCTATTACCTTTACATGATTTTGATATTCATCATATGGTAGTACTTTGGTTTTCAAATGATGAAGAGTCTTCCATAAGTTGATCCGGACATCATGAATAAAATCTTCCACCATAAATCATGGAATATTGTATTGAGAATTTTCCAAAGGCCATAACATGACTGGTACATCTCCTTTATCCAATTGTTTTTTCATGTTTAACATATCTTCATCATCTTTCACTAGAGGTTTCTCCACTTGGTCTGACCAAAGTGGGTGATTCTCGATTGTTTCATTAAAAACAATGGAATCAGTTGTTTTTTCCTCTATTGTATTGGAAAAGAAATGACCCAAGGGAGGTTCAAAGAATGACTATTCCCTTAATATGTCTTCTATTTGAGAAATTATTTCACCTATTAATGATAAGGCATCAGTCATGACTAGACTTGTATTGGAAAGTTCCTCGAGATAAGAGGGATTTCTCATTACTACATTGTTAATTATAGAATTAT
This sequence comes from Viscum album, assembly GCA_963277665.1. Classification (NCBI taxonomy): domain Eukaryota; kingdom Viridiplantae; phylum Streptophyta; class Magnoliopsida; order Santalales; family Viscaceae; genus Viscum; species Viscum album. The sequence continues at coordinate 1,242,619,356 of OY728161.1, read as the reverse complement.
TTTGATGATGTGAAAACTACTGCAAAGAGAAATTTCACAACAAATGCCATTATGGGGAGGAGCACCACTGTGGATTATAGAAAGGGATAAATCCACTTGCTCCTTGGTCTTCTGTCCACATGGAGGGTTGTCGTGGATCTCATCTGGAGATAGGATCTCTAGATTGACCAAATTTTTTTAAAGAAAGCCTTCATGATGAAGTGTCCGACAGAGAAATTCATAATTAATGATAATACTCCCATAATTTGGTAATGATAGGGTAGGTTCTTGAGCTACAATAGATAAATGTATGAGGTCTTCAAGAACTCCAACATTAAGAGGGGTTAGATTGCAGCTTGACTCTTGATTTTCCAATTGTGTGTGGAGATATTTCTTCTTGAATTATCTCTGACACTTAGTTGGGGCCACTTTATAGGAGAAGTGGTTATCATGGGCAGGTGTATGTGCCTACCTTGGAGCAGTCACCGAAACAAACCGATTACCTCCAATTAAAAAGGGTGTATGTTCCCAATCCTGCTGTTCGTATGATATGGGGGAGTATGCCCCATGACCCTCCTGGACTAGAGCAGAAGTGTGTATCTACTTCGAGATGACATGCCGATGTGTCATCCCAGGTGTGGGGATAGATTTATGTGCTTGTTCCCCTGGTATTGTTGAATTAGTTGTTATAATATTCTGGCATGATTCTAGAATATGGGTAGGGATTTGTGTCTTATCTTTCACCATTGATAAGATATGTTTGGTGACTTCAGCAGCTGAAATAGGAATATATTTCCATTTCTTATATGGATTAGGTGTATGTGCCAGATCCTTTCCTCCATTTCCTATAAATGGGCATTGATAGTACTAATGTATGGGGGAAGAGAGTTGAGTCTGCCCCAGATTTGTCATTGGAGCTTTCATACTGATTTTTTTGGGTGTTGCCAAATGAGACTATTGGAAGGCTTGACGAATGCTGGAAGGTGTATGTGCCTACAGGTTGTTTTCTATTAATTAAGGTTGATGATATTCCTCCAATACTAACAAACAAGACTACTGGTAGAATTTGTGATTGTAAGCAGGTGTATGTTCCTGTTTACCAGTTTCCAACACATTTGATTGGAGAGATTCTTTAAATTTAGTCAAACGAGCCTCTCGACTAGATGATAATTTGTAAATAGGTGCATGTTCCTGTTCAAGGTACTCCACTATATTTTATTGGCAAGATTGGTGGGTTTCTTCCAAATGATTCTATTAGGTAGCGAAATTAGGATGGACGAGTGTATCTACCCGCTCATTGTTTTCCATCAAGTTATGTTGATGGACCTCTCTTGAGGGGGCAGAGGTAAAAACCTTCTCCCTATTGACTGAAATTTGTTCCTGGTGGTTCGTCTTGCATGACCAGGTCTTAGAGACCTAGGCTAGACATCCAGAGGAAACTCCCCCATCATATTGGAGGTTCATTACCGCAGGATTCTGTTGGAGGTTATTTTTGGTGCGAGTCCATAGGAAGGACCCCAACATCCTTGAATTGGGGCCCTAAGTGACCTATTGATCCACCTCCCTGTAGTACGTGAGGTACTGGTTGTTGTGTTTTGGGGATAAGGACCCGAAATGGTTGAAAATAGTGGTTGGAACCATCTTCTTCTTGACCATCAATCATTGTTGGCCAAACGATCGAGGATTGTTATTAACCTGGATAGCCTGTCGAGCAGCCTCCAAGGTTGGGACTATATCGTGCTGACGGTACTCCCTTACTAGCACATTGAAGACCCAATGTTGAAGATGCTGAGTGGGCGATTATGTACTTCTAGTGGATGGAGATCCATCTTGAACAATAGATGAGGAATTCATGACTACAAGTTTGAAGGAATCCATTTTGGAGTGAGTGGAGTTCTGAGAAAAAACTTGAAAACAACAATAAAATCCATTAAAGAAACATCTTGTAGATGGATACATGCGTGATTTATTCCTTTGTATGGCCTACCTTTATCAATTGATAGGAGCCTGATAGGTGGGTAACATTATTAACTTGGTTAAGGATTCACGTCGGGTTCACCATTTTTGTTTTGTAGTTCCTTGGAACATGTGTTCTAATTTAAGAATCACTACTTCTAGGAGGTTTCCATTGGATTTATTCATGGAACCAAAAACACCCAACAATTCTTTATCCAAAAGAGGATTTCTTTCCAAAGGAAGGTGTTCGTTAAGTTTGAACTTTACGATACTTAATAATGTTCATTGGTCGAGAGGATGGGCGGTCCGACTCATCACACCCTTTTGAGGGGAATTATTGTCTACTATGTGACTCTCTTTATAAATTTAAGATATTTTCATGAATCCTTATCAATTTACCAAGTATAACATAATCTTCCCTTGGGGTTTGAAATCAATTATTAACATGTGTGAAAATCAGAATCATCCATATGTATTCGAGGTTCTTCATTAATGGAGATATCCATATGTATTCGAGGTTCTCCATCAATGGTATCCTCTCATATACTAATTAGATATTATTTTAATTGTTGCTATGACTATACTAGTTTTTAAGCCACTCAGTGGGGCACTCGTGAATTTATTGTCATCCAAGGAGACGAAGGTTTGTTTTTATATTGGGATCATACCCATAAAATGGGCTACCTACATATCCTTGTGAAAGGAATTAGAACCCTCGTAGTTTGGTACTTTTTAACAGGACACATCATACCTTTTTAGTTCATGTGATAAAGACCTCTAAGTTAAAGGTGCTTAGTCAAAGTTTAGTGCGAGACTTATGCCTAAGCAGCCCAAGTAACTTGGAAAGAATATGGATTTACAAGTAAGATTAGACCCTATTGGGAATATGGCTTAAGAAGAAAAAGGTTGATTTGAAGTTTTGGATTTGAACCTCAAGAAGGATTCCTATGTATCCCATGTGCATGGGAATCAAAGCCCACGTAGTTCAATAAGTCTCATAGGAGAGTATAGTCCTTTGAGAGAAATAAGTTTGGGCTTACTTCCTGAAAAGGATGACTTGGTGATTTGGGGGTTTAATTTGGGGATTATTCCTAAGTAGGATTTCCGGATTAAGGTAATTAGGGTTGGATTCCTAAATATGATATCCAATGAGCTCGGGCCCTGAAATGGCTTCCTACGTATCCTAGTTTGAATAGGAATCAGAGTTCTCGTAGTTCAGGTGGTTGTGAAAATGTCGTGATCACAACAAATCTATAATCCCACATGAGTCATGCTTGGTGTGAGAAACTATAGGATGTAAAATATTCAACGAAGGCACTCACACTTTTCCTCCTCCATTGGTGGAAGAGGGCGCGCCTACAACGACGACGGTGGAAGAGGGCGAGGCGACCCGAGAAGAGGGAAAGGCAACGAGCCCTCCCTCTGTTCTCTTCACATTGGACAAGGGTCCAATGTAAGGAAGGAGTGAAAGTGAATGAAGTAGAGAGGAACAATACTGCAAACTCTTACTTGAATGGTTAGGGGCTTACACTAGGATGGATTCCCTAAAATTGATCCTGGTAGTGGAGGGAGACTTTTCCTTTACTTGAATGGAAAAGAAATTGTGAACCATACCTTCCCTACTAGAGACCTAAGGTTCCGGGTCTTTGATAAGGGAGAGGTCAGGACCCAAACCCTAATCCTCCAAACCGGGAACTTCCCAACACTATTCATGGGAGAAAGGTCCATGTGACTGGGGATATACAAAACCACAGACGCTCTATGAATCCTAACCCCATTATGAATTTTTTTTTGGAAACCTATGACTGTAGATATACAAACCCAAATAGGAGACACGCTGATGCGCCTTTCCAAAGTTTTGATAATTTAGGATGTTTTGGTGGAGGTCTCAACAGAATCCCTTTTAAACAAGGGAGCCAATGAAGAAGAAGCCTTACCATGAATGGATTTAAATAGGGCTTAATAAATTATATACTGAAGAGAGTAGGTGAATAAAAGAGGGGATCCCAAGTACGTACTAATGCGCAAGTATGGGTGTGTAAGTAGGCTTGGGAGACATAATGTTCACTTAAGCGACGAACAAACTGGATGATAATACTTGGGGGAGACTTGACTCAAGACTTTAAGAGTATTCACAGGTATTCCCAGAAGTGTGGCACTCAAGTTCCTATGAAAGGAATATGTGGCGCATAAGTGTTTCTGATTTAGGGAGGCTGGGTTCTTTAGGCGCTCAAGTGTTATGAATTTCAAACACTAAAAGGACTTAAGTCCTATGATCCTCCTTCAATGCCTCCGATTTAAGTGTTAAAGAACTTCTTTTAAAGCTTTAGAAGACTTGATCGAAGCATTAGGGTGACTATAACAGCAATTAGGCTTCAGGAAAATTCATCCATACAAATAAAGGCCCCAAGGGTCTATTTATAAGAAAAAATAGGACCCTAGGCAAAATGAAATTGGGAGTGCAAGTAGCTTGCAACCCAAATTGTGGTGTGCAAGTACCTTGCACACCGATGGTGTTTTTTCTAGACTAGGGTGCAGTTTTGGGGACTTAGTAAAAATAATAACTTCATTCTGCTCCAGCATGGTGGTGCGTAGGTGTTTACATGTAGGTACCTTGGGCACCTCTTTAGGGACTTAACCAAAATAATTGATCGATATCGTGATGGTAGCACCCCCGCACCCCTTCTTGGGATCAGTGCTGGGATACGGTCCTATCCCTTTGGGCCGGTACCTTCACTACTGTCACTGAACCCCATGAAAAATGCAGAGTCGCGCCGCGAACTTTTCGAGCCCGGTTGAGGCCATTTTGTAGAAAAGTGTATGGAACATATTTCACGGTGTCTACAGTTACCATCAAGAGAAAATATGAAACCAAGAACATGAAGATGCCTCAAATAGTGGGGAATGAAATATAGATAAAACAAGAAACCCATCCATTGACATTTAAGAAATTCAAAATAATAAATAATCTAACTTTCATCATAATAATAGGTAATCCCAACTGCAACCCACTCCATCATCTCTGGTGCTAACCCCAACACCCACATGTATGTCCCGATGCATCTTACCATCACAGGAATTAACTACTTCTACATCATATGGGCCTCCTCGCCCCATATCACATCATCCATCCCAAGACCAGCCTTCCTATACTCATAAAACATCATATGAAAAATCTCACATCTAGAGAACATCACAAGGAAATAAGAACAAACATACCCAATAGGGAAATCTAGGTCAAAAAACAAGACATTCAACCTTTACATGAAAATGAACTCACTTGACCTCAAACACAAGGCATCCATCCTTTACAAGAAAATAGATACTCACAACCCTAAATATTTATCTTTAACAAAAAATAGGTTGTTATTCCATATTAAATAAATTAATTCATTATTCACAAGTTATAACTATGGGAACCTTGGAATTAAGCAGTAACAAGCTATCAAAATTTTAACATTATCTTAGCATTAATCCTATTTAAAAAAAAACATCGAGAAGTACCATTCTCATTTAACACAAATTTTCCATTTTATCAAAAAAATAATTAACATTCTTCATGTTTTTATCAATTCCATTAACACATGTATCAACATTTTAAATTAAACATGCATACTTGAATCAATTGGAATATCATCAAATTACCAGAAACACTAGATCAAAAAGATACCTATTATTAAATTGTAAATAAAAGTAATCAATTAATTATTGATTTATGTTATTTACCATTTTCCATCAATTTCAAAATGATAAAAAAACGTAACAACATGATAAAAAAGAATTTTATAGATAACAAAATATCCAGTGAATCAAGATTCCAACCATTATCACGGTGTAAAGAAACAACATGTGATCGCTAATAATAAACCAATTTCATTATTTTATCCAGTTCAATATTTATGAGGTTAATTCCATTACCATATAAAGGGATAAACCATGAAAACTTTATAATTTTATGTAAATAAAAGAGAAGCAATGAACCCCTACCATAAAGGCATCAATGTTATTCACATGAGAACATATTAATGTCATAGATCCCAATCACCTATCCTGTAAGAAGACTATATGTCACGAACCATCTCAGGTAGACCCTAAACTGGTCACCCGAGCTGGCCCGTGACATGGCCCGAGGGGCATTCTTGAGCCCCACGGGGCGACAACTAGTGCCAGGCATAAAAAATAAACAAGTGGGAATGATTTGGCCCATAAATGAAAGACAAGAAAATAAATAAACATGAAAATAAAATGAAAACTAGTAGCGAAAGGAAAAATAAATCTATACATACCTTCATGTGACCCTACAGGTCACCACCGACCTCAAGCCAACGTCTCACTATGGCAACTAAATCTAAGCAAGTCATAACACCTAAAGCTAAAAACAAAGATAAAACTATAGGTGTGAGTATTAAAACTCAGTATTCATGCCCAAACAATCTATTTTGATATACATTTTATTTAAACAAAAGATCCATCAATTTTAAGTTTGTGATAAAATGTATAAAACTAAGTTTTTACACATTTTATTCTTAAAAAAAATCATGGTCCACTGCCCTTTTTCAATTAAAAACTAGATTCCTTTTTTTAAGAAGCATGCATTTTCATTTTAAAGGAGGTGATGTTTACATTAAAAAGGGAGGAAGGTAGTGTAAAACATTTTCAAATTTTTTTCCCATAAACAATTGAAACCATTTTATCACCCTTTGAAAGAAGCTACACTACGCAAGGAAACGTGATTAACAATCATACAACACGGTCAATGGAGAAACACCATGCAAGAGAAAACAATTGGAATATGCATCTCAATCATCTGTCACGGAATACTACTAAGTACCAGAAAACATGGGAGAACCTAGGATCTCATGAATAATCTAGAACATACTATACACATGACTCATCCCAAATGCATTCCCTACATAATGATGTCATAAGGCCTTAATGCTCGACTGTCACCCTACCTGGCCTGGTCGAGGGGCCCAATCCCATAACAATAATAACAAAACATCCCCATGTTGTGGGCCACTAGCCAGTGTGTAATCTAAAATAGTGAAAAAATCACTCTGAGAGAATTCTCTAGCTATGCTAGGTTCCCATGTTCAGAATAAGAAGGGGGTGAGACAATTATGTCAAACAAGTATCCAAACACAAGTACATTCCTCACACATAGTCAACACACACCACAAGGTCACCCTGAGTCACCCCAAGGAACAAGTCTCTCACATTTAAACCATCATAACACAATGGAAGCCCCAAAATAAGGAAACTCCCATATTTTTCCAACCAATAAGGCAAGGACCCATTCTAAGGAGGTTTTTCGATGAAAACATTTTTTTTAAAGTGCCAACAGGGCCTCAAAGAACTATCACATTCTAAACCTTTTCTTAAATAACCACACATAAGACACTTTGAAAACCAGTAACACACTTCAAAACTCATTTAAGAAACCCAAAACAGAATTTTAAATCCAAAAAACATTTACAAAGGCCAATAGTGAATTTCGTCAAGAATTTGAGTTTAAAAATGCAACCAAACCATTTATTGTGATCCATTACAATAAAAAAACCACTCCAATTCAAGAAATACAATTTTATTAACAATTATATATCAATAATTAATATTAAAACTAGGTATGAAAAGAAATAAATAAATGATTCTTAAATTTAAAGGTCAATGCATAGAGATCCTACCTCAAAGTGGAACCAAATCAAACATTCAGCCCTTGGCACTTTTTAACTAAGAGTTGCTTCTCCCCCACTGATCATATGCATCTTCACATACATATAAGGACACCTAGACCCTATGCACACACCTGAATGTCCATGAATGTGTGTATGGGGGTCCTTATATATATATATATGCTTATATGAATATACATGTATCCACTCACCTATGTATTCATTTACATATATATACATAAGCACACCTAGCCCCATACATGTATATCCACTTCCATGGATGAATATACACATAATGAGGGAACCTACACACACACATAGATATATATAGATACACTTACCTATGCATATAAAAGCGATTATCCTTAGACCTAGCAACTCAAAACCCCCAAGCAATGACCAACGCACCTTAATTAGAAATAAACAAGAATCCATAAACATCATAATACCCTAAAATAAAATTAATCCAAACAAAGGAACCCAAATACTATCCAAAAACTAACAAAACTTTTAATAAAGACAAATGTTAAAGGAAAACACTATTTTTAAAGTATCTAATGCCAAATGGGACTTTAAGCCAATCATTCAACAAAAAAGTCACAAAAACCTTCCATGCATTTTTGAAACCAAAAAAACCCAACAAATTTATTTTATTTTCTAAAGAAAGAAAACATCTTAAAAAACAAAGAGAATCCTTTCAAAACATAACTACCCCAATTATCCAACCATAAAAGGTGCTCAAATCACACATTCCTTAAAAAAGGAACATTAACTACAATTTACTAAAGCATAACAAGGTCCAAATATCAAAAAAAAATATTTATATCATTTTGATAAACAATAAGTATTGAATCAAACACCTTAAAGGCACTAACACATTGACATAAATGAATAATCACCTCAAAATTTATTTTTAACAAGTTCTAAAAATTTATAAACACCATATTGAGCTAACTAGGTATATTATGAAGCTTCGAATCAAGTCAAAAGAATGAACGAAAGAAGACAAGAATCAACGACGTTCTCTGTAAAGGAAAAACATGGATACTCCTACCTTGAAAACATGTTAATGCAAAAAAACTTCAATGGTAGTAAGAATACACCCCGAGGAACAATATGAATCCCCTAACATCCAAGAAAATCAAACCAAACACAACCCTAACTATTAGAGATTTGACAAATAGGAAACATCCACAAAGAAGAACCCTAAAAATGGAAGATTATTATCAAAGGATGAAGAGAGGAGGTCGACTACACTACGAGGAGGGATTACCACCATAGGTGTCGTGTACTAGAGAGGAGGTCAGCCAGAAGTGTCACCATGCGAGGGAGTTGCGCGAGGGAGAGGCGATGTGAACTGGAGGGGTAGCGTAAGGAGGAGAGGTGGTGCAAGAGGGGGAAGAGGTCTAACTGAAGCAGAGGGCACTGACGAGGGAGGTCGGAGGAAGGGAGTGCGTAGGTGGGGCATGCACAGGAAAAGGGTATAGAGGGAGGAGGGTGGTACACGTGGTGGGGGTAGGGGAAAGGTGGGGAACCCATTAGGGTTTCTAAAAAAATTTAATAAAAATAAAAATAAATAATAAATATAATTTTAATATTAATAAAAATAATGATATTCATAATAATAATAATAACAATATTCTTAATAATAATAATAATATTAATAATAATAATAATGAAATTATTATTATTAAACATTATTTAATTTTTTATTTTATTTTATTCATCTAATTTAGTTTTATTTTATTGTTCATTCAATTTAATTATTTATTTGAGATACTGGGTAACCGCGCGAGCACTGCACGATTACCCCTAACCTGGCGGGCTACTCGAAACTCAAAATAAAGACTAAAAATAATTAAAATGATTAAAATAATCAATATTCAAGGTCAGGGTGTGAAAATTCTCACCACCACAAAAATTTATGCCCCCAAAAAGTCACCAAACCAAAGGTTATTCAAGAATTGAGTTCATTTTCAAATATAACTGGAATAAAGAAGGAATTTTGGGGTGACTATTTATTTCCCCAAGTCACACCCGACCGATCTAGATGAAACCACAACCCAAAACAAGGGGAAAACGTGATGGGGGTTCTCCCCACACCTCCAATAAGCCTATTATGATCTCCACGATCTTTAGAAACATGAAAATGGTCAGGTTAGATGGATATTTTCCCTTATAGGGCCTATAAGGAAGGGGTGGAAGTGTCCTCTTTTATAAGTGAAGAGAATTATAGTTTTGGAAACACACTTTACTTATTTACTTATATATTTAAAATATTCAAGGTAAAAGACTAAAATATTTTAAAAATATGGAGCATGGGACATGGTGGGGTCAAATATTCCTTCTATACACTCATTTTGTAGTTATCCTTGAGTGATTTAAGGATTTAACTTTTACTTTGGTTTTTTCCATAGTGTACTTTTACCTAGGTAAATTTTCTTTTTACCCTTGATAGTTAATTAAAATGAAAAAAAATTAAAATTGATATTATAAACTAATTTCAGAATTATAATACTAAATATTAAAATAATTTTATGAAATAAAATTTCAATGGTTAATAAATGTTAGTTTCAAAATAAACGCACTTAACGCATAAACATAGTTTTTAGGAAATTTTTTTTAACCTTAAAATTTATGTGTGAGATAAAATTATCAATATTAATTATTTTCATGACCTATATTGATTTATTATAAACCAAAATAAGGATATTTTACTTTGAAATCAAGGAAAAACTAGTTTTTAACGAAATATTTCTCAATTTAAAGAAATGGCCAAAAATAATTTTTATATTAAAGAAACATTACTTTAGTTCTAAAAATGTTTAACATAGGTTTTATATATACAAAAAATATTTAAAAATGTATAATTTTATTTCACAATTTATTATTTTATTAATTTAATGGTTTTTAAATCTTTTATGTTATGCTTACATAGTGATAAAATCATGTAAATTATAATTTTCATAAATCCATCATTTTCGACTAAAAATAAACCTTTTTAGAAAATGATAAAAAATTATTAATAAGTAAATTTGGAAATTAGGAATTCTAAAATGAAGTTAATTTTTATTAATTTTAAATTCGAAAATTTATAAATTTATTTTTTGAATAAAATCATAAAATATGATGAAAATCCATTTAAATTGGAAAATGAAATTTTTAAACATTAACTATAATTATTATTATTTTATATCATCTATAGACTAAATTGGTGTTAAAAAAGTTATTAATATCAAACATAATTTATCATTATTAATCATATTTTTTTTGAAATAGAAATACATATCATATAAAAGATAGTTTTTTTAGAAAAAATATTTTCTAAACAATAATTAATCTTATTAGTCATTTTAGGTAAACTAATTCTATTTCATTCATATTAAAACTAGTCATTATTTTCTATATACTTATAGTTCATAAATTGGTTCCTCCCATTCATTATTTATAATTAAACAACTTGTTTTTAAGGGAAATACTTATGTACTTATATTTTATCTAAATATATCATGGTTTTGTTTAAGTTTTATATTGAATGTGAAAAAAACTATCAAATACATTTACTTATTTAAAGGTAATCATATATTATAATTTTAAGGTGTTGCAAGTTTTTATACCCTTCCTCATCGATACTTCCTCCTTTTTTAATCATTGACAATACATCATGCATTTACTCCTTACACTACATAACATAAGAGTAAATGATTTATCTAATAATACATCCTTCGCATGAATGCATTTAAATGATCCTCCTTAAAATTTAATTTTATAAAGTATTTATTAATGACATCTAACGTAATGGATTATCATATGGTAACTCTTATAATTTGGATTCCAACCAATTATGGGATCCAATATGAATTGTATAATATAATTCTCTATTACTTAAGATGTATCCAAATCATACCTTATTATTGGGTTGGGAAGTGTAAAACATTCCATTTTTAATATGAATTTCATACCCTATGACACTCATATCATGACATATGATATTCCATAAACATATCATATATATTTGTATCTTCAGACCATATATCTAAAAATATACCACTTGCACTAAAGCCTCCTAGACTTTGTACCATTTAATATTGTATTGTATCATATAAAACAACTTGTGAAATAATATCCAAAATTCCTTTTAGACATCTCCTAAAATATTTTTGAAAAGATATCATCAAATTTACCTTGGATCAAATCATATACAATACCTTGTGAATACCCATTCAAAATTACTTTTTATATAAACTCTAAAATACTTTTAAAGAATATCATTGAATTAAAACTCAATACACATTCATTCAAATACTAAGTGTGAACTAACGAGCCTTTATAATATTGAAAAAAATATTAATTCTAGAATCTATAAATGTAATAAAAGTTAGGACTCTAAAAAAGAATAATTACTAATCAAGCTACAAAGGGATCCGTCATGAACTTCTTCAAACACATGTATCTCTATACTTGATTCCATTGGCTGCATCATATGAAAGAATGTATTTTTATATAATCCCCTTATACAAGACATAGAGTTACCACATGACATAAACTATGTCTATCCCATATAGCTACTTATACATTTTCTATTCTATGAGTATAGACTGGCCAAGTTGATGACTATATCACATGTTATTCACCCTTATGGATGAGTACATCACATACCCCTAACTTAATATATAAGTACATCACATGTCATATCTATGTACAACCATACACTTGATCAGTCTACCTCAATAGAGGGACCAAATGTCATACTCATCATACATGAGGAAAAATATCATATTTTTTAAGCTCAAATTGATGACATTATCAGCAACATACCCAATGACCCCCCTTATTAACTAAGAAAAAAATGTATCAAAGTATGAATATTTTCTTTATAGGCATCTCATCAAGTTGAAGTTTGGGGAAATTCAAATATAAAACATAAACACCTAGAATAACAAAGACATAATGTATAACACTTCATATGGTATACTTGATAGGTTATCTTATGTACAGAACCTATTTTTAGCCTCATGATCATATCCCGTATCCTAATACAAGAGTCACACTAACCTTAAAATTTCATCATAACCTATAATACTTTATGAAAAACCTTGAATAAGGATAAATAAAATCAATACTCTGAGAGGTCAATTATCATTTCAATTCATGAGTATATACTACCAACACAAAATAACGATAAAGTGAAGATTTTATTTTTTATAATATGATACATTTTATATTCTTAAAATCTAATAATAATTTCAAAAAAATACTAAATATCTTATTATATCATATGACGTATGATATACTACCAGATCCAACTTATGTTTGCTTCACTTTTAGGTTTTTGTTAAATTCATTATATATCTATGTAATTACTACTACATATCTATGTGAAAACCAGATAAAATCCTCCCACTAAACTATTTAATAGGAAACATTTGTAAAGAAATCTAATTTGAATAATGGTGTGATTTAGGTATCATATTCCTAATGTTCAACTCTTTGAGCATGCATTCAAACTAATCTACTTCACAACATCCAATGTTATGATGTTAATAATTTATTCTTTCTACATAGAACTATTTATATGATTAACATCACCATCATTCTTAGAAAATTTCCATCAATTGTTTTTCTTGAAATATTTTTGGTAAAAAATGAAAATATTTACATTAATATTTTATCAACACACCCTAAAATATTTTATGATATAATGTTACATTCAATTTAACTATCATAATATTTTATTTTCTTACTTTAAACTTCTCAAAGTCCAAACATACTCTAACTATCCTTTTATAAATAATATTCTTTTCAAAATATTTTTCTAAGATACACAAACTCCTTTATGTTAGTAAATAACATTTATTTCATTTTAGTAGGAAATATTTAACAAATACACCATTTTATATATATATTATATGTTATTTTTTGTGTTTAAAGAATTATTAAAAAAGAATAATTTATTATTTAAAATATTTCACTGATGGTGAGATCAAATCCCTCATATTTTAACAAACATCTTGGTAAACACTTTTATATTGGTTAAAACATTTTTATCCTTTATCTTCTTCTAAAGTATGTTATATAATTTTATGAAACATAAACCAGATGAATTAAAACCATTATATTATATTATTTAAAACAAACTCTCTTATCATATAATTGAAATAAGATAAAAATACACATCATTTTCAAGTTAATCTAAGATTAATATTTTTTTCCTTTGTGTCCATTCCATGACTCAACAACCCTTTTCTCTATCAATTAAATAAAAAATAAAAACACTTTTAACTATTTTATTGATTTTTAATTCCTTTATATTTAAAATACTTGTAAAACATATATTTGGTACCATATACCTTTTTAGGATCAATGAATTTATTTCTATAACACAGATACATAATATAGATTCTAAATAGATATTTTAAAACTCCTCCAGGTATTCTGGGTGATTCCATAACATGTAAGTAATTTATTTCTCTTCTAAGACTATATTTAGGTTTCGATGACCTTGGAATACTACTTGAAAAATCATTTTTTTGTCTTTATAACTATTTTTTCTTCTTTTGGTTTGAAATTTGACCCACTCATATTGTAAATAAAATACTAGAACTAATACATTTCAATCCCAATCTATCTATTATCATCATTTTGAGAATATCAGGTAAAATTTTATTGGAACTAATTAATATTATCAAAAAATTTCTAATGATGACAACAAAATGACTTCAATCACTATCACAGGCCTTATAGGAAAATTTTAGTCTCAACAAGTCATCAACATATTTAATCATATTGAACATATGAGTGAATACTAAAGTTACATTGGTTATTTTTTATCTAATTAATTTAAAACATTGATTTGATTAATTCCATGATTCTCACAAGCATCTAGATTCAAGTTTTAAACAACTTACATTGTTGGTTCCTCAAGAAGGGGTTTCCCGAACACATAGAATTTTATTTTAACTTAAGAACAATTATTAAGTTTTTTACTAGTCTAAGGAGTTTCGTAAATTCGGATCTAAATTTTTAAGGATTTAACTCAGCATTAAGTTTTATGATGATGATAACATCTATCTACAATAAAATATTTTATCGTACGAGTATCATGTTTTACACTCATTTAATAAGGATTTTATTAAATATATGTTTACTAAAATTATGATACCTTTCAAATTCATCACATTAATTAGTGGTTCAAGATACATATTTCACTAAGATTTGGGTCGATTTTTCATTTCTCCCATCACTTAGCTATTTAGGTAAATAATCATGTCAACCATATCAGATAGACCTCTTGGATTAGTGAGTGGATAACTCTTTACCCTAATCAATTATATGGATAAACTTAACTCTATTACTCTAATAACCTAATCCTATTAGGGTCTCCTAGATAAGTGTAAACTAAAAAAAACACCAAAAATATACACCTAATACTATTAGGATAACCCATTACTTGCTTACCTTACATAATATAATATAGGGGCACCCAAATTTACCATGATCTACCCAGTTGGATAATCAAGGTATTGGAAAGTTCTTTCTTTGGAAGGAATTTAACACTTATTACTTTAAATGGAATTTTAATCTCAACATATTATCTCATGTTATTACCTTTACATATATGAATTATTTTATTTATTTAGTTTGGAATCCCATTCCTTTAAACAAATTAATATGTTCAAAATATACTGATGTGTGACTATTTATACAACTCATAACTTGTGTTACTAACCTAAATTAAAATCCAACCATATTAAAACATATCAAAATGCATCCTATGAAGAAGGAATATAAAAAACTTTCATATAAATGATTAAAACCATGTGAAACCAATAATCCATGTAACATTAAGTATGGAGTGATAACTAACCAACCCCAATTTTCTTGAGATAGAAAAATCCTCTAGGTTAGTGAGCAGTCTGACCCAAAATCCCCTTTACCCAAGGTTACTTTACTTAAGTGATACCTTAATTCAATTATAATTTTAACACCTAATACATATAATTCATAATTAACTTCTTAACTCATGATTATAACCTAATGTGAGCCAAATTCAAGGTAGAATAAAAATAAATAAATTATCATATCTTGGATGTAACTCCTTATACTCATTTATGATGATTTATATAAGTAGTTTAACAACTTAAACTAAATAATACAACTATTCATAATATAAAAAATTTATATATATAAATAATTAGCAATATAATACTTTAAATAAATGAACCATTCATATATTTAAACATGTGATAAAAATTTATTAACAATTCAAAAATAAAGTAATTATAAACACTATAATTTGGCCATGCATTATGAGAATTCCATAATTAAATAAATAATTATATTTTATACTTAATTTAATATGAAATCCTTTATATTATCTATTTATGTGGAATTTACTTTATGATACATAAAATGTAACCATTGTATATATAAACTATTAATACAAAATGTGAATATTCAAAATATCACACATTTAATATTATTTAAACCTTACCACATCAACTATCAAAACTCCTTTTTATATGGTTCAAATAAATTCTTAAATAAGGATTTTAATTTAAAAAATTCAAATTAAATAATTATGAACATTTAATAATTAAAAATAAACTCATTTATATTTAACCTTATTTTGTAATTTATAAACACATAATAACTAAAATATATAAGTTCTATGTAAACACTTTATATCCAAATTATATGGAATTCCATATAACTTGAAAATTTTATCTTAATATTAATAATTAATATTGTAGAGAATTTATTTAATAAATGTTTCATAAAAAACTAATAATTAATTAATTTATACACATTTTATAAATTAAATAATTCAATTTCAAATTGAAAAAGTGTTTTTTATATCACATTTGATAACATCCTTATGTTCTAATCCATGACATTCTTAATAATATATCACATTTTATAATAGATAATCTGTCACTTATGATGAAATAACTCGTCTCCTGAGTATCATATCATACGATATCACTTATATATTTTAGATGATACACAAATTTGTTTTTGAAAACACTGAACATGATATCACCCATTACAATTCCCTATATAATATGCTACAATATATAAAAAACCAAGGAATCACAATTGAGTTAATACTTGTGATATTGGATATTGTTTGGAATGAACTTATCACACCTTACGACATCCCATGATTCATATAATGACATAAAACAAAATCCATATCATTTTTTATGATTGTAAGTATAATATATATATGATATATAAGTTTCCTCATTTAAAACATGACTTTGAGAATCAAAGATCATGGCGTGTCTCTCATACCACTAATAGATTTCTAAGGATTGATTAAAACATAATCAACACAATGGAAACAACAAGAAACCATTAAAACTAATATCAACTACACCTGAAACTCAAAACCATGTAAAACTATAAACGAATAAATTTATTATATACCTTGTACCAAAGATATCTGTCACATAAATCTTCAATCATGCACTTATTAAAGACCCATTAGTGGAATCTATAAGAATCCCTCCTCTATAGTGTATCCACATGAAGAAAATAATCACCCAATGATTACGTGGGATCATCCACACATCCATATTATGCTAGTAACTCACTAAGAAAAGGATAAAGAATGAAGAGAGCATCAAAGGGAAGAGTTATTCAACTAAGGCTTAGGCAAGCTCACAGAGCCATACTTATGGGAACTACCTACATTTATAATCCTCAATAAATCATTATGAAACCTTGACATTTATTTTCCATATTATTTTATTTATTTATTAATTCTTAGCCTTTCTATTGAGTTTCAGGTCAAACTTTAATGAATTTGTAAGAATTTTTTATTTCAGAGTAGAGAACACGGTTGGTGCATGGTTAGTAGTAACCAAAAGACTATCCATGTAAAGGAATATAGTTTTTAAATGATTTTTTATGGTTGGTACATAGTTTTTCCAACCATATAGTCAAACTATGTGACTCTTTAGGTTTATCCAGTTAGGGGTGCATGGTTTGGTAAATTGTACGGCCAAACAATGCAACTTACCCAATTTTTTTAAAATATTGAATTTACTAATCTACCCCTCCCAAAATAAGACTCCAATATTCCTCCCCTCCTTCCAACTCAAATTATACACATGATGGGAGCCCTAGGTGCATCCCCTATTCTTTCTAACTTGGATTTGAGGGTTCTTCTCTTCTGATTTCATGTGTTTCTTCCAAGATAAGGCCTTTACCTCTCTTTCTATTTCTTTTCCCATTTTTTTCCTTCTCTTTAATTCCTTGGTATCTTCTTAGAAACATTATAGGGTGAGTTTTATCCTTAATGTGTTGTGATTCTTGATGTTAGGGTGTGCACATCATATTTTGGGTTCTTCTCCTTCCATATTTATGGGTTTCACACCATATGTACTCCATTTGAGGTAGGTGTTTCCATGTATTTTTATTTTCTTAAAATTACACGATTGATTGAGATTCCAAAATATGTTTTCCCAAAAATTATAGTTGTTTTAGAAGTATATAATGAGTATATAAAGTGGTTGATAAAATATATAGAATCATGATTTGGTTTCTAAGGAAAAGTGTGAATATTAAGTGTTTGATGAATTTTCAAAGTGTTTTTCTCAAGGTTTATGGATATTTATTTAATTATTTTGACCTTATTATGGTCTATGTGATTTGAATCAAGAGTTTAAGATATTTTTTGACTTCAATTTCTATCCCCTTTAGATTTTGATGGATTTTTCTTATAAACCTTATATTTTTAATTTGTGGGATTATTAATTCTTATTTGTTGTTTCTCATATCATTATTGACATGTATTTAACATGAAACATACCTACCCAGATGCCACTATTTGGTGCTCTAATCCAGTGGGTCACATGGCCTCAAGTGCATCTCCCATAATTCATGAGGCTTCTAACTAGCAATGAGGGCATAAGGTGTGTCTATGGGAAGACTATTCCCTTATTTCAAAGTGTAACATAGAAATAGAAATCATAATGATTAATAGATGAAGTATATTAAAATCATGAAATAAGATAAAAATCCAAGGTAAGAATATATAAACAATTCCAAAAGTAATAACATACACATTGATGATCATTTCATGTTTCTACAAAGTAAAAAAATAGGTACACAAACATCAGTACAATACATGTATCAAAATAGCAAAAGTACCAAAAATAACTATCCTAGCTAGAATCACAAGCCTAACTTGATCTTATGCTCTCTTTCTCCTATGAAATAAGCACAAATCAAGCATCATACTATGGGAACTTCTCCTAATCACTACCTACATTCACAAAATCTGTCTAGGTACCTAGCGACGGCCTGCACAAGGTGTGTGATAACACTCATTAGGACACCACCAATGATGTCTATAAAAAATCTAGGATGTGATATACAATAAAATGTAGTGAAATGTACATCATAGGTATATGAGAAATGAAAGAAAAGTTCCCAAAGCATATGTGATAGAAGTAAATTGAAACTGTCTAGATAAACAAGGCTCCCTATAAAACAATATCTAGGATCCCATATCAAGGTAAGTGGTAAAATATAACGAAGAAAGTAAATATATCCATTATACCAACTATAAGCTAATACCCATACCAAGGATATCCATAAAACATGCCAAAATAACCTCCACAGGCACATCATACAACCATGTGTAAGCCACTACCACGACCATGCTATATAATCTAGTATAAAATTCACTATGGCCTTGCCATATAATCAAGTCACCCACAATGTCCTTTTGGTGTAATAAAAATTTTTGTACCACAAAGGGCCATATGCAAGGTATAAAAGACCATGGTATCCTCATCAAGTCCCAGGACCATCTTGATGGAAACTCAGTAAATACCTAGGCATAGTCTAGGGATCATTTAAACAAAACATGTCTAATGTGAGTCCATGTAAGCCATATCCAAGGGGTAGAAAGGCCCAAGTAATCCTATGGAATCAAGTCCCAAGGATGAAATTGGTCCAAGGTGTCCACTTCCACAATAAAGATCCAAGGTATACCAACCAATTCATCCACTAAAATTATCCTTTCATCATATAATTTCATTCAGCAATTAACAATCAATTACCTTCCATTTGTTTACCCACTCATTTCCATAATTTCTCTAAATACCATTTAAGAAATTAAATCAACCAATATCATGTTATCTCCTAGAAAATAAGTCAAACCTTCTCTTAAAATATAAATTAAATTCTCATTTAATTTATAAAGGCTTCCTATAACTTTTAAATATCAATTACACCCCATGAGTGGTATAACAATAGGAAAAAAATACAAAGTAACACCCCATGGGTGGCCTAGGTTGGGGAAAAAACCTCCAACAATCTCAAAGGTTCTAGTGGGAAACCTAAATAGGTTCCAATTAAATCAATTCAATTATTCAATTCATTTTAGGGGAACCACCAGAAAGTATAACATGAAGTACAATGGTAATTAGCTATATAAAACACCAAACCATGAGGGAAAGGTATATAACTCCTACCATATGCCCGTATTAGAGCACTCGTCTAGTATCACCTTATGATTTGATCCAGATCAGAAGAAAAACAAATAATAGATGAATAATCTAGAAATAGTTCATATTATCTTGTACCTAAATAAATTCATTGATATGAAGTGAAATAAATAATTACACAAGATGATTGAAGAAATTATTGGTTCAAATATAATGAGGCTGATGACATTCGATTCTGAGTTCGTATAGAGAATCAGGAGAAAAACATATGGAAGATCCCCAAACGGTATCTCTCAATGCATGAGGTCCATCCATGAAAAAGAAAAAAAATAGATTTAGTGAAAAAATGGAAATTTACACAAAATTTACCGGGCCACATGGTTTGGCCACACATTTTCCCAAACGATATGGTAATCGTACACCCTTCACTATCTTAAGGGGGAATGTCGCACGGTCATGGTGCATGGATTGAAAAACTGTGCGACGACCATGAATTTTAGCTCTTCTAAAAATTGCATTTTACTCCCACAAGTGTTAACCTGAGGTTTCATGGTTTTATCAAACCATGTGACCTCCTACACCCCACTATCAAGCCCACACTATTAGGGGTAACCATGTTGGTTGTCTCGCACAGTTTCTCCTAACTGTGAAAACTATCTATTTTTCTTCAAAGGTCAAGATTTAGGCCCCAAAAAATACCTATACTACCCTAAAACTCCCATTACCTGAACTAGCATTTACATTAGGCCATAAATAATTATTTAAACTAAAAACAAAAGATCCTTACCTAATAGGAAACTAGGGATCTTATACAACATGAGTGGTGTTTTGAAGTTTTAAGTTCGGGTTTTCAAGATTAAAAAAATGTTTTAACATGATTATTAATTTCTATAATAGTTTTCAAAGAATGAGTATCTAAAGAGACATCCTAAATAGACCATTTACGCCTTTTTGTCACTTTAAAGAGGATATTTTAAAGTAAAAAATATTTTAGATATGGTTTTCAAAAGTGGTTTTGAAAACATATTATTGATTTTACTAATTAATGCCCAGTTGAAATATTCTTAAATGATTTTATAAAATGATATACACCCAAATGGAATACCCATACCCTGCATGTATTCATGAGCTTGTAAGTTTACATGATTGTGATGTTCTTATATATAAACTAGAGGAGATTCACATTGGGGGGAGGGGTAAGGAGGTAAGATGAGGATATGATAATTAATTTGTGATTAATATATGATTTATTTTTTATCACCTCCTATCACTATCATCATGGGGATCCTAGGTGTATTAGTGAGAGATTGAGAGATGATTACAATCTAGTTATGTTGATACTGACTATATCCCCCTTGGTATAGGATAAGCTTTGGGTTAGTTCCATCAATGAGGATAGTTGAGAGAATTTTGTTGGTTATAGTTTAGGAATTCATCAATAGACCAAAAAATGATTCCACCTAAGTATGTATAAGATTCTATCGTGGGATGTTTTGTAATTTCCCAGGATTACCTATCCTCTATAGTTTCCAGTTTTCCCCACTTAGTTTGTTTATTACTTATCTTTATTATTGATCTCGTATGATGTGTTCTACTAGGTCCACTTTTATGTTATTTTTCTACCTTATTAGAACCATTTACTACTACTTCCTCTGTTTCATTATTTTTTTTGTCACTTGACATATTCCATGTTATATTATTACTTTTATTAATTCAGTCCATTTATTTAGTTGATGCTTCATTTTTGGTTCTTTTTAGTTCTTTCTTTTATGATTTTAAAGGGGGATGTTCAAAAAGTGAGCTTTAACGTAAATAAGGGGTTTTTAAATGTTTCTTTTAAACATGTTTGAGTTTTAAATATTGGTTTATTATAAATCAAATAGGAATTTATTTAAAAGATAAAAACCTATTTTTAGTATGAATTTCAAACTACCATTTATAGTTTGTTTTGATGGAGGGAATTATTGGATTATTTGGTGAATATCCACTAGGTTTTTATGATCACACCCTATCTATTACACTCTATATCGATAGAACCATGTTTTTTATAGGTTCAGGCTCAGTTCTTGGTCATTCTTAGAGTGAACTGGATTGGATGATGGGTACTGGCCTTGAGGTAACATACATATTACATGGTTATTTTGGTTATATTTTTATATAATGTATATATCATCCATGTATTCCCTTTTTTATTCTTGATGTCGTTTAAGTTCCTCTATTTTTGTATATTTATTTTTAATTTATTAAGGACATTATCTCTGGTTATGTCCCATTTGGTTTGTTATTTTTTTTATTTGTTTATTTTTACTACACATGGATCTATGATATAGGAATTGGTCATGCTAGAATTTTGGGTGGAAGTACTATGTCTCTTTCTATTTTTTGGGTGAAATTATTCCCATCATATTCACTTTTATTCCCTTGGCACTTCTCGGAATCCCATCGGGATCGAGAATTCTTCTTGGGCCTTGCCACGGGTCAACTTTGGTGCCCAATTTTCATCAAAAAAATGGTATCAAATAACCCTTGTTTATTTAGGTATGTCTGGTAGACTGGAGTTAGGACTTTTAGATCTCAACAGGTAGGATAAAAAGAGTCTATCTTTTTCTTAATCATTCTGAACCTTTAGTTTCCATGGGATGTTGGGTTGTGAGTCTTGAATTTTGATTTATTTATTTACGGCTTTTTTTAGATTTATATTGGTGGTTTTTGAGGTTATATTGGTATTCTATAGGTGTTTCATAGGTTTTATATGTTTTGGGAGTGAAAATAGAGGGAGAAATAGTGGGAAATTATTTTCCCACATGGTATGGAAAGCCATACGATGCCCATGTACATTTTTTAGTTACCTTCTAGTGGTAGTTTCATGGTTGGAACATGGTCTTACAAACAATGAGGCCAAACCGTGCACAATAACTAACCCCTCTTTAATAATTTTTTATATCCCGTATGCATCTAGATTGTTTCTAGTTATGACTATTTACCATTTAGGATAAAAAAGAGGATTTAAATGTGTTTGGATGTTATTTAATCAAATTTTTGATAATAAATGGTGTTGAAAACTAGTTTTTAATAGAAAAAAAGTTAAGTTTTAAAGGTAATAAATGAATTTTGTAGACTAATTTGAAATTATTTAAAGGTTTTGGATTTCAAGATTATTTTAGTAAGGGATTTATGAAATTGTAAATCACTATTTAATGGAGTTTGATAATAATAAAGATGTATTTTATGATGAATTATTATGAACTTGATATTTATATTTTAAAAATTATTTCAAGGAGTAAATCACATAATTGTGAGTTTATTTTCAAGAATAATTTTTTAGCTCCAAGACAAGTATGGGTTATTATAATCTTTTAATTAAAAATTATTTTAAATAAAAAATAGGTCGATTTTTAGTTTTGTGAATGAATCTTAATTTTAGATTACGGGGTTTTAAAATTTGAAATGGGCCTTCTAATTTTAATTGGTGTTTTGATTTCTTGGGTGGTGATTATGATTTTTTATTTAAGTTTTTCTATTTTACCTATGGTTTATCTGGTTTGAGAAGAGTTATATTTTAGTAAATTCTTGATTTAATTCCATTATACTTTATTACCTAGCATTCCTCCTAGAAATGTCCATATGGGTTGTGGTAAATTTTTGTTTTAGGATGTTCCTGAGTTTGTATTTATTATGTATTAAGAAGTTAAATGTTTTTGGGTGTAATAATTACCTAAAATCCAAACCATTATTGGTGGTTAAGACTTGCCTAAGAGTTCTTAGTTAGAATCTATTTTTCTATTGGTAATTTAATTCATTTTTCTCGAGTTATTGGTTGAGGAATTGATGAATTATTTATTCTTAAAAGAGAAATTTGTTCGAACCTTAGATAATGAGTGTTATAATATGAATTGGATCTATTTTAGTATATGATTAGTGGTGCCATGGTGCATAGGTTTATTTCTAGGGGTTATCCTAGGATGGGTGGTGACCTTTCTTCTGGTCTTGGTGAAGGTCCTCTATCCATTGAAGAGAATATTCATTGAATGTTCTAGTGTGATTGAGTTGGGAAATCTATGTTTTCTCCTTCCGTGCTGTGAAATACTTTTATCATGGAGGATAGGTAAGTTTTTTTGAAACCCTTGTAACATTGAGTATTATATTTTGGGTTGGGTGGTAATTTGAGAGAACCTATTTTGGATGTTCCCTTTTCTTACTTTCCCCTTTCCTTATCTCATTTTATCTATCCTCTATTTTTCCTAGTTTTAATCTTTGTCATTCATTTTGATATTTATTTTATCTTGTCATCATTTGGATAATTTTTTTTATTTATAAATTATATATGTGACATAGATTATGTATTATTTCTTGAATATTTTTAGTTATATGTGTTTCTCTATAGTGTCTTTTGGTTCTTTTTTCAATCCACCATGATAGTGAATTATTAAATGGAGGGGATACCCAATAAGGGCCTCCATTTTATGATATTACTTTGAGGTGTTCAGGTGTGAGTTATAAATTAGAGATAGAAAATTTATGAAGGTTTTAATTAGATTTTTGTGGATTTTAGAGATCATATTAAGAGTTCCTATTTCTTTTTAGTTATACTTTATGGTTTGTATTTACCTTGTCTTTGAAACTTGGTGACTGTATAAGGGAGGAAAGTTCTATAATGGGAATAATTTTCATTTCAAAATATTTATTTTACATATTATTTTATCTATTTAGTTATTATTTGTATTTCTATTGAGTTTTGGGTCAAAATTTCATGAATTTTTAAGAATTTTGAGTTTCACAGTTGGGTGCATGGTTGTCTCATGGTTAGTAGTAACCATGAAAATACCCATAAAAAGTATTTTAGTTGTTAATATTTACATTTTATGTGGTTGGTGCATGAGTTACCCAATACTTATCCAAATTGTGTATCTATCAAGGTGTGTTTAGTGAGGGGAACATGGTTGAACCATAGTTTGGTAAACAATGTGAAAAAACCATATAACATACCTAGATTTCTTAAAATATTGAATTTACTAATATACCACTCGAAAAATAAGACCCCAATTAGCATTCAATCTTACCCACTCAAAAAAGTTGCATCGAGGGAGCCCTACATGCATCCCCATGGTTTCTACTTTTAATTTTAGGTCTTTTCTCTTCTAGTTTAATCTATTTCTTCCATGTTAATGAATTTTCATCTTCTCCTCTTTCTTTTTATCTTGTTTTCCTTCTCTTTTTTTCCTTGGTTTATTATTTTCGGAACCATTGGTTGAGGGTTGTACCTAATGTGTTGTGATACTTGATACTAAGGTATATGGGTTATCTTTTAGGTCCTTCTCCTCCCATATTCACGGGCTTCACACAATCCACACTCCATTTGAGTATATGTTTCCATACATTTTTCTTTTCTTAATACACTATGATTAATTGAGCTTTAAAAATATGTTTCCCCAAAATTATGGATTTTTAGAGGTATATGATGAGTATGTTAAGGTTTTGATAAAATATATTGATTCATGATTTTGTTTCTAAGGAAAATTGTGAATACTAGGTGTTTGAAGAATTTATAAAATGGTTTTCTCAAGGTGTCTGGTTATTTTTTGATAATTTGGACCTTATTATGTTCCATGTGATTTGAATCAAGGGTTTTAGATATTTTTTGACATTAATTTCTATACCCTTTGGATTTTTATGTGTTTTTTCTTATAAAAATTACCTTTTAATTTATGACTTGGGATTATGAATTCTTGTTTGTTACTTCTTGAGGCATTGTTGACTTGTATTCCACATGAGTGGTGTTTTGGAATTTTATGTTTGGATTTACATGATTCAAAAGTAGTTTTAACATGACTCTTAAATAAAAAGTAGTATTCAAAGAAGGATTATATAAGGATACTTCCTAAATAAAATATTTAGGAATATTTTTAACTTTTAAAAGGATTAAAATTAAATTTGTTTTGTATTGGTTTTCAAAGGGGGTTTTGAAAATATATTATTGGTTTTGAAATTAAGGCCCAATTAGAACCATCTCAAATTAAGGCCTGGTTGGCTCGATCGACACCTTCTTATTATGTATAACACATAGGGGCTTCACATTGGGGGTGGGGAAATTATTTGGGATGAAAATATTGTACTTAATTTGTGATCGATATATGATTTATGTTCCAGAAACTTCTATATCTATCATTATGGGGATCCTATGCATCTTAATGATAGATTGGGAGGTGATTACTTCTAGTAATGATGATAAAAACTAGATCCTCCTTGGTATAGGACAATAATTTGGGGAGTGTCACCAATGAGGCTAATTGAGAGCATATAGTTAGTTATAGACTAAGAATGCATTGATAGGCTGATAGATGATTTTACTCGAGTACCTCTAGGATCCTCTGATGAGATGATTATGAATTTCCCACGATTACTTATCCATTATGATTTCCTAGTTACCAAACTTATTTTCATAATTTTTTATCATTATTATTGATCTCTCATGATGTGTTCTAATAGGAATAATTTTATGTTACTTTTTTACCTTACTAACTCATTGACTACTGTTTCCTCTGTTTCATTATTTTTCTAGAACTTGACCTATTTTATGTTATATTATTACTTTTATTTATTTAGTTGATGATTCATTTTTAGTTATTTCATGTTCTTTATTGTTTATATTTAATGGTTATTTTAAAGTAAGATTTTCAAAAGTAGATATTTAAATTAAAAAAAGATTTTAAATTTTTCTTTAAAACATGTTTTAGATTTAAAGACTAATTTTTGGGAAATCTCATGGTTGTTTATTTAAAAATTTAAAACCTAATTTATATTTTTATTTCAAACTAGAATTTATGTTTTCTGGTAATGTAAATGTTTATATTCTATTGTAATTATCTACCATGCTGTTATACTCACACCCTACACATTCCACTCATTGTTGGTAGAACTGAGTTTGTTTTGTAGGTTCTGGTTTAGTTCTTGGTCTCTCTTTGAGAGAGTTGGTTTGAACGATCGATGTTGACCTTGATTCCATATGAAGATTTTTTTTGATTATTTTAGTTCTATTTTTGTGTCATGAATGTATCAAAAAAATTATCCCTTTTGTATTCTGGATGTTGTTTTAGTTCCACTACTGTTGTATATTTATTTTGAGTTTGTTAAGTAGTTGTTGTTTAGTTATGCTCTATTTGGTTTGTTATTATTTTGTATCTATTTATTTTTTTCATGAATGAATCTTTGATATGTAGAGTGGTCATGATAGAATTTTAGGTGGAAGTTTCTCTTTCAGATTGCTGGGAGAAATTTTTCCCATCATGTTCATTTTTATTCCCTTGGAGCTTGTTGCTATCCTGTGGGGATTGAGAATTCCCCTCAGGGCTTACCACTGGATGACTTGGGTGATAAGTAAAATGGTATCCCAAAATGGTTCATGAGAACCATTATGAATTTATTCATAATGTAAGAGTAAATAATTTATCTGAAAACGCATTAATTATATTAATTCATTAATATTATCCTCTCTAATGTTTCCTCTTATGAAATGTTTATTAATGACATCCAATAAAATAGATTCTCAAATGATAACACTTATCATTTGGATTAAAAAAAATCACAGGATTCAATATGAATTATACAATATAATTCTTCATTCCCAATTATATATACAAATAGTACTCAATGATTTTCTTGGGCAGTTTTAAAGCATACCATTTTTAATATGTACCTGTACCCCACAAAACTCATATCATACCACAAGATATTACATAAATATATTATATAGATTTATTGATTTAGGGAATATATAAAACAATAAAAACCTAAAATATATGTAATATAATATGAATAATATAGTAGGAAACTGATATTAATATAAATGAATAATTTAACTGTATAACAATAGATTCATGAAAAATAACTATACAATGCTACACCCCATGGGTACTCCCAACTATGAACAATACAAAATACTACATAAAACTAAACAATATATATACATAAAGTAAATTCCATTTCCTCACAATAAATAATCCATGAAAGAACCACCAATCACCACCATACACCATGAACATCTAGGGAGGGTACTCCAATAGCAACTACCACCTCTGAGTACCACCATTGGTCTCTTAGAATCTAATCTACATGAACAAATCCAACTCGATGATCACTAATCCCATATTTGAATTATGAATCAACTACAAAAACACAAAATGTGTGGAAAAAAGTCCAATTAAAGGGTTAATATAAACATACCTAATAGAATACCTTGAAATAATAATTGAAATATGAACAAATTAGTTAGCTCAAAACCATCAGTATAAGAGTTTTACTAGATAATAAAAAACTTAAATATGCTTTACATGAAAGTTATACATGAACATATGGATGTTTATTGTCTCCATAACTAAGTTAATATTTGCGAAGAATCATGATATACAAGTATCTAGTGATACTTTGGTTAGAATAATACTTGGTGTGTCCAAAGTCCACAACCTAGTTGCAAGTAACACTTTAGTGGTGCTCAAGGATTGAAGGGAGAATCCAAAAAATTATGGTAGTTCAATTGATCAAAGTTCACATACTTAAGTTACTCAATAAAATCATATAATACATTTCATCCAAACAATATAATTCCACAAATTCCTCATATCACCCCTTTACAACTAAGGAGTGGGACTATGTCCCATTAGAAAAAATGTAAATCACTCACCAAAACTCAGATTTAAATATTCCTAAAAGCAAAATGGAATATCGGGACATGCCAAGTGTCAAAAAAAAACAATCACACAAACTCTATAAATTTCCAACCACCCATTATTAATTAATATTAGAGGACGATTCCTTGTTGAGGGGTGTGAACATCAATCGTGGGAGTACTTGATCACTATGGAGTACCGAAGTACTGACTCTATGGATGAAAAAATGAACCCTAACATAAAAGGGAGTACTAAATATATATAATATATGAGGAAAAAAAATCCTATCATGAGTATCTCTCCAGGGGAGTACCTATACCACATGCATGGAGGACCATGCCCTGACATACAGGGGAGTACTTGAACTATATGTTTTCTCTAAACACCTTGACCAAACCCTATCATTGTATCTAATAAGATAAGACCCTTGAACTATAAAAAATGTCATAGATAGACTATTATGAAAAAAATGATCCTTCCATCGAGCTTTATGTATAGAATAACCTAGTATGGACAACTCATACATCCAAAACTAACACCTGGGTTAGAAATCATAAAAAATACAATAAATTTTCTAGTACATGGTGCATCTATTAGGGTATATGATGTGTAGGTATCTAAATCAAGGTTGTCCATGTACCACTATTTCAGAACTCATGTGAAGTAAACATACACAACATGCATAGTTAGGTACATGGAATGTACGGATAAGAGACATATGATTTAATATTACATACATAGAAAAAACTCCATTTTATTTTTACATAGATTGCATGATGTGTGATATGGGAAGTACATGTCATGTGGGTTCATTGAATCGATGTATATATCATTACACACTGAGATAATTGGTCCCACAATACATGTAATGTTATCCAAAGTCACATGGCATGTGAAATTTATAACTAATGAAATCCCTAGCTACTACATAAGTTGGTATACATGTTATGTATTCTTGGGTCCACACTTTGTGTAATTAGGAAAATTAAAAACAATACAGATTCATTACATGAAATATTTTTATCTAAATGTATGACCGTTTGCATCACCTTATTCAAACATTACAATATCCATTGCACCCCAAAATATCCACCTTATCCCCAAAGATTATTATTCATCAGGATGTCACCTATATTTATGATTATGTTCATCTGCACTGGTTGCAGCCAACACCCGATCCCTCTTACCACTATATACTAGAATAACCCATATAAATGAAAAACTTTTGGACACCAAAAGTTTTTTTTAATTTTCCATGATTTGAATAATTTTCTAGTCTCTTTGAGTCAAACCACCGGAAAGGATGAATCTTGATTGTGTGCAAAGAATGTGATAGGGGTAAGAACAAAAAAAGGTAGAGGTTGAAGATGAGTTCTATCCTCCCAATACAAGTTCATATCCATGACTAATGAAGAATGAAAAATATGAGAGGTAGAGATATCAATCACCATGATAGAAAAAAGAGAATAAAATATAGTTTAAGTGAATGTTCTATAGTAAATAATTAAATCATAAATAAATAATGATGATCGGTAACTCGATCAAACTCATTAGCCAAGATAATACTATCAGTAATAATATTATTTTAGTAATATTAATAATAAATAACTTAAGTAATAAGAATGATTGTACTTAAATTTTAATAATTAAATGGAATAATTTTTTATCAAATTAATTTCCTTTAAATGAAAAAATAAAAATAATAGTTGGAACATGGGAATAAAACATTCATTTTCCATAAAATAATAAACCATGAATGAATCAAATGAAAAATACATTATCCAAATAATAATAATAAATTTAGTATTATTCTCTATCAATTTATTCCATGAGGATAATATATCAATATTTGGCTATTTATTGAAGAATTTCCTTTAGTATATGTAAAACCAATGATTAGAGAATCTCTAACCTCCAAGCCATGGGATATAAAATATAGAAATATTTGTTTCCTTAATCTAGGATAGTATTTTCTATCAATATTTTTGACACCCCTATAGTTCACTAAATTTAGATTATCCATTCTAAAAAATAGAATGAATGAAATAGAGGGACCATGATCTAATACCAATTGAACTACCTAGGAATTAATTACATCAATGTGAAGTGGGGATTAATTAGTGGAGATAAATTTTTATATTTTCTTCAAAATTTTATCAACCTGTGAAACATATAAACGTTTGATTTATTTCATTATAGAGCCTCAACAATAATCACGTATATCGAAAATAAAGAGATAATGAACATGAAGATTTTTGACAAGGTTTTTAACCTTCATAGGTAACCTAATCCTTTTTGTGGTTGGTTAGTCTCCCTATCAAAGGTTTCAAAAATCACAATATTATAGTGTTGGAAAAGTGTCATGACATGATAGACTATAGTTACAATAGAATATAAAATTTATCATTGCATTTATAAATGATATGAAACCAAGAAAATATAAGTATCTATGAAATCTTGGCTTCTTCAATAATAATAGAAATAAATCTCCTTCCATGTGCCTTTAGAAATACTCAAGGGAATCTGATCACTTCTTATAGATCTTATATGAAACTTCTTGTCAATATCAGCCTCAATTTTTTTATTAAATTCTTTATCTCAAACTAATATAGATGATATGAACTTAACATAGAGTAGTATAAAATTTTATTATCTATTAAATTATATTCCACTCACTATCATTTATATTATAAAAATATTTCTACTACATTTTTTTTCATACATCACCTTACTTCAATCTTCATTGAATCAATATTCTCAAAAGGCATTCCATTTATGATAAATAAATTGCTCATATATAACATATAAGCTATAATTGGAAAATTAGGAATATATTAAGGTTTCCAACAAAATGAATCATTTTAAAATTCCAATTTTTGGTTTCCAACTAAATTATTTTAGTTTCCTAATAAAGTAAAAAATGTAAAGTCTCTTATCATGTTGATTTAAATTTGATAAAAAAATGTGATTTCAGGTAGATATTAAATACCATATCTTTATCCTCCTACTCATGACGCAACAACACCAGAAGAAAAATACATCTTCTTTAGTTGAAATTTCTTTTCTAAACTAGATCAATCTCACAATTTCATTTTCTTTTAAACATATTGCAACAAAAACAAGATTACAATGAGTTTCATTTAAAACTAAAATCAATAACTGAATTTTTTTCACTGTTTGAGCTAAAAACCTGTCGTTCTAAACTCGATTGTGAAGTTGGAATTTCTATCTGGATATTTTTTTGGGAGATATTAATGTTTGAGAAAGTATAAAAAATCAATATTTATTTAATAAATATTAAATGACCCGAATTAATCACTCGACTCAAAATATCCCAAAAATATTTCCTTAGGGTTACTGATTAATTATAGAAACAATTGAACCATCAGAAAATTTTTATAGGGCCATTTAGTAAGTGAAATTGACTGTTTTACCCTTTATAAAGGCCTTGGGCTCTATTACTCCAAATTGTACTTTGACTTCTACATGAAAAAACATAGATCATTACAAATATGTGATCATAGAGGATATATAATGAGGATGCATAGATAAAATGAATAAGTGATTGATAAATGATTAATTTTTATGGTTGGTTAGAATTTTGGAAGTGATCTCATAGTAACATGAATGATAAATAGAATTGGATGTTATAACCTAGTGTAATAAATGAACTAAAATAATCTTTATATAAAAATAGTTTTAAATTCATTTGTTAATTGAGTATTGATTGACACATAGTTTAGGGTGCTCTTCACACATAGTTGAGTGTATATTATTTAATTGGGAAGTTCAAATTATGTGGGGAACTATACTTAACTAAGATTGGCATCAATGAATTACCCAAAACTAATATAGTGAAATTTTAGTATAAATTGTAAAAAAATTCTTGTTTTGGATTTATAGGAGATGTGATCTAATGTAGTTTTCTAACAAAAATCCTACCATAAAACACTCTTTATCATACCATATCAAAATCATGGATGATATGGGGAGGTTATAAGGATCATTTCCCATAAGAATATTCAGGTGACTAAATATTCTCAATATAATAGTGAAGCATTAAAAATATTTCCTAAAAATATTTGGGTACATTTATGATTAGTAAATCAGCATTATAAATTTTGTTAACTTTTATTATGGGTCATTTTGGTTGAATATGAATTCCTTCAAAAAATAACTACTTGTAACAACAATTTTGGTAAAAAAACTATATCAAAAATATTATTATAGCAACTTATGACATCAGATTTCAAACCAATCAAATATAGATTTACCATGAATGGATTTTATACCATGCATAAAAATTATTCGTGATATAACTGAAATGTTTAATCATAATAAGAGAGTAATGAAATGGGTCGTATTGGCCGTCACAATTACATTCATAAAAAAATGTAGAAAACATGTTTGTTGGTTATTTACAATAGACACGTTCCATTAAAAATATTATTCCAAAAAATTGGATATATTGAATATAGAAGCTACGATTTTTCATGGAGTTCATTTCTATCATAAGTAGCAATTAGAATTAATGAAATCAGTCACAACTGTCCATCCTAAATAATTCAACCATTAAACAATGAATTAATTCTAAAATAATTATAATAGAAACCCTCAAGTTACGAAATTATATCATGAAATAAATAAACCATAAATTGGATTTTGAACCAATATTCCCTTATGAAATCATTTCAACCCTCTCCCTTTCTCATAATAAAATTACTATATGATATAGATTTACTATTCAAGTTTAATCTTTAATTGTTTTTTTCTCAATAAGGAGGAATTTTTACAAACAATTATTTTTTACAGTAATTAGTTACTTATTTTTATTTTATTTATTGCTATATATAATGTTTTTAAATAGTTTTTGATTAATTTTTTTTTAATTTTAAAAAACAAATTGAGAATTTCTTGTGCTTATTTACATAAGAAGTCTCTTATAATAAAAAAAGTAAAAGGATAATGACTATTACTAAGAAAACATAATTAATAAATATTAATAAATAAATATTATTTATTTAATATTACAATTATACTAAAATGAAAATATTAATTAAAAATAAAGAAAAATAATATAATAAAATAAAGAATTTACTAAAAATAATAATTGATAAATAATAAATTATATTATAAATTCATGAGAATTAGTTAAAAAAATTTAATATGAACAATAATTTTAATAAAAAGTAAAAATTATAATTAAATTTTCTAAGAATTATAATTTTTAATAAAATTATTAGAAAATTATTTTCAAAAAATTAATATAATACAATAATATTATTTTAAATTTTATATGAATTTAATTTATATGTTTATAAAATATACCAAAAAGGTTATAAATAATAATAATAGTTAAATATATATATATATATATATGTATATATATATATATATACATACATGTGTGTGTAATAAGATTGGTAAAAATAAAAAATCATAAAATTTTATAAAATTAAACGATGGAAAAAAAATATTATTGAATAAAAATATATATAATATAATGTACTATAATATTACTATATTTTTTAATGAAATTAGTAAAAGTAATTTGAAAAACTAATAAAATATTATAAAATTTCTAATAAAAATAAAAAATATTTAAAATTAATTAAAAACTAATATATTATTATTAATAAAATAAAATAATAATGACTAATAATTTTTTAATTTTAAAATAATTAAAAAATTATAATTTTATATAGAATTAATAAAATACTATTAATAAATATTGATAAGGCCAAAAAAATATTAAGGTTTTTAATATATAAGTAAATTTTAAAGGAAAATATTTAAAACTAATAAAATATTAGTATTAAAATAAATAATAAATATATAAATCAGTAATTTAATATATTGTTTTAAATTATTATTTTATTGATAGTAAATTATATATTACTTAAATAATTTTAATATAATAATAGATAAAATTGTACTTTATAAAAAATATTACACTTTAAATCTAATTAGCTATAAATTATTAAAAAATTTAAGTTCTACATTTTTAATATATCATTATGAATATAAATTATAATCAAATTTTGTTAAATAATTTATAATACTTTAAAATAACTTATTATCATTTTTTTAGATTTTTTTTAAAATTTTTAATTATAACAAAATTCATTAAAAATTATTACAATAATATCTTAATTAAAATTAGTTATGTAAAAAAATTAATAAAATTAATTAATACTGTTACAAAAATTAATTTAAAACTAATTTATACTTATATAAAATAATATTTTAAAAAATAAAAATACATTTAAAAAATTATAAAAAATATTAAGTTATATAAAATTTATAAAATATTATTTCATAATAAAATTGTAATAATAATAATTATTAGTCTATAGTTTAATGATTATTATTTCATTTTTAGTTTAATAAAAAAAATTCCATATTAATATATTAAATTCATTTAATTAACAATAAAATACTATTTTATAATAATAAAATAGTTAGTATTATTTTTTTAGAAAATATTTGATATAGGAAATTGAGATGAATTTTTATCATAAGATTATGATCCGATAAATCATAGAAAAAAACAACCAAATCTATTATAAATCATATTTTTAGTGATAATGTCAATTTTTTTATTGCACTTACATCATAAAATGTTAGATTTGTTATGTTAGTGACAATTAAGTGCCCTGTTTAAGAAATGAGACATCGGGAGATTTGAAATCTATGATAATGTAGGTGTTCATCAATTAAGTTTCATATTTTTGGAAGATTAATTTTTTTTTGTGGAAAAATGGTAAAATAATTTTAGAGGAAATTAAAAAATTTGTTTTTCCAAATCCACCATATTTTTAACATTTAATAAGCACAAAAACTGGACAATATTTTCAAGAATAATATTCTCTTAATGATAATTTAAATTCTAAATTTAAATAAACTCAATTTTATGCACAATTTAAATATGATGATAAGACCACAAATCAAATATGTTTTTAATAAAATTATGAGTTGATTGAAAGATTATGTTATAAAATCATATTTTGGAATGTCAAATAGTTTTTTTGATTAAATGTTTTATTTCATTAAATCATTGTTTCTAGATGGAAAAAAAAATATTTTATATTTCTATGAAATAAATAGGTTGGCACATAATATGGGTCTTAGTTATTAGAATATTCATGCATATTCAAATTATTTTATTTTATGTTATGTTAATTATGAATCTTTAGTTAATTTTCCAACATGTGAACAATCATGGTACAATGATATTCAAAAAATAAATTTTGACTTTTCCTATATAGTAGTTTGGAAATATATATTTTTTCCTAGATTAAAACATGTGTTATTATCTTATAAAATATATTTCTTCATAACATGGAACCAATCAAATATTTCTATAAATAGTGTCTTAAACCATCATGGTGAAATTAATTATTGCAAAAAAATAGTTTTAGTTCATTTTTATTTTTTGTAATAATTTCATGACATACATTTCGGTCTTCCTATTGAAGTATTTTATTCATTTTTTACTTACAATGATCAATAATCTTTTTTTCCAACTTTAATAACTGCATATAACTTACCTCCTTTGATTTTGATAAAGGCGCCATAAATCTATTTAGTGTTATCAATTCAAGGTCATCTAAATAATAATATTGATGTTATTTTGTAACTAATGATTGATGATTAAATGTTATTATTGAGTTATGGTGTATGTATATATGATGTAATTTTATAAAAGAATTTTCTCCTTGGAGTAGAATTAATGTGGAAAATTTATATATTTACTTCATTTGGATTATTACCAGGATAGAGTACGCATGGTCCTAAATGCTAGTTATAATGCATGGGTGATACTAAAGTGGTTATTCTTATTAATTAAATAAATCCTAGTTTTTTAATATCATTAGATATTTATTATTGTTGTATTTCCAATTTGAATGAATAAAAATAATCTTGAAAGAGGTATAATAAATTAAGATGGATCTCTATCATTGATCTCAAGTATTCAAGTTAAATATATATTTTCTTCATTATATTTAATTACTTTAGACCAATTACAAACCAATAAAAAATATGTATCTTTGGGAGAGATCACTATTGGATAATATTAATTATTTTTTAGAATATTCCTTATTGAAAAATATATTGATCTAAGACATTGAAATAGTAATGAATATTTCATGGAAATAAATTTTTATTCAATTTCATTTAATCAAATTTAAAGAGAAATTTTTAAAAATTCTATATGAAAGATAAATCCATAATTGGTAAGAATTCTCCCTCTCAATCCAAACATAAAATGTTAAAACCAATAATACGATGAAGACTCCAAACTATAAGGAATTTATTTAATTTAGTCACCTAATATAACAAATTATAAAATAAAGAGGCCATAAAATCCAAACCCTTAATAAACAACTCTATACTAATCCTAATTTTATTAAGTCCCTAAAGCAAGATATGGATTGAGTATTCTTCTATTCCAGTTGTTACTTAGTGCCAACTCTCATAGTTCAATCCCTTATCAAGAATCAATCTTCATTTGATTCCTTGATTATAAAACACCATTCAATATATAATTTTATCATTATAGTGCATAAAGAGGATATTAGTGGTATCTATGGCAGTCTCTACTTCCTCCAATACACCATGTGTCTCCCAATTTCAATTTGAACACAACTATTTTCATTCCTCTCAATTATTGAATCTATATCCTGGCCTGTGGTGACTTCTAAAAGCCCCTCCACTAGAAGAAGAATCCCTTACCCCTTAGGGTTTTCAAAGAAAACCTCATGTTGTGGAGGAAGCTTCTATGTCATCAGAGGAGATTCAAACCCAATGTTTCATATAGGCATCATAACACCCATGAAAGAAATTTGGTTAGGTTTCCTGATTCTACCACCCTTTCCTGGTGATCTAGTTTTCAATGGTTTTGGAGGATAATAATAGTCTTTAAAATCCTTAAATTCCTTCCTTACATTAAAAACCAATGGAACTTTTCTTTCTTTCATCCTATTATTTTAATAATATTCTACTAGCTACTCATCCTGTTTATACTCAGATGTGGTCTAGTACTACATAGATATCCTTGCATCATACTATGATGGTTTCTATACTTGGGAACACCTATCCTTCCTTATCATTCTAGGTTCCACCATTTACACCCCCTTAAATCTTCTGAACCTATTAACACGTCTTCTAAATTGGATAATATATTGTAGAGATGAATTATTCAGGAAACCCAATGATTAGAGTAGTCAAAGAACCCATTCATGCTGGGATGACTGTTGGATATGGATTGATGAATCTATTATACACCATAAACCTAGAACTAGTCCCCTATTTTTTTACTCCTCCGACAGAGTCCTGACCCATGTTCCTTGTACCGATTTCCCAATATCATTCGTTATATAACCTCAAGCATACCTCCCCGTACACCAGAGTCTACTAACTAGTATAAAGGGTCTAATAAGTCATGTGGAGAGACTATACCCTCTTTATCAAAGTACAAAAATAGTGGAAATAAATTTTAATAACCCGGTTCTTATTCTTGAGGTATGAGTTTCTTCTTTTCATTTTTCCTTTAGTGTTTTTGAGAAAATAAGGAAAATGGGGAAAAATCTTAAAATTGGTGGGTACATGCCATATACTTTTCCACACGTCGTGTAATTTGGCAGTGTGGGATGAGTATACAGGGCGGGTAGGCCTGTCGGTGATGAAGGGTGTAAAAACTGACTACACACCGTGTACTTATTATATACACGCCGTGTAATCAGTCAGTAGGTGAACAGTAAGGCAGTGGGAGTAGCTGCTAGGGGAACGGTAGTACACGCCGTGTGATAAGAAATACATGTCGTGTAATCAAGTTAATTGATGTACAATGTGGCGGTGAAAAGTAGCCATTAGAGGAACATTTAAAAAATGGAAAGTACATGCCGTGTACTTGATAGTACACACTGTATAGTTGTGTTTTTTTTATTATAAAGCATCACTAGCCTCCTCTTTCGATAGATGAAGTTTAGAATGCCGAGAGGCTGCAGGAGAGAAGGCTGGACCTTGGAAGAGCTCCTGACCGAACACCAAGACTCTGATTCCTTCTCCGATGATCATGTTTGGACTACGCAGATGAGTTCTTCTCTCTTCTTGAACCTATTATTCCAATTATTTCTTGAGTGGAAGTTACGTGGGTTTGAATTGGTTATCATTTTTCCCAGATCTACGTTGTTCTCATACATTTCAGGAGGCATCATTCGCATATATCAATCAGTGGAGATCGAGGTAGGTGGTCTGGTGTTTATTTCCAACTGTTGGGTGATTTTTGTGTACCGTTGTGCCACGATCCCATGTTCGGGGTGTCGTGTGGCTGATGCCATGGCTGTTAAGATATATAGAATTGCATAGATAATCTATTAATAAATATAAACTTATTTTTGGGATCATTGCTTGGATCCAGGGCCACTCCATGGGTGCGTTTCCCTTGTTTAGCCATTTGGCTAGGATACCCGTGGGTATGCCATGATTGTAAGCATGTTTTGAGTTTTATTGAGAGGAAACATATATAATTTCTTGTTTGTATATTGGGCTCATCCCGGTTACTTGCTTAGCCTGAGGTCAATGTTTTGTTTAGTCCGAGGGCAGTGTTTTGTTTAGCCTGAGGGAATTGTTTTGTTTACCCTAAGGGAATTTTTCAGTTTATCCCAAGGGCAACGTTTCTTATGCTTGTGGGAAGTAATTCCATGCCTAAGGGTAGTATCACGTATGAATGAGGGCAATATTCGTTATGCCTGAGGGAAATCACCTGAGGGTTTTGATTCTGATTACCTGAGGGTAAGGATTTTCATGTCAGAGGACACTGTTTACTTTGATTATTCACTATGGTGATTTATTATGTTGTACCTGCCAAGCTAAATCACAAGTTTGGAGTTGTTAAATAATTAATAAAATGTCCATGTAACTGGTAGAGATATTAACTTTTGAGTACTGCCTAGTTTACTGCATTTTACTATTGCACACTGCTGTTGCACATTTTCACTAACAGTTGGGCACATGCCTTTGGTGGTTGTCTATTGGGATTTATTTCTCACACCCTATTTGGGTCATATATTGGGCCCAAACAGATTATATTTCTATAGGTTTTGATAAGGGTAAGAGTCCCTATGTAGGTACTTGATTGTTGCAGAGGAGTAGGAGAGCATGTTACTGAGCTTAGGCTTGCGATGCTGCTGAGTTCCTACTGCACTATTTTGCTTTGTTTTGCTATACTTGTACCTTGTACTGTATTTGATTGGAGTGTATCCTGTTTTTACTGCCTTCTTAGACTTAGGGACATATTTTATCATCATATATATATTACTATGGGTTATCTTGTGTTTTAGTACTATTGTCCTTTCAGTTTGAATTGTTTACTGCTTCTATTTTCGAGTATGTTTATATATTTCTGCTACGCTACATTTTAAAAAACGAGGTAATAGTTTACCTACTATCAGACCTAGGCCCTCACTACTAGTCGACAGCCTCTGGCTTTTGGGGAAATGTGCTTGAGGTCATGTGACCAACCGGGTTCAGGGCACCCGTTGAGTGGCACCCGGATCCAGGACGTTACAAAGTGGTATCAGAGGCATTTCATTCCTTTGTTTTACTATTTGGAGCCTATATCCAGGAATAGGATAGAATAGGTACTTGTTAATAAGCTGTGACTGGGAGTAGCTAACCCGTGTACAGGGAAAATCCAATTTACCTCATGTTGCAATTTTACTGATTTTCCACTTTTACAGTTGATCTGATTTTCACCATTTGGTGATGAACTTGTGGTGTACTGTTATATTTTTATACTGGGATCTATTTAGTTGCAACCCGATGAGATGAGGGTATTCCATCCCATGCATCATTTAGACAGATGTTAGAATCACATGCCATGCATAGTTTCCATGCCATGTATGTGCATTAGAAAATTCATGTTGTTATGATAGATGTTGTGCTATAAAAATAATGTTGTTGTGATAGGTACTTTGATAGATACATCTACTGATTATAGGGTATTGTTTCAAGTTACGATTGGGTTGAAGGACGCTAAACTTTGGTTCCTGAGAAGTATGGGCTCTCTTGGACTGGAATTTAGTGGATCATGATCTAGCTTTTTGTTACGTTTTGTACTATAATGTGAAAGGTCGGGTGCTAAACTTTGGTTCGCAGGGAGTATGGGCCCCCACATATCGTAATTTGTCATACTGACACTTGAAATTAATAAAAAAGGGGATCTATAGTTTTTTATGAGGTGTAATGTCCGAAAACCCAGACAAAACGACATGTGGTTCTATGAACACATGCCATGTACTCTTCTGTTCAGGAAGAAATAGAAAATTTTTAAGTACACGCCATGTACCGAAAGTACACGCCGTTTAGTTGGTAACTGTGTCATTGGCCGTGTAGGTAGAAACACATGATGGAAAAACTCTAGAGGGAACATGCCATGTACCGGCGATACACGCCATGTAGGCTTGACCCTGTGTCTGCTCGTGTAACTAACAACACGAATACAGAAATCTTAGTTTATACATGCCGTGTCAATGTTGAACACACTATGTAGTGTGATCTTAGGACCCGACCTTGTAACTAACAACACAGGTTGGTGTTACCTCTTTTAGTATATTCCATGTCCATCTGGAACACGCTGTGTAGTTTGAGCCGTGTATCCAGCTGTGTCATGAACAACATGGGTCGGCAAATCTCATCTAGTACACGCCGTGTACCTATGGGACCCGCTGTGTAGTCTTGACCGGTGAGAGACCATGTAGACTTGGCCATGTGGCTAGGGAGACAGAGTGGTGTACACACCGTGTGTGGGTGTAACACACCATGTACCTAGGGTTGAGACACACCCAGGCCAGCTTCAGAACATGACCATATAAGGGCTTAAGGGTACACACTATATAGACCTTATACATGCCGTGTAGTCTCGTTCAAAAGAGAGTCGTGTGGCTTAGCCGTGTATGAGGACTCAGGCAGAGGAAGAAAATTCAAGTACACACCTTGTGTGTGCACAACATGCCGTGTGTTAGAGGTGTTACACGACCAGTTCTGGCATAAGTACACACCCATGTGAAAGACTTAAGGAAACACGCTGTGTAATTATTATACACATTGCGTAGTCTTGTTTTTAAAAACATAAATGTTTTCTTTGTCCCGCTCCCTTCTTATGTTTCCAGTTCTTGGTCCTTAATAATCTTAATCTAAGGCGTGTGTTTGACCTTGTAGAGTCATACCTCCGAGACGACCACCAGTTGTTCGCCAAGAGAGCAGAAAGGATTATACTCCAGAGGTGGTAGGCCATGGGCTACCAATGGATCCTTCAACAGAGCTAGATGCGGTGCCAACCGTTATACCAGACGCAGGCGCAGATGCGCAGTTCCGTGAAGGCTTCATGTGGTTCATTCAGACATTCCAAGGAGCACCGTTGGCTACCACATCTATGGCAGAGCTGATGCATATATTCTAGCAGCAGCATCCGCCTATATTTTCAGGGGATGGAGGACCACAGGCTATATAGTCATGGCTAGATTCATTGCAGACTATCTTCGAGCATCTTGAGACGCCTCTAGGGAGGAGGGTCAAGCTCTCTACTTGCATGTTATGTGATTACTCCAAGATATAGTGGGATGTTACCAACCAGAATGAGAATCACAAAGACATGGAGTGGGAAGATTTTCAGATAGTCTTCTATGAATTTTTCTTTCCAGAGATGCTAAGGGAAGATCGAGCTCGAGAGTTCATGAATCTGCAGTAGGGAGCAATGACAGTGATGGACTATTCTACCTTCTTCATCGAGCTACAATATTTTTCACATGTTATAGTAGGCGATAAGATGTAGAGAGATAGAAGTTTTGAGGATGGTATTCGATATGACATCTGGGAACTGCTAAATTTTTTCAGGTTACCTATAGTGCATGCTATTGTGAACCACGCATCGATTACTGAGCAGAACCTGCGGCAAGCTAGTGGTGCGAACCTGGGTAGTTTGGCACCAGTCAATGGTACTATTTCTACCAGTAAGAGGAAGAGGCGGATGGATTTATCTCACGGTGGCCGTACTATCCAGAGTAATTCTATAGGTGGATAGGTAATATTCTACTAGTGTGGTTAAGAAGGGCACAAGAGACCTCAGTGTCCACGTGACCTAGTGGAGTGCCGAGCTTGCAGAAAGGTGGGCCATCTTCAACATTTTTTGCAAGGCGTTTCCACCAGTGACTAGTGAGAGGGGTTATGTGCATACTCCGCATGCAGGAGCAGGGCCACCAACTTCTTATCAGTCAAGAAATTGGGATACGTCAGGATGTTCAGGCCGAGGTGGAGGTCGTGGCCGTGGGAGCCAGACACTAGGATCTTAGAAACAGCAGGGCGGTCATCTCAGGGTAGCCAGGCTATGTCGCAGGGCCACGACACTAGGCAGGCATATGCAGTGCAATAGACTAAATAGGAGCAGGATCCCGGACCTTCCACTGTCAGAGGTACTATTCTAGTTGCTTCTGTTTTATCTTCAGTACTTTTCGATACTAGTGCTACACATAGATTTATATTTGTGCCCATTATGGAGAGCCTTGGGATTTGTGTTTCTTCTTCTTTTGATATTATGACCCTAGAAACTTCGTTAGGAATTAGAATGGTAGGTGTGCGTCATTGCAAGGAGTTCCCCCTAGTGGTTGGTGGATGTCACTTTTTATGGGACCTCTATGTCTTAGAGATGACGAGCTATAATTTCATTATCAGAATGGATTAGTTGGCACCCTTTCGAGCCTTTTTAGATTTCTATCGTTGTAGGGTGAGTTTCACGTCATTAGAGGGAAAAGAGTTTCTATACAAGGGTGAATGGGATGTCCAGGCGAGCCGAGCTAGACCCGAGCATCATAGGCAAGGTGGAGTGACAACCCAGATTGTGAGTTTATATCTGGATGACCAGGGAACATGTTAGAAGGATTTACCTCCAATGGTTGATCATTTCAGGGATGTATTCCTGGATGACTTTTCAGGTCTACCTCCCAAGAGATAGGTGGATTATGCTATTGAGCATGTGCCAAGAGTGACACTAGTGTCCATTACTCCTTATAGGATGGATTCACCAGAATTACAAGAGCTCAAGAAGTAGTTAAAAGAGTTACAAGTAAAGGGTTTCATCTGAACCAATACTTCTCCTTGGGGTTCACCTGTCATGTTTGTGAAGAAGGTGGATGGTACCCTCAGACTCTCTGTGGATTATCAGAAGCTAAACCAGTTGACGGTTAAAAACCGATATCTATTACCGAGGATTGATGATCTTTTTGATCAACTTTGAGGAGCACAAGTGTTCTCAAAGATTTAATTGAGATCTATATATCATCAGTTGCACGTTAGACCATCACACATACTGCTTACAGATTTTCGGAGTAGATATGGTCTGTATGAGTACTTGGTCATGCTGTTTGGACTCACGAATGCGCCAACAGTCTTTACGGCCCTGATGAATCATGTGTTCCACCCATATCTGGATTATTTTGTGGTAGTATTCATGGATGATATCTTGGTGTACTCTCACACTTGATATGACCATGACACTCATATTGAGATCGTACTGAGTACACTAAGAGAGAATCAATTATATTCTAAGATCTCAAAGTACCACTTTTGGATGGACCAGATACACTTCTTGGGTCATGTTATCTCAGAGGCAAGAGTTGAAGTAGACCCAGAGAAAGTGAGAGCAGTAGTTTCCTAGGATCAGCCTAAGAACATGTTTTAAATATAGAGTTTCTTGGGGTCGGATGGTTACTAAAGGTTCTTTATATAGGACTTCTCCTGCTTAGCAGCACCGTTGATGGGTTTGACTAAGAAGGGTGTGAAGTTCGTTTGGTCCGAGGCTTTCAATACAACCTTTCACGAGATGAAGGGAAGGTTGAAATCAGCACCAGTCCTAATACTTCCAGAGTAAGATAAGATCTATACAGTTTACTATAATG
This sequence comes from Viscum album, assembly GCA_963277665.1. Taxonomy (NCBI): domain Eukaryota; kingdom Viridiplantae; phylum Streptophyta; class Magnoliopsida; order Santalales; family Viscaceae; genus Viscum; species Viscum album. Next base: position 1,242,574,666 of record OY728161.1, on the reverse strand, counting down.
CATCAGGTATTGGGCTGGGAGTAGTGTTGATGCAGGGTTATCGAGTAGTTGCGTACGGTTCTCGGAAGTTGAGGCCACATGAGAGGAATTACCCGATGCATGATCTCGAGTTGGATGCAGTTGTTCATAAGTTACGCTGTTCGAGACATTATCTCTTGAGAGAACATTTTGTGGTTTTTACGAGCCACAAAAGTCTTAAATACATATTTACTCAGCATGACTTGAATTCGATATAGTGAAGGTGGGTTGAATACCTTCAGTAATTAGAATTTGATCTTGCCTATACACCTAGTAAGGGTAACGTAGTGGCTGATGCACTAAGTAAGAGGACTCAGATACATGCAGTGCAGGAGGCCAATGGTGAGTGGCAGCTTATGTCTTTGTTCTATGAGATGCATTTAGAGGTGCACGATAGTTAGGGGAAAACCTATCTTTCATCCTTAGTTGTGACTTCTACCCTTCTGGATAGAGTGAGGATGAGACAACTATCGGATTCAGAAGGCCTAGTTCTATGAGAGTTGGTGGCAAGTGAGGACCCTACTCCTGGTTGGATGATAGGTGATGATGAGGTACTGCTTATCCATGGATGAGTGTGGGTTGCAGGGGATATACGTGAGGAGTTGATGCAGGAATTTCATGCTTCAGCTTGGGCTGTGCATCCCGGGGTTACCAAAATGTACCATGACTTGAGACGTCAGTATTGGTGGCCAGGTATTAAGATAGAGGTAGCTGGTTTTGTTATGAGATGTTCCACCTGTCAGTAGGTGAAGGCGGAGCATCAGAGGCTAGCTGGACTATTACAATATTTACCCATTCCGGAGTGGAAATGGGATGATGTCACGATGGACTTTGTGGCCGGGCTACCGAGGTAACCTCGAGGAAATGATTTAGTATGGGTTGTTGTGGAGAGACATATAAAGGTAGCTCACCTTTTGCCGATCAAGGAGACCTTCGGTGTTGATGAGCTCAGGAAGTTTTATATCCGAGAGGAAGTACGTCTTCACGGGGTCCCTCATTCTATCGTTTTAGATAGGGACGACCGTTTTATGTCTTGTTTCTGGAAGAGTTTTTAGAGGGAACTGGGTACACAGGTGTTTCTGAGCACAAATTACCACCCTAAAACTGATGGTTAGTCCGATCGTACGATACAGGTGCTAGAGTACATGATGCGTGCATGCGTCCTGGACTTTGGGGGCTCTTGGGAGAAGCAATACCCATGGTCAAGTTTTCCTACAATAACAGTTTTCAAGAAACTATAGAAATGGAACCTTATGAGGCTTTATTTGGTAGGCCATGCCAATCAACCTTGTGATGGTTGGAGGGAGGTGAGGTAGCTTTACTGGGACCACATCTCATGGAGGAGACTTCAGACCAGGTCCAGTTGATACAGAAGAAGATGAATATTGTATAGTATCATCAAAAATCTTATGCTGATCACCGTAGAAAACCATTGGAGTTCATGGTCGAGGATCCTGTCTTCTTGCGCGTTTCACCGAGGTTGGGACACAGGCAGATCAAGAGATAGGGTAAACTTTCACTGAGGTATGTGGGGCCGTTTGATATTCTGGAGAGATTCGGTCCGATTTCCTATCGGTAGCAGTTACCACATAGGTATCGTGACTTGTACGATGTCTTTCACATATCTCAGCTGTGCCATTATCACTCAGACATATCTCACATTTTTCTGCCTGAGGAGGTTGAACTACAGGTCAATGCATCCTTTGAGGAGTATCCGATTTATATTATTGATAGGAGCACAAAGGTCCTTTGAGGCCAGTCAGTTCCTCTTGTACAGGTTCTATGGTATCATGGCCGAGTGTAGGATGAAACCTGGGAGTGGGAGACTGACGTACGTGCTCAGTGCCCAGATTTGTTTACAGCTTTATCTTCACCACCCTTGGAAGGGTAATTCGGGGAGGAATTGTTTTAAGGGGGGAAGTTTGTAAGAACCTGGTTCTTATTCTCGAGGTATGGGTTTCTTCTTTCCCTTTTTTCCTTAAGTGGTTTTGAGAAAATAATGAAAATGGGGAAAAATCCCAAAATTGGTGGGTACATGCCATGTACTTTTCCACACGCCGTGTACTTTGGACATGTGGGATGAGTATACAGGGTGGGTAGGCCTGTAGGAAATGAAGGGTGTAAAAACTGACTACACATCGTGTACTTAGTATATACACGCCGTGTAATTAGTCGGCATGTGAACAGTTAGGCCGTGGGAGTAGCTGCCAGTAGAATGGTAGTACATGCTGTGTGATAAGAAATACACATTGTGTAATCAAGTCGAACGATGAATAGTGTGGTGGTGAAAAGAAGCTATCAGAGGAATAGTTAAAAAATGTGAAGTACATGCCATGTACTTGAGAGTACACACCATGTAGTTGTTTTTTTGTTATAAACCAGCAGTAGCCTCCTCTTTTGATAGATTAATCTTAGAAATCTGAGAGGTTGTGGGAGAGAAGGCCGGACCTTGGAAGAGATCCTGACCGAACACCGCAACTCCGATTCCTTCGCCGATGATCACGTTTGGACCGCGCGGGTGAGTTCTTCGCTCTTCTTGAACCTATTCTTCCAATTATTTCCTGAGGGGAAGTTATTTGGGTTTGAATGGGTTATCGTTTTTCCTAGATCTATGTTTTTCTCGGACGTTTTGGGAGGCGTCGATCGCATATATTGATCAGTGGAGATCGAGGTAGGTGGTCTGGTGTTTATTTCCAACTGTTGGATGATTTTTGTGTACCGTTGTGCCACAAGCCCATGTTCGGGGTGTCATGTGGCTAAGGCCTTGGCTGTTAAGGTATCTAGAATTGCATAGATAATCTATTAATAAATATAAACTTCTATTTGGGATCATTTCTTGGATCCAGGGCCACTCTGTGAGTGCGTTTTCCTTGTTTAGCTGTTTGGACAGGATACTCATGGGTATTCCATGATTATAAGAATGTTTTGAGTTTTATTTAGAGGAAACATACATAATTTATTGTTTTTATGTTGGGCTCAGCCCGGTTACTTGCTTAGCCCGAGGGTAGTGTTTTTGTAGCTGGAGGGCAATGTTTTATTTAGTCTGAGGGCATTGTTTTGTTTAGCCTGAGGGCATTGTTCTATTTATCCTGAGGGCTAATGTTTCTTATGACTATGGGTAGTACTTCCGTGCCTGAGGGTAATATCTCGTATGCATGAGGGAAATATTTGTTATGCCTGAGGGCAATCACCTAAGGGTTTCGATTCTGATTACCTGAGGGTAAGGATTTGCATGTTTGAGGACACTGTATACTTTGAGTATTCACTATGGAGATTTATTATGTTGTACCTTCCAAGCTAAATCAAAAGCTTTGAGTTGTTAAATAATTAATAAAATGGCCATGTAACTAGTAGAGATAGTTACTTTTGAGTACTTCCTAGTTTACTGCATTTTACTATTGCACACTGTTGTTGCACATTTTCACTGATAGTTGGGCACGGGCCTTTGGTGGTTGCCTACTGGGATTTATTTCTCACACCCTATTTAGGTCATGTCTTGGGCCCAAATAGATTATATTGTTGTAGGTGTTGATAAGGGCAAGAGTCCCTATGCATGTACTTGATTGTTGTAGAGGAGTAGGAGAGCATGGGAACGAGCTTAGGCTTGCGATGTTGCTGAGTTCCTGCTGCACTTTTTTGCTTTGTTTTGCTATACTTGTACCTTGTACTATATTTGATTATAGTGTATCCTATTTTGACTGCTTTATTAGAATTAGGGACATATTGCATCATCATATATATATGACTGTTGGTTATCTTGTGTTTCAGTACCGTTGTCCTTTCAGCTTAATTGTTTACTGCTCCTGTTTTTGAGTATGTTTATATCTTTTTGCTGCGCTACACTTTGAGAAATTAGGTCATAGTTTCCCCACTATCAGACCTAGGCCCTCGCTGCTAGTCGGTATCCTCTAGAATTCAGGGAAATGCTCTTGAGGTCATGTGACCAACCGAGTTTGGGGCATCCGTTGAGTGGCACCCAGATCCAGGACGTTACATAAATATATAAGTAACTGAAATGATAATAAAAAATAAACAATAAAGATCAAGAATCACATGAAGACTCCAAAAAAGGGGGAAACATCCATAATCAAAATTAGTATTTATGTCATGACTTATATATATCTTGTGTCAAAAGAAAACCCAGAATAAAGCACCCTAAAAACTCTCATGTAGGTCCCAAAATCATGTACAACTTGATCATACATGATCCATCCCAAATCCCAAATCATCTATCTAGAATAGGTCTCTTTCCCTTGTTATATCTTATAAACATGAATTCTATTAGGGTACCAATTGGCAGCCTGAGTAACGTGTGAGTACAACTTAGTAGGCCACCGCCAATAGTGTCTAGAGAAATATCTAGTCTATAATAATTTATGATATTCCATAAATAATAATACAAATGATGTAAGTAAAAAGGTTTCACATTTATTATTACTTTGTTAACCACATTATCCCTCTGGTTCAAGGTGACAACCAAGGAAATAATACCTAATTTGTCCCATACTAGAGTCTAAAACAAACACCATTGGGATTTTACAATTTATTATTTCATCAGAATTCATTATTCAAATTAATTCCAAATTCATATCAATACCCTATCGCTTCATTTTAGGTACTATTGTCATGAATAAATGGAGTTTTAGTATAGTATCATTATCTTGGGTACATGGAGGGTCATTCCAAAACCAATATCACGACTACATAGAGCATTAGTCTAGCAGAAAAATCTTGGGTACTTGGAGTATCGGTCCAACACCAAGTCTCATGCATGCATTGGGGGCCTAGAGCATCAGTTTGGCACCCCATGGAAGCATCATTCCATCACCCAAAAAACATTGTTATTATATATATACATATCATGGTTAAACATTAATAACACATTTATAAACCATTATTAGCATAGTTCACCATTTCATTTATCAAACCCAACTAAGTTTCTTAACTTTTAACATAATAACCCACCTAGGAAATCCCCTATTAATCCATTTATCATCGATTATTACACAACTCATTGATCCTTCAATGTTAAGACAAAAAACATTTTAATCCAATTATCAAACCATGTAACAAGGTTATAGTTCAATTACTTAAACCAAATATTTACCATTTTACATTTCATAATTATCATTTCAAGGATAATTGGAACACCTCATGGTTTTCCATCAATCTTAGTCTCATAATCCCCAAAGGAGCTAACAATATCCGAGAAGGGTTTCTCAATTTAAGGGAATTAAATTAATTTTTGAAGTTTAAAAGAAATTTCATAACATGGAAACACAATGATATGATTAAATGCATGTGGAATGTATCAAGTCTATGGGAAAGATCATGTAGACCACCTACCTTAGTATCATTGATGAATGCATTCCCAACCTTAACCATGAATTTGATGTAGAACAACCAAAATCACAACTGCAAAGAATATCTTGGATTAAAACCTAGGAACATGATCAAAAGAAACAATATTCATTAAAATCTAGATCTAAACCATCAACAATAGAAGGATTCATCCCTCTATAAAGTGAGATAAAGATGTAAGAGAGAGGAACCTAAATAAAAATGATATCACAAACTATAGAGAGATTGATTTCTTCCACCAGATCTTTAATTTGAAAAGAAAGGAGTTTGAGGATCCAAGAAATCCTTCAAGAGCCTCCAAGAGACAATGAAACTATATTAGGCCTAGTGGGGAAGATTGGGGATATAAACCATGGGTTTTGGAAATTTTAATCAAATATTTGGAGCATTTAATACCCACATGCATAGTCTGCTGGAGAGCCCGCACAATTAAAGTAACATTACACCTTAACCATGCACCCTGTATAGTTATTCTATTTTGGGTGCATGGAATGGACTCATAGTTACTTCAAACATACATAAACCATGCAATACACCTCAGGGGTACACATTTGGGGGGGGGGGTGTTGGTGGGTCGCTGCATGGTTTGGTCGAACTGTGCCCCCCTTATAGTGGCTCAAAATGGGGTGCATGATTTACTAGGTAAAACCACACAATTTTCCCTAACTATGAACCAACCATGCACATCCCCTTGGGCTTCATAAATTCTATAAATTTTCCAAAAATGACCCACAGGAATGTATCATCCAATGTATGGTAAGGAAGGGTAAAAGAATACATAAAAATGAGTATGAGATGTATTAATAATGGTTGGGATATTATAATATCCCCACATTATAAAAGCTTATACTTGAGATGCACTCCCAAATATCACTAAGATTCTGAGGTGAAAAGGTCGGTCTACTGGACCTGCATATCTACTTCCCTCTCCCTTGTTTCCTCCTAAACATGACCTTGACTTCACATCACTCAGACTAATGGTATTACCATTCCCTGTAAAACTTTCTCACTATTATCTACAACATGAATTAGATTCTCCTGAAAGGACACATCAACATCATTAACATCGATCACATTAGAAGGGTCGGGGTGATACTGTAACGACCCGAAATTTTGAATAAATCTTGTTTCCTAATTTCATGTGTTATTTTATTTTATTTTTATACTCAACAAAAATCTTTTATTTGATAAACATGATTATAAATAAAATGAGACCATTGGTTTTTGAGTGTTATATGACCATCGGTCAATATGACCACCGTGAACAAAATGTTTTGATTATTGTCTCTAAATATAAGTAATCTTGGTTAATTATTATAGAAAGAAGATTCGATGGCCTCACCTAGTAGTCTTGGACCGATCGAAGCCCATCTAACAGAGCTTGGGAAGGAGGTAGCACCACTGGGCTTTGCTCTGGACCAAACCCAAGCCGAACTTCATCATGTGAAGCTAGAACGGAATCGCCTTCGCGAGAAGTTCAAACTGATAAAAATTACTACTCGGGCAATGTTGACCGAGCCGCCCCAAGCTTCTATCACCCTAGCACACCTTACTCTTAGGTCCTATGCTGGTATTATAAGGGGCTATGTAACGAGACCGTAATTGCCTTGTGTAATCCTTGTTTTAAATAAAAATTGGGATTTCTTCTTATGATGAAGTTTGTGAATTTTCAAATGACTGGATAAAAATAGTATGCATATTTTTGATGAATTTTCAAAAGGATATTTTAAAAAAAATGTTTGTGTAAACCTTAAATAATTTAAAATGTGTAATGATTCTCGAAAAATGGTCTTCTACAATTATGTTCAGTACGAAATTTAGAGTCTAATAAGATCAACATGATTTTTGATGAATAGTAAATTATGAATAGTGATTTTATGATTAGGATTAGTAATATGACCAAATGGATTAGTAATCTCACTTAAAGAAAGTTTTAAAATAATCTAGGCACCTTGATTAAGTAATGTGATTCAATAAAATAGTTAAATAACGGTTTCATTAATTATTATTCAAGTATTAGTTTTTTTGGGTGAATAGTGTTTTTTTAATTAAAAATTAAATTAAAAATAATTAGAAAATTATTTTTATAAAAATGACTTTATTTTTGAACTCAGAGCATCGATATTATGTTATGGTAATTTTTGGGGTTTTTTCTGAAAAAATGAATTTTGGATGAATAGTGTTTTTATTTAAAAATTAAATTAATAATATTTAGAAAATTATTTTTATAAAATGGATCTCATTTTTGAAATCAGAGCATTGATATTTGGTTAATGTGAAATTTTGGGATTTTTCTGAGAAAGTTGAATTTTCAGTGAATAGTAAAAATACAGTTTTAGGGTTTCGGTATGTTTAATGACATCATAACAGTGTCATGATGATGTCATGAGATCTTTTGAGGGTTGGCCGGCCAAGGGTGATGAATTATTGTTTTGGGGGCCCCATGTGGCCTAACTCCATGATAAATGACAAGGGAGAGCACATGGGTTTGAGAAAAGCACATGTGAGGTGTCCCTTGGCCATTAATGCCTTGTCCCCTCACTTTCCCTATAAATACCAAGCCCTCCTCTCATCCATTCGACTCCCCACTCATTCCCAACGAATTTCTGGTCTCATTACCTCCCAAGGAGTCCTCCCAAGGTGCCCCAAGCCCTCAAGGTCCCAACCTTTGAGGTTTAAGATGTACATTTTAAGGTAAGGGATCCGACCTCTCTCTTTCTTTTCAAGTAATCTCTTTTATGTCATTTCTTTTATACTCCATGTTCTTATGTTGGAGGATGTTATTTTATATTCATCCTACTGACTATTTCATGTTCATGTGATGAGAGACCCCCCTTGCTCTCATCAATTCGTTTTAAGAATGTTTAAGTGGCGCCGTTAGGCTGCCGAATTTTTTAAGGGATTCTTTCACCTTCCTCGTTTTCAAGTTCTATTTTCATTCAAGTCTTTCATGTTCCTTTTTATTATGTTGGGGTATGATCTCTAAATTTATCATACTGGACTCTTATGTTCATATTATGAGAGACCCCATTTGATCGCTTCAATTCAGTATTTTGAAGTTTTAAGTGGCGCCGTTAGGCTGCCGAATTTTTAAGTGGTTCTTCACCCTTCTCGTTTTGAAGTTCTACTTTCATGTCAATTATTTCAAGTTCATTTTTATTATGTTGGGGTATGATCTCTATATTTATCATACTGGACTCTTATGTTCATATGATGAGAGACCCCATTTGATCTCTTCAATTCAGTATTTTGATGTTTTAAGTGGCGCCGTTAGGCTGCCAAATTTTTAAGTGGTTCTTCACCCTTCTCATTTTGAAGTTCTACTTTCATGTCAATTATTTAAAGTTCCTTTTTGTTATATTGGGGTATGATCTCTATACATATCATACTGGACTCTTATGTTCATATGATGAGAGACCCCATTTGATCTCTTCAATTCAGTATTTTGATGTTTTAAGTGGCGCCGTTAGGCTGTCGAATTTTTAAGTGGTTCTTCACCCTTCTCGTTTTGAAGTTCTACTTTCATGTCAATTCTTTTAAGTTCCTTTTTGTTATGTTGGGGAATTCTCTATATCTATCATACTGATCTCTTATGATCATATGATGAGGGACCCTATTTGATCTTGTCAAATCATTTTCTTTTGAAGTTAAGTGACGCCGTAAGGCTGCCGAATTTTCATAAGAGAAATCTAATTTTTTTTCCTTCCATGTTTTTCATTTCAAATGGTATGTCCCTAAAGTTTCATTACCATGTCCATATGTCCTTCTTATTCTTTCACCCTACTGTTTTATGGATCATTTATGAGAGGGTGACCCATGTCCCCTCTCATTTCAATGTTTTTTTAAAACCCCGAAACTTAGCCGTTATGCTGCAGAATTTTCCCCTCAAAATGCCTCTCTCTTTTCTAAAAAATTATTTTATGTTATAAAGTGAATACTCAAAGCTCTTATTTCTACAAGGGTATTCACATATATATCAAAATGTTCCATTTTAAATTCTGGGATTTACATACATGAGACCCGCTTTCCCTTTCTGTGGGTTTAAAGTGATGTAAAGATCATGTCTTTAAAGCAGTTTTTAAAACGTTATGATTATGAAATGAAACCCATTTATTTTATGCTATGTGGGTTATTTATGAAATGTTTGATGATGATATATGTGGCTCACATGATAATAAAGGCAAATTTAAGGGTGCGCCCTGATAGCGCTCCAATGCATTGGGTAATGATGTAACCACTAGAGATTACAATTTTCATGATACCTTGGTGAATAACCTTGGTAATTTTCAAATGACACCTTGGGGATGGACCTTGGTGATATGTTCATGATTGTATATGTTAAATGATGTAGCCACATCTTCAAGTTATGGAAAATGTTATTTTTATTATGAAATGCCTCATGATTTTCTTTCTCATGCCTTAAAGTTCTTTTCATGACTTTATTGATGTATCTCAAGTTCATATGTAAAATGTTTCACTTGTTTCCCTTGCTGGGCCTTCTGCTCACCCTTCCTTTTGATGTATGTCCCCAGGTTATGAGATGCAGTAATGAGCCTAGGGTGAACATGAGGAGAAGCCTTTCAAGTGTTTAAGAAGAATGTTTTTTTTTGTTTCATGTTTTATGTTCCTTGTTTCCAAGACACTAAACCTTAAAGATCCTCAGTTCCGTGTAATGGAATGAAAAGTTATGTTATAAAAAGACGGGATGCTATAGTTGGTATCAAAGTATGGTTTAGTTATTTGTGGAAATTAGGATATGAAAACTCTAGGAAGAACCCTATAGAAAAGTTTAATATAGGAAATCTTCCTGGTATTTTGGTGAGTATTGAGTAAGGGGTTGCCAAGCAAATACATCCCTGTCTGGATACGAGCAGGTAGAGGTGGCTCTGGCACAGATGTACATAGGGGTAAAACCTGAAAACACCGCTTTGAGCTAGACTCGAACGGGAACTGGTACACGACAACGGGCCTTGCTACACTCTTGGTTACGACACTCCCGGGGGATATGCTTTGGTAAATTCATAAGCTTAGTATGAACCATTGTTAAAGGAACAAAGATAAAATAAAATAAAGATTCACATAAGAATATATGATCATGGATAACCTAGATGGGAACCTAGGGGATCACAAGTTAGGGTATACTTTTCTTCTACAAGTTATCCTTATATGCTTTAAGTTCCTTTTCATGATTATTGGTTAAGTATTTAAGCCTCTAATTATACTTTATCTTCTTAGTTAATGGTGGGAAATGGAATAACGTGTCCCAACAACCAATGTGATAGGAAATGCGACAATTTCCGTATTAATATGTCAGAGATGATTAGGGGATTAAAATATGATTATTATTTTGGAAGACGTTCATTATTTTGGGAACCATATTTGATCGAGGTAAATAGATTACTACGGTATTTTCATTGAGGAGTATGGTTGACTTATATTTTGAAGAGTCGATGAATTTAAGGTGGACTTATAGTAATTTAGGTTACTTACGGGAATAATTAACATATCTTGGGTAAAATATGTTTAGATTAGATACTTTTGTTATAAGATGTTAGGAGTGGTTGATGTTGTTTGGAGATGAACAATGAAGTTTATTTTGGAAGACTATGTTATCAAATCTTTCTTGTATTTGGGTTTCAATCTTAGTTTGGTTTATTTTGAGGATTTTTAAGGACAGTTATTTATGGAATGGACTATGATGAACTTTGGGTAGTACCATGGAACTTTAAAGATTTAAAAGTAGGTTCTATTCCTATGGGATTCTTTCTTTTTGAAGAGTTGTTTTACCTTAACCTTTCTGTTTTTGGGATAATGTTTAAAGATAGAAGAAATAGATAGTTAATCTTTTGTAGATTATGTGATTCTATAGAAGATGATTCTTGTGCTTTTATGAGACCACGTGTTTTTGAATTCTCATCATTTGGAGAAAAGATTAGTATTGGTAGGGACTTTTTAATGGATGAAACTCTACTTGAAGGTAGGTATATTTTCTTATGTTTTTGTTCTATGTAGTAAATGAAATCCTCAAAATTATGAAAAGAAACGTAAAACAAAAATGTTGTTGGTTTACGTTTCCTACTAGGTAATCAAAGACCGTTTACACACATCATAAGTTTGGGATTTTCTCATGGTTAACTTTCTCCTAATCATGTTCTCTATCACTCTCTCTCAGAACCGACCCTTTGTTTTTTCCTCCATGTCCATGTTTTCCTACATGGAACCCGAGTGTGGGTTAACTCGGGTGGCCTTTGTACTTCCTTTTCTTTCTTTTAAAGTAATGGTGTTAATGACTCTTTTTCCGATGTGGGACTTTCAATGAAATTTCAAAACCCAATTTAAAAAAAAATTGCGAGGACGCAATTTCTTAAGGGGGGAAGATTGTAACGACCCGAAATTTTGAATAAATCTTGTTTCCTAATTTCATGTGTTATTTTATTTTATTTTTATACTCAACAAAAATCTTTTATTTGATAAACATGATTATAAATAAAATGAGACCATTGGTTTTTGAGTGTTATATGACCATCGGTCAATATGACCACCGTGAACAAAATGTTTTGATTATTGTCTCTAAATATAAGTAATCTTGGTTAATTATTATAGAAAGAAGATTCGATGGCCTCACCTAGTAGTCTTGGACCGATCGAAGCCCATCTAACAGAGCTTGGGAAGGAGGTAGCACCACTGGGCTTTGCTCTGGACCAAACCCAAGCCGAACTTCATCATGTGAAGCTAGAACGGAATCGCCTTCGCGAGAAGTTCAAACTGATAGAAATTACTACTCGGGCAATGTTGACCGAGCCGCCCCAAGCTTCTATCACCCTAGCACACCTTACTCTTAAGTCCTATGCTGGTATTATAAGGGGCTATGTAACGAGACCGTAATTGCCTTGTGTAATCCTTGTTTTAAATAAAAATTGGGATTTCTTCTTATGATGAAGTTTGTGAATTTTCAAATGACTGGATAAAAATAGTATGCATATTTTTGATGAATTTTCAAAAGGATATTTTAAAAAAAATGTTTGTGTAAACCTTAAATAATTTAAAATGTGTAATGATTCTCGAAAAATGGTCTTCTACAATTATGTTCAGTACGAAATTTAGAGTCTAATAAGATCAACATGATTTTTGATGAATAGTAAATTATGAATAGTGATTTTATGATTAGGATTAGTAATATGACCAAATGGATTAGTAATCTCACTTAAAGAAAGTTTTAAAATAATCTAGGCACCTTGATTAAGTAATGTGATTCAATAAAATAGTTAAATAACGATTTCATTAATTATTATTCAAGTATTAGTTTTTTTGGGTGAATAGTGTTTTTTTAATTAAAAATTAAATTAAAAATAATTAGAAAATTATTTTTATAAAAATGACTTTATTTTTGAACTCAGAGCATCGATATTATGTTATGGTAATTTTTGGGGTTTTTTCTGAAAAAATGAATTTTGGATGAATAGTGTTTTTATTTAAAAATTAAATTAATAATATTTAGAAAATTATTTTTATAAAATGGATCTCATTTTTGAAATCAGAGCATTGATATTTGGTTAATGTGAAATTTTGGGATTTTTCTGAGAAAGTTGAATTTTCAGTGAATAGTAAAAATACAGTTTTAGGGTTTCGGTATGTTTAATGACATCATAACAGTGTCATGATGATGTCATGAGATCTTTTGAGGGTTGGCCGGCCAAGGGTGATGAATTATTGTTTTGGGGGCCCCATGTGGCCTAACTCCATGATAAATGACAAGGGAGAGCACATGGGTTTGAGAAAAGCACATGTGAGGTGTCCCTTGGCCATTAATGCCTTGTCCCCTCACTTTCCCTATAAATACCAAGCCCTCCTCTCATCCATTCGACTCCCCACTCATTCCCAACGAATTTCTGGTCTCATTACCTCCCAAGGAGTCCTCCCAAGGTGCCCCAAGCCCTCAAGGTCCCAACCTTTGAGGTTTAAGATGTACATTTTAAGGTAAGGGATCCGACCTCTCTCTTTCTTTTCAAGTAATCTCTTTTATGTCATTTCTTTTATACTCCATGTTCTTATGTTGGAGGATGTTATTTTATATTCATCCTACTGACTATTTCATGTTCATGTGATGAGAGACCCCCCTTGCTCTCATCAATTCGTTTTAAGAATGTTTAAGTGGCGCCGTTAGGCTGCCGAATTTTTTAAGGGATTCTTTCACCTTCCTCGTTTTCAAGTTCTATTTTCATTCAAGTCTTTCATGTTCCTTTTTATTATGTTGGGGTATGATCTCTAAATTTATCATACTGGACTCTTATGTTCATATGATGAGAGAACCCATTTGATCGCTTCAATTCAGTATTTTGAAGTTTTAAGTGGCGCCGTTAGGCTGCCGAATTTTTAAGTGGTTCTTCACCCTTCTCGTTTTGAAGTTCTACTTTCATGTCAATTATTTCAAGTTCATTTTTATTATGTTGGAGTATGATCTCTATATTTATCATACTGGACTCTTATGTTCATATTATGAGAGACCCCATTTGATATCTTCAATTCAGTATTTTGATGTTTTAAGTGGCGTCGTTAGGCTGCCAAATTTTTAAGTGGTTCTTCACCCTTCTCATTTTGAAGTTCTACTTTCATGTCAATTATTTCAAGTTCCTTTTTGTTATATTGGGGTATGATCTCTATACATATCATACTGGACTCTTATGTTCATATGATGAGAGACCCCATTTGATCTCTTCAATTCAGTATTTTGATGTTTTAAGTGGCGCCGTTAGGCTGCCGAATTTTTAAGTGGTTCTTCACCCTTCTCGTTTTGAAGTTCTACTTTCATGTCAATTCTTTTAAGTTCCTTTTTGTTATGTTGGGGAATTCTCTATATCTATCATACTGATCTCTTATTATCATATGATGAGGGACCCTATTTGATATTGTCAAATCATTTTCTTTTGAAGTTAAGTGACGCCGTAAGGCTGCCGAATTTTCATAAGAGAAATCTAATTTTTTTTCCTTCCATGTTTTTCATTTCAAATGGTATGTCCCTAAAGTTTCATTACCATGTCCATATTTCCTTCTTATTCTTTCACCCTACTGTTTTATGGATCATTTATGAGAGGGTGACCCATGTCCCCTCTCATTTCAATGTTTTTTTAAAACCCCGAAACTTAGCCGTTATGCTGCAGAATTTTCCCCTCAAAATGCCTCTCTCTTTTCTAAAAAATTATTTTATGTTATAAAGTGAATACTCAAAGCTCTTATTTCTACAAGGGTATTCACATATATATCAAAATGTTCCATTTTAAATTCTGGGATTTACATACATGAGACCCGCTTTCCCTTTCCGTGGGTTTAAAGTGATGTAAAGATCATGTCTTTAAAGCAGTTTTTAAAACGTTATGATTATGAAATGAAACCCATTTATTTTATGCTATGTGGGTTATTTATGAAATGTTTGATGATGATATATGTGGCTCACATGATAATAAAGGCAAATTTAAGGGTGCGCCCTGATAGCGCTCCAATGCATTGGGTAATGATGTAACCACTAGAGATTACAATTTTCATGATACCTTGGTGAATAACCTTGGTAATTTTCAAATGACACCTTGGGGATGGACCTTGGTGATATGTTCATGATTGTCTATGTTAAATGATGTAGCCACATCTTCAAGTTATGTAAAATGTTATTTTTATTATGAAATGCCTCATGATTTTCTTTCTCATGCCTTAAAGTTCTTTTCATGACTTTATTGATGTATCTCAAGTTCATATGTAAAATGTTTCACTTGTTTCCCTTGCTGGGCCTTCTGCTCACCCTTCCTTTTGATGTATGTCCCCAGGTTATGAGATGCAGTAATGAGCCTAGGGTGAACATGAGGAGAAGCCTTTCAAGTGTTTAAGAAGAATGTTTTTTTGTTTCATGTTTTATGTTCCTTGTTTCCAAGACACTAAACCTTAAAGATCCTCAGTTCCGTGTAATGGAATGAAAAGTTATGTTATAAAAAGACGGGATGCTATAGATACTGTCGAATCCGTGAGGCATGAAAAACATCATGCACAAAACTATACCTCTATGGAAGATCTAATTGATATGTCACCTATCCAACCCTCTCCAAAATATTAGACTGTCCAAAAAACCTAGGTATCAACTTTCCCTACTTTTATATATGATGGTGATCCAATATTAGTGACACCCAAAGGAATACATGGTAACCCAACCTAAAATCAAGAGGTCGATGAAGTCGATAAATATAATACATATATTTACTAAATACTATAGCCATGAATTTTTGAATCAAATGAACCAATTCTGATGTCTCTAATATGAGACTCGGTTCCAAGAACTCTGACTCACTCGACTCTATCCAATATATAGGTGATCTGTATGGCCTTCTATAAAGGGCCTCATATGGTTCCATCTGAATAGTCTCCTGATAACTATTGTTAATGGTGAACTAAACCAGTGTTAAATTATTCTTACAAGACCCACTGAAATCTAGGATGCATTCTTGTAACATGGCCTACAACACTTGAATAGTATGATCCGATTGACCATATGTCTATGGGTGAAAAGCCGTGCTAAAAAACAATTGAGTACCAACTACCTTTTGAAAACCTTTCTAGAAGCATACAATAAAAAACATATCATGATCTAAAACTATACTTTATGGAACCTCATTCAAATGAACTATCTCATGAATATATAAGTCCCCCATCCATTCAACCATGAAATTCTCCCTAATTGGAAAGAAATGGGCTACTTTCATCAACCTATCCTTAACCACCTATATCGTATCATTATTCTAAGTAATCCTTGAGAGACGTACCAAAAAATACATGGTAACATCATCCCAATTCCATTATATAATTTATAATAGCCTTAATAGACAACCAGGTTGCTGATGGTCAAACTTTACTTAATGATAGGTGTATCATCATGTTACAAAACTTGTATTCTCTTTCTGTATTCTTAGTCACTGATATTTTTATGAAGGTTACAATAAATTTTGGTCAAAATAGTGTGCAATAACCAAATTTATCCATGGAATTCACACATCATATCTTCTCACATACAAGTAGGCACAAAAAAATGACTATGAACATAGATGATCTCAACAACATTGATAACCTAATAAGAAGGTGAATCCTTACCTTCTAAAATTTTCCTCAAGTCCAAACACCCAAGAAACTCATACTATCTATCTATGATCTGGATTAAAAGTGTGGAATCATCTAATAAGGATACTAGGGTAATCTATTCTCGGTCCTCCTGAACATCCATGTGCATCTTAGCTAGTAAAGTTATCATTTTCTTGTCAGAACTTGACTACTGTACTTCCCGACTCCATGTCTTCTATCTCAAAGAATCAAAAACACTTTCCCCTTTCTAGGCATATATTCTAGCTCAATATCAGAAAACTATATACAATCAACCCATATCTACTACTTTAGATTCAAATATCACTGTGAAAAGATGTAATTCAAACTTTTGATGTTAGATATAGAATAAAAATTTCACCAAATAGGTAATGTTTCTAAAACATTAATACATAAACCACTGTGGCCAACTCAAGATCACATGTAGGTTAATTACGTTCATGTGGGATCAAATATCATAATACTTATTCTATGACCTAATCATTCTGCATCAATAATACTCCATGTTTGATCTAGGATGCATCATAAAATAAGATGTAATCCTCACCCAACCTAAGTAGGATCAAAATTGATGCAGTATCCAAACACTTCATTAAATTCAAGAAGGAATCTTCACATGGTACAAAACATTCAAACTTGATACCCTACTTGTACAAGCCCAAAAGAGTCACTTATAAGTGATAAAATTCATGGATGAATCTATGATAATACCCTGTTAAACCCAAAAATATTTGGATATAAAAAACATTCTTGGGATGCTCCCAAGAAAAAAATTACTCAAAATTTCTTCGGCTCCACTGACACACCTTCCTCAGAGATGATGTGACCCATTAAATGCACCTTTTTGATCAATAATTGAAACATAGATATCTTAGTATATGGTCTATTCTCTCTTTATGTACTCAAGAAAATGTCAATATGTGTGGAATGATCATCATGAGTCTGTGAGTACACCAATATTTCATTGATAATAAAAATAAAAAACTAATCCAAGTACGAGTGGAATATTTGGTTCATCAAGTCCATAAACACAACAAGATTGTTTTTCAACCCAAACAGTATAAAAAAGAACTCATACAAACTATACCAACTCTTAAAATCCATTTTTTGTATATCATAAGGTCTCACTCTCAACTGATGACACCCCAACCTCACGTAAAAATTGGAGAACACACAAGCACCCCTCTTCTAGTCAAAAAGAACATTCATACATAGAAGAGGATACCATTTCTTAACTTTCATCCTTTTTTACTTCCTGTAATTGATGAAAAAGAATAATGTTCCACCATACTTCTTGGTAAACCAGACTGGAGACCCATAAGGGACATAATCATATTGATAAATATCTTATCCATTAATTCATCCATTTTAGTATTAAGAACTTTAATATCTATTGGTGCCTTTTGATAAGGTTAAATGGAAATTAGTTTAACTCTAGGAATCAACACAATTGTTAACACAACATATATCTTATGTGGTATCCCTAAGAAGTATTCAAGAAACACCTCCTGAAACTAGACCACAGTGGTTAGAAACCCATTTTTCTTCACAACCCCATCATACAACCAATGAATCACAACCTAGGTGGTGATCATCCCTAATTACTGATGAACTGGCCCCACACGACCTTCCCGGATAACCCATTCTCCATAATTTACATGGAAGTCACCCTTAGGAAATGTGAATGTTATTACTCTATGGTAACAATCAATGTGGGATCAATATGATACTAACCAATAAATACCCAAAATAAAGTCTAAACCTGACATCTCAAGTATATATAAATCTTAAATGAAATGATACTCACCAAACTTAAGGGAACACTTATTTCATAGACTGATGTCCTTTGATCATACACCCAATGACATATCGATCATCATAACCTCACACAAAAACACCACCATCAGACTCAAAACATTTACAAGTTGAGAAGATATAAAATAAAGTGAAGATCTTGTATAAAATAAATCCCTATAAAGAATAGAATCTATAATAATTATACATTTGACTATCAATGACCCAACTTCTCTAAAAAAAGTGTAAGCTAAACTGCATGAAATTAAAATGTCCCTCTGCCCTATGCTGTACTACTTTCATGATACATGAACTCTTTCCCTAAATTACCACATCTTCCACCTCAACCTATATGGCTAGTAGAAATCCAATTTCCCAACTAATAGGTGGTATAATACCCCTTCCAATACTATAATTCATCCTATCTTCTCCATCACTACCCACTTGTCAAGGGTTTCTACAGTACCTCTTTAAGTGTCCCATATTTTCAAAAGCTCAGAACTCCACCAGTGGCCAATGATACTGACTATGAATGTGACCTGGCCTACCACAATAATGGAAGAACACTTGATTACTACCCTGAGTAACTGATCCTTCTCCTCGAATAATCTATTTTCCACCACCCCAGTGAAAGTTCTCATAATGATGCTTCCTGATCTCAAAATATGTACTTCTTGGTCAACTAGTAGAAACCACATTTCCTCCATTGGAAGCCTCCCTCAAGTTTCCCTTATAAATGAGATACTAATTTAATAATTTTAAAAAATTATTCAATCAGAAGATAATAATCTAGGAATTGATCTAACATTTAATTCTATCTTGAAAAATCCTCACTAAAACTACCACATATCCTACCAGCACTGGGACAAAATGTTGAAAATAGGTAAAGAAAACAACATAGTCCATCACTAAGATTCTTCCTTGGGACAAATACATAAAATATTCCACCTTATCATTCCTCAGTGTCTCTGGGTAAATGTGTTTTAGAAACTTATCATAGAACTCATTCCATAACATTACCTCCAACTAATCATATTAATCCTAAACATCCCAAAATAACATCACTTGTCCTTGAAATATATAGGATTCTAACTTGACTCTTTTCTCCATAGGAGTCTGTAAGTAATCTAGTATTTTTTGGGTAGACTCAATCCATAACTCAGCTGCCTCAGGACCACCCTATTCAATGAACGCAAAAGGCTTCTATAACTGTAACTTATAGGTCAAATTAGACATACTTCACATAGACCACCCTCAATTTATTTTCCATGACCTACATAAAATGAGAGACTTTCTCACAGAACTAACCTTCTTCCCCTTCATCATAAACTATTAGAGCCTCTTATCCCACTACTGGAGGGAAATTTTCAACAATGTCATCTTGTAATGCTACCAACAAACATCATCATGGAGTCATGTCTCTACAATTACATGAACACATATTAGGACACATAAAACAAGAGATATTCAAAAAATCCATAAAAAATTATCCTATATACACAACCCCACTATCAAAATTGAGGCACTATCACTACCCTAGACCATCTCGAACCTAGGACATGGCTAAAACAAGGCAAATGAGATTAATATTTATAAGTTTTCCATTAGATACCCCTATTTAACCTTTTAAAATTACCACCTTTAACATATTTTAACTATTATAATTTCATTATTAGGTTCCATTTATTTTAAATTCGTCAAATTAGAAAAATCATTCACATTCCCTACAACCCAATTATAACTTAATTTTCTGTGCATGCCTAAAGTGATACATGTCACATATATCCTTGAGTTATTAGAATGATTCATGTAACATATATCCTTAAGTTCCAAGAATTATGCATGTATATAAAATTCTCATGCCATACCAGACTACAAGTAAAGTCTCATAAAACAATAACATCACATAAAAAATACATCACTTAAGGTGAAATATTATTCAACTATAATAGAAAACATCAAGAACAACAATCCTACTATAGGAATATGGGTTTTCCCCCGCACATGGGTTAGCAAATCCCACACATGATATCATGATCGGGTCCTGAGTCATCCTAGTCTCCCATCCACCTTTCCCCAAAAAAAATGCAACTAAAAGGAAAATAAAAGTCCTCTAATAAAATTTTATAGAATCCTAACTCGGATTTCACATACCGGTGCCCCAAGAAGGTTCATTACATGACCCCAAGTTCTCTCCCCCATATGCCATAGGTTTCCTACTAGCACTGAGGGTCTAATAAGTCATACGCGGAGACTATAACCTCTTTATCAAAGTAATACAATGGTGGAAATCAATTTACAAGTAAACAAAATGATAACAAAAAATAACAAATATAGTCCATGTATCACATGAAGAATCCCAAAATGGGGGAAACAACCATAAAATAAAGTATTAGACATGTCATTCCATATATGTGTCAACTATCAAATGAAGACCCAAAATAAAGGCATAGTGAAAATTACCAAGTAGGCCACGACATGATTTCCAATTCCCCTATCCATACTCCATACCAAATCCCAAATCATCCATTTAACATATAACTCTTTCCGTTGCCCTTTACTGCAAACATGAAGTCTATTTGGGTACCAATTGGTGGCTAGGGTATGGTGTGAGTAAAAATCAGTCAAACATCACCAACAGTTTTTAAAGGAATATATAGTGTATAATAGTTTATGCAGTTGTATAAAGAATAAAAGAAAAATCATAAAAGTAAAAAGGTTTCACATTTATTATTATTTAGTTAACCACAGTGTACCTCAGGTTCAAGGTGACACCCAAGCCAATCATACATACTTTTTACAATGCTAAAGTATGAACCATATACTATAGGGATTTCAAAATTTATTCTTTCATGGGATTTAATTATTCAAATTAATTCCAATTTCATTTTGATACCCTAGAGCATCAGTCCGGGTACCATTATCATAGATACGTGGAGCGTCAATCCAACATAATTATATCGGGTACTTAGAGCGTCAATCCATCACTAATATCATGGGTACATAGAGAATTAGTCTGGAACCATAATCTAAGGTACACAGAGCATCTGTCCAATACCAATTCACATGCATGAATCATGGGCCAAAAACATCATCCTAGAACCCCACAAGCACTTGTAGAATTAGTCCATCACCCACACCACATTATTCTCATACATACATACATACATACATACATACATACATATATATATATATATATATCATGGTTACATGTTAATGACCCATTTATCAACTATTCTGAATATTGTTCACCATTTCATTTATCAAACACAACCATGTATATTTACTTTTAACATAAGAAACCACATGGGTAATCCCCCATTAATCCATTTATAATAAATTATTAAACAACCCATTAACCCTTAAATGATAAGCCAAACAACCCTTTAAACCCCATTATCAAAACATGAAATAAGGATTTAGTTCAATTCACCAAGCTTACTATTAAACCTTTTACATTTCATAATTACCATTTCAAGGATAATTGGCACAACCCATGGGTTTCCATCATGCCCAGTCTCATAATCTCCAATAAATCCAATGGGATTTAAGCAAGGCTATTCAATTTATGGGAATTGAGTTCACTTTTTTTGTTTAAAACTAATTACAAAATATGGAAATGAAACGATACAATTACATACAAGAGGAAGGCATCAAGGCTATGGGAAATATCATGTAGACCACCTATATTAGGATTTTAGAAGAAAACTCAACCAACCTTATCCCTTAAAAAAATATAGAACTACCAAAATCACAATGATGAAGAATATTTGGGATTAGAACTTGAGATTAAGATTCAAAGATACAAGATCATTTAAAATATAGATCTAAAACATAAAAAGTGGTAGGATGCATCCCTCTCCAAAGGGATAGAAATACAGGAGAGAGAGTGACCTAAATAAGGAAGAGATCAAATACCAGAGAGAGATCAATTTCTTCCACTAGATCTTTGATGTGAAAAGGAAGGATTTTTAGGTGGAAAGTAATCTTTTTAGGATCCCCCAAGAGCCATGGGAACTGCATTAGGCTGAGTGTGGGTGATTTGGGATATAAATCACGGGTTTAGGACATTTTAACCAAATTTTTGGAGCATTTAATACCCATGTGCATGATTTATTGGAGAGGCTACATGGTTAAAGTAATCATTCTCCTTAACTATTTCCCCAATACAGTGATTTTGTTTAGGGTTCATGGTTTAGATGTACAATTACTTTAACCACGTTCCAAGAGTGAAAACCCCCTCTATTAGAGGGTGCCCAATTGGAGGGGGGGGGGTGGCCATATGATTTTCTCAAACCATGCATCCCATTCTAGTGGATCAAAATGGGGTGCACTGTTTGATGGGGAAAACTGAATGGTTTTCTCTAATCATTCACTAAACATGTTCAACCCCATGGGATTTTAGGATTATCCAAATTGACCCGAAACAATCCCTAAGAAAGGTTCAACCAAAGTATGATCAATAAAATGGTAAAAGAATACCTAAAAATGAATATGATACATATAAAGGAAGTCCGATATCTTATACCCACTATAAAGAAGGGCTAATCATATGAACCTATTCTCTATATACCACATACATACCCTAATGATTATCACCCTAAGAGGAATTTTATCTCCTAATATATTTCATGAAATGATGGCTTGATATAAGCCTTAGAGGAACTTTAGGGAGACTTAAATCCCCACGAAGTTTGTCGAAAATGGTAAAAACTAGATGTTTAGGATATTTTTGGATAATCCCCTTTCTTATTATGTGAAAATTCTAGATATAACCCACTTATTGAATATTTTAAACATTATAAATCCTAGAGAATAGATTTCATGAGTGGTCTCACCACTAGATTGATATTCACCTGATCCAAACAGGATCCTTGTTCATCAGGGTCAAGAAAAACTCACCCATAATCCATGTAAACTTCCACAATAGATTCATAAGATATATTCACATGTGAAGAGGGGCTTGGAGAGGTCACATCAGGTTCAATATTTTTACTTAAGGCTGCCATAATTTTTTCCACTATAACCCTGCCAATGTCGCCTTCCCACCTGATTGACACTTCATCCAGATCAGTGGTAGGAGAAGAAAAATCATCCTTTCCCCCACTTTTTTAATTGATAAGATTCTCACAGATCAATGTTAATTGTTTTTTCTAGTGACCCACTTATCTACATATACATATTTAGAAGAGGTGACCTAGTTGATTTCAATTAGGGAAGAAATATAACCCCAAGATGAAAAATTCATTGCATTGTTTTTCTGGTATTTATTCTCAATTTCAATCTACACAAAATTCACTAAAGGATTGAATACATATATTTAAATATATACTCTATGAAAAATGGGATAATAAATGGATTTAGACCAATTTTTAAATCTCATAAATGTACCTACAAGATTTCTTTTCATCGGTAATATTGAATGATTTTGATATGGAAACATATGTCCTAGAATTATTAATCAAATAGGTAAGATCAAAAGATATTGTGTCTAATGTAATTAACAGGAATATAGGAAGAGATAAAATTTGATGTTATGAAATTAACATAGGGTAGAGGGCCATGAATTGATCATATCTTCTTCTATCTCAAAATGTACGAGTATTTTTTAGGGGTCTATGAAACCAATAAACACATAAAGCCCACGAGTATGGGGAAAACCAGTCAAAAAAATTAAATGAGGAGAAATTCCCTCCATAACATTCCATAAAGTTGATATTAAGAAAGGTTGAATTACCAGGGAGTGGCAAAAAAGAACTATTCTAAGAACACATTCTATACTGTGTTTGACATGCCTAGAAATACTGAAGATACTATATAAAAATGACTATTTTATTCCAATATTTGAATGAATCTAGAACATGTGTTATTTTAATGTGAAAGATCATAGAATTTATTGATGTAAAAATTAGATCATATTATTTATAAAGTAATAAATTTAATATTTTGTTAATAGATTATGGATTTTAGTATATCAAATTTATAATCTTAAAATTTATATCATTGGGTCAGAAGTGGTCATATTACGTGGTTAGAAATTCATGATTATCATGTCATAATAAAAATAATAATACAAGTTTATCTTAGAGAGTTATTGATTTATTCAATTTGAGTTGTATTAAATAAAATATATTATTTTTTATGAATCATTATTCTACAATAGAAGTCTATTCTAAAATTATTAATCTATAATGAGATGTTTTTGTAAGTATATGTAAATTTGAGAAAATATTTCCACCAACGTTATTTAATTAAATTCAACATTTAATATTACATTATTCAAATGAAATAAAATATAAAGTTTCACTAGAGTTCTGATGGATATAACCATTCGATAGATATAAGGAATAGTTAGAGAAGAATTTATATATTAATAAATCATTTAAAGGGATTATTGTAAAATCACACATCCTTTAAGAAATTTAAAATTTATTTTATAATCATATTTCTATTCCATCCCTATTCGCCACTTGAGAGATATTATATAAATTACCCTAAATCTACTTCAACATAGTTTTGGATCTTCATACAATTTCATTACATAATCTCTATGAGAGACTATTTATGATTATGTTAAGGGTTTGGTTTTATGATCTTCCTCTAATCCACTTGCCTCAGGGTTTTTAGAAGAATTTATAATTGATGATCTTAAGGTAATACTACTCTTATCTGTAACAATCTAAATCCAGTAACCTAGATATGGGGTATACTTTATTAAATAGTATAATATACAAGGGATATAACCAAGAAGTATCAATTAGATTAGAATTTGATGAAAAATAGACACGATCTTGATTCATATATCACACTAGAAATTAAAAACAGATCATAAAAATATTCTTTCATATTTGAAATCAATCCAAATATCCTTCTTTATATAAAGATGAAAGGAAAAAAAATTAAATTATGAGATTATATTATCATTAAGGGTTACTTACATAAGATAATATAATTATTTAATAAGTCATAATAAATATAGAATCAAGGATAATAGAAATGAATTCCATTCAATAAAAAAGACGGGTTCAAAGTAAATACATAGATAATATTATCATAACAGTCACATGGATAATGAAAAATGAATTCTTAATAAAGGAAATGGATGAATATATAAAATATTGAACTTTCCATCAATGACTTATCCAAGTTATCATGAATCATACTATAAAGGCCGCTTAATTAGGATATCATTCTTAATAAATGGGTAGGTGTAAACTTAATACACATTTAATGTATCCACTTGTTTGGCCTTATGAAAACTATAGATTTATCTAGGGGATATCTATAACAGTTTCCCATCTAACACTTTCAATTGTAATAAATTTTTCATTTATAATAAATGATACAAACAATCCACTCTCAATATGATTTATAAATCAATAATTATCTACATTGAATCAAGAATATGAGATATTTTACCATTAAATGAAATGAAATTATTCCATCAAGTAATACCATATATAGAAATGGAATATGGTTGAAAAATCATCAATTTATTGGAAAATATATTTTATTTTTCTATGATATTGAAAATATGGGCATTATGAAGAAAAATTATTTCTAATGAATAATGGAGAGTGATAGATAACCTAATCACATGAAAGTTAATGATCTCAAAATATGGTATAATCCATTATCAGTAATGGTTTATGGAAGGTAATTGATTAATTATAAATGAATAATTAATAGTAAAAACAGGACCTTAGATAATAAATTATAAGACAAACATTATAAATTAATTCCTCGTAACTTTTCATAGGTATAGAGTAATTAATCACATACCAAAATTCATTTCAATACTTTATGAAAATAATACCATTTTCTTTTGATAATTTTTTTAAAAAAAATTCCAAATTTTTTTTAGAAATATAATGTTTGAAAATATTCATTACAACTTGTAATGGAAGATCAATGAAATGAATATTCATGATATCCAGAAACTCTTTCTGTACAACAAATAATAAGTCAATAATTTAATTTACACCTTTGGTAAAAAATCATCTCATCTGAAAATGTAAATAAGATTCCTTTTAAACCATTTTATATAATGTCAATATTAATTAAAAATGAAATTAATTAGTCATATGGAATTTTAAAGGTATTCTTAAAAACATTTTAAAATAAAATATGAACATGGAAGAAAAAATTTGTAAACCAAATAGGAAATGAGGCTTCCTTTACATATTTTTTTCATTCATATTAAGTAGCAATGAAGGTAAAAATGTTAAAAATATTTAAAAACCCTAGAAATAACCAAAGTAAAAGAAAATATATTTCATGTATGAATAAAAGATAATATAATCCCACCAATAGAATCTTAAACATAAAAAATCCCGAATAAAAATAAGATTGTGATATAAACCTTTACAACTATAATAACTATTGAATATGACCCATTAAAAGAGAAAATAATAATTGAATATTTTAATACCATGACTAAAGAGTTATACATGATATAATATATAAAAGTGGTAGTGTTTAAACCATATAAAATAAATTACATGCATAATATAACATAAGTCACAAAGAAGTGTAATTGAGATGAGAAAACCTTACTACATGTTTGATTTTCTTTCTATGCACTCTAACCTCCTTTATAAAAAATTAAATTTATTTTAATTATATAAAAAACCATATTAATCTTTTACAAACCATATATGATTTTATTATAACATTTCCCCCCATTTATTAATAACTCTTTATTCAAATAACTGTTCTAGGAGATAATTATTTCGTTTTTTATGCATGTTTTGGTTTGGAAGTTTGGGTCCTTTTACATTGATCATAGTCCCATAATACGATGAATATTAATAATTAATAATTTAATATATTTATTAATTATATATAATTTTATAACCACTTATGTAAATTGGTGATAAAAAATTAATTAGATCACTTTTTGAAAGTGGTAGTCCACACGTACATATAAGAGATGTTATCGTATTTCAACAGATGGGTTTGTAAGAAGGTATATAAGATCTTATAATTATAGAAGTAAAATTATTTCTTAAATATACTATATAAAAATTAAATCCATCATAATAACAAACCATAAATGATTGTGATGGAAAATGAATCATATCACTATGTGGATGCGATAGTCCACACATACGCATGGGTGTTATATTCATTTCCAATTTAAAGGAAAGGAGGTGAAAAATGGTTGTTAAATAATCATAATAACTTCTCAGTATATTGAAGATATTGAAGTAATCATGTTAGGATAGATAAAATAGAATTATAGGAAATATAATAAGAAATAAACATTGAAAGATTCGGGTAAGACAATTACCTCTTCTATGAGAGACCTCATTGACTTACAACTTAATCCTCAATATGATCATTATAGGATTTTAAAAAAATATTTTAGATGCGTGAAAGAAACATAGGAAGGTATTTAGGTAGGGACTGTCTAATTTAGACTGTAGAATCTTTGTGAATAAAGAAGGAGAGGAGGATCCCTTTTATATGTAAAGAGAGGAAAAACATGGAATTACACAAATGATTTAAATATAATTATTTACTTTCACCAGTTAAATGATTCAAATGGAATTAGTTTTAATTTTTTTTGGCTAAGGTATAAATATATTTATCTAATATATTTTTGATTTTTTTTCATTTTAAACCTTAAATTTTAGTTTAACCCCTTTGTTAACCATTTTTGACCTTAATTATGGTAACCATTTTTTTAGAATTTAAGTGTTAAAATTTAATTCCAAGCAATCAAGTGGATCAAAAATGTTCTATAAATGAAATTATCAACCATTTAGATTCACACATGCCCTATTTCAATATTTTTTTAAATAATTTAGTAAAATATTGTTTAACATAAAATATAATTAAATTCATTTTTGGGATCATTCATTTAATTCAACTTCAAATATATAATTTAAAAAATGAAATTTAAATTTAAAATCATTTACCATTAACTAAATTTATAATTAGCTATAAAATTCTAGGAATACAATATTTCATAAAAAATATATTAATTTTATTATTTTTAAAATCATTTTCCTTTATTTTTAAACTACTTGCATTGACCATGTATCAACATTGCATATGTGTATATGGTAATTATAATAACAATAAATATTAAAATTAAATTATTATCTTAAGAATGACTTCATTATATCCAAAAATACCATTTATATTCATTACTAAGATATTTTTATCCCTTTTAAAAGATATAAGATATATTAAAATCAAGACACTAAAATATTGAATTTATCCTTTTATTATCACAATATACATGTTACAATCAAAGTAATGTGGCAAGAAATTTCCAGATTTTAAAATCATGGGTGGTTATGGTCTAAAAAAATACAATAAAATAAATACACATTTTGCGGTGTTTTTAGCTATTATCTCAGTCTTGTAACCGGGATTTACCTATTTTACTATTACCATGGTGATAAATAATTACCTTGGATATAATACATAAGTAAAAAGGGACTTATTTATCAAATTTGAACCTCCTGATTATAAATATGGAATCCATTTTTCATGTTTTAACATGTAGTAGTAGAAGAAATCAATTTTAAAAAAATGATTACACTTTAATGAAAAATTGTTTTAAAAATGTGTTTTAAGCCAAAAAAGAACTTATAAAAAAATCAAGTATAATGAAAATTAAAAATTAAATAATTAGAATATTTATTATTAAATGATACTTATGTAACATTATGATATAATTAAAAATAAAACAGGTCTTTCAAATTATTTTATTTGAGGAAAAAATGAAATTTTTATAAATATATTTATATTTTGATCATTCCTTACAAAATTAACCTTTTTAGAAAAATCTCAAAAATTATTCCTGATCTTATGATGATATAATGATTTCAAAAAAAATTATCCATTTCTAGATATTCTTTTTATAAATATATTATAAATTAATTAAAATATTCCTAAAAAAATGCAATAAATAATTTTTTTGAAGAAAATGTATTTTTGAAGCTTAATATTACTTATTATTATAATTTTACTAGGAACAACAATTATATGAATATTAGATTCCAAGTTTTATTTTATTATTTTTATTAAAGTAATAATTTTAATATATATTTTATAATTCAGCTATTCCATTTTTATACGCTCCAAACCAATGACTAGGTTATAAAAATTATATTAAAGTAATATTATAGTGACCCCAACCTTAGTAGCCCAGATTTGATGCTGTACTTAATTATATTGACATAAGATACATGGAATCACGTCCTAAAGGACCAGTCATTTTAGTAGTCTTGGTAAACTATACACATACATGATTCTTACATTACATTTAACTACAAAAATTACAATATATATATTTTTTGTTTTGAAAGTATCATTATTATGTCTAGAATAACCCTACATACCAATCTTAGTAAAATTCATGGATTCCTAAGAAAGAAACAAAATAAGGGTGATCTCAAACAACCAGTAAGGGTTAAGTACAATATAAGCTATCATGAATCAATAAGTATAATCTATATGTAACCGTAAATAAATGAATACACATTCCATTTAAATAACTTTAAAATAATTATAAGATAAGGAAGAGTTATATAGCAAGGTAAATGACATAAAACACATACCATTTAATCAATAAAATGAGAATGAAATATAACCATAGATAATATCATATAAAAAATCTCATGGATAGTGATAATTGAATTTTGAGTGAAGGAAATGTTTAATTATATAATGTAATGTTTCATAGGCACATGATACCTTTACCATAAAGACCATTAAAAAGTTAGTTTAGAACGTACTACTGTCAAAACCTTTCAGAAGATAGTTTAAAACTACTTGGTTCCAAATGTGAAGGGTTTGTGGCCAATTGATTTCATCCCATGAGACAAATTATGCATCAAGGTAATTTTATTAAATTCTCCCCAAAAATTTTATTTCATTTCAAAATAATTCTTGATATATCAAATAATCCATTTAATTCATACACAATGTGAATTATCATAAAATATCCGTATTGAGTAAAGGATACAGATTTATCAATATTTCCTTAAATAAACAAATAACATTCAAAGTAAACAATGTATATAAGAATGAAATATGGTTTTGGAAATAATACTATCAATCAATCAAGAATATGAATATTTAATGTCTAATGATCATAATAAAGTGAATAATTCAAGGGAGAGTAAATTACTACAAAAATGATCCAAGAAAGTGACTATTGATACTTTCCTTGGTTAAAATGATAATAAACCCTACAGAGGAAGAATAAGGATGATATCAATACAAAATATACCCATTGGATTCAGAATAAATGGGATTTTAATTTTATTATTATAATACCATAAAAGTATATTTGAAAAAATTCTTGATGAAAATATCATTTTATTTTGGAAAACATTTTCAAAAATCATTTTATTTGAAAATAAATTTTAAGAAATAAAATTTCAGGAATTAGTTTAAAAAAAAATTTATTTAAAAATGAACTTTAAAGCTTATAAAATAAGCATTAAAAATTTTTATTGGTCATGGTGGCTGGAAATATCATTCATTACATACACATTAAAATAAAGTTTCCTTTCACTTTTTAAGTAAAATCCAAAAGGGAATTGTTTTGAAAAAGGAATAATATACCTTTGAATATTTTTAAACATTAAAAATGGGTGGAAATGACTTCAATAAATTATTTTTAAAAGGTTAATAAAATTTTTAAAACATTTTTAGAAATCATTTTTTTTGAAGAAAACAGATTTCTGACTGAAGACAGAAATGAAGTTGGATTTTTTAAAAAAAAATTTATAAAAAATTTTAAGAACCAAAGAGTAGGAAAATGGTATAATTACTTTCTAGGGTTCATTAATAAATAAGGGAGAATAAAATTAAATGGTTTATTAAAAAATTATCAAATAATTTCCTTCAATTGAATTCAATAATGAACAATCTCGATTGAAATAAGATTGTGAATTAACACCTTTCAAAGATCATAATGTTGAAGTGAGAATCAATGAATGAATTAAATATCTTTATAAAATATAAAACCTAATTAAAAGTGGTAATACAACATAAATTAATCAAAATTCATTATACATGTAATATTATAATGAAAAAATCAATGAAGTAGAAGATTAACCCAATGAACAAGAATTGTGTTAAGAAACCCTTTACCACTTGGTAACTTTTAATTCATATCCACTGAGATTAAAAAATTCAAATTAAAAATTAAAACACCATAAATAATGAATTATTCATGATATTACATTTCAAATTGGTGGTATATACACCATATAAAAAAATTAGGTGCATAACATTACAATGTGCCTTAATGAAATGAAATTGAGACAAAATCCCTTACCTTACACTCCCTTTTAGTTGAACTTGATTTAAAGCCATTTATAATAGTTTTAAACATGTTATTAACTTATTATAGAACCATATTTATATTTATGATACCATATATTATCCTTTTATATCATCTTATCACATGTTCGTTAATAATATTTCATTATTTTCATTATTTCAGGTGTTAATTTCCTTATATTCTCATGCATGTTACATAATGAAATATTTTGTTCTTTAACATATTATATATTTATATCATATACATAATAATAATGAAATAATTATCATATTAATTCTTTATTTATACTTATATATCATCTATTTAGTGTGGCGATGAGAAGAGAGTCACATCGCTTCGTGAAGGCGGTAGTCCACACATACATGAACGATGTTATCATCTTCAAGTGAGTGAAAAAGACAAATAAAATGATATATATTATATTTATAAAAAGTTAAATATGTCATGTATTTCATAATTATTTCATTTATATCATATAAAATCATTAACATTATCTTTTTCACCTTCTATGTGAAGTGTTAGTGAAAGACAAATCAAATTTTTCATGAGGCGGTAGTTTATTTTACACATGAGTGACGTTATCATATCTCTTATGGAATGATAGATGAAAGGATATATATAATATTGAGACTTTATATGTATATATCTATTATATATATAAAATATATAATTTATATCCATCACCATACCTAACCTTGAGAGGTGGTAATAGAAAAACAAACGACAACAGTTTGCGAGGCGGTAGCCCTTCGTACACACGAATGGTGATTTCATAATCCATTTGATGGGAATGTGTGAGGTTATAGGTTATAAAAATAACATAAAAAAATTATATATATGGAATATATTTAGGTTATTATATCTGTATGGTTTGAAAATAAATGAAGGAGGTGGAGAAGGAAATAAAATAAAGATGCTTATTGAAGAACATTACCGCTCCTTCGATTATCCTCCTTAGGTTTGCAATAAATACTTTAATGATTGGATTATTTACAAAAATAAGGATTATATGATGATTGGAGTGACGTTTTTTATTTATTTGTCCAGGTCTTGGTAAAAATAAAGTGGATTTAAATTGTAAAGAATGGGGTAGAGTGAGTGCCCTTTTATAGTTGAGGAGTGAATTTGTTGTAAATACTCAAGGGTATTCACTATTTGGTGGTCTCCCTAAGCTCATGTGAAACAAATATTGATAATAAGTGGGTTTTAAGTATGATATGGTTGATCCAAACCACCACCACACAATAAAATATGAGTTTTAAACATTTTGTTTCTTAACTTCTATGTTTACTTATTTTTACCATTTTGGGTTTTCATCAGGGTAACTAGTTTTTTGACTAGGTAATTTATCTTGTAAGACTAAATTAAAGTGATAATTATTAGAAAAGATGGAATAAATGATTCTATTTATTAAATCCAATTTATCAATTAAAAATCTTATATGTGTTGAAAATTTATTTTTACACAAGCGCATATACGTGTAAAAAAATTGTTTTAACCTCAACTGTGTTAGCAATTTTTTTTTCAATTTAGGATAAATATAGTCATTATAAGAGAAAATTGGTATATTAATATAAAATAGTTAATATTTATTAACATTTAAAAATTACTTGGAAGATTATAGGTTTTTAGTAATTTTAAATCATTTAATTAAATATTATTTATTATAAAATAATTTTAATGTCAAATTTGACATTATTCATTTAAATTGAATTTAAAAATATCATGAAAAGAGTGGAATTAGAATATATTATGTTCAAACCAGTTTTAAATGTTATATTTGTCTAAAAAAATTACTTAACCCAATAATTCATTCAATTTACTTCCCTTTTAATATTTTTAGTACCATTTATTTTATTTAATTGTTAACTAAAATATTATTTTGTTGGCATTTCTTAAGCATTTAAAGTAAATTTTTCTATCTCTAAAAATTAATGAAAAATTATTATGATAAAATAAACCCATTTTTATTTCATGATAATATCTATATCCAAACCTATGTTATTTTTGTACCTATCTTAATGCTTTGTAGATATTAAAATCAAGGAAGGTTATATTTTTTTTCTTTTTTGTTCCTTAACATATTATATGGGTCATATTAAAAGGAAAGTGGAAATAAATTTCCATATTTTATATAATTTTATAGTAAAGGTATAAATAAACTCATTCAATAAAATTTATATAATATTTTTGGACATTTTAACTCTTATTTTTCTAGTTTAACCCTCGGTAAATCCATTTTTACCTTAACCATGATAATTAATTTTTACTGCATCCACTATTCATTTTGGTCAAAAATTAAGTTAAACTTATTAAAATATATATATAATTATGATTAAAAATATGGAATCCATTTTTAAAATTCAATTCACATAATTTGAAAATTTTAATTTAATATTTAACCCACAGACGTGATGAGAAAACGAGTTTTTAAAGTGAAAATGTTCAAAAGTTTACAAAATTTTTATATCTAAATTAAATATTAAAATGATTCAATGAACTAAATTGGATTAATTTATATAAAATTTAAATTATTTTAATTGAAAAATAATTCATAATATAATCTATCACTATATATAATTTAAACAAAAAGGCAGTTTTCAATTAAAATTAAGTATTTTCACTATTCATCAAAAAACAAATCTTTTCATAAAAATCACAAAAATTCACCCTAAGATAATTTTTGTATCTTTATTTCTAAAATAAAGTTTATTTTTTATATAATATTTATAAAAGTGGTAAAAATTAATTTTAATTTATGTTCGCGAAGTACAAGAAAATACAATTATTCTGAAAACATTTCTTTTTCTTTTAAATGATTCTTTTTATTATTTATAGTCAATATATAACCAATAAATGTGTGTGAACTGTATATTTTCATAATTTATCTAATCTTATTCATACTCCCAATTAAATTTCTAGGATATAACTACCATAGTCTTGTGTGTAACACAAGTAATCGAGGAAACTCATTATTATGTGTAATGCAAGACAAAAACAGTGTTGTATGCATTTCATGCTATATAATTTATTAATTTTATTTAAAATAATAATTATATCATAATGTATCAGACTTTTATAGTCCTTTCTATGTTTGGTGTTGTGTGTCATACACACTATCGAATATGGTGTTTATATTTTAAAAGTTTGGGGTGTTACATTCCCTCGACCTTAAATAAATTACATCCAACTATTTAAATATGATCTAGGAAATTAGGGGTTTTACATTTGAAAATGTAATTATTGAAAAAATCACATCTTAAGAGATTTAATAAAATATTACTTTAATAAGAGAGAAAGGGAAGTTCAAATGTCATATAGAATAACACATCATGGTTCCAAAGTAGGAGAACATTAATTGCAAGTGAAGATATGGATATGGTGGAAAAGTGTAAATAATTATAGAGAGTGATTGAGGTCATTGATCAAAATAAATTGAGTGATCAGTGTAAAGTTAAGGTCCTCAAAACCATAAATCTATGATGATTTAAAATGCCACATGATTCATTGAATATGAATTTAATAGGGCAACATTTTTTTTCAATATTATTTTTTTATTGATGAGGAATTATTTTACTGTCTAAGAATATAGGTAAATATACTAACTTAACATGGAAGGATCCCTTCTAACAGGGGAGATGAGGGGTGGAAGCATTATTCGGGACCAGAGGGGCTATGTAGTGGATCCTTTCTCAAAATTTTATGGCAGAGGTGATGCTCTTTAGGGTGAGGGATAGGCGATGGTAACAGGGTTGGAGTTAAGTGAGAAAATACATACAAATATAAAGGCATTGGAAATGGACTCCTTGATACATTACAAATCACTTACCAAAAGTGGAAGTTTCCCCTAGAGTATAGAATATTTTGTCCGCAAGTGCAAACAGATCTTGGGAGTCTATATGGAGATCACCCACACTTAGAGAGAGGGGAATAAGGTTGCGGATTTCTTAGTGTCCTAGGATTCCCCAACCCAAAGCCTATCACTCTTCATTAACTTAGGATCTTTTCCTCCATGTGTTAGTATTTTTGTTATTAATGATTCTTTGGGACTTCACTACTTTAGACCGCCATGATTTAACTTTTATTTTCTGTTTTTTGATGTGTTCCCAAAATTAATAAAAATATTAGTGTTAACGATGTACCTAGTTCATTTATTTTCATTATCTATTCAAATCCTTCATAATGGTTTGTAAAGAAACTGTGAATTATCCGAAGCATATCCCTTGGGAGTTTTAAACCAGTTGTATAGTAAGACCCATCGTCATGTATCAAGTAACGCTTGAGTTAATCCCAACATGCCCTTTTTGGATTTATTACCCCTAGGTATATCTGTTCCAGAACTATGACTACTTTTAGTATCTAGAAAAAGATGTATTGCATGGGAAAATCACATAATCTATATCTTACCAAAACTTTAGTATGTTATTCTATAATTTTCTTCAAATCATATCATATGGTTATGTTCCCTATTATATGTTTTCCTAAATCTAGTTATTAAGGTTTTTACTATACATTCAATGATACCAACTAAAACGATCCCAACCATAGTAGCTCAGAGTCATTTTTGTGTTTCATTACATTTTCATAAGATAAAAATAATCATATCCTGATGGATTGATCAGTTTTGTAGTCGTGGTAAACAAGACACATACATGAGTCCCACATTATATTTGAAGATAAAAATTACAACATAATTTTTATTCTTTCAAGAATATCATTATTCCCTCTATCATAACCCTACATATCAGCCTTAGTAAAATTTATAGATTCCTGAGAAATGAAAAAAATAAGGGTGATAAAAAATGTTCATTAAGGGTTATGTACAACGGAAGCTATCATGAATCAATAATCATAATAAATATGAAAAGTTAAATAAATTAATACATATACCATTTAAATAACTTTAAAATCATGGTAAGATAAGATATAATCAATATAGAAAGGTAAATAAGTGGAAAATCAATCCATTGTATCAATAAAATGAAAATTAAAAGCATTAATAGATAATATCATATTGAAAATATCATAGATAAAGATAATTGAATTCCTAATAATGGAAATGATTAATTATCAGACATCATGCTTACGAGAGACATGATACCTTTACCATTATGAAATTTCACAAGATTTTTTAGAATATATTACTATCAAGACCATTCAAATGAAAGTTTAAAACAACTTAGTTATAAATGTGAAGGGTTTTAGCCAACTTATTTTGTCCCATGAGACTACTGATGCATTGAGGGGATTTGATTAAATGATCCTCAATATGTGAGTTTCTTTTCCAAATAATTACTCATATATATATTAATAAATTTAATTCAAACACAATACAACTTATCATCAAATATCTATATTGAGTAAATGATACATATTTATTAATATTTTCCCAGATAAAAAGATAAATTTCAAAGTAAACATAGTATGTAAAAATGGTATATGGTTTAGTTAACAATCATATTAATCACAAAAGAACATGAATATTTAATGTATAATGATAACAAGAAATTGAATAATTAAAGGGAGAGTAAATGACTACAAAAAATGATTCAAGAAAGTTAATGTTGATAATCTCAATGGTCCAAATGATTATAAACCATTCAGAGGAAGAATAAGGATAATATCAATTCAAGATATACCTATTTAAGTAATAATAAAGGTATGTTTCTATTTTATGAATATAATACCATAAAAGTATCTTTGAAAAAATTCTTAAAGAAAATATCCTTTTTATTTTGATGAATATTTTGAAAATAATTTTCTTTGAAAACCAATTTTTAAAACTAAAATTTCTGAAAACAATTTTAAAATACATTTTTTTTGGAAATAAACAAAACTATAAAATAATATTTAAAATATTTGAGTGGTTGATTTGGATGTAAATTCAATTCATGCCTTACATAGTAAAACAATGTTTCCTTTCACTTTTTCAATAAAATACAAAGGGGATTTTTTTTGAAAATTATATAAGAATCCTTTAAAAGCATTTTGTAATGAGCACAAATGGGTGGAAACTCCTTTAATAAATAAATTTTAAAATGTTAATAAGTTTTCAAAAACATTTTTAAAAATCATGGTTTTGGATGAAAATGGATTTCCAACTAAAGAGATAAATTAATTTAGATTAAAAAAAATTCCAAAACATTTTATGTAAAAAATAGTGGAAATAGTATTATTACTTGAGATACTTCATTAATAACCAAAGGAGAAGAAAATTAAAAGGGTTTATTTATAACAAAACTATTATTTATTACACATTAATTCATAATTTATTACATAAAAGTACACATAATTTAACTTGAAAGATAGATAAGTATAGTGTTTTTGGGAATTAGGTACATAACATAACATCTTGAACATGGAATACAACAACATTATTGAAAGCTTCCATAATATTATTTTAAAATCCCATGGATTTTAGAACCACATGAGATAACTGAGAATAACATGGAATAACATGAATAGAATAATACATGTTATACAATAGGCATATCAATGGGCCATAAAAAGAGTGGGAATAATAAACATGAACAATGAGACATTATATAACATGATAATCATAACATGGGAAATGTATAAACAAATTAAAACAATGCATTATAAACATAGGTCAAGGATAAACCGTAAAGGTATCAGGGTATAAAAAGTACCATAAATGAATCAGGTTCACTTCCTATCCCAACATGACATATCATAATACTAAACATTACCCAATGCATTGGAAGTCTATAAAATTCCAGGTGCACCCCTCACATTCATTTCATTATCATACATAGGTGTGCCACATAGATCAAAAACCATGAGTTCATTCATCATAATAATTTATTAAATGATCAAGGAGTGTGGAATACATAAATTTAACTCCCCATTCAAAAATTATATATGCAAAAAGGTGAACAAACTTGATAGAAAATGGGTATGGTACTCCCTACACAATTGTTTTGGCATGGACAATCGTGGTGAAATTTCGGAAGCATAATGACGTCACTTAAAGCTTTATAAAAATGGGTAGATGAGAGAGAAAGGGGTATATAATCACATACAAATAAAATTATAAGTAATAGGGACATGGAAAATTATTTCCCAACAATTATAAATTGGGAAATAGAAGGCATAAGGTAATGAATAAACTTGAATAAAGAAAAGAATCCAAACTATATTTCTGCAAGGTAATGGTAAACATAAAGGAACATGAGAGCATTAATGAGAGATAAAGGGGGATATCATAATTTATAAGTTAAATGGAAATTAAGGGGAATATGGAAGAACATATCCCAACATATAAAAATGAAATTTAATAGAAAAAACATAAAAGAAGTTCTTGAATGAAAATGTGATGAGAGAAATCCCTTAATAAATTTCAGCATGGTAACTGGTGTACACAATGGTTCATTAGAAGGATTAATGAGAGTTTAAGGGGTATATCATCATATATACATAAAAATTAAAGTATTTGAGATATAGAATAACATATCTTAACTTCAAAAAAGGAAATTAATCAGCATAACATAAAAGAAGTGCTTGAATAAAAAGAAGAGTGGAAGATCCCTTACTTGAGTGTGTGACTCCAAATGTTTGGAAGGGAATTATTGAGATATTAGGGTAACCATAGGGAGGAATATAGAGAGTGGAGGTCAGATTATGAACATACTTTAAGGATTTTGGGTGAAGATAAATAGGATATTTGTGGGTTTTCTATTAGAAAAGAGGGTGATTTATTTATTATTTATGTTTTTGATTCTACATAATAAAATAACCAATACCACAAAACATCCCATGGTTTTTTCCAATGGTTTCTGATAAATGGGATTGGTTCTTATTATTTTATAATTTCAAGTTCCTAACTTATTAAAATAATTCCCTTGATTATGTGGAGGTGAGTCACACTCTTATGGAAATGATTTAAAAACATAAAATATATTATAAGTTTGGGATGATTCATAATAGATTTATAAAATAAATCAAATAAAAAAACCACATTATTTTAAATGAGAAATATATATTTAGTTGTGGATAAATTTTATATTATTTATCACATCACTTTTGGGTCATTTTGATGTCATGAAACACAAAGTATATTTATACGGTATTTAATTTTTACCTAAAAATTTGACTATCACAGGAAATTATGAAAAATTTATCATTGGATAATTTCAACATTCTTATTCCAAAAATAATATTTATTTTATCTAAATAATTTTTTAAATACTATATTTTTCACTTTTAAAATAAAATCGACATTTATTAAGAAATTCTTGGTTTTTTGACAATAAAAATTACTGAACCTTTATAAGAATTACATTTGACTTCATAAAAATTATATGATAATTTATATTTAATAAAAATTATTTAATAAAAATATTTTATTAAAATATTATTTATTTCAAAAATCCATTAATTCATCAAAATAAATTCCTTAACTCAATTTGAATATCACCCAAAATACAATTTGTATCAAAATAAAAATCATTTATAAAGCAACAATAATAGGATTAAAATATATTAATAATTCTATAAAAAATAATGTACATACTCATATTTATAGGGTATTGATACATATCCCTTTAATGCACCAGTAAACTCCCTAATAGTAAGGTACACGACAGTGAGACCTTCATGGGGTGGTTCGATGTACAAGGTTTGGGCCGTGATCTTGATGAGGTTTTAATTCTACCATAAATGATTTCGCTCATGCTTAAGTTTTTGGATATAATATTAGGATTGGTTATGGGAAAATCCCAAGGATTCTATCTCCCTCAAAATCTCTAATAAATGTTCTTCATAAGGTATGATCCTACTAGTTGAGGCCATCGCTTCCTTTTTCCATATCAATTGGATTTGTTAAAACCCTATATTTATACTAATCATGTGATCACTATTCAATGACTATATTACCAATGGTAATGCTATTTAATAGTATTTTAAATTCAATTGGATATAATAAAATAATTTCATGTGTCTTATTTTACCATATTCCATAATAAGATATTTAATTAAATCAAAAAGTGAATTTAATTTATAACAGTTCATGTCATTACAATATCCACCCTTAAGAAAATTTTCCCTCAAAATTTTTAATTTCCCACAATAAAACAAATGAGAGTAACTCTATTTCACCCCTACTCCCGTTCCGATGCCACTTCTTCAAAATTTTTGTTTCTTCACAATACTTTGACAAGGTGTATTGTCTTATTTAATAGAACTTTATCTCTATGATCTAAGATCTTAAATAGTTTATCATTATAGGAAAATTCATTATCCAATGGTACAACCTCTAGATTGGGTACATGTGAGGGGGTTGGTATGTACTTTCTCAAGAGGGATACATGGAATGTATCATGTACTTGAGATAGTTTAGGTGGGAGTGTAGGTCGATAGGCCACCACTCCAACGTGATCAAGGATCTAAAAGGGGTTGATATATCTTGGAATAAGATTTCCCTTATTCCAAAATCTCATCACTTTATTCTATAGATATATGCAGAGGAATACCATGTCACAAATATCAAACTTTAGATCTCATTAATGATTACAAGCAAAGCTCTTATGTCAACTCTGAGAATCCTTGACGTGTTGCTGAATAGTCTTAACATTTTTCACCATTTCCTAAACCATTTTAGGACCTACCAATTTTCATTCCCCAACTTCATCCTAGAATGCAGGTGTTTTGCACCTCTACCCATAAAGAGCTTCATAGGGAGCCATTTTGATGCTCGAGTGGAAGCTATTTTTGTAAGATAACTCGACCAGAGGAAGATGTTGGTACCATAATCCTTTGAAGTCAATTGAGAATTCTCTCAACATTTCCTCAAGTGTCTAGATAGTATTCTTAGATTGGCTATTATTTTGAGGGTGATAATCCATGCTATAGTTCAACTCAGAATTCAAATCATATTGGAGACTCTTCTAGAACTTTGAGGTGAATATTGGACATCGATAGGATATTATCAATAGTGGTACTCCATGCAGCCTCAATACTTCTCTAATGTATATCCCTTCAAGTTTATATCGGGATAAATCCTATCAAATCACAATAAAGTACAAAATATTTGTAAGATTATCCACCACAACTCATATAGAATTATTCCCTCTTTATGTCTTCAGAAGACCAGTGATGAAGTCCATAGTGATTTTTCCCATTTCCATAAAGGTATGGGTAATGGTTTCATCATAACTTTAGACTTCTACCTTTTGATATTATTTTTATTTAATTTTGGACACTTTGATATATATTCAGTGATCTCTTTATTTATATTTTTCCATTAATAATTCTCTTGAAGATCTCGATACATCTTTGTGATTCCTGGGTGAATGGAGAAAGTTGAACTATGTGAATCATCCAACAGTTCCTTCTTTAACTTATGATTTCATGTTACACATATTCATAAACCAAATCTCACAACTCCTTCTTCATTAACATTGAACTCTGAGGATTTCCCTTTTCTTATAGTTTCCACTTTCTTTTTAATTCCCACATCATCCCTTTGACTATATTTTAACCTCTCCAGAAATGATGTTTGAGAAATAATTTGTGAAAGGATTGGTGATGTTACTTTATTTATGATTCTAATGTCCATCCTTTTTAAATCAAAGAATATTAGATCCCTCTCAATCCTAATCAATGATAGAATTTTTGGATCCTTTCTACTTACAGAATCCAATACTTTATTTACTTTCCCAGGATAGTAGTAAACCAAGAAATCATAATCCTTGATTTGTTTTAACCATATTTGCTGGCGCATATTCATCTCTTTTTGTGTGAATATATATTTGAGTATTTTGTGATCTGTATATATCCACACTTCTCCCCAAAGGGATAATTCTATAATATTTTAAAAGTTAAGGTCACTTTATCCAACTCTATATCATGAGTTAGGTAGTTATATTCATGAACTTTCAACTTATTTGATACATAGTCTATGACTTTTTCTTTCTGCATTAACACACAACCCAATACCTTCGTTAAAGCATCACTGAATACTAAGAAATGTTCTCCACTTGTGGGTAGTGTGATCATAGGGTCAATGATAATCCTCCTTTTCAACTTTTTAAATCTCTATTCACATTCATTATTATAAGGAAACTTGAATCCCTTCTAAGTTAGCTTGGTTATAGGGTTTGAAAATCACTAGAAATTTCTCACAAATCGACGATAATACCCATATAATCTAAGGAACATACGAATATCTGTCATATATATTAGCCTAAACCATACTTCAATTTCTTCTATATTTGAAGGGTCTATAGGTATCCTATTTTTTATAATATTCCCTAAGACTGATAATTCCTTAAACCAGAAATCATATTTTCTGTACTAGGAATAAATCTTCTCTTTTCAAAAGATCTTTAACACAGTTCTCAGACACTCCTCATGCTCCTCCTTAGTTTTGGAATATATTATATTATCATCTATAAAGACTAAATTTTTTTGAGGTAATATCCAAATTCTCTATTCATCAATTCCATGAATATTTATATAAAATTAGTTTTCCTTAAAAGAATCACTATGAACTCATAGTGCCCATACCTTGTATGAAAATTATTTTTTGGGATATCATATTTCTTCACTATAAATTGTTAATATAATGACCACATATCCACCTTGGAGAATTATTGTGCTCCACTTTGATGATCAAACAAGTCATCAATCCATGGAAGAGGATACTTTTTATTTATCATGATATTTTTGAGCTCATGATAATCAATGGAAAGGCGCATTGACCCATCCTTCTTGACAAAGAGGACCAGCTCACCCCATAGTGAAACACTTGGGTGTGTGAAACCTTTATCCAGATTCTCTTTTAGTTGTTTCTTCAACTTCTCAAGTTCCATAACATTCATTCTATATGTATTCTTAGATAATGGTAATTCCCCAATTATAATATTGATGGAAAATTCAACCTCTTAGCTAGTAGGAAGACGAGGAAATTCCTCAGGAAACACATCAGCATATTCCCTCATAATAAGCATGTCATAAATGATGAATATTTCCTTAGGCTCAATCATTTTACATAGAAATTATTGCTTATATGGTGATAATATCCATGATTAAGATGTTGGTTCTCAAGATTATTAATCCTCCTCCTTGCACTTGTACATAATCAGGGGTCGATTCACAATATATAGAGTGATTTATTTCTTGTGGAAATTTATGTTGTCTCTAGATTGGTAAAGCCAATACTTTCCTTTAATTTCATCAAATTTGACCAAAGGGAGTATGAAAAGGTTCGCTGGTAATTTTATCCCACAAACTGTGATAGGTGAGGAGTTATATACTCAGGATGAAATAATTTCCCCATTTTCAATTTTCACCGATAACTCCACTTCCAAGCATTGTGGTGGTTTTTGAATAGTTCTACTAAACTTTCATGATATGAATGAATTCCTAGAACATGAATCAAAAAGTATATTTTATATTCTTGAATGAATAACTGGAATACATATCACCACTTCATTTTTGGGATCTATTTCATTGGTTGTGATGAAAAAATCACACCCTTTCTTCCTTGGAGTTTGTTGGTTGTCACTTAAAACCCTTGGATTAGGGCATTTATTTGGAAAGTTCCCTAGTTCATTATAGTTGTAGTAATGAAAAATGTGATGAGGGATGACTAGAGAATTACTTTACTTACTTGGATTAGTGGGTTTCTATCATTAGAAATCATTAGTTGGGTTCCCTTCCTTCCCAAACCGAAATCATTTCCATTTTACCCTTATAAAATTTTTGGGGTGCTTCTTTCCC
This sequence comes from Viscum album, assembly GCA_963277665.1. Classification (NCBI taxonomy): domain Eukaryota; kingdom Viridiplantae; phylum Streptophyta; class Magnoliopsida; order Santalales; family Viscaceae; genus Viscum; species Viscum album. The sequence goes on along the minus strand of OY728161.1, from coordinate 1,242,530,304 downwards.
CACCTTTGACAAGTGGCATGTTGAAATTTCTTAGTACTATTATATTTCTCCATTGTACTAATAAAATTAAAATAAAATTTCTAATTCTTATCCTTATGATACCCATGGGATTTTCTCGATCTCCATTTTAATTTTGAGGTCACATCAGACAATATTTTCATAGCTATCAAAGTCACGAATCGCCGGGGCTTTTCATAGACAAGGTTTTATCCCAGAAAATAAGAATTTAACCTAGAATTTGGGGGTAACGAAAAAGACAGAGGTGTATCATGCAAGTCTTGTGATGTTTTCCTCATATTACCTGATAGATTCATTATCTTTTTTTCTTGAGTTTTAGTAAATACATTTCCATTTTAAGTCATAGAGTTGGAGGAAAATATTTATCGGAAAACATTTTTTGGAATTCATTCCACTCCATTCTTTAATCTCTTCCTCAGGATTAATATTTTTGATCAATTTCCACCACTGATAAAATTATCCCTCTATATGATAAAAATCCAATAGAACATTCTCTTGATCATAACATTAAAGGATGGATAAATTTTCTCAATGAAGTTGATCCATTTCTCCATGATTAAGATATTAGACGGTCCATTGAAAGTCAGAGTTCTTTATCACATAATGGTCTAAATCATGGAATGTTCTCTCTTAGGTGGATTTGAACACTCCTACAAATATATTTTTCTATTCAAAACATAAGTTAGTTGAGAGAGTATTTTTACGATGTTCACGATTCCTACTCCCACCAGATTTGGAATCTCATTGGGGTAATCATCAAATTTCCCTTCACATTGATTGTTTAACTGATAGTCCTCCTATTTCTGGATATTTTCTAGAATAAAAGGAAAATTAGGGATGATTTTTTATACTATTAAACATATAAAGGGGAATATAATGAAATTAAATGGATAACTTATAAATTACATTTATTTATTAACTTATGAATTTTTAGGCTTCAATCTATGGTATCCCCAATATATTTCCTAACATATATTCTTATGGGATTTTTTTTGTTACCATAATAATGTTTCATAATGAGATTATGAATTTACCAAAGAATATCCCCTAGAAGTGTCAAACTATTTGTGTAGTAAGGCCCTCTGTCGTGTACCAGGTTACATCGAGTCAGGCCCAACACACCTTATCAGAGTTGTTATCCTTAGGCACATCTATGCCAAAAATGTATCCACTTGTAGTATCCAGATAGAGATGTATTTTATTGATAAACAACTTAATCTATACTTACCCAAATTGAGGGATGTTTTCTTATACTTATTATTATTCCTAATTATTTTTTATAGTTTTTTAATCCTAATCCCGAAAATTACTAAACATTTCCTTTGATACAACTATAACAACCCTATTATTTATTACACATTAATTCATGATTTATTACATAAAATTACACATAATAAAACCATAATTTTAAAGAAGTATAGATTATTTTGTAATTAGGTACATAACACAACATATTTAACATGTCATAAAACAACATTATTGAAAACTTCCATAACATGCTTTTAAAATTCCATGGATTTTTAAACTACACGGGATAACCTGAGGATATACATAAGAAATGGGTGAGATATAAATCTCAGTAAGTGAATAAAAATTACATAACATGAATAGAATAATACATGTTAGACAATAGGAATATCAATGGGGCATAAAAAGAGTTGTAATCATAAACATGAACAATGATACATGATATAATATGATAATCACAACATGGGAAATGTGAAAACAACTTAAAACATTGCATTATAAACATAAGTCAAGGATAAAAATACAAGAAATAATGGAATATAAAGTCCCATAAATTAATCAGGTTCAATCCTTGTATCAACATGACATATCATGATACTAAATGGGTCGATGAGAGAGAAAGTCATGGTGAAATTTCAGCAGCATAATGATGTCACTTAAAGATTCATAAAATGGGTCGATGGGAGAGAAAAGAGTATCTCATCACATAGGCATAAAATGATTAATAATAGAGACAAAGAAAATCATATCCCAACATTATAAATTCGGAAATAGAATGCATTAGGTAATGAAGAAACTTGAATAAAGAAAAGAATCCTAACTATATTTCGACATGGTAATGGGTAAACATAAATGATCATGAAAGGATTAATGAGAGTGAAAGTGGGATATCATAATTTATAAATTAAATGTAAATTAATGGAAATATGTAATAACATATCCCAAAATTAGAGAATGTAATTTAAGGTACATAACATAAAATAAGTGCTTGAATGGAAATGAGAAGAGAGAAATCCCTTACTAAATTTCAGCATGCTGATGAGAGCACATAATAGTTTATTGGAAGAATTGATGAGAGTGGAATGGGTCTCTAATCATGTATAAATGTGTGATATGTAAAAACATATCCCCATATGAAAAAATGGAAATTAAGAAGCATAACATAAAAGAAGTGTTTGAGTAAAAAAGAGAGTGGAAGATCCCTTACTTGAGTGTGTGACTCCAAATGCTTGGAAGGGAATTATTGAGAGATTGGGGGAACCTTGGGAAGAATATATAGACTTTAGGGTGGAGTATGGAAATTTTAAAAGGATTTTTATTGAATAGAAATGGGATATTGGGTGGGCTTATATAGAAAAAGAGGGGGATTTCTTATTTATTTAGGTTTTGGACTCTACATAATAAAATATCCAAAACCACAAACCATCCCATAGATTTTACTATAGTTTCTACCAAATTGGAGTGGTTCTAATTATTTTATAAGTAAAATGACCTAAATTAATAAAATAATTCCCAATCTTATGTGGATGTGATTCACACTCTTGAAGAAATGATTTAAAAACCTCAAAATATATTACAAGTTTGGTATGATTCAAAACGACTTTATAAAATAAATTAAATAAACATAAAACCACATTATTTTAAAGGAAAACATATATTTGGTTGTGCTTACCTTTTATAGTATTTATTATATCCCTTTTGGGTCATTATGATGTCATAAAACACAAAACATATTTGTATGGTATTTAAAATTTACCCAAAAATTTGACTCTCAGAAAATTATGAAAAATTCACCATTGGATAATTTTGAATTTATGATTCCAAAAATAATATTCATTTTTTATAATTTTTTTATAAATATGTGAATTTAAACTTTTAAAATAAAACTAACATTTATTAAGAAAATATAGTTTTTTTGATAATAACAGTTTTTGAACCCTTATAAGAATTAAATTTGACTTCATAAAAAATATATGATCATTTATATTTAATAAAAATTACTTAATAATAATATTTAATAAAATATTATTTATTTAAAAAATAAATTAATTCATCAAAATAAATTCTTTAATTGACTTTTAATATTACCCAAAATACTATTTGTTACAAAATAAAAATCATTTATAAAGTAACAATAATAGGATGAAAATATATTCATTATTATATAAAACAATAATATATATAATAATATTTTAGTGGTCATGATACATATCCATTTAATACACTAGAAAATCCCCTAAGAGTAAGGTGTGTGACAATGAGACTTTCATGTGGTGGTTCGACAGACATGGTTTGGGTTGTGATCTTGATGATCTTGAAGTTCTCTCATAAACTATTTCAATCATGTTTATGTTATTGGATCTCAGCTTGGTCTTGGTCAAGGGAAAATCCCAATGACTCTATCTCCCTTAGAAACTCCGATAAACGGGATTCACATGGTACGATCCTACTAGTTGATGCCATAACATTCTTTTTCTATGTCAGTTAGATTTTTTAAAAACCTATATTTATACTAATCATGTGATTACTATTCAATGACTATATTATCAATGGTAATGATACTTAATGGTGTTTTAAATCCGATTGGATGTAATAAAAGAAGTGAATCTGTTTTCTATAACCAAATTGAATAATAATACATTTAATAAAATAAAAATGGGAATTTCATTTATAACATCTCAGGTCATTAAATTATTTATCAATTATCAAATAATTTCTTTCAATTTAATTTCAAGAATGAAAAATCTTGATTAAAATGATATTGTGAAGTAAACCCTTGAAAAAATCACAATCTTGAAGTGATAATCAACCAATGAATCAAATATGTGTATAAATTTTAAATAAACATAAAAAACTTTTTAAAAATATAATTTAATCAAATTTCATTATGCACATAATCTTAGATTTCCAAAATCAATGAATTAGAATATTAACCCAATGAACATAAACTGAGTTAATAAATCCTTTACCGCTTGATAAATTTTACATCCAATACACTTAGATGAAATAATTCAATTTGAAATGTGAAATACCATAAATATATAATCATTCATTATATTACATGTCAAAAGGGTAGTATATACACCATATAAAACAAATTAGGTGCATAACATTACAATTTTCCTCAATGAAATGAAATTGAGACAGAATCCATTACCTTATGTTACCTTTTGGTTGAACATGATTTAACCTAATATATAGCGGTTTTCAAATTGTTATTAACTTATAGCAGAACATTATTAGTATTTAAAATATCATATATAGTCCTTTTATATCATCTTATCACCCATTTAATCTTTCGTTATTTCCATTGTTTCATGTGTTAATTTCCTTGCATTCGTATGCGTTTTTCATCATGAAAGATCTAATTCTTACACATATTATATAGTTATATCATATCTAGAATAATAATAATGACATAATTATAATATTGCTTCTTTAATTATACTTATATATCATCCATTTGGCATGGTGATGAAAATATATTCACACTACTTTATGAAGGCGGCAGTCCATACATGCACAAACAATGTTATCATCTTCACGTGAGTGAAAAGAGAAAAGAAAATGATATATATATATATATATATATATATATTATATTCCTAAAAACATAAATATGAGATGTATATAATAATAATTTCATTTATATAACATATATCATTAACATTATATTTATCACATTCCATGTGACGCATTAGTGAAAGACAAATCACATTGTTTCGCAAAGCGGTAGTCTACAATACACATGAGCAACGTTGTCATATCTCCTACGGAATGGTAGGTGAAAATATATATATGATATAGTGACTAAAAAGGAATAATTATGTTATAAATATCATATATATAATTTATATCCATCATCATATCCAACCTTTAGATGCGTTAATGAAAAAAACAACATTGGTTCGTGAGGCGGTAGCCCATCATACACGCAAATGCTGATATCGTAACCCATTTGATGGAAGTGTTTGTGGTAGTTGGTCATGACCATAATATAAAAACATCTAAATATATTGAATATACTGAGGTTGTTATATCATCATAGTTTTAAAATAACTTAAGGATATGGAGAAGGAAATAAAATAAAGATTCTTATTGAATAACATTTTGTTTTTTCAGGTATCCTCATTAGGTTTGCACTTAATCATTCAAAGGTTGTATTTATGAAAAAAATAAGGATCATAGGATTATGGTAAGGAAGTTGGGAAGTTATTTGGGTAGGGATTAGACAAACCAAAGTGGTTTGAAATTGTGAAGAATGGGGGAGAGTTAGTACCCATTTATATTTGAAGAGGAGTGACATTCTTATAAATACTGAAAAGTATTCACTATTGGAGTTCTCCCTTAACAAATGTGGATAAAATATTGGAAATTAATGTGTTTAAAGGATGATATGGTTTTACCAAACCTCTAAAATGCAATAAAATCATTTTTTAAAGAGTTTGTTTCTTAACTTCTATATTTCCTTATTTTTTCCATTTTGGGGTTTCACTACGGTAACTAGTTTTCTAACCTAAGTAATTTATCCATTAAGAGTAAATTAAAGTGATAATTATTATATAATTTGAAAACAATTATTATATTTATTATATAAAATTTATCAATTAAAAATCTTATGCATTTTGGACATTTATTTTCACACAAGTGCATGTATAGGCAAAAACACAATTTTAACCTTAAATTCGCTAACATAGTCATTTAACATTTTGAGCCAATATAGTCATTATAATAGAAAAATTGGTTCATAAATAGAAAATATTTGATATTTATTAACATTTAAAAATAACCTTTTTGAGGATAGGGTTTTTAGTAATTTTTAATCATTTAATAAAATATTATTTATTATAAATAACTTTAATATCAATTTTGATATTGTTAATTTAAATTGAATTTAAAAATATAAATATAGTTATATAATTATAATATAATATTTTAACACATATGTAACATTATATATTCAAATAAAAAAAATAATGGAACACAATAATTCATTGAATTTACTTTACTTTTAATATTTTTAGTATAATTTATTTTTATTTAATTGTTAACTAAATAATTACTGTATTGGAATTTATTTAGTATTTAAAGTAATTATTTCATCTCTAAAAATTAAATATAAATTATTATGATTAAAATAATGAATTTTTATTTCAACATAATATCTATAAACAAACCTAAGTTATTATTGTCCCTATCTCGAAGCTTTATAGATATTAAAATCAAGGAAGGTTCCTTTTTTGTCTTTTTCTTTACATAACTTATTATATGGGTAATATTCAAAGGAAAGTGGAAGAAAATTTCTATATTTTTGTGAATTATATGCAAAAGATCTAAATAAACTCATTAAATAAAATTTAGATAATATTTTAGGCCATTTTAACTCATATCCTTCTAGTTTAGCTCCCCAATAAATCGATTTTTACCTTAACTGTGGTAATTAATTTTTACTACATTCACTATTAATTTTGGTCAAAAAATAAGTTGAACATATTAAAAATTATATATTATGATTATTAAAATTCTGTAATCCATTTTTAAAAATTAAATTCACATAATTGAAAATATTTAATTTAAAATTTATACTGCAGTCGTGATGCGAAAGTTGGGTTTCAAAGTGAAAATGTTTAAAAGTTTACAATTATTTTATATATAAATTCTATATGAAAATGATTACAATGACATAAATTGGATTAATATATATATATATATATATATATATATATTTATATATATATATATATATTTATATAATTGAAATAAATTTACTTTAAAACCAATTCAAAATATAATTTAACACTATAAATAATTTAAACAAGAAGATAATTTTCAATTAAAATTAAGTATTGTTCACTATTCATTTAAAACGATTATTTTCATAAAAATACAAGAAAATTAACCCTTATAAAATTTTGGTATCCTAATTTAAAAAATTAATTTTAATTTTTCATATAATGTTTCTATAAGTGGTAAAAATTAATTTTAAATTATGTGTGCCAAATGCAACTAAACCGCCTTTTAGGAAATTTTTTTTGCAAACATTTCATTCTATTTTAAATGATGATGATTGTTATTTATAATAAATATATAAAAAATAAATTTATTTAAAATATATAGTTTCATATTATAGTTAATAATATTCATACCCACCATTCTAACAGCTATAAAATAACTATCATATTAAATAATAATATTAATAGTATATTATTGTTCTGTAAAACTCAGTCTTGCGTGTAATGAGAGATATTAAAGAAACTCATTGTTGAATGTAACACAAGATAAAATTATTTTTGAATACATTCAAAGCTATAAAATGTATTGTATTTATTTAAAATATTAACTATATCATAATGTATCAGGATTTTATATTTCTCTCTATGCTTGGTGTTGTGTGTCATACATGCTATCAAATATAATGTTCATATTTTACTATTTTAGGGTTTTACAAATATTATTTTTTAGTTAGTTTAAGATAATTATTTCATGTAGTGTATATTATATAGCATAGTTTTATTTTAGTATAAACTAAAATCTCAAAAATTTACACAATCCCCACCATTCAAAAATTATGACCTCTCAATTTTATTTCTTATTTTATAAATGTAAAATATAATAACATAGTAATAAAATAAGATATATATTTTATTATTAACTTAAATTTCTAGGTTATAAGTAGGAAAATTATTATTCATGAACTTCTATAAGTCTCATACTTTAAAATTATTTTTTGAAAATTTTTCTTGGTTAATGAATGCTACATTCTAAAAAAACAAGATAAAATTTTCTTCATTTTGATTTTTTTAGAAATTCCATTACCATTTTGATAGAAAATATGATAAAATTTAGTTAATTGGTTTTATCAAATTCCAAAAAAATGATTTCATCCTTTATTGTTCAAAATCTTTATGTTTAATTTTTCATACTTGAAGCAATAAAATCAAATTTTAGTTGACCATATGATCTGAAAAATTATGAAATATTACTCCCCCTATCTAAAAATAAAATAGTTATCAAAATATAAAATAATAACCAATTTAAATAAAACTGCATAAAAAATTATATAAAAAATCATAGTAGTAATCAAAGATCTATTTAAAATTCCTCAAATATACTTGGTTATTTTCGAAAAAAATTAGAATGGTTTTATAAAAAATCATATTCATTCATACAACTGTATATTATTAGATAAATCCTTAGATTCTTTATATTAATCCAAATAAGAAAATACCATTGATAAATATCACTACATCATAATCATATATTCACAAAATCAACCATAATCACCCTAAATAAAAATTCTTAAATGATATATTTATCTATGATGGATGTTTTTTTTATTGAATTATATCTTAAAAACATGATCCAATATTCCACTCATGGAGAAAATACTATCAAGAAAAGAGAAATCAAAAAATAAACATTTGATCTTACTAAATATATTCTATAAATATTTTCTTTAAAAGAATCAGTATTTCTTCTCAAGCGATTCTCATGATCTTCATAATATTTAGTGTATTTTAATGATAGCATCAATACACATAATTATCAAGGTCACCATTAATTTCATGGGAACTGGTTTCTATAATGACTTATCTTGTTATATTTAATGTAATAGAAACTAATTCATTATTTCTTTCCTTTTGAAATGTTAGAATGAAGAATTTTTATCCAAACATGTAAAAAACTATAATTTCTTATAATCATTTTCTGATGTGATTCATCAAAAATTCATGAAACATGGAATGTTGAATATTTTTCCATTCATATCATTTATCACCTAATAATTTATGAAACTCAACATTTCTTTTATTTTTAATAAATTTAGTTATGATGATATAATTTTTCATTGCATGAGATAGCAGGATATGTATAATCATAAGATCTATTACTATAGATTCTCCCCCATTTGGTTTCTTCATATGGGTATATATATCAATCATAACCAGTGGATGTTTCACTAATATGTCCATGATATTTTCAACTCCAACACCTGTAGTATTAACTTTCATATATGTGTAATACCTACAGATAACATAGGTGTTGATTCCATTCCTTATATTAGGTTCCATCCCTAAAAAATATCATAGAACTAGTTAGACCAAATTTATTAGGTATTTTGGGCCCTGAAACAAGTCCCTAAAAAGTTTTAAAATACTTTATGGGATTAACATAATGCACATATTAGTTATGTTAATCTAAAATCTTGATCTCAAGTATCCTCGTAAACGTCCTCTAATATAAACTATACCACACTAAATCTAGTAACCAAGAGATGAGGTTTTCTTTATTACATTGGTACAAGATAAAAGGGACACAACACACTGGATTGATCATTTTTGATGTCTTAAAAATATAGATAAATATGTTATTCCAATATTAAATTTCAAATATAAAAACTTAGAATATGAAACATCACTGAATTACTGAAATTAATCAAAATATCATTTTGTATATCATAAGTATAAGAAATAAATAAATGGTGAAATGATATTCTTAGTAAGGGTTATGTTCAATGGAATATTTAATGAGTAAATAAGGAATAATCAATATGTCATAGTCGATAATAAAAATACATTCCATTCAACCAAAAACATGAGAATAAAGTACATCCAGGGAAAATATAATCATAGAAATAAAATATATAATGAAAAATAAACTCATATTAAATGAACTATATTAATAAATACATTCATGAACTTTCTATATCGACCTTAGCCATGCTATCAGGTCTCTCAGTGTAAAGGTATCTGAATAAAGTAATCATTCATAATTAATGAGTTGGTGTAAATGAAATACCCATATAATGTGGCCACATATTTTCTCTTTGACACATGTCGATGCATCAAGTGGATATATATAAATGATACCCACAATTCACATTCACATCTAATTCCATTCCCATATATATTGAAGGATAAAAAAAGTTATTATCCAAATTTCTTATAAATCATAAATCATCATTATTGATTTGAAAATACAAAACATTTCCCAAGTTATTAACATAAAATTAGGACTTCAATTGTTACAGTATATATAAATTTTATACATTTGGAACCATAAAAATGTAATAGAAATGATATTCAATTTATCAATGATATTGAAAATATGGACATGAAGGATAAAAATAATGTCCAATGAGTATTAGAGATTGGTAGAGAACATGATCACATGAAAGTGAATGATATCAAAATAATGTATAATCCATTTTTAGTAAAGGAAGATATAATACCATAGATTCATCAATAGTAAATGTTATATAGTAAAAAAATTCTTTAGAAAATAAATTATAAAGAAAAAATAAAAAAAATCCTTATAAATTCATGTAAGAGTGATGTTATAAATGACATTTAAAATTGCTTTCCATCTTAGGAAAATAATACATTATTCTTTTGATATAATTTTAAAAAAATCCCAAAATATTTAGAAAAAAATTTCATTAAAAATAATCATTGAAACTTTTAATAGAGTATTTAAATCAATGTTTGTTCATGAATTTAGGAAATCTCATCTGAACATTAATTATTAAAGAAAATATTTTGTTCACAACTTTGGTAAAAAAACACACTTCATCATAAAATGATAATATATTTCATTTAATCCAGTGTTTATAAATAAAAACATTGAAAAAATGAACTTAATCAACCATTTTAGAATATTAATAACATTTTTGAAGACATTTTTAAATAAAATACGGACATGGAAGTAAAAACCCATTAACCAAAGAGTAAATAAGGTCTATTATTCTTAATTTTTTTTCTCATTATTATTAATTACTAATGAATGTAAAAACTGATCTAAAATTTTAAACCCATATAAATAACCATTGTATAATAAAAAGGAATAGTTTTAGTATATATTAATAATAAAATTTCTCTAATGGAAACATAAACAAAAACAATCTCAAATAAGGTTAAGATAGAAAAATAAACCATTACACATTAGTAACATTCGAATCAAACCACATAAATTATAAAAAATGAATTGAAATTTATAATGTCACAAAAAAATATGGATACATGATATAATATATATATATGGGTTAGTGTATACACCATATAAGATAAATTATGTGCTAATATAATAGAAGAGTTAATGTTGTGAAATTATGATGAAAAACTCTTACCTCAAATCAGATTTTGTTTGTTGATGATCTAACCACATGTATAATAAAATTAAATTTATTACAATTATAATATAGAACCATGTTAATCCTTATCATACCATACATTATTTACCTATAATATATTTTCATCCATTTATTTACAATTATTTATTAAAATCAGCATTTTATATTATAATAGTTTCGTTATTCATACATGTTTTGGTTTAGCAATTCCTATCGATATACTTTGATCATGGTTAATTCTTGTAAAAAGTCATAATAATTAAATTAATATCATATTTTTTAATTATAAAAACTTTTAAAACCAATTATATAAAGCCTTTATGATAAAAAAATAACACCATTTAATGGAGGTGATAGTATACAAGTATACATGAGAGACGTTTTTTTATTTTTCAACTGATTAGAAGAAAAAATGTAGATAAAATATTTTAACTATAGGAGGATAAATATATTAAAAATATAATATATAAACATTAAATACATCATAATAACCAACCATTTATTATTGTATTGGGAAATGAATCATATCGATATGTAGTGGCTGTAGTCCACACATAGCATGAGCGATACATTCATTTCCCATTTGATAGAAAGAAGGGTAAAAATGGATGTCCCATAATCATAATAAAGTTTAATTACATTTTTTAAACTAGATAAATCATGATATTATGGGTATAATAGAATTATTTGAAATTGATGAAGAAAGAAAATTTAAAAGAGTTAGGTAAGGCGATTACCTCTTGTTTGAGATACCTCCATTGACTTACAACACAATCCTTGTTAAGATGGTTGTAGGGTAAGAACAAATTCTATAGGATGTTGGGAAGTAATCAAGGATTGTATTATGGTATTTATTTTTAGATCTATAAGCCTAATTTTTTTCTTCATAAATATGAATGTGTGGTTCCCTTTTATAAGTTAAGAGAGCACACACTTGTATTTACATAAAATATTTAAATATAATCAACATCCATCTCTATTAAAATGATTCAAAATGGCCATGGATTAAAATAATAAGAGTCTAATGTAGACATATTCACAAAAAATAAAATTTAGATAGTTATTTTTCATTTAGAAATATATTTTTTTGTTTAAAAAATTCGTTAAACCTTTTTAACATTAACTATGGTAGCACATTTACAGTTTAAAAATTTATATCTAAGGTAGAAATTGATTCATAGATAGACTATGGATTCCAAATTTTACCATTTATCATTCATATTTTACTATTTAAATATTTTTATTATATTTAAATCATTTATTAAAATATTTTTAATCATAAAATATCATAAAAGTCAATTTTGGGACAATTCATTTAATTTGACTTCAAAGCCGTAATGAAAATAATAAAATTCAAATAAAAAAACATTAATTATTAATTATAAATAATAATTACCTATATAATGCATGGAATACCACAATTAACCAAAAATATATTAATTTTATTATTTTAAAAACTAATTACCTTGAATTTTGTACTACTTGCACAAATAACAAGCCATCGTTGCGTAAATGTTTATTTTATTTATACTATCAATACAAATTATTTATAAGTAAGCATCAGAAAAAAATTATTTATGTTCAATATAATATATTATATTTTCATTTAGTCTTTTTATCCTAATGATAACATATTATATAAATTAAAATTAATAGTGGATCACTTTAAATTCCTCATTTTCTTAAAATAATATAAATTTTAGAATCATAGGAAAATAGAAAGATAGTTCTATAGTTTAGAAAATTAGATAGTTATAGTCAAAATAATATCTTTCAAAAAACTAAATAAAAGTATTAGTGATATAATTAGGCCTTATCTCATAGTTTTGACCCCAGTTTACATGTTTTACCCTTATTATGTTGATAAATATTTTCCATGATTACTATAAAAAATTATCAAAAATAATGGGGGGATATTTACCAAATTTTAGAAATTTTTTAAAAAATAATGTAATCAATTTTAATGATTAAACTTATTGAAGTGTAAGAAATTAGTTTTTATATAAATTCATATAACACCAAGAAAAATCTTTTTTTAGAAAAATGTGTTTTTAGACAAAAAATGATCTTATACCAAAATCAAGTATAATGATGAATCATATATAATTAATAATATTATTTATAATTAAAAGATTAATATGTTATTATAATATCAACTTAAAAATATAATTGGACTTTTTAATTTCTATATTTAAGGAAATGAAATGATAGTCTTACAAAAATCAGTATTTTTTTACTATTCACTCAAAAATAAAAGTTTTTAGAAAAACAAAAAAATTCATCCTAATACTCTTATGTAATGATAATTCCAAACATTATATATATTTTATAAATATAAAAATAAATATATATAATAGGACAAATTAATTATAATATTCATGAACAAAAGGTAATAAAAACTATTTTTGTGAAAATATATTTTTAAAGAATAAAATTAATTTATTCTTAGTCTTTGACTAGTAGAACCAATTAGATGAATATTAAATTTCCCGATTTAATTCATTATTTTTTTAGAGAAATAATTTCAACATATATTTCATAATTTAGTTATTATTATTCAAACATGGTAACCCAACAAATAGGTTATAACAATTATATTTAAATGTTATTATTTCTCGATTTGTTTAAGATCAGGATTACATATGGTGTATGCTATTAAAAATATTATTGATATAGAAAAAACTAAAATATAAGGATATTAAATTCTCCCCTATTTATAGAAAATTTTCCTTTACAATTTTAATTATTCTTATTTAAACTGAAAATATCATAACATTATAATACAATCACATATAGATTTTATTATGAATAATAATATCATTTCTATGAAAAAGAAAATTATTAGTCATGTACTTATATAAGTATAGAACATTCAAATGTTTTTTCAAAAAAATTACCTCAGAACTTTACTTCTACTCTCCACATAAAACATGGTAGATTTATCTTTAGTTTAATTATGTTTGACAAATTCCATCACCATTTTTATGGAAAATATGGTAAAATTTACTTACTTTATCTCTTCACATTTCATAAGAATAATTTCATCATTAAATGATAATGATAATGATTATGAATTTATAATTATTGAAGAAATAAAATCAAATATTAATTAAATATAATATTCATAAAATGATGAAGATTAATTCCTCCAATCTCAAACCAAAATGGTTAGAAAACTCTAAAATAATAACCATTATGAATATACCTTCATGAAAATTAATATCTAAAATATTATTATTAACCAATGGTAAATTTAATACTCCTAAAAAATTATTTTTTATATTTTACCCTAATAATAATTTGTTTTTGATCACTCATTCTTCTATAATCATATCATTTTTTAAATTTTCAATACAACTGAATATTATTATAAAAATCCTTAAATGTTTTCTTTTAAACTTCTTACTAAACTACCATTAATATATAAAACTACATAATTATCATATATTATCTAAATTATCCATAATTATCCTAAATAAAAATCCTATAATGTTGAATTCATTAATGAGGGATATTGTTTTATTTCATCTTTTCTTAGAAACATCGATTGATACTCCATCCATAGAGACAATATTGCCAAGAAACGATACTTCTTGAAATCAAAATTCACAATTAATATTTTAGTCATATAACTTATTTTATATAAAATATTCATGAATGTTTCTCAAGTTAATCTCATTCTCTTTATAATATTTATTCTATTTTAATGATGTAATCAATGAAAAAAATATCAGGGTTATAATTGGTACTTGAAGCTTTGGTCTGCATAATTACTTATATACTTATAGATATATCACTTAATTGTGAAGTATTTGTACTTTACATGGTAATTATTATATTTATAGCCTTTTTATGAACACATGAAACAAACACCAATTCACTTTAATAATTTACTCAGGTTCTTCCTCTAAAATTCTGGACACATGGAATGCTTGATTTTTTCTATACATATTATTTATTGGTTGAACATTCATGAAAATTCACTTTTATTTTATTGTTAGTAAATTCAGTTTTTTATATTATTTTCAATATCTATAGATAGTTTTTTAGGAATGATCATAATATAATTCACTATATATTCTCTCCTAATTGGTTACACTATATGAGTAAGGGTACCAATCATAACCTGTGTTAGTTTCCCTAATATGTCTATGATCTGCTCAGCCCCAACACCCACTGTGTTGACTTTCTCAGTAGAGAATTATGTACACTAACCACAAGTTTTTAATCCCTTTATTCCTTTATAAATCATCCCTAAATAATTTCCCTCACCTAGAAATCATAATTTTTTCATTAATATCAAGACATAAAATAAAAATTCATAAAATGTTCTCAATGTTCTAGGATCTTATTATAAAGCTCATGTTAGATATCCTAATCTAAAATCTAGTTCCAAATGATCTTATTGATATTATTATAATACAAACATTATCAATATAAATCCTATAACATAGTTCTAAGATTTATATTATTACATTGGTACATGATACAAGGTATTATACCACGTATGATCAATTATTTTTGTATCCTTGGAAAACTAGATACATACTTGACTCTCATATTGCATTTGAAATAAAAAATAATAGCATAATAATCATTCATACACACTTTAAATAAATCAAAATATCCCTATTAATATCCAATGTAAAGGAAAACAAATTATTAGTGATCTCAGATGCTCAGTAAGGATTACATATAGTGGAAGCTACCATGCATAAATAAGACATGATCAGTATCGTAGAGTGGATAATCATAATAAATACCAATCAATCAACAACTTGATTTCAATGTATATCCTTGGATAATATCCCATTTAAATCCAATGGATAATAAAAAATAAATTTTTAATAAAGTAAATTTATAAATATATACATTTATATACTTTCTATAGAGGCCTTGTCAAAGTTTTCTTGAATCAAACTACCAAGGCCTCTCAACCAAGAATTAATTCTTAGAAAATTAGTAGGTTTAATCAAAATACCCATATAATATGGACACCTATTTTTCATCATATCACATATCAATTCATATAGGGTTTATTTATAACTAGGACCCTCCCATCACTTTCTCGCCTAATAAATTCCTCATATATATTGAATGGTCCAAACAATTCATTCTCAAAATTCCTTATAAATCTATAATTATGTTTATTAAATCAAGAGTATGAAATATTTCCCCAGCAAATGAATGATCAATCCTCCTACAAATCATACTATATATAGAAATATTATATGGATAAAACATCAATAATTTAATAGAAATGATATATAATTATTCCATGATATTGAAAATATTGAAAATATGGATAAAAATAATATATAATGAATAATAGGGAGTGATAGAGATCATGATCACAAGATAGGGAATGGTCTCAAAATAAGGTATAATACATTATCAATAATGGATGATATAAGATCCTAAATTACACAAAATGATGGTTTTTTATTAATACAAATCCTTTAGAAAGTAAATTATAAACAAAATTATAAAAATAAAATCCTTATGAATATGTGTAAGATTTAAGTTTTGAATCAATATTGTAAATTCTTTACATTCCTTTAAGAAACTAACAAAATTTTATTTTTATATAATTTAAAATAAAAAATAAAAAATATTGAGAATGTTTTTTTATTTGAAAATAATTGTGGATACATGTAAGTTAATTTTATAAGAAATGTATAATCGTTAAGGTAGGAAATATTGTTCAGATGATAAATGTTAGAATAACAAATTCGTTTGTACATTTGGTAAAAATAATCATGAAATTGGAAAATGATAAGAGGATTAAAATTAAAAAATTAAATATAAATTTTTAAATGTTTAAAAATTATATTAAAACATCATTGAATAATATTAAATAAATTTCTGAATTTCTCTTAAAAAATATGGACATCGAGGAAAAATTTCATCAACCAAAGAGAAAAAATGTTAACTTATCTTAAAAAATATTTCTAAAAATTATAAAGTGTTTAGGATAGTAAATATTGATCTAATATTTTAAAACCTAATATGTAAACAAAATAAAAGAAAATATATGGATTTTGTGATAGAAATATCATGTAATTTCTCCAATGGAAACTCAAACATAAATAATATCGAATAAGTTTGATATTGAGAAATGTGCCTTGATAACTTTAATAAATATTGAATAAAAAACTTTAAAAGAGGAAACATGATTTGAGAATTTAAATTAAATTAATAAAGAGGAATAAATTATATAACATATCATGGTATTAGTGTATAAACTATATAAAATATATTAGGTGCATAATATAACATAAGTCTAAATGAATTGAAATTGAGACGGAAAACCCTTACCTCAAATTCGAATTGCATTAAAATTACCCTAAATTCATTTATAATAAATAGAAATATATATATATATATATATATATATAATAATTATATAAAAGAAATATATTTATCCTTATCATACCATAAATTATTTACTTATAACATCTCTTCTCCCATTTATTGACAGTTCATTATTAAAATCATAGTTTTGAGTTATAATTGTTTCATTTTTCGTGGAGGTTTCGGTTCAATAGTTCTTATTCTTATACATAAATTATGGTTGCATAATCTATATTATCCTAATCAAGAAATAAGTATCATACTTATTAAATATATAAAATTTTATTATACTTTATATAAATCAACGATGAAAAAAGAATCACATTGCTTTATGGAGGTGGTAATATACATGTATGAACAAGTGATATTTTTATTTTCCTACTAATGGGAAGTTAAAAGGTAGATAAAATAATATAATTATAATGTCACGACCCATCCCCTAGGGCCCATGCCATGACTACCCCAAGCCCACCTTCCATAGGCTAGGGGTTGTCGACTAGCATTAGAAAGATATATCTATACAATAGGAAGGCATTCCCTTTAAAACTGTATAAACACAGACCAGGAACACAACAAGAATAAACCACAAAGTATAATTGCTAGAAGTAGAAGTGTGAAATAAAGAAGAATTGGCTAGAATACAAACCCAACTAAAATAAAAATACAGTGGAAAGGAAAAACAACTCATGAGGTTGTATTCCAAGGATCCAACCTGAAGGGTAGGTATAGCTCGTCACTGCGGCTCTCTACATCAACCGATAACCTCCGTACACCGTTTGGTCCTGAATCCCAAACCTCGGTCAAAGCTGTCCATCATCTATACAAGACACAACAAGGTACGAGCGAAGCCCGTGTAGGGGTGAGTATAACAATACCTAGTAGGGACCCCGGGACCCCTGAAGGTCTCCCAAAATTCCACCAAAAAACCAAAAATCATGATCCTAATAACAAAGCACAAGTAAGACTCAGATCAAACCAGGTATATAACTTAAAGAACAAGAATATTGATGATTATTCATAAAGCCAAATAATATTATTCTGTTGAGAAGTTCCACTACTGAACCTCAAAGATGTCGTTCTGTCACCGATCCACACTGGGTCGTAAGTCACTGATCCACACAGGGTCATAAGTCGTCAATCCTAAAAGGGTTGTAATTCACTGATCCATAATGGGCCTCTCTAAGGCCGGTACTTGTTGGGTCACACTACCACCAATCCACACAGGGTCGTAAGTCGCTGATCCACACAGGGTTGTAAGTCGTTGAACCACAACGGGTAGCTCTAAAGCTGGTCCTCGTCGAGTTACGCTATTACTGATCCACATTGGGTTATAAATTGTCAATCCAAATATGTTCGTAAGTTGTCTATCCACATAGGGTCATAGATCATCGATCTACACAGGGTCATAAGTAGATGATCCATGCCGGGATGCTCTAAGGCTGGTCCACAAAGGGTCGCATGTCACTTGACATCCAGTCACAAGATTCCCGCACTTGGTGCACTTGAATTCCAGAGAAACCACTCCTCAAGATATCGGTCATACTTAAACCAGCAATAAGTCCCATTAAGAAGTAACCAGATGAACCACCACATCATAGGGGTTCCATCACAATAAACGACGCGTCAATTGGATGACTGATATGTACGTTTTAGGAATTTTAGTGTCAGAGGTTCTGTTGGATTCGAGTCCAATCCAACCTAGCCATACTAAAACTTTCTCCAAAACCTAAGTGGAGTATCTCAAAAGGAACACATTATCCTAAGGGTTCCATCACCCCAGACGGTTTTTCAAACGGACATCTGGTTTAAAAGATTATCCCCTTTAACCGAAACTAGGCTAAAAAGGGTCTGGGTCCAGTCTTACCTGACGTGGCCTGGGTTGACCCGGGTCCAACCCAACCTGTCCCAAATGGGCCTAGAATGAACTGGTTGGATTGGGCCTGGACTCGTGGGACCTGTCCCAGACCAGCCAGACCCAGTCCGGTCCGCGAGTTGGATGCGGCCCGCCAACTGGGCATGGACCCAACTCCCCACCGAATGGACATAAGTCCATTCGACATTTGACCAGTGGCATCAGGCTGGTGTGATCCCTTCAGCTGAAAAGTCCCATGTACTAGTGTAGGGTGGGACCCGTGGTTTGGGACACCTCCGCTATGGCCGGAGTTGCGACATCTCCTTCACAGCACGCCGCGGTGGCACACTGCCAGCCTTCAACGTCGCCGGCGTCAGCTGACAGTCCCTGTCCGCTGTGGCACCTTCGGGCACTACCACCCCGTCACGGCTGGTGAGAGCCAGCCGCCGCCTCCTCCGGTCGCCGACGCCACTACGCCAGAGAAGCTTAGGTGGGACTCCAATGAAGCTCTGGAAGTCCGTTTTCTTTTCCGACTGCACCTACAGGCCTCCCGGGATTCCACCTTCACTGCGTGGCCATCAGTTCCTCATAGCCAAAAAGTTAACCATTCTACCATAAAGAACGCATAAATAAAAAGTTTGGTGGAGGGTCTGAGCCTTGTTCGGATTGGCCCTCACCCTCCGCGTCAGTGTTATGACATGTGGGTGAAAAAATAATCATCATAAGATTTAATAAAACCAAAAAAATGAATTCCCGTGACAACCTCCCACAAAATGAATGAATTGCAGATCTACTTGTTAGTTGTTTGATCTGCATTCTTTGTATCAAACAAGAATGGAGAGGGAAATGTCATTTAAACACATAAAAAATTTAAACCCCCTACCTTGAATACGTTGGGTTAGCTTGCGGAAGAGGAAGAAGGTCAGCGTGCATTACCATTCATTATTCGTCGACCTCCAGATCGATTTATCAATGGGAATCGTTGAATCTCCATTCTTCTTTGGAGGAAGACATCTCCAACATTTCTTCATAGGTTCCTCTTGTGTGTATCCAAAACCTATGCCAAAGTTTTGTTTAAATAAGGGGAAAGGAACCTCTATCGTTCCATTTCATTAATGTGGTTCATTAATGAACTGCATTGAATGTCGCATTAAAACCAATGAGAATCATGGTTACACAACCAAAGTTTGTTTCATTAAATGACTCCTATTCAAGCCTGACGTTACACTGCGGTCTCACCACCGTCTCTCAATGGGTGAAAGAAAATAAAATAACTCATGGAGTTATTTTTTTTTGTAAAGTCCAAAAAATAAATTTTCTATTCGACCCTTGCCGATCGAAGTTAAGATTCACCTAAGTGAATCCTGGCACTGTGAATTCAATGGTGCCATTGGATTTTTAATTTGAGCTTCGGTTCAAAAGATAGAAATTCACACCCGCACTTTTACTGAGCATACCTAAAAAAATTTCAAAAATTATTAACAGTCACCCTCGACCCGTGCCTATCAAGGTTAGGGTCTGCCTAAGGGGAACACACCCTCACAAGCTCGATGGTACTCTCAAATTTCCAATATGAGTTACAATTTAGGAGTTATAAGTATTTGATAATAAAATAATTGTGACTTAATTATTTTATTTATGGCCAAAAACTAACTTCCACTATTGGCCCACACCAACCAATGTTAGGATCTGCCTAAAGAAATCATACCCTCATGAGTTTTGCAGTGCTCTCTGATTTTTAATATGAGTCACAGTTAGTGAGTTATAAACATTTGAAAAATAAAATAATTCTATTTAATTATTTTATTTACGGTTATTCCATTTTCAGGTTTTCTCACTGGAGGCCTGCGCCGACTAAACCCAAGATGCACCTATGGTAAACCCTCCATCCTGGATGCAACTATGCCCTTATATTTATGATCTAGGAACTTTCTTGAGAGTTATTTCAGTTTTTAGGAAAACTTCCCACGTGCGCTATTTAAAGCTTAACATTTTTCGACGGATCATTCTGGGCACTCCGGGCCTCAGAATCACGTGCTGTCAATTTTCATAGTCTCTTAATAATTCCATATAGTTAAAAAATAGTATACAGAAATTTTGGGGAATGAAATTCTCCCCACCTTAGGGATTTATGTCCCTAAAAGCCAAAATAAAGGCACATCAAACAAGTGGGGAGTACTAAGCATGAATATGAGCCTCCCACTCCCTTGTGATATCTTAGAGATTCTTGTGCTGCCATCGAATTCAAACCAAAGGAATCGACCATCCATGAAGGACCCACTATTGTCGATCCTCTATCTCCATTGAGAACTCCTCAAATGTCACCTGATCATCAAAGTCTATATCGCACTAGTCAATGACGTGTGATCGATCATGCACATACCTCTTCAGCTATGACATGTGAAAAACATCATGAACCCGGTGCATCCATGGGGGAAGAGCTAGGTGGTATGCCACCTCACCAACTCTACTGAGGATCTTAAAATGGTCCGATGAACCTCTAAGATAGCTTTTAACCTTGGAAAAATCTCCACAATCCACGTTGGGGTAAGACCCGAAGGGAAACATGGTCTCCCTCCTCGAACTCCAAGGGTCCCCATATTCTGTCGGCATAAGACTTATTTCCTCTCTGTGTAGTCCTCATCGGCTCCTGGATAATATGAACCTTCTGAGTGGTAGCCCATACCAACTTGGGACCCATGAGTACTGACTCCCCTGAGTCTGTCTAGCATAGAGGTGACTTGCATGGCCACCCGTACAAGGCCTCAAATAGTGCCATGCAAACAATGGAGTGATAGATATTGCTATACATAAACCCTACCAATGGTAGGTGGTCCTTACAACTGTGACCAAAATATAGAACAAAAGCATGAAGCATGTCCTCCAAGGTTTGTATAGTCCGCTCCATCTGACCATCTATCTAGGGGTAAAATCTGTGCTCAAGCATACTGGAACCTGATGCTAAGCTTTCACTTGCTAATAAGTGAGGCATCTTGAAATGAACTTGGTCGCCACTTTCTTCATCCTTGGCCACCAGTAATGATATCAAAGGACCTGGTACATCTTCACCACACTAGAATGTACCCCCAAAGGGGATTTATGGAAATCCCTCAACACCTCCTGTTGTAGCGTCACTGGTACCATAGTGCGTCCTCTAAAAAGGATGACATGTTCTCCACCTTCAGAAAATCCTTCAGGAGCCCATCCTGAGGATATATGAGCATGTCAAGCCTCGTAGTCAACATCCCCGAGCTGTTCCTCCTGTACTCACTGAAGGAGTGGGGGAGTGACAGTCATGGACAGGAGGTATGCTACTCCATATCTATCCATGAAGGATAACTATAGTGCGGGTAGCTGCTCTGTCACCTCACTCAGCAACTGTAACCCATACCTCCTATGGAGTGCATCTGTCACCATATTCCCCTTCCTAGGAGTGTATACTATCTCGAAGTCATAGTCCTGGAGGAACTCTTGCCATCACCACTATCTCAGGTTCGGGTCCTTCTGTGAGAAGATATACTCGAGACTCTTCTGATCAGAGTAGATATTAAACCCTTCTACCAACTATACTCTCAACTCCCAAAGATCTGTGAGAGACATCTGATATACTGATGCTGATACCGACACCATCTCTGGGTGTAGAAAGATACCGAATTCCCTCCCCCTACAGGGAGGTAATCTTGGAAACATCTTTTGAAAGGATGTTCCCACACCCCTCCACTACTGTTGGAACTAAAAACTCAAAACATCTTCTTCCATAAGGGTAAAGATGGCCGAATCAAGGGTGATAAACCACACCCTCTTATTCATGAGTTTATCCCGTTCTTCCTGAGTGTCATTTTTCACCAACCAAGGAAAACCCCATTACAATGATGCAGAAATACCACATCCTTTTTTCCTAAAACAGTCAATATAAGCATGAACTGTGGATAACCATTCCATACCAAAACTAACATATTAAGGCCTCGATGCTGCCACCAAAAGGTTCTAACTGTGGCTCTCACCTTGAGGGTCAAATCACATCATCTGCGTAAGTGTGATTATCAAGTCACCTCCCATAGGTATCTCCAGATGTAAGGATCAAGTCAATAGTTTTACCGAAAACTCTAGGTCTTGAACAAGATTCATGATGAGAAGAAATTATTAGTATCAATTTCTATTAATATGGTAGCTAGTAGTAGACACAGACCATACCTTGAATCATTCCTTGAGCCCTTAGGTCACACTCCTTGACCCCATGAAGCTACTCCCTTCCCCTATACTCTAGCTCCCTGAGCCTGGTGGGGGCCACATTGGGGTGGTGGTTGTAACATGTCGAATTGTATACCACTTACTTCTGCTCCCCTAGCTCTTCTTCCCGAAATATTTCACATGTCCAAGTCTCTAAGACCGACATCATTTTCCTGCTTTCCCACTTCTAATATTCACTGGCTGTATCTGCTCATCCAAAGAACATTCAACCACTAAGGTTCTCTCTAGCATCCTAACTTAAGTAAGAATGCACAGATGAATAGTGCATGCTCGGATTTCCCTAAACACATCTCGCTTGAATGTATAAGCCCTGAAGCACTGGTTGTATCATATTCATCGAGTACCTGGAATAGTCAGTATGCCTAGATGATCACTCAGCTACCGTCATGTCGTCCTTCCAAACCTATAGAATCTATTGGGAACACATACCCCTTAGCTTTTTATGTCAAGAGACCCCTTCTCTGAGAAATGTTCTCAAAATCTGTCCATGGAAAAGTCATCTCACCATAAGATAAGGGTAACCTAAACCCTTCCCTTGCCCTGTTGAGCCATATAGAAGGCTCACTGCTAGGACCACCATCTACAAATAGTGCCCTGGTTAGTTGGAAACTCGGTCACCACCTCAAGCCAGTCCTTAGCCACTTGTGAGTCGGGCTCACCTAGAAACCTGAGGGGTATCTATCATTGAAACTCGTGTAAGGCACTACTCCTACATGTGTCCTCTACTAGTAGTGCCTGTAGTAACTACCGATCAATGAGAAGTGGTATCGATGGGACACCACCCAAAGGTACCACCGCTATAAGAGGTCCCTACACTGAAGCCTCATTTCTCGATTATCCATCATCACAAACTCCCTCTGGAATCCTGGATGACTGTGTATGCGGTGACATTATGTCAAGAAACAGATGCTCCATTGTCAATAAGTTATACCTGGTGAGCTAGCTCAAAAGATATCAAAAGATAAATAGTTCAAAATCACACACAATTAGTGTTTTTGTGTATTGAGTCAGAAATCAGAATTCAGGGTCCTGGTGTATGGATACATTGGTCGCCACAAAAAAACTGGACTCCCTAAACTAAAAACTGTAATCAAGACACTTAACACTATTTCCCCATTGAAAAGATCATAATCTTAGTTCTTTGGTAGAACTGACCCCTCTGATACCACTTTTTCACAACCCGTCCATTGGGGCCTGTTCCGTGACTACCCCAAGCCCACCTTCCAGAGGATAGAGTTTTTCGACTAGCACCAGAAAGGCATATCCCTAAAATGAGAAGGCATTGCCTTTTAACCTGCACATACAAAAATCAAGAACACAACAAGAACAAACCACGTAGTATAACTACTAAAAGTAAAAGTGTGAACTAAAGGAGAATGGGACAGAATACAAACCCAACTAAAAGAAAAATATAGAAAAAAGGAAAAACAGCTCCTGAGGTCATTCACCAAGGATCCTACCTGAAGGTTAGGTACAAATCGTCACTACGACTCTCTACATCAACCGGTAACCTCCGTGCACCGTCTGGTCCTGGCTCCCTAGCCTTGGTCAAAAATATCCATTGTCTGAACAAGACACAATAAGGTGTAGGCGAATCCTATGCAGGGTTGATTGTAAAAATACCTAGTTGGGACCCCAATACCCCTAAAGGTCTACCAGAATTCCTCAAAGGAAAATCCACAAAGCATAATCCCAATCACAAAGCACATGTAAGACTCAGCTCAAACCAGGTATACAACTTAAATAATAGGAATAACAATGATTATTCATAAAGATAAATCATCTTATTTCATTGTGATGTTCCACTGCTGAACCACAAAGAAGTCTCTATGTCACTGATCCACACAGGGTTATAAGTCACTGATCCAGACAGGGTCACAAGTCATTAATCAACACTGGGTCGTAAGTCACTGATCCATGATGGGCCTCTCTATGGATGGTCCTCATCGGGTCATGCTACTGCTAATCCACACAGGGTCGCAAGTCGCTAATCCACACAGGGTCGTAAGTTGCTGATCCACAATGGGCTGCTCTAAGGATGGTTCTCATTGGGTTGTGCTACTACTGATCCACACAGGGTCGTAAGTAGTTGATCCACATAGGGTCATAAGTCGTCGATCCACACCAGGTCATAAGTCATCGATCCACATAGGGTAGTAAGTCTATGATCCATGAGGGGCCACTCTAAGGCCAGTTCACAAAGGGTTGTATGTCACTTCACAGCCAGCCACAAGATTATCACACTTGGTGTGGTTGAGTTCCCAAGAAACTGCTCCTCAAGATATTAGTCGTATCTCAACCACAATGAAGTCCCACTAGGAAGTAACCTAATGAACTAGTATGTCATAAGGGTTCCAACACAAAAGAAGAAGCTTCAATCAGACGCTCGGTCTGTAAGTTCTTGGCATTTTAGTGCCGGGGCCCTGGTTGGATTTGAGTTCAATCCAACATGGATTACTCCAAATTTCTCCAAAACCCAAGTGGAGTATCTCAAAAGGACCACCATGTTCTAAGGGTTTTACATCTGTAAACGGTTCATCAAATGAACATTTAGTTTAGAAGATAATCCCCTTTAAATAAAACTATTCTAAAAGGGTCCCGGTCTGGTATGACCCAGTGAGACTGACCCGACCCTGTCTAGTTTGACCCGGGTCCGACCCGGACCAGCCCGGACCGAACCGGCTGGACCGGACCTAGACTACTGGGACCCGTCTTAGACCGGCCAGACCCGGTCCAGTCCACCGGCTAGGCATGACCCGCCAGCTGGGCACATACCCAGCACCCCACCAAATGGACAGAAGTCCGTTCAGCCTTCGATCATCGATGCCAGGCTGGCACCACCCCTTCAGCTGACCTAACCCGTGGATTAGTCTAGGGTGGGACCCATAGTCTGGGTTTTCCTCCGCCGTAGTTGGAGCCACGACATCTCCTCCATGGTGTGCCGTAGGGGCGCGCTACAGTGGCGTTCCGCCTGCCTTCTATGCAGCCAACGTCGGCCGGTTGCTCCTGTCCGTCGCGGTACCTGTGGGCGCCGCCACCCCCTCGCGGCTGGTGAGAGCCAGCTGCCACCTCCTCTGGCCGTTAGCACCGCTGCACCGATGGAGCTTCCTTGGGACTCTAGGGAAGCTCTGGAGGTTTTTTTTTCTTTTCTGACTGCACCTATGAGCCTCCCGGGATGCCACCTTCACTGCTGGGCCCTTGGTTCCGCGTTGCCGAAAAGTTGGCCATTCTCCCACATAGAACGCAACAAGAACAAGTTCAGAGGAGGGTTTGGTCCTTGTTTGGATTGGCCCATGCCTTAGCTTTAGTGTTATAAAATGTGGGTGAAATAATAATCATCATAAGATTTAATAAAACCCCTAAAATGAATTCCCACGAAACCTCCCACAAAACGAATGATTCACTGATCAACCTGTTAGTTGGTTGATCCATGTTCTTCGTATCAAAAAATAATGGAGAGGGAAGTTTCATTTAAACAAATAAACAAATTTAATCCCCTACATTGAATACGTTGGGTTTGCTTGCAGAAGAGGAAGAAGGTCTGTGTGCGTTGCCATTTGTCATTCATCGACCTCTGGATCAATTTCTCAACGGGCATCATCAAATCTACATTCTTCATTGGAGGAAGACGTCTCCATCATTTCATCATAGGTTCCTCTCATGGGTATCCAAAACCCACAACATTTCTTTGTTTAAATAAGGGGAAATGAACCTCCCTTGTTGCATTTCATTAATGTGGTTCATTAAAGAACCACATTGAATGTCCCATTAAAACCTACGAGCATCGTGGTTATGAAACCAAAGGTTGTGTCATTAAATGACTCCCATTCAAGCCTGATGTTACACTGTGGTCCTGCCACCGTCTCTCAATGTTTGAAAGAAAATAAAATAATTTATGGACTTATTTTATTTTATTTGTAAAGTCCAAAAATTAACTTTTCCATCTGACCCTTGCTTGTCAAAGTTAAACTTCGCCTAAGTGAATACCGGTGCTGTGAATTCAATGGTGCCCTTAGATTTTTAATCCGAGCTCTGGTTCAAAAGATAGAAATTCACTCTTGAATGTTTACTTAACGTACCTAAAAAAAATTCAAAAATTATTAATAGTCACCCTCGACTAGCTCCGGTCGAGGTTAGGCTTCGCCTAAGGGGAACATGCCCTCACGAGCTCAACGGTACTGTCAAATTTTCAATCTGAGTTACCTTTTAGGACTTATAAGGATTTAACAATAAAATAATTATTACTTGATTATTTTATTTACAGTCAAAAACTAACTTCCACTATTGGCCCACACCGGCCAATGTTAGGATATGCCTAATGAAATCATACCCTCATCGGTTCAGTGGTGGTCTCATATTTTAATCTGAGTTATAGGCGTTTGAAAAATAAAATAGTTTTATTTAATTATTTTATTTATGGTTATTCCATTTTCGGGTTTTCTCACTGGAGGCCTACACTGACTAAACCTAAGTCGCACCTACGGTAAACCCGCCATACTAAACGCAATGGTGCCCTCCGATTTCTGATCTGAAAACCCATTTAAGAGTTATTTTACTTTTTTAGGAAAACTTCTCACACATGCTATTTAAAGCTTAACATTTTTTGATGGATCATTCTTGGAACTCCGGGCCTCGTAATCACATGCCGTTAATTTTCACAGTCTCGTAATAATTCCATATAATTAAAAAAAATTATACGAAATTTTTGGGACATTACATATAAACTTGTTATTTTTTCATATATAACATATATAAACTTTAAATCCATCATAATAACCTTCTAATAAATATGGTGATGTAAAATGAATACTATGGATACATGGAGAAGGTAGTCCACACGTACAAACGAGCAATTCTTTTATTTACCTTTTGATGGACTAGAGGTGAGAAATAATTTCCCATAATCAAAAATAAAATTTTAGTATATTTATGATACTATATTAATCGTTTTAGTGTGGATATAAAATATTTATAGGAAAACAGATGATGAAATAAACATTGAAAGACCCTGGTAAGTCAATTACCTATTCTATAGGAGACAACCTTTGTCTTACATGTTAATCCTTCATAGGATTGTATTAGGGTAATGAAAAAATATATAAGTCACATGAAAGAGATATAAGAAGGTATTAGGTAGTTATTTACTCATATATAAGGCTTAAAATTTGTTAATAACGAAGTAGAGATTGTACCATATTAAGAGTGAGGAGTGGACACACTTATAATTAATTAAAATAATTAAATATAAATAAAAAAATTCTGAATTAAAATGTTTGTTAATTAGAATTTATTTAATTAAATATTTTATAAGTTAGATATATATTCATAAAATCAAATGTATATTGGTTTCAGTGACATTTTAAACCTTATCATCTAGTTTTAACACTTTGTTAACCCATATTAAGCTTAACACCAAAACACATTTTCTGACTTTAAGGGTTATAAATATAGAGATAAGGTGAAAATTGGATCAATAATTGTCCATGGATGAAATTTTTGGGAATTCACTATCATACATTCCAATGTAAAATATTTTATTTTATTTTTATACCTTTTAATAAAATATTAATTATTATAAAATATTATTGAAGTCATTTTATAGAACATTCATTTAATTTGAATTCAAATCCATCAACATAGAAATGGAATTTGGATCTAAATGAATTAACCATTAAATATAATTTATAATTAATAATTAATTTTTTTTATAATTTATAATTTACACAATTTCACCTATTTTATTTTTAGACCTTTTAATAAAATATTAATTATTATAAAATATTATTGAAGTCATTTTATTTAACATTCATTTAACTTGACTTGAAATCCATCAAAATAGAAATGGAATTTGAATCTAAATGAATTAACCATCAAAAATATAATATTTTTATTGTTCTTAAAATTATTTTTCTTAATTTTTCTACTCCTTCAAGAAACACTATGTCAACATTGTGTAAGAGTTTAAAGTAATTATACTATCAATAAAAAATAAAATAAAACTAATAGCTTAAAAATAACATATTTATGTTAAAAATATATATTTAATATTAATTCATGACATATTTTTATCCCCAAAACAACATATTAAATAAATTAAAATCAAGATAGCGGAATTTTGTATTTATCCTTTTCAAAAAATAATATAAATGATAAAATCAAAGTAAATTGGAATGATATTTCTATATTTTCAATTCATATAAATGTATGGTAAAAAATATCCAACCATTTAAATATATACATTTTCTAGGGAGATTTTTAGTATTTATCTCATAGCTTTAACACAATTTCACATATTTTACCCTTACCATGGAGAAAAATATTTACAGTAGTTACTATTTATAATGACAAAAAATAAAAGATACATATTTACCATACATGGTCAACATGATTCCAAATATGAATAAACTTTTTTCATTTTTAAATTTATATAAATGAAATAATATAATTTTAATATACATTAATAAAATATAATGAAAAAGAGTTATTTGAAAAATGAATTTTAAATCTAGAAAGGAACTTATACCAAAATCAAGCATACTAAATATTAATATGTAATTATTTATAGTATTTATAATTATAAAAGTCTTATGATAAATTAATATAAAATAATAATATAATGGTAATTTATAATTAAATTATTAAAAAAATAAATATTAGATTTACAAAAAATAGTATTTTCACTATTCACTCAAAAATAAACATTTTCAAAAAAATATCAAAAATTACTCCAATGAAAATTATGAAATGAATATTTCAAATATGGTATAAAATTTATCAAATTAATCTTTATAAAAGTGGAAGAAATTTATTATAATATCCCCAAAAAAAGGAATAAAACCCATATTTGAAGAAAATATATTTTTAAAGGATAATATAGATGTATTATTATTGTTTTCCAAGTTACAATAATTAGATAAATGTTAAAATTAAATATTAAATTAATTATTTTTATTTAGTTAAATTATTTAAAAATACATTTCATAATTTAGTTATTCATATTCATACCTACCAACCCAAAAACTATATTATAAGAATTATATTTAAATAATAATATTTTTTGGTTTATCTAAGAACTAGATTGTATGTGGCTTAATATATCAAACATAGTTTTTTGTTAAAGTTAATTAAAAAGTTTGTGTATTCCACTATGGTTTTCAGATTGGTGTCTTTTAATTTTAGTAGTGAACAAATCTTCTCTTGGTGTAACCTAGGCTTTCTAAATCAGTGGGTGGAGGTGTATTAATCCCTTTAGACATAGGGATTCAAATATATAAAATCATATCTAAGAGATATCATATATTTATATCAATATGTCATAGTATAAATATTGAAATGTATTAATGTAGAGTGAGGTATAATCAAATCATGGTTTTCATTAAACAATCTTCTAAGAAAATTGTTTTTATCATGATTAATCTATTATAGTTTTACCATTGTTGATCCTTATGACCTTATGCCTTGAACCTGATTCCATTATTATTACACTATGATATAGATAAGAATAAATTATAGTGTTTTTTCCCATGTTACATTGATTTATGAAATGTTTATGGGAAGCTACTAGATGAATTCTTTTCATTGAATATTTATTATATTAAATTTGAGAGTGTGACCCTATTTTTTCTTTTATGGTAGGAACTAAACATTGAAACAATATATTATGAAATAATCATGTGGTATCTGATTATTGAGCTAATTAATATATTTAAAAATGATTTTACTCTATATATTTATACTCTTACTACATTGTATTGCATATTTATAGATTTAGTAAATTCCTATTAGATTCTAGCTTGAGTTTGGTTTCCAAGTTCTACATGGGATTATATATATATATATATATGATATTTTTACACCCTAAGACGAGATATATTTCTTATATTAGGGAAGTCTTTATATATATATGATCATTGATATGTATATTTGTGTTTATTCTAATGAAAACATCAAAGACCTCAATTGTTTTTTTATTACATTTTAATTTTAAATTCAGGATCTATGGGTTTGACTATCTAGTTTTTTTTGAGGTGGTTTTGATATAGTTTAATGTGATGTTACTATAAAATCTATGAGTGGAATTTTAAAATATAAAAAAAACTAGATTTGGTAGTGATAATACACTTATGTGAGGAAGATGCTGAAGCACAAGCATTATTCCTCCTTATATAGAGAGTGATCCCTCCCATGTTAGAATATTGTTGTTATATATATATATATAATAACTATAATTATATAAGTACACTACCTATTATAGAGGATGGGTTATGTTAGACATCCTTCACTAATAGATCCCTTATGGTGGATCAGTTCTGTTCTTGTATTTTTTTCTTGGCTCAACATAGGTTTGGATGATGGAGTAGAAAATTAATAACCCATAATTAAAGCATGACCATTATAGTTCATTTAATTTAATAGTATGTAAAATAGTTTAGCATGAATTATTTTTTATTTAGTTTCATACTTGATAGTCTACCTAATACTACTTTTTATAAGCTTAATTCATTTTCTAACACTTAACTCTTGTCTTTATGAGAGATAATCATAGGTCTAGTGATTACTTCTATACAATATGATGTATACATATCCTACACATGTTCCCTATAAATGTGTATAGACTATGTTTTTTTAACTTGGGGAATATAAGTTCATCTACATATGTGGGATATGTGTATTGTATCATGGGTGGTCACTTCTCATAGACTATGGTGTTTGGGTTTATCCTATTGGAATCTTTAGTAGGAATGTGGAGAAAGCAAGGCGGGACATTCTTTGGTGACTTCTATGGGTTTACACTCACTAGGTGACTATATTTTGGACCAATAATTTTTTTTGAATGTGTTATACTTGTAAAGTGGTTGTTGTGTAGTTTTTACTATATTAATAGACTTATTATAATCTTTAGCGTATGGTATGATATGTATAATTATTAATATAGCTATTGAATTATGTGTAACCTAGGCATGATGGATAATTATTTTATTAGAGATTACATGACATTATATCTTCTTGGTTTGAAAACCCAAAGGATCATGATGGAATTTTTATTAAACCATATATTCATCATTCATCACTTGGATCATTTTAAAATAGGGAGAAGCATCTCCCACTTGCATCACATTCAATCCTCAACATTTACATCTTCCTCTAGAGACTGAATGGTGAACATGATGTCTTATGGAAATTTATATTTAGACTTATTTGGTACTAGTTCAGGTTATTATAAAATGGTATCAAAGCAACATATGGGAAATTGGTTATAGGATTGATAGTGGTTAGGAGTTACGATTGACATGTGTGAAAAAATTAACCCATAAATTGTAACGACCCGAATCCGAAGCCGTATAACTGGTTCCCCGTACCCAGTTCACCACATAAACTCAAGCGCGTTTCCCCAAATGCTAGAGGTTTCCGACTAGCAGCGAGGACCTTGGTGAGTTAGTGGGGAAACTATGCTCTCATTTGGTAAAGTATGCAGTAAAAGAATAAAGATAATCAATAGTGGAAGCAGTAAATAGCATACAACAATCGAACTAAAAGTAGAAGCAATGTCTGATATAATAATCATGCAGAATGGTACATGTATCAATGGAAAGCAGTAAAAAAACAACGTGCTGAAATACAACTGAAACCCAAGTACTAAATGTAAATAACAACTCTAGCAGCATCGCGAGCCAAAGCCCGGTCCCATGCTCTCCAGATCCAACCAACAATCAAGTACCCGAGGTAGAAGGACCACAATCCCTACCTACACCTGCAACCATATAATCTGTTTGGGACGAAAGGCAGGACCCAAACAGGGTGTGAGACTAATCCCAGTAGGCAACCACCACAAGATTTGTGCCCTATTGTCAGTGAGTAATATAGAAAAAGTAAAGGAAAATAAGTACAATAATGAACTAAGAGAATACTAGTAATTAATCCTACCAATTACCATTCACATTCATTTAATTAAACAACCAGAGAAAACTAGTAAAGATTTCCATTCCAAGGTAAGTAAGTAACACAACAGGTATCTAAAAATACTACCTAACCACAAGTAGTACAAAACCCATGCTTGTTCTTTGGATTGGTGGACTCATCACAAACAACCATCAAAATTCACGATGGCTCTCTGGGTGGCTTAAACTAGAAGACCCCTATAGTCCAGTAATCAAATAAGGCACAAACACTCTGGGAAGCTCTCACGTTAATTCCTCTATGGTCTTGCAACGATAGCTACCGACTCTCTGAGGAAGCACTTACATCTAATTCCTCCTACGGTCTCGATGCGTGGGTAAACTAAGAACACTCTTGAGAAGCAAAAAGTCCTATTCCCGTAGGTCCTGCGTACGAAATAAAATCAACAGACCCTCTAGGGAAGCACTTAATCTTCTATCCCTCTTTGATCTCCCGCACCAGGTTCTCATAGCCCTGAGCAGTCCAGTCGTGCGTAATTGACTATTAGCAGCCCTAAGTAAGTTAAACAATTACTTGGACAATAGATACCATACATCAAAAGAATTTAAACAGTAGTAAACACATGAAATTAGTGATAACAAGTAAACTATCAATTGCAATAGGGTTTGCCTCACAGGCAAATGGTGCCAAAAGACGATAAACAACCAAACAGGGGGAGAAAACACCCATGGGGTGATCCTCAAACAAGAAACCAAGTATATATTAGAAAAAATTAATCATAATATAACAATAAATATAGGGAAAATAAACAATATGATCAAAATCCTAAACCTGGAATACCCGATACATGGGTATCTAGCACTTTTGCAACCAAAACTCAAAGAACTTCAACGTAGGGCAACAAACCACCTACCTCGATTCTCGAAGATCAATATACTTGAACCTCAGCCCATGAATTGGCCTAGAAGGGAGTATATCTAAAAAAACGTCTAAAATGTTCAGCCTCAGATAACTCACACGAGAGAAAGAATCAGGAAACGAGGCCAAAGAAGAACCAAGAACTCACTGCTGTGATTCTTCTACAAATGACGGAGTTCGATTCGGAGAACCAGTGATGGATCAGTGGCTCAGAGAAGAATTTGCTTCCTCAGATGCTCTGGATGGAATTAGGCGGAGAAGAATATGTTTACGAGCATTAGGCATGACCTTGGGTCGATTAATGAAATAAAAAAATTACACGGTGTGTACTTTTAAATTACACGACGTGCAGTGGGTTTTTCCGTACTCCTCCAAAATCGACCTCCACGTCACCCCTACACACTGTGTGTGTGGCCCAGACATAGCCAACACATGGCTTCGAGCGGCAGAGGAGTACACGGCGTGTACTCTGAAAATTTCCAGATTCTCCATTTTTCCTTAAAAATCCCATAAAAGAGATCCGTACCTGAAACCGAAGCTCCAGGTTCTTACAAACTTCCCCCCTTAAAGAAATTTGTCCCTGAATTTCCCTAACAAGGCATATAAGAAGAAACCTCAAACAACTCTTGCCACTGTGATCGCATATCAGCCTCCCTCTCCCAAGTCTCGTCCTGTATACGGCCGTGCGGCCATAGCACCCGTACCAGAGGAACAGACCGGCCACAAAGTACTTTTGCACTACGATCAACAATCCTGATAGGATGCTCATTGAAATATGCATCCTGCTCGAATTCAACCTCATTGGGTTGAAAAACATGAGATGGGTCTGAGAAATACCATCGTAGCTGAGAAACATGAAAGACGTCGTGCATAGCCTGGTACCTCTGAGGTAACCACAACCTGTAAGCGACCAAGCCAACTCTCTCCAAAACCTCAAACGGCTTGACGTATCTCGGTGAGAGTTTCCCCTATCTCCTAATCCTATTATGTCCCAACCTCGGGGTAACACGCAGAAAAACATGATCTCTGACCTTGAACTCCAGAGGTCATCTCCGCTGATCAACATAAGACTTCTGCCGAGACTGTGCTACAGCCATACTCTTCCGAATCAACTCTATCTGCTCTGAGGTCTTCTGAACAAGACGAGATCCCAGCAAAGCTACCTCTCCTGCCTCTAGCCAGTATAAAGGTGATCGGCATGGCCTACCGTACAAAGCCTCGTAAGGTGCCATCTGAATAGTCTCCTGAAAACTGTTGTTGTATGTGAACTCCACCAGAGGAATATGCTTCTCCCAAGTACTTCCAAAGTCTAGAATGCAAGCTCAGAGAATATAATCAAGCACCTAGATTGTATGATTGGACTGGCCATCAGTCTGGGGATGTTATGCTGTACTCAAAAGTACCAGTGTACCCAAAGCCCTCTGTAGCCCCTGCCAGAAGTGCGAAGTAAAACACGCATCCCTGTCTGAAACAATGGAGTGTGGAACTCCATGCAGATGTACAATCTCTCAGATGTACAACCGTCCCAAATCATCAACACTGATGGTCTCCTTGATCGGTAAGAAGTGTGAAACCTTCGTGATCCTGTCCACTACAACCCAAACCACATCATTTCCTCGAGGAGATATCGGTAAACCTTTCACGAAGTCCATCACGACATCATTCCATTTCCACTAAGGAATGGGTAACTGCTGTAAAATCCCTGCTGGTCACTGATGCTCTGCCTTGATCTGCTGACAGGTGGAACACCTCATAACAAAACCAGCCACATCCTTCTTCATACCTGGCCACCAATACTAACGGTGCAAGTCTCGGTACATCTTGGTGACACCAGGATGAACTGCCCAAGATGAAGCATGAAACTCCCGCATCATCTCCCCACGTATGTTCGCTGAAACCCATATGCGACCATGAAAACGTAGCACCTCATCATCACCCACTGTCCACCCTGAAGTAGGGTCTCCATACGACACACCCTCCAGTAGGACTAGGCCCTCTGGGTCTGATAGCTGCCTCATTTGAACTCGATCTAAAAGGGTAGAGGTAACAACTATAGAAGAAAGAACCGTCTATCCCTGTCTGTTGCGCACCTCCGGATGCATCTCAGAGAATAGAGCCATTAGCTACCACTCGCTGCTAGCCTCCTGAACTACCTGTAACTGAGTCCTCCTGCTCAGTGCGTTTGCCACAACATTGCCTCTCTCAGGCGTATAATGAAGATCAAAGTCAAAAGTTTGTAGGTACTCGACCCACCTCTATTGTCTCAGATTCAATTCACACTGCTTGAATATGTACATGAGGCTCTTTTGGTCGGCATATACCAAAAAATGCTCTCCCATGAGATAGTGCCTCTAACAACGCAAAACATGAACAACAACAGCCAACTCCAGGTCGTGCATAGGATAGTTCTTCTCATGTGGCCTCAACTGCCGAGATCCGTGCGCAAAAACACGATCTTCCTACATAAGTACTGCTCCAAGCCCGATGGAAGATGCATAAAAAAAATTGTATAACTCTTGACCGGCTCTGACAGAACTAGAATCGGTTCTGAAGTCAATCTCCCCTTCAACTCCTGGAAGGATGAGTCGCATGCTTCTGACCAAATGTACTTCACACCCTTCTTAGTCAAGCCCTTCAACAACACTACTAAGCTTGATAAGTCTTGTATAAACCTCCTGTAGTAACCTTCCAGTCCCAAGAAACTTCTTACCTCGAAGACATTCTTCGACTGCTCCTAGTTAACTACTTTTCTCACCTTCTCTGGGTCTACCGATACTCCTGTCTCTGAGATGACATGGCCCAGGAAGTGAATCTCGTCCATCCAGAAGTGGCACTTTGAAAGCTTAGCATATAAATAATGCTCCCTTAGTGTACTCAAAATTATCTCAAGATGGGCAGCATGGTCGTGTCGAGTGTGAGAGTACACCAAGATATCGTCCACAAAGACAACGACGAAAGAGTCCAAGTAAGGATGAAAAAATCTGTTCATTAGCGCCATGAAAACTGCATGCGCATTCGTGAGATTGAATGACATAACTAGATACTCGTACAGACCATACCTGCTTCAGAAAGCTGTGAGAGTATATCAGATGGTTTGAGCTGCAACTGATGATAGCTGGATCTCAAGTCGATCATCGAGAATACCCTTGCTCCTTGAAGATGATCAAAAAGATCATCAATCCTTGGAAATGGATATCGATTCTTGACCGTCAACTAGTTTAGCTTTCCATAGTCAATGCAAATCTGTAAGGTACCATCCACCTTCTTTGCAAACAACACAAGTGAACCCCAAGGGGAAGTACTGGGTCGGATGAAACCCATAGCCTGCAACTCCTCTAACTGCTTCTTGAGCTCTTGCAACTTAGGTGTAGTAATTCTATAAGGAGGTATGGATACCGGTGCTACTCTTGGAAGAATCTCAATAGAGAAGTCTACCTCACATTCCGGAGGCAACCCTGAAAAGTCTTCTGGAAGGATATCCGGGAAAAGGTCAACTACTAAAAGAAAGTCCATCTGAGAAGTCCCCTGATCGTCCAGATATAAACTACCTATCTGGGCTGTAACACTACCCAACCAATGATGATCTGGTCCAGCTCTGCTTTCCTGGACATCCCATTCACCATTGTGAAGAAAAGACCCACCCTCTGGTGATGTGAAACTCACCCTGCGGTGATAACAATCGTCAAAGGCCTGAAAAGGAACTAGCTAGTCCATTTCGAGAATGACATCATAACCCGTTATCTCAAGGACATGAAGATCCCACAAGAAGTGACACCCCCCAACCTCAAGGGGGAACTCCTTGCACTAACGCACTCTAGTAGTTCTATATCCCAAAGGAGTTTCTAGTGCCAAAGTATCCTCAGAAGTAAAGACAGTAAGTCTAAAGCTCTCCATAGTGTGCACCGAAATAAAGATATGAGAAGATCCGGTATCGAAAAGTGCAGAAGATAAAACTGAGGCTACTAGGATCGTACCTCAAACTGTGGAAGGTCCATGATCCTGCTCCTGATGAATAAGCTCTACTGTAAATGTCTGGCCAGTACCGTTACCTTATGTAGCAGCCTAATATCCCTGAGCTATTCCTCCCTGAGCCTGACCACTGCGTCCACGACCTCTACCCTGGCCTGAACGACCTGAAGAACTCCAGCCCCCAGTCTGCTGTAGAACTAGTAATCCTACTCCTGCACGAGTAGTATAAACTGATCCTCCTTCACTAGTTGCTGGAAGAAGAACCCTGTAAAAACGTTGTAGATGACCCATCTTGCCACAGGCTCAGCACTCCACTGGATCTCTCAAGCACTGAGGCTTCTTATGCCCTCTCTTTCCACACTAATAGCACACCACCTAGTTGCCAAAAGGAAGATCCCGTCTACCAGAAGAAATACCTCTCTTCCTCGAGTCACCTCAAGTAGACTCTCGGTGGAGCTTCCTGCTGTCAGTATGAAATGAATCAGCCTTGGATGCTGAAACGCCCGAGTCAATAGCTCTAGTCTCCCATAGATTTCTTTTGGTGATCAACGCTTGGTTGACTATCAGAGTAATATAAGTCAACTGGAAGACATTAACCTGTGATCTGATCTCTGGTTTGAGGCCTTCCTCAAACTTCCTTGCCAAAAACTGCTCGTCATTTCCCAGAACAGGAGAGAAACACTGTAACTCAGTGAAGTGGGAGGAATAATAAATAACCAAAAGAGTACCTCACTACAGGTTCATGAACTCCCTAGCCCTGTCATCCCTCAGTGTTGCCGGATAGAAGTAGTCATAGAACTTATGCTAAAAATCGTCCCAAGCCATAGTTCGCTGGTGCCCTGCCTGCGAGACTACATCCCACCATCTCTTGGCAGAATCTCGTAGCATGTAAGTCGCGAGCTTCACCCTTTTGTCTGGGGGTATCTTCAGATGCTCTAAGATAGAAATCATGGTTTCTAGCCATGACTCTGTAGCCTGAGGTCCTCCATCCTCTGTGAAGGTGGGAGGATGATGCTTCTGGAAGACTCGCGTCAGCTCTGCCATAGACGGGGTAGGATGATGAGCTCCCTAGAAGGTCTTCATGAACCTCATGAAACCCTCTCTGAACTGAGCATCGACACCAATGTCTGTAATCACTCCGGTTTCCATGTCTGGAATGATCGGAGGAACTACAGGTAGTCCCTGGTCTGCCGTATCAGGCGTACGGTCACTGCCTGGTTCCTGAACTGCAACGGGAGGACATCTTGTTTCCAGAGCTCTGAGAAAACAAAAGCACACTCAGATTTAGGATTAACAAGGATAGAAAACACAAGAGTACAAAACGGGAACATGAGAGAGAAATACTAAAGTTTTCTAAAACACGACTACACGACGTGTATTTAAACTACACAACATGTTGTTAAATCCATCTATATGGGCGTGTAACTTTGCCCCCAATGGTCGTGTAACATCCCAGACTACGCGACATGTTGTCCCAAAACACGACGTGTACTTGAACTCTACTTCCCTGCCTGAGCCTCTCTATGCGGCTAACCTACACGGTCCCCCAAATCCAAAACTACATGACATGTGCACTAAAGACACGGTGTGTACTAGACAGGTTTCGGCGTCCCGTGTAGCGGTTACACAGCTGGCTACGCGGCTAACTCCTACACGGCATGTTCCCAACAAACACGGCATGTATGAGGATAGATCACACAGACCCGTGTTGTTCGTGACACGGCCGGGTACCCTGAAGAAAACTACAAGACGTGTTTTTATAACACACGGCGTGTACTAGACAGGCTCAGTGACCCGTGTAGCAGGTTACATGGCCGACCACACGGCTAACCCCTTACATGGCGTGTTCCGAACAAACACGGCGTGTATAGGAGAAGATAACACTAACCCATGTTGTTCGTGATACAGCTGGGTACCTAGGAGAAAACTACACGGTGTGTTCGTACAAAACACGGCTTGTACTACCCGAATTTCCCTGACCCATGTTGTTAGTGAAACGGCTGGGTACACGGTTGACTCCACACGGCGTGTACTTAAGGTACATGGTGTGTCCCTGAAGACTCTTCGACACCCCGTGTTTTTGTTCACACAGGCAATAACACGGTTTAAAAACTACACGACATGTATTTATAAAGTACATGCTGTGTATTTTGGGTTTTTTCGGGCAGTAGCTCAGAAACTGCACCAAATGCCAGAAACATAGAAAAAACAACATTTATGTGCCAAATTCCGATCCGTGGGGCCCCATAATCTCCGCAAATCAAATCATGGCATCATAACCATGCATACAACAAGTAAACAGCATAACAATCCAACAATCCGACAAACTCCGATCCTCAAGGGCCCATAACACCACTAAGACCAGAGCTTGGCGTCCATGCTAAATAGGCTGTAAAAATAAACAATACTCTATCAGCACAACGAGTATGTCTATAACAACAACTATCACAACAACATGCATAATTTATCATGGTAACTATCACAATAGCATGAAATTATAATTCACCCTAGATGGCATGGTAAAATGCATGACATGTGATTTCCTATCTAGTGCCTATATGATGCATGAGATGACACACCCTCATCTCATTGGATTTCTACAAAATAGAACCACAATCATATAAACTGTAATAGCACAAAACATGTGCATCACCCAACGGTGAAATATAATAAACTGTAACAATTTCAAAAACTGAAAATTGCAATTACGAGGTAATATAGATTTTCCCTATACACGGGTTAATTACTCCCGGGCACAGTTAAGTACTAACTACCCATTTCTTCCTATCCCTATCTATTGTTGCAAAACAGTAAGGAAATAGAAAAGAAGAAAACCCCTCTGATACCACTTTGTAATGACCCAAATCTGGAGCCACATAAATGGTGCCCCGTACCCGGTTCGCCACATAACCTCAAGTGCGTTTTACCAAATTCCAGAGGCTGCCGACTAGCAGCGAGGGCCTTAGTGAGTCAGTGGGGAAACTATGCCCTCATTTGGTAAAGTATGTAGTGGAAGAATAAAGATAATCAATAGCGGGAGCAGTAAATAGCATACAATAATCGAACTAAAAGTAGAAGCAATGTCTGTTATAATAATGATGCAGAATGGTACATGTATCAATGGAAACAGTAAATAAAACAACGTGTTGAAATACAACTGAAACCCAAGTACTAAATGTAAACAATAACTCCAGCAGCATTACGAGCCAAAGCCCGATCCCATGCTCTCCATCTCCAACCAGCAATCAAGTACCCAAGGTATAAGGACCACAATCCCTACCTACACCTCCAACTATATAATCTGTCTGGGCTGAAAGGCAGGACCCAAATAGGGTGTGAGACTAATCCCAGTAGGCAAACACCACAAGATTTGTGCCCTACTGTCAGTGAGTAATATAGCAAAAGTAAAGAAAAATAAGTACAGTAATCAACTTAGAGAATACCAGTAATTAATCCTACCAATTACCATTCACATTCATTTAATTAAACAACCAGAGAAAACTAGTAAAGTTTTCCATTCCAAGGTAAGCAATTAACACAGTAGGTATCTAAAAAGACTACCTAACCACAAGCAGTACAAAACCCAAGCTTTTTCTTTGGCTTGGTGGACTCGTCAGAACCAACCATCAAAATTCACACTGACTCTATGGGTGGATTAAAATAGCAGACCCCTATAATACAGTAATCAAACAAGGCACAAACACTCTGGGAAGCTCTCACGTCAATTCCCCTATGGTCTTGCAATGATAGCTACAGACTCTCTAATGAAGTACTTATGTCTAATTCCTACTGCAGTCTCGATACATGGGTAAACTAAGAACACTATTGGGAAGCACAAAGTCCTATTCCCATAGGTCCTGCATATGAACTAAAACCAACATACCCTCTAGGGAAGCACTTAATCGTCTATTCCCTCTTTGATCTCCTGCACTAGGTTCTCACAGCCCTGAGCAGTCCAGTCGTGCGTAATCGACTATTAGCATCCCTAAGTAAGTTAAAAAACTACTTGGATAATAGCTACCATACATCAAAATCATTTAAACAGCAGAAAAAACATGCAATCAGTGATAACAAGTAAACTAAAAATCGCAATAGGGTTTTCATCACAGGCAAACGGTTCCAAACAGCGATAAACAACCAAACAGGGGGAGAAAACACCCATGGGGTGATCCTCAAACATGCAACCAAGCATATGTTAGAAAAAATTAATCATAAGCTAACAAGTAGTCCATGGAAAATAAAAAATAGGATCAAAATCCTAAACTTGAAATACCCGATACATGGGTATCTGACACTTTTGCAACCAAAACTCAAAGAACTTAAAAGTAGGGAAACAAACCACCTACCTCGATCCTTGAAGATCGATATAATTGAACCTCAGCCCATGAATTGGCCTATAACGGAGTATATCTACAAAAATGTC
Organism: Viscum album; assembly: GCA_963277665.1. Classification (NCBI taxonomy): domain Eukaryota; kingdom Viridiplantae; phylum Streptophyta; class Magnoliopsida; order Santalales; family Viscaceae; genus Viscum; species Viscum album. The sequence continues at coordinate 1,242,487,248 of OY728161.1, read as the reverse complement.
TAAAATGTTCAACCTTAGATAACTCACACATGAGAAAGAATCAGGAAATGAGGCTTAAGAAGAACCAATAACTCACCACTGTGATTCTTCTGAAACCGACAGAGTTAAATTCGGACAACCAGTGATGGATCAGTGTCTTGGAGAAGAATCGTCTTCCTCAGACGCTCTGGATAGAATTAGGTGGAGAAGAAGATGTTTACGAGCATTAGGCATGATCACGAGTCGATTAATGAAATAAAAAAAGTACACGGCGTGTAGTGGGTTTTTCCGTACTCCGCCAAAATCGGCCTCCACGTCACCCCTACACACCGTGTGTGTGGCCCGGACATGGCCAACACACGGCTTCGAGCGGAAGAGGAGTACATGGCGTGTACTCATAAAGTACATGGCGTGTACTCTGAAAATTTACAAATTCTCCATTTTTCCTTAAAAAGCCCATAAAAGAGATCCGTACCTGAAACCGAAGCTCCAGGTTCTTACATAAAAATACATGAACCTCAGAGTTATTTTAGAAGAATTAGCTATGAGGGGTTATCTAAGATTCATTTTGGATTTATCCTTCAATTTTTTCAATTCTAAAAGTCTCACGCATTATGAATAAACATGTTTTGGTTAGAACAAATTGAATGAATGGACATTTCATATTTTTTCTTATGCTTGATTACCTTTTTTCCAGAATAATTCAATTATTTATAATAATTGAAATCACTTGAATATATAAGTAGTGATTTTATATTGATTTATTAATGAAACTTATTTTAGAATGAATCGGTTAAGTGTTATGGTATTTTTAAAACTACTTTTACTAGAAATTACAAGGTTAACATTAAATTATGATTTGTAAATTTTCAGGTAAAAGTATTTCATGTATATCAAATCAATAAATAAAAGAAATATACTTGATGGAGGATATGATGTTATGAAACCACTCATACTATGTATATATAAATTCTAAATTAACTATTTTTGGAAAGAAATATGATGTAGAAATATTTAATATTATTGAATTTTTTATCAAGTCATCCTCTGGTTGACCCATGGGGGGATGTAATAAACATGAAAAACTATATGTGATATGCATTAATCATTGAATCATTAAGGGTTTGACTCTGCTAGTTCATGTGGAATGATAAGTAGAACCCTGATTAGAAACCATGGATACATATATTACCTAATATTTACAGTTCCATGACCAAATTAATTTCTATATTGAAGTCTCCCATCATGATATAGGGTAGTATTCCAATCACATTCACTTCATATTTGATTGTATTAAGATTCTAAAGCAGTATCATGCACATCTAATTTTTTTTATATTATAATGTGTTGGATATCGATAGTTAGATGTGATGATATAGGTAAAGAAGGATTATGGATTTATTAGTAAATGTTTCTTTGAATTGTTTTGAACATTTATACCAAGACACTATTTACCAAGTAAAACCTCAAGAATTTATAGATCTTAGGAATGGATCATAGTTTGATATGGAATACATTCTTATATTTTTTAGCCTACACCACTTGGATTCATATATGCGTATTCATGATGATTTAAAAGAAATGTTATTTGAAATGATACTAAGGGAGAAAATGTAGATCCATGTTATATTTTTTAACCTCTAGAACCACTTAGAGATTACTAATAAAGAATTTCTATAAGAGAGTACTTATTACAGGATCATATAAGTTAGTTTTTCGTCTAGTATTCAAAATATATATCGAAAAAAGGTTTATCAATGTGGATGTTGGAGGGGAATCAGTAGTGGTAGTGTTTTATCTCCCTCTTATAGGAGATCCAAGACACTATACTTCTAGTATGGTCATAAAGAACACACTAGGATTATTTATTCCTTTGAGCTAATATAGTGCCACCAATGAAGTAGGAATGGAAACATTATAAGGTTTTTTAAGTATAAATCATAAAAGAGTGTGGATTAGATTAACCATTAGAGTTATAACTCATATATTTAAAATTATGGGTAAACTATTATAGGGAAATGATCATGCTCTAGTTAACCTATACCAGGTAATAGGTGAGTAGGAAAGATTCAATAATTAGTGGTACCTATACTAGTGTATAAATCACAATTGTAGGGACATTATGATTGCTCTGGTATAGTTTTTTTGTTAATATATCAATAAATAATGAAAATTTGGGTCCATATAATATCAAAGGTAATTGTTTGGAATCATAAATCCTTATATATTATTTATCTAATCCTTGTACTTTTTTTCTTTTATTTTAAATCTTTTCAAATATTTATTGGATTAGAGGTGGAATCATCTAGTAGTATCATGAGTATTGATACATAATTGAGTGAATAGGTTGAATATCATAATTTTTGACTCTCATATCTTAATGTGGTAAGATAATTCTAATATCATTGAGACTTATCAACCATTGATATGAAAATTTATTATTTTAAAATTGGTATAGATCTGTTGAATCACTTCAAAGATCTTATCTATTTATAAAATATGTGGGTTTCATTCTCTTCCAATGATGGAACTTGTTACAACCTTATTGTAGAATGGGATTACTAAGTGAGTAGAGTATGTGGGGATCATGAGAAAGTTATACAAGTTACCTCTTATATGGCATGACTTGTTCTTGTACTAGTTGAAATAAGGAAACCTGAAATGTTACCCCTGATGGTAAGATTATTCCATGATATGTTTCATGGGTATTTTTCAAGGATCCATTTAAAACATGAGTAGTAGTGAAAAATAAACCAACAACCCATGGGATTTTAGGATTTTGGGTGGATACGAGGTGGGAGGGCCTTCAAATTTTGACCGTTAAGAGCACGAACCAATGAGGGTTAAGCTCGTGTAGGTGTGGGACGAGGAGTTTTAAGCTCATGTGGGTGAGGGCTTACCCCAGGGTCCGATTTTAAGAAAAAATATTATTTTTACAATATAATATTATTTAAAAATTTATTTTTTTAATAAAAAATAACGATTGAATAATGAAATATGAGTTATCAACGTAATGGTCATACTAATTCACCATACACTCCCTTGTGAATTTTAAATAGGTCAATATTTATTATTATAATATGATATTATAATATTATAATATTAATTATTAACTATATTCCCATGGTTTTCCTTTACACCTCTAAAAAAATGCATCCAATATCCCTTGATCATGGTTTCAATTAAAAATGAGTTATTATAATCATAATAATTTTTGGGTCAATTTATTATTGTAATTAAGAAAATTGTAAAGGACCTCATGGGAACCCTTATCACCTCTTATAAAACCATTCAATACCTAGGGAGTCATATTTCATTCATAGGTCCATCTATTTTCATCACCACACAACCTAAATCATCATTCATAACCCCTGACTGATAACACACCTAATTTCCATCATAATAGTTTGTGACCACATCAGTGTCAGCACATGCCACCATTAACCCATCCAAAAATGTTCCATCACATCCCTTAAAACTCCAGCTATGGTATATCTATAATTCTCTCAACAACTAACATTAATAATGAGAAAAAATATAAAATATCTAAAATGTGGGAAAGACCATGGGATAACTGTGGGCTTATGTGGGATGGGGTAGGTATCAAATTTTTTTCTCACATTATAAGTGGGATTTTCCAAAAAAAACCCGCGTGACATCAAACTCAGGCATGATTTGACCGTACCACCTCATCCAACCCATTTTGTATCAATAAACACGTGTATAGTTATCAATTGAGTTAGTTATAAGAATGGTGATGATTGAAATTTTTCCATTACATATGGTGTAGGTAGAGTAAATATAGATGAAAACCCATCTTAAGGATTCATAGAGTAAATATCCTTGGTGTTCTCCAGTATTATTCACTAGGAATGTCGATGGGAGTCTATGTCACTATATGAAAAATTAAAATTTAAATATTGTATATATTGATAACCTATTCCCACTACCTCAAATTGATTATATTTTTGATCAATTTTAAGGGGGAAACATGTTTTAAAGTTTTATTTAAGATTAAGGTATCAAAAATATCTTAAAATACCCGAGGGTATACATAAATTAGGTTTCTAGAGCATGTGTGGTTACTTTTATTATCTAGATATTCCATTAAATTTTAATAGTTATCCCATAGTTTTCAGTTACCTTGTGAATATAATATTTCATCCTTTCATAGAATATTGTATCTTGGTCTTTTTGGATGATATTATATTTCAATCATAGACTTGAGAAGAGAATGAAAGGAATATTTATGAATTTTTGGATTATAAGTGAACATAATGTTTTTTTAAATACACCATATGTTCTTATTTTAGATTCCTAAAGTATTTTTTTTGAAATTTGGTGTCACAAGATGGAATTTTTAATGACTTTGAAAATGTGGATGTGGTAATGTTTGGGGAAGTACCTAATTTTTTTTCAATTTTGTAAATTTATGGGGGCTCATTGGGTATTACCTTTATTTTATTTGGTACTTTTATAATATTTTTTCTCCTATGATCACAACATAAATTAAATGAGTGGAATTTATGTAGTCAAAATTGTGTGATTTATATTATCAAAATTGTTTGAAGAGGATTACAATAGGTCTTATTTTAGTTTTTCTTGACTAATATAATTTTTTTTCAATATTATAGTAATAAATCTTCAAGGATTCTCATTTTTTTGTTGATATAGGTGATGATGGGGGGTTTCAATTTTATATCCCTAGTTAATAATTTTCCCATTAAAAAAGAAGTATAATGGTGTCCACAGGGCTGTCTCATGAGGAGGTTTCAGACTAAGTTGTCAAACTGTAACTTTGTTAATTTTTTTAGTTGAATATTAGGATTAGAAAAAGTTATTTGAAATAATTTTAAAAAATTTAAATTAAAAAAAATATATTATGAAAATAAATCTTTGTTAGTGATGTGTAATTATGAAAAACCAAACTATAAAAAATACATGCTAAAGGTTGCAACAGTGGAAACATTTTGATCCTTAGACACTCCCTTAATAATTTATTACAAATTTATTCTAATTAATGTATAAAACGTATAACTAAATACCCTAATTAATAAAAATATATTTTCTAGAAATCGCATTGATACCTCAAATAGGGTTTTTTTATCTGCTTTTGAATGTGATCTGATCACCCAACGACCTCGAAGAAATTAAAACAATTTGAACTTATTGTGCTCATTGAGGAGACCTTTCCCAAAATTTTTAAACAAAAATAAAAATATTTTACATTCATAATTTGAAAAAAATGAATAAAAAATAAAATAAATTGAAAAACATAAAAAAATACACCTCCTTCATTCAAGAAAACAACTTATAGGATAACTCAAAAGAAAATAGTTTACAATGGAAAGAAAAATATCAAAGGGGAAATGCCTTCAGATATTCACTTCCCACTACCACCTAGAATTTATACCATCAAGAAATGATTACTTCATTGAATAATATTATCCAATAGTATATTTTTTCCAACACTAACCACTCTATCAATATAAACATCTTCTCAAATAATGGTGAAGATGAAAATATAAAGAAAAAGGGGGGTGACTAGGGTGTAGTCTAGTTCCTATATCCCAAAAGATGGATTGGTTTTGGGTTAATTATTCATAGAATAATGCATGTATTCCTTTATAAATGTTGTTCAAATATGATTTAGGTTTCCTCTTAGAAAATTTGAGTTCTTTTTAACATGTTTTAAAAATTTTATATAAAAAATTTGTAAACAAAAGTTTCTAGATGAAGTGACTGTCAGCTTCCTCCAATTTAACACGCCCAATGTCCATCTTAATTAACCCATTTAATCTTTATATTTAATAAAGATATGAATAATTGGGTTATATATCATTTATAGATGGAATTAATCCATTTGGATACTTGTGGCCCAAGTTGTGTATCATTTATTAAAGGAGTACCAATTCTGTCTGAAAAATTATTTTTCAAATTGAGTGTTTTTTTGGGTCTTCAAATGATTGACTCCATAGCTGGCAGAATTAATGAATTTTAATCCCAAAAGATAGGGGTTCCTAAAAATATATTTTTTACAAGTTTATTAGTATAAAAAGGTTTTTCCCAAAATACCACAGTGATGAAAAACTACTCGAATTCCAGAATTAGAGAATTTTCAAAAAATTTCTTCAAATAGTTCAAAATTCCAAAAATGATGCAATTTCAAATATAATGAATCTTTTTTTGGGAATAATAATTGAAATAAAAAAAATCTAAAATATCAGCACTATCTAACCCCCCACACTTAGTATATGGTCTCCTGGATAAGTGACCCCATAAAAAAAATATCCAATGAAAATTAAAAATGCATTTTAATAAAATTAAAAAAATCTAAATCATGGAACCCAAATTATCATTCATCTTAAAAAGATTAAATTTTAAATTCTTCATTATTTTTATTTATTATATTCCCATTTAATTCATTTTTTCATGCACAAGGATACCTAACTCACTATTTTACCTCTCAGCACATGATTTTGATTTTGAACAAAGTAATTGTCATCCAAATAAATGAAAACGTCACCATAGGCTTGAAAAATTTATAAATCTATAAATATTTGAGTGAATGAATTGTTCCCATAATGAGGAATTATAAAGGGTTTTCATAATCTTTTATTTTTTTTGGTTTTTAAAATGTGAAAGATTTTTTGGTAGAAGGAGAATCATAAGCTCTTTAGTGAAGCAAGATTGCATGATTACCGTTTTCACTTAAGCATAATATTCTCATATTTATTCATGGAATAAAATTACATGCAAAAAAACTTCAAAATTTATTTCATATAAATCACACATCATCTAAAATTAACCAAAAATGTCACAGTAATTTCTTCCCAAAACCTAAGATTTTTGTTTTTCATTTTAAGCTCCAGAAATGCACAACTTTAGTTTTTCTTCTTTGGAAGTTTTAGAAAGGAATAAATTCCTTTTACTTAAATTATATATATAGGAAAAAATTTATTTTTAAATAATTATATATCATAAATTTGTTTTTTTACACTCAAAATTAGCCAAAACTTATATAGAAAATTACAAAGTATCTCCCCCACACTTAAGATTTACCAAAATCATGAAATTTTATTCAAGAGGGGGTTAAATAGGGAAACTGGATTATAATATGGATATGTAATAGTTAGTACATGAATAATAAGGGATCACAAAGGTCAAATTTGTAGGTCAAACCAGAATAAAAATGATTCTCATGAAAAAAGGGGATATCAATCACAAACGAATTTCCTAAATCATTTTAAACCCAAGTTCTTTAAATCTCAGAGGTTTTGAAAGAAAAATGGAAGGTTCTGGTTAAAACAAGCATTATTTATTTCACTCAAGAAGTGGGAGTGAATGTGTAGAAGATGAAAAAATGGTTCAGAATCTACATGGGCATGTTATTTTCAATATTGGATAGTATTCATGGAATGGAATTAATAATTCAATGGACCTTTCATGAACTTCCACATTTGAATATAAAATGTAACACATTTTAGAAGTCATTTAAGTTCAGTTCCATGAATCAAGTTGGTTATTTTCATAATTTTTTTTTTCAGTGCACAAAGTATATTAATTTGAAACTCACACGTACTTTTTAACACAAAATTTTAAATAAAACACACAAAATTTGGAAAGAAAACACAAAATTTGAAAGGAAAACTAAAAATAGAAATTTAAAAAGAAAACATCAAAAATTCTAAATCTGACCAAAAATATTCCTCCCATTACACTTATTTTGTACAACTTTATCATTGTTCATAGTTTTGATAATAAGTGAAAACCATGAAGACAATACATGAAAAAGGGGGAAGGAAAGACAAGACTTGGTTTTTATTGGGTAGTGGAAACCTTGAGCTATCCTCTTAAAATCTACAGCTTGGAAACTTACATGAAAAAAAATGAAAAAAATATTTAAATAATGGAAAAAAATAAAATATAAATAGAAGGGAAAAGATCCTTGGTGTGAACACCCCAAGTGGGTGATAGGATTTAAATTCCCTTAGACTAGCAGTTCTAGCTGATCATCCATAATCTGAAGGTGGGTAAAAATTCTTCCTCATAAACCAAAAAATGTAATTTATCCAATCTTATTTATTTCACATAACTTGTAGAAGGCCCCAAAAATAGATTTATTCATGATCCCCTCTATGAATTTGTGGTTATAATGATGTATTGGAAGAGGGAAAAAAATATAAAAGAAACTTTCCAAGAATTTACCTTCACAAAAAAAATCTAATGGTTATGGAAATTCAATTCTAGGATGTGGTTCATATTCAGTTTTAGCTACAAAAATTATTTATTCTTTGAAAATTGGATTAGTACCACCATCCTCATATAAAATAATGTAATCTTAATTATAAAAAACCATTATTTATTCAATATTAGCCTTCACATCCTCTTCATCTGAAAAATAAATCCACTCAAAAGGAATGGGTACTAAATCTATATAGGGATAAATAATAAACAATTTATTATCAAAATATTTTGGAAAAAGGGGATCAAAATTTGAGACATCTCCTAATGAAATCATAGGTTCTATCTCTTTTTGAGAGTGGGAAAAAGTTTTACTAGATGTAGGCAGCAGATCAGATTCCTCCATATGCTCTTTATAAGTGAAGGGATAATTTTATATTCTTATTTGGACAAGGATTCATACAAAGATTCTATATTTTCAATTTAAAAACAAGGTATTTCATTTGGAATTTCATTTTTAACAAATTTAACCCAATAATTTCCCAAATACTTTTGATTTTAAAAATACATATAAATTGGTGAATCAGTGAGAATTTCTTCCCTTAAATTTAAAAATTGTGACTCCAAATATTTTTCAACTCCCCCAAAAATGTTTTTTCAATATCAAAAGTGGGTGGCACAAAATTTTCCATTTTTGTAGAATCTTTTTTAGCTTTCAATTCATTAAATTATTTTAAATCAAGAAATAATTTCTATTTGTTTTCTTACTTCTTGAATATTTTATTAAATCACAAATTAATCTATTTTATTTACAAAGTAAATTTTTAGAGTTTAAATTTTAAAAATTTCTCATGAATATGCTCCTCATATTGCGGATAATCAGGCAAAGCATAGAAGTAGTCACTGTAAAAATCCATTTTTTTTGTTTTTTATGACTTTAAATTAGTGGTTAAAATACTATAAATTCAAAAACAGATAAAAAACAACATAGTAACACTCCCCTAAAATTCTTCCCAATTGAAAATTGTGGGTTTTAGTCATGTTATCCCTATAAATATTGTTTTCTTAAAAAATGAATTACAATGGTGACCATGAGGTTGTATCATGGGGAAGTTATAGACTTAGCCAACAAACTATCACTTTGTTAATGTGTTTTTGTTAAATGTAAGAATTAGAAATAGGGATTTGGAATGAGTTAAAAAAAGTTAAATTATTGAAAATAAGGTAATTACAATAAATTTACATTAGTGATTAAAAATCTTGATATAAGTGGAATACAAATAATACAAGCTAAAGGTAGCACCAGTGGACAAGTTTCGATCCTCAAAAACTCCCTTTATCATTTCTTATAAATGTATTCCAATTAAATTATCCAATGTATACCTAAATACCTCGAATTATAAACATATATTTACTAGAAATAATATTTAAACCTCAAATATTAGGTTTTATTCTCTTACTAATGTGATTGGATTTCCCAAAGACCTCTGAGCAATCGAAACTAGTTAAAAATGTTATGCTCAATGGGGAGACCTTTCCCGAAGAAGTTAAAAAAATAAAAAAAATTTAAATTTATAAGTTGATAGAAATATATAAAAAATAGATAAAATTTTAAACCATAAATAAAGATACCTATTTTATTCAAGAAAAAAATTTCCAGGATAATTTAAATGTAAAGAGTTTATAGTGGAAAATGCAAACTCAAAAGGAAAACACCTTTAGATCTTTGCTACCCACCACAACCTGGAATTTTGACCTTCATGACTTGATGAAATTTTGAAATACTCCTATACTTCAGTATATATTTTCTATAACATCCCACTCTATTGATATATCAATCTTCTCAAATTATGTGAAGATGAAAATATAAATAAAGTGGGGGTGTGTGGCTAGGGTGCTATCCAGTTTCAGTATCCTGAAATATGGCTCAGTTTTGCGTCATTTACTACCTGAATCATGCATAGATTCCTTAATTAATGTTTTTAAAGAGTTAGTTATATTCCCCCTATAAAATTTTATCTATTTTTTACATATCATTAAAAAGTTATATTTGAAATAATTAAAAAAAATTATTTGGAAGAAGTGACTGTTTGGATTCCTCTAATTTTACATGTTCAATTAACACCATAATAAACAAATTTAATCTTAATATTTAATAGATAGATTCATCATCAAGTAATTTTATTTTTATATCTGGATCACTATATTTGGTTACATGTGGGATAAGTTATGCATAATTTATTAATGGAGTATCAATTTTATCCAAAAAATGATTTTCCGAAATAAGTGATTTTTTGGGAATCCAAATGATTGATTAAACTTTTTCTTAGATAAGTCTAATCCCACAATCCATGGTTTAAAAAAATATTTATAATTTTATCGGTATTATAATAGTTATTCCTAGATTACCAAAATGATGAAAAACTGTTAAAATTCTAGAATTAAGGAATTTTAATAATTTAACTCAAAACACTTCAAAATTCTAAAACTGATGAAATTTCAAATAGAATTATTTTTAGGGTAATAATAATTTAAATACACATAAAAAATATAAAAAATATCATCTTTATCATTAGTACACTCAAATGGTAACATATAGTCTTATTCAGACATACAAAAATCATAATAATTAGCATACTTGTGATTTTGAACTAGATTCTATGGAATTTTCTTTAAACTTCTCAAAAATTACTTATTCAATGATAAGTTTTTTACTATATATAGATTACATGATCCATAGGTTTATCATATATTATAGAGACCTAAATGTGATGAAAAATTATTAGGTTGAGTAGTTGAAATATTTTAATTTTTCTCTTCATTATGAAATATGGAAGGAAATGTTTGAGTTGAAACACATAATAGTAAGTATCATACTTATATTGTATGAAAATATAATGATTAATGAAGTATTTTTTGTATTGTATAACATATATCTGGATGTCACCAAATATTATGATGTTGTTTTTTCTGTAACCCATATATCTGTATTCATTGGTTATGGAATGATAGTATGATTATCTTATCAATGATCAATATGTATCATTATTATAGAGAGAGTCAATAGTAAGGAGATCAAAAAAGGATTATCTTAAGATATTAATTTGTTTTGTTATGTCTATGGTAGATTTTTATTTCCTAAAATAATTTAGATTTTTTTATGATGGATTATATCTATTCATGAATTCATATATACCCAGATATCTCTACAATTTATTTGGATATATATATATATATAGGAAATTATTGGTTCTAATAATAAAATGGGACATATTAATATTTTTTACTATATATGTCACTTTTCTCTTGGTTAAGGTAGAGAATTAAAGGCTAGTATGTGAGTTTAAATAATTACCTATACAAAAATGGCAGTGGGATGAAATTAAAATGTATTTTTTATGGCATCACATTGAAAAAATGCAAGAGATGAAGTATTGGTAATATCATGTTATTTATCTAGTAAAAATATTTTTCTACTAATATTAGAGGTATCCACATTTAATTATTTGGGAATGATTTATATTTAAAATATTATGAAACTATATGGGGTTATAAATAACATCATATCAAACATGAAACAAATTTACATATCTTTATTTTGGAAAGAAGTTAGAAATGATATACCCCCAAAGATGAATTTGATTATAACTTATCACCCCCAGATAGATTGTAAATATGAGTGGACCATTAGTATTCTAAAATATAATTTATAAGGTTACATCATAAATTTTTCTAGCTCTTTTATGGATCCTTTTCCATTTATAGTGTTTTCCAATATTAGCATCAATAATGTATCAATTCATATAACTTTATTTTGAGGAACTCTATTGTTTACTATGTTAGTTTATGATATATTTTATAAGGATTATGGAGTAATAATTTATTGTACTAATTATAGTATAGGAAATTGTTGAATATGTGAAGCATAATCAGATACAATGGATGATTACACATATTCTCTAGAAATAATAATACGACCGCAGGAAATGACCCAAAGAATTATAAGTTACAGATCATGTATTTCTACGAGTCTCCACACGATTGGGTCATCAAGATATAATAAATAATGGGATTCTTTCCCTATGATTCATTATACCCTTTAATATTATATATAGGTTTAGGGAAATAACATATTTCTTAGCCTTTCCACCTTAGTTTAGTGAAATTCATTATGTATTTAATTTATTTTAGTTAAGGAAGTTCATACCCGAACCCTCTCACATGGTTTAGTTTAATGACATAGAGATAAATATGGATGATTAATTTAATGAATACCCTATTACTATCATTGAGTACTTTATGAAAATGTATTGAGGAATGGTTATTCCATTGGTATGTGTGAAATGGAAGTAATTATAGTTCTTATAAGAGTTTTGGATGTGTGGAACTAATATGAATTGATAATGGTTAAAATTTTTCACTTATAAAGAAGGATGAACCCTATATATGATGAGAATATGTTTATGGGGAGGTTTTAAAGAACAATATATTTTATGCCATTATAAATCAACTGATATCTCTTTCATGGATTCCCATCTATCTCCTTCATTTTGATATTGATCTTCATCCATATTCTTCATTGAGTAAAAATAGGAGACTCTCAGTGAACATGATAAAGGGTTTTTTACGGTATTCCTCCAGGTTTTAATAGTAATTGATAATCTATGACCTTATTTTAATACTAAAACTATGGTTGTTGGATTTTTTTTTACCATATTAAGTAAAAAATAAATATTTTCATGATATAACCTAGGATTAATAAATAAAATGATGGTGGAATATATATCGTTCATGGGATAGGTATTTCCACCTATTTACACATATGTGAATAATATATTCTCCATTTCTCATATTGTTGCATTGTTATTATTACATGGTTAATCGTTGAGTGGGGGAAGATTATATCATGGTTTTCATTAAATAAAATCCTAGTAAAACTAGATTTTATGAAGATTAACCTGAGACAGGTTGTCCCTTGTTGGCCCTTATGAACTTATTCCTCGAACCTTAAACCATTCTTAAATCATAACCTTATTAATATGATCAAATTATGTGATTTTTATTTATTATTATGTTAAATTTATTTATAAAACTATTATAGTTTTTACTATAAGTATTCCATAAATGAAAGGGTTATAGTATTAAATTACTTATCATTAACTTATTTATTATTATTGAGTAGGCACTGCTCATTGAAACTATATACCATGAAATTATCATGTGATATATCTCTATTGAACCTATTTTCAAATTTCTCATGGTTATATTCCATATCTACAACCATTTATTTCATATATAGGTATTCAATACATGCACCATAGGTTTTTGGTATTGATTGGTGTAATAGTTACAACTAGAAATATGTGTATGTACATACTACAGTCTCCATTAAAGGAAAGGTAGAAATATCATATAAAGTAGGGTTATGTTTAGTATGTGATCAGACACACACACACACATTCTTTCCAATGAGGTGATGATAATACTCCTATGTGGGGAGGATATTGATGAACATGTAATGTTCATCACTACGAGGACCAAGAGCCTTTATAGAATGTAATATTATATCAAAACACACACACACACACACATATACTAATACTAATATATATACATTACCTCTAATAGAGATTTATTTTGGTAATACATCCTCGATGGATGGGTCCTTTATGGTGTATAAGTACGCTTCAAAGATTTCAATCATGGATCAATGTAGGAATTGATAATGGAACCAAACAAAAATAATTTATCATTATGATATAATATATTTTTTAAATTGAACATCATGTATATTTTTTAGTATGACTACTTGATTACTTAATAACACACTTGTTAAATATTGATATAAAAAATATTCTTGAAGAGTTTTTTGGTTGGGTTTTTTTAAAAAAAAATATTGACTCTTTCATGAATTCCTAACATGTCATGGATAGTCAATTTCATAAAGGGTAAAGGTATTTATAATAAAATTTTAATGTGATTCCTATAAGGAAACAATCATGAAAAACTCTATGCATAAAAAAATAATATTATTCACATAATAAAAAATATTTTATAACTTAAATAATGTTATTTAAAAATATATGAACCCATTGAACAATTATGATATGTATGATTAACTATTTCTGTGAATGTAGCTTATGGTAAATTGTTAAACTATAATTGAAATATAGTGAAATTTTACAACCTCACTATATGAGGCTATAATCAGTTCATACTATTATTCTAAATATTATATCATTAATGGGTTTTCAGTACTCTGAAGAGAAGATTGTAAATTTATAGTATTTTACTATAATTCATATATTTCATATCAACAGATCCACACACCACATCAGGTTAATCAAATACATTTTCATATTATTCCACCAATCCATTAATGTGGGTTTTGACACATAAATATTAGTGGTGAATGAAATTGTTCCTCAATTAATATAGTCACAATATGGTAGTTACAATGTCAATTGAAGCCATTTTCTGAGTTTGAAAAAGGAAAGTGGTCATGTACATTAATGAGGATAGTCATATTAGAAAGAGTGCAGTCAAGTATATTTTCTTTAATTCAAATTTACTATAATGAAGGGATATTGGGTGAAAAAAATTTATATGGATGAATCGAATTTAGATATCTATTTTAGATTATTTTCCCTTTATTATCAATTAGAACTGAATATTAAAAAATAGGGAATATTTCTAGATTCTCTAAAAAATTTACAGATATTTATTTTTATTTAAAATCATAAGGAAGTTGATGAAGGAAGAAGAGATTTATATTATTATGATTTTCTAGAAAATATAGACAAGGGGAGGACATATATATTTCTATCGTGCTACTGGTTTCATTAAGTTTCATTAGGTTGATGAAGGTAGAGAATATTTTTATACCACAATTTATATGATCTATATTTTTATCCAAGGAAGATGAAGACAATAATTGGAGGAGTAATTCATTCTTTATGAATGATGAGAGTAGTGATCTTTCAATCATTATTACAGTTTTAAACAAAGAGGGGAAATGCATACAATCTAATGTATAATAAAAGTAGTGTACTTAGTGAATTTTGTATATCATCACAATAAAATTTTATTCTACTTGGCTGTAATCCAGTGTACATGAATGTAAAAAACACTTTTATCTCTCATTTTATGCTTTATAACCTTATATTAATTTTTATAGAGATAAGTGTTTATACTATTGTGGATTAATATAATTAGTAAGGGATATTTAAATAAAATTAGAATGACTGTAATCATCTCTCACCCTCATGATATTTACCCTCTTTTGGACTAGCACACCAGTTATGTATTATGGTTTCATGAATAAATTATATACCTACATTTAAAAAATGTATTTTTGATAGATAAATTTTGGTTAAGTTGTGTATTTAATGAGGTATGATGTACTCACACACTACATGTGTTCCCTTCAAATGCATGCCGACTATATTCCTGCGACCTAGATAATGAAGGATCCCCGACATATGATGGTTGAAAAAACCAAACCATGGGTTTTCATCACTCATGGAGTGTTGATTTAGAGTTTTTCATTAATAAATTATTGGTGGATGTGTGAATAAGACTTTTTGGGACTATCATAAGTGATTTCTATAGTTTCTTACTCAATTAGATATTTCATTTTAGACTATTTGGATACATTGATCTTTTATAATATAATAATGTGTGTTTTCTCTAATTTTTACTCCATTTTATAATATATTTATTGTTTTATAATATGGTACGATGTGTATTGAATGTTAATATAGTTTTTAAATTATTTTTTCAAATAGGTAACATAATAAAAATATATTTCAATGATAGTAAATTATGTATATAACTTATAGGTCCAATGTGCTCAGGGGTCATGCTATAGTTTTGGTTAAACCTAATGCTCATCATTTATCTCTCAGTTTAATTAAAAAATATGGAAAATCATGTCATATATATAGTCATTCATACCTCATTGTTTATACTATTCTTTGGCGATCTAGAGGTGCACCTGATGTCTTATAGTGAATCGACTCAAGATTAGGTCATTACATTTATAATCTTATTATTTTGTCTTGAAATATTCCTTAAAACTCAATTAAATTGGTCCCAATGATATAAACTATGATGATGACATAGATATTAGATTATAAAAATTTTATTAGACTAGGATTTATTCTATTTTCTGAATATCAATATTGTATTTTAGATGAAAAAATATATAGATCTCATACAAATGATATTCTTAATTGTAATTAATTGAACATATTCATAAAATAACTGATAATATAAAATATTTAGTAATTAAAATTTTCAAAAAATTTAATTTATATTATTTGATTTATATATTATATAAATATAACATAAAATAAATCAGTAATATTATTTTAGGTTCTCTTAAAAAACAATGAAAATATAATTTTGAATTTTAATTTTAATGATCAGTAAGTGGGGATTTTTTATTAACAATAAAACCATCATAAATTCCCAATTTATTGTGAAATCAATTGAAATATACTTTCTCAAATATTATAATACATATATATATTTTATTATTTATTCTATGCAAGGAGTTTCTGATAATCCAAATTGGTAAAATCTTATAATTCATATGTTTTTAATAAAATTAGAATTAATATACACACATTTGGTTAGTCAAAAAAATAAATGAACAATATTTTTTATTTATAAGGAACCAATAATAGAAAAAGTGATGATTTATTTTATAAATTTCTTTTGGAAATAATTATGTTATACTTTCTATAATGGATTTATAAAATAATATTGAAATTTTCTTAGTTTGATACTAATACAGGGTTGTTGTAAAAACCTAAATCTAGTAACCCATAACTGGTGATTATAGTACTACATTAGTTTAAGATATATGAGATCGCATCTTAAAGGATTGAATAGTATATAAGTCTTGGGAGACAAGATAAATACATGAATCTCACATTACATTTTAAAACATGAAATAAAACATAAAATAATACCGATAACATAATTATTTATTCTATTATACCATTGATTTCATTCCACGATCCTTTCATAGTATCCTGGGAAAAGGAAAACATAATAAAGGGAGAGATTAGATGATCCATAAAATAAATCATACAGCCCAAGTTATCATAGAATAAATAAAGAACGAGTAATATAACAATGATAAATTATAATAAGATACTCCATATAATTAATATCATAAATTGGGAATATATTGATGGTTGAAATAACAACATAAATAATCACATAGATAAAAATAACATGCTCTATAATGATATAATAAATACTTACAAACATCATAATTATACCTCTAAGACCATGTTACAATTAATATTACATAAATAGTTATGACATATGACAAATACCCAAACTAGTTATTCTAATGTGACATAACAATTCATAATGGGGTTATAACGAGCCTTTATTTTCACGAACTAGATCCAATTAATTTATTATGTGAATGAAATGTATAAAAAATCAATACATAATCAATAAAAACATTTGTATTGAAAATCCAGTATATAAAATATTAATATTACCCCCAATCAACTACTAGATAAATATTTTCCTAAACAATCAAGAGTAATAAGGGGAATACTATAATTATATTATATCACTATAAAATCATAAAATTCATCAATTAATGTTGATATAGATGAAAGTAGTTTTAAAAGTCCAGTCAAATTTTTTTTGTGCAAAATACACTTTTTTTTTGAAATAACATATATAAAATCTAAAAATATTTAGAAAATTACGGGAAAATATTATTTGAAAAGAACATAGTAGATTTTTAAAGTATTATTCAAGTTAAAAAATATCCATGAATATAGTATATTTCATTCTTATGGTAAATTTTAAAATAATGATTGCATTCAAAACTTTGGTAAAATGTTCCTCATTCAGAAAAAGGAAGATGATTCCATTTAAACCACTTTTTAGAAGTAAAAAATGGGTAAAATTTATATATAATAATTTTATAATAGTTAAAAAAGTATTGATAAAATTTTAATGGTAATATGGAATCAAAATCAAATTTTTCCTGACTAGATAGAAAAACAATATCGTTTTTCCATAAAAACATTATTCTAGACTTTTGAGTACATAGAGAGAGAAAAATGAAAGGTAAAATTTTAATTTTATAAAATTAATAGAGTATAATAAATGTAATATTATTTTGGAGTGATATATCATATATTTTCATCAAATGAAATTCACAAACAATCTTGTTAAAATGTGATATTATAATATAAAAACCTAAACTCTAGGTTAAATTACTTCAAAAGTGATGTTAAACTCCAATATAATAAATTAATATATATTATACTTCCATACCAGAATCATATCCATAACTACAGTACCATATATGATTTATTTATAACATTTTATCACCCATTCATTAATAATACTTCATTATCATCGGCATTTCAGATGTTAACTGTTTCATTTCTCATGTATGTTTTAATTTGGAAGTTATGGTCAATGAATCTTAAAAATGATTTTATCATCTCTGAAATGATAATAATGATATAAATAACATATATATTAATTATATTTATATTTATGACTATCAATAAATGTTATATATAGAAAAATGAATTGTGTATTTTATAGAGGCAGTATTAAGTACATACCTAAGAATGTTTTTTTTATTTCCTAACTAAAATAAGGAAAGATTTATAAGAAAAATTTATCATTCAAAAAAAATAATTATATCAGAAATATAATAAATTGTTTTTAAATCTATGCAAAATCCTCTCTAAAATATTATCAGAAACTTTTTAGAGTTTTTTTCCTCTCAAAAGGCCATCCCTTAAAATCTTAACCCCTATTGCAAAAGAGATACTCAAAAAAGTGAGGTATAAATTTCTAACTTCTCCTTTATCATTTAAATTTATTTGTATAAATTTATTCTTACTCAAATTACATTAAACCATCATAAAATGATAACTTTAGTATCATTATTATACAAGAATGTTGTAGTAATGATGTAATAACTATTAACCACTACTCTCTTTTTTATTAAGTTAATTGAAATCACCATTCTTATATTGTGAGAACTACCACATCCACGATTCTATATGTTTTGTTTTACTTCACCTATTTATATGGAAATTAATAATAATTAATTTAATATATAATTAATATATTTATGAAATATTACATATTCATAAATGATAAATCATTTTACTCATTTAACCCATTCTATAGAAGATAAAATCATAATCCATGGGTAACTGTGGACTACCGCTACAGTGGAATGATTTATTTCTATTTTTCTATTCATCACTAGATTACATGGCTGGTCATGATAAGGAGCTTAATAGATAAACATGATTATTATGAAATTGTTATAGTTTTTGAAATTAAAATTGGACATCCTCTTAAGAACATGATCAATAAATAACCTTAGTAAATTCAACCATCCAAAACAATGTTCTATGAGAAAAAATGATATCAATATACTATGAAATAAATTTTTATATGTTATATTATTCTTATAAATCTTTATAATTTTTATATATCATGATAATAAACACTATATAATATAATTATTCTTCCAGTATAATGATATTACAACTAAATCACTTCATAATCATCCATTAAATATTGTAAGTTCTTATTTGGGTTGGTTTAAGAACCAAATTGAACAATACTGTAGATTTATATCATAGATAACTATATTAATTTAATTATCTATAATATATGATATAAAAATTCAAATAAATCCTTTTTTGGATATGAATTTTTAATATAAAAAATTAAAACACTATTTAAGATAACCCCCTTCGTTTGATAAGAATCATCAAAACATGCTCATTATAGAATTAATATTCAATGATTGTTGTCACAAAAACTATAGAATGAAATTTTAAATTACTAAATAAAAAGAAACCATCTATTCTAGTAACTTGTATTACTTGGGAATTATGAACTTTGGAAGTTGAATTATTAACAACATGGATATTACTAAACAAGTTTAAAACGATCAAGATTATTGACATATGATATTAATAATTGATGATAACTAAAAAATATTCATATAGGGAATAATTAGAAATTATATTTATAAAAGGTTATATAAAATAATAATATTACAAAATAGGTGGTTAATATAGATATTTTTTACATATATGGTCGGAGTGTGATCAACTATGTGGGAATCCAAGGTAAGGGTTTCGTGTATCAAATTTCATTTATTGAGACATATTTATTATTTTGAACCATGAAATATTTTATATGGTGTGATTACTACATAATTAATTTATTTTAACATTTTCATGGTTTTTGAAGATGAATTTAAATTTATTTCATTAAATTCTTTTTGATTCTATGGTTAATAATGTTATAAGTTTCATTGTTAACTCAACTTCCTCCATTTATTTAAAATGATTATTCTTGAAATTAATTCTTAAAGGATAGATTTATTTGACTCTATGATTATAATTCATTATATTTTCTATTAAAATATGGATACAGAATAATTTTAAATTAAATTATTTATCCTTGATGAATTTTTTTCTAAAATATTATATAATTATTAATAATAAATTCACATACACTTTACTGATGGTTTCACCTCTAAGTCCATGTTTTCCCTTTCCCTCAAAATAATTCCTTTAAATAATGAAACATGATTACGTGTTATATCATGCAACCATCATATATACCTTATCCTCTTTTCCAAAGTAAGTTTTATTAATTTTTTTGGAGATGTGTATATCTAAAAAATGTATTTCAGAATATTTAAAAGGTTTTACATCCTTTCTAAATTAAATGATTGATCTTGAAATAAATATTTATTTTGATTAAATTCATATCAATTCAAGGATCTATTTTTAGGATTATTTTTTAAAAAGTAAGTATTTTTCAAACTTTAAATTACCCCTTTTTGAATCCCTTACATATTTTTCATTGTTCAATTATTGATGAATATTTTTAAATTAAACATTTTCATAAATGTTTTTAGTAAACTTTTTTTTAAAACATTATGCCTATTTAATTATTCGATAATTGAGATTTATTTTCAAATAATGTTTTTTAATTTTTTTTCTCTTCCATTTCTTAAGTGTTAACTTTCAGAAAAATACGTTTCAAAATATTCCATAACATCTCCTTTTATAACATTATTAAAGACATTTTATGAAAAGAAACTATGTTCTTGCTTCCATTTTACACTTATCTCAGAAGGAAATATTATCAGGGAAGTAATTTTTCCTAAACCACCATCTAACTGGACTTATAAAATACTATTTTCTTGTGATTTAATTTTGGGTATCATCTATTTATATTTTTGAGGTTAATTTTGGGGCTATTGTTTTGAAATATTTTGAAACCCGATTTTCTATCAATGAGTTCTTTATGATTTGTTCATTGAATTTTTCTATGCAGCACAATATGTGTAGATGATTGATGGTTTTGGTCTTATATATCCATAAAAGGAAATACAAATTTAAAAAACTAATGAGCTCAAAAGGGTACAAAGTGGGATTTATCCCAATCCGCAGGGTACATGGGTAGCTATATTCCAAGACCCTTGTTTATAAGAGGATTTATTCTAAGATAATGGAAACATAAGAGGATTTATTCTAATAAAAAGTGAGAATTGGATAATTTATCCCATTCCATAGGGTACATAAAAGGAGTTATCAGAAGCCAAAGCATATACATGATGATTTATCCCAATACAAAGAGGGTACATAAGAGGTTTTATCTCAAGACTAAGGGTATATAAGAGGATTATCCTATTCCTTGGGAGGTATATGGGTGATTAACCTAAACCTATTATATGATTAGTTTTTGTTGTTGGTATCTTTGACATATTATTTTATTGTTTATGTTTAGTCCACATCATTTTTTCCTAATCTTATTCCTATGATCATGCTCCTTGAATCATGTTTATTATTCCTCGATTTAACACACCTTTTCTATTGTATATATTTGTTCATTTGAGATTAAATGCCCTTTTATAATAATTTATGGACAATGATTATTGTTAAAATCTCTTTTAATATTATATTTCACCCATTTTCATGTTTTTTCATTTTCATATTATCTAACCATAGATGAAATATTGATATTTTTTTCTTTATTGAGCATTTAAGATCAAAAAATTCTTATGATTCCATTCCCCATGTTATGAAGACGAGTATAACATTAGAGAAGTATATAAGGTAGTATATTATGGTTTGATTATGGATAATGATTATATATTATGATGTTTATGTAGCTAATATCCATGACACTAAACCTTTCGGTCCTCAGGTTGTGTAACATTTTTTGAGATGTAATATCTAAATATAGAAATTAAGGTATTATTTAAGATATTTTTAGCCTAATATGTTATAGTATGTATCATAGGAGGGTTAAGTTATTTTTGGAGATTAGTTTAGTTATTTTGGGTGTTAAATTAGAGAACATTAGTGAAAAATAAAGGGATATTTCTATGTATAGGATAACGTCATTATGTTTTTATAATATAGAGAATATGTGGTTGTATGAGAAATTATGTCCTTGTATATATAATATAAATTGATGTAGGATCTAGTAAAAATATAACTAAGGGTAATAACCATTAATAGGGAATGATATTTATTATCTCAATCATCATATGGTGCATGAAAATGAGTCCAAACTATACACCTAGTTTGGCACTCTTGAGGGATATGCTTTGGTTAATCACAAAATTTTTTCATAGCATTACGAAGTATTTTTTATGTTAAATAATTAGGTTAAGGAATATGATTAAACCCAACCAAAAAAAGTGAACTAAACTAATATTGTTTTTGGTTGAACTGAATTCTAATGTATTAATTTTGAGGAGTAAGATATTTTGGGTTGGAAATATTTCATGTATTTATCCTATAAAATTTATCTTATACTGTTAGCTTTTGATCACTAAAAAATCATCTCCTTTTGGTTTTAGAAATGGTTGGATCTAGGAGGAACCAAATTAAAAAAGTGAATGAAGGAAAATTCATTATTTTTCTTAATGATCAACCAAATTTGTTAAAAAGTGGTGTTGAAAATATTTTTGTTATGCTCACCCAACTTTCCCATGTTATGACAAACAAAATCAGTCTTTCTAAACATCCAAACACACTAAAGAAATTGATGGATGAGGCTTTATAGATATTCAGGTGATGAGGATGATAAATGTAAAAAGATTCAACTTTATACAAGTAAAAAGTGTTGAAATAATCACCCAAGGGATTTCCTTTATGGAATAAGAATATGATTCAAGTGTGGAAGTATTTTCCATCAAGACTAGGACATTGAAGCTCGGGTGAAGAATTTATCAATGAAATGGATGTGAATAATTTCTAATGCCTAAACTGTATAGAGTTTGGGAATAATCCCAAATCCTATATCTAACATAGATAATAAAAATCAGCCATCTTATGAATAAATTAAAAGGTAAAATCTATGATATCCCTATATCTAAATGTTGCTCATGAAAAAGAAGGGTAAAAGGTATAATCACCCTCTACTCTAGATTCATGGATATCCAATTAAAATATTGTTCTATCCACACTAGAATTCCTATAAGTTTTGTAAAAACATTAACTAAACACCACAATGATTTGATATTATCAATGAAAAAATTGATCATTATTATATCCCATGTCATGGTTTATAAAATATTCTTTATGTATATCCTATTAATCCTCATTTAGATGAATTTAATGTTATTTTAAAAATTTATTGGCTATTTACCTATAAAATATAAAGTTATCAACAAAATTGGAATGTCAAATTTCATATTTTAAACCAAAATATAATCATCTATCAGTGTAAGGGTTACTATGGGATCTCATAGAAACCAAATTAGAGTATAGGAGTTATGAAAAAAATCATGTGGGATATTTATCTCAAATTATTATATAAAAACACAATATTAGAACTAACATATTCTGAGGTAAAATGATATATTTTATATGTTTATTGGTAACACTATAGATATTATATCACAATTCAGGTCAATATCATTGATAAGTATTGTTAGTTCCATGAGTTAGTTAAAATTATAAATACGATGAAAAAAATTATTAGGGGGGATATAATAAAATTACATTTTGGAATATATTTCATTAGATAAATAAATTGTTTAAGGAATTTATAAACACAAAACATAAAACTAAAAGGATTCATGAAATATTTATTATTATGAAAATATTTGAATAATAAAAAATCCTAATAAATAAAAATATATTCAATAATTAAAAATTCTTACATTGGGATGATATATAATTAATTTGATTTAATATATTAATGGATTTTATATTCAAAAATGACATTTTATGTTATAAATGAATTAAAATCTATCAGTTTTAAAATTTTATTTTGATAATATATTTTATTATAATATATTAACTGAAATATTAATATCATTATGTTAGAATTGGTATGATATTTTACTAAGAACACATAAAGTCTAGAAATGTCCTTTTTCAATAAAAGATTTATTCTTTATATTTGTATTTAGAAGATAAATTTATAAATTAATAATTTTTTTACAAAATGGAATTGATTTTGGATTTCCACATACAATTATTAGTTTAATATGAATTTATTAGTTTTTTAAGAAGTTTTTTTAGATGAGTTGTTCAAAATACCATATTTTTCAAATAACATAGATTATATATCATTTTATGTATAATAATATGAATTTTAAATTCATGAAATCATTTTTTTATATCCTGATATTTTGGAAGAAAACATTGTTTGATATCGTAAATGACATACAAGACCGAACTAAAATGAACCACACAATTTTAATATTTAAATATAACAATTATAATCTATCCATTAGTAATGTCTCGACCTAGGTTCCACATGCTTGTTCCCCAAGATAGTTTTCTATGTGACCTTAGGAGTGCCTCCCCGTTTGCTAGAGGCCACCGACTAGTAGTGATGGTTTAATATATATAATAAGGGGATACTATACCCTCTATATCAAAGTAACACAATAATAGAACAAATAAACAATAACCAACAGATATAAATAATTACCAATAAAACTAGTATCACAATATAAACCCGAAAAGGAAATAATATCCAAACTAAAATAGTTCGTATGTCAGGCCATATATGTGTCATGTGTCAATATGTACAAACAAAAATAAAGATGCACTAATGACTCCCAAGTGGATCCCAATATCATGTTCAGTTCCCTCATACATGATCTGTCCCTAATTAGCCATCTAATATAGGGCTTTTCACTTATCTTGTCCTAAAAATATGAAGTCTATTCGGGTACCGATCAGGCAGCCCGAGTAGGGTGTGAGGAAAAATTATTAGGCCACCCCAACAGCGTTTAAAACAATATACAATCTATAATAGTGAGCACAATCTTAAAATGAATAAAGTACAAGTTATAAGAGAAGCAATTCACCAATTCAATTATTATTTAATTAACCTTATAAATAACCCAGATTCATGAGGACACCCGAACCATCAATACCTTCTATGGCCCATGCTGGATTTTGAACCATATCACACATGGAACCACAATTCATTATAACATGGTATTTCATTATCCATTTAATTTCAATTCATGTAACGTATACTTGGAACTATATTCCAATGCCAACATTTTGTGCATATTACATCATCTATAACACCTCGTGGGATTTTAAAGCATCGATCCTTGTCCCATAACTCATTGTTATCACATATGGGATTTAGAAGCATCAGTCCATATCCCACACTCATAGTAATCACATATGGGATTTTGAAGCATCAGTCCTTCTCCAACACTCATAGTAATCACATATGGGATTTTGAAGCATCAATCCTTCTCCCACACTTGTTATCACATATATCACATCATCACATATATCACATTCAACAAGGATAATCATCATTAACCTCCTTATCAATTATTCAAATTTCGGTGCACCATTTAAATTTAACAAAATAAACATAGTTCATCACTTTATTAATATGGAAATAATATGAAAATTTCACCGTTAATCCATTTAGAAACATTTAATCATATAAACCAATAACACTTCAAGGTTGATCCAACCATCCTTTAATTCCTGTTATCAACCAATTCATAATCCAATTAATTGACAAGTTACACAATTCCAAAATCCCATCAGTTCTATAATCCCAATAGCCCATCAATTTCAAAATTCTATTAATTAATCTAACAATTAATTAATTGAATTCATGTTTCAATTTCCAAACTTCTAAATTGAATTTCTACAATTACAGACATGTAATATAACTAAAGACTGTGGGAATTAAATTTTAGACTACCTAACTCAATATTTTTGAAGAATGCTCACCCAACCACAACCCTCAATTAATGTAGAACAGTTAGATAAAGAATGAAAAAAGAGATCTAAGACCAAAACCAGGAATTAGAACCAACCCCCAAACCCACAACTGTGAAAAGGGTTCCACCGCTTCATCAGAAGAAGGTGGAATGAATGGAAACCAAATAAGAATGGATTAATGAGAACCAAACACTAAAATGTGATAATTAAAGATGTATGAATCAATCCAAAACTACTGAGAGTCATCCTAAGGTCAAGAAAAGGAAGGATGCATGAAGTGATACAACCAAAATGAACTGCAAGAAACTTTTTAAGTTTCCTCTTGGGGAATTACATATATTGTAATTCCATTACACATCATGTAATTATTTTTAATGGTTTACACCGAAAAACCCATAATCTCAAGTGATTTTATCCCGATTAAATATTACATGGTGTGTAAATTTTTAGTAGACTATTTTTTAGTAGACAAATTATACTTAAAAATATGGCCACCTCTAAATCTTTCCAAACTAAAATCAAACCCTTGAAAACCCAAGAAAAAAAAAGAGAAAACTCATAAGGGAATGTACTTGAAAAAAGAATGATATCTTACAATATACCCACATTATAACAGCTCATCTTCAAGCTGTACTCCCAAGCATCTCTAAGATTTCAAGTTACAAAGGTCGGGCCACTAAGCCTAGACATCTGTTTCTCTCTCCAATGTTTCCTCTAGAACACAAACATGTTTCCACAGTATAAGAACTATCAGCTCTATCTTTCCCCACAAGACTCTCTCACTATGATCCATAACACATATAAGATGTTCCTCAAAGGACACATCAGTCTCAAGATCAATATCATTAACATAGATCACATGATAAGGGTTTGGTTGATACCGCCAAAGTTGCGACACATGAATAACATCATTCATAACACTGTATCTCTATGGAAGATCCAATTGGTATGCCACCAGCTCAATTCTCTCCACAACCTCAAAAGGTCTAGAAAACCTAGGTTCCGACTTGCCATATCTCGGAATCCCATGATGAACTAATATAGTAAAAACCCGAAGGAACATGTGATCACCCACCATAAACCCAAGGGGTCATTAACGTCTATCATCATATGACTTCTTCCTACTCTGAGACATATCCATACATTTCAAAATGATTCGAACATTATCTAATGTCTCCTACACGAGACTCAGCCCCAACAACTCTGAATCACCTACCTCCATCCATAATAGAGGTGATCTATATAGTATACCATAAAGATACTCATATGGTTCCATCTGTAAAGTTACCTGATAAATATTATTATAGGTGAACTCAACAAGAACTAAGTGCTTTTCCCAAGACCCACTAAAGTCAAGAACACATGATCATAACATATCCTTAAAAACCTATATAGTACGTTATGAATTCACATCTATCTGTGGTTGGAATTTCATACTTATTAATACCTTCATACCAAGATATTTTTTCAATCCTTTCTAGAAATGTGAAGTGAAACATTTGTCATGATATGGAACTATACTCTGCGACACCCCATTTAGATAGACTATCTTCTGAATGTACAAGTATCCCAACTAATCCAATGAGAAAGTCTCTAGAATAGGCATAAAATGATTTACTTTATTTATTTGGTCCAAAATCAACCAAATAACATCATTCTTTCAAGGTATTTTTAGGAGACCCACCATGAAGTCCATGGTAATGTCATCCCACTTCTATTCCAAAATGGGAAAAGACGGTAGAAAAACACTAAGACATTGATGATCAGAATTCAC
The DNA here is from genome assembly GCA_963277665.1 of Viscum album. Taxonomy (NCBI): domain Eukaryota; kingdom Viridiplantae; phylum Streptophyta; class Magnoliopsida; order Santalales; family Viscaceae; genus Viscum; species Viscum album. The sequence continues at coordinate 1,242,459,042 of OY728161.1, read as the reverse complement.
CAATTAACAGGTGTAGTTGTGTTAGGAACTATGAAATATCATTTTTCTTGCCTGAAAACCAATACTATCAACATAGTCCATGCTAAATTTTGGTAAAATCAAGAAGAACCACCCACTTTGAGTCATGAAATTCATGCATCAACTCCTCTTGCATACTCATAGGTACAATAATGTGGTTCTTGAAATAGATGATCTCATCCTCATATATGGTCCAACCTAAAGATGAATTCCTATCTTCAAGGATTTACCTCAAGGAAAAAAACTATGGATCCTCATATTGCCTCTCCCTGATCCGGCTCAAAAAGTGTGGACTCCACTGATATTGATACAAGGGTTATCTTATACTAGCCCTCCTAAACCACAACATGCATCTCAGTTAGTGAGTATTCACCTTCAAATCAGAATTAGATTCTTGAACTGCCTGAGACTGAAATTTCTTATTCAAAGCGTAAAGAAAATTGTTTCCCTTTCCGTACATATATGCTAGCTCAAAATCAAATGGATGCGTATACTCAACCCACCTCCACTACTGGAGATTCAAATCTCATTGGGAAAAAATATACTTTAACCTCTCATGATTGGTTTACATAGTAAAATTTTCACCCAATAGATAATTCCATAAACACTTCAAAGAATAAACCACTGCTACTAACTTGAGGTCATGTGTATGGTAGTTTCGTTCATGTGACCTCAACTACCGTGACCCATATTCCACAACTTGATACCCCTACATCAAAACTGCTCCCATTATTTTCCCATATGTGTCAAAAAACACTATATAATCCTCACCTAGCTCAGGTAAGATCAAAATTGGAGTGTTATCCAATGGATTCTTTATCTCATGGAAAGAATTATCATATGATCTAGAGAATTTAAACTTAACTCCCTTCTTGGTCAAGCTCTAAAGTGGTACTACCAAGCGAGAAAAGTTCATGATGAACCTATGATAGTTTCCCACTAACCCAAAAAAGATATAAATGTCAAAAAAATTATTGTATTACTCACAATAAACCACTTCCTACACTTTCTCTAAGTCTACTAACCCACCTTCCTCTGAGATCATCTGACTCAATAAATATACCCAGTTGATCCAAAACTAACACTTAGATAGCTTAGCATATAGATGATGCTCTCACAGTGTACCCAGGATGATTTCAAGAGGATGGGCATGATCAACATGATTCTTGGAGTGCACCAATATATCATCCAAAAAAAACCACAAAATGATATAGGTATGGGTGGAATATTCGGTTATTCAATACCACAAACACAATAAGAGAATTAGTGAGCCTAAACAACATCAAAATGAACTCATATAGGATATACCTACTTCTGAAAGTGGTATGTGGTATATCATAAGGTCATAATCTAAGATCATGATAACCTGATCTCAAGATATCTTAGAGAAAACACAATCCCCTATCAATTGTTCAATGAGATCATTGATACATAGAAGAGAACATGGTTCTTCACTTTCATCTGGTTTAACTTTCATTAATAAAAACATATGCACAAGGTCATGTCATACTTTGAAAAAAATTGGAGAATTCCAAGGCTACGTACTTGGTTGGATAAACCCATTTTCCACAAACTCTTTTAGTTGAGTCCTAAGCTCACGAAGCTCTATTTTTTCCATTCTATATGGCAGAATAGAAATTGACTCAGATCCATACATGAGATCAATATTAAACTCCATATCTATCCTAGGTGGAAACCCTGAGAAGTCCTCCGGAAACACATCCTGGAACTGATCTACTATGGGTGGAAATAAATCTTGATTCACACCCCCATCATCTAGAAAAAGACTTGAAACCTGGGTGGTGAGCTCCCCTAGTTTCTGATGAACTTTCCCTGCACAACTCACCTTGATTTCTCACACTCCATGATGAACATAATTATCACCCTTGAGTGACATAAAGGTCACTCACACGTAGTAAAAATATATGTGGGCATGAGATGATACTAAAAAGTTCATACCCAGAAAAAGTCAAATCCTAACATGTCAAGGATGTAAAGATCCCATAGAAAATGTTACTCCATAACCTTGAGAGAACTCCCCTTGCATAAACAAATTTCCCTCAACCGTACTCCCAACAATATATTGATCGTTATAACCCCACTCACAAACTCCACCATCAAAATCAACCCATTCACAAGTTGTGAAGAGATAAATGAATGAGATACACAAGTATAAAATAAGGAATTATTAATCATATAATCTATAGAAATAGTACCTCTAACTATAGATGGTCCAACCTCCCAATCCACAAGTGTAGGCTGATCTACATGAAACCATCCTTCCCCTATTCACTATGCTGTAGTCTGAGTCCCCTAAGCTACACCACTATACTAATACGAGCACTCTTGATAAAAAATACCACATCCATTACCTCGACTACCACATCCATTAATACTCCAACTACCAGATTGCTATGGGTAGAATATCTCCTTTTAGCACTCTGATTCTACCTATATCCTCTGTCATTACCCATATGTTGTGGGTTTCTATATAAATGTTGTAGATTCCCCATCCCACCAGAAGATCGACACTCTACTGGTGGTTGGGGGAACTATCTATGAATATGACCTGGCCTACCACATTGGTAGAATATCACTCTGTCAATGTCGTGAGTAACTTATCCTCCCCCTAGCCACTGTTCTTACTATCCCATGGTTAACATTTTAAAAGTGACACTTCCTATACTTGGAAGACATAACACCTATTTTTAAAACATATACCACTTTCATTCTAATAGAATACTCCTTCAGGTTCCCCTTATAATTGAGAGCCTGATTCACCACTTTGAAAAAAAAATTAGCCAAAAGATGTTAACACGAGACTTAATCTCACATTTAAGCCCATCCTGAAACTATTTCTCCATAGTCACCTCATCTCCTACCAATGTTGGGTTAAAGTGCTACAAATCCACAAAGAATCCTACATAGTCCATCACATACATGGTCCCTTGGGTCAACCTCATAAACTCACCTTCCCTCTCCTGACTAAGTGTCTTAGGGTAAAAGTGGTCCAAGAACTTCTCTTGAAATTCCATACACTCCATATTCTCTAGCGGTCCATCCCCAGTTTGGATGTACCACCGATGATTCTCTTGACCACATAGCATATAAGCAGCCAATTTGACTCTACTATTAGTAGGAGTCTCTAAGTGGTCAAGGATCTTCTGGATAAAATCAATCTAGAATTCAACTGCCTCAAGTCCACCCTCTCTAGTGAATGTTGGAGGGTGGTGCAACTTGAACTACCATGTCTGGATTGACATAATCTTCACAACCCAACTTGATTTGATTTCAATAAAATGCATAAACCAATTATATTTCTCATGGAACTGCTCACCTGACTCTTCACCCAGAACTATTAGAGCCTCTACCCGTAGTACTTGAGGTATATTTCCATCAATGTCCTCCTATTATCCTATCAACAAGCGTCGTTATAGAGGCATATCTCTACAATTCGAAACACATGTCTTAAGAAACAATACACAACATTAAAACAATTATGTAAGAGGTATTCACATAGATCCATAATAAGTTATCCCCCATACCCCGCCACACAGTCAAAACTGAGGCGTTATCATTACCCTGAACCACCCCACACATGGTTCATGGCTCACATAGGGTAAACACTTAAAAAAATAAAGTTTTTAATTAGAAACACATTCATTCATTTCAAATTATCACATTTTCATCATTTAAAATTTCTCAATTTCATATTAGGCACCATTCTCATTTAAATTACAAAACCAAGAAAATCATTTTCATTTTAAACAAATCAACCAAAACCCTGCTTTTCCATGTGTGCCTAAAAATGACGCATGTCACAAAAATTCTTTAGTGCCTATAATGATACATGTATACTAAACCTTCATGCCATACCATTTCATGAATAAAATCTCAAAAAACAATAACATCATACAACAAGTGCATCACTTAAGGTGAAATAATATCCAACTGTAACAACAAAATCAATAACAACAATTCCACTGAGGGTACTTGGGTTTCCCCCCGTACATGGGTTAGCTACTCCCATGCACGAGCTCATGAACAAGGCCTGACACATCCAAGAATCCTATATACCTTTCCCAAATAGTAAGATAAAATAAACACTACGGAAAAAATGGATATTTGCAACAGGTCAAGGGCACGTTGGAAATAACCCGTCCAAAGGGATTATTTGCGATGGGGTAATTGACCCGTTGCAAATAACCATTATTTGCGATGGGGTCTTACCGCCCATCACAAATAACCATTATTTGCGATGGGGTCTTACCGCCCGTCGCAAATAACCATTATTTGTGATGGGGTCTTACCGCCCGTCACAAAAGGTTTGACACGTAATACACGCCAAACCACGGGTAAGGCTATTTGTGACTGGTTCCTCTTCTCGTCGCAAATAGCCGGCGACTGTTTTTAGTATTTGCGACTGGACACTTGCCACGTCGCAAATACTATTTCGGCAGGTGGTATTTGCGATGGGGCCCGTCACAAATAAGTTTTTAATGACCCACTGCAATTAATGCTGGCAGAGGTATTTGTGACGGGTCACCCATCATAAATACCCCCATCACAAAATTATCTAACCTACATATACCCCTATCAATTTTATTATTTCATTTGACTCTTTACTCAACCTCACTCTCTATCTTTACAGAAAAAACTTCTTTTAAAATTTTCATAGTTTAAACATTCAAATTAGAACATTATTTGCGACTTTAATACTACGAAAGCTTCAGTTTCAAGATATTTATCTATTTTTTTATTGTATAGTCAATTTATTTTATTTTAAATTATTGATAATTTTTGTTAATCATATGTGAATTAATTAAATTAGAATTAGATATTTGTTTTTAGTATTTATTTTTAAAAATAGTTATATCTACGTGTTAATTAGCAATAAATTGTAATAATTAATTATAATTAGTAATAATTAGTAATAAATTGTAATAAATAGAAATAAATAGTAATAAATAGTAATAATTGGTAATAATTAGTAATAAAATTTAATAATTATAAATAAATAGTAATAAATAGTAATAATTATTAATAAATTTTAATAATTATAAATAAATTGCAATAATTACTAATAAATTGTAATAGGTTGTAATAAATTGCAATAAATTGAAATAAATTGTAAGAATTAGTAATAAGTTTTAATAATTAGTCATAAATTTTAGTAATTAGAAAAAAATTGTAAAAAATTGTAATAATTAGTAATAAATTGTAATAAATTGTAATAAATTGTAATAAATAGAAATAAATAGAAATAAATAGAAATAAATAGAAATAAATAGAAATAAATAGAAATAAATAGAAATAAATAGAAATAAATAGAAATAAATAGAAATAAATAGAAATAAATAGAAATAAATAGAAATAAATAGAAATAAATAGTAATAAATATTATTTTTTAGTAATAAATAGTAATAATTAGTGATAATTAGTAATAATTAGTAATAAATTGTAATAAACTGTAATAAATTGTAAAAAATAGTAAAAAATAGTAAAAAATAGTAAAAAATAGAAATAAATAGGAATAAGTAGAAATAAATTGTAAGAAATAGTAATAAATAGTAATAAATAGTAATAAACAGTAATAATTAGTAATAATTAGTAATAATTAGTAATAATTAGTAATAATTAGTAATAAATAGTAATAATTAGTAATAAATAGTAATAATTAGTAATAAATAGTAATAAATAGTAATAAATAGTAATAAATAGTAATAAATAGTAATAAATAGGAATAAATAGTTATAATTAGGAATAAATAGTAATAAATAGGATTAAATTGGAATAAATAGGAATAAATAGGAATAAATAGGAATAAATAGGAATAAATAGGAATGAAAAAGAATAAATAGGAATAAATAGGAATAAATAGGAATAAATAGGAATGAAAAAGAATAAATAGGAATAAATAGGAATAAATAGGAATAAATAGGAATAAATAGGTATAATTAGGAATAATTAGTAATAAATAGTAATAATTAGTAATAATTAGTAATAATTAATATTAAATAGTAATAAGTTGTAATAAATTGTAATAATTAGAAATAATTTTAATTAATTAGAAATAATTAGAAATAATTAGAAATAATTAGAAATAATTAGAAATAAATTGAAATAAATTGAAATAATTTCTAATAAATTATAATAAATAGTAATAAATAGTAATAAATAGTAATAAATAGTAATAAATAGTAATAAGTAGTAATAAATAGTAATAAATAGTAATAATTAGTAAAAATTAGTAATAAATTGCAAAAAAATGTATTAATTAGAAATAAATTATAATAATTAGAAATAAATTGTAATAATTATAAATAAATTGTAATAATTAGAAAAAATTGTAATAATTAGAAATAAATTGTAATAATTAGAAATAAATTGTAATAAATAGTAATAACTAGTAATAATTAGTAATAATTAGTAATAATTAGAAATAAATAGTAATAAATAGTAATAATTAGTAATAATTAGTAATAATTAGTAATAAATAGTAATAAATAGTAATAAATAGTAATAAATAGTAATAAATAGTAATAATTTGTAATAATGAGTTATAATGAGTAATAAATAGTAATAAAAAGCAAAGAATATTAATAATTAGCAGTAAATAGTAATAATTAGTGTTAATTAGCAATAATTAGTAATAATTAGTAATAATTAGTAATAATTAGAAATAAATAGTAATACATAGTAATAAATAGGAATAAATAGGAATAAATAGGAATAAATAGGAATAAATAGGAATAAATAGGTATAAATAGTAATAAATAGGAATAAATAAGAATAAAAAAGAATAAATAGGAATAAAAAAGAATAAATAGGAATAAATAGGAATAAATAGGAATAAATATGAATAAATATCAATGAATAGGAATAAATAGGAATAAATCATAATAAATTTGAGTACATTGATAAACTGGCACAATTTATAACAGATTGACGACATTCCTTTTGATCAACATCTCAACTCCTTGAAACTTTCTTCCATTGAAATCAATATGAAAAATAATCTCGAATATATGTCAAAGAAAATTTTTCATAGTGATTTAAGTTATAAAAAGTTGCAAGGTGGTGAGTCGTCGGACAAAAGAGGCTCTTTTGCCTGATAACTCACCCCTTTGCAACTTTCTGCGACTAAAATCAGTATAAATAGTCTATTCGGACGTATAAATATTTATTTTCTCATGCATGAGAGAATGGATTGCAGCATGACGATTCCTCCCTTATCTCTATACTCGTGCATCCAAAAATAGATATTCATGCGCCAGAGCAGACATTTCATAGTTATTTTAGTCATAGAAAGTTGTAAGGGGATGAGTCATCAGGAAAAAGAGCCACCACCAATCCATTGGAAATTATGCCATTGGTAATTAACAATAATTAGTACAAAAATCCTTGAAATTAATAATAATTAGTGGTAATTAGTATAATTGTTTAGAAATGAGTATAGATTAGTATAAAAACTTAAAAAATAATATAAATAACTATAAAATTATAGAAATTATTATAAATTTCTCGAAAAGAGAATTTAATTGTATTTTATTTTTTGGAAAATTTTTATCTTATATATAATTATATAAACTAACTAATTATTTCATATTTTTTAGACAAATATGGAACGAGGAAGTCAAAAACAATCATTATTAGATGATCGTTCTTTGATTACTCAATATAGGAATCCAAATAGTTCTGGTTTAAATCCTATATATAATGAGGGTGTTCAATATTTCTTATCATTTGCATCATCGAATCCAAAATTTGCTTCAGAAGGGACAATTAAGTGCCCTTGTAAAAAATGTGCTCTGAGGACACATGAAACATTTGACAATGTTGGAAGTCATTTATTGCGTTTTGGTTTTCAACTAGATTATGTATTTTGGTATCAACATGGTGAATAGAGTTCGAGAGAAGATACTAATAATTTGGTTCCAGATCCAGCACAATTTAAAAATTTAGTACATGATGTGGCATGTCTATCTGTTCAAAAAACTGAAACTCAAGATGATATTGGTTTAACTCATGAGTTAGAACCATCTCATTTATATGAGTTGTTGAGGTCCGTTAAGGATACCTTATTTCCTGATTACAAGATAAGAAAGTTTAAAATAGTTACTAATTTTATAGCCATTTAATCAGATAATAGAATGTAAAATAGTTATTTTGATAAGATATTATCTTTGTTAAAAACACTACTTCCTGAAGGAAATGTTTTTCCATCAAATTTCTATGAGAGAAAGAGGCTGGTTCATAATCTGGGTCTTGGTTATTATAAGATTCATGAATGTTTAAATGACTTCATCTTATATTATAGTGAAAATGAGTTGTTGGATAGTTTTCTAACATGTGGAAAATCAAGATATAAAGAAGCTCATCCAAGGAAGTTTGTATTTTTTTCCTATAAAACAATTGCGATATTTCCCGCTCACACCCAGATTGTAGCGTTTATTTATGTCTCAAAACACAACATCATTGATGTCATGGCACAAAACCAATATTCTAACCATTAAAATCTTAAATCATCCCTCTGATGGTGATTCATGGAAACATTTTGACCAAGTGTATCTATCATTTTCTTTAGAATCCTGAAATGTGTGATTGGGTCTTTCTACTTATGGTTTCTTCTCATTTAGTTCTTACGGTAGTCAGTATTCATTATGGAATATCATTATAACTTTGTATAATTTACCTCCATGGATGTTGATGAAGGATGCATATATATTTTCGACCTTATTAATTATTGGACATCTGAAAAAGAATATAAATATTTATTTGAAACCATTTATTGATGAGTTAAATTCACTATGGAGTATTGGTGTTAGTACATATGATGTTGCTGCGAAAAAAAACTTCTTACTGAAAGCTGCATTGATGTGGAAAATTAGTGACTTCCCAATATATAGAATGTTATATGGCTAGAGTTCACATGGTCCAAAATCATATCCGTACTGTATGAGAGACAACAAATCATTTATACTCGTCAATAGAAAACAAACTTGTTTTTTTGATTGTCATCGTAGATTTCTTTCAGTCGATCATCCTTTTCAAAGAAACAAATATAATTTTAGAAAAGGAACAGTCAAAAAATATGGGCCTCCAACAATGATCTCAGGTCATAGTTAAAATCAATTGTATCTTCATTACCTCCCATTACATTTGGACCAACAATAAACCAATAGAAAATTGATTGGTTTGGAAAAGAAAACAATTGGATAAAATGGAGCATTTTTTGGGATTTTACATATTGGTCTGATTTGTTGGTATGTCACATGTTGGATGTGATGCATATTGAGAAGAAATATTTTGATAATTTATTTCATACAGTTTTGGATACACAAGGTAATACCAAAGAATGTGTGAATTCACAGTTAGATCTTGCCCAAATTTTCATGTGATCAGAACTTAAACTATTTGAAAATATCAGATCATATAAGTTAGTGAATCCAAAAGAAGCTTATACATTGTCCAAAGAGATTCGTTTATTATTTTTTCAGTTCATTTAAAATTTGAGACTTCGAGATAGTTATGATTCCAACTTGGGAAGATGTGTCAGAAATGGTCATATTACTAGATTGAAAAGTTAGGATTGTCATGTTTTAATGGAAAGATTTCTTCCTATTGGATTAAGTGGTTTGTTAAATATAATGATTTGGGATGTGATAACAGACATATCATCTTTTTTGAGACATTTTTTTTTCGTTGAAAACAAACTACGATGCCATAAGAAAACTACAATAAGGTAAAATTTTAATTTTATGTAAACTAGAAAAATATTCCTTCTAGGTTTGTTTGATTCAATGCAACATTTGATATTACATTTTCCACATGAAATAAATTGCATAGGTCTGGTGTATTTCTGATGGATGTACCCATTTGAGAGATGCATGTAGAAATTGAAAAAAAGTACGTAATAGAGCATCAGTTGAAGGATCAATTTCAGAAGATTATTTGCAAGAGGAAATTTCTTTTTTATACTCTCATTACTTTCAATATGAATATCCCTCAAAACTCAACCAAATGATTCATAATGAGGGAAATGTTGATGATGACTTGAGAAATCAATTATTAGTTTTCAATCATCCCAAACTTGGAATAGTTGGAGTTCATGAACGATGGCTTTCAGATGATGAATATCACATAGCTCATACATATATTATGCTGAACTGTGAAGAAATGACACCATTCGTACTATGAGTGCTCATATCAGTTATTATATAATTTTTATAATAGTACATTAATATTATATTATTTTTAGGTTATATGATAATCATATCAAGAAACAATTTCCACAAATTACAGCAGCTGCTCTGGAAGAACGTCGTCAATTTTTTTCCTTCTAGTTTAAAAAAATGGTAACATAAATTATTTTTTATTTCACATAAAAACTCAATTTAATACTTTTTATGGTGATAATTGTTTTAAAACATTTCATGTATCTCAACATAGTGATAAAATTGATAATCAATTGTCTGTATTGAGTAACCCACCATCCAAAATGGTTATATATTATAATGAAAATGTAGTGAATGGTTATTGATTTCATACACGTGCATATAGGGAATAAAAAAACAATGAATAATGGTGTTTTTTCAGAGGATCTCATCATAGAGAAACTAAAGTTGACTTCTACGACATGCTATAAGAAATCATTGAAGTGTGTTATATGGGACAAAATTATGTAATGATATTTAAATATCAGTGGTTGGATACTGATAGAGGATTAAACTACTAGAAATAAGATCTATACCAATAGTTTTGGGAAAACCGTTGGTATAGATCACTATTTTGGACCTATACCAACGGTTTGGACAAAACCTTTGGTAAAGGTCACTTATATAGACCTATACCAACAGTTTTTTCAAAACTGTTGGTATAGGTCCATTATAGAGACCCTATATCAACGGTTTATCCAAAACTGTTGGTATAGGTCCCAAAATCAAAGAAGTTATACCAAGGGTTCTCAAAACCGTTGGTATAGGTCTATACCAATGGTTTTGAGAACGGTTGGTATAGGTACATATATTTTTAATGGAATATTATTATAGAGGACATTAAATAAATCAAAATTTAAAATACTTATGATAATACATATATATATTTGTGAAATTATGTTTAAAAAATTAAGTTAGGTTAGTGGTTAGGTCGTTCAATCAAAAACTGGAGGTGCTGGGATAAAAACCAACAGAATGATTCATTTTTGAATTACATATACCAATGGTTTTATGGAACCGTTGGTATAGATTTTCATATTAATTATACCAACGGTTTTGAAAACTGTTGGTATAGGTCTATACCAACGGTTTTCCCAAAACTGTTGGTATAGGCCTATCCCCATGGCTTAATAGCCAACGATTCTTCAAACCGTTGGTATAGGCTATACCAATGGTTTGGAGGCCTATACCAACGGTTCCAAACTGTTGGTATAGGGTATTTTTCTAGTAGTGTTATGTGTTCATCTGATCCATGAAATCATTGATATTAAATATAAAAGCCTTCTTATAGTAAATGAACTATTTTTATTGGCTCATAAGACACATCATATTTATTATAAAAATTACTGTTCTATTTAAGTGAGTTGGGTGATTGGTAGAGCATAATAAAAATTAAATCCCAAGAGAATAAATTTACTGAATGTGAATTTGGTTCCACTGAAGTACATGGAATTGAAAATTTTCAAGAGACTTCTCCAACTCTATCTTTTACACAAAGAGACACGAATGTCATTGATGACGCCCCACAATTAAGGGATAATGATGACGATGATGTTAATGATGTTACAACTAAATTTGAAATGAAAATAGATGATGAAACTGAAACTAATATGGAAATTGATAATGCTAAAGAAGAAGATGAAGACATTAACATCAACATATGTGAAGATAAGGATGAAGACGGACATTGACACAGTAAAATGATAGTTATAATCATATAATATATATATATATAATAGTTGTTTTCAACTATTTTATAACAATAATAATTTCATGTTTCAGATGGATGATGATCTATATCGTATGTTATAGGAGACTAATCTAACTTTAGACAAGAAGGAGGTCGGATCAGCCGACCCTCAGATTGTTGGTAGTTCAGGGGGCACCTGGAGGGGGTGTGGTCTTTCCCGAATGATGATTCCCAACCCTATACCTGAGTGATTTCCACATCTTGGGTTCGTTCCACATATGCATTGGTATGTTTACCTATGAATTTTTGTTAGTTTTCATTAATTTATTTATATTATAATTGTTTGATTAATTATTTTTTGTCACAACTTTACGTATATACCGGTTAGAAAGGGAAGAACTATATTGCACAATTATTTTTTTTGATGCATGGGTGTCATGGGATTAGATTCCCATTTTTTTTCAGCAGTTCATGTTCGAAAATTGGATGGTACGTAAATAAATAATATTTATTTTGAAATTAATTTAATTAATAACTTGAAATAATAAATTATTTGTAGGGTTTATGGTATTCCATTGATGAGAGCATGCATGAGGCTATTTGGAAGGTATGGCAGGGAGATATGCGTATGCGTTGCACTCAGTTTTTGCACAATTTGAAAAGTAAAACAATAAAGAAAGCATGAGTGTAGGTGTTTGATAAGATAAGTCTCATCCAACGACCTGATTATATTTTTTCTCAGGTTTGGGATTGATTATGTACACACTAGTTGAGTAGGCAGTTTCAGAGTAGATTATCAGTGGGTCGGAAAAATTGGGGGAGACATGGGGTAATACATCCAGCTGGGAGTCATATATTCAGCATTCATAGGGATAATATGGTAAGTAATTTTTTTTAAATATTGTATATAACTTTACATATAAATGGTTTATTTTATATTCATATAGGAAGTCGCATAACCCGATATTATAGAGAACTATGTTTATAGGAGGATGCACAATGATCTAGACACTAGGTATATTAGGGTTGCTCACCAGCAACAGATTGTGATTTGTATAAGTTTTTTTATTTTATTTTTAAATTTAACTATAAATTATATTTTAACTATTTTAATTTTAAATTACAATTGAAGGAGTCATATGAGGTCATGATGTTTCAAACAGATGTTGAGAGTCAGACTGAGACCGATGGTTAGAATAGTGACCCTTGATTTGATGTGGTATCATGGATACTGGAGACCCATTATGGATTCGAGAAAGGTCGAGTTGTTGGTATCAGCTCTCGAGTGACCCCTAGAAGTTTTTAGAGAACCTTTTCAGTGTCAGCATCCAGTTTGAGAGGAGGTCGTGGAGAGTCATCATCATCTCATGCAAAGTATGAGGATCAGTTGGGAGCTCATAGTGAGATTATAAAGACTATGCGTAGGGAGCAGGAGGAGATGTGTTAGTGGTAGCAGCAGAAGCTGTAGGAATACTTTATCTGACAGAAGCAACAGTAGTAGTAGCTGATGCAGGATGAGATGCATCGATGGTGGTAGGAGCAGGAGCATGAGATGAAGTGCATGCGATGTCTAACTCACAGTTTATGGATGAAGTTCCCTCCATCAGCTCCTCCAGAAGACCCTCCACTTGGTGATATGTATTTTTATTTTATAATGAAACATTTGAATGTATTTTTTTTAAATATTAACTATTTATAGTTTTAAATAGTGTGTGTGTTATATTATCTCAAAAATTACATTTTTTTATTTAATTTTTTCATTGCCTTCATTATTTTATTAATTAATTATTTTATAATTAATTTTATTATATTAATATTAATATTAATGTTTTATTTATATTAATATTATATTATATTTATTATTTTATAAATAATTTTATTCTATTAATATTATTATTATTATTTTTTTTATATTAATATTATATTATTTTTTAATTTATTATTTTTTAATTTTTTTCTCTATTTGCGACGGACTGTCACAAATACTAATTGTGAAGGTCTGTCATAAAAGAGTTTATTATTTTATATTTCAAGGAATAATTACGATAGTCCATCATAATTAATAATTGTGATGGTTCATCGTAGTTACTAATTACGATGGACCGTCGCAACAGAGTAAAAACATGTAGTCTATTTGTGAGGGTTGCTTGCCCGTCGCAAATAGTTTCTTAAAAAAACACCGTTTTTTTTGTTATGGGCCAGCGACCCTTCAAAAATAATAAGTTTTTTGCAATGGTCTATCACAAAAAATAATATTTTCTATGCCGTTTTCTACGAAGATTTATTTGCGGCAAGACCCCATCACAAATAGTTTTTTGTGACGGGGTCCCATCACAAATAACCCGGCGTTATTATCCATTTTTCTAGTAGTGAAAAGAAAATAAAATTGGCTTTGATACCACTTTGTAACTTCCCTACCCAGGTGCGACATGCCGGTGCCCCAAGATAGTTTTCTATGTGATCTCTAACATGCCTCCCCGTATACTAGAGGCTACTGACTAACAACAAGGGTATAATATATATAACATGGAAAGACTATACCTTATATATAAAATCTTCACAATAGTGGAAAAAATAAACAATAACCAAATGATACAACCAATAACCCATACACACAAGCATCACAAGATAAACCAGAACAGGAAAAAATATCGAAACTAAAATTGTAGATATTTCATCCCATATATGTGTCAAGTTTCAATATGAAAAACCCAAAATAAAGACACATTAAAAACTCCCAAGTGGGTCTTAACATCATGTATGGTTCCCTCATCCATGATCCATCCCAAATCATTTATCTAGCTTAGGTATCTTTCCCATATCCCATCCAGTAAACATGAACTATATTCAGAAATTGATCAGGAATCTCGAGTAGGGTGTGAGTAAAACTTAATAGGCCACCAACAATGGTGTCTAAAAAAATATACAACATATAATAGTGTATGAAGTTTTATATATAATTAAGTTCCAGCGAAAATAAAATCATATTACAAATTCAATTATTCTTTAATTAACCACATAAATAACTCGGCTTCATAATGAAACCTGAACCATCAATACATTCTTCATCCATTGATTATGTTTGAACCATATCACATAGGGAATCACAATTCATTATAAAATGGGATTTTATTATCCATTTAATTTCAATTCATATCATGTCTACTTGGAACCATAGTCCAATGAAAACATTTTGGCCCTAGAGAATCATGTTTAACACCCCGTGGGATTTTGAAGTATTATTCCTTGTCCCACAAATCATTATTATCAAAAATGGGTTTGAAGCATCAGTATATGTCCCACACTCATAGTTATCCCATATGGTATTTTTAAGTATCAGTACTTGTCCCACACAGGTTATCACATATATCACATATATCACAACATCACATATGTCACATCATCACACATATCACATTCACCAAGGTTAATCATCATTAACCTCCTTATCACTTTTTCACATAATGGTGAACCATTTCAATTTAACAAAATAAATGTGGTTTATCACTTTAATCACATGGAAATAATTTTAACATATCACCATTAATCCATTTAACAACAATTAATCATATAAACCATTAACCCTTCAAGGTTAATCCAAACATCCTTTAATTACCATTATCAACCAATTCATAATCTCATTAATTGAACAATTACATAATTCCAAAATCCCAATAATTCCATAATCCTAATATCCCATCAATTTCATAATTCCACTAATTAATCTAAAAATTAATTAATACTATTCATGTTTCATTTTCCAAATGTGGCAGTAAAATTTCCACAATTACATACATGAAATATAAATCATGACTATAGTAATTAAAATTTAAACCACCTACCTAAATATAATTGATGGAAGATATCCCAACCATAACCCTCAATTAATGTATAAAAATAAGATCAATAATGGTAGAATAGATCTAGGACTAAAACTGGGAATCAAAACCAACCCCCAAATCCACAACTATAAAAAGGGTCCCACCACTTTATCAGGAGGAGGAACAGAAGGAAACCAAAGAAAAAATACTTTGTGGGAATAAAAAACCAATATATAATAATCAGAGATGAATTAATCACTCCAAAAATGATGAGAGTCACCATAAGGTTGAGAGAAGGAAGGCTGCATGAAGGATAAAACCAAAATTAACCACACAACACCTTTTAATTTTCTGCTTGAGGAATTACATGGCATTTAATTCCCTTACACGTCTTGTAATTATTTATAATGTTTTACACCAAAAAGATAGTTTCCTTGGGTGATTTTATCCTAATTAAATATTACAGGGCATGGTAATAGTATTACATGGTGCGCAAATTTTTTTCAGATAGTTTTCGGCTGAAAAATTATACTTAAAAGAATCAACCACCTCCAAATCCTTCCAAACCACAATCAAACCCTCTCCAACCCTAGAAAAAAGAGAAAACACAAAAGGGAATATCCTTGAATAGATAATGGGATCTTACACTATTGAATTGGTAGGTTTGAATGGGACATACTTATTTTTTAAATATATATAAATCTAATAATAAATACAAATTTATTGATTAATTCTTAGGAAATAAGTACTCAATATTTAGTAAATCCATTTTATTCTTCAAAGATAGGTTTTCTTCAATAATGGGTTTTTATTTATTTTTGGGAGTAAATAATATAATTAATTTGTGGAAAATTTATTAATTTTATTTGATAAAATAGATATTATTTTTTAAATTATCATATCTAAATTAGCATATGGTAAAATTTTGATGTTTTTCAAAAAAGTTTTATTTTTCAATAAATAGTTAAAATATTGATACATATTGAAAACTATATTTTATATTAAAGTATTTAAAAATAAAAATTAAATTTTATATTTGTTTTAAAATATCATTAGTTAATTTTTATTTAAAATAACACAAACATTTGTTTTAAATGAATTTCAACTTTAATTTAGTATAAAAACTTTTTTATAATTAAAAATTCATTTTCTTGAAAAACTATTTCTCATCATGTTTTGTGAGTTTAATTTTATATTAAATTTGATACATAAATATTTTGAATTATTGAAATTTAATTACATATTTTTAATAGGAGGTTCAATTTTTTTATATAGGTCTCTTTCATTTTTTGTCAATACGAATATTAAGCTTACTAATTTTTGCTATAATGGTAAAGGGTACATAAGGAAACTAATGTTAAAAATAAAATAATAAGGACTAAAAAATGACCCTTAATTTTTTCGAATAATTTATGGTTGAGTATATATCAACAATAGTCAGAAAATGGTCAAATATGTGGTCTTTTTTTTTACATTTGGATGTGATTATGAACTTTATAAGATTTTATGTGAAGAAAAGTAAAAAATGTCACACTCTTGTTTTTAATAACTATAATATTTTTAACATGGGGATATCTAGAGGATTATTTCAATTATAAACATTCCTTCAAATTCTATTTTTTTTACCTTTATCATCATAATTTATGTATATTTTTTAGTAAATAAATAATTTCCTTAAATGATTGCAATATACTGAAGAAGTAGTTATTCAGTTAATGGAAAAATAAAATAAATGATATTTAAATTATTAAAAGTATTATAATTTAAAAGAGTTAATGTTACCCACAAATTGTATAGATAAAAAACACACGATAAATATACATTGAATTATTTTATTCAAATATCATTTGTTTTATTTATTTTATAATATTCAATGAAAGTATAAATATCAAAATTCGACAGTATTGATATTTTATGAAAATGATATTTTATTAATTGTTATAAAATTACTAAAAATCCTATTATTTAGTAAAGTGATTAGGATATTATATAAAATATCAACCATGGTCTGTTTATTCAAAGTTGTTTCATTTATTGTAAATATCATAACCCTTAAGGAGTAAAAAACACTGTTACCATGATAAGTGTGAAAAGGGTTAATAGAGGGTTAAAACAAAATGATATGAGTAAAAATGTGATCCAAACATGTGAAATTTTTATTGTATTATATTATTTAAAGTAATATTAATATTATATTGTAATAATATAAATTTGGATCTATATTTACATAAAAACTAGTTTATATTATTTTAAGATTTTATGAAATTTTGAGAGTGCCCCCCTCTTATAAAAAGGCGTATCTTCTTCTCCTTACATAACACTTAATAAAGCCTTTGGTTCAGATAATACCTACCCAAATCCATTACTTAATTCACTCCTCAAATCCTTTAGGATATGGTTTTATCATAAAACTATCCTAGTATGTCTTTTGGTGTAAACATTAAGAGGTTATCTGAAGAAGAGGTATAGTTCTTAACAAACTGTTTTTATTTTATTCCTTCTTACACCACCTTAAATTGTTGTTAACCCATGGGGAAATAATAACAAAAGTATCTTATAGAGAGTAATATTTTTCTTATGTTTATTATGTAACCTATATCCATATCCATCCTTCGTCGAATGAGAATGGAATCCATCGTTCTTGTGTATGGTGGACTACCGACTTGTCGACCAATGTAATTAGTTTTCTATCAGAACCTATCAGAACTGGTTATAATGAGGGATTTAATGTATATATATGATATTAATTAAATATTATAATTTTTTAAATATAATACAACACCTATTTTATTACCTTTTAATTAAATTAATAATGATAATGTGGTTTGTAATTCCCCGACCTCGGTTACCCAAAGTCGGTGCATTATTACATAACATTGGCATGATCACAAAAGATCAAGTCTCGAAAGACCGATTAGTTTAGTAGTCTTGGAAACACTAGATATATTCATAAGTCTTACATTACATCATAAAGTAAAAAAACTACAAAAAAATCTTGTCTTCATATCCCCTCATACTATCCCTGCAGGTCATTCGTAAATTACTTCTTCACATCCTGGGAAAAATAAAACATTGAAAGGGGTGAGCTCAGATTCTCAGTAAGGATAACAATTTTAAGAACCCGGTTTTTTCTGCGAAAGACTTTGGAATATTCTTAATGTTATTCCAGAGCAGCACCTTCAAACGGCGTGCGATTCCGAGCCCCAGTGTGGCCGGAATTAAATTTTCAGTGCGTTCACACTGGGAATGCCAAATAAATGGAATAACTCCTAAACGGTGATCCGGATCAGAGATCTGAGTATACAGATGGGTCCAGAATGGGGGTTTTACCCTATAAATGACATAAAACATGTCAGCGCGGGATGTTTGGACCCCTCGCTTGCTTTCAGAACGTTAAAAAGATAAATTAATTAATTAAAATATTCGTTTAATGGTTAAACTCAAGAATATTTTAAACGATGGCTCAGATTGGGAAACTGAGGGCGCCGTTGAGTTCAGAACGTTCCGTTCACCCTAGGACTGGTATAAGTTTTGCGGGTGCGGGCCGTCTATGAAAAATGGCCCCGAGGGCGTTTTCATAATTTGGCGGCCTCGGGAGTTACATTTTATAACATTCAAACGGAATCTCGGAATCAAATTCCGAGACCACTTTTGTGCTCGGGTGGTGGTGTTTACCCTAGGGGAGGTTTAATTTTTACCTCGCCAAAAGTTTCGGATGCGGGTTAAAATTTGGGGTTTAAGTTAATTAATAATTGAATTAATTTTTCTTACTTAAACACACCCCTACCGATCCTACTTTTTCTTCTTCTTTGCTTGGACAGTGGCATCCTCTACCTCTCCTCCTCCACTCCGATGAGGCAGCTCCGGAAAGGCAGCGGCGCGGCGGCGGACCCTCCGGGAAGCGTCAGGCGAAGCCCAACGAGGTAGGAGGTTTTTGTTGCGTTTTTATTTCTGAACCTATCTTTCAATTAAATTACAACATCGAATTTCCATTGAATTTTCAATCAGATCTAATAATTGTGTAGTATAATTAATGAGCTTTCCATCTCCCTTTTTGGTTTGCAAATCGGAGTTTGAAGGAGGCCACGGTCGTCCGCCGAAGGATGCGGGTTTTGGAGGTCGTTTTGGGTTCTCCGACGAGCGGGGACGGTGGTCCGGTGAGGTTCTAACCTTCCCTGGGCGGCAGTGCAGCGCCCTTCCACGGAGGTGGTCGGCGGCTCGGTCGGGCGAGGGGCCAGCGGAGGCGGCCGGGCGGACGAGGGCGGTCGGCGGTCGTCGGCGCGAGGGCGAGTGGGCGCCTGCCTGCGGAGGTGCTCCGCAACACGGAGCGAAGACCGGGGTCGCGCTGTGCGACCCCTTGGCCAGACCAAGACCCGCCGAAAGTGGGTCTCCATGTAAGAGGCGACCGGAATGAAGGCTGGTCGGAGGGGAAGTGGACCACAGGTCCACGGCCGGCCCGCATGGCCGAACCGCGGGCCGGTCCGGCCCAAGGGGCCTTGCCCCCTTAGTCTTCGGACGCCCGTAATTTTCGTTAAAGATGTCCATTTTTCTTACCGTCTACGGAAATGAACTCCTGACGTCGGGGCGGAAATTTTGAGATGGTTTCAGGAATTTTTAATTCCCGAAAGGAGGGGCCTTGGAGGCGCGACACGATGTTAAGCGGTTTGACGTTTTTCTAGGGGATCTTGTTTTGGATGGCACGGACGCGTCTGACGTCTGTTTTGAGCGCTGTTAGTGGCGTTGGGACCCTGGAGCCGGGGAAAAGAATTCCAAGGTGGTTTCGGGCATGGAAACCAGAGTTGAGGCGTGGGCCCCACGTCCCTTTTTTTGAGCTGCGTCCAATGTTTTGTAACTTTTTCATCGGATGACTGTTCAGGGTGTGCGAGCAGTCGATGTTGGGTGTTTCTCTGAGGGTACTGCAATGGTGCAATCCGCCCGCTCTAATTTCGCATGATGGTGCGGGCCCCACGGGGGCCATTTGGGCGTTGATGGTGATTTTACATCTCTATCAACGGGTGACCGTTTTGGACAAGTGAGTAGCCCACCTTGTGTACTGTTTCGAGAGGATCGCAACGGTGCGATCCGTTGATTGTGTTTCGAGACCAGGATGCGGGTCCCACGAAGCGCCTCTCATGTGCGGTGCGCCGGAATGCATCTTTTTCTCCGGATATCTGTTGCGCTCAAGTGAGAAGTCTTTTTGACGTGTTTTCCTGAGGGGATCATAATGTTGCGATGCACCCAGCTGTTTTCGGGGCTGTGGCTCGGGATCACGGGACGCCATTCGGGCGTGAGGCGATGTTGGTGACTTTTCCATCGGATATCCGTTTGAGGCGAGTAATTAGTCCATCTCGCATTTTTTTCCATGAGGATTACAACAGTGTAATCTGTTCAAGCGAGTGGAGCCTCATACACGATCTTATTAAATATGGAAGCATGAAATGTGCTCCGGTGGTGGTTCGTCCTACCTTGTTTGTAGCAGACCCTTGGCGTGTGATCATGAACTCTTGGGAGACTGATGTAATTTATTCATAATTTGTGGTTGGCCTTGCCTGGGCCTTTGAGGTGGAGTTTTTACATTCACACCTTCGCGTTGACGTGGGTGCCATGTGCACGATAGCCTTTGGGCTGGAACATGGTATACTCTGGGAGTATATAGGAACGCTTGGAGGTACATGTGGTTGTTGGTACCTGAGGATGTTTGTGCGCTTGGTTGGGGTTGACTTGGGGCCACACGTTGTGTGGGCCCCATGTGCATGACATGTTATTCTTTACTTAATTTTGACCTCTCGTGACATAGAGGGTCCCTTTGTTTTCATTTGTTAACTAGTAGGTTTGAATTTTCCCCTGGTCCTGTTCTCGTTTGTTGACCAGCAGGGTTGAATTTTCCCCTGGTCCTGTTCTCGTTTGTTGACCAGCAGGGTTGAGTTTTCCCCTGGTCCTATTCTCGTTTGTTGACCAGCAGGGTTGAGTTTTTCCCCTGGTCCTGTTCTCATCTGTTGACCGGCAGGGTTGAGTTTTCCCCTGGTTCCGTTCTAGTTTGGCCGGCCGAGATGGTTTGGTTCCTCTGTTTCTTCATCCATGAGGGGTTTCAGTACCGTGCCCTTTCATTGGACTGCGGAACCATTTACGACTACGTGTTCTCGTACAACGTGGGTGTTTTCCCACATTCTTGGATGAGTTGTCTTGGTCCGCTTTGAGAGTGACTCAGCGGTTGGGAGCGTGATTGCCCTGTGAGGCCTGGGGAGTTTCTCCCGTTACTTTGTGTCCTTGGTAGAGTTCTTGTGGATTTGGTGTGACCAACACTTTACGCAGGAACTGATACCTTACCCAGGAGGTTGTTTCCAGTAGGGCTGAGGTTGTTTCTAGCAGGACTGAGGGTGTTTCTAGCAGGGCTGAGGTTGTTTCCAGCAGGGATGAGGTTTTTTCCATTAGGGCTGAGGCTGTTTTCAGTAGGGATGAGGTTGTTTCTAGCAGGGCTGAGGTTGTTTACAGTAGGGCTGAGGTTGTTACTAGCGGGGATGAAGTTATTTCGAGTAGGGCTCTCTAGTGGGCTACCATCCAGCAGGGATGGCCAGTACAACAGTGTTCACCGAGCAGTACCATCCAACAGGGATGGCCAGAGTAGTTCTGGGTTTACCTCCAGCGGGGCTGGGCAGTGGTCCCCGATGCCGGGCTTACCTCCGGCTGGGCTGGGCAGTGGTCCCCGATGTCGGGCTTAACTCCAGTTGGGCTGGGTAGTGGTCCCCGATGCCGAGAATACCTCCAGCTGGGCTGGGCAGTGGTCCCCGATGCTGGGTTACATCCAGCTGGGATGGGCAGTGGTCCCGTCGCCAACTTTATCCGGGTCTCCCTCTAGTGGATTACCATGTTATAGGGCTGGGAAGTGTGGCACCCGTCGACTTTTGCCGGGTCTTTCTATAGTGGGAACGCGTCGAATTCCATGGACCCTCCAGCGGGGCTGGATAGGGGGTCGTCTGTCGACTTGAGGAGACCTCTCGACTGCGGGGCAATGACGAGTTGTGGTTTGACGTTCCCTCAGAACTCTCAAGTACAATGAGGTTTTCCCCCACCGAGACGCATCCTTGTGAGGCGACCTAAAACCGTGTGGGTGAGTCAGTGCCGCCCAAAGCGTATAGTGTCGAGGTGCAGTGGTTTAAGCCCCTTGACTTATAGTTCAGGGCAGAAGTGCGGGATGCTGGGCATCGATGGTGATACTTCTGGGACTGTTGGCGACTCACTTTTCTTGGGCTGATCTACGGGATGGAGATCCCCTTACAGTCTTGTTTGGGCTTCTTGATTGAGCATATGGACTTGTATATACATTGTTCTAGTACCCAATTCTTGGGTTTGGTTACTCTACTTCCAGGAGAGGTGAAGACGTGCGGGGTATTCCATGTGCTTTCCCTGTCTAGCTTCTCATGGTTGGACGAGTGTACTCTCCTTCTATAGGTAGCGAAGACTCGATGGGAAGTTCATATTCTCACTGTTTCCAACTCCTTGTGTCCGGACGAGTCTACCTTCTTTCCTCTTGTTGGGTTGAGCTAGACTCTTTACTATACTCTTTACTGTACTTTCGGTTTCACTCCTTTACTTTTCCCTATTCTCTCTACTGCTCACCCTTTTGTACCTCCTTTGTTTCTCCCTCGAGCCTTCGGTGTATCCTACTGAGTATTTTTATACTTGCCCCTGCTTGGGCTTTGCCCACACCTGGTGTTCCCTTGCAGACGACATACATGTTGTTTGTGACTTTAGTTGAGCATAGGAGTTCGGGAGCTTGGACCGCGTGCGGTGTTCGGAGTCAGGTTCCAGGTGGGGGACCCTTTCAGCTATTTTCTTTTGTTTACCTATTGCCGGGTTGTGGCACTTTTCTAGTTGGGTGTGTGTTTTTCCCATTTTCTTTTCAGCTCTTACTTTGTTCTTTTTAGAGGTCGATTCACTCTTGTGGTTATTTATAGTAGTTGCCATTTTTCTTTACTTGTCTTTTATTTTACTATGCACTTTTTCATTGAGTGTGCTATGTGTGTGTGTGTGCAGGTACTTAGGAAAATCCCCCCCCGAGTTATTATGCCTTCAGCTCTGGTTGCCATCCCCTGGCCTGTGGAGGCGGGCTTGGGGTAGTTGCGGCTTGAGCCCGGGTAGGGTCGGGTCGTAACAAAGTTGTATCAGAGGTGGTTCGTTCCTTGGGACGTTGTGAGGATGTCCCTAAAAAGGAATTGGTTGGGATTTAGGGAAACAATTTTAACATGTCTCGAGAGAGGCTCTCAGGACAGGGAGTCCGTAATGGGGTGATGACCGATCTATCCATTCACTAGGACCTTGATAACCTGCTTGTCGACTCGGAATGCTGAGACACTTGTTGCAGGGAAAATTGTTTTGTGCATCACATAGGATTGAGTCTTTGACTGTCCTTCTTGAGTCAGCTCTCCATTGTTGTTATTGGTATATACATATATTCTCATCTGACCACGACACTCCTTGATAAAATTCAGGATGTCTCCACGAAGACAGCCAGCCAAGATACCAGCTTTGGTTCATGATGACGACCCTGTAAGCTACGAGGCCTCGGTCCAGGACCCATCATGCGAGCCCCTTTCTCCGGGTGGGCCGGTAGCATCACCCCCACTTGTTGAGAAGCAGACAGATCCAGTAGAGTAGGATGAGCTTGAGTGCAGGTTGAGTTCTCTCCGCGAGTTCCAGCGGCAGAGACCGCTGAGGTTCAGTGGTGAGCCAGACCCTCAGGCAGCAGAGGTTTGGTTAGATACAGTGGTTTTCCTTTTCAGGATTGTGCAGATTCCAATAGATCTGAGAGTGGCTTTGGCAGCCAACCTTTTTCGTGGAGCAGCTCGGCGTTGGTGGAGTTTGGTGACTCGGTTTCATGACGAGTCGTCGCTTTCGTGGGGCGACTTTCAGTTGTTGTTCCGTGAGGAGTTTTTCCCCTCCTTCTTTCCCTCCTTTCGAATTCAGGAGCTCCTGTAGTTTTAGTAGGGAGGGATGACAGTGGCCGAGTACGTGGATAGTTTCGCAGATCGTGCACGCTTTTACCCGGACCTGGTATATGATGACAACATCCGAGCGCGGAAGTTTGATCAGGGTCTCCGCAGAGAGATTCATGCTGTCATAGTACCCATGGGAATTTCCACATATGCCGGGGCGCTAGAGCAGGCGCTGGTGACAGAGAGCTTCCTGTCACATTCTAGAGTTGGTGGTGGCAGCAGGCACGTTGGAGCTGATACGTCTGCCACAACTAGGGGGCGTCGACAAGCAGAACCTCGACACAGGTGACTTTCTGACAAAACGAACTCAGGGGCGTGGTCATACACCACAGTGGCACCGGAGGGCACCAGTGCAGCCCAGAGAGAGTCGGTGCTATGATTGCGATAGGCGAGGTCACTTGGCATGAGACTGCCCAACCATGCATGCAGAGAGCTTCGGGCAGGCAGCAGGTGCACCACCATGACGGAGGCAGCGCCGCGATCTGAGTAGTACCTAGAGAGGTGGTGCTAGAAAAGGAGTGGGAGGAGATGGTAGTAGGAGAAGACCTTATGAGGTCTTCCCATCACCACTAGGTGGTCCACGTCAGGCTCTGGGAGCTGACAGTTGGGACCTCGGACAGCCGCGATCTTTAGATGTCTACGATCCTGCAGAGCATGAGGTATTAAGAGGTACGCTCTACAGCTTTTCTACTTCTTGTAGTAGAATTGTTAGACTCTGTGTGTGGAATTATTTCCTCCCTGATCCTTGCTTGAGGTGTTACCAGGGTGGCACGGGGCATCGATGTAACCCTGTGCTGGTATGGTAAAAGGTGTGGGACCTTATTCTTTAGTCGATGGTGTCAAATCCATCGCTTCCCGAGCGTGTAAGAGAGTCTTGGTTGCGAGACATCGACTGTGAAATCTTGCGTGACCAGATATCCTTGGGTGTTTCAACATATGTATATTCTGAAGGAGGGAATCATTGGGCCTTATTCCAGGTATGGGTAGTGATTCCAGTCGCGGCGTGTGACGTGTAGGTTTGGTCAGGGAGGTGAGGTACCCCCGAGAGCCTTCGGGCCATTTGAGACCGTGCAAAGGGATGGCGAGGTTCCCTACCGCCTTGCCCTAACCCCAAAGTCTGGAGTGGGTGCATGATGTATTCCACGTGGTTTACTTGAAGAGAAGTGTGTGTGCTCCTATGCACGACATCATCAAGGGCCGACCTCGTGTGAATGGATCAATCCTTTGGTCTGTGTGCGGTGGCGCAGAGCTGTGCAAGAGTTCTTCTGGGTACGGGAGAGCCAGGTGTGGGATTAGTACCCTGAGTTGTTCCCTAGTTTTTCATTTTGGGGACAAAAATATTGAAGGAGGGAATGATGTAAGAACCCAGTTTTTTCTGTGAAAGTCTTTCGAATATTCTTGATGTTATTCCAGAGTAGTTCCTTCAGACGGCGTGCGATTCTGAGCCCCAGTGTGGCCGGAATTAAATTTTCAGTGCGTTCACACTGGGAATGCCAAATAAATGGGATAACACCTAAACAGTGATCCATATCAGAGATCTGAGTGTACGGATGGGTCCTTAATGGGGTTTTTACCCTAGGAACGACATAAAACATGTCAGTGCGGGATGTTTGGACCCCTCACTCGCTTTTGGAATGTTAAATGGATAAATAAATTAATTAAAATATCCATTTAATGGTTAAACTCAAAAATATCTTAAATGGTGGCTCAGATTAGGAAACCGAAGGTGCCGTTGAGTTTGGAACGTTCCATTTACCCTAGTAGGGGTATAAGTTTCGCGGGCGTGGGCCGTCTGTGAAAAATGGACCTGGGGGCGTTTTCGTAATTTGGTGGCCTCGGGCGTTCAGTTTTATAACTTTCAAACGGAAGCTCGGAATCAAATTCCAAGAGCACAGTTGTGCTCAGAAGGTGGTGTTTACCCTAGGGTAGTTTTAATTTTGACCTCGCCAAAATTTTCGGATGTGGGTTAAAATTTGGGGTTTAAGTTAATTAAAAATTTAATTAAATTTTCTTACTTAAACACACCCCTCCCCCTCCCCCTCCTCCTCCTCCTTCTCCTGGATAGTGGCAGCCCCTACCTATCCTCCTCCACTCCGGCGAGGCGGCTCCGGTAAGGCAGCGGCGCAGAGGCGGACCCTCCGGGAAGCGTCGGGCGAAGCCCAACGAGGTAGGAGGTTTTTGTTGCGTTTTTATTTCCGAAACCATCTTTCAATTCAATTATAACATCGAATTGCCATCGAATTTGCAGTCAGAGCCCATAATTGTGTATTATAATTTATGATATTTCCATCACCCTTTTCGGTTTGCAAATCGGAGTTCGAAGGAGGCCACGGTCGTCCGACGAAGGTTGCGGGTTTTGGAGGTCGTTTTGGGTTCTCCGGCGAGCGGGGACGGTGGTCCGACGAGGTTACGGCCTTCCCTGGGCGACGACGCAGCACCCTTCTGTAGAGGTGGTCGGTGGATCGGTTGGGAGAGGGGCCAACAGAGGCGTCCAGACAGACGAGGGCGGTCGGCGGTCGTCGGCGCGAGGGCGAGCGGGCGCCTGCCTGCGGAGGTTCTCCGCGGCACGGAGTGAAGACCGGGGTCGCGCTGTGCGACACCGCGGCCAGACCAAGACCCACCAAAGGCGGGTCTCTATATGAGAGGAGACCGGACTTCAGGCCGGTCGGCGGGGAAGTGGACCGCGGGTCCACGGCCGGCCCGGGCCTGGCTGATCGTCCGGTCCAGGCTGGTCCAGCCCAAAGGGCCTTGCCCCCTTAGTCTTCGGACGTCCGTAATTTTCATTACAGACGTCCATTTTGCTTGCCGTCTGTGGTAGTGAACTCCTGACATCGGGGAGGACTATTTGAGATTGTTTGGGGATTTTTTAATTCTCGAAACGAGGGGCCTTGGAGGTGGGAAACGATGTTAAGTGGTTTGACGTTTTTTCGGGGGATCTTGTTTTGGACGGCGCGGACGCGTCTGACCTCCATTTTGAGCACCATCAGTGGCGTTGGGACCCTGGAATCGGGGTAAAGCTTTCCAGGGTAGTTTTGGGCGTCGAAACTAGAGTTGAGGCATGGGCCCCATGGCCCGTCTTTTAAGCTGCGTGCAGCATTTTGTATGTTTTTCATCGGACGTCTGTTCGGGGCGTGTGAGCAGTCGATGTTGGGTGTTTCTCCGAGGGGATTGCAATGGTGAAATCTGCCCTCTCTAATTCTGCACGATGGTGGGGGCCCCATGAGTGCCGTTTGGGTGTTGACGGTGATTTTCCATCTCTATCACCGGGTGACCGTTTTGGACAAGTGAGTAGCCCACCTTGTGTACTTTTTCGAGAGGATCGCAATGGTGTGATCCGTTCGTTGTGTTTCGGGACCGGGATGCGGGTCCCACGAAGCGCTGCTTGTGTGCGGTGCGCTGGAATGCATCATTTTCTCCGGATATCCGTTGTGCTCAAGTGAGGAAACTTTTTGACGTGTTTTCTCGAGGGGATCACAATGGTGTGATGCGCCTGACTGTTTTTGGGGCTGAGGCTCGGGATCACGGGACGTCGTTCAGGCGTGAGGCGGTGTTGGTGACTTTTCCGTCGGATATCCGTTTGAGGCGATTAAGTAGTCCAACTCGGATGTTTTTCCATGAGGATTACAACGGTGTAATCTATTTAGGAGAGCAGAGCCTGATACACAATCTTATTAAATATGGAAGCATGAAAGGTGCTCTAGTGGTGGTTCGTCCTACCTTGTTTCTAGAGGACCCTTGGCGTGTGATCGCGCACTCTTGGGAGAGTGATGTAAATGATTCATAAGATGTGGTTGGCAATGCCTGGGCCTTTGAGGTGGAGTTGTTACATTAACGCCTTCGCATTGACATGGGTGCGTTGTTCACGATAGCCTTTGGGCTGGAACATGGTATACTCTGGGAGTATACGGGAACACTTGGAGGTATATTTGGTTGTTGGTACCTGAGGATGTTTGTGCACTTGGTTGGGGTTGACTTGGGGACACACATCTTGTGGGCCCCATGTGCATTCCGTGTTATGTTTTACGTACTTTCGACCTCTCGTGACGTAGAGGGTCCCTTTTTTTTGCTTGTTGACACGCAGGGTTGAATTTTCCCCTGGCCCTTTTCTCGTTAATTGACCAGAAGGGTTGAATTTTTCCCTGGTCCTGTTCTCGTTTGTTGACCAGCAGGGTTGAGTTTTCCCCTGGTCCTATTCTCGTTTTTTGACCAGCAGGGTTGAGTTTTTCCCCTGGTCCTGTTCTCGTCTGTTGATCGGCAGGGTTGAGTTTTCCCCTGGTTCCGTTCTAGTTTGGCCGGTAGAGATGGTTTGGTTCCTCTGTTTCTTCAGCCGTGAGGGGTTTCAGTACCGTGACCTTTCACCGGACTGCGGCACGGTTTGCGAATATGTGTTCTCATACAACGTGGGTGTTTTCCCACTTTCTGGGATGAGTTGTCTTGGTCCGCTTCGATAGTGACTCAACGGATTGGAGCGTGATCACCCTGAGAGGCTTGGGGAGTTTCTCCCGTTGCTTTTTGTTCCCTGGTAGAGTTCTTGTGGATTTGGTGTGACAAACACTTTATGCGGGCACCGATCATCTACCCAGGAGGTTGTTTCCAATAGGGATGAGGTTGTTTCCAACAGGGTTGAGGTTGTTTCCAACAGGGCTGAGGGTGTTTCCAGCAGGGCTGAAGTTGTTTCCACCAGGGCTGAGGTTGTTTCCAGCAGGGCTGAGACTATTTCCAGCAGGGCTGAGGTTGTTTCCACCAGGGCTGAGGATGTTTCCACATGGATGAGGTTTTTACCAGCAGGGCTGAGGTTGTTTCGAGCAGGGCTCGCCAGTGGGTTACCATCCAGCAGGGATGGCCAGTACAGCGGTGTCCACCGTGCAGTACCATCCAGCATGGATGGCCAGAGCAGTTCCGGGTTTACCTCCAGCGGGGCTGGGAAGTGGTCCCCGATGCTAGGCTTACCTCCAGCTGGGCTTGGCAGTGGTCGTCGATGCTGGTCTTACCTCCAGCTGGGCTGGGCAGTGGTCCCTGATGTCGGGCTTACCTCCACCTGGGCTGGGCAGTGGTCCCTGATGCCGGTTTACCTCCAGCTGGGCTGGGCAGTGGTCCCGTTGCCAACTTTAGCCGGGTCGCCCTCCAGTAGATTACCCTGTTACGGGACTGAGCAGTGTGGCACCCATTGACTTTTGCTAGGTATTACTATAGTGGGAACCCGTCGACTTCCAGAGACCCTCCAACGGGGCTGGGCAGGGGGTCGCCTGTTGACTTGAGGAGACCTCTCGACTGCGGGGAAGTGACGAGTTGTGGTTTGACGTTCCCTCAGAACTCTGAAGTACGAGGAGCTTTTCCCCCACCAAGACGTGTCCTTGTGATGTGACCTAAAACTTTGTGGGCAAGTCAGTCCCGCCCAAAGCGGATAGTGTCGAGGTGCGGTGGTTTAAGCCCCTTGACTTGTAGTTCGGGGCAGACGTGTGGGATGCTGGGCATCAATGGTGTTACTTCTGGGACTGTTGGCGACTCACTTTTCTTGGGATGAGCTACAGGATGGAGATCCCCTTATGGTCATGTTTGGGATTCTTGATTGAGCATATGGACTTGTATATACCTTGTTCTAGTACCCACTTCTTTGGTTTGGTTACTCTCCTTACAGGAAAGGCGAAGATGCGCATGGTATGCCACATGCTTTACGTGTCTAGCTTCTTGTGGTTAGACAAGTATACTCTCCTGATATAGGTAGCGAAGACCTGAAGATAATTTCATCTTCTCACTGTTTCCATCTCCTTGTGTCCAGACGAGTCTACCTTCTTTCCTCTTATTGGGTTGAGCTGGAATCTTTACTTTACTCTTTACTGTACTTTTGGTTGCACTCCTTTACTTTTCCCTATTCTCTATACTTCTCACCCTTCGATACCTCCTTTGTTGCTCCCCCGAGCCTTCGGGGCATCCTACTGAGTATTTTTATACTCACCCCTTCTTGGGCTTTGCCCGCACCTGGTGTGCTCTTGCAGATGATGGACAGGTTGGTCGTGACTTCAGTGGAGCATAGGATTTTGGGATCTTGGACCGTGTACGGTGGTCGGAGTCGGGTTCCAGGTGGGGTAACCTTTCAACTATTTTCTTTTGTTTACCTATTTCCGGGTTGTGGCACTTTTCTGGTTGGGCGTGTGTTTTGCCCCTTTTCTTTTCAGCTCTTACTTTGTACTGTTTAGAGGTCGATGCACTCTTGATGTTATTTATAGCAGTTTCCTTTTTTATTTACTTGTGTTTTCTTTTACTTTGCACTTTTTCATTGATTGTGTTGCGTGTGTGTGTGTACAGGTACTTAGGCAAAGGCCTCCTCGAGTTATTGTGCCTTCGGTGCTGGTCGCCTGCCCCTGGCCTCTGGAGGCAGGCTTGGGGTAGTTGCGGATCGAGCCCGGGTAAGTTTGTGTCGTGAAAAAGTGGTAACAGAGGTGGTTCGTTCCTTGGGACGTTGTGCAGATGTCCCTAAAAAGGAATTGGTTGGGATTTAGAGCAACAGTGTTAACGTGTCTCGAGAGCGGCTCTCAGGATAGGGAGTCCAGTAATAGTGCGACGCCTGACGTATCCATTCACCAGGACCTTGACAACCCGCTTGTCGACTCGGCATGCTGAGACACTTATTGCAGGAAAAATTGGTTTGTGCATCGCATATGATTGATTCTTTGACTGTCCTTTTTGAGTAAGCTCCCCATTGTTGTTATTGGTATATACATATATGCTCATCTGACCATGTCACTCCTTGATAAAATTTAGGATGTCTTCGCGTAGAAAGCCAACCAGGATACCAGCTTTGGTTCGTGACGACGACCCTGTGAGCTACGAGGCCTCAGTCCAGGACCCTTCATGGGAGCCCCTTTCTCCGGGTGGGCTGGTAGCAGCACCCCCACCTGTTGAGCATCAGATATCTCCAGTAGAGTAGGTTAAGCTTGAGCGCAGGATGAGCGCACTCCGTGATTTCCAGTAGTAGAGACTGCTGAGGTTCAGTGGTGAGCCAAACCCTCAGGAAGCAGAGGTTTGGCTAGAGACAGTGGTTCGCCTTTTCAGGCTTGTGCGGACGCTGACAGATCAGAGAGTGGCTTTGGCAGCCAACCTTTTTCGTGGAGAATCTCAGCGTTGGAGGAGTTTGGTGACTCAGTTTCTTGACGAGTCGTCACTTTCGTGGGGCGACTTTCAGTTGTTGTTCCATGAGGAGTTTTTCCCCTCCTGCCTACACTCCTTTCAGATTCAGGAGCTCCTGTAGTTTCAGCAGGGAGGGATGACTGTGGCTGAGTACGCGGCTAGTTTCGCAGACCGTGCACGCTTTCACCCGGACTTGGTCCATGACGACAACATCCGAGCGCGGAAGTTTGAGAAGGGTCTCTGCAGAGAGATTCGTGCTGTCATAGTACCATTGGGCATTTCCAAATATACCGGGGTGCTAGAGCAGGCGTTGGTGGAAGAGAGATTCTTGTCAAACTCTTGAGATGGTGGTGGCAGCAACGTTGGAGCCGATATGTCTGCCACAACTAGTGGGCGTCGACAAGTAGAACCTCGACGCAGGTGGATTTCTGACAACCAAACTCAGGGGCTTGGTTGTACACCACAGTGGCGCCAGAGGGCACCAGTGCAGCCCATAGAGAGTCGGTGCTATGCCTGCGATGGTCGAGGTCACCTAGCATGAGACTGCCCGACCAGGCATGAAGAGAGCTTCATGCAGGCAGCAGGTTCACCAACATGATCGAGGCAATGCCACGATCGGAGTATTACCTAGAGAGGTGGTGATAACAGAGGATCAAGAGGAGATGGTAGTGTGAGATGACCTTACGAGGTCTTCCCATCACCACTAGGCGGTCCACGTCAGGCTCCAGGAGCTGACAGTTGGGACAGCAGATAGCCGCGAGCTTTGGATTTCTACGATCCTGTAGAGCATGAGGTGATAAGAGGTATGCTCTACAGCTTTTCTACTTCTTGCAGTAGAATTGTTAGACTCTGTGTGTTGAATTATTTCCTCCCTACTTCTTGCTTGAGGTGTTACCAGGGTGGCATGAGGCATTGGTGTAACCCTGTGTTGGTATGATAAAAGGCATGGGACCTTTTTCTTTAGTCGATGGTGTCGACTCCATAACTTCCCAAGCATTTAAGAGAGTCTTGGTTGCGAGACATCAACTGTGAAATCTTGCATGACCAGATATCCTTGGGTGTTTCACCATATGGATATTCTGAAGGAGGGAATCACCGGGCCTTGTTCCAGGTGTGGGCAGTGATTTCAGTCGCGGCGAGCAACGTGGAGGTTCGGTCAGGGAGGTGAGATACCCCCGAGATCCTTTAGGCTGTTTGAGACCGTGCAAAGGGATGTTGAGGTTCCCTACCGCCTTGCCCTATCCCCAAAGTCTAGAGTGGGTGCACGATGTCTTCCACGTGGTTTACCTGAAGAGAAGTGTGCGTACTCCTATGCACGACATCGGCAAGGGACGACCTCACGTGAATGGATCAATCCTTTGGTCTGTGTGCGGTGGCGCAGAGCTGTGCAAGAGTTCTTCTGGGTACGGGAGAGCCAGGTTTGGGCTTAGTACCCTGAGTTGTTCCCTGGTTTTTCTTTTCGAGGACAAAAATCTTAAAGGAGGGAATGATTTAAGAACCCAGTTTTTTCTGTGAAAGAATTTGGAATATTCTTGATGTTATTCCAGAGAAGTGCCTTCAGACGACGTGCGATTCCGAGCCCCGTTGTGACCGAAATTAAATTTTAAGTGTGTTCACACTGGGAACAACAAATAAATGGGATAACTCTTAAAAAGTTATCCAGATCATAGATCTAAGTGTACAGATGGGTTTGGAATGGGGTGTTTACCCTAGAAACGACATAAAACATGTCGGCGCATGATGTTTGGACCCCTCGCTCCCTTTCAGAATGTTAAACAGATAAATTAATTAATTAAAATATTCGTTTAATGGTTAAACTCAAGAATCTCTTAAACGGTGGCTTAGATTAGGAAAACGAGGGCGCCGTTGAGTTCGGAACATTCCGTTTACCCTAGGAGGGGTATAAGTTTCGCGGGCGTGGGCCGTCTGTGAAAAATGGCCCCGAGGGTGTTTTCGTAATTTGGCAGCCTCGGGCGTTCAGTTTTATAACATTAAAATGGAAGCTCGGAATAAAATTCCAAGACCACCGTTGTGCTCGGGAGGTGGTTTTTTACCCTAGGGGAGGTTTAATTTTGACCTCGCCAAAAGTTTCGGATGCGGGTTAAAATTTGGGGTTTATGTTAATTAAAAATTTAAATAATTTTTCTTACTTAAACACACCCCTCCCCCTTCTTCTTCTTATTCTCCTAGATAGTGGAAGTCCCTACCTCTCCTCCTCCACTCCGGCGAGGCGGCTCCGGAAAGGCAGCTGCACGGCGGCGGACCCTCCGAGAAGCGTCAGGCAAAGCCCAACGAGGTAGGAGGTTTTTTTTTGCGTTTTTATTTCTGAACCTGTCTTTCAATTAAATTATAATGTAAAATTATCATCGAATTTGAAATCAGAGCCCATAATTGTGTATTATAATTTATGAGCTTTCCATCGCCATTTTCGGTTTGCAAATCAGAGTTCGAAGAAGGCCACGGTCGTCCGGTGAAGGTT
Source organism: Viscum album (assembly GCA_963277665.1). Taxonomy (NCBI): domain Eukaryota; kingdom Viridiplantae; phylum Streptophyta; class Magnoliopsida; order Santalales; family Viscaceae; genus Viscum; species Viscum album. Next base: position 1,242,424,696 of record OY728161.1, on the reverse strand, counting down.
GTGGGTTTTAGAGGTCGTTTTGGGTTCTCCGGCCAGCAGGGACGGTTGTCCAGTGAGGTTCTGGCCTTCCCTAGGCGGAGGAGAGGCGCCCTTCTGTGGAGGGGGTCGGCGGCTCGGTCAGGCAAGGGGCCAGCGGAGGCGGCCGGGTGGACGAGGGCGGTCGTCGGCGCAAGGGCGAGCGGGCGCCTGCCTGTGGAGGTGCTCCGCGGCACGGAGCGAAGACCAGGGTCGTGTTGTGAGATCCCGTGGCCATACCAAGACCCGCCAAAGGCAGGTCTCTGAGTGAGAGGCAACCGGCCTTCGGGCCGATCAGTGGGGAAGTGGACCGCGGGTCCACGGCTGGCCCGGGCGGACCGGCCGGTCCTGGCCGATCCAGCCCATGGGGCCTTTCCCCCTTCGTCTTCGGACGTCCGTAATTTTTGTTACGGACGTCCGTTTTGCTTTCCGTCTATGGACGTGAACTCATGAAGTCGGGGTGGAAATTTTGAGATGGTTTGGGGAATTTTTAATTCCCTAAACGAGGGGCCTCAGAGGTGCGACACGATGTAAAGTGGTTTGACGTTTTTCTGGGGGATCTTGTTTTGGACGGGGCAGACGCATCTGACGTCCATTTTGAGTGCCGTCAGTGGCATTGGGACCCTGGCATCGAGGTTAACCTTTCCAAGGTGGTTTTAGGTGTCGAAACCAGAGTTGAGGCATGATACCCATGGCCCGTCTTTTGAGCTTCCTACAACATTTTGTAACTTTTTCATCGGACGTCTGTTCAGGACGTGCGAGCAATCGATGTTGGGTGTTTCTCCGAGGGGATTGCAATGGTGCAATCCGCCCACTCTAATTCCGCATGATGGTGTGGGACCCACGATGGTCGTCTGGGCGTTTACGGTGATTTTCCATCTCTATCACCGGGTGACCGTTTTGGACAAGTGAGTATCCCACCTTGTGTACTTTTTTGAGAGGATCACAACGGTACGATCCGTTCATTGTGTTTCGGGACCGGGATGCGGGTCCCATGAAGCGCCGCTCATGTGCGGTGCGCCGGAATGCATCTTTTTCTCCGGATATCCGTTACGCTCAAGTGAGTAGTCTTTTTGATGTGTTTTCCCGAGGGGATCACAATGGTTTGATGCGCCCGTCTGTTTTTGGGGCTGAGGCTCGGGATCACGGGACGCCGTTCAGGCGTGAGGTGGTGTTGGTGACTTTTCCATCGGATATCCATTTAAGGCGAGTAATTAGTCCATCTCACATGTTTTTCCGTGAGGATTACAAAGGTGTAATCTATTCAGGAGAGCGGATCCTCATACACGATCTTATTAAATATGGAAGCATGAAAGGTGCTCTGGTGGTGGTTCGTCCTACCTTGTTTGTAGCGGACCCTTGGCGTGTGATCGCACACTCTTGAGAGAGTGATATAAATGAGTCATAAGATGTGGTTGTCCATGCCTGGGCCTTTGAGGTGGAGTTGTTAGGTTCACAACTTCGTGTTGACGTGGGTGCCGTGTGCACGATAGCCTTTGGGCTGGAACGTGGTATACTCTGGGAGTATATGAGAACGCTTTTAGGTACATGTGGTTATTGTTACCTGAGGATGTTTGTGCGCTTGGTTGGGGTTGACTTGGGGCCACACATCATGTGGGACCCATGTGCATGTTGTGTTTTGCTTTACGTAATTATGACCTCTTGTGACGTAGAGGGTCCCTTTGTTTTCATTTGTTGACCAGTAGGGTTGAATTTTCCCCTAGTCCTATTCTCGTTTATTGACCAGTAGGGTTGAATTTTCCCCTAGTCCTGTTCTCATTTGTTGACCAGAAGGTTTGAGTTTTCCCCTGGTCCTATTCTCGTTTGTTGACCAGCTGGGTTGAGTTTTTCCCCTTGTCATGTTCTCATCTGTTGACTGGCAGGGTTGAGTTTTCCCCTGGTTCCATTCTAGTTTGGTTGGTAGAGATGGTTTGGTTCCTCTGTTTCTTTAGCCGTGAGGGGTTTTAGTACCGTGCCCTTTCACCAGGATGCGGCACCGTTTGTGACTATGTGTGCTCATACAGTGTGGGTATTTTCCCACTTTCTGGGATGAGTTGTCTTGGTCCGCTTCGATAGTGACTCAGCGGATTGGAGCGTGATCGCCCTGAGAGGCCTAGGGAGTCTCTCCCATTGCTTTGTGTTCCCTGGTAGAGTTATTGTGGATTAGGTGTGACCAAAACTTTACACGGACACTGATACTCTACCCAGGAGGTTGTTTCCAGCAGGGCTGAGGTTGTTTCAATCAGAGCTGAGGGTGTTTCCAGCAGGGATGAGGTTGTTTCCAGCAGGGCTAAGGCTGTTTCCAGCAGGGCTGAGGCTATTTCCAGCAGGGATGATGTTGTTTCCAATAGGACTAAGGTTGTTACCATCAGGGATGAGGTTGTTTCGAGCAGGGCTTGCCAATGGGTTACCATCCAGCAGGGATGACCCGTACAACGGTGTTCACTGAGCAGTACCATCCAACAGGGATGGCCAGAGCAGTTTCGGGTTTACCTCCAGCGGGGCTGGGCAGTGGTCCCCAATGCCGGGCTTACCTCTAGCTGGGCTCGGCAGTGGTCCCCGATGCCGGGCTTACCTCCAGCTGGTCTGGGTAGTGGTCCCCAATGCCGGGTTACCTCCAGCTGGGCTGGGCAGTGGTCCCGTCGCTGACTTTAGCCAGGTCGCCCTCCAGTGGATTACCTTATTACAGGCCTGGGCAGTGTGGCACCCGTCGACTTTTTCCGGGTCTTCCTATAGTGGGAACCCATCGACTCCCACAGACCCTCCAGCGGGTCTGGGTAGGGGGTCACCTGTCGACATGAGGAGACCTCTCGACTACGGGGCAGTGACGAGTTGTGGTTTGACGTTCCCTCAGAACTCTAAAGTACGAGGAGATTTTCCCCCACCGAGACGCGTCCTTGTGATGCGACCTAAAACCGTGTGGGCGAGTCAGTACCGCCCAAAGCGGATAGTGTCGAGGTGCGGTGGTTTAAGCCCCTTGACTTGTAGTTTGGGGCAGACGTGCGGGATGCTGGGCATCGATGGTGTTACTTTTGGGACTGTTGGTGGCTCACTTTTCTTGGGATGAGCTACGGGATGGAGATCCCCTTATGGTCTTGTTTGGGCTTCTTTATTGAGCATAAGGACTTGTATATACCTTCTTCTAGTACCCACTTCTTGGGTTTGGTTACTCTCCTTCTAGGAGAGGTGAAGACATGTGGGGTATGCCACGTGATTTCCGTGTCTAACTTGTCGTGGTTGGACGAGTCTACTCTCCTGCTATAGGTAGTGAAGACTCGATGGGAAGTTCATCTTCTCACCATTTCCAGCTCCTTATATCCGGACGAGTCTACCTTCTTTCCTCTTGTTGGGTTGAGTTGGACTCTTTACTGTACTCTTTAATGTACTTTCGTTTTTACTCCTTTACTTTTCCTTGTTCTCTCTACTGCTCACCCTTCGGTACCTCCTTTGTTGCTCCCTCGAGCCTTCGAGGTATCATACTAAGTATTTTTATACTCACCCCGGCTTGGGATTTTCCTGCACCTGATGTGCCCTTGCAGACGACGAACAGGTTGGTCGTGACTTCAGTGGAGCATTGGAGTTCGGGAGCTTGGACAACGTGCAGTGGTCGGAGTCGGGTTCCAGGTGGGGGACCTTTTCAGCTATTTTCTTTTGTTTACCTGTTTCCAGGTTGTGGCACTTTTCTGGTTGGGCGTGTGTTTTTCCACTTTTCTTTTCAGCTCTTACTTTATACTCTTTAGAGGTTGATGCACTCTTGTGGTTATTTATAGCAGTTGCCCTTTTTCTTTACTTGTCTTTTCTTTTACTCTTCACTTTTGCATTAAGTGTGCTGCGTGTGTGTGTGTACAGGTACTTAGGCAAAGGCCTCCTCGAGTTATTATGCCTTCGGCGCTGGTCGCCAGCCCCTGGCCTCTGGAGTCGGGCTTGGGGTAGTTGCAGCTCGAGCCCGGGTAGGGTCAGGTCGTGACAACAATATAGCGGAAAATTTTATAATTAAGCATAAACATTTAAGGTAATATATAACTAACAAAATCCTTTTAACCTTGAACTTCAGCATAATATGGAAAAAATAAAATGAAATAATGCCATTTACATATTCACATGGATATTATACTAATCTAATAATCACATGCAATATCAATAACCACTTTCATAATGATGGAATGCATAATGCCAAACTTTAATTTCTGTGTCAAGGCCTCGTGCCAAGACCTAAGGGATAACTGTAACCAGAACCCAAACCGGAGAGCCTCTGTAATCGGACTCCAACTCAGAGAGCCTCTGTAACCGGACTCCAACTCGGAGTGCCTCTAATAACCAGACACTAACCCAGAGTGCCTATAATAACCAGACACCAACCCAGAGTGCCTCTAATAACTGGACACTAACCCGGAGGGTCTTTTTTAACCGGACCCCAACCCGGAGGGATTACTTTTACCGGTCCCCAACCTGGAACATACTAGTCCAACACATTCATCTTAAGAAGAGGATGAAATATAACATAAACATTCATATTAAAACTAGCATACGAAATGCCAAAAAATTAATCATAAACCATTAATGGCATAAAAATAAATCATCCATAGTCAACCATATTACAAAACCTTAAATACAATATGGAATATTTGTATCATAATAAATCAACTTCAAAAAAGTGTAAAATTTATCAAAGGATGTTGACATAGATGAAATCAAAAATATTTGAGAGAAATATCTCTTTTTTTGAAATCATTTAAAAGTCACATAATTATAAAAGAAAACATTTACTTTGAAAATATTCTTATAAGCTTGTAAGGGAAGCTTCAAATATTTTTTTAATGGCAGAAAATAGTCGCACCCGCCGTATAAGCTTGTAAGGGAAATCTTCAAAGCTTGTAAGGGAATCTTCAAAGCTTGTAAGGGAAGATTCAAAGATTTTAGTTTTTGAAGATATCTAATCTTCAAAAATGGTTTTTTATTTATTTTTATGATAGATTAATATTATTAATTTATGAAACATTTATAAATTCTATTTCATAATTTTTATATTAATTTTTAAATTATAATGTCAAAATTAGCCTATGATGAAATTTTGAATTTTTTTGAAGTGTTTGATTCTTTAATGAATAATGAAATTAAAGATTTTTATCAAAAATTTCATTTTTATTTCTAGTATTTACTATAAAAATTTAAATTTTGGATTAGTTTTATAATTAAATTAGTTCTTATTTATTTAAAATAATCTAATTGTGGTTTATAAAATTAATTTCATACTTGAATTTAGTATAAAAAAAATTTTATACTTAAAAAGGTATTTTTCTGAAAAACCATTTTTCATCATGTTTTGTGTGTAATTTTAAATTAAGTCAATAAACTTATATTTTATGAAACATAAAAATTGGATTCAATATTTTTAAAAATTATTTTGAAATTATATAAATAGGGTACCCTTATTATTTGTCAATATGAATATTACCATTTGTAATTTTTGTTTCCATGATAAAGGGTAACTCATGCAATTAAAGTTAAAAATAAAATGATATGGGCATTAAATGATGATAACACTTGAATAAGAATTATTTTATGATTTTATCTCATATATAATCATGTAATTGTATAATATATGGCCTTTTGTTTCAATTTTATTGAGATCATTGCCTTTATAATATTTTATGTAAAGAAAATTAAAAAACATCACACTCTTATTTTTAAAAACTATAGTAATATTAACATGGGGATAACCAGAGGATATGTTCAGTTTTAAATATATTTTTTAATTATAATTAATTTCTATTTATCATGGTAATTTATTTTTAACTTTTAGTGTAAAATAATTACATTAAAGGCCTAAACTATGCTGAGGCAGTAATTATTCAATTAATTGAAAAATAAAATGGATGATATTTAAAGAATTAAAAGTAGTATAATATGAAATAATAGACATAAAACATGAATTTTATAGATAAAAATAACATTTTATTTATTTATTAAGAAAAATTATATGAGCTTCATTTGTGGTTTTAATGTTAAAAATATCATAGTAAATAAATAGTTCTAAAATTTACATTATTCATATTTTACGTAAATAATAATTTATTAAATTATAGAAAATTACTAAAGAAATATCTTCAAAAAATTTATTGTGATATATTTAAAAATAAAAACCATGGTCCATTTCTATTCCAATTATTCATTTATGGTAACTCTATTTAACCTCGAAGATTAAAAAACCCTGTCATAATGGTAATTGAAAAAATTGATATTGGGGGGGGGGGTTAAAAAAATGATATGGGTACATATGTGATTCAAAATTTTCTAGATTTTATTTTATGAGATGATTTTAACTCATACTCATATAATATTATAATATTATTAATTTCAAGCCATTTGGACATCAATATTAATATTTATTAATTTAGAATTTTATGAAATTCCAAGTGTGCCCCTCCCTTCTCTTATAAAAGGGAACTTCTTATTCTAATTTATTCACACTTTAAGAAAAATTTCCCCCCATATGAACTACCAAAAACCCATAACCAATTCCCTACTCACATCCAATATACCTTTGTTTTATCATAATACCCTCTTAGGACGACTTTTGGTGTAAACATTAATAGGTTGTCCTAAAAAGAAGTATAATTCTTAACTATTTTGTCTGTATTATTTAATGTTGTTAAAATATGATAAAAAAATAACAATAGTATCATAAATATACTAATATGTTATTGTTGGTCAGAGTGGATACTCAAGAGGGAGGGGGGGGGGGGGTTAATTTAGTTCCAATTAAAAATTTCTGTTAAAAAAAATTTCTATTAAAATCCCCCAATTAAAAACTAAGTTAAACTATTTTGAATTTTTAAAACTGTAAGGGTTCGATTAGGTTCTCAAAAGATTGATTAGGTCTCAGTTAATTTAATCAGAAGATTAAATTAGCTTCTTAAACTAACCTAATAATTTACTATAGTTACAAACACTTTCTAGATTAACTATCAAAGTAACTTTAAAACAATTTTATATTTCAAAGTAATTAACAATGGAATATTCAATATAGGTTAAAACCAAAATAAGTAAGCACATCAGTTTTAAAACAAGAGGTTCAGTCTCAAGCCGAGACTTAGTCCTTTCAACCAATTTATACAAATTTTGATCCACACCCAGGATCGGGGTAAACAATAGTACAGAGACTGTCCAGGTACTAAGACCTCTACCATAGTTCTTTGTGGGAACAAGAACAACAGCACATAGGCTATCTAGGTCACACTTGACCTCTACCACTATCCATAGTGGGATACAAGAGAGTTAAACTTGTTTAGTGTGAGGATTTAGAAATCCTCCAGTTTAGCACATGAGATAGTGTGTGTATAGAATATACAGAGTACACACACTGCTCAAAATGTGAATGAATGAAACAAAATAGAGCTAAACAAATTAAGATGAGTTTAGAATGCTCTATGTGTTGTAAATGAAGCTCTGGACTCCTTGGTTTGAAGAAGTTGAAGCTTTGAGTCCTTGTCTGGTTTTGTCAAGAAAAATAGAGTGTCGTAGTTCTATTCCTTCACTTCCAGTGTAGGTGTTAAGCTTGAATAGGGGAGTAATATTTGTAGCACTTTAGATTATTCTTTGAACTTCTGTTCTTGATGATTATGAGAGTTCTTCTAGTTCTCCATGTTTTCTTATTTTCATGTACGTGAGTATATTCTCTTCCTTTCTACGTGTGTTCGTGTCTTCTCATCATTTTCTCTAGTAGATTGATATCCCCTTTTATTCCTTGAGGTCAGACAAATGGGAATGATTACCTTTGACAGGTACGGGGTATGATTCCATAACATGCCAACAACTATCATTAAATAACATTAATTGCATTAAAATCATCTATTATGACTGTTATCAATATTCTAATAATATTGACAGAGTAGAGTTTGAGTAACAGTGACTGGTTAACAATCATCTTCCATCAGTAGCTCTCTGTTGGTGGACTGGTATCGGTAGCTCTAAGTATCAGTGAGCTCTCTATCAGTAGACTTGTAACAGTAATGGTTACTCAGTGTAACAGTAGCTTTGTGTATCAGTAACACCTTCTATCGATAGCTCTTCTTGTATCGGTAGCTATCTGTCCATATCAGCAGACTTGTATTTGTAGCTGTCTGTCGGTAGTTCTTCTTGTCTATCAGTAACTCGCTTGTACTAGTAGATGCTCATATCAATGACTCTGTCTGTATCGGTAACTATACTTATCGATAGACTTTGTATCCACAACTCTTTATCGGTGGACTTCATATTGATAGCTTGTCTGTATCGGTAGACTTGCATACCGGTAGACTTATACATACCTGTAGCTCTGTTCTATTCCAAAGACCAAGTGTCTGTTTGTTTGTAATAGTACTTGTGCATACCAATGCACTTAAAACTTATCTATTCAATGCAAAACATAACACTTATCTGTTCTATGCAACACATATGCAGATTGAGTTAGAATTATTTCAAAGTATATATAAACATAGATAAACATTTATTGACATATTCCAAAGATCATTTTGATATTCTTATCAACTCAATAGTTGAATGAAAAGGTAATTTATATATGAATGAACATTATTTTGGATTTTCAAAGCATATTAAAACATAATTGTGATTATCAAAATAGGTGAGGTCAACAATCTCCCCCTTTTTGATAATCACAACTTATGATATGATAATCCCAAAATAATTTGTAATGTATCAGAGGATATAGCATTAAATCCAATTGTATCAGAGATAATAATAAAAAAAAATAAAAACAATGTATAAGAATTATAAAACAAATGTATTAGAGGTATTATAAGGTAAAATTATATTTCTCATATATTTCTCATCGCCCCCCTTTGTCCTTCCATATTTTGTCATATCAAGTCTGTTCTCCCCCTTTGTGATTAGAAAAAATAAGGAAACAAACAAAGATAGAAATAACAGAATAGAAAAAAGAATAAGATCATTTGTATTTCATGGTGCAAAAAGATACAAAGAAATACAAAAAGGAAACAAAAGGAATACAAGTGATTCATATCAAATGTCTTAACCACTATTCAATTCACCTCCTGAATGTACACGTTGGATTTTCCTTTGGGATCCGAGGTAGACTTAGACTGTGTGGATGAAGGTGGAGGCTTAGGAACACTAGAAATGATCAGGGGAGGCTGGGCTACTAAAACTGTTACTGGCCTATACTGTGTAGCTATCTGAGTGATCATAGGAGTAAGGTTGAAGATGGCTTCTACTGGTGTCATCTGAGCAGGAGAAGTAACATGGGAAAAGGTAGGTAAAGCTGGAGGTACAATCACTATTCAAGAATCAACATGCAATAAGGGAAATAAGATATTTCTGAAATCCATAATGATCTCTCCTCCTCTCTCCATGGAAGAAATGAAATCATCCTTGTTTTCCATAAATTTGTCCAAAGCTGGAGTCAACTCTCTCAGCTTGCTGACTTGCTCTCTGAAAGCTTGAGAGACTGGAGGTAGCTTCATGTTCTCTAACATAAGATTGAAATGGTTGTTGAGCTGATGATTAGTGTAGACCCTTTGGAAATAGTAATCTACCCTGTCTTTTACTTCTTTATGAGAAGTAGAAGCTTCTCTCATATAATCTTGGACAATCTTCATTATATCTCTAGTGGTAGACACTAGTTGGGTCATGGCAGATGAGTCCACAGAGCTACTGGTTGAAGCTGAACCAAGATCCTCCTTCATCAAAGCTCTAATCTGATCCAATTCTATTGAAGGTCTCGATGCAAGAGAACCAATAGAAAAAGTCACAGTTTCCTTGAAACTCATAGTTAGCCCACTAATAATATTTTTCACAGCAGAATCCTGGGTGCTAACATGATTTGTTATGGAATGCTTAAACTCCTCAAAAACTGAGACCATTTGGCTGACTACACTCTTTACACAAGCCAAATCCTTGTCTAATTGGTATTTAGAACTCATATAGGATTCCAGAGAGACAACTGATCTCTTTAGAACTTCAAAATCCTCTTCCAAGATAGAAACCTGATTTTGGAAAGCTGTGATTTCATCCACTATCTCTGTCACAAAGGTTTACACATTTTAACCAATAGAGAGTTCAAAAGAATTTTCCATATCAATCATCTCTTCAACAAAGTGACTCTTTAACTTGACAATAGAAGTAATCAAAACCTCTTTCATCTCATCCTTCAAAGATTCTAAGTCATCCCTGGTGACTATATTAGCAGGAACACCAACAGGTGATCTTTCAGACACAATACTGGACACTGAGTAATTCATAACCGATTGAATGAATGACACTAAGGATGCTTCCATTTTTCTTATCTCTTCCACAAAATATGTCTTAAGATCAGACTTAAACTGATCTAGATCAGCTTTTCTTACCACATTCTCAGGTAATATGTCAGACAGAATATCATAATTAACATCCAGTCGACTGAGGGATGTCTCATTATCAGAGTCTGGGTAATCCAATCCAAAAACTAAAAACCCTGGGTCCTCTACCCAGTATTCAATATCAATAGCCACTGAAACACTACCAAATCTGGTTGGATTCTCCCCCTCAACTAGTGCATTTTCCTGTACAGCAATAGTACCCTCAGCTGCTCGGTCTTCCTTAGAAGAATCTTGCACAACCATATCCATTTCACCAATAGTAGGAGGCTCCTTAGAAATAGGTAAAGGTCTATCTACCTCAACAAGAACAGCCTCTAAAGGCACATCAGAACTTCTAATCAGATGACTCAAACTCAAGGTGGCAGAAGCAGATGCTTTAGTTTCAGATTCTCTTTCTTATTCCTCATTCTCTGGGGTAGCCTCTTCCTGATCTGATCTCTGCTGGTCTTCCTCATCCACAGGTGCCTCTTAATTTCTTACACCCAAAACAATTTCTATACTAGGTAGGTTCAAAGAAGCACTTCCCTTTTCTTGTGATACAATTTTAGGAGTTGGGCTAGGAGGCAAGTCCGGATCTCCTCCATTTTCTGCAGAGGAATCCTCCTCTTCTGAATCATCACTATACTGTGGATCCTCCTCATCAGGTCCTAGAACTGGATCCCTCACATCCTTAGGCCTAGAAGGATGAATCAAAGGATTAAACTTATCATATAAATTCTTATCATCAATAACCCACTCCCCTCTCTGTGGGTTCCTACTTATCTTCATGTACTTACACACTATGCTTTTGATACAAAAGTTGTTTCTTACCACCACTATCTCATCCTAAGACTCAGCTACTCCCTTTACTTTAATCATAACCGAAATGAACTTGGAAAAGAATAAAGCATTGGTCTTTGATTTGGGTCTGGTCATATCCTCCATTTGAATCATTAGAAGCCTGCACAGATTCACCATCACACCATGTCTCAAGATATGTAATAGATAGATATCTTGATATCTCAAATTTTCAAAGTCCCCTCTTCTTGGAATTAGCACATATTGCACAAATTTGAACAAAAATATGTTTTCTCCATCCATTTCAGCAGCCACCACCTTTCCCTGCTTTCCACTACCAGTGAGATCCTCTAAGGAAGTCTCATAATCAAATATGTCAATTGTAGGTGGTACTGTCTTCGATGAATATCCAAAAAATCCTTCATGTGGTACTCTCAGGTACTCAACCCACTCTATAGATGAAATAGCTATTTCCTTTCCATTTACCCATGAAATCATTATATTTTCCTCATTGGATTTCTCAAAACTAACAAACTCATAGAACCGTTTTACTAGATTTTGATAGTGTAGAGGCCATTGTTATTTGAGAAGCATTCTACCCATTTCTGATCTTCCATCACCTCTAGAACCAACGATTTACTTGACATCTTCCATTCTGCGCATAGCTCTTTCTCGATTAAAATATCTCTATTTTGTAAATGTGGGTTCACTAGATGCCTCCCCGACCTTGTTCTACTAACACTGCTACTTGCTTCAGGCATTTTATTCTACTTCTTTGCATTCGTCTCATCAAAGTTAGCTCTGACAGTTGAAAGTTTGGTTTTTCCATCTCTGGATTGGAGAAGTTAGGGTTCTCTTGAGATTCGGGGATTCAAGGAGTTGGGTTTGAGAGAGGAGAATTAGGTGGATTGAGAAGTAACTAAGATATAGTTTTTTATCATTTAAGAATCATAAAATAAATAATTAAAATATAATAAGTAAATTATAAATGATAAAGATTCTGGCGGCTAAAGACAGAAGTTTAAAACAGTGCATACTAACAGTAGGGTATACAGGTGATAATTCCTAACAGTGAGGTCCAATAACAATGAGTTATATCAGTGAGGTTCATACTGGTGAGGTATAACAGTGAGGTTTCATACCGGTGAGGTATAATAGTGAGGTTTCATAGCGATGAGGTATAACAGTGAGGTTTCATACTGGTGAGGTATAACAGTGAGGTTTCATACCGGTGAGGTATAACAGTGAGGTTTCATACCGGTGAGGTATAATAGTGAGGTTTCATACCGGTGAGGTTTCTAACGAAAATAGTCTATCATTCCTAATTCATTTCTAAATTACGTTAACCTATCCGAACTTAAAGGCTTGGTGAAAATTTCAGCTAATTGATGTTCAGTACGTATAAATTCAAGAGTAATATCACCTTTTTGGTAATGATCTTTCAAAAAATGGTTCCTTACATCAATGTGTTTGGTCCTAGAGTGAGACACATGATTCTTAGATATGTTAATTGAATTAGGGTTATCAAAATTTATTGATACATGTTTAGAATCATATCCATATTCCAAAAAAGTATGTTTCATCCACAGAATTTGTGCACAGCAACTACCAGCAGCAATGTACTCAGCTTCAGCAGTAGACAATGCAACGAAATTCTGCTTCTTTCTACACCCAGATACTAGGGACTTACCTAGAATATAACATGTTCCATAAGTGATCTTTTTATCTAACTTGAAACTAGAAAAGTCTGCATCTGAATAACTTATTAAATCAAAAGATTATCCTTTTGGATAAAACAAACCTAAATTTACAGTATGTTTAAGATATTTGAAAATTCTTTTAACAGCAAGAAAATGGTATTATTTTGGATTATCTTGAAATCTTTCACACATACACACTCTAAACATAATATCTGGTCGACTAGCAGTAAGGTATAGTAGAATTACAATCATGCCTCTGTAATTGGTTTGATCAACTGGTTTCCTAGATTCATCAATGTCCAACTTTCAAGTAGTACTCATAGGTGTGTCACTTTCCTTAATACTGTCCAAACCAAAAAAATTTAAAAGAGTTTTTGTATATTTACTTTAATTTAAAATAATATGATTTTCATTTTAAAAAACATGAAATTCAAGAAACTATTTGAGTTCTCCCATTAAACTCATTTCAAATTCATTTTGCATACTGTTTGAAAAATCAATGCACAAAGTATTTTTAGAATATCCAAAAATAATATCATCAACATAAATTTGTACTATCAAAACATCTTTAGAAATTCTTTTGATAAAGAGATTTGGATCACCAATCCCTTTTGTAAAACCTTTTGAAATAGGAAAATTACTAAGTCTATCATACCAAGCTCGTGGAGCTTGTTTCAAACCATATAAAGCTTTAGATAGCTTAAAAACTCAATTTGTAAAATGAGTATTAGTAAATCTAGGTGGTTGTTAAAAAAACATCTTCAATTATAAAACCATTTAGAAAAGCACTTTTAACAAGCATTTGATATAACTTGAAATTTAAATGAGCAGCATAGGCAAGTAGAATCCTAATAGATTCTAATCTAGCTAAAGGGGCAAAGGTTTCCTCATAGTCTATTCCTTCATCTTGACTATACCCTTGTGAAACTAGCCTTGATTTGTTTCTAACTATATTTACAGACTCATCAAATTTGTTTCTAAAAACCCATTTAGTGCCTATGGTCAAAGTGTCCTTAGGTCTGTCAACTAATTCCCAGACTTTGTTTCTTTCAAATTGATTTAATTATTCTTGCATATCCATTACCCAAAATTCATCATTGATTGCATCATTTATATTTTTAGGTTCTAACTTTGAAAGAAAAGCTTGATGTTCAACCTGGTTTCTTAGAGAATCTCTAGTCTGTGTCCCTCTATCAAGATTAACAACAACAGCATCTAAAGGATGATTCTTTAGAATCCTACTTGATCTAGTAAAGGTAGGACTAGAAATTTAAGGTTCTTCTCTAGATTCAGGCTCTATAGAAACAGGTTCTGGAAAGTTTTCAGAACTGAATGTCTTTATAATAGGTTTATTGATTTTATCATTAAGGTTCAAAACAGACAAATCTTCTTTAAGATTTTCAATGGAAGATTTGGGTTCATGTGGATCAGTTTCACCAAACTTGATGTGAACAGATTCTTCCACACATTTGGTTCTTTTATTAAAAACTCTATAAGATTTACTAGTAATTGAATAACCTAGGAAAATTCCATTATCACTCTTGGGTGCAAACTTTTCAGGATTATCTTATGTTTTGAGAATAAAGACTTTGCAACCAATAACTTTAAAGTAATTAACCTTAGGTTTCCTATGGTTCCACAACTCATAAGGGGTCTTTTTGAGAAAAGGTCTAATCAAGACTCTATTAATAATACAACAAGCTGTATTTATAGCTTCAACCCAAAATTAAATTGGTAGGTCATACTCATTAAGCATAGTTCTTGTAATCTCTTGAAGAGTTCTATTTATTCTTTATACTACACCATTCTGCTGAGGTGTTCTAGGGGCAGAGAAATTGTGACTAGAGAAATTGTATGAGAAATAAGATTCAAACTCTTGATTTTCAAACTCACAACCATGATCACTTCTCAAAGTCTTAATCTTAAGTCCACTAAGGTTTTCTATAGACTTGGAATATTTAATAAAGTAAGAACAAGATTCACTTTTGTGAGCTAAGAAGTATACCCAAGTGTACCTAGAATAGTAATCTACTAAGACATAGACATAATGCTTCCCATTTAAAATAGAAACTCTAGAGGGTCCAAACAAGTCCATGTGAACCAACTCGAGAGGTTGAGAAGTTAAAACTTCTTTATTTGATTTAAAAGAAACTTTATGTTGCTTTCCATTTTGAAAGGGATTACAAACTTTATCACCTAGGAATTTAAGTTTAGGAAGGTCACTAACTAAGTTTTTCTTAGTCAGTTTTCTAAGTGATTGAATGTTGCAATGTCCTAATCTTTTGTTCCATATCCAAGACTCTTTATGAAAAGAATTTAAGAAAGTAATGTTTTGTTTAGCCAAGTCATTCAAATCAACAACATAATCATTTTCATTTCTCAAAGCAGAAAATACTAAAATATTTTTAGAATTAAAAACATTACCAGAATCATTTTCAAATTTAACATTGAAACCATCATTAGACAACTGATAAATACTTAACATGTTATACTTAAGTCCATCAACAAATAACACTTTGGAAATTAAAACTGAATCAGTGTTACCAATCTGGCCTAAGCCGATGATTTTTCCTTTTGAATTATCACCAAAGGTGACACGATCTCCATCAACTTTGATTAAACTATTGAAGCATGAGTAATCTCCAGTAATATGCCTTGATCATCCACTATCCAAGTACCATACCTTCTTATGGGAACTTTTCAGGCAAGTTTCCTACAAAACAGGTTTAAACAGAAAATGATTTTGGTACCTAGATTTTCTTGGGTCCAGACAGGTTAGCAAGAAAAATTTTTGGTACCCAAATTTGTATAATGGGTCTCATATAGTCAATAGATTCAAAAGATTTTGAAAGTTAAACTTTATTTGATCAATAAAAATGTGAATAACTAGTTCAAGATTATGTATTTCCAGAACTAGAACTAGCAGCATTCTGTCCAGATTTAGGAATAAGTCTATTTTTAGTAATTTTTCTCTGTCCAGGCTGATAGCCTATTCCAGTGGTATATTTTGGTTCAATTTTTTTTCTAGCATTTGAGTTAGAGTATTATTTCCATTTGTGAATTTCTCTAATTCCTTCCTCAATTTATCATTAGACAATTTCAGTTCAGTATTTTCCTTAAGTAATTGATAATTCTTTTCCTTTTCTATGTCAAGTGAAGATTTAACAGAGCTGGTCAAAGCATATAGTTTCTTCAAGGTCTTATACTTGTCCTTCAATTCATTACAGGTTTCTTCTAGCATATTAAAATATTCAAACAATTCATATTTAGACATATTATCATTACTACATTCATTCCAAGAATAATAATCATTCAGCATAGGGGAAACAAGTACCTCAGAAGTATTAGTCATGAAACACATGTTGGCACGATATTTTTCAGGATCAGAAACTTCAGACTCACTTGTGCTATCTTCTGAAGTACTCCAGGTTTCCTTCATTTCTTTTTTATATTTTCTGTCCTTGTAGTCATATTTCTTCTTGAACTTTAACTTCAGGAAGTCTTCCTTAATGTGTCCTTTCCTTTTGCATTCATAACATACTATCTCATCATCCTTATCAGCTTTCTTCCAATCCTTCTTCCAATGACCTTTTCTATCATATTTTCCTTTATAATTTGGTTTTTGGAAGAATTTCTTCTTCCTGTAGAACTTATTGAACCATCTGGCTATCTGAGCCATCTCTTCATCACTATCATAATCTTAAACTTCACTTTTTGAGCTTTCAGTAGGTATGTGAACTTTCTCCTTGTCCTTGCTCTTTGAGGTAGTAGATTTAAATGCTACTGACTTCCTTTTTGGTTCATCATCTTATTCCTTGTTTAATTTTATTTCTTCTTCATACATCATCAACTTACCAATTAATTATTTAACAGGCAGTGAACTTATATCACACAATTCTCTTATTGAACCAGATCTGCCTCTCCATCTTTCTGGAAGACATCGTAGTATTCTCATAATCTTCTCCTTTGCAGGAACAACTTTTCCAAGTGAGCTCATAGTATTGAAAATCTCATTGAACCTGAGATACATGTCAGAAATAGGTTCATCATACTTCATTTTAAAATTATCATACTTAATAGTATAGGTGTTTAGTCTCATTTCTGTAAAATTGGTTGTTCCTTCATGGGAAATGGCCAAAGTGTCCCAGATTTCATAAGTAGTTTTACAAGCAGATATTCTATTAAATTCCTCATCACTTAAAGCACAATATAAATCATTCATTGATTTAAAATTATTATTGTAAGAAATTTTAGTAGGTTCATCCCAAGTGGTACTTCTGGTTTCTGGAATCTTATATTGAGTCTCTATAGCAGTACAGATTTCAAATCCCATTCTTTCCAAATGAATTTTCATTTTAAATTTTTATTGGGCATAATTTGTACCATTAAAGAATAGTGGACTATTGGTAGCATCACTTTCAAGTCTATTATCAATAATTATATTTTTGAAAATATATTTAAAGAGATAAAATTTAGAACTAATATAAATTTAAGATATTTAAGATACAACTAAAATCACAATTGAAAAATAGAGTATCTGGATATCATTTATAAATAACAAACAACCTTCCTCTGATACCAAATGTTGGTCGGAGTGGATAATCAAGAGGGGGGGGGGTGAATTGAGTTCCAATTAAAAATATCTGTTAAAAAATATTTCTATTAAAATCCCCCAATTAAAAACTAAGTTAAACTATAGTGAATTTGTAAAATTTTAAGGGTTCGATTAGGTTCTCAAAAGATTGATTTGGTCTTAGTTAATTTAATCAGACGATTAAATTATCTTTTGAAACTAACCTACTGATTTACAAAAGTTACAAACACTTGCTAGATTAACTATCAAAGTAAATTTAAAACAAATTTATATTTCAAAGTAATTAGCAGCGGAATATTCAATATAGGTTAAAACCAAAATAAGTAATCACAATAGTTTTAAATCAAGTGGTTTAGTCTCAAGCCGATACTTAGTCCTCTCAAACAATTTATATAAATTTTTATCCACATCCTGGATTGGGGTAAAAAACAATACAGAGACTATTCCTGTACTAAGACCTCTACCACAGTTCTTCATGGGATCAAGAACAATAGCACATAGGCTATCCAGGTCACACTTGACCTCTACCACAATCCACAGTGGGATAGAAGAGAGTTAAAGAAGTTTAGTGTGAGGATTTAGAAATCCTTCAGTTTAGCACAGGAGACAGTTTGTGTATAGAATATACAGAGTACACACACTTCTCAAAATGTGAATGAATGAAACACAATAGAGATAAACAAATAAAGATGAGTTTAGAATGCTCTATGTGTTGTATGTGAAGCTCTGGACTCCTTGGTTTAAAGCAGTTGAAGCTTTGAGTCCTTCTCAGGTTTTTTTTTCAAGAAAAACAGAGTGTCGTAGTTCTGTTACTTCACTTCCAGTGTAGGTTTTCAGCTTGAGTAGGAGAGTATTCTTTGTAGAACTTAAGCTACTTCTTTGAACTTTTGTTCTTGATGAGTATGAGAGTTATTCTAGTTCTCCGTGTGTTCTTCTTTGCATGTACGTGTGTATATTCTCTTCCTTTCTATGTGTGTTCGTGTCTTCTCATCATTTTCTCTAGTAGCTTGATATCCCCTTTTATTCCTTGAGGTCAGAAAAATGGGAATGATTACCTTTGACAGGTACGAGGTACGATTCCCTGACATGCCAACAACTATCATTAAATAAAATTAATTTCACTAAAATCATAAAATATGACCGTTAGCATTATTATAATAATATTGAAAAAGTATAGAGTTTGAGTAACAGTGACTAGTTAACAGTCATCTTCCATCAGTAGCTCTCTGTTGGTGGACTTGTATCGGTAGCTCTAAGTATCAGTGAGCTCTCTATCAGTAGACTTGTAACAGTAATGGTTACTCAGTGTAATAGTATCTTTGCGTATCAGTAACACCTTATATCAATATATTTTCTTGTATCGGTAGCTGTCTGTCCATATCAGTAGACTTGTATTTGTAGCTGTCTGTCGATAGTTCTTCTTGTCTATCAGTAACTCGCTTGTACCAGTAGATGCTCATATCAGTGACTCTGTCTGTATCAGTAACTATACTTATCGATAGACTTTGTATCCATAGCTCTTTATCGGTGGACTTCATATTGATAGCTTGTCTGTATCAATAGACTTACATACTAGTAGAATTATACATACCTGTAGCTCTGTTCTATACCGAAGACCAAGTGTCTGTTTGTCTGTTACAATACTTGTGCATACCAATGGACTTAACACTTATCTGTTCAATGCAACCCATAACACTTATCTGTTCTATGAAACACATATGCAGATTGAGTTAGAATTATTTCAAAGTACATATAAACATAGATAAACATTTATTGACATATTCCAAAGATCATTTTGATATTCTTATCAACTCAATAGTAGAATGAAAAAGTAATTAATATATGAATGAACATTATTTTGAATTTTCAAAGCATATTAAAACATAATTGAGATTATCAAAACAGGTGAGGCCAAAATTTATTATTTTTATGTTTTAACTTATATCCATATCCATACACCATCAAATGTGAATTTAATGCATCATTCATGTGTATGGAAGATTAACACCTCACAGATCGATGAAATCTGTTTTAAGTCACCACATCTCATGACTAGTAATAATGATATATTTAATGTTTATATATGATAATAATGATATATTTATCATTCTATAAATATAATATAACACCTATTTTCTCACCATTTCAATCATTGAAAAATGATAACGGCGTTCGTGCTTAAGTGTGGATCACCACCTCCATGAAGCGATGTGATTCGTTTTTCATCACAACATAACATGAATTATTTCTATAAGTATATTTAAAGAAATAATTTGGTATTTATGATATTATTTTAATTATTTAAATATAAAATAATTCTTTTTTTCTTTCCATAATTATCATTGGAGAATTGAATGGTTACTCATGCATAAGTACGACCTACCACCTCCATGATTGTAATGTAGTTTATTTTTCATATCCATAATTCTAGGTTTTTTAAAAGTATAAATGATATATAAAAATTATAATTATTCAATTATTATTATTTGTGATTTTATGGAAAATTATCACTTTTACTATAGTCAACACACAAAAGTTTTTTTTAAAATTATGAACTGAATGTCTTGAAAATACCCGACATGGACTTAACTGATTAAGTAAATAAATATATCATTTAAATAAAAACATTATTGATTAAGGATAAGGTATTATACTTTTAGATTATTATTATTAAATCAAATAATTTATATGAGTTCATTATACAAGATTTAAAGAATGTAGATTGAATGTTTGGACACAAGGTAAGGGATTTCATATCAATTTACTTTTATTGAGGCATATTAATTTTCTTTCTACCTAATTTATTTTATATTATGTATATTATTCCCCTTTTATATGTTTTATGATGAATAATTTATAATTTATTATATTTTATGTTTCAAATTTATTTATTTTCTCCAAGAGGATTTTACTTGAAAGTTGCCAAGTGGTAAAATGATTCTAAACAAAATTTCCATTCATTGGGTTATAACTCTTCTAAATTGACTTTATTATTTCTTGATTATGTTTAATATTATCTAAATTTTTTTTTCATATTTTTAAACTTGTTTTTCGTGTATTTATTCTTTTCACACATAATATCTTCATTGATTAATTCTCTAATAAATGATATGATCTTTGTATGGGTTATTTATCTCAAATTCACTTTCCTGGAGACATACGTTTATGATATACACATATATTAATTTATGAGGTGTTTTTACTTACCAATTAAACTTGTTAAATCATGAATATAATTATGTTATTTATATAGAAAGATTCATTTGATGTTATTATTTCAAGTGTCTTATGATATAATGGATACCAAAGTGGGAAAAGCCTTATGTTATAATCTTTTTTGTCTCTGGGATTGTTTATATTTAAAGTTACTTGGGGGGAAATAATATGCACTTATTTATTGAAATAAATATATTTTATTCATCTCCAGGTATTAGTGTGGTTTACATGTTTAATTTCTATTTACTCCCTTTTTTATTAAATAAACAACATGAAAGTTGTTTATAAGTGATACTGATAATGTATTTTTATTTGGATCAGGAATATTTCCCTTCCATAACATTTTTTTAAAATGCTTTCAAGAAAGTTATTTTATAAAAATAAATGATTTCATGAAACTATTTTAAATTTAATTTTACCTTTAATTTTTATAAAAAAGAAATTTCTTCACATCTTCCAAACGGGTCACTTTTGGTTCCATTTCACAAATTTTTTTAAAGAATGTTTATAATTAATGTCAATGACATGAATGGATTTCCCTCCATAATTAATATTATTTCCCTAAAATTTTATTTTATATTTTCCCTTGGTTATTTTAAAATAAAATTATTTTCACATTATTTTATAATTTTTTAGTTTTTAATAGTTATTTTCAATGTGAAAAGGGTATTTTCTAAAAAAATTGTCTTAATGATCCATTAATGGTATTTCCATTCATCAATGTCAACAACACTTGATATTAGTTACACTCCATTAGGGATATTTTGTAATGGTACCATCCTTTTTATTTTATTGGATGGATTATAAGATTGTTAGGGAACACTATTCTTTTCCTTGGGTGAATTGAGAAATGAATGACCAGTTATTTTTGGTATAATGAAAAGTAAAATATTATAATTGTTATATTCTTGAATGGCACTTTGAAATTATTTAAGATGAATGGGTGGTCCTGATACAACTCATATAAAGTATTAAACCCCATTATTGATCATAATGAAAGGGTGATTCTGATATATATTATATGATGGGTGTGCCTAAATGACCCTCTAATGCATTGGATAATATTCACTCTATTAATAGTTTTTTAAGGATAAAGTTACCACTTTTTTTCTCCTATGGATTTAATGGAGATACAATTATTTATAATATGAGTTTAAAATGAGCTATGAAGATAATGTTCCATGATACCAACCCATTTTTCTCTATGCTCTATATGGGATATAAATAATTATTTTGATCATGATTGATATCACATGGATCGTGATAATTGATTTCAATGAACCCTTCATTTATTAAAACTTTATTCCATGTTTCATTACTGATGATATATATATTGATGGGTATGAATTCCCTTATGCTATGACCATGAACTTTTATTATTTCATCATTCCCTTTAACAATATTATTCTAAATGAGGATATTAAATTGTTAAAGATTATTTTTACCCTTATTATGAATTTTAGCTCTCCCTTTTTATATATACTTTTTCCCAGGTTTTGCAGAGTGTTGATAAATTATTTGAGTCTAGAAATTTTTTATATGTGAAGAACTTTTTGAGAGATGTTTAAGACTTATTATGGAACATGAAAAATGGGTATAGTGGAAAAATACTCTCTTGAATACATTAGCGTTTTTTATGAAATTGTTTTTCCTAATTATTTGAAACACTAACAAATGGACCTTGGGAATGTAAGTAACCCAATATTTCCTTTTGATGTTTTATGTTTCAGATGGAAAAAATTGGGTCACATTTATCTATATCAAATCTAGAAATGTAATGATTACATTGTTAGCACTGGATCTGGGAGTGAGGGTTTTGGTATGCTATAATTTTCTATACAAAATGATCATTTTTCATGATTTTATAATTTTTTCTTCTAAATTTACAAACCACCAATTTACATTTTAGAACATAAGTTATTTTTTATTCTATTTTTTTAAAACATTATAAATTTATTAATTTAAAATTATTTTTTATCATTATTTGAAAATTAATATTAGAAAATGCATTTAAAATTAGAAATCTATAGGTTCAAATTATGTCATAATGACCAATTTATTTTCATTCAGAAAGGATTAAATATTTTGTTAAAAATTATTCACCTTGGTTAAAATCAAAAGGGGTAAAGAGGTTTTAAACAAGTGTGAATGGCCAAAAAAATATATAAGAATGTATTATTGAGGCCTTTCACAATATAATGCATCCAAATCTATATTATTTCCCAATTTTGGCGCCACTTTAATTTAGATTTACTTCCCATTATTGAAATATATTGTGTATTTAAAAAATTCCATCCCTTTTCACTTATAAAAGTAGAACTCATCTTATCATTTCCCCTAACAAAACAACCCACATAGTTTAGATAAAGCACTATAAAAAACCTCCCTTCAAATTAATATCTTCCATCAATTATTTCTAGGCTTCCCAAAGGAAAATTCCTCAAAGTTTTAACCCCTGGAGATAATCCATGAAGTGAGTTATAAATTTATAACCACTAATTTCTCATTTCTATTTCATTATTTGTAATTATTCCTAAAATTCCATCACACAATCATAAAGTGATAAAGTAGGTGCCATTATTATACTGGTTTGATATTATAATGGTATTAAAGAAATAAAAAACTTCCCCTTTTTTATTAAGTAAAAAGAAATCATCAATCATTCTTTGTGTGGACTACCGCCACCTCGACCCAACATGTTTCATTTTCAATCACAACTATTACATCCCCCGATTTGACACTCTCTCACGTGGAAAAAAAGGGTTGGTCATGAGACCTCAAGAATAGATTCCTATATGCTAGAGTCTACGGACTAGCAACAGGGGTGTGAAATGTATAGTGGAGAGACTATACCCCTACTATGAAGTGTCATTGTAGTAGAAAATAAACCACACAAACGAAAGAAATAAAAGTTTAGACATGGAATAAGAGAACAATAAGATACAACTGAATAATACAATAAATAATAAAGTATTAATGTAATTATGTGATGAAATGTAACAAAATATTATGCTAGAAACAATACAAGTAAAAGACTAGTTGTCTCAAATATAGACTCAAAAGTCCCCAGTACCGAACCCCACATCAGTCCCACATCCAAACTCCAACCTATCGAGTAAGAAAACAATCAACAACAATGTCCATTGCCCTTATCTAAACCTATATTGATGTAATATTCTCGGGTACCAAAAAACATCCCAAATTGGATGGGAGTATAACTTAATAGGCAGACACCACCATGTTAAAAAAAACAGTCTACTAAGAAGTGTATTAAATAAAGTGATAAACAAGTGTATTAATTAATTCAACAATTAATAAAATACAACAAAAACCTACTTTGGATATATGGTAGAATATTTTTGATCATTTCTTACAACCATTCCAACCATAATCATATAACCATTGTAAAATAACCTTCTTTGGTGCCATGCCCGAATATCTCAGAGCATGTCTTATGATCTTTCCAACTTCCACCATATAACTGTAGTATAGTCACAAAAATATAGATCAAAGACCTATAATAATTACAACATCTAGGTAAAATCCCTATAAGAATTACAATATAGGACTGGGTAAAGCCCACTCTCTATAAGAATTAGAACATCCAGGTCAAATACATAATAATTACAATATGGGACCTTGCCGAGCCTACTCAATATCATCATTACAACATATAAATATTAAAGTGACAAGGCCAAGCATGATATATAATCATTTCAGCATGGAACACAAGTCCTATCATACATCATGGATATCACAATATCACATCCTAAATCACAATAGATAATTTTTAAAATTACCATTTATATTATATATAACACTTTAAATTAAATCACAATTGAAAGTAATAACAATAATCAATAAGCCACAACATTGGGATTCTATATCAAGCAATCACTTAAGGTCTCATGTCATACTAAACACACATTAAAAAATTATCCAATTAAATTATATTCATGGTTCGCTCACCCCATAGGTAACCATAAGCGATTTTATAAGCCAATTGAAACCAAATTAATTCGTGGAATAATCCCATCCATTATTTAATTAACTTAGGATCATTTTACATTGGCATAATCACAATATTTCAAAATCTTGGAAATTATCAAACCATAGGATTCATATTAATAACCCTACCTTTACCTGAAAATCCAACAGTACTTCCAATGTAAAACAACCAAGATGAAGAAGGTGAGGATGATCTCCAAGAGAATAATAGATCAAAAATAATAAAGATAGAATCAAACAGTGCACATGGTCAAAGGATTTCACCATAACAGTTGGTGAACTGAAGAAAAGAAGGGAGAAACTGGACCAAAACAACTTATCAGGGATTGAATGTGTTATTGGGACATTTGGAAGGAGGGTTGGCACTCCAAAATTTCTTGTAGGGTTTCCCCAGGTTAAGAGGAGAATAGATGCATAAAATTTGAATAAGATTCAACCACACACCATAATCTAAAATATTAGGTTAGGGAATTACATGATATATAATATTGTTACAAATCAAGTAAATCTTTTTAATGGGATACTCTGAAAAACCCATCACCATAGATTATTTTTATTAAAATAACCAAACATTAAATGATGTTTAATCAATTTACGTAGCGTGTAAATGTTCTGCAGATTGTTTTTTATCCCATTTACCTTTTAACAATCTGAACCTACTTTAAATCATCAAAACATACCAAGAATTCTTGATGACACTTAACCCATTTATACCCAGACTCCATTAATTGAAAAAAACATTTATCCCTGAACTTTAGGTCATTTTTCCCAACAATGTATCTCTGTCTCTGGACAATACTTGACCACTGTGGATCAAATGAAAAACTCAAAGAGGAACGTACCTAAAAAACATAGGATGTTAAAGCCTCCCCACCATATATCATCTCATCCCCGAGTTTCTCTAAGAATCACCGTGAGGTCTCTATGAAAAAGTCTTGCCAATGTGTTCAGACATCAGACTCCCTCTCTAAGGTCTCCCTCTGAGCTCACCTATTCTACCACTTCACTTGAACAAATGATATAGTCTTACCCCAAATATATTTTTCACTACAAACTACAAATTGTATCAGATGATCCTCAAAGGAAGCATAAAAAAATCTTGAAGTTAGATATGTATATAACATGGGAAGGGTCTAGATGATATCTCCATAGCTATGACATATGGGACACATCATTCATGGAATTGTAGTGTTATTAAAGGTCTAAATAGTATGCCACTGGACTGGCCCTTGACACTATATTAATTGGTTTGACAAACCACATTGATAGTTTTCCCTATTTACTGATACAAAGTTTCCCTAACCTATTCAACACTTGAAGGAAGACATGATGAAAAACCTTGAATTCTAGAGGTCCTCTCCAATAGTCAGCATAAAAAATCTATTTGCTCTATATGGTCACCAATCACTATCTAATTAAATAAACCTACTCATATGTTTCCTGCAAGAGACTAGGCCCAACAAGTGCTGACTCAACTACCTCCAACCAACAAAGAGGTGAATGACTTGAAATAAAAATACTAAAAAGGTGCAATTTGGATCGATTTTTTGATTCTATTATTATATTCAAACTCTATGAGTGCCATATGTTGTTACCATGAGCCACCAAAATCCAAAACATAGGCTTGTAATATATTCTATAGAACCTAAATAGTCCACTCACATTAACCATCAGTCTAAGGATGATAGGATATTCCTAAAAGAACCCTCGATCTCAAAGCCTTATGAAGACCCTTCTAGAAATGAGATGTGAAATGAGGATCTCTATATGAAATGATACTACTCAAAACACCATGGAAATAAACCACCTCATGCACATAAAGAATACTTATATCATCAATTGATAATGCTTACCTAAAAGGTAATAAGTGGTACACCATCATCAATCGATCCAAAATAACCCATAAAACATCATTCTTACATGTTTTCCTGGGTAATCCTATCACAAAATCCATTGTAAAATCATCCCATTTTCACTCAGGAATGGGAAAAGGCTTCCAAATCCTAGCTAGCCTCTGATGTTCAGCTTTTATCTACTGAGAAGTGAAGCATATAGCCATAAATTTTTACACCTCCTTATTCATTCCTAACCACTAATACAATCTATGGAGACCATGATATATATTTGTTAAATCATGATGTACCACCCATCTAGAAGATAGAAACTCCATCATCATCTCCTCATGTAAGCCCGTAGGAACCCATACTCATCCATAGAAAAGAAGAAAATTTCCAATACCAAGAGACCATCTTGATGGTGTCTCCTCACCATATAATTTTTCTCTTAGAACCGAGCCCTTTGGATCAATGTACTGATTAGTCTTATTCCATTCCAAAATCATGGGTATAACAGATGTCTAACCCATAGCTACCCATCCCTAAGACTCATGAACATCTAGATTCATGTCTTCAAAGAGGGTTATTATCCTAAAATTATCACAATACTCCTATACTACATTTGTTTGTTTCATTTGGATCAAGGCATCAACAACGATGCTTCCCTTTCCTGATGTATAAACCAATTCAAAGTTTAAAGATTATAGATAATCAAACTCCCTCTTCTGTCGAAGGTTAAGGTCTCACTGAGAAAAGATGTACCTGAGGCTCTTATGGTACGTGTATACCACAAAAATCTCACCCATGAGAAAATTTATCCAAGATGTTAGGGCATGTACCACTACTGCTAACTCTAGATTGTTAGTAGGGTAATTCCTCTCATGCAGTATCAGTTGCCTGGATCCACAAGCAACCACTCGACCATCCCTCATTAGAAATTCTCTGATTCAAACTTTGGATACATCACAATACATGGTATATTATTTACTCTAAATAGGAAAAGTTAGGACATCTGCTAAGGTTATCCTTTCTTTGAAACACTAAAAACCTCTCTCTTAGGAATCAAAACAAATAAAACTTCACCACTTTCTTAGTCAGCCTAGACATTAGCGCTACTAACAGGGAGAAATCTTAGATAAAGTGCTTATAATATCCTACTCAACACATAAACCTTCGAAGACTAAATATGTTCTAAGGTTGTTCCCAAGATACTATGGATACAACATTCTTTAGGTTTACAGACACTCTTGCCTCTGATATGACTTGACCTAAGAAGTGAAATTTATTAATTTATAAACTTCATTTGTTTATATTGGAATAAATCCAATGCTCTCTCAATGTATTCAAGATGATTTCAAGATTCTTGGAATGATCATCAGTTGAGTGGGAGTTCACTAAGACATCTTAGACAAAAACCACCAAAAATTGGTCCAGAAAAAGATGAAATATCCTATTCATTAAGGCCATGAATACTGTTGGTGTGTTAGTCAACCTAAACGTCATCATATTGAATTCATACAAGCCATAAATATTCTTAAAAGTACTTTGAGGTATGTAAAATGGTCTCAATATCAACAGATGATATCCTAATCTGAAGTCAATCTTGGATAATACCTTATCACCTGTCAACTGATAAAAAAGGTCATCAATGTGTAGAAGAGGATACTGATTCCTGACTATTATCTTTTTCAACCTCCGATAATCCACACATATGCACAATGACCCATCAACCTTCTTGGTGAAGAGAACTGAAGAAACCCAAGGAGATATACTAGGATATATGAATCCTTTTATTCTAAATATTCCAACTGAACTTTCAGCTCCTAAATCTATACTGGTGCTATTTTATAATGTGGGATAAAAATTTTCTCTGCTCCCAACACCAAATAGACTATGAAATCAATCTCTCACTCAGGTGGTAAGCCATATAACTTATCAAGAAACAAATATTGAAATGTTCTACCACTGGAGGAAAAGAATCATGCCACACTACAATATAATATAGAGAAATACCATATATCTGATCCATGATAAAATATAATATGTCCTAAATTAGTCCTATATGACCAGACTGGAGATCCCAATCACCCTGATGAGAAATGATTCATCCTTTTGGAGATAGAAAGGAAAACATCCTCCTATAATATTTGATATGATCTTGGTATTGAACTAACCAATCTATACTAGGAATCATGTAAAAGCCTTTAATTTTCATCACGAATGGTTCAAAAAAGCAACGATAACCACCAATCCCTAGAGAAAATTCCTTAAAATGTATGATATTCTCTGATTTAAATCCTAATGGTGTGTTGAAGTTAAAAGAACCATCTAATATATCCACATCCATGCCCAAAAAATTGGAAAAAATAGAAAATATAAAAGAATACAATGCTCCTATATCAAACAAAACACAAGCTAAGGTAGATGATACAAGAATCGTATATCTGATGGTAGATGGTCCAACATGCACAATAGCCAGAGTAGTCTGCATAATGTGTAGATGAACTATCCCTCATACCTAGGATTCAGTCTGACTACCTTGAGATGTTTCCCTTACTTGGTACTATTTCTCATGAATAGGGGTACCACATCCTCTGCCTTGGCCTGAATAGTCAGTTGAACTCCAGCTACCAGCCTACTAGGGGGTAGCTAAGAACCTTCTTGACTCAGGTTCCTGTCCTAAGACCCTACCACTACTCTATATCATAATTTTTACATAGAACCTTTGAATATGGACTAAAATACCATAGATATGATACTATACTATGGTTTGAGGACACTATGGGCGCTTGTGGTCAAACTTGCCACACTGATAGCGTTGGAACAAAACACGGTCCTGACATGGTTGTCCACTCCCCTGTCTGATCTTCCCACTACTTCCTTGGAAGAAACTATAATAGTAGTTCTTATTTACACTTGAATAAGTGTCCCATGTTTACCCTAATGAAATATCATGGGTGCTTCTCAAGGCCTCTCTTATATTTTCTTCTCTGATGGGTGCCCGGTTCATCACATTCTTCAAGATTATCAACTGAAAAACATTTACCAATGGCTTGATCTCATAGTGAAGCCTATCCTAAAAACATTCCTCCCAAGAGATATCATCATCTTCCCAATATGGAATAAAACAATATAGGTTGGTCAAACGTCTAGCATAGTCAAGCTCTGATATGACCTCCGGCATCAGATGCATGAACTAATGAGCCTTTTCATCCCTCAATATCCTAGGATAGAAATAGATCAAGTAATTGTCTCTTAGTACTTCCAAGAGAGATCATCCTACTTCCCAAATTCCTCTATAATATCCCACCAACATTTGGAACTACTACAAAAATGGGAAAGGGAAGTTCCACCTTTTATCATCACTATGCAAAAAGCGCTGATAAAGGTAATTCTTTATCAATGCTAATTAAAAGCGCTTATAAAGGTTCCACTTATCATTGTTTTTCTAGGGCTAATAAATAATTCCATTTATCAGCACTTTTTTAGTACTGATAAAGGGATTTATTATCAGTGCTAGAAAAGAACTGATAAATATCACCCTTTATCAGCGCTTAAAAAGTGCTGATAAAGTGGCCCTTTATGGGTGCTAGAATTTTAGCACTGATAAAGGGTGCCTTTATCAGTGCTTTTCTAGCACTGATAAAACCATAGTCCCATTTTATAAAATGGGGTGCACAATGCCCTTTGTTTATCGTTCCCTAAAGCTCTCATGGGACTGTACCCCTGCGAAAACTCCCCTCCCCCCTGATCTTCTCTTTGCCAGACCTCCGCCACCGCTAGCCCTACTCCGACACTCTTCTCTTTGCCAGACCTCCACCACCGCTATCCCTACTCCACTTATATCCCTATTCTTCCACGAAACCTACTCCTTATGCTCCCCCATGAACCCATTCTGTAGATCCTCCTCCCCACAAACCCAATTTCTCTTTCTCCTCACTGGACCCTACTCCCCGTGAACCCTACTTCAAGTGTTTGTGATTTCTTTCGATGAGGTTTGATTACTGGCATCCCATATTTGATCTTTGGGTGTGATTTCATAGGAATATAATATTTTTTGATAGATTATGAATTGGTTTTGTAGTTTATAAGTGTTGGGGTATATGTGATTCTTTTAGTGTATAAGAGTATCCCTTAGTGTTGGTAAATTATTTAATTTTTTGGATTAAATTTATTAATTTTGATGCTTATACACGTTTAAACATTATCATGGTAAAGTGTACAGGAATTAGAAAGAGACATGGGATAGAGTGTTGTCAAATTTCAATAGTAGGTGGTGTTGATGTTTATTGTCTAGGTGTTGGGTCCCAAGGTTAAGAATTGGCTAGAAATAGTTGAGGAGGGTTTTGAATTGGAAAATATTATAGCTCATTTATGGGTTTCCATAGTAGTGGGATTAATTTTAAGGGTGGTTTGAGAATGATGGAAGGAAAATAATGTTCAGTAAAAAGTGGTTTTAGGAAGAGTTTTATTCCCTAGATATAGAAGTATGAGTATATACAGAATATCATGGAATTCAATCAAGTTGGATACAATGTGCTTTCCATTGGGATTTACATATGTGCATTGATGGTCTTGTTTTTAGAATAATTGGTTGATAAATAAATGAAATCATGTAATTTTTAGTCATCTTTGAGGTTATAGTTTCTAATGAAGGTTATGAGTTTATGTTTGAGGTTTTGGTTATATATGAGGGAATGTGATGAAGTTATCAAGAGTGGTTTTCTTCGATTTTCTTAGAAGGATAAATATAGTGCCTTGAGTTGTGGTCTTAATGGAATGAGGAATAAGGGAGTGGTGATATTTTCTAGATTTAGGGTGGGGATTATGCCCTATTGTTGTGTATATCAAGGTGTACCATAACTGTATAGTTGATCTATTTCGAAGATGATGCAGTGGGGAATCAGTAGTATGAGTTCCCCATGATTCACAGTGTTTCTTGGTTTCAGTAAGGTGTAGTTTTATCTAGTTTGAGGGTCATGTTTTAGTTGATAAAATTTTGGGATGTGGTGAGTTTGTTTTAAGAGTCTAGGCATGATTATGTCTTGATTTACTGACCTCATCCCTTTATTAACCAATACCCTCTTTCAATTGGTACTAAAAGATTCAGTTGAATTATTTTCAGTGGAATTATTTATCTCTCTTTACCTTCAAATTCCTATGAAAATATGAATTTTATTGAGTTGTTTAGTGTGTTTATCCAAATTTAATGATTCATAAGAAAAAAAGGAAGAATATTTCTATTTTACCTAAATGGATGGGAAATTTTCTAATCTAAAGGTCATGCTTTTGGGGAATAATTTATTTATGGTAGGTATTAATATTATGGAAGGTATTAACAGTTAGTAAGTGATTCTATTATACTATATTTGGAAGTCTTGTTTTGTGTATTTTAATCATAAATAATAATATTTTAGATTCCAATAGGATGGAGATGAATAAATATTGGATTTATGTTAATTGTTTGATAATATAGTATGTGAATAGAGTGAAAGAGTTCAACATGTTTGAAAAGGATCACACAAAGGATCCTTCTCAAATAAATTTCTCGTGTTTACATTTCTGTTATTCTAGAATAATTACTCCAGAGAAGTTGGAAGAACATTTGATATGTCACGGAATAGATCGGAGTTATAAATGTTGGAATAAACATGGAGAAAAAGCAAATATAGCTGTTGGCTGGGATAAAACTGTGTTTTACAGATCATAAATGATTACAAATATGGATAATTAAGAATACCCTATAGAGGATGTGATTAAAAAATTCAATGATGATGAAGATCATATTGAGGAAATGAGAAGGAGAGTTGAAGATGAACTCCATGATTACCCAAAATTGTTTGAGAAGTTAAAGAGTTGTGAAAAGATGTCATTGTATGTTGGTTGCACTCGATATACAACATTTTCAATTGTACTAAATTTGAATAAATTGGAAGTAGGAAATGGATGGAGTGATGTCAGTTTTACAAAAATGCTTTCTCTCTTGAATGACATGCTTCCAGAAGATAATGAGCTCCCAAGACGGACATATGAAGCTAAAATAATGCTACAATCTATGGGTATGATTTAGGAAAGAATATATGCCTACCCGAAAGACTGTATATTGTCATTCAAGGAGAAAAAATAACTTACAAAATTCCCAAATTGTGGTGCTTACAGATACAAGAAAGATGAATCCAGTCCTACAAAAGATTTATGGTACTTTCCAATCATTCCAAGGTTTAGACGTCTATATGGAAGTGAATAAACTGCAAGACAATTATCGTGGAATGAAAATAAAAGAAATAATGATAAGAAATTACATCACCCATTTGACTCTCCTAAATGGAAGAGAATTGATCATGAGTATCTTGAATTTGGAAATGAGCCAAGATACCTTTGTCTTGTGTTATCTACAGATGGAGTGAATCCTTTTGGTTTTCAAACCAGCACTCATAGTACATGGCCTATTATGTTGGTAAATTATAACTTTCCACCTTGGTTATGAATGAAATGGAAATTCATCATGTTATCTATGCTTATATCAGGACCAAAAAACCAGGTAATGATATTGATGTTTATTTGGCTCCTTTGATCGAGGATTTGAAGTTATTGTGGGATTCCGGTGTTATGTTGTTTAATGATTATAAAAGTGAATAATTCATGTTAAGAGTGATGTTTTATTGGATGATAAATTATTTCTATGCTTATGGAAATTTTTCAGGCTATAGGATTAAAGGAACTCAAGGGTGTCCCATGCGAGAAGAAGATATAGAATTAATTAGGTTAAACAATTCATTGAAATATGTGTTTCTAGGACATCGTAGATTTCTACCTCATTGGCATAAGTACTGATCTTGGAAAACATCATTCAATGGAAGTTTAGAACAATTCACAACACCATCTCCACTAACAGGTGATCAACTATTTGACAAAGTAAAAGATGTGAACACTATTTTTGGTAAACCATTTTTGAAAAACCTTATGAAAATCGGTAGGAAAAAGAGATCATTTTTTTGAATGGCCATACTGGAATTGTCTATACGTTAGACATTTTCTTGATGTGATGAATGTGAGAAAACATGTATGTGACAATGTTATCGGAACATTTCTAAATTCCCCTGAAAAACAAAGGATGGAATTAAGGCAAGGTTGGACATGGTTGATATGGGAATACAAGAACAGTTAGCTCCCGTGAAGGGTGAAAATTGAATGTTTCTTCCTCCAGCTGCTTACACTCTTTCCAGGGAGGAGAGATATCAGTTTTTAAACTTCTTCAATGATGTAAAGGTTCGAGAGGGGTATTCATAAAATATCAAGAACATTGTGTCAATGAATGACTTTAAGTTAAAAGGTTTGAAATCACACGAATTTCATGTTTTTATGCAAGTTTTAATTCCTATAGATTTATGTTGAATTTTTCCCAAGAATACTCATCATACGTTAACCAAAATTTGTTTCTTTTTCAAAGCTATATGCAACAAAGTTTTAGACCTGGCAAAATTTCCAGCTATGAAATAAGAAATTGTCATCATATTATGTGAATTAGAACTATTCTTCCCACCATCATTCTTTAACATGATGGTCCATTTGATGGTTCATTTGGTGAGAGAGATTTGAATTTTTGGTCTTGTGCACTATAGATGGATGTACCCCGTTGAATGGTATATGAAGATTTTGAAAGGGTATGTCAAAAATCAAAGTCGGCTAGAGGGTTGTATTGTGGAGAAATATATTGATGAGGAAGCTATTGAATTATGTACTGAATAATTATCTGATGTTGAAAGAATTGGTCTCCTAAAATCTCATCACACTAGATGCATTAAGGGTGAGGGAATTTTTGGAATAGATATTGTGACAATCAATATTACAGATCAAGAGCAGGCCCACCTTTATGTTTTTTATAACAGTTGGGAGATTGATCCATATATTGAATCCCACAAAGAAATTCTTATGTAGTTGAATCCATCAAGGGATAAAAAATGGATATCAAATACACATAATAACTAGTTTATAGGATGGTTTCGAGACCATATTTTTAATGAGTTAGATGAAAATCTGAATTCAATTTCAGAACGACTTCGATGGCTAGCTTCCAGACCAAGTGTGTATGTATTATCTTACAACAGTTTTGTAATTAATGGTTATACATTCTATATATATGAATATGAAAAATATAGTACCACGAAAAATAGTGGAGTTACACTTGTGGCTAAAGCGATGCATGTTTCTGGTAGTAAGGATAGAAATCCAATTTATGCGAATATGTCATACTTTGGTATTATCAAACAAATATGGGAGTTGGATTATACGACATTCCAATTTCTGATTTTTCAATGCAAATGGGTTGACAACAACAATGGTGTTAAAATAGATAGATTGGGATTTGTGAAAGTTGATTTTAGTAAATAAGGGTACAAAGATGAATAATTTATAATGGCATCACAAGTGATACAAGTATTTTATGTTCCAGATCCTGCAAACTGAAAGTGGTCAATTGTTCTGTTATCATCTAAAAATATTGAAGGGTCCAATGAAAATTCAGCTGAGGACGATCCTTTCAGTGGTACGTCGCAATAATTTTATCCCAATGTATATTATTTTTTGTATGTTAGAGGAGACCACAATGAAGGGATTTGGATAATCGATAGAGGTGTAAAATCCCTTCAGCATTTGAAAAAAAGAAAGAGAGTTCAATAAACAGGTTATATTTTGTTTGTAATATAGATCTTGTTATCCCATGATATTATATTATCATTACTAAATTTATATAATCTAAATCAGCTATTCAAACAATTTTTTAGATAATGAATTCTATACATTCTAGTTCTCCTAACCTCAAGGCCGAACAAGTCTCTCAATCTACCGTTGTTGCTGCTGCTGCTCACAGTGCAGAGCAACAATAAGTTTCTGAACTTATTGCTGCTCCTAGTGTTGAGGTCCAACAACCATCAGCACATGCCATTACTACCATTTTAGATGAACATATAGATGATGTTGATATCAATTAAATGGTCGAGGATGAAGGACCGACATCACAGAAAACACAGGTGCGTCGTAGTTTGATGGTTTTAGCCAAATTTCTTAAGGCGAAAAGAAAAGGCATCGAATTTGATGACGGATGGAATGCACGAGGCCAACATTTGAATCCCAACAAGGCTATGCTTAGTAGTTACATTGGAATTGTCATTCGGCAATGCGTTCTGATTGAAATAGATTCATGGAACCATGTTGTGTCCGAGATGAAGGCTATGATCTGGGAAGAAATTACAGTAACATTATGATATTATTTATTTAATTTACCGGAAAATAAATTAACGAAACAATGTCATACTCTTCTCAATATCTTGCTGAGTACATTTATAATAGATGATTCACACAAGAATTATGTACTAAGGATTGTATGAAGGATTCATCTAGGTTTTTGCACTATTTTAACAAATGACACCTAAAAGATTCTAAAGGTAAAATAAACCTGTACCCACCCCTCGTCTATGGTCACCTGATATCCCAAGAAGCATGTGATGCATTTATTGGCTGCCGTGGTGATGAGAAGTTTTAGGTAAATTATGGCTGATAATACTTTGTTTGAGGATACGTGTATTCATCACTTTGAATATCAATAATTCATTTATGAAACAACCACTCAGTATTGAAAATAAGGCACGTGCATCAAAACCAACATACCCTATCGTAAAGCAAGGATGGGGCATGCTTCACTTGAAAAGAAAATGGTATGTATTTTAAATTTACAATAATATTGTTAGGTTCCATGAAAAAACATCATAATTATATTTCTATATTTATATGTAGATTTATGAGTATAAAGCCAAATACACTTCCATCCCACTTCATGTGATTTGGAAGGAGGAACATGTGAATAAGGAAGGGAATCTAGTAGATGAAAACACACAAAAAAGTGTGGGAAATATGTGTAAGTATGACACAATATATATTTTTAGTTTTCAATTGATATTACATAATAATTACTTATTTTCCTATATCTGATAGTCATAGGAATGAACTACTCCTATAGAGGATGCATACCTATTATTGACAAATTTGAAGTAGCCAGAACAATATGGTCATGTTAGAGGTGTGGGGTTTGGGGTGACACACTGAGTATATTTTGAGAAAAAAACAAACGGATGATAGAAATGAAGAAATGAAACAAATGAGAAAAAGACTAGAAACTCTTGAAGAACGATATTAATGGTAGGTAGAGTTTCTAGAAACTTTTATGGGTGGGATGTAAGGAGAAGAGACAACCCAGGAACAACCCACACATGAAGATCCTGCCCCACCCCCACCAGCTTTGAGGCGAGCCATTCCCCTCAAAGAGCTGTCTTAGCGGTGGTAATCAATATTCTAATAATTGTTCCCATGAAATTTGAAATAGACAAACACTAATAATTTTCTTGTACTGATCTTCTACAGGGTGATAATGACTGGGATATATATCTGTCAACACCCACCCATCACCTCGTAGTGAGGGCAATGATGTTCAACATTCCAGAGGACAAGATGCAAAATAGACCACTTCCAAAAGATCATCTGAAAGTGATGATTACTGTAAATCACGAGCCAAATGTAGAGCTACGTAGTCCACTTGATGACGATGATATTCATATGGTCGAAAAGGATATTGGGACATTAATTGCATGGCTGTCAAAACTTGTAAGAGTAAATGTGGACAAAAAGGTTTTTTTTTTCAAGATAAACTTTTAACAATTAATGAAAAAATGGTCTGAAGCAATGAATGTTTTTATAGATGGAGAAAGGGAAGGGGGTGACAAGAAATGTGGGCTCAAAAGAATCTAAAGGATCGACCAACCGATCCCAAAGAGATATTGAAGGCACAATAACACCAAATGTTCTCTATCCACATTTACTATCATTGAAGACTCTTGTGGATACGAATCTAAAAAGTGGTAGTAGTCATATAGTGGTTTTTAAAAAGAATATATACAGAGAGGGAATGAAAGATTTCATTACTACTAAAAATGTAAATGAGATCCTTGAATATGGTTGACTAGGCGTCAGAGTTATAAATTTATATATGAGGTATGTTTTTATGAATTGATTTTCTAAAAAATGATATAATGTTCTAATTATAACTAAATGCATTTTATATTATTGGAAGGCATATATATGAAAAATAGTTTAAGGAAGTTTTCCGTGAGCTAAAATTAGGACTTGTTAGTCCTCATACCACATCAACACAACTAACAAAATTAGAGCCATAAAAAATGGATGAAATACTGAAAGGCTTGCTAAAAACATTTGAAAGCAAGATTACGGATGACCGACTCTTCCTAATACCAACAATACAGGGGTAAAATTATAAGATTAAATTATATCAATTATATTTTCACTTATTTTAATAATTTCTTCTTTTTGTGTTTTTAGGAAACATTGGATGCTAATTCTGGTGAGCTTGGATACTCCAAAGATTTATTTTCTGGATTCAATGTAAGGATATCTAACAAACCGACCACACATGATGTGGTTTTTGAAAATGTAAGACACCACATCCTAATTTTTAGGTCTAAACATCATGTAATACAATTTATATTATCTTTTACTGAGGATTCTATTATGATAGGGTGATGTATCAATATCGTCTAAAAAAGGAATGAGGATAGGGGATAAGCATAAGGAGGTGAGAAAGTACTACGTTTGGACAAATATCAGGGTATATATAATAAAATTTCACTATCCAAACACATATCAAAACAAGATACATATTTTCCTAATGATCGAAGTTTTTGTAGTTTCCAAAACAAATAAATGATAATGATTGCGGTTATTATGTTTGTAAATTTATGATAGAGATCGTTTTCCATAAAAAAACTTGCATCCCCAAAGAGGTATTTTAAATAACAACTACTATTTCATATAAGTTATTTATTAATTATTTATTTATATATTTTTCAGTACTACCTTGACTGTCGAGAAGCCTCATATTCACAAGATGATATAGATTTGTGCAGAAACAAGTAGAACACATACTTGATGGAAGATTGTACAGAAATAACATGGAGATCTGACTTGGGGACATGCACAATTGGTGGCCATTTTTTAGAGTGGTTAAGGAGATCAAAAGATGAAACATTATTGTATGTAAATTTTCATAGGAAAATTGTAATTGTTATTAAATAAAACATTCTTTCTACAATGAGTCATTTTTCCATTTTAACATATGAAATGCACCAGCAACATGCAAGAATGATGAACCACTTTTCTTTGCGCTTTGGGTAAGAAAAAACAGTAAAATCTCCAAAATACCTTCATATCTGACCAAAAACATTCTGATTGTATTTATACTTTTAAAGAACTATATATGGTTCATTTTTTAAGTGTACGAGTGAACCCCACCTCAATTTGAGGCACGATGTGGCCGGTATCACTCAAAGTGTCTCTCTTTTGTTTAAAATGGACAAAATTTTAAGTGAAAACAACAAATGACCTATGGAAAACTCAAAAAACACATTATAATTGTGTTGATACTTTAGGAGAACTATCCATGGGTCATGTGTGACGTTTTCAAGTCAACTCCACCTCAATATGAGGCATGGTGTGGCCGGTATCACTCAAAATGTCTCTCTTTTGTTTAAAATGGACAAAATTTTAAGTGAAAACAAAAACTAATGTATGGAAAACCCAAAAAACACATTCCAATTGTGTTGATAATTTATTATAACGATCCATGGGTCATTTTATACATTTAATAGTCAACCCCTACTCAATCCAAGACATAGTGTGGCCGATATCACTCAAAATGTCTCTCTTTCGTTTAAAACAGACAGAATTTTAAGTGAAAACTATAACTAATGTATGGAAAACTGACCAAAAGCATTTATATTGTGTTGATGATTTAGGATAAATATACATTGGTCATGTGTGATGTGTACGAGTAAACTTCGCCTGAATCTAAGCCACAGTGTGGCCGGTATCACTCAAAGACTCTCTCCTTTTTTTTAAAATGGACAAAATTTTAAGTGAATACAAAAACTGACATAGAGAAATATATCCAAATTCATTAGGATTGTGTTGATCATTTAGGATAACTATAAATAGGTAATTTTTGTTGTGTAAGAGTCAACAATGCCTCAATCCGAGGCACAATGTGGCCGGTATCAATCAAAGTGTCTCTCCTTTGTTTAAAATGGACATAATTTTAAGTGAAAACAACAACTGACATACGGAAAACTAACTGAACACATTATGATTGTATTGATACTTTATTATAACTATAAATTGATCATATATGACATTTATGAGTCAAACTTTCCTTAATTTGATGCACGGTGTGGCTGGTGTCACTCAATGTGTCTCTCTTTTGTTTAAAATGGACATAATTTCAAGTGAAAACAACAACTAATATACATAAAACTTACCAAACGCATTCAGATTGTGTTGAAACTTTATTATAATGATAAATGGGTCATTTTTGATGTGTAAGAGTAAACCCCACCTCCATAAGAGGAACAATGTCTCTATTATCACTCAAAGTGTCACTCTTTTGTTTAAAATGGAGAAAAGTTTAAGTGAAAACAACAACTGATATACAGAAAACTGACCAAAAACATTACGATTGTGTTGATAATTTATGATAACTATAAATGGGTCATTTTTGATGTGTTAGATTCAACCCCAACTCAATCTGAGGCACAATGTGGCTGGTATCACTCAAAGTGTCTCTCTTTTGATTAAAATGGACATAATTTTAAGTGAAAACAACAACTGACGTACAAAAATATGAAAAATGTATTCATATTATGTTTATATTTTAGGATAACAATCCATGGGTCATTTTTGATGTATACGAGTCAACCAAACCTCAATATGAGTCACGGTGTGGCCGATATCACTCAAAGTGTCTCTCTTTTGTTTAAAATGGAAAGAATTTTATGTGAAAACAACAACTGATGTACCGAAAAATGACCAAAAAGATTAGGATTGTGTTTATAAATTTGTATAACAATACATGGGTCATTTTTTAAGTTTAAAAGTCAAACCCGCCTCAATATGAGGCACGGTGTGACCGGTATCACTCAAAGTGTCTCTGTTTTGTTTAAAATGGACAAAATTTTAAGTGAAAACAAAACTTGATGCACAAAAAACCAAGAAAACGCATTCTTATTATTTTGATACTTTATGAGAACAATACATGTGTCATTTTTGACTTGTAAAAGTCAACATTTCCTCAATCCGATGCATGGTGTGGCTAGTATCACTCAAAGTGTCTCTCTTTTGTTCAAAATGGACATAATTTTAAGTGAAAACAAAAACTGACATACGAAAAACTGACCAAACACATTAGGATTGTGTTGATACTTTAGGAGAAAGAACCATGGGTCATTTTTAATGTGTAAGAGTCAACCCCTCCTCAATCTGAGGCACGGTGTGTCCGTTATAACTCAAAGAATCTCTCTTTTGTTTAAAATGGACAAAATTTTAAGTGAAAACAACAACTAACATACAGAAAACTGACCAAACACATTTCGATTGTGTTTTTACTTTAGGAGAATTATACATGGATCATGTGTGATGTGTAAGAGTCAATCTTGACACAATTTGAGGCATGGTGTGGCTGGTATCACTCAAAGTGTCTATCTTTTGTTTAAAATGGACAAAATTTTAAGTGAAAACGACAACTGACATACGGAAAACTGACCAAACGCATTTATATTGAGTTGATACTTTAGAAGAATGATCCATGGGTTATTTGAGACGTGTAAGTGTCAACCTGGCCTCAATATGAGGCATGATGTTGCTGGTATCACTCAAAGTGTCTTTCTTTTGTTTAAAATGCACACAATTTTAAGTGGAAACAACAACTAACTTACGAAAAAACAACAAAACACATTCGGATTGTGTTGATACTTTATGATAACGATACATGGGTCATTTTTAACATGTACTAGTCAACCCCACCTCAATATGAGGCATGAAGTGGCTGGTATCACTCAAATTGTCTCTCTTTTGTTTAAAATGGACATAATTTTAAGTGAAAACAATAACTGACATACGAAAAACTGACCAAAGGCACTCAGATTGCGTTGATACATTATTAGAACCATCCATGGGTCATTTGTGACATGTATGAGTCAAAAAAACCTTAATATGAGGCATGGTGTGACCGGTATCATTCAAAGTGTCTCTCTTTTGTTTAAAATGGACAAAATTTTATGTGAAAACAACAACTAACGTACGACAAACCAACCAAATGCATTGGGAATGGGTTGATA
The DNA here is from genome assembly GCA_963277665.1 of Viscum album. Taxonomy (NCBI): domain Eukaryota; kingdom Viridiplantae; phylum Streptophyta; class Magnoliopsida; order Santalales; family Viscaceae; genus Viscum; species Viscum album. The sequence goes on along the minus strand of OY728161.1, from coordinate 1,242,382,942 downwards.
CTTTAGGAGAAAGATCCATGGGTAATGTGTGACGTGTACAAGTCAACCCCCCTCAATCATAGGTATGGTGTGGCTAGTATCACTCAAAGTGTCTCTCTTTTGTTTAAAATGGACAAAATTTTATGTGAAAACAACAACTGACGTATGAAAATCCACCTTCCTACCATACAAACCAAAAGAATTCATTTTTTTTCAAAAGAAACTCATACTATTGAAATAAAAACTATTCCAAAACCATTTTAAAAATACCAATTATCATAAAATCCATGAAATTCATTCCATTAAAACCATCAAAGCCCCCCACCCCCTAGACACCACACCACCCCAAATGGACACCACCCCACCCCCCTAGACACCCCCATGGATACCCCCCCTCCCTAGATATCCCCCACCCCCTAAACACCCCCAACCCCCTGGATGGACCCCACCCCCTGGATGGCTCGCACCCCTCCTAGACACCACCCCACCACCTGGACACCCCCACCCCCATGGACAGCCACCCCCACCCCCTGGACACCCCCCCTTGGACAACCCACAACACCCTAGACCACCCCACCCCATGGACACCATCCCACCCCCTTGACACCCGCATCCCCTGGACACCCCCACCACTGGAAAACCCACCCTGGAAAGCCACCCCACACCCTGGACACCACCCCAAACCCTGGACACCCCCATGGACAGCCCCCACCCCCACCACCACCATTGACAGCCCCCAACCCCTAGACACCCCCAACCCCCTTGACGGCCCCCACCCCCTGGATGGCTGCCCCACCCTTCCTAGACACCACCCCAGCACCTAGGCACCCCCACCCCAAAGAAATCCACCCCCACCCCCTGGACCCCACCCACCCCCCGTGCAAAGCCCCCAACCTCTTGGACCTCCCTATATCCCCCTTGGACACCACCCGACCCCCCTGGACACCCCCACCCCTAGAAAGCCCCCCAACCCCCTGGACACCACCCCACCCACCTGGAAACCACCATGGACAACCCCACCCCACCACCCTAGCTAGTCCCCTCCCCACCCCCTGGACACCTCCATCCCTCTGGACAACCCCACCCCATGGACACCCCCTACCCTCCTTGGACATCCACCCCAAACCCCTGAACAACTCCCCTGGACACCCCAACCCCCTAGAAATCCCCCACCCCCTGGACACCCCCACCCCCATGGAAAACCACCCCCACCCCCTGGACACCACCCCACCCCATTAGACAACCCCCGACCCCCTGGACTAACCTCACCCCTTAGACACCACCCCAACCCCACCCACTTAACACCCCACCCCTGGAAATCCCCCCAACCCCCTGGACACCACCCCACCCCCTGGACACCACCCCACCCCCTGAACACCCCCATGGACACCCTCCACCACCCTGGACACCCTACCCCCTGGACACCCCACCCCCTGGACACCCCCTCCCCCTAGACACCCCCACCCCTTGGAAAGCACCCAATCCCCTGGACACCACCCCACCCACTGGACACCACCCCGCCCCTGGACACCCCCAACCCCCTGGACGACCCCCACCCCTGGACAACCCCCACCCCTCCTAAGCACCACACCACCACCTGGACACACCTAGAAACCCCCTAAACACCCACACCCCCATGGAAAGCCACCCCCACCCCCTGGACACCACCCTTGGACATCCCCCAACCTCTTGGACCGCCCCACCCCCTGGACACCACCCCACCCCCCTGGAAAACACCACCCCCTAGACACCCCCACCCCATGGACACCCCCACCCCCTTGAAAGCCCCCCAACCCCTTGGACACCACCCCACCCCCTGGACACCACCATGGACACCCCACCCCCACCACCCTGGACAAACCCCCATCCCACCAGACACCCCTACCCCCCTTGGATTGCCACCCAAACCCCTGAACAACCCCCAACCCCATGAATTCTGAATTAAATTTTTTATGTATTTAATTAACATATGAATTAGGTGTTAATGGTGTATGGATATACTTGTTGTATGGGAATACTTTTTATTATGTGTATACTTACTGTAATTACCGTATGAATTATGTGTTAAATTTTTTTGGGTATACTTGTTGTTATGATGATTGTTTTGCAGGTCTTGTTTGGATGTGCTACTGTAAAATTTTATGTTACAGCAGGTAGGACCTTTATCAGCACTTTTTTAGCACAGATAAAGGGATCCTTTATCAGTGTGTAAAAAGTGATGATAAACAACCCCTTTATCAGCGCATTTTTAGTGCTGATAAAGGATCCCTTTATCAGTGCTTTTTGAGCACTAATAAAGGGGACCCCCTTTATCAATGATGAGATTTACAACACTTTTTTAGCGCTGTTAAATCCCATTTTGAGCGCTGATAAATCTCGTTTTTATAGTAGTGTGGCAGGTCCATCAAACATATATGTAGTAATATTCACCCTTCTATTTGTGAGTGTCTCGAAATGCTTGAAGATTGTTTGGACTGAATCGATCCCGAACATGACTACCCGGTGTCCTCCTTCCCTTGTAAACATTGATAGAGACCATAGTTGAAACTCTCTTGTAATATCATACATCCAAGGAATAATATGAATAGTCTCCCTTTCCATGGATATCATGGCCCTCAAGAAGCTGCGACGAAGATGAACATCCATATGATCCTCAGGAATTACAGGAAACTCTGGTCCATCTATATTAGGAGTGTGTTTATTTTCACTCTCATGAAACTCAAGTAGAATATAACAGTGAGACATTTTTATCTATAAGACCAATGCACACCTTAGATAAAAGTATAGAAATAAGGTCAACCTCAACATGTGAATACAACAGAGAACCACTAACTCATGGTATCCTTAAACATGGCTTACAAGTGTTTTAGCATGACAAATCAATTAATTTCATTTATCCAGAAAAATTAATATCTCATACCAGAGTTCAACAGGATAGTATGTATATCATGAAAAAATAGATATTCCCCTTTTATGAATACTACATGGAAAGATATCCCTATGTTCCTTTTAGAATGCATAAATTCTCATCTCATGCCATACCAAGCCACAATTAAAAATATCAAGAAATGGTAACATAATAAAACAATAACCTCCCACAACATGTGAATCACCCAAGGTAAAATAACATCAATTGTAACAAACACACAACACAAACAACAATCCCATCCCTTGGCACTTGGATTTCCCCCCATACATGGGTTATCTAATCCCATGTAGAGGCTCATTACAAAGTCCCGAAACATCCTAGTCTCCTTTTTACCTTTCCTGAATAGTAAATAAAAATAAAATAAAACTTTCTCCTTTGATACCACTTTGTAACATCCCCTGATGCAGAACTCTCTCACATGGCCAGAAAGGGGTTTTTATGATACCTCAAGCATGAATCCCTGTATGCCAGATGCTTCTAAATAGCAACAAGGGTGTGAAATCTATAGTGGGGAGACTATACCCCCTGATACTAAGTGTTATAGGAGTAGAAAACAAACTATATACACAATATAATCAAAGTATAGACATAGTGAAAGACAATAATAAGATAAAAATGTATAACCTAATAAATAATAAAGGAATAATGTAATGATGTGCTAGAATGTAACTGAATTTCATGATAGAAAAAATAAAAGTAAAATATTAAAAGAATCAAATAAAGACTCAAATATCCCTAGTCTTGAACCCCTGTCAGTCCCACATCCAAACTCTATCCCATTCCATGAGAAAACAATCAACAACAAGGTCCTTTTCCCTTATCCAAACCTGCATCCATATAATTTTCTCAGGTACTAAACGATGACCAAAATAGGATTTGAGTATAACTTAGTAGGTTGATACCGCTGTTTCTAAACAAAACAGTTTGATAAGAAGTGTATGCAATAAATAAATAAACACGTGTATTAATTAATTCAACAATTAATAAAATAGAACAACATCCTGCTTCAGCTATGTGCTAGAATATATGTGAGAATGTATTACAATTATTCCAATCAAACACATATAACCATGATAAAATAACCCGATTTAGATCTATTATAGAATATATCAATGAATGTCTTACAACCATTCCATCCACCACCATATAACCATGTTATAGTCACAAAAATCTGATTCAAAGACCTATAAGTATTACAATATCTAAGTCAAATCCCTATAAGCATTAAAACACGGGAATGGGAAGAGCCCAATATATATAAGGATTATATCATGGGACCAGGTTGATACCACTCAATATTAGCATTACATCATATAAGTGTGAAATTTCTAAGGCTAAGCCCGATATATAAGAATTTTGGCATGAAACACAAGTCCTATCATACATCATAGATATCACTATATCACATAATAAATCTCAATGGTTAATTATGAGATTTACCATTTATCTTTTATATACCACTTTCAATTAAATCAAAATTGATTACCATTCATAATAATAAGTAATAATACAAAAATTAGGGAATCTATATCAAGTAATTACATAAGGTCTCATGTCATGATAAATACACTTTAAACCATAATCCAATTCAATTATATTCATGGTTTTCTCACTCCAAGGTTAACCATAAGCTAGTTTAGAATCTAATTGAAACCAAATGACTTCAAAGAATAATCCAATTCACTATTTAATTGAATTGGACACACTTTATGTTGGTGGAATGTCAATATTTAATAAAATGGAAATTATCAAACCATAGGGTTAATATTTAGACCTCTTTCATTTATCTGATTATCCAACACCGCTTCCAATGAAAAAATCCCACAAGAAAGAAGGTGCAGATGATATCCAAGATAATCCTATATGAAAACTCATCAAGATAAAAAAAATTTCACATAGTTAAAGGATTTAACTATAATGTTTGGAAAACCATGGAAGTGAATGGAGAACTTGGACAAAAACCAATCAACATGGATTCAAGGAATTATCAGGACATCTAGAAGGATTGTTGGCCCTCCAAAATCACATGGAGGGTTTCCCTAGGACAAGAGGAGAAGATATGCAGTGAATTAGAATAATATTCAACAACACAACCTAATTTAAAATAGAAGGATGGGGAATTACACGATTTGTAATGTATTTACATGTTGTGTAAATATTTTTAACAGGGTATGACCAAAAAACCATCATCTTGGACTATTCTTATTAAAACAACCAAACATTACATGAAATTTAATCCAATTACATATCATATAAATATTCTACATATGGGTTTTCAGCACATTTTTCATTTAAACAATCTGAAACCCCTTTAAAGCTTCTCAACAAATACCATTTATAACTGAACTCCATTAATTCAAACAAACATAGATCCCTGAACTTCAGGTAATTTTCCTTAAAAAAGAATTTTTGTCTCTGAACAAGACTTGATCACTGAGTCCCAAAAGAAAAATTCAAAGAGGAATGTACTAGGGAAAATACAGGATCATACAAGAAGCAAAGTATGGTCCTAATAAGGAATTTAATATATAAGTATGATATTTATGAAATATTTTACATTATTAAATGATAATCTATATAGCTTTTTTTCTTATTCTATGTAAAATGAAATCATCATCCATATATACATATGGACCACTACCTCTTTGAAATTATTTATTTTTATTTTTCATTTATTCCCCACTATACATGAATGGTTAAGATAATGTGATTAATTGATGAATATTTTTTTATTAAATTATTATGTTTTTTGAATTTTAAACTAGAACACATGTTAATAATATGATCAACAATTAATTGTGTTAAATTCAATGACCCATAAGAGAATTATAATAGAATAAAATGATTTATTTATATAATGAATAATCTTTATATAGGTTATATTATTCCTAAAATTATATCCAATTATGATATATGACACTAATAAACCCTATATAAGTTTATTTTGAAATTGGTATACTGATTTTACTACTAAATAACTTCATAGCCATCCATTAATTATATTATGTTTTTCTTTGGGTTTGTTTAACTACCTACTTGAATAATGATATAAATTTATATAATGGATGACTATGGAAAATAAATATATAGAAATATATTATATAAATAATTATGTAATATTTTTTTGGTTCTAGATTTTTAATATGAATATTTAAAGCACTATTTAAGAAAATACCCTTCTTTCACTAAGAATCATCAAAAAAAGAACATCACCAAATTCATATTTATTGACTATATAAAAAAATCCACAAAAATAAAATTATAACATTATAAATATTTATAAAATATCGATTTTAGTACCTTGTTTGATCTAGAAATGATGTACATTTGGATAATAATGAACAAAAATAATGACATAATGAAACTACTTTAAAAGGATAAAATTACTCACAAACGATATTTGAAATAGATAAAAACTGACTCATATACATGTGGGGAATAATTTTAAATGACTATTATAATATGTTATAGAAAATAATAAGGTTTTGGAATACCAAATTAAGATATTTATGTTTTTTATATCAGAGTTTAGAGTGTGATGAACTAATTAGGAATTAAAGGTAAGGGTTTCTTGTCAAAAATTTAATTACTTGAGAAATATTTCTTATTATTCACCGAGAAATATCTCATATGGTAGGATTACTAACTAATGAGTGTATTTTAATATATTCATGTAATTAATGGGGTTTTAAAAAACATATTATTTTCTCTATTTAATTTTATTTTGATTTAAATGATACTAAAGACATAAGGTTCATTGTTAACTTTACTACCATTACCGAGTTACAATAATTCCTATTTAATATGCTTCTTCTGTGATTGAATTTTTAGACCCTAATATTATATTTAATTTTAATTTATCTTCCTCTCTAGATGAAGATGAAATATAAATATAACACATTTACCTCGATTAATTTTATTCTTAAAAATTATATCTTTGCTAATAATAATTACAATCATCTTTAGCGTGGGTTTCTCTTATATATACATGGTTTCCCTTCCTTTAAAAGTTATAATTTATATTTGGAAACCTAATTATGTGTTATTTCACACAACCTTTAAATTTACCTTCTTGACAGTTCATGATTATGTTTTAGTAACCCTTTTTATGATGTGGGTTTTGAATAATTGTATATTAAAATATTAAAAAGGATTTCAATCCTTTCAAAATAAATTATTTTATATTCCTATAAAGATTTATTTTTATTACATTTACATCATTTCAGTGATCTATTATTTATTTATTTTTTCAAAATTATGAATTTTCCAATTTTTTTCACTTTACCTTTTTGAAACACTTATGTCTTTCTCAAGGATCAATTATTGATTTTTCTTTATAAAATTATAGGTTTCAAAAAATATAATTTCCTTTAAGAATTTTTTTTCCTATTTTAAAGATACATAATTTAATTTGTTTTCATTTAATTATTTTCAAAATTACTTTTTTTCAATTTTTCAATAGAAACCTTTTTGAAAAAGACTTTGAAAATTTTTCATTTCTTTTATGTTTTTGATAATGTTAATTTCTTTACAAGAAATATTTTACAATTTCACATCCATTTTTATCATTATATATAAAGGAATAATTTCCATGGATGTTATTTTTCAGGAAACACAATATAATTATTATTTGGATATACTCTTTTTGGGGGACTAAAATTTGGATGCCACCCATTTACACTTTGGTAGTCAATTTTTGTTATAACATTTGAAAATGTTGAGAAACCCATTTTCATTGCATAGTTTGGTTATTATGTGTTTAATGACTTTTTTATGTGTCAATATATGTATCAATGATTTAAAATTGGGGTCATACGTATCCCTTTAAAGCATTGAAAATGTTTATATCTCATGATCTCAAAAGGGTATACATGAGGATTTATCCCAAGCCAAAGGGTACATGGTATGTTTTATCCGAATCCCAAAGGTACATGTGAGGATTTACCCCAAGATAAAGGTTACATATATGATTTATCCCAACCCCAAGGGGAAATGAAATTATTTTTCCTGAGCATATTATGTGATGAATGTCTTGGTGGGTTTCCTTGACATATTGTAATGGCCATGTATAGCTCCCGATCATGATATTGTCTACTTTGGTCCTATCCCACACAGTTTTTATTTCTATGGGCTCCAGCTCTCAGGTATCCCCCAGGAAAATCGCTCATGATGGGAGATGTTTCCACACTACTTTATAATTGGGTGTTTTATGGTCATCCTCCTTTGATGTGGGATTTTCATAATCCTCCCCACTAAAAGGGCCCAATGTACTCACTGGCACATCCAATGGACACTGGATATGATACCATTTGTAATGGCCCAGTCTAGCCTAGAATCATGATATTGTCCACTTTGGACCTATCTTGCATAGTTTTTCTTTACCTAGGATCTTTCCCTCATGAATCCCGTAGGAAAAGGCCTAATGATGGGAGAGATATCCACACCACCTTATAAAGGAGTGTTTCCTGCACCTCCTCCTTTGATGTGGGATTTTCATAAGCAGGTATATCAATTTCAAAGAAAATTTCCATATCATATTTTAAAAGCATAAACATGCATATTAAGGATAAAATAGAAAGACAAGAAATACAAAAAGAAGCACATTTATCATCACCAAGGATCACTATAGGCCAAACTAGTAGACTAATCAAAACAAAATCAATCAAGTTCCCAATCTGGATCCTAGAACCCCATCCTAGGAAGTAGAGGAATACCCCATGAGTAAACCCCCTAAAAAGTCAATATTAGTCCCCTAGAATAATGATCCAAGGAAACATAGGAAATCCACATGAGAAAAACTCCTGATAATCACCAAACATGGATGATGGACTCAATTCAAACCTTCCCCCTAAGTACCCAAGTTAACCCATGTGCTTGTTTTGACAATTCAATCCAATTATTTGAAAACCATTTCACAAATCTATTTCAATGATTTGAAAATACCCTTTTTATTTATATTTATTAATAATCAGGGAAAACCATTTTTCTTTAAAAAATATTTCCAAGACACACAAATCAATCATACTAATTCCTTATAAATATCAGTTTATAAATAAGGAACAATAGGTTTCATCAACATAGGATAGAGACAGAACCACCTACCTCAAAATTCGGGTCGCACATGCCTGCAATGGGATCCAATAGCAATGAAAACCCAAAAAAGACAACAATGGCCTTATAATCCAACCCACATCACAAGATTGATCCAATTTATAAAACAAAGGGGTCAATGAAAAGGAGGAAACCCACATACCACAAGAATGAATACCTGCCACACTACAACTAACAAAGTAGTGGAATCCGAAACAAGATCACACAATGAATCTAAAAGAATACAAGAAGATACAAAAACTTATACCAATAGATCTGATAACACAAACCAAGGGTGCTACCGTGATCGAAGACAGTGAATAAGTGGAAAGATCACTTACCCAGAGAGATTCACTGCGACTGCAATGAAGATTGAATGCCAATTGGATTGTTTTAAAATGAGAGTGGGCTCCCAAAATCACATAGGAATTACCCTAGTCTAAGATAAAGAGAGTATAGATAAATTAATTGAGAAAATAGCCACACTCCCATTTTAAAAATTATTCGCACGCCATTACATGACCTTTAACCCGATTACACGACGTGTAACCACCAAAGTCCCACATATGCCAGAAACCCATCATCTTAGACTAAACACATGACCTTTTATTAACTCATGATGTGTATAGTCTCTTCACATCATGTAACCTCTCAAAACATGAAGTATTTCACAACGTTCATCCAATAACACTTACACGTCTTGTAACCCAGTCACATGACATGAAATCCTCTTATAGCCTACAGAAAATGCCGGTTAAATCTAAGAGTCCAATAAATCTATGAATTAACTATTATAGGTATCCTCCCAATTATTTATCAGACTTATATGTATAGAATAAAAGGGAAAACCATGACAAGGTTAAGGGAATACTTGATAGATAGGTAATGGAAGTAACACATATAAAATTTTAGATTATATTTATTCCCCACCCTTATGTAATAATCTTGTTCCTATGATTACACTACTTGATTCATGTTTCATACCTCATGATTCCACACTATTTTTGTATGGTATATATTTCTTCATATGATATTAAATTTCCTTCTATCATGACATATGGAAATTTCTTATTTCTCTATGCTCATTTAATAATATATTTCACTCGTTCTCATGTTTCTTTATATGATTTTGATATAACTATTGATGAAATATTGATATGATTTCCCTTACTGAGAATTTGAGCTCACCCTTTTTAGATGTTTACCTTACCCATGACATGAAAATTAGTATATCATATGAGAAGTCTTGAAGGGAGCCTAGTGTGGTTTTAATATATAGAAATGATTATTGATTAATATTTTCATGCATCTAAACTCCATGATAGTAAAAATTTTCATCAATGGGTTGTGTGACTTTATGTGAGATGTATTATCTTAATCATAAAATTAATGAATTATTTATCTTATTTTTTGTGAGGTTCTCTATGATATTTATATGTATTATATTACTTTTTAAATATATATATTTATATTGAAAAAATTTTATATGAAAATTCAGGTTATTCTAATATCATTTTAATGTTATAATTATTATATTTTTTTGTAAATTCAGTATTTTTCACTCTTCAGCAAAAAATAATCTATTTATAAAAAATCTCAAAAATTCACCATATGATAATTTTTAAATGAATTTTTCAAAAAAATAATTTTATAAAATTAAATTTATAAAATTTTATAATTTAGTTTTTGATAACCTTATAGAATAAATCTATGTTCATTATTATATTTACTAATTAGAAATAAAATCATACATTATATAATTTATTGTTATCCCATACATTTTCCCATCCTTAAAGAAAATATTCCCTTGGTATTATATACATGAACTCATACTCCCAGATCTGGTGCCAGAAACAAAAAAATTACATTTTGTTCTTTGATACCGATCAATGTGACCAAATTTTTTCCATCCAAAATTTACATTATAAAAAGGAAATATTGGATCACATACCTACCGAAGTAGCCTTTAAGATTATAGTTTTAGGTAATTAGGAAAAAATCTTAACATCATGGACCCATAAAAAACTTGTTCATAAATAGAGGCATCATCTCATACTAATTTCTTCACATAATAAACATTTCTTGACTAAAAACATTTATCATCATTTTTTATAATCTAGGGAATATAAAGAATAAGAAGGATGAGATAAAATGCTTAGTAAGGGTAAACCTAATGATTAACAATTGAATTTCAATAGTAAGAGTAATATTAGCACAAGGGTTTGATAAAAAAAATCAAATTAATAAGAATATCACATGATAATTCATACCAGTAAATATATGGATCATAAAAAATGATATATGGAATAAATATTTACTATTTTTAATAGTTCATAAAAATCAATAATCATGAGTAATGTGTTGTTAACCTTTATTAAAGGAAATTTTTATAACCAATAGAAAGAATATATAAAATTTATTGGTATTTTGGGACATTTTCACATTACTCCTACATATGGAGTAACCCTCAAGACTACCCTTGATGTAACCCTAACTATTAAACTTTTAAAAATCAATTTAGTTTATTCGCATAATATCTTAGGATAAACCTAATTGGTTAACTCCATCCTATATATAGAATAACCATACGGCCAACTTCCATACCCAATGCATTGGAGGGTTATCACAGTCCCAATATTATTTGGTTTATTAGAGAACCACCAATCCATGGTCTATAATGGAACCAACCATAATTATAAACAATTCCCAAGAACCATAACATGAAAAAGTACCCAGATCATGCATTTCGTCATAAAACTCATAGAAAAAATCATCATTAATTTCATAACTTCATTATGTAGTGGATAAGAAAAGGGTCCACGATAGTATTTTTGAAACAATCATAATACATATAGTGAAATAATGAGGGTGGTATCAATATAAAATATCCCCAATAGATTATAATAAACATCAAGGGTTTTTGACATTGATAAATATAAATACTATTAAAATATTATTACAATACTGTTTGAGGAAAATACCATTTTCATTTGGAAAGTATCATTTAAAATCTAAGAACTATTCACATATTAAAGAAAATTTTTTCACCAAAAGGTAAATTATAAACATGTTATGAAATCATGAAATCATGGAGGCATCATGATGTAGGGAATATCTTCTCATGTTTTAATCATTAAAATTAATCAACATTTTCAAACATTTTGTAAAAGGGTGTCTAAAGTGAACCATTTGGAAAAAGTTAATAAATTTACTTTTCAAAAAAAAATTAAAAATAAGGTCAAATATCATATAAAATAACTTTAAGAAACAATTTAAGTTTATTAATGAATTTTTTTTAGAAAATTTTAATAATCATGGATATGAAATAGAAAGATTTCCAATCTTAAAGAAGATACAAGATCAATATTACTTACAAATGAATTCATGGATACTTCTAAAATAAATATTAGAGGAAATGGAAACAAAAAATATAAAAAATTAAAAAATACTGGATAATAAAATATATGTGATTTAATAAAAAAGGAATATGATTTCCCTTAATGTAAACTTGGACATAAACAATCGTGAAAAGAAAATAGATTACCATATAAAACCTTTTCCTCTTTGGTAACTTTTTAATCATTATCCCAAGAAATAATAGCATAAAATGAAATAATAAATATAATAATATTGAATACATATATTTTCATAAGGTATGTATATACAATGTATAAAATATGATATGTGTACAATAATAAAATTTTCCTCAATGTAGTAAAATTGATATAGAATCTCTTACATCAATTCAAGACATTCCATGTATATCCTTTAACTACTATAATATAAACTCATATAAATTATTCAATTTATTAATAAATTTTTCACAGTTAAATAAATTATCCTTGAGACATTGATTTCACTTATCTAAATTATGTTTTTATTACTTAATATGTAATGTCTACATCAAGTGTTTTTGAGGATGTTTGGTTCATAAGATCAAAATGGATTCTATATCTTGAATGAGGTCAAAGAGGTAATAATTACATTATATCTAGAATAATATTCATGAAATAATTATAATTTTTATACATAAATTATAAATTTAAATGAAACCATTAAATATCATTATGAAAAATGAACTACATACAATCATTGTGAGGGTTGGCCTTCCGTATACATGAGTAATACTTCGATTATTTACTGATTATTATTGAAACAATTATTTATTATTTATTATTTATAGAATGATAATAATATAATAAATATAAATTTCTTTTTTTGAATATAATTTTGAATATCATCCATGTAATGTGGTGATGAAAAATGAATCACATCACTTTGTGGAGCTGGTAGTCCACATGTACACTTAAAAGACGTTATCATTTTCCAGTGAAATAATAAATAAAAATGTAAATGATATATTATCCTTAAATAATCACACTTAATCAATGAATAACATATATAAACATTACTTCCATAAATATAATCCATCCCTGAGATACGGTGTTATAAAAAAATTACATCGGTTTGCGAGGTGATAGTCCACCATACACACAAACAATGGATTTTATTACCATTTTATGGAAGATGATATGGATATAGGTGTTACCATTAATATAAAACACCTAATTATATTTAAGATACTTTTTTTATATATTCATGATTAATTATGAATTTAATGAGGTGGAATAAGAAATAAAATAGAAACGTTCAATTAAAAATGAAACCTCTTCTTCAGACAACTTCTTTTTCTTAAAACTTTAAGAACAAAGTGGTTGGTATTCTGACCTAAATAAGAACGGTATAATTAAGTGATAGATTTTGGAAGTTATTTGGGTATATATGGGCCCATGAAAATTATTTTTTAGGTGTAACGTAAAGGGAAGATGATATTCCCTTTTATAAGAGAGGGGATGGGCACCCTTTGAAATTTTCAAAAATATTAAATTAACATACATTATTTTTCAATTAAAAATGAATAATCATAAATTGAATTCAAATATAAGATTAGAATAGACCTATATAATCAAATCCAATAAAAATTAATCATATTGTGATCATAGTTTTATACATATCGTTTAATTTTAACCACTCATTATCCCCTTTCACACTACCATAACAATAAGGATTTTTACACTTTGAGAGTCAATATAGTTAACATAAATGGTCAAAAGGGTCATAAATTGAAAGTGGATGGTATTATAAAAACTATATTAATTAAGTGGAAGAATATATGTTTTTTATTAATTTTATATCATTAAATAAAATATCATGTATTATAATTTATCATTATTGCAAATTTTTAGTACTATTCACTTATATAATTTTAATAACATTAAGAAAATAGATAAAATCTGAAAAAAATATTTTATAGTACCCCTAATTTTCGTGTTAAGATTTAAAATTATTATATCATATTAATTTTATCATATCATTATTATTTTAATATATTTAATATAATTTATTTTATTTTCCACTAATTAAATAACTACTGCATCAGTGTTGCGTAAATTTTTAAGGCTATGATAACTTCACTAAAAATTAAAAATAAATCATCATGATAAGAATAAATCACTTGGATTCCAAAATAAAATTTATTAATGAACTTATCCTTAGGTTAAACTTATGTTAAAAATATTATAATTATAAAAAGAAGAGTGAAACTTTTTAAATTTCCATTAAATTAAATATAATAAAGGTTATAATCCCATCCAAATGAAAAAAGGCTATATAACCTAATTTTTGATTATTATTAAAAAAATGGTCTTAAAAAATAAAATTATGGAAATTTTTTGGGCTATTTAATAGTCCTTATAAAATCATTTTTAACCCTAAATTATAATATTAATCATTTTCTGTGGTAACAAAATTCACTATAGTTACTATTCTTATTGACCAAAAATAAAATAGAACTATTTAAATTTTTTTAACACATTGATTCAAAATATGTAATTAATTTTCAAAAAATGAAAGAACATAATTGAAACAATTCAATCTAAAATTTAACTAGAAGAACACAACAAAAAATGGTTTTTTTCAGAAAAATACACTTTTGAAATATGAAATGTTTTTATACTAAATTGAAGTATGAAATTAATTTAAAAATAATAATTGTATTATTATAAATTTAAATTAACTAATAAAATTTAAAAACAAATACAATATATAACTTTACTTTGTAAATAAGTTATATTAATATACAATTTTCAATAAAAATCAGTATTTTTCACTATTCACTAAAAATGATTATTTTTGGAAAAATAAAAAAGATTGAACCAAAGATAATTTTTCTATGTTGATTTAAAAAATGATATTTATTTCATTAATAAAATTTATAAAATTTCAAAAAATCAATTATAACAATCACTAACAAAAAGAAATAAAACTAATTTTTGGTGAAAAAATATTTTTGAAGAATAAAATTTTTTTAATAAAAATTGTGTTATTTTTTCTTAATATTTAATAAATATATTTCTAATTGTTATAAAATTTATATATATCTTAAAAATTAGTTAACCCTATATATTTCTACTAATTTAATGGCTAGGTTATAACAATCATATTTAAATTATAATATTTCATTGTTCGTTTAATCTCGATGTTGCGTATATTGATCATAGTATTTCCTTTAAAAATATTAAGGATATTACATTACAAACCATTTAATAAATTAATTCCAAAAATATTTGAACATTGGATTATAAAATAAGTGTTTTAATTTTCAAAATATCCTTGTTGAAAACCGTTGTCTTAAAAAGGGTCAATAAACTTTACTCCTAAAATAAGAGAAATGGAGGTACGATGGCCATAAAAAATAGCACATTATAGGATTTCATATAGGAGAAAATATATGGGAAATAAAAACATGGATATTGAATAAAAAACTAACTTAAAAGGACTTATAGTGTGCTATAGAAAATGTTTTCATGAGAATGTTAACCATTTCAAAACCTTAAATATGTGATGGGTTAAAAGGCCATTAATTTCTTAGTAAGAAATGTAAACATATAAATTTTTTGGTTCAATATCCTTTTATTAGAGTTAAGTAATTACATTAACATATAAATGATGACCATATGGAATTATAATTAATTGATATTTATAATTTCATCCTTTAATCAATTTCTACTGCAAACTCATATTTTACTCCAAACAATGAGTATTCAAGTTTAATTTTTCATGCCTGATTAAATAGAATAAAATTATAATGTATCACACTATTACACAAAAGTATAATAATATATTACACCTATAATTAGATATTAACAAAAAATGGTTATAATTAGATTAGATAATTCCTCAAATAAATAAACCTTCAAACAATATTAATATATAAGTTTCAATAGTAATGCCTAAAGTTCCATCTAATTAATTATATAAATTACCTTAATCGCAATAAAGATAATTTAAAATCATATATGCCTCAAAAATAAAATTAAAACTTTATTCCTCAAAGAAAATACCATAATATTATGTTTACCTTAATCATATAGGTTTACAAAAATAGTAAATTTATTATGAAATAACATTAATCACATAATCATAAAATCATTTTTCCATATCATTGTTATATATAATATTAAATAAAGGTTACGAAAATGAACTTAAGAATAATCAGTTAGATTTATTAAATAAAGAAAAATAATCACATACTAACCAGGACATCATGTAGACTAGTGTTAGGCAATGCACCATTCTCACCCTTTGATTGTGGGTTCAAGTCATATGGACTTACCAAATGTGATGTTTTTTGACTTAGTATTTGGGTTTTAATTATTCAAAAACTATCTAATATAATTATCATAAAGTTATTAGAAATATAATTAGCATACTTTAAAATAACATTAATCGTGAATTATTATATAAACCCTAAATCATATAAATAAAATATAAACTTAATTTCAGAAAAAGAAAATGGATTCTTACACAATTAATATGACACATTAAACTTAAGTGTCACATATACCTAAACCAAATAAAATGTTACCCAAAATATCATTAGTAACATGAAAATTTTATTATTTAAAACTGAAAAAATGATTTCTGAGATATTGAACTTCACATAAAACTCAATCATATAAACCCATGATGGTATTTGTAACTCTTAAGTTATCCTCACATGATAAAATCATAATCTATAATGTTATAAAAACATTTCTTCGATACCAACTATATCATCCATGAAATCATACAACCAAATCCAGTGCCAAAAACATAAACATTACATTCCTATATTTGATACCAATAAATTCAACACAATTTTTTCAATCCCAAACATAAAACATCAAAAGTAAATATTGGATCAAATACCTACCCAAGTACCTTATAGTTTTTGAGTTTTATGGAATTAAGAGAAACTATTAACAAAAAATATTCATAAAAAACTTGTATATAAAATTCATCATCCACTCCCAAGAATTTATTTTCATATGAAACCTTTCTTAAATCAAAACATTAATCATAATTTCTCATAACATTCGGAATATGAAAAATATGAAGGGTGATATGAAATGGTTAGTAAGGGTAAACCTAAGAATTAATAATTGAATGTCACCATTGAGAGTATATTAGTACAAGGAAATGATTACATAATTAAGTTCATGAGCATAAAATAAGAGAATACATACCAAAAAAATACATAGGTCATCAATAATGAAACATGGAATAAATATTTACCATTAGACAAGAGTCATAATAATCAATAATCATGAGAAATATGATATAAACCTTGATAAAAGGAAACTTTGATAACCCATATAAAGAATAAATAAAATATCTTGATATCTTGAACATTTTCATTTCAATATTAAATAGGGAGTAACCCTTAAGGATACACATGAAATTAACCTGATGATTAAACTTGAAATAAAAATTATTGTGTATTCCTATAATCTATTAGGAAAAACCTAATCGGTTAACTGTATCCCATATTTGGAATAACCATACAGTCAACTTTTATACCCAATGTATTGAAGGGTTATCATGAACCTACCTATATTGTTTTTTATAATGGAACCACCTATACATGTTCAATAATAGAACCAAAAATCATCATAAACAATTTCCAATAACAATAACATGAAAAATGTATAGAGAGTTTTTGTTTCATCATAAAACTCATAGAAAATTTATCATTCTTCCATTCCTAACATCATTTACCCTTTTAAAAGAAATGGGTTCCATGATAATATAATTAAAACAATAATAATCCATCTATGTATAGGATGAGGTTGGTATCAAAACAAAATATACACCAATGGTTTATAAGTAACACTAGGGGTTGTTGAAATTGAATAATGTAAATACTAATAAAATATTATTAAAACCATTATTCAGAAAAATACACTTTTCATTTTCAAAGTCACTTTTAAAATATAAAAACCCTGAAAATATTAAAGAATCTATTTCCATTTAAATAAAACTTGTAAAAAGTTTAAGGAAGAACCAAATAATCCAAAAAATACTCAAGTTGTAAACATTAAAATAAGAATTATTTTTAAAAATTTTGTAAATGGGATTTTAAAGTGACCCATTTGAAAAAATTGATGAAATTTATTTTATAAAATAATTTCAAAAGAATGTAAAAGGTCATGTAAAATATATTTAAGAAGTAATTTATGTGCCTAAATCATCATTTTTAAAATATTTTAGTAAACACGCGTATCAAATCGAAAGATTCTAGATATTGAAGAAGATACAATATCAATATCACTTACAAATGAATTTATTGATGTTCCTTCAATAAATAATAGAGGAAATGGAAATAAACAAATATAAACCACATTAAAAACTAGATAAAAAAATAAATGTTTTTTATGAAAAAAATGAATACGATTTCACCCAAAGAAACCTTGAACTTAAATAATCCTAAAAAGAAAGGATATTTTACCACAAATCCTTTTCAACTAGAGTAAATTTTCCATCATAATACCTTGAAAGAATAAAATCAAATAAAATATTAAATATGATAATATTTAAGAAATATTATTTCATTAGGTAATTATATGAACCTCATAAAATTAATTTGGTGTACATTAATGAAATATTACTCGATGATAGAAAATTGAGTGGAAATCCCTTACCTAGAGTCTAGAAATTCCATGTATATCCTTTAATTCCTATATAATAAAATAATATTAGATATTTTAAATGTTAATAACATTTTCATGGTTCAATAAATTATCTGTAAACTATTTATTTCATTTATCTTAATAACATATTTAATTACTTAATCAGTTGATTCCATATTAGGTTTTTTGAGGATGTTCAGTACAAACGCTCAAGATGAATTCTGTATGTTGATTGTGGTCAAAGAGGTCATTATTCTATTATCTCTAACAAAATATTCATGAAATATTTATAATTTTATTAATAAATTATACTTTTATATCCAAAAATAAAATATGTTTATGAAAAATGAACTATGTTACAATCATGAAGAGGGTGTGCCGTATGTACGAATGAGTACTATTTTTTATTTTTGAATAATAATTATGGAAGGAAATTTTGTATTATTTTATCTTTAAATAATTATATAATTACTATAAATATAATATTACATATTTAAACATACTTTATTATAATAACCATGTTATGTGGTGATGTAAAATTTATCACGTCACTTCATGGAGGTGGTTGTCTACATGTATACACGAACAATATTATCATTTTTTGATAAAATGGAAAGGTAAGAAGGTAAGTGATATATTATATTTTAATAATGAAAAATATTTACTGAATATAATATTTCAAATTTAATTCCATCATTATAATCTATCCATAGGATATGTTGGTGGAAACTGAATTATATCAGTTTGCAAGGTGGTAGTCCACCATACACACGACCAATGTTTACATTTCCCATTTAATGGAAGAGTAGATAAATATTAGTTTTTCCATTAAAATAAATAAAAATAATGTTATTTAATATTATATATATATATATATATATATTATTGATTAATATTTGAAGGAGGTGGAAGAAGAAATAAAACAAAAAATGATTGATTTAAAATGAAACCTCTTCTTTGGAAAATCTCATTTTTTTAACATCTCAAGACCAACAAAGTTAGTATTATACCATTAATAAGTTTTTGATATTGTGGGTAGGGATGATAGTAATGGATTTGGATAGATATTTTACTGATAAAAATAGGTTTTAAGGTGTAATGAAAAGGGAAGAAGAGATACCATTTTATAAAAGAGGGGATGAACACTCTTACAAATTATCAAAATATTATATCAATATAAATTAATTTTCAATTATAAATGAATAAAAAATAATTTATTTATAATATATTATGTAAATGTATCAAATATCTCATAATATAAAATTTTTACAAGTTTTGATCACATTTTTACCTTTTTTATTTTTTATCCTCTCATTAACACCTTTTACACTTACCATGACAACAAGAATTTTCACTCTTTGAGGATAAATATTGTTACTATAAATGAAAAAACCCATAAATGGACCATTTTTGATATTATAAACAATATAATAATCAATTTGATGAATAAATTATTTTTAATAATTATATATCATTTAATAAAATATTATTTATTATAAAATATGATTAATGTCAATTTTAAGAACTATTCACTTCATTGATTTTAAAAACATCTTGAAAATAAGTAAAATTATAAAAAAATAAATTATTATATCCATAAAATTTTATTTTGATATATATAAGTCTTTTATAATAGAAATTATATCATATTATATTTATTTTGATATTTTTAATATCAATTATTTTATTTTCCCATTAATTGAATAATTACTACGTCAATGTTGTGTAAAAATTTAAGGTAATTATTTATTCAATAAAAATAAAAATTAAATTAGAATAATGAAGATAAATCTTTTATTCTTAAAAATAGTATTTATAACTAAAAATATCTTCAATATAACCTTAAGTTAAAAACACTATAGTTATAAAAAACAAGAGACTGACATTTTTTACTTTTCATAAAATAAAATATTATAAATGTTATAAACTTATCCAATTGAAAAAAGGACATAAAACCAAATATTTTTGTTTATGGATGAAATATACTCATCCAATAAAATTAATAAAAGTTTTAGGGTCATATTATAGTCCTTAAAATATTATTTTTAATCCTTAGTTACATGTTTTTTATTTACCATGGAAAAAAGGTTACTATGGTAACTATTCATATTGACCTAAAATAAAAGGGGATTATTTAAAAAATTTGATCCTCCTGATTAAAAATATTGAATTAATTTTTGAAATTTCAAAACAAATATGTGGATGAACTTAATACAAAATGAAACAAGAAAAAGGTGATGGAAACAATTTCTTAAGAAATTCCCATTTTTTAGTAGGAAAAGTTTTTATACTAAATTAAAGTATGAAATTCCTTAAAAAATAATAATTAGATTATTTAAAAATAATAAGAATAAATTAAATTTTAAAATTAATCGAAATATAATATTACATTTTAAAAACATCACAATAAAATATAGTTTTCAATAAAAATCATTATTTTCATTATTTACTGAAAAATAAATCTTTTCCTAAAAATACCTAAACTTCATCGAAACATAATTTTTATTATTATTTGAAACTAATATTTCTTAAAAAAATCTATAAAAATTAAAAAATTAATTATAATATTCACTAAAAAATGAAATAAAAATTTTACCTGAAGAAACTATATTTTGGTAGAATAAAATGACTTTACTATAAACTGAGTTTTATTTTTTAAGAATTAATCAATAATTTTTTATTTATTTAATACTTTATATATATATTTAAAATTTTAGTTTACCCTATATATTCTATACAATTTAATCTCCTGGTTATAACAATTATATTTCAATAATAATATTTTGTTTTTTGTTTAAACTCAATGTTCCATATTTGGAACATAGCCTTTCCTTAAAAAACTTGGGATATTATAATCACAATCACAATTTAAATTTGTTTTTAACATATATTGGATTTTTAAATGATTTTATCATGATTTTTTATTTCTGGGAAAAGTTTAGGTAACTAATTATTTACAAAATAAATAATATGTGTACCATTAAGAGACTTCTACTTTTGAATGTGATTCCAGGAAAGTACCTCAAAAATTTATTAATACTACCCATAAAAACATTATAGATTTCTCTTCTATTTATCGATTATGATTAATTATTATAAGACATACTTACATTATTCCTTTCAAAATTTCTATATACTTTTCCCCTTTGATTGATTATTTTAATCAGTTTTCACTTTGTATTCAAATGTAGAT
This sequence comes from Viscum album, assembly GCA_963277665.1. Classification (NCBI taxonomy): domain Eukaryota; kingdom Viridiplantae; phylum Streptophyta; class Magnoliopsida; order Santalales; family Viscaceae; genus Viscum; species Viscum album. Next base: position 1,242,360,741 of record OY728161.1, on the reverse strand, counting down.
TGACTAAGAGGAAATTTTCATGCCTAAAGCAAAAAAATCAACCTTTAATGGTTCATAAGATCCATAAAATATAAAATGGTTATTTCACATATCTAATAAAGGATTATAAAAATTTAAGATAATACTCAATATGAATAAATATTTATGTAAATAATTAATAAAATAATTCTAAAAACATAAATAATAACAGCCATAGAAATGCTACAATACTTTAACCATTAAATTCTAATACCACTTATTAAACCTAGATTATAATATGATTTATCAAATGATTTATAAATAATTAAATCTAATTAAACTTTAAAAACCAATATTATTTCATATAAAAACATAGATATGATATCCACGTTTGAAATTGGGGAATAAATTTTCATCTTAACCAAAACTACTTGATATATTCTCATTCTAGCCGTATTTACACAAAGTGTCTTGACTAAAAATTCCTTTTATAGAGTCTCTATGAAATCAATGATATCCATTAAAAATATAAAGGAGTTCATATATATGGAATCATATAAATAATGAGTCTTCAATAAAAGTAACCTCTCTCATAACATAAGGGATTTTAATAACAGATGCAGTAATTGCATAAACATGGCTTATCTACCTTAACCATTTATGATGTAAATTCACCTGATTCAAGGGGAATTATTTTATTTAATGACCCATTTACTAATTTTTGATGTAGTGGACATCAATGAATTCTTTCATTCCCTCTCATTCTCATTCTTAAATTCCTTTAACTCCATACTATAATAAAACTCTTATTCAATTCAAGAATATACCTAGGAGTTTTTTCCATAATTATCACATGTGGGATTTTCCATCCCCCCATTATTTTATTTGATCTAATTTTTTATGGTTCATAGTAGTCCACTTATTCTCTTGGGTTTCTCTTAAAATATATGATATGCCTAATTCTTTGTTCATCTGGAAGGAACATGATACCATATCATCATATGAAGAAAATGTGTGAGAGACTAGTTCCCTTCATAGGCATAGGTTATGACTATAAAATAAATGATTATTAATATTTTTTTGGAATACATACGTTGTCCATATCATTAATTTATAATGTTGTAAATTGTGGCTCACACTCCGTAATAATTTCTACTTACTTCTATCTTATATTAGTAAATTTTCATTCCATATCATCCCATTTATCATAAGGAAAGTACTTTTCATAGAATATCCCCCCAAAAGTCTTCCATTACATTCTCTTTATCTCCTCATACTATTTTCTATTTTAAATAAATTAACATTATTGATGAAGACATTCCTTTAAAAAATACACTACCTGAGTACAATTTTCAAATTCATTAAATCTCAAAGATAAAAAAATATTTTCAAGGGACTTGAACAACTATTATTGTATAAATATTTAGTATTTCCACTAACACATGGATTTTATCTATATGAAGGGGTCCAACACTATTTCAAAATGATGGGGATTAGTAGGTTTCCCAATATAATAAAGATTATCTTTAATAACCTGAGTCAACAACCTTAATATAGTAATACTTTTTCCAGCTCCATCTCCAGCTCCAGTTCATCCTTCACTATCTTCCCCATGAGGGAAACCCTTACATATATTATGTTCATTAATATTGTATCCATTAAATCCACTTGGAACCACTTCAAAATAATGAAATATAATTTGTTTTCTCATAAAATTATGAATTTTAAAATTATAGTTTATAATTCCATATATAAGGTGTCACATGATATAAATTTGATTTATGTATTGATAATATAAAAATAATCAAAAATATTTATTTGGTAATATCATTAATTCATAAAATTATTTTAAATACATTTATAATGGTTTATAAAGAGCATGTGAATAACTATAGAATATATCGAGGGAGTGTATAACCAGGTATGTAATCTTAGGCCCACTCATTATGCACCAAGTGCTGATCGAGTTATTACCCACCCAACCATTTTCAGTGTGTTTATCCCTATCTGTATCTATACAAAAAATTCATCTACTTTCCAGTGTCAAGACATATAATTAATTTCTAGGAAACCGCACATTCTCTACCTTACCAAATAATAGGATATTATCTTATATGTAGACTTATTCTTATAGTCTGTTATAGGGTTATGTTACCCAATATATAGTTTCCTAAATCTAGTTCATAATATAAATAATGAACATCCTCTAATACAAACACTAACCCCCCACATCTAGTAACCCAAATTTGTGTTTATATAAATACATTGGATAATGATACCAGGGATAAAATCCATAATGATCAAATAGTTTTGTAGTCTTAGGAGGCTATATATATACGTGATTCCCAAGTTAAATTTTGAAAGATGAAATAAAACATAATTTTATAGTGAAATAATTCTAATTTATTCGAGTATATCCCTAGAATCCTTATAATATCCCTTCTTAGAATCCTAAATATTGGAAAAAAAACTAAAGGATGAGCGTATATGCTCAGTAAGGGAAATAATAAAATAGAAGATATTATAGAATAAATAAAGAATAAGTAATATGGTTGAGACAAAAAAAATAAGATATAATATATAAATAATTTTTTTAAAGGATAATATATCAAGGAATGATATTAAAATTAAAATATTCACATGGATAATAGTTACTTGTTTCATGATTATTTAATGTATAATTTTAGACATCATAATCATTCCACCATGCCCTTATTCCAAGTCATTTTACAAAAAGAGGTATGTCATACACCAAATAACCAAAATCTTTTATCTAATGAGGCCTACTAATTAATCTTAGGGCTATAATGGGCCCCACATGACACATAATACATCCAATTCATTCATCAGATGAATCAAATGAATAAAAATTCAATAAATAATCATCATAAAAGTTCATATTGAAAAGCAAGAATATAAAATGTTAATATTTTCCCATCTCAATCACTAGATCACATTATCATAATCTATGAAGAGAAATATTGTGGATGATATCATTAATGTAACACCCTATGGTTTTCTAAAAATAAATTGAAATGCATGATTTTTTTAAAGTTGATATTTATAACTATCCTTTAAAAATAATTTTACTTCTTCTATGTTTTGAATTTAGAAAAATGGTCATATATAATTGTGCTCAATAAGTTATTTAGAGTCTAATGAAACCAACTTGTTTTTTTGGTGAATAGTAACATAACATTATGAATAGTAATATGAATAGTAATATGACCATAATGAATAGTAAAATTTATTATTATTTTATATTTTAGGGCTTAAAGATAATGAAATTTTGGTTAATTTTTCAATGTGATATAAAAGTAGTTATAGTTTTAAAATTGTTAATTTTTGAATTAAGTATGATTTTATTTAAAAATTAAAATAATAATATTTAGAAAATTATTTTAAAAAATTAGACTTCATTTCTTAATTCTATACGTCGATAAATGGTTAGGGTGAATTTTGGGGATTTTTCTGAAATAATTGATTTTTCAGTGAATAGTAAAAAATATAGTTTTGAGTTTTGGTGTGTTAATGACATCATTAATGATGTCATAAATCTGGTTGACCTGTGTACAGTTAAATAAGATTTTAGGTGTCCCAAGTGGCTAATATCGCGGGCAAATACCATGGGCAAGGCCATGGTTTTTTAAATACCACTAATGAGGCGTCCCATAGAAATTATTAAAATAATCCCTCACCTCCGCTATGAATACAAAACCATTCCTTAATTAAATTCACTCCCAATTCTCCTTAAATAAATATCTGTCCTCCTTACCTACCTAGTAGTCCTCCCAAGGTTTACTGAAGCCCCCAAGGTCCCAACCATCAAGTTCTAGGGGTTACTCTACATGGTAAGAAAATTCTAAATTTCTTTCTTTTTTCCATTCAAGTTCTCTTTTATGTGGTATAACTTTCAAGTTTCCATACCATGTTCTTATTTCCTTATTATTCTTGATCTATTCTATATTATAATTAATTCCTATATGGGTGACCATTTTCCCCTCTCTTTTCAGTATTTTCTAAAACCATGTGGCATAGTCGTTAGGTTGTCAAATATTTATAAGGGATTTCCCAAATTTTCTATTATTTTGAGTTCCTTTATTTTCTTATTCTTTACTCAACTACTCTTACCCAAAAATCATGAAATATAAAAAAATAATTTATATTTAGGATGTTCTAATGTTCATAGAAAATTCATCATCATTCTTCTTCTCCTCTCCCACATATTCAAGGAATAAAAACATTGTCCGTGATGTGTCAAATTACTGACATCATGGACAATGTAATTTCAATTTGCATTAATTCTTTCAAGTCTGGTCATGAAACCATTTTTATGGTTGAACCAGGTTATAATATATGTTTTGTGTCTCATCCGTGGTTCTGTAATTCTTTTTTATTCATGGTTTTTATTTATAAAGAAAAATGAGGTCATTATTATCAAAGAGCCACTAAAATGATCTAAACGAACATCATTAATGTTTTAATTTATTAATCATCCTCATGTAATAATTAAAAATGATAAATGGTATAATTTATGTTTATTGAAATATGTAAATACTACTCCATTACAATTTTGTAGTTTCACTTATAATTGACAAGAACATTCATCAGGAACCGATCATGGAAAACATGTAAAGAACACACCCTAAATAATGCAAGGAACAAAATACTAACAATTAAAGGGTGAAATGAAGTTATGAAATGATCATACAAGATGTTATAAACATGAAAAGGTTTCGGTGAATTACTTATAACACTATTTTAACCATTATATAGGAGGCTAAAACAAGTTTGAAGTAAGACAAACCCAAGGTAAGGGAATTCTTAACCCGATTTCCATCCTTTGGGTTAACCTTATACATAGTTATTTATTTGGTATTATAATTAAATGTGTGACATGTTTTTTTATATTATGTTGAATTATGTCTAATTATAGTGTATATACAAATTCCATTGACTGTATTAAGTCGTGCTTCAATTATATGATTTATGTAAGGGTATTTTCTTTTAAAATCCTCTTAAAATTATATTTTACAAAATTCAAAAGTATTTTTTATGATATTATAAATGTTTTATGATTATTTTCTGGTTCTTGGGAATTTTTTATGATGAAGATATATACTTAAATATCCCTCCAATGCATTGGGTATGTGTATGTTTGAGGTCAGCCGTATGGTTACTCCAAGTGTAATTATTATGGTTACACAAATTGTAAGGTTGTCATGAGGGTTAAAAATTATAAGGTAGCCGAGAGGGTTACAAGATTATATAATTAATGTCCCAAGATACCATTATGATTTTTTTTATTTTCTCATGTTTTGTGTGGATCTTTTGTAAATCTCATGTTTCATAAAGTAAGTATATATGGGCGACAAGCATATATTTTGAAAATGTTTTCATACGTTACAAGTATTAATGGACTAATGTGCTCTTTCATTCTTTTACATCCCTTACTGAGATTTTTGTTCTCATCCCAAGTTTTTTTAAATGATTTTCACACGTCATAAGGATGTGTAATACAAAGAAGGAATCCAAGTTAAAATATTTATGAATTTATAAATAAATCATGTTTTAAGATTTAATGTTTTATATTTTGAAAAAAATAGAAACTGTTTTTATAGTATCCACTCTATAACAATGTGTAAGATTATGAATATATTATGTCCCAATTCTCTAAATATCTAAACTTTAAAAGATCCTCAATGTAAAAGGAAATTATTTCTTGTCTAAAATCAAGATTATATAATGTAATAAGGCCATGTTATTATAGTTGGTATCAGAGGATGGTTTTTATAACTTTAGGGGTTAGGATGACGTTAAAAGAATACCATAAATGATTTTTACTCTGTGATTAATTTGAAATGTTATAGAATTTAAGGATTACCATGTTGCCTCATTTAAGTCATGTTTTTCTATAATGGTTGTCCATAGAAGAAATAGGGAGGCTGAAGAGGAGAGGCACCGCCAGAATGACATCCTTCAGAATCTATAGCCCGTAATAGTAGGGATTGGAACTGAGTAGTTTGTGATAGTAATGTCTCAGCTAAAACAAGCAATAAATGGTGGTGATATCAATGCAAGAGAACAACCAGAGGTACCAAAATAGAAAATGACACTAGTGGAACATTTTATAAGACAATACCCTCCTGATTTCAATGGATCTTCTGACCTAATAGCAGCTGGTGAATGGATTAAATCCCTTGAAAATATATTCAATGTTATGGGATGTTTAGATAATAAAAATTTAATTCATACCATTTATCATTTAGAAGATGAAGCTGGTCAGTGGTGGTTAATGGTAATGAATATCAGAGATAGATAGGATATTTATGCCTTAGAGTGGGATGAATTTAAAAGTATTTTCATTGAAAAATATTTTCCTAAGGAGTGCGACTTAGGATGAAGAATCAATTCCTTGAATTGAATAAAAATGAGGAATATTCTATGGCTGTGTATGAAGCGAACTTCACACGAATGGAAAGGTTTACACCAAATCTTATTCTGGATCTTGATATCCAAATAAATTACTTTTACTCAGGATTGAATCCAAGTTATTGAAGGGAATTAGCCTCCCGTGAATTAAAAAGTTCTGAGAAACTTGTATGATGTAAAGAGAGGCTAGAGATGGAATTTTCCAATGATAACGTACATTTTAGAAACAAGGAGAAGAATAGGTCTAGATGAAAAGTGACGAGAAAGAATAAACCAAATACATTTGATGGTAAGAAAATCCAGTTTTCAGTTTGTGAAAAGTGTGGGAAGAAACATCCTTGGGAATGTCTTATCAAAACTAAGAAGTGTTTTAAATGTAGTAAGTTTTAACATATGGCTTGAGATTGTAATGAAAATGATCCTAATATTAATCCCAATAAGAAAAATGTAAAGTGTTTTAAATTTCATGAGATGTGTCACTATGAAGATGCCTACCTAAAGAGAGATCCAAGTGATTCAAAGAGGACAAACTATAAGCAGGAAGGTGTATTGAGATGATTTGTGACTACGTCAATAGATGTCGGGCCATCCAATGACGTTGTATCAAGTACTTTGATTGTTCACTCATATTTTTCTAAAGTTTTGTTTGATACGGGGTGTAAACATTCTTTTATCTCTGGGAAATTTTCGGGTAAAATGGAAATATCACCTTAACAAATGAGACCAAAATTTTTTGTTAAAAAACCAGGGTGAAATATTATAGTAAATAGGAATTATAATAATATTTCTATTATGGTATATGGAAAGAATTTACCTTCAAAACTTCTGTTTTACCCTTAGTCAAGTTTAATGTTATTTTAGGAATGGATTGGCTTTCTGTTTATCATGAAAAGATTGACTGTATAGCTAAAGAAGTTTTTTTTCAGAATGAATTTGAGTTTGTATAAAAGAAATATCCCATAAAATTGATAACATATCAGGAAACTGAGAAACTATTGAAACATGGAAATGAAAGTTATCTTGCTCATATTTTTTGAAAACAAGGAAACTATTCAGATTGATTATGTGCTTTTGGTTAATGAATACCTTGATTTTTTTCCTAATAAGTTACTCAGTGTCATACCTGATCAAGATTCAAATTCACAATTGACTTAGTTCTTAATACTAATCCAATTTCAAAACCCTCATATCATATAGGTCAAATAGAACTTCTTAAATTGAAAAATCCGTTGCAGGATTTGATTGATAAAGGCTTCATTCGTCCTAGAACATCACTATAGGGTGGTCCTGTTTTGTTTGTTAAAAAGAAAGATGGTTCCATGAGACTTTTCATTGATTATAGAGAATTGAATAACATCACTATTAAAAACAAGTATCCTTTGCCTTACATTGATTACCTGTTTGATTAGCTCTAGGGAGATTAGTACTTTTCCTAGATTGACTTGAGATCTTGATACCATGAGCTGAAGGTTAAGGAGGATGAAATCCCAAAAATATCCTTTTGTACTAGATACGGGCTTTATAAATTTGTGGTTATGCCGTTTGGGTTAACTAATACACCTTCTTTATTAATGAATATTATGAATAAAATATTTCATGAGTTCTTGGATAAGTTTGTGGTTGTGTTTATTGATGACATTATGGTATTTTCTAAAAATAAAGAGGATCATGAAAAACATCTAAGGGTTGTTTTACAAACCTTCAATGAAAAGAAACTGTGTGGAAAATTCAGCAAGTGTGTTTTTTGGTTGGAACAGATTTTTTTTCTTGGGTACATTGTACATAAGAATGAAATAATAGTTTATCCTGCTAGAACAAAAGTAGTTGATGAATGGAAGAGACCTAAAAATGTTACATAGATTCGTAGTTTTCTTGGATTGGCGGGTTATTTCCGATGGTTTGTTAATAACATTGAAAATTTATCTAGCCCGATATCTAAGTTATCATTAAAAGGGGTTAAATTTGTTTGTACAGAAGAATGTGATGTTTGTTTTCAGTAACTGAAGAAGAGATTGGTGAGTGCTCCAATTTTGGACTTGCCTTCCCAAAATTGTGAGTTTGTCATCTACAATGATACTTCTTTGAAAGGACTTGGTTTTGTTTTTATGTAGAATGATTAGGTAATTGCTTATGCTTCAAGACAACTTAAACCTCATGAGTTAAATTATCCCACACATTATTTGGAGTTGGATCCTATGTTTTTTCTTTGAAAATTTGGAGGCATCATTTATGCGGAGTCAAATTTCAAATATATACTGACCATAAAAGTCTAAAGTATATACTCACACAGAAGGAATTAAACATGAGGTAGAGAAGATGGCTAGAAATGATAAAGGATTATGATTGCATGATCAATTACCATCATGGAAAAACAAACAAAGTTGTGGGTTCCTTGAGTCGAAATCATAATGCATCATTTACCATGTTATGTTTGGAACATGATCTATTGATTAATGATTTGATGAATTTTTTCTTATAAGTTTTTGGTGTTGGGAATAAATTTGTTTTGTCTCAGGGTTTAGTGCAGTCATCATTATCAGAAAGAATTAAGGAAGCGTAGAAGGAAGACCATGGGCTACAAAAAAGGTAGAATTAGTTAAAATAGTTAAGTTTCCAGAAATTAATATTGATAAAGATTGTGTTTTAAGATTTGGAAAAAGGTTGTGTGTGCCTTGTGATTCCTAGTTGAGGAAAGACTTATTGTTTGAAGCTCATAGTTCTCCATTTTCAGTTTATACTGGAAGTACTAAGATGTACTGATACCTTTAGGAGTATTATAGGTGGGATGGAATGAAAATAGATATTCCTGATTTTACTATGAAATGTTTAACATGTCAATTGGTTAAAGCAGAGCAGTAGTTACCGAAGGGGATGCTTTAGCCTTTTCCAGTTCCAAAGTGGATATGGGAGAATGTATCCATGGACTCTATGGTGGGACTACCAAATACATCTTGAGTTAACAATGTGATTTGCGTTATTGTTGATCGGCTGAAAAAATCTGCACATTTTCTTTCTATTTGAGATACAATGTATTTGGATCAACTTTATCAACTGTACCTGAAAGAGATTTTCATGATACATGGAGTTCCTCTTTCCATTGTATCTGACTGAGATCCCAGGTTCACTTCAAACTTTTGGAAGGGACTTCACATGTTCTTAGACACATAATTAAATTTTAGTACAACTTTTCATCTTCAATCAGATGGGAAATTAGAGTAAACAATTCAGACTTTGGAAGATATGATTTGAGCTTGTTCAATGGACTATCAGGGAAGTTGGGATCAACATCTTTCTTTAGTTTAGTTTTCTTATAATAACAGTTTTTCATTCTAGTATACAGATGGAACCTTTTGAGGCTTTGTTTGGAAATCGGTGTCGGAATCCAATGTTTTGGGATGATGTCAATGAAAGAAAGTTAATAGGGCTAGAATTAGTTGAAGAAGTGGCTAAGAAAGTGAAAATGATCTAGTAGCACATGAGGACATCTCATAGCAGACAAAAAAGTTATACAGATAAAATAAAGAAAGAATTCTCTTTCGAGGTAGGTGACCATGTTTTCCTTAAAATCTCTCCATGGAAAAGTGGGATGTGTTTAGGTAAGAAAGGGAAGCTATGTCCGTGGTTTATCTATCCTTTTGAAATTCTGAAGAAAGTTGGAACAGTTTCATACTGAGTAGATTTGCCTCCGAGTTTGTCTCAGGTACACAATTTTTTTCAAGTTTTGATGTTGAGAATGTATGTGCCAGATTCATCACATGTCTTGAGCCCAGATGCAGTTCAACTAGAAGAGAACCTTTCTTATGAATAGTAACCAGTTTAGATTCTTGATCAAAGGGAACATGTATTGTGGAATGAGGTAATCCACCAAGTAAATGTTTTATGAAGAAACCACATGGTTGAAGAAGCAACACGAGATTCAGAAAATGCTTTAAGGGAAAGGTACCCTCACTTTATTTAATAAGTAAATAAAATTATGAGGATGCAATTTACAGAAGGTGGGGATAATGTAACACCCCAAGGTTTTCTAAAAATAAATTTAAATGCATGCAATTTTCTTTAAAGTAGATATTTATAACTATCCTTTAAACATATTTTTATTTCTTCTATGTTTTGAATTTTGAAAAACGATCATCTATAATTGTGTTCTGTAATTTATTTAGAGTATAATGGAACCAACTTGTTTTTTTGGTGAATAGTAACACACCCTTATGAATAGTAATATGAATAGTAATATGACAATAATTAATAGTAAATTTTATTATTATTTTATTATCTTAAGGATTGAGGATAATGACATTTTGTTTAATTTTGCAATGTGATATAAAAGCAGTTATAGTTTTAAAATTGCTAATTTTTGAATTAAGTATGACTTTATTTAAAAATTAAATTAATGATATTTAAAAAATTATTTTTAAAAAATGGACTTCAATTTTGAATTCTACACGTTGATAAATGGTTAGGGTGAATTTTTTGGATTTTTTTGAAACATTTGATTTTTCAGTGAATAGTAAAAAAAATACAGTTTTGAGTTTCAGTGTGTTAATGACATCATTAATGATGTAATAATGATGTAATAAATCTGTTTGACTTGTGCATAGTATAATAAGTTACAAGGTTTCCCATGTGGCTTATACCATGGGCAAATACCACAGTAAAGCCCATGGTTTTGCAAATACCACTAATGAGGTGTCCCTTGCAAATTATTAAAATAATCCCTCACTTTTACTATAAATACCAACCCATTCCTTCATTAAATTTATTCCAAATTTCTTTTCAATGAATCTATAGCCTCGTTACCTCCCTAGTAGCCCTACCAATGTTTCATCAAGCCCCAAAGGTCCCAACCTTTAAGTTCTAGGAGTTACTCTACAAGGGAAGAAAATTCTCAATTTCTTTCTTTTTTCCATTCAAGTTATTCTTTATGTGGTATAACTTTCAAGTTTCCATACCATGTTATTATTTCCTTCTTATTATCGATCTATTATATATTATGATTCATTACTATATGGGTGACCATTGTACCTTCTCTTTTTTATATTTTTTAAAACCAGGTTGCATAGCCGTCAGGCTGCCGATGTTTTGTAAGTGATTTCTCAAGTATTCTTTTATTTTGAGTTCCTTTATTTTGTTATTCCTTCCTCAAATACCCTTACCTAATAGGCATAAAAACTCGAAAAATAATTTTTATTCCGGATTCTATCTTTTTCATGGAAAATTCATCATCATTATTCTTCTCCTCTCCCACATTTTCAAGGAATAAAAACATTGTCTGTGATGTGTCGAATTGCTGACATCGTGGACGATAGGATTTCAATTTGCCTTAATTATTTCAAGTATGGTCATGAAACCATTTTTATGGTTGAAACGGGTTATAATATATGTGTTATGTCTCATCTGTGGTTCTGTAATTCTTTTGTACACATGGTTTTAATTTATAAAAAAATGAGGTCGTTATTATCAAAGAACCACTAAAATGATATAAATAAATATCATTAATATTTTAATTTATGAATCATAATCATGTAATAATTCAAAATGATAAATGGTATAATTTATGGTTATGGAAATATGTAAATAAAACTTCATTCCAATTCTGGATTTTCACTTCCAATTGACAAGAACATTCATCATGAACCGATCATGGAAAACATGTAAATAACACACCCTAAACAATAAGGAACAAAATACTAACAATTAAAGGGTGAAGTGAGGTTATTAAATTATCATAAAAGATGTTATAAAATTAAACATGTTTATTTAAAATACTAATAACACTCTTTTAACAATTATACAAGAGGTTTAAACAAGTTTTAAGTAAGACAAGCCCGAGGTAAAGAAATTATTAACCCGATTTCCATACTTTGGGTTAACCTTCTACTTTGTTATTTATCTGGTATTAAAATTGATTGCATGATGAGTTTTGTTTATATTATTTTGAATTATGTATAATTAGTGTGTATATATATATTACATCCACTCTATTAAGTTTCACTTCAATTATATGATTTATGTAAGGGGCTTTTATTTTAAAATCCACTTTTAAAATTATATTTTATAAAATTCAAAAGAAATTTTTTTATTCTATTATTCATGTTGTATGATTATGTTCTAGTTCTTTAGAATTGTTTATTATGAAGGGTGGAAAATATATCTCCCTCCAATTTATCAGGTATGTGTATGTTGGAGGTCAGCCGTATGGTTACTCCAAGTGTAACTGCGACGGTTGCACAAATTGTAAGGTAGCCGTGAGGGTTACAAATTATAAGGTAGCCTAGAGGGTTACAAGATTATGTAAGTAATGCCCCAAGATAAATTTAAGATCATGTTTATGTTCTCATGTTTTGTGTGGATCTTGTCTAAATCTCATGTTTCACAAAGTAAGTATATATGGGTGACAAGCATGTCTTTTGAAAATGTTTTCATACGTTATAAGTATTCATAGACTAATGTGCTATTACCTTATTTTACATCCATTACTAAGATTTTTTTGCTCATCCCAAGTTTTTTTAAATGATTTTCACAGATTATATGGATGTTTAGGAAAAATAAGGAATCCATGTTAAACGTTTTAATAATTTGTAAAGAAATCATGTTTTAAGATTTAATATTTTATGTTTTTGAAAAAAATAGAAACAATTTTTATGGTATCCACTTTTTAACAATGTGTATGGTTATGAATGTATTGTGTCCCGATTCTCTAAAACTCTGTACTTGAAAATATCTTCAATGTAAAAGGAAATGATTTCTTGCCTAAAATCAAGATTATGTAATGTTATAAGGTCGAGTCCTTATAATTAAAGTATATCCCTAGTAAAAAATAATATTAATCATATCATATTCAAATAGATGAAAAATACTTTTAGAAGTTCACTGAAAATTTCATAAGGAAAATATCATTTAAATTTTGAAAGAACAATTTTAAAATCTAAAAATTCATAAAATTTGTTGGAATCAAATTTCATTTAAAAGAATAATAGAAACATGAAATAAAAGCTTTTTTTGAAAATAATAGTCATCATGGTGGGAAAACTAGTTCATGGGGTATGCAATAGAACATTTATTTCATTAAAACCATTGGAAAAAATTACATCATTAGGAAAAACTCAAGAAGAATCATTTTTAATGTAGTTTATAAGAAGTCAAACATAGATAAAAGTGAGTTAAAAAGAATAATTTTCTAATTTTAAATACATTATTGAAACATTACAAATAATATTTGGATTTGAAATAAATATTTTCCCAATCAGAAAAAAAATAGAATTGGTTTTCCTTAAATAAATTCTTTAGGCATTTTAAGTACTTAGAGAGTGAAAAATAAAAGGAAAAAAATATAATTTACATAAATAAATTTATTTTAATAAAATAGATAATTTTTTTATAGATATATCATATAGATTCATAATTTAAAATTTAAGTATAAAAAATCTCAATAAAATGTGGGATTGTGACATAAAACCCTTACCTTACGTAGGACATGCTTCAAAAGTACTTTAAACCTCATTTGTAATAAATATTAATTTATTATATATCTATACCATAATAATATTAATACATTTAATACCATTAATTTTTTACATATAATATCATTACACTCATTCATTTATAATATTTCATTATCATCACTATTCTGGGTGTTAACTACTTCGTCTTTCATGTATGTTTCGATTCCACAATTATGGTCAATGAATCATGATCATGGATCCATAATTTATAGAATTGTAATAATATTATATATATATTATATATTTATTATATTAATATTTATAACCATCTATAAAATACATAGATTGAGAAATTAAATTCACAATTGCTAGAGATGGTAGTTCTTATGTAACCATAGACACTATATCCATTTTTGAACAAAAAAATAAAAGAATGATAAAAAATATTTTATCTTTATAGAATCATAATAATATCACAAATTTAGTACATATTTATTAAATAAATCATTATATCCATCTATGTAATGTGGTGATAGAAAATGAGTCATATCACTATGTAGAGGTACTAGTCCACATGTACACATAAGAGACACATTAATTTTCCATTTCATGGAAATGAGGTTGAAAATACATTTCCTATAATTATAATAAAATATCCATATATAGATGATATTTTTATCAATATTTTATAAAGGATGTAATATATTTATAGGAAGTAGATGATGAAATCAACATTAAAAGAGATGGGTAAGTTGATTACCAATTCTTAAAGATTTCACTCATGGATTAAAACTTAAGACTTGATAGGATGGTATTAGGTTAAGAAGATAAGACCAAGAATGAATTTAAGGAATATAAGAGTATTTTTTTAGTTATTGGATGATATAGAGGGCAAAAATATTTTGATTAAGGGAATAGTAGGGGATTCATTTATTAGTGAATAATGGTACACACATGGAATTAATTAAAAGATTAAAATTTATAATTTAATTTTATAGTGAAGGTTTAAAAAATCAATAAGAATTAAATTTTAATAGTAAATAAGGTAATAAAATCTTCAATGGATAATATTTAGATATGTTTTAGTAAAATTTTTACCTTTATTTGTAAGTTAAACCCCTCAGTGAACCATTTTCACCCAAACCATGGAAACAATTTTCTTCTATTTTACTATTTATTAATGAAAAATTATGTTTTGTTTTTAAAAAAAAATAAATTATAATGATTAAAAATATGAAATCTATTTTAAAAATTTTAATTTATAAAAGTTATAAAAATTAATTATAACACATGTTCATAAAATTAAAAAAATCAAATTTTTATAAAATTGAATGTTTTAAGCATAAAAATTAATTTACAAAACAAAAGTATAACATCGATTATAATTGAATTAATAATATTGTGTTAAATAAAAAAAATATGTATTTTGATGTGAAACCAAACAAAAACATAATGAATCATTATAAATACCTAATTAAAACATATGATCTAATTAAATTTTTATTTGAATAAAATAATTACTTAGATTTAAAAAGTCATAATTATATGTTTCTATGTTCATAATTATATTATTTATATAAATTAAATTTAATCATAAATATATATTAATTTTATAAATGATGTTTCATAATATTTCAAATTATTATTATATCATAATACTATTATAAATATGACAGTTTTTGTAAAATCTATATTTATCTCTATTCACCAAAAGTCAACTATATTTGAAAAACATAAAAATTAACCCAAATATTATTTTAACATGGTAATTTAAAAGTTATAATTCATTTCAATAAAATAAATTTATATACTTTTTAAATTTTGTATTTAATAAAATTCTTGAATAAATCTATTTGAATTATTCTATTGTTTCTCTTGAATAAAATGCATACACACTAAAATTAAATCATTTGTGTTACGCGCAAAATAATTGACAACAAGGGATTTTTTTATAATGTTGGGCCCTTAATTTTAGGGTCTTCCCAGATGTGAATTTTTGGATCAAGGATATCATGAGAGGGATGATTTAGCTAACTCTCATCCTCATCTTCTTCCATTTGACCCCTCATGGTGTGGCATGATTTTGTTAGTGATCACATAGTTATTCTTGGCGAGTTATCATATTCTTGATCAATAATTGGTTTCTATTTTATATCATTTTAATTTGGAGAAATTTAATAAATATATTTGGTGATAATTTCATGATAAAATTGTGAAATTGTCTCGATATAATTGGTATTTACCAGATTCATTAGATAAGGTCCTTATAGGATGGTTATAGGATCTCCCAACTAGTTTCTATGATGAAATAATTCTCAGTGAGTTTTAATCCATTATAATTCTCTAGATTATTTTTATAATTTAGTATAATTAATTATAATAAGTTAAAATTATTTATTTTTATGTTATAGTTTGAAATAGGATCTGAGAAGTGGGTGTATAATTGGAGAAGGCCTGAACATGATAGCTCAAGGGTCAGAGTGGTATTGGGAGGATGGTGGTTCCATATTCAAGGAAGGTGGTCACTAGAATATAATACCATATGAATTATTTCTTATATTCATCCATGTTTCATGGAACCATTTATAATGGTTAGAGACTAAGAGCAGCCCAATGAAATAGATACAATTTCATTGATCACACCAGAGTTAAAAGAAGTGCTCCTTAACACTAGAGTGATTTGGGATAACCCAGATATTATATCTAAATGGGGTGTAGTTGCTATTATAGTTAACAATATTCTTTAGGTATCTCTTAGGAAGTTTTATGAGATACTGGTAGTCTAGGTTAGATCCCTATGTCTATTTTATTAGGAATGAGGGGATTAGTCATTGAAATGATTGGATAAATGGTCGTATATCTTGTTATTGGTGATTAAAATGCTCCTAATGGTGGCCAATGATTCATAGCTAGTGTCATGAGTGTGATGAGTCATCGAGGATGAGATAAGTTGTCATAGGGAGGGATATCCTCTAAGTGAAGGTTGGAGAGATCTACTAAGGTAGAGGTGGGGTGAGACCTAGTTCAATTCATGGGATTAATGGTATCTAGGGGTTCCCAAGGGATATCAAGTGATATATTATAGGAAAATACATAATAATTAATAATGGTAAATAGATAGAACATTGATGAGTTTTTCCCTACCACATGAGGCAAGGGTCATAGAGAGCTTATGAGATAAGTATTCATTATGGGTTGATGAGTGTTAAAAGTTACATGTGAGAAGAGATCAATATAGGTCTAAAGAAAATTAGTTGTACACATATAGAATATATATAAATTATAAAGGAACACAAATATTTTATTTTATGACCATGAATCTTTGAAGGCGTTTAGTATACAATGATAGATAGATGGTGTGGTACTTCTAGGATTGGGGTTATATCTATAATGACCATTACTTATGTGAATTGTTGGTTAGTTGTGGAAAAAGTTATGATCTATGCCTACTATTTCACACTTATATTGACAACATTATTGTGATTGGTTATGTGTCTCGTCATTGATGATAACAAATCATGAGTCCTATTAACACCTTGTGTGATACGATGTTGGAAAAATTATGTGTTGTGAAATGTGATTATTATTAGTGTGGTAGATGTTATATCCTAAGGCCTGGACTAACCTTGAGTGATAAGGTGGTTTCAAAACCCTACCCAGAGTTCTAAAGTAATATTTGTAATGTGATATGATATATGTGCCTCACTATAGCAAAAATTTATGGTTGTATACATTTGATAACATCATCTTCGGTGATAAGGTTCTAGATTCACTCTAACATGAGTGAGAAGGTATTACATAGAAAATGATAACATACCATACCTTGAGTGATATGGTAATGGTCAAGAAAATGGATAATGCTAAATGAGATGGCTAGTCTTGATGAGATATAAATAGTGAACCTTAAATTTAGTGATAAGGTAGAGGTTAGGAATTATATTTTAGGATCTACCAAGAGTTATATTGTAGAGGCCAAGACATGATGAATTCTCACCATTACGTTATAATTGTTGGTCCTAGAAATTGATACAGAACCATATCATGCATCTTCGAGTAGTGGTCCTGACTAGGTGATAGCCTACCCAGAGTCCTTGGGTATAGGTTGGTATTTGGGTATGGTGGCATGAGGAGACTAGATTAAATTTTAGTCCAATTCCAGTATGATTTAGTACCACAATATCCTAGTTTCCACACTATGAGATAATGTGCATAGAGTAATGGTGGCTTGATTACACACACTTATTAGGGGAACTTATGTTATTAATTTTATTTATATCTTTAATTTCATCACAAACTCACATATATGAGTGAGTATATTATGGGAAATTTTTGAGAACCCAATGAGATATAATTGTCTAATCCTACATGATAACCCTGATGCAAGTGCAAGTATATGATTAGTTTTATCTCTTAGCACATATATAAACTGAGTCAAGATAGAGAATCACAATAAGGATTTGGAGACTAAGTTAGTGAGGCTCTTGGATAGATATAGTGTATCATTTTAATTTGGTTTATTTTTTTATTTTATATTTTTGATCATCCCTATCTGTTATAAGTTTACATATGAATGCATGCTTCATCATGATATATTTTAGATAACACTTGGTTTTTTGATTTATGTGTACTCATATTTTTATGATGGATATCATTTTGATATTTCCACTATTATAATAGTATAATTTTGGGGCATAGAATAAATAATGATTAAAATTAGACTCACCATTATTCTAAAGCTTATAGTATAAGTGGATGTGTTCTTATGTTATTTCATTAATTCACGTAGGCCATTGGGGATTGGTTTTTTGTCTGGGGCATCACCAATTACTGTCTAAGTATCGTTTTCATTTAAATTATGATTGGGGGATATTGTAAATAGGTAATGAATACATGTTAGATCTTGTGATATAACTCATATTGGTGAATCATAAACACATGAATTATTATAATTCTAGGATAATAGGTGTACAAAATTGGTGCTCTGGATTTTCACTATTATAGTTGAGATGATTATTCAAAGTGATTTGTTACTAGAGATTTTTATTTTCCTAGTTTAGATCTTGAACCATTGAAATGAGTCATGTTTACATGTATCATTTTTTTAAAATAATATTCACATGAAATTCATATACCTATGTATTACAGATTTGAAAAATTATAGGCTTCAGTTGTTTAAAGGGTCAAGAACTTATATGGACTTCCTTATATTTATTACAAATGAAATTATACTCAATAGAATTAAACTAATTAATAAAATGGTGTTGAATCCCATAATTTAATGTATTTTATCATTTAATTAATTTTTAGTCTGACCAATGTGTTATTTAATGGAAAGTTAACACATTTTTAGGTTTTACTAGAAAGCTTCACATAATTGAAAAAATGGATTAATTTTTTATTTTTAATGGTTCTTATTTATATTTTTATTTCATACATAATGTTTTAATCACTAATATAAAATATGAAATTATATTTTTTTTTCTTATATGTTTTTTGGTATAAATTTCATTTAACAATACCAAGTGTTGAATTAAAACATTGGAGGCCTAGAAGGACCTTAAAATTATGACCATGAAATTTGTGCATAGTTCTAGAGAATTTCAATGATAGGTCCATATTGAAAAAATGAAAAAACCAATTGAGTTGAAATTTACTATGGACATATAGAAATTTACATGGATTTTTTATAACTAGGGACACTATAGAATCTAGATATTTTAAGGCCATAAATTCCTGGATACCCATAATAATGGAATACAAATTATCTCAGGGTAAGAAAAAGTTTCTAATGTAATTCAGTAATAACATTATCTCAACTTGTATTAATAATATATAATTTTTCGAGAGGATAAATAATTAATAGTTGGAAATGATTGAAGGATAACATGTTTTATTATTTAGCTATTTACAATGATAACCATTCAGAAATAGGTAGGGGATAGGTTTTTGAGAAAAATATGAGTCACCCACGTCCTATATATTTTCACCTCTAATATATCTCATGAATTTAGAAATATTATTTTTTTATTTTTATTGATTTTTATAGTTTTATGCTATAATATTTTTATAAACATAAAATATATTTAATTATTCATTATCTTTCCCTTATATATTATATTTTCTTTTCCCCCACCACACTTTTCCATCTCTGTGAAAATGGAGAAGCAACTTCATATTTTTTTGAAGGAAAGTTGTTGTGGTTTCTTGAGATCATTAACATTCATGTCCCTATTTATTTTTTTAAAATATTTTTTTATAGTTAAATCTATTATGTTAAGAGGTACACTCGTTAACATAACAATACAATTAATACAACCCAAGAAGATCATGAGGCCTAGTTTATTTGGGAAATTAGGTACATATCATAACAATGTGAACCATAAGTAGAACGATATTATTGAAAAATTCCTTATTAAACTTATAAAATTCTATCATTCTTCTAAAAATGCATGTGATAAAATGGGGATGTACATAAGAAATGATTGATCTATAAATCCCATTAAGGGAATAAAATAATATAGAATAAGATAAATCATTACATTTAATCCAAGAATCCTATGAATGTAACATAATTTAGGTGAGAATCACAATCTTGACCAATGTGGTACGATATAACATTATAGAATAAAGGCATAATAGGAACGTTGAAACAACCTAAAACATGACATAAGAATAATTAAAGGGTAATATGTAATAAATAATATAATAATGTTCTTAGGATAACCTCATGTATCCATACATGTAATCTCATGAGATAAAAACAATACCTAATGAATATGGGGTCTATATAATCCAGTGTCTACTAGTCAATTTCATTTCTAGTACATGTATAAGTGTTCCACGTAGATCATAAAAAATATGGATTTATTTAATAAATTTTAACCCAATTATTAAGGAGTATAGGTTATAAAAAATTGAAATAAACAATAAGTGAATTATAGTTATAACTAGGTGAATACCAATGAGTGGAAATGAAGACGGACATTCAAACACAAATGTTTGGTATGGAAAATCATAGGATATTTTTAACAGTATAATTGGTGTAAATAAAGGAGTATTGAATGGTTTAATAGGTGTGAAATGGGTATATCATCACTTAAAATCATAAGGATAATAAGAGTTATATTTAATAATATAACCCAATCAGAAGAATTGGAAATTAAATGTATATTATGAAGAAGGTGATTGAATAAAGAGGAAAAGGAGAGGATCCCATACATTGAGAGGAAACTACTAAAAGCTTGGGAGGATATTTGTAAGAGAATGGGGTACCTTGGGAGTACTCTAGATATGGGAAGTAAGATTAATTTCATGCTCTAAGGATTTTTAGTGAAGAGAAATGAGAGTTTGGGTTGGTCTATATAGAAAAAGAGATGAGAATTCTTTATTAATATCTAATCATAGGTTTTAGACTCTATATAATATTGTAATCCAAACCATAAACAATCACGTGGAATTTACCCACAATTTCTTAAACTTTGGAGTGGTTTTAATTATTTTGCATGTTTAGGTACTGATGTATTTCAAATAATTCCATTTCATATATGGAAGTGAGTCATTTTTACAATGAAATTAATTTAAAATCATAAAATATAATATATGTTTTAGGGGAATATTTAAGTGTTTATAAAATTAAAAAATAAGTTAAAAAACACATTATATTAAAGATAAAATGTATATTTGCAATTTTATAGCTTTTATAGAATATATTTCATCACTTTTGGGTCATTAGGATTTCATAATACATACTATTTATTTATACCGTATTTAATTTTTTTCCCAAAAATTCAACCACCTTAGAAAATAATGAAAAATCACCATTTGATAATTTTTATGTGTTGTTATAAAAATTAATATTTATTTTATCAAAATAATTCCCTAAATATTTTAATAGACACTTTTAAACCAAAATACCAATTTATTGGAAAATATTAGTTTTTTTGACAATAATAGTTTTCCAACAGTTATAAAAATTACATTTGAATTCATAAAATTATATTATAATTTATAATTTAAAAACATTATTTAATAAGAATATTTTATTAATATAACATTTATATTAAAAATTCAAAAATTTATAAAAAATATTCTATTAACTGGAACTATTTATTTCCCAAAAAATTATGTTTCATTGTATGAGAATATAATTTTTATCAAACTCATTATTTAATCATTCAAAAATTAATGTTGAAAATGGATAAACATAATTAAAATGAAAATATAAAAATCATACTATTGGGATCCAGATACATAACATTGTATTACACCTATAAATTCCCAAATGGTAAGGTGTGCGATGGTGATATTTTCATGTGGTGGTTTGGTGAACATGGTTTGGTCTGTGATCTCTATGAACATGTACTTATCCCATAAACTGTTTCATTCACACTTCAATTGTTGAATATTTTCTTGGTATTGGTCAAGGGTAAATTCTAGTGATACTATCTCCCTAGAAAGCTTCGATAAATGGTAATTTTAGGGTAAGAACCTACTAGATGAGGCCACCACTTCCTTTGTTTATGTCAAAATAAATTTATCATAACCCATAACATACTAATCATAATTTTTATTATACAATGACTATATTATACTTTGTTTTGATGCTTAATGATATTTTAATTTTTACATACCATATAATAGGCCAAAATAAGCAAATTAATGCATGTTTTTTCTGAAACTAGAATACTTAATATGGAATTTACTCAATTAAAAAGGTAATTAAATTTATAAATTTTTAGGTCATTACAATATGCCCCCTTCAAAAAATTTCTCCCTCAAAATTTTCCTTTCATACAATAAAATAGATTTTGGTACTTTTGTTTCATCACCAATTTTATTTTCCATGTCTCTTTCTCAAACATGTGGTTCCTCTAGAACAATGTGATTAGGTAAGTTGTCTTGTTTAATAGAACAATATTTCCATGATTGGAAATATTTACAATAATCTCTTCATAGAAAAGATAATTCTCCAATAGTACCACCAATTGATTTAGTATATGCGAGGTGTTTGGTATTAATTTCCTTATGAGGGACACATGGAATACATCATGAACTTGAGATAGGTTTGGTTAGACTACTAGTCGATATGCCATCACCCCAATGTGATTAAGGATCTAAAAGGGGAGATGTGTATAGGAATAAGATTTCCATTCTTTACAAAACCCGTGATGTTCTTCCATGGAGATATAGGAAGGAACACTATATCACATACATTAAATTCTAGGTCTCGTTGATGATTATATGCATAACGTTTCTCTTAAATTCAAGTAGTTTTCATATGATGTTGAATTGTTTAAACATTATCTATCATTTCTTTGATAAGATCATGTCCCATTAGCTTCCTTTTCCAAAATTCATAAAAAAATGTCATATTATGACACATTTTCACATATAGAGACTCATAAGGTTACATTTCGATACAAAAATGTGAAATTCTATTATTTCACAACTCCACTAGAGGAATGTTTTGGTCCCAAAATACTTGGAAATCCATTGATCATGAATTTATAATAATATCCAGAATTTTAATGGTCCTTTTTGACAGAGCATTATTCTAGTGGTGAAAAGAATTTCTCAAGTTCATTTTTTATCCAATGGTTGCAAAAGGCTTCTCCAATACCTCAAGGTAAAACTCAAGATTTTATTAGAAACAATAGAGAGTGGAATTTAGTGTAGTCTTAACATTTAAATTATATATATCTTGGTGATTTGGTCAAGATATAAATATCCATTTATAGTAATAAAATGAACTGACATGGTATAGTGATTGAATAACACCCAGATGGCATTATTTCCATTTGGGGTCCAAGAGAGTCCTATGATTAAATCCATGGTTACATTTTCCCATTTTCATTCAGGTATGGGAAATAGTTTAATCATACCCATAGAATTGTTTCTTTATTCCTTTACTTGTTAGAATATAAAGTATCAATATACAAACTCCACAATCTCACCTTCATTTTATCCCACTGGATTTTTTTCAAATATCTATACATATTAGTGAATCCAAGATGAATAAATAATGATTAGATATGTTAAACATCTATAATTTCCCTTTTAAGATCTATTTTTTATATGATACATATCCAATTTTGGAACCTTATAAATCTATCATTGGAAATGTTTAACTTTTGAATACTAACTACATCTTCCTATAGAACATTATTATCCTTCATAGCGTCCTTAATACTCCAAAAAATGGATGGTGGGGAAGTTATTTGAGAAATCTTTGATTAAGAGACTTTTGTAATTCCTATATCCATCCATTTCATTTCTTAGAATATTGGATCACTTGAAATCCTCACTATGTAATCTATAACTTTGTTTCCATTCCTATGAAGGTAATTTATTGAACAATAATAATAAATTATTTGATCTAACAAACTTCATCAGCATATATTAATCTCATTTTGTGTTAAGATTTACATGATAATTTTATGATCCGTATATATGTCACACTTTTCTCTATTGAGATAATTTAGCCAAATACTCAAAATGAATATCACTAATAAAAATTCTATATCATGAGATGTGTAGTTTTGCATGTGAGACATTATTTTTTAAGAGTCACATGATATCATTTTATCATCTTAAAAGAGTACATAACCCAAGAAATTTCTGAATGCATCACCGTAGATCAAAATTCCTTCTCCACTGGTGGGTAGTGTGATCAAAAGTGTATTGATTAGCCTCTTCTTTATTTATTTAAATTATTCTTCACATTCATCATTCCGAAAAAACTTGGAACCCTTCTGAATGATATTAGTCAATGGGATTGAAAATTCTATTAATTTTCTCATAATTAAATGATATTACCCATCCAATCCAAGGAAACTTCATATTTTCATTAAATATTTTAGTTTTGGTCATCATTCAATTACCTTATTTTTTATGGATACTTAGATATCCATTTGTTGGTGATAACATGATCCTAGAAAGGTACTTTCTCCAACCAAAATCATATTTACTATACTTTTAATATAAATTTCCCTTCTGAAAGCTCTTAAATACAGTATTTAAATTCCCCTCATGTTCCTCCATGAATTTTTAGTTGATATGAATATCATCAATAACGATTACCAGATATTTTTCCTAGTAATGCTTAAAGACACTATTTATTAAGTCTAAAAAGATTTCTAGATCATTAGGGAGTTCAAATAAAATCATTATAATCTCATAGTGACTATACCACATATGAAAAGTTGTCTTGGGTATATCATTTTTCTTTATCATTACTTGGTACTATCCTTACTAAATACTTCTCTTGGTGAAGTATTGGGTTCTATGTAGTTGATAGAACAAGTCACTAATTTATAGTAGTGGATACTTTCTCATTATCATGATAATATTTAGGTCATGATAATCAATGTATAGGTTCGTTGAACTATCCTAATTTTTGATGAAGATGACTAGTGGACCCTAGGGTGATGCACATGGGTATATAAACCCTTTATCTAGATTCTACTGTAATTGTTTTTCAGATCCAAAAGTTTAATAATTTCTAGTATATATAGAGTCTTGGATATTTAAAAATTTTAGTGTATGTGCCCGATTGAGAACTCAACATCATATCTATGTAAAAGACAAGAAAATTATTCCATAATCACATCAGTGATTTATGTTATAATGGTGATGTGTAAAAGGATGATCATTTATTTAGTATCAATCATTTGAACTAGATATGCTTTCTCACATGGAAATAATATCGATGCTTGATATATTAGCACTAAAGAATAATCATCCCCTTCTTTGAAATTGTATAGAACCAGAGGGAAATTCATGATTAGGGGGTTGATTTAATTTTTATGGAAATTTAATTTTGATCTATATAAGAAATCCAAACCATTCCAATAATTTCATAAAATTCCATTAAAGGTATTATCACATGGTTTATAGAAAATTAAGACCAGAAATATAGACTATGGATGAGTTATATTCCTAGGATGCAACAATTGGTCCATTTTATATAATCAATGATGACTCAAGTTCCATGGTTTGAGGTTGTTCTTAAATATTTATACTAATCTCGCATGATACAAAAGAATGTGATGAAAAAGAATAAAATAGTACATTCTCTATTATTGAATGAATAACAAGTGCACTTGTCAGCAAATCGTTGTTATGATCCACCTTAGCATTTACAACAAAATATTTTAACCCTTTCTCTCAAGGCCTCATATTTTGTTTGTGTCGATTATTATTTATAATCCTTATCTTATGTTATTGATTATTATAGAGTTTTTGTTCATTGTAGTTGAAGTATTGGATCAAAGGATGTTGGTTGACCGATGCATTCTTTTCCTCCATAACATTGGTTGGTTTCTCCCATCAACATACACTTGATATTTTACCTTCCTCACCACACCTAATTCCTTTCCTTTTCCCATTTATGAAGTTTCCAAGATGGTTCAACAAACACTTTTGATAAGTGGGATGACTGATTTTCTTACTCCATTTATATTTTTCCATCACAACGCCAGAATGCAAATCGATTATCCGCTTCATGTCTCTAGTCCCAAGAGACCCTTGAGATTCACCAATATATTTTTTGATATTGACTGCACATCCTAAACTTTCCTCATATTTATGAAATTCATGAATATCAAATGGTTTTCATATATTTGGATTTGTCGCACCAATGGAGTGGTTAGTTTATATTTTGTGGAAATGAAAAATCTGGAGGTGTACCATGAAAGTCTTGTGAAATTTTCATCATACCCCTATTGGATTCATCATCCTTTTTCTTGAGGCTAAGGAAATAAATCTCTACTAAATATTATAGTGTGTGAGGAAAATACTTTTCAAAAAATATTTTTTGGAATTTCTTCCACTCCATCGTTTCAATATCCTCCTTAGGCCTCAAAATTTTGACCAACATCCACCATTGTTCAACTTCCCTCTGACATACCAAGATATTAAATAAATAAAATCATGTTCGATAGCATATATGACACGTACCTCTAACATTTGAAGAGAATGTAACACCCTAATACATTAAAAAATAATAATTTTTAAATAAATTCAATCGATTCGATAACATGGAATGCCTGTAACACTTGGTTTAAATGAAACACGATACTCTAATAAATTTTAATATTTATAGATGACCATTATATCCAAGAAGTCATGTTGGTGGGTATGAATAGTACTAAAAAAATTATGAAAATTATATGGTTTACACTGGTATAAAATAAATTCAATTGTAATATATTGATTATAAATAAAAATAAAAAACTATTTGATAGAAAAGATGTTTTCTAAATAAATGTATTATTTTAATAGGTGGTCAAGTCAAACATTGTGCATATAATTTAAATTTAAAATTTACCAATTTTAGAAAATTTATTTGATGAAATAAATTTAATATTTTAAATATATATTTCAAAATTACTAGTTGGTGAATTTTTTAGATTTTATTGAGAATATTAATTTTTTGGTAAATAGTGAAAAATTGATTTTTATTGAAAACTACCTTTTTTTAATTATTTAAAAAGATAATTTATATATTAAATTTGTTTCAATGTAAAATTAGTTCAATTATATTTCAATATAACTAATTTAGGTCATTTTAATGAGTTTCACAATGAATTATGATATAAAAACTTATTAATTGTTTTTTTATTTTTTGAAAAAACTATTTTCCCACACATCTATGGTTTTAATTTTAAATTGGATTCATACACATAATTAAATATAATTTAGAAACATTTATCCCATATTTGGAATTAGAATAATTTATATTATCCAATAAGTTCATCTTAATTTTTGACCATAATGAATAGTGAAAATAGTAAAACATAATTACCACGGTTATGGTGAAAATGGGTTTATTTGTGGTTTAAACTAAAAAGATATGGGTTAAAAATGAACTAAAACTTGTTCTACGCCCATTTTATTTTCATATATAGTCCTTATATGCTCTATAATTTTAAAATGATTAATTTTGGATGTTTTTTAAATGAGAAAATGTGTGTTTCACTTTTTATTTTCAATAATTCCATGTGTGTCCACACCCCCACTTATAAAATGCCACCAACTATCCTCTCTATTTCACACTTCCAAAAAACATTGGTTCCAAAATTAATTCCCAAATATTTTCCTAAATTATATTAAACAATATTATATGCCTTATTTTTATTAGTATGTCTTCCTATGAAGGCTTTTTGTATAAACCTAATGAGGCTCTTTGAAGTAGAGGTAAAATTATTAAACATGTACATTTGTTTTATTTTTCTTCAAAATACTTAAAATAATATTCAAATATTATAATAAATAACACTAGTATCCCTAATATAATTATGTTTTATTATTTTTAATTTAATAACATAGATCCACATCCACTTCCATGAAATATGAAACAAAACTGTCGACCGTGTTTATAGCAGATTGCTGCATCGCGAACAGATGTAATTTGATTTCCAGCAGCACATTTTAAGGATGTAAATACTTATTTATTTAAAACATTTATATGATTTATAGAGAATTATTATACTTATTTAATTGGGATATCACATATACCTTATTACTTACCATTCTGTTAAGGGATACACTAATGCTGCTCGTCTGTACGGCGAACTACCGCCTCACGAAGCAATATGATTCATTTTTTTGGTTACACATTACATGGAATGTAGTAAATATACATTTAATGAATAAATTTTATATTTATAGTGTAACCATACTCATTAAATAAAATAAAAAATCTAACTTTGTACCTTCTAATCCATTAGAAAACAATAATGGAACCCGTGCGTACGTGTGGACTACTACCTCAACATGGCCATGTGAAATGTTTTTCATTTTATTTCTACCTGGATGGTAATAAGAGTGGAATTTATTAATATAAATGATATATATAATAAAATAATGATTCTAGAAATGTTAATTATCATTTAATTTCCATTCATTCCATATATCAAGAAAAATGGAAAAATTGTTCATGCATACGTATGAATTACCATCTCCATGAATGGTGTAATCCATTAAGAATATATAAAATTTATACATTAGTATAAATAAATATATAATAAATATATTTTAAATTTATATCATGGTTGAAGTTATTTAAATTATAGAACCATGATCAAAGTAAAAAGACAAAAATTACTGAAACAAAACATATACGATAAACAAAACAATTATCACCCTAAATAGTAATTTTAGGAAAAAATTATTAATAAAAAAGTGATAAAAGACTATTAGTAAATAATATATGGTATTATATATATGATAATTTTTCTATAATATATGTGAAATAAATCTATATTTATTATATAGTAGATACAAAAACGTATGAATGAAATCAGACCCGAGGTAAGTGTTTCTCATCTGAATTTTACTTCTATGAGATGTATGTCATATTCAGCACTTAGTTATTTTATTTGGAATATATAATTTTCCTTTGATATTATATAAAATTAATCCATTTATATTAATGGTATTTAATGTTTCATTTTAAGTTATTTATTTCATGGGTATTACTCTTAAAAATTTACCTAATTGGTAATGATTTATTTTACAATCTCATTATTTATTGTCATTGTTTATGATTAAATTTCGAATGATAAAATATTTTGATCCATCACGCATTAAACTCATTGATTTTATTATCATGTGGTAATTAATTTTTTATTAATGTAAAATTACAATAATCCTCTTTTGGTACATAAAATGATTGAGAAAATATTTTTAATAAAATTCAAATTCATTACTCTATTTAGATGAAAATCTATTTCTATTATATTTTCATGTTTTATAAAAATAATTTCAATAATGAATTGAGAATTCTCCAAATGAGTTACTGAAGAAATTTCTACCCATGTTTTAATTTTTAATAAATTATTTTAAAATAAACTTCATTTTATTTTCTAAAAAAAGTACAATTTGGATTTTTTCAACAATGTGAAAGGATTCATTATTTTAAGGCATGTGAAATGTAAAAAATTTCCCCTGTCATGAATATTAAATTTTAAAAAACATCATTTATAAATTTTAAATGATATTTTAAATGAATATTATTTTTTAAATAGTTTTTGAACTTTTATTTTTAAAAATATTTTCAATATAAAAATGATACTTTCATCCACAATTTATTAATGAAATTCCTATTTTATTTATATTCATCAACAACATAAACTATTTTCTTTAATTATAATACACTAGAGATATGATGTAATGATACCGTAATTATTATTTCTTTGGATGGATTAGGATCAGTTTTATTGGGGATGTACCAGCTTGGTACCATTCATATTACTCTGAATAGATTATGATAATTTTTATAAGTTGGGGTAATTGTTAAAATTTTTTATGCTAGTTTTTGAATATGAATGTTTATGTTGATTTGGTTTAAAAAAATTTCTTATGAGGTATTAAATAGACTTACTAAGTGATGGGAGGGGAACTTTATAGCCCCTTCATGCAGTGGTGGGTCTCATGAGACAAACTAGTTTGGGTTTTTGGCCGAGGCCTTACCCATTTATATAGGATGTATTAGCATAAGGACGCGAAGTTTTGGTTATAATGTTTGGAATTATACATTCCATCATTATCAGATTAGTTATTGATTTCCATGTGATTATTCTATTATTTAGAATATTCATGGACAAGTTTAAAGATCATGTGATTATTTATATGACCTCATTTTATCATTACTTATTTCTTCCATGTTATACTTAAGTAATTGATTGAATGAAATGGGTTTTATTTATTTACCAAGACATATTTATTATTACTTATTTATTCATTATAAAATCCACTATAAGAATACCCTTATTGATAATTATATCTCACCCTGTATTTATATTTTCCTTTCCCAAATATGTGACGATATTTATTATGATTGATATGAAGGGATATGCTAAAGAGAATAGTGGTGTACTGAATTAAAATACTTTGTGTATTTTATTTTTTAAAATTTATTTAAAATTTATGTATGTATCAATTTTACCAAGACTATTACACTATTTGGTCCTTCGAGATGTGATATCTAGTATCTAGTGCCAATTTTATAATGTAACCACTGGATTTCGGCTACTCAGGTTTGGATTTTTATAGTTGGTGTTAGAGAATGTTTAGTAGATATATCAGGAAAAAGATTTATAAAAACTTAGTTTAAGGAAAACAATATATGAAAGACATTGGGGATATTTATAGAATAATATCCAAATTTTTTAGTGATGATGGGATTATATGGTGTACCTAGTAATGCATCAATTTTTGGATAATAAATGTGAATGAGGTTCTGGAAAATATGTATCTAGTTGTGATAACTCTAAAATGAAACATTAGGCATGAATCGTGTATTACCTAGTACATGAAAAGGGGCCATACTAAACACCTAGTTTGACACTCTTGAGGGATATTATTTGGTTAATTCATATTTTTTTTACGAACCATTATAACGTATTTGAATATATAATGAACATGGATGAACTGGGATTAAACCTAATGTTTCTAAGATTGAAAAGAGTGTTCCATGATTTAGATATCATATAAATTCCATCAAATTCAATATTTTTATTTACATGAAAGACCACTTTTATGGGTTAAGTGAGAACCCTCACAACATCACCTAACATGAAATAACTAGACACATATTCAAAATAGAGTTACAAACATTCCACATCCAAAAAATAGTAATCCCCAATAGCATATATGAAATTCTCATCCAGTTTCAATTTTATGAACTATTGATTCTTACAGGTACTTTATCCATCAACATCCCAGAATCAACTCAAATATAGAATCAATAGGCATCACACTTTAATCCTTAATCCAAACATAATGCAACAGAAAGGTACAAAACCAAAAAAAATCCTTAAACATTACAAAAAAACACAACCATCAAACATATCATCCTTTTCATGGATAATAAATAAAAACTCTAAAGGATAATAGTGAGAAACAATATTTAGATCAGTATCCATCAATCTCACTAAATAAATAGAAAGAGTAACAGTAGAAAACCAACTCAGAAGAGTTAGAATGCTCTTAACTATAAGTTAATATATTGAAAATCAAACCATAAGAATCACTAACATCTCGAGGAAAAATTTATACCTACATGAAAGAGTTACAATGAAAAAATGAACTTATGATCACCAGAGAATTGCTTCTAAATCCACAACCCCCAACCATTCAGTGCACCAAAACCCATTGTTTATAGGTACTAGACCGTCTTTGGAGCATCACTAGGACCCCAATAAACATCACCAAGATTCACTAAAATATGAACTAAAACACTGAAGGAGATAATAAACCAAAGGTCAAAATAACACCAACGAACAATACCTCAGAATCCCTTAAAGTTATATAAATGGTTTTTCATTCTTGTGTGGTTTCCAACTATGATTATTATTTCTTACACTATGATTTTTCTAGTCAATAGAGATCACCAAATGGATCTAGGTTAACTTTATATGGGATAGAAAATATACTGAGTAGAAACTATGATTATTAGAATGAAGGATATTATGATTATGCTTAATTAGTTATCATGATATATGATAAACAACTCCTGCCTCAACCAAATATTGCACTCACCAAAAAATAGAAATATGGAGTGATCTAAGAGCTCAAGAAGTGGAGACCAAGGATGAATGAATGTATTTTTTCCTTTATTTCATAAATCTAGTAAGATAGAACCAATAAAGTGCCTTAAAGGAATGGTAAAATGTTTTATGTTTGTATAATACGGGAATAAATCATTTAATTGGTGATGAAAAATCAAGAGTACTATGGAATGATGTAAATTTCATCATAGGGATCTGTTTATAGTTTATTTTCTTAAATGTGGAGAACTTGGGAATTATCCTATTTATTTCCCTATTATAAACGGTTAAACATTATAACAAGGAAAGACCTATGATAAATTTAAAAGGGTTGACTTATTTATATATTAGGATTCAAAAATTAAATTTTAGAATATTTTTTTATCAATGATATTTTTTATAAGAATAATGAATCATCTTTGGATTTTTTTTGAAATTGTGAAGCATATATGTCTTCATTAACATAATAGTTATGGATACCATCATGGGTTTATGAGTTTAAGGTTGGCCATATGTTCAAAGACATAGACACCCATTTTAGGATATATGTGGTGGAACTTTCCCATGATTAAGGATATTTTGGGATATATTTACTGAAATAAAACAAAAAAATTTATGTTTAAGTGAAAATTTTATTTAATTTATAATACCTTTACATTTTTTAGACATAAAATTAATTGTATGGGTATACTTTAGGGTTTATATTATCTTTTATGTTGAGGTAATTATGGGTTATTGAACTTTGGGAATGTTATAGGAATTATATTAATATAGTTTTAGAAAATGTATAACCCGCATGTCCGGTGACAAACCATTGCATCTGGTGAGGATGAGGGGCTTAAACAC
Source organism: Viscum album (assembly GCA_963277665.1). Taxonomy (NCBI): domain Eukaryota; kingdom Viridiplantae; phylum Streptophyta; class Magnoliopsida; order Santalales; family Viscaceae; genus Viscum; species Viscum album. Next base: position 1,242,327,512 of record OY728161.1, on the reverse strand, counting down.
CCAAATGAATGGTGATAAGGGTGAAATGCCTACCAGTAACCTATGTGATGTACTGGTTAACATGAAATTTTTATTTCTCAAAAAATTTCATAGATTAATATTAATTTTATCTAATCTTTTTTGATGTGATTAATGTTATTTCCAAAAAACCTTTTATTAGGTTTAATTATATATAATCTTTAGTTTTAACATAAAGGATTATTTGGGGAGAATTATATTATGTTTTTAGAGAAGTTATATTCAAGGTTTTAGGGATAAAAACTTATGAAATAAATTAATTTGATCATTGCGAGTTACTATTTCAATATTATAGATTAATTTATTACATTAATAAACGTTTTCCAGCAATTTTGGTTTTAGTAAAGATAGGAGGAACAACTTGTAATTATTTTGGGGATTATGTGATCTTTTAGAAGTTAATTTTTGTAATTCAAGCATGAAAAATTAATCATGAATACTCATCATTTGGGGAAAACTATAAGAATAAGGTAGAAATTTATTAGTGGATGAAATTATACTTTTCATGTAAGAATATTTCCTTATGTTATTAGTCTAGATGGTTAAGGAATTCCCAAACTCAAGGAAAAAAATCTTGAAATAAAAATGTTATCATAGTATCTTCATTTTTGATTAAATGATTTTATTTTTTACACATTATAAATTTATGGGTTTAAGGTACATAAATAACTATTGAACATTCACTTTATTGTGACCAATTAACTCTATCACTCCCCATAATTATTTATGTTTTTCTTCCATCTCCATATCTTTACTTTCCACCAATGTTCTCATATTTAGATAACTAGTATGTGATATCCCATATGACCTTCATATTTCCATGTCTAACATTTTAAGAGGATGATTTATTTACCATTACTAATATGTGGGTTTTCAATAAATATATCGTAAAATATAAATACTTTGATTATATATATTATGATTGAATTGTGAGGACACAATTTATTTAAGGGGGTAGAATATTACACCCTGAGATTTAAAAAGAGAAACATCATGTTAAATAGAAAATATGATGATAAATGAAAAGGTTAGAAGATAATTTTATAGCATGATACTTTACGATATATTTATTTTTAAATAATTTGTTCCTCTTTAATATCTTGTGATGCACACAACACTAAGTTTAAATGAAACACGATATTCTATAAAAATATTATTATTTGAGCATGACCATTATAACGTAGATGATAAGCTAGAGGGTATGAATTAGAATAAATATAGAATATAAATCATTTAGTTTACAAATTTATAAAATAAATTCAATTTTTATCTATTTAATTTAAATAAAATATGAACTATTTGAAAGAAAATGAATTTTTTTCTTCTGAAAATTTATATTTTTTAGAAAGAGCGGTCGACTCGGGCTTTTCACACATAATTTAAAACATAATTTTACCAATATTAAAAAATTTATTTTAAAAAATAAAATTAAGTTTTTAATGAAAAACTTAATAATTATCTTTAGGTGAATTTTTTTGAATTTTCTAAAAAGATTAGTTTTTTAATGAATAATATTAAAACTGATTTTTATTGAAAATTACTTATTTTTTTGAATTAAATAAAAAGTTAAATTACATTTTAAACTATTTTTAAAGTAAATTTAGTTTATTTATATTGTAATTTAACTAATTTGGGTCATTTTTATCCACTTAATATTGAATTATGATATAAAAACTTTTTAATATTTTGAAGTTTTCCTTTAGAAAACCTATTTTTTGATGCATTTGTGGGATTAATTTTAAATTAGTTTTTCCACTTCTACGAATTTAATTTGAAAAAAATTTATTAGATATCTCTAATAAAAATAATATATATTATATAACAATTTAAACTTAGTTTTTTACCATAATTAATAGTGAATACTTTATTAATTAATTATAATAGTTAAGGTAAAAATGGGATAACTGGGCGGTTAAGCTAAGAAGATAAGGGTTGAAGTGACCTAAAAAATGTCTAACACCAATTTCAGTCCATATTTCAAACCTATAACCTATAATTTTCCAAAATTAACCATTTTTAAGATTTTGGAATGATAAAAATTTGGATAACATCTTTTCCTTTCAAAAATTCCAAGTGTGTCCCCTGCCCCACTTATAAAAGACCACCCCTCTCCTCTCCTATTCACACTTCCAAAACCCTTTGGTTCTCCATGGAGATAACCAAATATTTTCCTTAAATACCTATACACATAATATATCCCTTATTTTGGTTTTTTATCCCTATTATTAATGTTTTATGTGTAAACCAAAATAGTCTCTTCGAAGAAGTGATAAAATTCTTAAACGTTCATATCTGATTTATATCTTCTTACACCTCCATAAAATAATTTTAAACTATGATAATATCATAAAAACAACATAACATATATATTTATATATTATTATTTTAATTTAATAACTTATATCCATCTCCAAATCCATCAAATGGGAAATGAAAATGTCGATCATGTGTATGATAGACTACTACCTCACAAACCGATATAATTCAATTTCTATGACAAACATTAAAGGATTGATATAATGAAGTATTTAACATATTTATATGATATTGATGAAATTATTATACTTATTTAATTATTATATCACATATTAATTCTAACTTACCATTCCGTGGGAGGATAAGATAACCTCGTTCTTGTGTACGATAGACTACCGCCTTGGGAAACAACGTGATTCGTTTTTCACTTTAGACTTTACATGGAAGGTAGTGAAGTTAAATTTAATAAATATATATGATATTTATGAACTAAAAATAATTTTTTAAAAATAATATCACATCTAACTTGTTACCTTACAATCAATTAGATAACAATAACGTCGATCGTGTGTACATGTGGACCACCACCACCACGTAGCGATGTGAAATGTTTTTCATTTTAATTTTACATGGATGGTAAAAAGGAAAGATTTTATTCATATACATGAAATATATTACATAATAAAGACTCTTTTAAGGTTAAATAACATTTATGTTCCTTTCCTCCTATCGATCAATAAATATGGAAAAAACGTTCATGCGTGTGTACGGTGTACCCTCTCCATGAATGGTGCAGTCCATTTTCTGTCACTATCTTTTATTGATTAATATAAATAAATATATAATTAATATATATATTATTTATATCATGATTTAAATTATTTATACTATGTAACCATGATTATAGTTAAAGGATCAAACTTACTTAACTGAAACATACATTAAAAACGAAGTAATTATCACCGAAAACAATGAGTTTAATAGAGAATTGTTAATGAAAGGGTGAAACAATACTACAAGGAAATAATATACGGTATGAGATATATTATTATGGTTATGTAATGTGATGAACCAACCCTATAATCCTTGATACGGTGCTTTATTTTAATACATTGTCATGATTATAGGGAATAAAATCCCGAAGTACCGAGTAGATTAGTTGTTTTGGATAACCAGATACATACATAAGTTCAACATTACAACTTGAAAAGAAATAAAATAGATACATTTTATTTGTAATATCAACCACTATAAGATTATCCTTGTAGTTAAATAATAAAAAAACATCTTCATGTCCTGGGAAAGTGAAACAAAAGAAAAAGGTGATCTCAAATGCTCAGTAAGGCTAAGAAATACAACAGAAGATATCATAAATATAAACAATAGGCATGGTGAATAATTGAAAAAAAATATCTATAAAAATAATAAACTTGAGCACATTAAGGAAGTAATATTATTAGAGTAAATAATTTCATAATAAAACATAACCATGGGTATTCTACTAGTCGAATAACAACATGAACTTTCAATTACTATCTTTATAATGATGGAAATGCACATCCCAGACATTCTAAAATATACCATCAAGGCCTCATCCATGATGTCTAAAAATCATTAAGGCCTCATCCAAAACCATAAATCATCATTTTGTCAAGGCCTTGTGCCAATAACACTTTTTGTCTCATTAGACCTACCGATGCACTAAGGGGCTATAGCAGGCCCCACCCATGACTTGATAAGTCCAATGCATTCCTCATATGAATATGGATAAAAATAAATAACATATACAATAATATTAAAACTAACATATGAAATTTAAATAACTTTCCCAAAAACAACAACCATAAACTCTAACAATTCAGAGTAAATTGGTGAATGGTTTTAAGATAGCACATCCATAGTCAAACTAATCATAAACCATTAAATTATATATGGTAGATGATATCATAAGAGATAAAAGTCAATAAATTACAAGATTCAATAAAGGAAATTTACATATATTAAGATAATTTTAAATGAGACCATTTAGAAATCCTTGAGGAAATAATCCTTAAACATTCCAAAGTGCCCCATACCACCTTGAAACATTCAAATCATAATCCCTTATAATATCATGAGAATAAAAATAATCATTATATGATATACCAAAGGGTATGTACATACAAAACAAGAATGAAATAAGTGGTGAGAAAGGAATATATCTCAATAAAGTTAAAGTGAGACAAGGAAAATCATTTTTACTTTGGAAAGAAGAATTATTTTAGACAATGTTTTTTATTTGTAATGAAATCATATTGTAAACATGTAAATCCCATAAAATAAAAGGTAATGTCCTTGAAATTATATTTGAGACTTAAATAAATTATTATTTAGGTGAAATCATTTAAAAATATTTTTTATGTAATCTTTATCAATAAAACATTTTAGTACAGTTTAAGGAAAATATTAAAGGATTTTAAAGAATAAATGAATGTTTTATTTAATAAAACTAGAAATGAAAAAAAATATATTTCTCATGTTAAAATTGGTAATTTTATAAATATAAATATATAATAAAACAAATTTCATAGTGAACTACAAAATAGATTGGAATTTGAGAAGTTTCTTGAATCGGGGTTGCATTTCGGGAAGAATTTTTGAAACATCCTTTTAAAAAATATAACTCCCCAAAAATGAAGGTATGATTAGGGATGGAAAACATATATAAAATATTGACACAGAAATTACATGGAATATGTATGAATGAATAATAATTTAATTTAGGTAAGTAGATAATAATAGTAACCCGAATGATAATGGAAGTTTGGGTGGAAAACCCATACCACATTGTAATCAATCGATTCGTATGTCCCAAAATTAATAATATTAAAATGATACCTTCAATACCATGAACGGAGAATAATGTAAAATGATGATTGTTGTACAGAATTTAAGTTATATGTTTTTATTGAACATAAATAAGGATACATGGTTGTAAATTTCATTTGGTTACTTGTAGTGAAGAGAAATCATTATTTAAATCATTTAATGAAAACTATTTGGGTTAATTTGTAGTTTTTGAACACAAAAAACTCATTTTTATTTATAAATCAAAACCATGTGTACAAAAAGATTCTAGAACCTCATATAAGACATAATAAATATATTATATTCTTTTTCAACTATAATAATGGTTTCATGACCCTAATTTAATATGTTAATAGAAATTGAAAACCCATCGTCCTTTAATGTGGTAGATTATCTCATCTCAGGTGGTGTTTTCATTTTTAGTATAAAATAATGGGAAAGGAGAGATGATGAAAAATTATTCCTTTATCATTAAAAATACTAGTACATGTAAGATACTAGATTAATCACAACACATGGGAAAAAATTAGAGAGGAAAGAAAAAGAAAAGAACTCAAAATAAAAGAAAAGTTGACGAATCCCTTAGGAAAATTCGGCTCCCTAACAACATCACTTAATAATTCATAAAATATATCGATGGGAGAAATTTTTTATCTCATCATTATTAAATAATATATATAGTAATGAGGATATGGAATTACATATCCCAACATAATATGATTTAAATTAAAAGATAATAACATAATAAGAGTGCTTGAAAAAGAGAGATATTTTGAGACGCAAAATTCTGTAGAATAACGGCTAGGCAACATGGTTTTTGAAAACATTAAAAAGTGAGGGGAAAGGGGAAACCAATTAATAAAATAGTAATAAATTGTTATATAGAAATAATAATATGGAAATAATAACATTTTATGAAAACTTGAAATACATACCATATAAAAGAGAACTTTAATGGAAAAAAGGAAAAGAGGTGTTTACCTCTTGAAGCAATCTTTCTTGAGGGACTCTTTAGGGGAGAAGTTATGGTATTTTGGAAATACCAAGAGCTCTTGGATGTGGGGAGTGAATAATGAAGGGTATTTTGGTAGATCTTATATAAGGAACAAGTCTTGAGAGGAGTGAAGAGAAGAGGGAGTGAGGGGGGTTTTTATAGTGGAGGAGAGAAGTGAATTTTGAATATTTTATTCATTATTTTATTATTTCCATCAAGACAACCTATAGTGTTGTTTCATGTGACCCCTAATAGTTATAAGTGCATGTGAGTTCGAACCAAGTGGCCCTAAATCACTCATGATGTCATAAATAGTGTATCTAACTGAAAATTTGTATATATAGTATTTTACCGTATTTTACTATTCATAATTTTTTTTAGTATTTTAGAAAAATACCAAAAATTCACCCTAACCATTTTTTGACGTGTAGAATTCAAAAAATGAACTCCATTTTTTGAAAATAATTTTCTAAATATATTTAAATTTAAAATTTAAATAAAATCATAATTTATTTGAAAAAAACATTATAACTATAGCTCGTTTTATAACACCTTTAAAAATTCATCAAGGTCCCCTAAAATTATCTTAAAACAATAAGAAAATAAAATAACAATTTATGATTACATTTTATGAAAATAAATTTCCATTTTAAATTATTAAATTAATCATAAAATTGTAATTAATATATTTATGACATGTAAAAATACTAATACTTATACTATAATTGTTTTCCCTGTTAAGATATCTAAATATTATTTATACATTTATGGGTGAAGTTTATATTTTTTTGGCCAATTCACTATTCATTACTATTCATAAGGCTATGTTACTATTCACTAAAAAAATTATGTTTGTCTTATCACACTCTAAATATCTCACAGAATGCAACTGTGTATGTCAATTTTTCAAAATTCAAGTAACATAGGTGAAAAAATTAAGTTTACTTGGCTAGGTTATAATGAAGTGGTGTTTTTTAGAGTCTTAGTGTTTCATTATATCTTAATTAAAACTATTTTTAAATTTTTGAGGTGTTACATTATCCCCTCCTTATAAAAATTTTGTCCATGAAATTTGAAATTTAACTTCGAAAGCGAATGATTGATACTTGAATGTTCCCTTGCGGTAAACCCACACCAAGAATAATGTTAAGATATCCTATTAATAAGAGGAAAGGGAAATGCATCAGTTACTAAAAAAAATGCATTCTAATTGGACGATATGGTTATGAAAGACTAGTCAAACCATCATGTAGTGACATTAAACTCTAAAAACCCATACAATGATCAACTTTAACTATTTTATAAATACTTAAAATTCCAAAATATAATGATTCAACACATTACAATGAATATCTATAAATTTCCATGATGAACATTCATTAACTATTAATATATAAGAAGCAGCTCTAAAATTCACATTCCAAACATGTGAATAACTTTATCATGCATCCTCTTAAAATATGGTCATAAATTGAATTACCATAAATACAATATTAGAAACATGCATTCTTCTGTATTCCTTAAGTAAGATACATGTTATTAGATATATTCCTTAAATCCAAAAGTACTGTAAACTCCATCGATGATAGCATAGACCACTTCTCGAAAAGTCAATAATCAGTTCCTAGGTAGTCATTATTTATCTGAATCAATCATTTCATCATCATTATATCAACATCAGATATATATATTAGGGGTTGTCCTTCCATAAATCATATATTTTTTTATAAAAAGTTTAACTTTCTTATGAATCAATTTTCCTTTGTACCATTCGTCATAAAACCACAGATCCTTAATTAAAGAGTACTGCAATTCAATCCTTATATATCAGATAATTCATACAACTAGTACATTACTGAAAAAATATTCAAATGGCATGATTCTTGACTAGGAATATTAATCATTCTACTTCATCTACATTAGAATCATAACTTGATCATTATCCAAAATCATCATTTGGGGTATATTACTTGGACGCTTGGGACATTGATTCACATAGTTTCCCATCTCCTTGTAGTTGAAGAATTGTACATTAGAAACCATTTTCTTACCCTTGCAATCATTGACTTGGTTTCCTTTTTCTCCACACTTATAAAAAACTCTCATTCCCTTCAAGCGTTTAAAATGATGATTATTTCCACAGTTATCACAAGTGGGAAAACTCTTCATTCCCTTCTTCCCTTTATCCCCATATTTATCTCCCATCCTCTCATTATTTTTTCTTACCTTAAAATCTATTGGACTTATATAAGTCTTTACATAACTTGTTAACACATGATATTGTTTCCTCATATGATGAGGGTACTTGGGGGACAGTATTCCTTTGAAATGATGGTTTAAGACCATTAGAGACATGATCCGTCCTACTCTTCTCATCACATGCATTGGTGAAGTTTTCATTCCTTCTGATAGGCTCCATTTCTAATAAATTCCATATTATATATTAGTTTTTAACATTAGGAACACTCTATGACTCTAAACATGGTATAACACATAGCATAAATTTATGCATCATAAATCCAAGAAACACATACTTTGGTTACTTTGGGGGCATAAATCATTCATAATGGTGGGTAGATATAAGGTGAATTATCCAAAGAATATCCCCCAGGAGTGTCAAAATAGGTGCACAATAAGGCCCATTATTGTGTACAAGGATACCTTGGGTCATGCCCGAAACTCATTGTTAGAGTTTTCACTCCTAGGTACATCTGTGCCAAAACCACGTCCACTTGTAGTATCCAGAAAGGGATGTATTTTTCTAGAAGATCCACATAATCTATTCCTTACCATGATTCAAGTATGTTCTGGTATATTTATCCAGATAGAATTTCTTATGGGTATGTTCCTTAATCTATGTTTTCTAAATCAAGTTTCCAAGTTTTCTACTAAACTTCCTTTGATACCAACTGTAACGCCCCAACCCCAGAATCCTGGAGCCGATGCATTATTTTAATACATTGGCATGATTACAAGGAATAAAATCCCAATGGCCTGAGTAGTTTAGTATTTTTGAAAATCTAGATACATACATAAGTTCAAATTACAACTTGAAAAGAAATACAATATATAAGTTTTATTGGGAACATACACCACTCTAAGATTATCCTTGTATGTAAATCATAAAAAAAATCTTCATGTCATATGAAAATGAAACATAAGAAAGGGGTGAGATCAATTGCTCAGTAAGGGTAAGAAATAAAGTGGAATATATCATAAACATCAACAATTGGCATGGTGAATAATTTAAAACACATTCCACTAAAAATAGTAAACTTGAACACATTAAGGAAAGACTATTAGCTGAGTAAATAATTCCATAATAAAACATAACCATGGATACTCTACCAGTCGAATAACCACATGAAATTTCAATTACTATATTTATAATGAGGGAAATGCATATGCCATACATTCTAAAATATACCATCCAGGCCTTAATAATGACGTCTAAAAATGATTAAGGCCTCGGCCAAAACCATAAATATTGATTTTGTCAAGGTCTCTTGCCAAGACCATAGTTTGTCTCATGAGACCTACCGATTCACCGATGGGCTATAGAGGGCCACACCAGACATTTACTAAGTCTAATTCATATCTCATATAAATATGGATAAACATAAATAACATATACATTCATATTGAAACTAACATATGGAATGTAAACAACTTTCCCTGAACAACAACTATAAACACTAACCTTTCTGAGTAAATTGGTGAATGATTTACGATAGAACATCCACTGTCAAACTAATCATAAACTGTTCAATTAAATATGGTAGATGATATCATTAGGGATATACCACAATGAATTACAAGATTCAATAAAGTAAATTGACATAGAAGAAGATATTTTTAAATGAGACCATTGAAAAATCCTTGAGGAAATAATCCTTAAACATTTCAAAGTGTCCCATACCACCTTGAAACATTCAAATCATAATCCCTTCTAATATCATGATAATATAGAGAATATTTATATGATATACCATGGTGTTAGTACATACACCACAAGAAATAAATAAGTGGTAATCAAGGAATATATCTCAACAAAGATAAAGTGATATGAGAAAAATCATTTTTACATTGGAAAGAAAAGTTATTTTGGAAAATCATTTTTATTTGTAATGAAATCAGATTGTAAATAGGTACATCCCATAAAATAAAAGGGAATGTCATTGAAATTATATTATAGGATTAAATAAATTATTATTGAGGTGAAATAGTTTAAAATGAGTTTTTAAGGAAGCTTTTGAAATAAAACATTTCAGTGTGGTTTATGGAAAATATTAAATGATTTTAAAGCACCAAGGAATTTTTGCTTTCATAAAATGATAAATTAACCAAAATATATTTATCATGTTAAATGTTTTTATTTTATAACGATAAATATGGCATAAAACATATTTTATAGTGAACTTTAAAATATGTAAGAATTTGAGAAGTTCCTTGAATTGGGCTTGCATTTCAGGAGGAATTTTTTAAAGTTACATTTAAAACATATAACTCCCCATAAATGAAGGTATGATTCTAGTTGAAAGACATATAAAGAAAATTCACATAGAAATTATGAGGAGTACATATGAATCAATAATAATTTAACTGAGGCAAGTAGATAATAAAAGTAGCTCGAATGAAAATAGAGGTTCCGATGGAAAACCCTAACCACTTTGTAATCAATCGATTCATATTCCCCAAAATTAATAATATTCCAATGATATATTGAATAAAATGAAAATAAATATATTAATGATATTTTTACATCAATGGGAAGTATACATACACCATACACAAGTATTATTAGTGAATATGGAAAATATCACAAAAATGGTAGTGAGACGAAGAAACCCATACCTTAAGTCTAATGGTGTTCTTCACTTGGTATTAGTGTCCTGGATAAAAAAAATTAAATTCATTAATTAAGATTTAAATAACATATTATACATTTAATTTATTTATTATCACCTTATTAATTTCATTCATGACTATTTTGATGGGTTAAGAGGTTCAATTTCATTATTCGGGTCCGTTTGTTTCATGATCAGTATACTTATACACATGATTGGAGAATCATATAAAATGAGAATTGTTTTCTAGAATTGAAGTTATATGTTATTAGTGAGCATGAATAAGGTTATATGGTTGTAAATTTCATTTGGTTACTTGGATTGAAGATGAATCATTATTTAAATCATTTAATGAAAACTGTTTGGGTTAATTTGCTGTTTTTGAACACAATGAACTCATTTTGATTTATAATTAAAAACCATGTGTAAATGAAGTTTAAAGAAAAATATATGAGACATAATACATATATTATTTTCTGGTTCAACCATAATAATGGTTTCTTGACCATAATTGAAGACAATAATAGAAATTGAAAACCCATCATCCTTGATTGTGGTAGATTTGGACATATTGGGTGGTGTTTTCATTTTTAGTATAAAAGAATGGGAAATGAGAGATGATGGAAAATTATTCATTTATAATTAAAAAATCCTAGTACATGTAAGATAATAAATTCATCACAACATCTGGAATAAATGAATAGAGGAAAGAAAAATAATGGAACTCAAAATAAAATAAAAGTTGAGAAATGCCTTACGAAAATCTGACAGCCTAACGACATCAGTTAAAAATTCATAAAATATATTGATGATAGAAAAAGGGTATATCATCATTATTAAATAATATATGTAGTAAGGGGGATATTTAATTACAAATATCAACATAAGACAATTTAAATTAAAAGATAATAACATAATAATAGTGCTTGAAAAATAGAGATATTTTGAGATGAATATTTTACAGCATAACGACTAGGCAACATGGTTTTAGAAAACATTCAAAAGAGTGAGGAAAGGGGGAAACAATTCATAAAATACTCATAAAATAGTATATGGATATAATAATATGGAGATAATAATATCGTATGAAACTTGAAATACATACTACATAAAAGAGAACTTGAATGGAAAGAAAGAAAAAGAGGTGTTTACCTCTTGAAGCAATCTTCTTTGAGAGCCTCTTTAAGGGAGTTGTTTTGGTATTTTGGCGAGACCAAGAGATAATGGACATGGGGAATGAATAAGGAAGGGTATTTGGGCATATATTAGATAAGTAACAAGGCTTTATAGAATTGAAGTGAAGGGAGAGTTAGGGGGTTTTTATAGTAGAGGAGACGAGTGAATTTTGAATATTTTATTCATTATTTTATTATTTCCATCAAGACAATCAATAGTGTTGTTTTATGTGCCGCATAATAGTGATAAGTGCATTTGGGTTTGAACCAATTTTCCTTACACCACTCATGATGTCATAAATAGTTTATTTAACGGATAATTTATATATACGATATTTTACCATATTTCACTATTCATAAAAAATTCGAGTATTTCCGAAAAATACCAAAAATTCACCATAACCATTTTTTGATGTGTAAAACTCAATCATGAACTCCATTTTCTTATGATAATTTTCTAAATATTTTTAATTTAATTTTTAAATAAAATCATAATTTAATCGAAAAAACAATATTAAAATTATAACTCATTTTATAACACATTGAAAAATTAATCAAGGTCCCATAAAATTATCTTATAACCATAAGAAAATAAAATAAAAATTTATTATTACCTTTTATGAAAATAAATTTCCATTTTAAATTATTAAATTAATCATAAAATTGTAATTAAAATATTTATGACATGAAAAAATACCAATAATTATACTAGGATCGTTTTTTCAATTTTAAGATGTATATATTGTATTTACAAATTTATAAGTGAAGTTTATATTTTTTTTTTGAGAATTTAATATTCAATACTATTCATAAGGGTATGTTACTATTCAACAAAAAATCATGTTTGTCTTATCAGACTCTAAATATATTACTGAATGCAATCATGTATGTTAGTTTTTAGAAATTCAAATCATAGAGGTGGAAAAATTATGTTTTCTTGGCTAGGTTATAAGAAAATGGTTTTTTGTAGAGACTTAGTGTTTTGTGAATTCTGTATTAAAAGTATTTGTAAATTCTTGGGGTGTTACATTATCCCCTTCTTACTAAAATTTCATCCTCAAAATTTGAAATTGAACTTCGAAAGTGAATGAGTGATACTTGAAAATTCCCTTGTGGAAAACCCACATCAAGAATAAGGTTAAAATATCCTATTAATAAGATGAAAGAGAATTGCATCAGTTACTACAAAACAGTGAATTCTATTTGGACAACATGGTTATGGAAGAATAATCAAACCATCATGTAGTGACATTAAACTCTAAAAACCCATACAATGATCAAATTTAACAATTTCTGAAATGCTTAATATTCCAAAATATAATTATTCAACACATTATAAGGAAGGTATCAAAATTTCCATGATGATCATATCATTAACCCTTAATCATCAAGAAGCATATCTAAATGTCACAGTCCAATCATGTGAATAACTTCATCATGTATCCTCTTTAAATATGTTAATAACTTGAATTACCGTAAAAACCATATTGGAAACATGACTTCTTCCATGTTCCTTAAGTAAGATACATGTTATTGGATATATTCCTCAAATCCAAAAGTTCTCTAAACTCCATCGATGATAGAATAGACCACTTCTCCAAAATTCAATAATCAGTTACAAGGTAGTCAGTATTTATCCGAATCAATCATTTCGTCATCATTATCTCAACATCTATATATATATATATTATGGGTTTTATTTCTCTCAATCATATATTTTTTTTTCTAAAAAGTTTAACTTTCTTATAAATAACTTTTCCTTTGTACCATTCATCATACAACAACAAATCCTTAATGAAAGAGTTCAGAAATACAATCCTTATATATCTCATAGTTCTTACAACCAGTATATTACTGGAAAAATATTAAAATGGAATGATTCTCGACTAGGTATACTAATCATTCTACTTCATATGTAGTAGCATCACAACTTGATCATTATCCAAAATCATCATTTGGGGTATATTCCTTTGACATTTGGGACATTGATTCGCATAATGTCCCATCTCCTTGCATTTGAAACATTGTAAATTGGAAACCATTTTCCTACTATTGGAATCATGAACTTGGTTTACTTTTTATCCACACTTATAGCAAACTCCCATTCCCTTCAAGCATTTACCATGATGATTCTTTCCACAGTTATCACATGTAGGAAAAATATGTTTTCCCTTGTTCCCTTTATCCCCATATTTCTCTTCCATACTCTCATTCTTTTTCTTCCCTTCAAATCCATAGGACATAGAGAAGTCTTTACATACCTTAAGTTATCATACCTTCTTCTAGGTTCCATTTCTAATCAATTCCATATTATATATTAGCTAGTAACATTATGAACTCTCTATGACACTAAACTTGGTGTATCACATATCATAAATTTATGCATCTTAAATCCTAGAAACATATACATTGGTTACTTTGGAGGAATAAATACTTCATAATGGTGGGTAAATAAAATGTGAATTATCTTAAGCATATCCCACAGGTGTGTCAAAACCAAGTGTTTAGTAAGACCCATTTTCGTATACCAGGATACCCTGGGTCAAACCTGAAACTCCTTGTTGGATTTTTCACTCCTAGGTACATCTGTTCCAGAACCATGTCCACTTGTAGTATTCTGAAAGGGATGTATTTATCAGGAAGATACACATAATCTATACCTTACCAAGATTCTAGGATATTCTTGTATGTTTATCCTCAGATACTATCTTAGGGGTTTTTTTTCCCTAATCTATGTTTTCTAAATCTAGTTTCAATGTTTTCTACTAAACTTTCTTTGATACCAACTATAACATCCAACTCCAGAAGCCTAGAGTCGGTGCATTATTTTAATACATTGGAATGATTACAAGGAATCAAATCTAGAAGGACCGAGTAGTTTGGTTGTTTTGGAAGGACATATATATACATAAGTTCAACATTACAACTTGAAAAGAAATAAAACATATATGTTTTATTGGGAACATCCATCACTCTAATATTATCCTTGTAGGTAAATCATATAAATACATATTAATTTCCTGAGAAAATTAAACATAAGAAAGGGGTGATCTCAAATCCTCATTAATGGTAAGAAATACAGCATAAGATATCATAAACATCAACAATAGGCATAGTGAATAATTGAAAACACACTCCTCTACAAATAATAAACTTGAACACATTAAGGAAGGAATATTATCTGAGTAAATAATGCCATAATAAAACATAACCATGGTTAATATAATTGTTGAATAACCACATTAACTTTTAATTAATTGCTTCCTAATGAGGGAAATTCATATACCAAACATTCTAAAATATACCCTCAAGTCCTTAACTGTGATGTCTATAAATGATTAATGCCTTAGCCAAAACCAAATATATTAATTTTGTCAAGGCCCCATGCCAAGATCATAGTTTGTCTAATGAGACCTATCGATGCACTGAAGGGATTTAGTGGGACCCAAATGACAATTAATAAGTCCAATGTATTTCTCATATGAATGAGGATAAACATAAATAACATATACATACATATTGAAAATAACATATGAAATGTAAATAACTTTCCATGAACAAAAACCATAAACACTAACCATTCAGAGTGAATTGGTGAATGATTTTAAGATAGGACATCCACTTTCAAACTAATAATAATCCATTAAATTAAATATTGAAGATTATATAATAAGATATAAACCTCAATAGAGTAAAAGATGAAACAAATTACATTAAAATAAATGAAGATAATTTTAAATGAGACCATTGAAAAATCCTTGATGAAATAATCCTTAAAACATTCCAAAGTGTCCCATACCACCTTGAAAAATTCAAGTCATAATCCCTTAGAATATCATGAGAATAAAGATAATATTTATATGATATACTAAAGGGTAAGTAAATACACCCCAAGAAATAAATAAGTGGTGATCAAGTCATATATCTCAATAAAGTTAAAGTGAGATGAGAAAAATCATTTTTACTTTAGAAAGCAGAGTTCTTTTGGAAAATAATATTTATTTGTAATGAAATAATATTGTAAACATGTAAATACTATAAAATAAAAGGCAATGTCATTGAAATTATATTTGAGGATTAAATAAATTATTATTGAGTTGAAATCATTTAAAAAGTTATTTAAGGAAGCTTTAGAAATAAAGCATTTTAGTGTGGTTTATGGAAAATATT
The DNA here is from genome assembly GCA_963277665.1 of Viscum album. Classification (NCBI taxonomy): domain Eukaryota; kingdom Viridiplantae; phylum Streptophyta; class Magnoliopsida; order Santalales; family Viscaceae; genus Viscum; species Viscum album. The sequence continues at coordinate 1,242,311,205 of OY728161.1, read as the reverse complement.
AAATGATTTTAAAGCACAAAGGAATGTTTTATTTCATAAAACTAGAAATGAACCAAAATATCTTTTTCATGTTAAAAATTTTGATTTTATAAATATTAATGTGGCATAAAAAAAATTTTATAGCGAACTTAAAAATAAGTATAAATTTGAGAAGTTCCTTGAATCGAGCTTGCATTTTGAGAAGAATTTTGGAAAGATAATTTTAAAACATACAACTCCCCATAAATTAAGGTATGATTCGGGTTGGAACAAATATATAGAACATTAAAACAAAAATTATGAGGATTACATATGAATTAATAAGAATTTAATTGAGTTTAGTAGATAATAAGAGTAACCCGAATGAAAATAGAGGTTCAGGTGGAAAACCCTCACCACTTTGTAATCAATTGATTCGTATGCCCAAAAATTAAAAATAATAAAATTATATATTGAATTAATTTAAAATAAATATATTAAATATATTTTACATCAATGGGTAGTATACAAACACCATACATAATTATTAGTAGTGAATACGGAAAATCTCACAAAAATGGAAGTGAGACGAAGAAACCCTTACCTTAAGTTCGATTGTTTTCTTCACATGGTCTTAGTGTCATGGATAACCAAATTAAATTCATTAATTAAGATTTAGATAACCTATTATACATTTAATTGTTTTATTATCACCTTATTACATTCATTCATGACCTTTTTGATGCGTTAAGAGGTTCAATTTCATTGTTCGGGTCCGTTTGTTTCCTGATCAGTATACTAAAATACATTAATGGAGAATCATGTAAAACGATAATTGTTGTATATAATTGAAGTTATATGTTATTAGTGAAAATAAATAAGGTTAAATGGTTGTAAATGTCATTTGTCTACTGAGAGCGAAGATGAACCATTATTTAAATCATTTAATAAAAACTATTTGGGTTAATTTGCGGTTTCTGAACATAATGAACTCATTTTGCTTTATAAATAGAAACCATGAGTAAAAAAATATTACAGAACAATATTTGAGACATAATACATATATTATATTCTAGTTCAACCATAATAATGGTTTAATTAGTATAATTGAAGATGGTAATAGAAATTGAAAACCCATCGTCCTTGAATGTGGTAGATTAGCACATCTCGGGTGGTGTTTTCATTTTTAGTATAAAAGAATGGGAACTGAGAGATGATGAAAAATTATTACTTTATCATTAAAAAATACCAGTACTAGTAAGATACTATATTCATCACAAAATTTGGAATAAAGGAAGATAGGGAAGAAAAATAAAGGAACTTAAAATAAAAGAAAAGTTGAGAAATCCCTTACGAAAATCAGGAGCCTAACAACAACACTTAAAATTTCATAAAATATATTCAAGAGATAAAATGGGTATATAATCATTATTAAATAATATATAATGTAAGGTGTATATGTAATTAAATATCCCAACATAATAAAATTGAAATTAAAATACAATAACACAATAAGAGTGCTTGGAAAAGACAGAGATTTTGAGACGAAAATTCTACATCGTAATGGCTATAAAACATGGTTTTAGAAAAAATTAAAAAGGGAGGGTAAAGGGGAAAACAATTAATAAAATAATAATAGAATAGTATATGGATATAATAATTTTTAAATAAGGACATGGTATGAAAAATATAAATACATACCACATAAAAGAAAACATGAATGGAAATAAATGAAATGAGGTGTTTACCTTTTGAAGTAATTTTCCTTTAGTGCCTCTTTAGGGGAGTGGTTCTGGTGTTTTGGAATGAAAAAGAGCTCTTGGACGTGGGGAGTGACTAAGAAAGGGTATTTGAGTAGATCTTAGATAAGTCACAAGGCTTGAGAGGAGTGAAGATAAGTGGGAGTGAGGGGGATTTTATAGTGGAGGAGAGGAGTAGATTTTGAATATTTTATTCATTGTTTTATTATTTCCATGAAGACGACCAATTGAGTTATTTCATGTGACCCATAATAGTAATAAGTTCACGTGAGTTCGAACCAAGTGGCCTTACATAAATCATTATTTCATAAATAGTATATTTAACTTTTAATTTGTATATATGGTATTTTACTGTATTTCACTATTCATCAAAAATTCGAGTATTTCAAAAAAATACCCCAAATTCACCCTAACATTTTTTTTTGATATGTAGAATTAAAAAATGAATTATAATTCTTCAAAATAATTTTCTAAATATTTTTAATTTAATTTTTAATTAAAATAATAATTTATTAAAAAAAACAACCTTAAAACTAGAACTCGTTTTATAACACCTTGAAAAAGTAATCTAGGTCACATAAAATTATCTTATAACCATAAGAAAATAAAATAACAATTTAATATTACATTTTATGAAAATAAATTTCCATTTTAAATTATTAAATTAATCATAAAATTGTAATTAAAATATTTATGACATGAAAATATACCATTACTTATACTATGATATTTTTTTTGTCACTTTTAAGATGTCTAAATTGTATTTATAAATTTATGGCTTAAGTTTATATTTTTTTGGCCGATTTACTATTCAGTACTATTCATTAATATTCATAAGGGTATGTTACTGTTCAAAAGGGTCAATTACTATTCACCAAAAAATTAATTTTGTCTTATTAGACTCTAAATATCTTCCCGAACTCAACCATGTATGTCATTTTTTAGAAATTCAAATCATAAAGGTTAAAAAATTATGTTTACTTGGCTAGGTTATAGAAAAGTGGTGTTTATAGAGACTTAGTGTTTCATACATTCTGTATTAAAACTATTTGTAAATTCTTTGGGTGTTACATGTAATATATGTTTGATAAATATATATTTGTTATACATGAGATAATGACATGTATGAAGGAAATAAGACTATAAATAAGGGTTTCTCATCTCACGTTTACATCCATGTGATGTATGTCATATTCACCACTTAGTTATTTTTTGTGTGGATATAATTCCACTTTTATTTTTTATATTATTATTTCCTTTATCTCGATGTAAATTAATGTTTTATTTTAATTTATTTATTTCATTGGGATTACGATTCCAAAGTTAGAAAAGTGTTAATGGTTTATTTTATAATATCAAAATTTATTGGGAGTGTTTATGATAAAATTTATAAAGATAAAATATTATGATCTATCACCCCAAAAAACTCATGATTTTTCTTATTCTATGTTATTCATAAAATTTTAAATTAATAGTAAAATATTCCACTCCATAGAACATAAAATTATTGATAAAATGTTTTTTAATAAATTCCAAATTCATTTCTCTCTCCCGTTGAAAATATTTTTCTCTTCTATGTCTATTTTCTCTAAAGATGTTTTAAAAAATGTTTTAAACATTCTTCAACTGATTTTCTCAAAAAAAATTTACCTATGTTTGACACTTTACAATATTTTCTAAAAGTAATATTCCTGGCATTTTCCATAAAAGGCATGTTTTGGTTCTGCCAAAAATGCGAATGGTATCACTGTTTTAACATATAGTACATTTACATAACTTCCACTTCATGACCTCTCAATGTTATAAGTATTTATATATATGTTTCAAAGGTTATTTTCATAGAAAACGATTTTCAAAGTAAAAGGGTTATATTCTTGAAGAATGTATTTAATGAAATTTTATGGAATATATACTCATCAATGACATAAACCGTTAATTTTAATTATACTCTACTATGGATATAATGATTCCATACTTATTAATTCTCTATATCGTTTATGACCAATTTGATTGGGGATGTAGAAGTTTGATACCATTGATATTACTTTGAGGGGTTTATAACTGTGTTTATTTATTGAGTAAATTATTAACATTTCATTTTCTTTTTTTTCAATATGAATGTTTATGATGATTATGTTTCAACCCTTTCATATGAGGAATGAATTTAACTTAATATGTGATAGGTGCGTCCCGCTATAGCCCCTTGATGCATTAGTATGTCACATGAGAAAAACAACATTGGTTTTTTGGATGAGGCCTTTCCAATTTACATAAGATATCTTGGAATAAGGCCTTGAAAGTATGGTTATTATGTCCAAAAAAATTCATTCATTCATTTTGAGATTAGTTGTTTGTGTCCATGTGATTAATTGATCAATTAGAATATCCATGGATAAATTTTAAGATCATGTGATTATTAATATGTTATTATTTTATCATCATTTATTCCTTCCATATTATTCTCAAGGGGTATAAAATAACTTGTAAATCATAATTAAATTATTAGGGATATTTAAGAACATAACCCAACAAGACCAATTGGAAATTACATGCATTGTACAAAGAAGTATCTTGAATAAATAGGAGATGGATAGGATCCCTTACATTGAGAGGATTATTTTAGAAGCTTGGGAGGAGATTATTATAAGATTGGTGGAACCTTGGTTGAACTATATATAGGCAAGGATAGAGTAATTATGTGATCCAAGGGTTTTTAGTGATAATGAATGGGAGTTTAGGTGGATTTATATATAAAAGGAGAGGAGAATTATTTACTAATTTCAAAACATATGATATGGAATATATAGAAAAAATTAATCTAATCCTTGAAATATAAAATGGCTTTTCTCACGGGTTTTACCAAAACCAAGTGGTTTTCATTATATTACATGTTTATGAACCAATATCATTAAACTAAATCCCTTAGCAATGTATATGTGAGTCATGTTTTCAAATAATTGGTTTTATAACCATAAAATTTAATATTATTTTGGGATGATTCATTAAGGGTTTATAAAATCAATCAAATAACTTCAAAAATACATGATTATAAATGCTAAATAAATATTTTTTTGGGTACCATTTTATGGTATATAATACATGAAATTTGGTCCATTTTGAAGTCATAATATATATATATATATATATATATTATATTTATACCATATTTAAACATTCACCCAAAAAGGTAATGTTCTCAGAAAATTATTAAAAAATAACTGTTGTATAATTTTGATGTGTTTATTTAAAAAATATTATTTATTTAAATATAATAATTTACAATTTTGTAACAAAATTCAAATTTATTGAAAAATAAATATTTTTTTTACAATAATAGTCTTCGACCCTTTCAACAATCACATTTGAATTCATAAAATTATACTATCATTTATATTTAATAAATATTATGAAATAATAATATTTTAATAAATATTAATTTACCTAAAAATTAATAAATAAATCAAAAAGTGTGTCTTGAATGAAACTATATATTTCTAAAAATAGGCATTTAATGTTTCTTCATATGAGGATCTATTTTTTCTGAATAATTATTTAATCATTTAAAAATTAATATTAAAAAGTATTAAAATAATCAAGGAGGAAAATATAAAAATCATACTATTAGGGTCTAGATACATATCCCTTTGTTAAACTAGTTAATTACCTAAGGGTATGATGCGTGATGGTGATATTTTCAAGGGGTGGTTCAATGAACATGGTTTGGGATGTGTACTCAATGAGCTTGAACCTCTATTATAAATGGTTTCCATCATGATTTAGTTGTTGAATCATGTTTTGGGATTGGTCAAAGGAAAATCCCAATGATGCTATCTCTCTCAGAAGTTGGGTAAATGGGCTTCATAGGGTATGATCCTCCTGGTCGACGCCATCTCTTCAACTGCCTTCCTCAAATGCACTTTATCATAACCCTTAATATAAAAATATTAATGGTAACATTAAAATGGATATATTATAAATAGTTATGATGCCTAATGGTTATTTAAATATGAAAAATCATATAACTTTAAAAAATAACCAAATTTTTACTTTTATTTTTATAACTTGATTACTTAGTAAAGAATTTATAAATTTAAATGTGGAATTTCATTTATATTGGTCTAGTCGTTAGAGAATAATAATAACTTCCATATACTATTTATTATAAAAACCCAAAAAATAAAAATTTTCAAAATCCTATTAACAGGGTGATTTATTGAATATCATTATTTTAATAAACCTAATATGGATTATTTCATTTATTATTCTTATTATTGGACTATTTTTGAATCCATAAAGAAGGATTAAATGTAGATTCTAATAGAGAAGGGATTTCATTTGATTGATTAATTAAACATAAAATTGAGATCCTTTTTATTTCTCAAAATGATATCAATGGTTTGTGTAATATTAATAGTATATTGAAGAAGATATTAATAGTTTTACTATAACATTCCTAGTTTAATAACCTAAGGTGGCCCTAATGGGATTTATAGATGATCCATGTAAATTTCTTGAAGTGGGTCTTATAGAGTATATAAAAAATGATGTATTGGTGGGAAATCAACTAGAATTGGAAGAATACTGGTCAAATTTATTGAATAAAAATATGTAAGTGATGCTGAAGCAGCTCCTTGATCCATTTTTATTTGTTATTTTTTGATAATTACCAAATTTATATTTTTTTAAATTTCTTGTATGTTCTATTTGAACCATTTATTCCCTCCAAAATATGTATGTCTCTAAAAGTAATATATTTTTTATTTTAATTATCTTTTTAACAATAGTGGTTATTAGGTATTTTACAATGTGATTATGGAGAAAGATTCATCTCTATGTGGATTTTAGTCACATATAATGTAAGTATTATAGTAGTGTGGTTTTATTCAATTTTTAAAAATCTGGTCAACATTGGATCAACTATGGAGGTCAAGTAAACTTGAGGCAAGATACCTATTGACATGACACATTGACCACATGAAAAATTGGATCAAACTCATAAATATATATCAACTATATAGTTTAAACATTAATTTTTAATAACTTTGAAACCAAACCCAAAAAGGTATTTGATTGACTGTAAGGTATTTAATAAACCCATAGAAATTCCATTGATCAACTTCATGTGGTATACCAATTGACTACATGAAAAAAAATTCAGAATGTCACTGATCGACTGCATGAGTAAAAAATGTGATGTTTGGGATCCACCAGAAGACTAAGGGATCAACACCATTTTCGAGATGATAAAATGCTTGATGTTTTTGACCAACCATATGGTTTTCCTTATAGTGATCCTTGGCCCATCATGATGACAAAACTACTACATGTAGTGTCATACCCTGACCATTCATCCATACCTAAATTAGAACTCTTTATATGATGCTCTATCTTTTATATGTGTATATTTTTTGAAATTAATATTTACCATGCTAATTAGTAACAAGTTTACATTGATTTAATGATTTCTCAAAAACATACTATTTATTTTGAGTATGGGTAATTTTATTAGCAATAATTCTAAGTAGGATTAAATTATCATCAATTAAGTTAATGAAAAATGATTCTTTCATAGAAAAACATTAGTTTTGGATTTGTATTTTTTGGAATTTGGACATTTGATACCACATACTTTATAAGAGTGTTCTAAAGTAATTTAATGTTGTTTATTATTTTATCTTAGTTCTATATTATTTATTCTTACATGTTTTATTGTATAGCCTATTTTAAATTTTTAGATTATATAAATAAACCATGTGGGAATATGTTTCATGTGAAAATAAATAAAGAAATAAAATTTTACTTATTAAAGAATTAAATACAATTGAAATTGTATTTTGAATCTCTTATACATGAATGGAATATAGAGATTGATATTGAGGAATAAAGTTTTATAGATAAAGGTTGGGTGTATTCTTGATCTATGTTGTATGATATATCTTGATGATCTACTTCTAATATGGACATGAATTCATTATTTTGATCCATTGAAACTAGATAGAACACTAATATGTCATCACCATGATCCAAACTTTTTCAATAGGTTTTTGTGTATATTAATTATTTCTATTATTTTTTGTGTATAGTTTTATTATGTTATACTACCCATAAAAGGTACGAGTTGGGTTATAATACCTCTAAAAAAGATACTTTTAGGATATTACTAACAAGAAAAAGTCATAGGTTTGGATTGTTCAATGGCCTGGTGATGCACACCTATCATGGGGTGTGAAAAAATTAATTAATTTTCTAGTATAGTATAGAATTTAATCTAGGTAGTCTCCCTAAGAGGAGTGAACACAAAATAAGTTTTTCAATTTTAGTTGGATCTGAGGAAAAGTTGATTTTACATGACATTTAGAAATTATGAATTTTTTAAGTAGTTTAAATAGATTAATTTTAATCAATTTATAAAGGATGGTTACCATAATGGTTCATAAAAACATAGTGTTAAGGAATTATTGTTTCCAATTTTTACCAATTCTACATATATTGGTGGGTAAGAGAGAGAAAACTATTTTTATTCATCTCTTCCCCTTAGATAAATTATTATGGTAAGTGAATTATTAATAAATTCTCAATGGGTATACCCTCATTTCTATGTTTATGGTGTTGTAACAGGTCCTTATAATAAATTAAGGCAATACCTAATTGGTAATTTTTTGTTCCCTAATTAAAAATAGTACCCATCAAAATTCATCTCACATACTAGTGATCGTCGAGCACTTACAACCAAAAACTAATAAATTCTATAGTAAACATATAGTAATTGGTTTGAGGGAGATACGTATCATCGAACCAGAGTAACTAGAAAAAAATAATCTAACCCTAACTAAGATGCATTCAAAATTTGAAACCGAACAACAATCAAGACCAGTTGTCCAAAGGAAGAGAAATGGTTTATTCCATTAAATGAATAAAATTAAACATTGAAGTTAGTAAATCCTATTCATTTATTAATCACTAATATAAAAGTACCCCCCATGTATGGGGAAGATAACTTGATGCAAGATAGGGGAGACATCACAGAATGAATGAAATGAATAATGGAAAAGTAAGGAAATAATTTTGTGGCAAGCCATGATCCATATCTTCCTTTACCGATCAGTCTATTTAAATCTCCCCATGTAATCTTTTTAAATTTCATTGATCTGAGTTGGGATATAGAAAATAGACCAATAGATGTGTAAAAGTCTTCCTGGGTTATCCCAGGGTCAAAAATGAAGCATTGGAATAAAGAATCATTATAAATCATAGTTTTTTGGTATTCCTTAGAGTTTCATATTGTGTAAGTGATTCACGATGTGGAATGTGTGGAAATGTACCTCTAATTTTAGAAAGATTTCACATCAGGAATAATAGATTCATGATTCTTAATTTTTTGGGACAAACATTTCTTGTATTATTTTCACATCCTTTATTTTTTTAGATTCACTTAAAGGATATTATTCATGATGTGAATTGGGGTTTTCCAGTAAGTTTTCTCTATTTCATCTTTGATTTTCATTTTTGAGTTGGGGAGTTGGTTTTTGATTTGTCCTTGACATTGATGCATCATTAATATTGTATAAAAAATTCGGTTTCATGCCATACGATCTCACTATATTTGTCCCTTTTCCTTCATTTATTATTAAACTCATTATCCTTCCACAAATAAATAAAACAGTCAATTACCATTAAGGTTAATTATTTAAATAGCGTAAAAACTAATTTCTACATTAAAATAAGTATGAATAATATGAATATTTTAATTCCACCACAGATATAAATTTCTCATCCTCAAGTATGCAATCTCAACATAAATAAAAGAGGACAATTATTTTACAAATATTAAAATTCCAAAGCAATTAAATAAAATGATTATCAATTAGGGTTAAACCATTAAAAATTCCTATAAAAAATCAATTAAACATCACACTCTTCAATGAAAATAAAAAACCCAAGTATTTTACATTTCCCCTTTGAGAATTTGTGGGTTTTCCCCTCTCATTCATTCATATATCCCAAAATATTTTTATCTAACATGCCATCCCTTGATTTTCCTCATAATATATTATTTTCTCTCATCAACCATGATTCATCTTCAAGTAGAGTTATTCTCTTATCATGAGAACATGATCCTTTCCTATATTATTAAAAAGGAACTACTTTCTTCACCATGTAAAGTCAAAATTCATATAAAATCACGAGGGATTTAAAATAATGATTCTGATGAATTTAAGGCTTAAGGTTAGTATGGATTAGTGTTAAAAATATTAAGGGTAAAAAAGGATTATCTCTCTAATTAATAATACATAATATCAAAATTAAAGTGCAATAAAAACCCCCTATTTAAAATCAAAACTCTCTATCCCCAAGAATCTAGGTATCGTTGTGATCAGTGTATGTATAATGAAATAGTTTCACCTTTTAGATTTTTGTCTTTCCTTTTTGTTTTTTATAAATGGTTATGCTTAGAAAAAATATCACATCCACCACCTTACCAAATAAAATAAATAGATAATAACTATGGTAAAGGTGGTTTTTTATTTTCCCAAAACATAACCCATTTTTTTTAATTTTTTTAAGAAGGTTATAAAACAAGTACAATGGAGGAAACATGAAATCTTCCCAACACCCAAAATCGAACCCCCACATTTGTTTCTTATAAAAATATCATTCTTCAAATATATCCCAAACCCCCAAAATTAAACTTTAAAATAACAATAAATATAAATAGAGAATGGTAGGAATGAATAAAAATTACTTGTAACATAGACCACTTCTAGAGAGTTCATTCACGACATTTACACAACAGACCATGACTTTTATCATGATGGGTCCAAGGTTACTGGCTTAACAAAAAATTGACTCAATCATTTATATTTTGGTTTTTAATAGTCAAAGCTTCAACAAGTTCCAATGAATATTCTAGTAGGTGAAATTATCCTTAGTCACTCAATAAATATGATCAAGACATAAATATGAAGTATTTTATCTAAAAAACCTTTTTGTAATGGAACATATAATTTGGGACAATCACGCATGGCATGAAATAACAAGATAAAATTAATCAAAATAAATTTCATAAAATAAAAATATAAAAATGGTTTGGAAGTTTAATTTACCTGAATCAAATAATTGCATCAAACCATGATTTATTAATTACATATATATGATTAAATATAATTATTCAATTTCAAATTTCAATGATTCAATCCCACTAAAAAATCTAAAACAATGTATTATGAGATTATTAAGAAATTTAACTCTCATAGACCTATAAATTAAATAAATAAAGCTAACTGCGGGAAAGTAATTTTATTTTAAAGATTAAAAAAAGATATTCAGAAAAAAACACAAGGGATTTAAATTTTTTTAATGTAAAACAAATCTCCCTTTAGAAATGATGCTTCAGTTGGGTTACACTATTCCTATTCTTTTAGTTCTTTTCTACAATACTTTTATGACATGAAAACATTTAACAATATGAATTTTTGTTTCCTAGATTTTTTTATTATTTCATGATGGGAATTCTATATAGAACCACGAACCTTGGGTCATCATCATTTATGTACCAGTAAAATATTAATAAAATAAAATTAAAGTGTCAGCCTTTTCAATCATGACAAATTTTGATTTAGGGGAATTTTCCACAAAGGGAAAATATACAGGTTTACTTCCAAAAGATATTTTGATTAATGTCACTCGATCGACTCAAAAAAATGAAAAACATTGATAAATCACAGAATAAAATATTACCTTCTCTAAATTTAATCTATATACTTTCCTTAATAAATTCAAATTGATTTTTCATATAAATAGATTTAAGATGGAATTACCTCATTTAATCAAATGTAAATGAAAGGTTCAACCTTGGGGGGGGGGGTCTACATTGATAATAAAGGTGAAGGAGAGTAATCGCCTCCACTGGTTCTTGAGAATGGTCCAATAATATTTTCAGCCTCTACCCCTTCATATTGAATAGGTTACCCCTCCATTATTTTCAATCTGGATAGAACCAATAAGGTATACATGAATAAAAATAAAAGTTCATTCCCATCTTGAATGAAATTTAACTTCCATAAGTTTGTGTCTGGTGTTTTATAAATTAAAATGACCTCCAAGATCAAAGTTTCTTCATTGAATTAGCTTTTCATATTTGATCCTTGTTAGATATTTTAAAATCATTGAATTTTTGAAATTTTATCTCTTTATTTCCTATATCTCTTTCATCTAAAATCTTTTATACTTCATAGATCTTCCAAGGTCTGTATTCATCTTTCTCATGACCCATTAATATTTTCATTCAAATTTCATAGGGATGTGGTAGATCTTTGCCCAAATTAATATGTATGGGATTATTCCTATGGGTTTCTTATAGGCGATCCTAAAATCCCATAGGGTATATTCCAACTTTTGGCTCCATCCCTTCCTTTTGGGTTTTACCGTCATTCCCAAAATTCACTTTCTTTCTCTATTAAACACTTAATCTTGGACATATTTCTAGGGATGATATATGGTTGATGTTTTATAGGGAACACTATACCATTTTACTAATTCCTCCATTTGAATATTGCATAAGTGGGTCTATTGGTCACTAATGATGGCTTGTGGAACTCCAAACCTATAGAAAATGTTAATCCTGAGAAAATCATAGACAACTTTATAATAATCCAACAATTTTTAAACATAATCCACAAATAAAATAATATTAGAATATCCAAATGATACTAGGAATTTTACCATAAATACTATAACCCACACATAAAACATTTAACAAAATGTTGTTGGTTTTTGTGAAATTTCTTCCCTTTTTGAGATGTTTATGGAAAAATGACACTTTTAAAATTTGTTAAAAAACTCATGTACATATTTAAATAATATGTGCCCATAAATAGCATTTTATAAGACATTCATGGATGTCCTTTGGGATCCAAAATGATATCTACAAGATAACGTGTGAAAAAATTTAAAAATTTATTCAATTTTGGTTTCACCTAAACATATTGTAATTACATGATTAGTGTATAACTTCTAATGGAAAGGGTCTTTGAAAATATAAAATCTAGAGTCAGATTTATGTTTTTTCTACTAATGAGAGTTTAAATGAGATGGTACCTAGAATTTTAGTATGTAATTGACATTTTCAGTGCACCCCTGTACTTTAACTTCCATGATGTAAAGTTGTTCACCTTTCAGTTTATCATTAAGTGGGTTCTGACATGAACTTTCTACTTCAACAGTATGATTCAGTCTTCTGTTATGATCTTGCACTTGATTTTTACTAACCTTTTTTCACTAGATATACATGTTGAATTCCTATCGCAGAAGAAGCCACATGACCTGTGTCATGGTTTAGAATCTTCCTTCTTCATTAGATACTTAAAATCTTCATAATTAAGAAAAAAACAACATTAGTTCCATGTAGGTATGATCTAAAACTATATAGAGAGAATAAAATTTAAATTATATATTTTTTCTATAATTTTGTAATTGATTTGAGTGGAATCTAATGTAATTTATGTTTAGGTAATTAATTGAGGATTTCTATCAATCCTTTGTGAGAATGTGTCTCCCAGAACTTGACTTTATGTGTCGCATACCATCTCAAAAGGATGGTCTATGTTCAGTGGTTGTTTTATTGGAGATCTAATCAACGGTTGTTTCAAATAATATAATTCCTTCCTACACTAATCATTAATATTAAATTAATCTTCTATTAACAGTAATATTGATATAAATAAATAAATATTAAACAAATATTTGATAAATCTTTTATAGAAGCCTGTATGGTGTAAAAATGATCTAATATACTTAAGATAAGTCAAATATGGAAATGATTTTATTACATAAACCTTTGACTTATATACCTAAATTTATTTCTAAGAGATCATGTGTCTAAACATGATTACTTTTCTAATCATGAAATTTCATTTTTTATGTTTAAAACCATATTTTTTCTCAATGCATGTTTTCAAAACATTTTCTAAATTCCATAAGAAATGATCGAAAAAATTAAAGAAAATAGTGAAAGCATTGAGAAACACCTCCAGCAAGACCTGAATATGATATGAGAATGTAATCACTATACACCATTGAAATATAAATAGAGTTTTATATAAAACTAATGGAATCATTCTCAATATTAAGGTCCCAAAGGGGCAGGTGAAGGTTATCTTCTTATGGCCTTCCAGTGCAATCAATACCTAGAAGCATTCTATAAAACTATCCAAAAAGTAGTGATGGGTTTTCCCATTACCCTCTCCTGTATTTGATATATTAATGGTTTTGGAAATTGGTTTTGTTATGTAACATGATTTAGTTTTATATAATTAATACATAGCCTCCAACTGTTTTGAACTCTCAAGGGTATTATTTTATTTATTTAACGTTTAACTATGGTAATTCCAATTCTCTTTGGGACTACATGAATGGGGCTGACCCACTAGGAATTAGAGATTAGGTAAATGATTCCAGGTATTATAAAATTTTATAAATCTTTATTTAAAACCTCCATGATGGTTTGATTAAGTATTCTCTTAGGTTGTATAATTTTTCAAGAATCACATTCTAAAAAGATTTTATTAGAGAGGAATTTGGGGTTGATCTTATGTATAAAACTTAAAATACATCCCATTACTTGTAAATTTATTTTGAGAAGGTCAATTAGAGTTTTTTCTTGGTAATAGTATAGGTTATTGGAAACTATCACTGGTAATTTCTATGCTTCCACAAGGTAAAAATACATCAAATCACATGGTAATGGTTTTAACTCTAGGTTTGTAGGTTATTATAGGGATGATATTGAATTCAAGTTTCCTACTTCTAAAGTATGGGTCTCTTGTATCATTTCATTATATATTTTTTAATCATTGAAAAAAATCTTAATTAATCTCTTTTTGTAACATGAAATTTGGATTCTCATGTTTTTAGGTATTGGTATTTTTAAAAGAAAAATGATATCCTAATGCTAAGAATTCCCAAAGAATACCTGAATCTTTAATCAAGTAAATAACTTCTTCACAAGAGATCACATTATGAAAATAACTTCTTAATTTATGCTTCATTACATCAGTTATTTTGATTTTTACTACACTATCTCCAAGTTCCATTGTGATTGTTCCTTCTGGTACATTGATGATTGTCTTTATTGTCTTTATAAAATGTCTCCACAGGATGATGGTAGAGTATCCATATTATCTATATTATTCCATGTTAAGGACATAAAATTCAAATAGAAAGATCAATCATATTACTCATAGATGTACATCATCTACAACTCATGTTGGAAAAACTATGGATCTATTTCTTATACAACCAATCATAGAGGACTTAGTTCTTTGATCCTCAAGGATAAAAATACTAAGCAAGGAATAATATTTATTGAAGCTCCTAGATCACATAATTCATTATAAAATTTAATAATCCAATAGTGAACGGAATAGAGAATTTCCTTAGATATGGACATTTTTATTTTATCAATGGTACAATCATTTCTAAGATGTTACTTCATAATCAAATTATATCACTTCAATCCATCCACCTTCTTTTTGTGCATATATACATATCCAATTTTTCATATATTGGGATTTTTAAGATGGCCTCAAGTAGAGAGTTATTGATTTTGACCTTTGAAAAGGTCTCATGAATTTCCTATTGATGTTTTTCCTCTTCACCCATATTTGAATCAAATAAAGTAGAGGATAATGGATATTAGATGTACCTTTTCTCCCTTTGTTATTTCTATAAAAGTGTTTTGGGAATTTATTTTCTAAACCTTGTTATTCTTTATTTATTGTTTTAGTCCCATAAAATTGGATTAATGGGTTGATCATCAAAAAGTTTCTTAGAATCATTATACTTATTTTTTTTAGGTGGATGGAAATCTTTTTGGATTTGTGTTGTAATAATGATTACACATTCCTTGGGATTCATAACTATCTGTGTTGAGAGTTATCCTTTATTCTTGGTTTGAATGTCAATAAGGATATAAAACTTATTGTCTAAAATTTTTACTGCCTTTTTTATCTCTTCAATATATATTCATCAGTGGTTCAACTAAGAACTAGTTGACGGTTGTTTATATAGTTTCTTATGGTATGCCTATTTGTAGGGTTATTGGAATTATGAAGGGTTGTAGTAGTGCTGCTACTCGAATAGAGGTTTATTTTGTTACTAATTATGAAAATAAAGTGTATCCTAGTTATGTGGGAATCCATATCTTAGTTGGGTATAGTTTTTACATGGATGATTTGGCTGGAATTTCATTGGTTAATATGGTATAGAAAAACTTTTTATCCCATATAATTCTAAACACTGGTCAGTGAAATGATAAGTATAATAACATAAAATGCATACCTAATTTGGGACTAGTTGTTCCATCACTTGGTTCACTACCATTTGTCTCACTTAACTAGTGAGTTCATTAATTTGGTTTCTGATTAAATATATTGAATTAGATGTGATCACCTCATGTATTCGCCTCATGTATATACCTTTTGTTCTGAATTGATATGAGTTCTGAGTAATCTTATCAATCAGATCTATGGATTCTTCTGGTGACATTTCAATTAAGGCTCCTCTAAATAAGGTTTCGAGTATGTTTCAATCATTTTCTAGTAGTACATGATAGATAAAAACAATTAAGTGATGTACCTACATAGTCTAATGTAGTTAGCTAGCGCAAAACTTCTTTATTTTCTCCCAAAACTCAAAAAGTGTATTTTTTGTTGAATTACAAATAGTGTTGATCTCCTATTAGACAGTTGTTCTCCTGGATTCAAGAAAAAATCTTTGTATAAAAAATATTTGGTTATATTCTTAGTCATGGACATATCCTAGTTTTCTAATGTTCAACCATTACGTCTAATCTACTTCAAGTGAGAAGTGCAATTCCTTCCACTTTACCTATTATTCAGTGACTCCTCAGGGTATGAAACTAGAGCATACTTTTGTGAATTTCTTAAAATATATGTTTGGGTCTTCTCCTAAAATACAAAGAAATTTAGATATATTTTTAATCAAGTAAATTCCCATGTCAATATAATTATTTAAGGTAGGGATAACGAGTTGATTTTTTTGGCTAGTGAATTGTTGTGTGTGGAGATCGCACCGAGTTTGAATGATATTTTTAGCTATTTTTGTAGGTTTGGAGTGGTCACTAAAAGTGTATATTTAATATTTTAGGTGTATTTCCTAAATCCAAAATTTCATGATTTTTAATTGATTTAGTATTCTTTTATTTTTTGGATCAATGTTAATTACTTGCTTATTTTTTCCTCATGTCATTCAAAGTTAATTATTCTTCTAAATTTGTTCTGTGTTTTGAGGCACCGCCTCCTAGAAAATGGTGTAAATTTTAATGAATGCTTGTCATGAGGAATGGAAAAACAATATTTTTTACCCAGTATAATATAGTAGTTAACATATGTAGTATCCTAAAGAGGAGTTCACAAAAAATGATTTTTAATTGTTTAGTTGATTTGAGGGAAAGATGATTTTATTTTAATTTTATAAATATTTTCTAGAAAATTAGACTGAATTGATTGATTTTAAAATAATTGATGAATGATAGTAGTTGGAATGTTTTTTTGGAAAAAGATAGTTCTATGCTATCATTATTTCCATTTTTTACCAATACTACTTCTACTGGATTGTAAGAGAGAGGTTCTTATTTTGATTCATTTATCTCCCATGGCCAGATGGTGATGATAGGGGCATTTTTAATCATGTCTCTATTGGTATAAACTTATTCCTGTGCGTGTGGCATTAGAACTAGTAATTTCATTAAATTAAGTTAATTCCCATTTGATAATTTTTATGTAAAAACTTTTATTTTTCTACGCATTAATTTAGAATATTATATACATCATTTTTGGAGATAGGTTCTGATATAGTGTGACATTCTGAGGCATGATGAGATCGTAATTAGTTTTTGAAATATATGAAATTTATATCCAAATCTAGTATGTACATTTTTCTTGAAAATTTTTAGTAACTCTTAAATGGAGGATCATATTAGAAATCTAAGTTATCAGTTAAGTTATGGGTATGTGATTTACCCTAGGTGTGACATAATCACTGTCGGTGTTAGGTGTTTCTATAAAGTGAAGTCATGGTAAAATCAATAATATAAAATTATTTATTTTATTTATTTTATTAAAATGAAACAAAAAACCATTACCTCTATAAATACAAGGTTGTGATGAGATCTCAAAGTTGGCCATAGAACTTTAGAGACCTAGAGGACCATTGGAGGAGGGAATTCATGGAAAACAAAACTGAATTAGATGAATATAACAGATCATTATGCCAGTAGAGTTCATGGATCTCGCCAACATTGGAAACACATGACCTTTATTCTTCAAAGATAAATCCAAACTCCATATAGGATTTTGATTTTTGAAATTTCTATCATGTTCCAATCCCAGTCAAATAATGATAAAATCTACAAACTAGAATTGATTCTCACATCAACATTTTATTTCATTTTCAGCTGATTTATTATTAATTGGTTATTTTGAACTTCTTTTTTCTATTAATTTGTCAATGGATTGAGTCTTAAAATGAAAAAAGGTCAATGTTCCTTCATCACATATTGCGGTTAATGGATTTATCTTTTGTTCCTTTAGATGATCATCATGGGAAATTATTTTGGCATGTGGTTTGATTAATATCTGTTATATGACCACTGTTTGACCATTATTTTATTTAAAAGATCAATACCATGGGTGTGTCTCATGATAGTGGTTATGATTGAAGTGTGATAAAAATGGAGGATGATCGGAGGTAGAATGGACAGATCAATGAATTTATTTCTTCCTTGATTGGATTTGTGGTAGTGATGGATGGCTTGATGGTGATGTTTTCCAGAGAAGATCGGAACTTGGATATAGGAGAGCAATAAAGAAAGGGTTCAAAGAACCCCAAATCACTGATTTCGGTGAGATTTGCAGTGACAGAGGTGTGGAGGATGATGTGGAGAAGAACCCATAGGTTCTGGAAAATGAAATGTTATAGAGAATGTAATATAGAGATACATTCCATGTGATACCATCATTACAGTGATAGGGTTTCTACATAGAGATATATATCACACACCTTGTGACATTTATCATATTTCATTTAGACTGTGATGGTATCTTGGCATGTACCTCAAAAGGTACTTAGGAACATGTAAATAAACGTACATAGAAATGGATAGGTTTACACAGACATGACCAAGTGTACACGGATTGGTACATAGGCATGAACTAAAGCACACGAGCATAGACATACAGAATGGGTAGGATACCATAGATCTCGACATGCTCTGTATACTTACTTAAATGGTGTGTATATGAATATTTACATAACATTTGTGGAATTACCACATTAGTAGACCGGGGGTTGGATAGAAATGTTGTATTCTCCCAAGTATATGATGTGTTACCCCTTTGAGGGTGTTTGGAGACCTTCATTTCTTCAGTTTTCGACCAGTCATAGTTGAGTTTGTTCCCTTAGTCCATCCCCTCAAGGGTACAATATAGAATTACATACAATGATCTGGATTTTGATACTCTTTGAAGGATGATTCTCAAATAAAGTTTGTGGTGTCACTCCAAGATACTAGAGTGTGATCCTATATCATTTCTTCTTATAAACTAGATGGGGTTCATGGAATTCGCGTGACCTCTATGAACGAGTCATTGATCCACCATATATCAATCCATTTCTATAGGGTTTGTAGTATAATTAGTATAATACCCCCTACATTGTGGGTTGATCTAGATTGGTATTGTGTTGTCCCACTCAAGTCCTTAGTGTGGTCCCCTATCTATGAATTAGTGTCTTTAGAGACAATTGAGTTTTCTTGGATGGGCCCCAATGATAATGAAATCTTGGATGAGTGTCTCTTATGATAGCATGAATCATTGAATGGATTCTCCTAGAACAAGAATTTCCTATAATCTTCGAGTAGAATCCTATGGATGGATGTTTGGTTTTGAATTCATGGAGGTTCGGTGTCCTTCCTGAGTAAATATGGGTTTTTATGTATTTATTGATATATCCTTCTTATGAGATGACTATTTTTTATGCTATGTGTTTAGTGATTCTTGGGTGTCTTATCAGGTATTGTTATAGTCACCCTCCATGGGTCCTTCCAGCATGTGTTGTGTCTTATGCAAACGAAAAACTATTTAATGATGTCCTAGGAGGTCATGGTGCTGTTGGAGCATAAAATGATCTAGAAATTATGAGGTGTTTTCTAGGAAGTTGAGTTACTAGTCCTTACCTTATGAGAAGGTTAGAATCTCTAATTTTTTGGTTAGGATTTCACTTAAACCTTTATCACATTCAGTACTTTACTATCATACTCTTATTGTCAAGTTTTAAGATGTATATAAGAATTGGTTTTAGTGTTTCTTCATTTCAACATTGTATGTGCTCAGAGATGTGTGCATTTGTATAGGTAAATTAGGCTAACGCCTCCCGTGTGTGTGAAATAATTACTCAGTGATGGTGTCTTTCCCTTGAACTATTAGAGGCAGGCTTGGGGTAGTCATGGTTTAGGCCACATCATGCCAGGTCATGAAAAAGTGCTATTGGAGGTGTCAGTTCTAGCATAAGACTAGAGTCTGTGAGTTTGGTATGAGTTTTTTGGAAATGGTGTTAAATTTTTTGAGTTTAGATTTAGGCCAAGGAATCCAGTGTTGGTGCAGAGGCCGAAATATCCATACACTAGGACATTGATCCCAGAAATATTGAATCAATACATGTAGAAATTGATTTTATGGAAAATATTGGTATATGCATCATATAGGAAAGGAATATAGTTTCCATTCACTTGAGTCTAATCCCCAGATATACTCTTTTTTCATGATCTATCTTTTTTATTTCCAGATGCCTCCATGAAGGTAGACAAACATGATTGTTCTACGTGATCACAAGGATAATCCACCATGTAATGAGGATCTTGTATAGGGTTATGTACCAGAGATAGTACATTTGGGTGGTTTAATAACTATACAACCACCTGTTAAGAAGCATTTTGAACTAGAAGTTATGGATGGGGTTACACGTAGGATAAGTACACTATGAGAGTTATAGGGGTAGTGTTATCCATGGTTTTGTGGTGATCCAAAAGACCAGGTGGATAAGGAATGGCTGGAGGAAGTCACTTAAGTTTCCACCTTATGAGGATGCTTGCAGATCAGATGGTGGTCCTCATGGTGATTCATCTTCATGGATCTACTGGGAGATATTGGATTTTAGAGACTCAGTCACATGATGAGATGAATCTCTCTAGGACAAAATTTTGAAAATCTCTTTAGGGAAGAGTTTTTTATGGATATTTTTCAATCAGTGTGAATCTATAAACTTCTGCACCTATAGCAGAGTAGTACAACCATGGTGGAGTTTTTGGTGAGGTTTACTGATCTCTCTTGATACTCCATGGATATGGCATGGGATTTTTTATTCGTATTTTAGGAAATTAATAAGGGACCATGTTGAGATATCTATTCTTATATGATATCTCACTACATTCCCACCTATTCTGGGGTGCTTGAGTGGGCCTTAGTGGTTAAGATATTCCTAGAAGAGAAGGTGCTAACAGTGGGTTCTGGTAGTTGGCACCCCAGAGATGAACCTCAGTATTAGGAATTTGACGGATGTTATATGGTCTTAGGAATTCCAAATGCTTCAAGAGATGATCCCAGGATAGGGGATCCATAGTGTAGGGATCTTAGGATTGCTTGAGTGAGCCAATATAAAGAGAGGTTTTTCCTATGATGGTCGGGGAAATCAGTAATGGGATTTTATGACCCATCATATAACTGACTGGGAGATGATCAAGGGACCTTTGAGTAAGAGGCAAAGCTAAGAGTAGGGATGTCTAAAGGGTGGAAGAAATATTAGAGGGGATGATAGAGTATCAATATCTAGTCGGAATATTTACCTATTTCCTCCACCACCCCCAGGCAGTCCATGCCATGATCAGGGAGTTGGAATTCAGGGATAAGGATAGCTGCAAGAAATGGAGGCCTATGACCCTAAGGCTCTAGGGATGAAATGTGGTACAATATATGTCTTTTCTACCTTATCTACAACATGGATAGATATAGGTGAGATTCATTCCTTTATTTTCATATATATGTTATGAGACATAGAGATTCTGATGGATCCCTCAACTATACCCTTAGGCATGGAGACTCTGATAGGAGGTGACTCAGTGATTTCACACTTTTCTGAAATGGTTGATCTGACACTTGGAGGTGAGAGATTCATAAGGGATATATTTATAGCAGTGATTAGGCATTATGATGTCATCAAATGTATTGATGGGATATCCACATTTAATTCCTAGATTGATTATTTTAGGTGGAGGTTTCAATTTTTCCATAGCGATGGTACATGGTTTTCCATTTTGGGTGAAGAGGAAACCTTAGTGTAGGATGGGATCAGCCATAAGAGACTACAACTAATTAATCACAAGTTGTCTAAAATGAATCTTGGAGAAGTGGATTCTATTGGCCACCAAATCCCTATGGTGGTGGTGAAGTTTGAGGATGTATTTCCAGAGAATATTCTAGGATTATCTCCCCATAGAGAGCTAAGATTTTTCAATGACTTAATACCTGGGAAAACCCTGATATCTGCACCATCATATTAGATGGCTCTTTCAAATAATCTTGAGATGACGGTGCAATTAGAGGACTTGTAGAAGAAGGGTTATGTGAGACGCATTGTTTCCCCATGGGCAGTCCCCATGTTATTCCCCATGAAATAATATGAGGGATTGAAGTTATGTGTGGATTTATAGTTATTTAACTAGGTTATTATGAAGATTAAATTTCCACTATGGAGGATCTATGACCTCTTCAATCAGTTAATAGGGGTGCAATGGATCTCCAAGATTGACTTTAGATTAGGCTATCACCAGCTGTGAGTACGCGATGATGATATACCAAAGATGACATTCAGATGTCTCTATAGTCACTATGAGTAATTTGTTTTGCCTTTTGGTGTGATTAACATCCCCTAAATGTTCATTGGACTCATGATATAGATATTTCAACCTTCATTAAACTAGTTTGTGGTGGTCTTCATCGACGATATCCTAGGTTACTCAACATCCGAGGAGAAGCATGAGAGACACTTGAGGATGGTCGTGGACACACATAGATTACAAAAAAATTATGGTAATCTCTCTAAGTGTCAATTTTGGATTTTATAGATCTACTTCTTGGGACACATTATCTCATAGGTAGGAGTGGTAGTGGACCTTGTGAAGGTTTTGGTAGTGCTAGCTTGGGAGCTACCCAAGAGTGTTACTGAGGTGAGTAGTTTCCTTAGATTGGAAGGGTACTATTAGAGGTTTGTAGCTGATTTATACAGAGTAGAATCACCCTTAATATATTTGACCTGAAAGGGGGAAGCCTTTATTGTGAACAGAACGGTGAAAACAGTGTTTTCAGGCGCTAAGGCAGAGATTGATGAGTACCCTCATATTAATATTTCTATAGTTGTGTGTTGAGTAAGTAGTGTTTTGGGATGCATCATAGAATGGAATTGGTTTTTTTATATAGAGTAAGGAATTGATTTATTATCGTTGTAGGTAGTTGATATTGAATTAAAAAAACTACATGACCCACGATCTTGATCTTGATGTTGTAGTATTCAACATGAAAATGTGGTGACACTACATTATATGTGAGTAGTTCATATTCTACTCTAACCACATGATACTTTAGAATATCTTATATTAGGAGAATATTACTTGAGATAGAGGTTATGGTTATAATTCCTCTAGGAATATGACTTTGAGGTTTTTTGTACTCATGGGAGTAAGAATGTGGTGAAAAATTCCCCCAATAAGAGATCTTGTTCGTAGTTTCTGAGTGAGGCATTAGAGAAGTTAACCTCATTTTAGTTTTCCATATTAAATAGGAATGTAGAAAATTTAATACAATAAATTTTCATTACCTATAAAATTTTATAGAGATTTAGAGAGGCACATCTTGTGGATACCAACTATGAGACTCTATGTACTCAGATACCCACTGGATAGGCTCCTGATCAATTTTCTGAAGGGTGGGAGCATGTCATTCATTTCAATGGATGGATGATGGTTCCAGCATCACTGAGAGATTTAGTGCTAAGAGTATTTCTTACATTAACCTTAGAGGTACATTTAGGTATGAAAAAGATGTACTAGGACCTTCAATGGTTGTTTTTATGGCCAATGATAAGGACTTGTATTGTAGTTTTCTCTCTCGATACCTCACTTATTAGCTGGTAATAGCTTTGAAATTGGTCCAACGGGTTTAGATCAACCCATTGTGGTGATAGAGTAGAAGTGGGATGGGATATCCATGGAATTAATTATGGGTTTACCAATTACATCCAAAATAAATGATTCCATTTCGGTGATCTTAGATCAACTCACCATGTTGGCCAATTTGTTAGCAACTTGAGAGAAGAGTTTGGTGGAGATATTGGGACACATGTACATGTATAAGATAGTATGAATACAAGGAGTTACCTTGATGATCATTTTAGACCATGATTACCACTTAATGTCTCAATTATAGAGATTATTAAAAGAGGGATTTGAGACTCTCTTGTGTTTGAGAACAACATTTCACCCCCAGAATGATGGACACTCTGAGTAGACCATTCCGGTATTGAAGGAGATGCTTAAGGCTTGAATTTTAGAAATTTTTAATATTTTGAAGGATCAAATTCACTTGGTGGAGTTTTCATAATACATTAACACCCATTCCACCATAGATATGGATCTATTCAAGTCCTTGTATGGGAAACCCTATAGGTCACCACTTTTTTGGATTGATCTAAGGGAGTCAACACACATGGTACCATAGTTAGTGAGGGATACTAGAGAGAAGGTGTGGACCATACTTGAACAAATTTTGACTACACAGAGCCATCATAAGTCCTAAGAGGACCAACAAAGGAGGCCTCTAGGGTTCGAGGAGGGAGACAATGTGTTTCTAAGGGTTTCACCTCGATGTAAATTAATGATATTTGGATGGGGTGAAAAGATATATATGAGATTCATTGTCCCTTTACAAGTACATATAGAGTTTTAGAGGTGATGTAATATTTATATCTAATACTTCTGCAGTTATAATTGGCACATGCCATCTTTCACGTGTTGAAGATGAGGAGGTACACGCCTGATCCATCACATGTTGGAAACTAGGGTGAGAAAGATAATTATTATGGGTATAAAGTTGCTGATTACCCAATGGATATCAAGGATCGAAAGGAGATGATATTTCATGTGTGATCAATTCTTCTAGTTTATGTCTAGTGTCATCACATCAATTTTTAGGAGAGCACCTGGGGGCGGGACCCCCAAATGCGAGCCTAATACCCTTATCTTTTTGAGTAGGGGTTTTTCAATTTTAGGGATGAAAATCCCTATGTTAGGAAGAATTTAATAACTCTTAGTTTTTCCATTTATTACATTAAAATACTATATGGATTATTGTTGGAGCTAGGCACTGAGAAAAACCGAGATTTCAAGGCCCGATGAGCCTAAAAATAATTTTTTAAATATATTTAAAATATATTAAAATTATTCACATGTAGTTTACCTAAAAAATAAGAATAATTATTAAATGGAGGCACAAATCCAAAATCTAATGATGTCATTGATTTTAGAGATTGGGACTTAACATAGGTGCTACATAATCCCTATCGACATCAGGTGTTTTGGTAAAGTGCTGTCCTGAGCAAAATTAATAAAAAAAATAAACTAATTTATTTATTTGATTAGATTTACATTGAGATCATTTTCCTCAATAAATTAATTTTTATGATGAGATCTCAGGGTAGTCCTCTAAACATGGATATTTTGAGGACCATTGGATGAGAGATTTCTAAGAGAACATCACTAGATCATATCAAGGTCAAGGATCATTTTTCCATTCGAGTTCATAGATCTCACCAAATAAAAAAAGGTAAGACCACTATTCATCCATGACCAATCAAAAATATATACAGGATGTTAGTTTTTAAATCTCCATATCATTCCAATACTAGTTTTGTATAGATTAATTCCATGTAGAATAATTGATTTGCACATTGACGGTTGATTTTATGAGGGGTTGATTTATTGTTTGTTAGATATTTCCCTCTTCTTTCTTCCATTTAACAAGAAATTGATGAAGGATATAAAGGAAAAAAGGTCAAGGGTCATTCCTCACATAATTCTATTTATGTATTTCTCACCTGTTTCTTCGCATGTTCATCAAATGGAAAGATTTTGGCCCACAGTTTGATGAATACCAGGTATGTGATCATTGTGTGACAATTCTTTAACACAAAAGATCAATAACTTTGTCATGGTTCATGCTTGAGGGTGAGATCAAGGAGAAAAAATGATGTTGGATGATTAGAGTTATAAAATATGGATTGATAGGTTTTTTCATCTCAGTTTCCTTGCATAGTGGCGATGGATGGATCAATGGTAATGTTTCCGATGTAGATCAAAACTCGGATCCAGATGAGTGGTGATGAAAGGGGTTGGTTTCCCTAGATCCTTGATTATAGTAAGATTATTGGTGGTGGTAGTGTGGGGGATGTTGTGGTGAGGAACCCATAGGATCTCAAAAATCTCACATTACACAGTGTGTAATCTGAAGATACACGCTATGTGGGACCCTCTATATGAAACTAGGGTTTTCACAGAGAGAAAGATATCACACACCATCTGTCATCTATCACATTCCTTGTGAACTAGTCTAGTGGCTCAACACGTACCTTAGAGGGTACATGGGAATGTGTAAGACATGGTACATTGGCAATGCCATGTTTACACGGGCACAACTACATGTACACGAGTTGGTACATAGGTATGAATGAATGTACACAGTCACCGATAGACATCATGTGAATCATAAAAATATTTACATGCTTTTCATACTTACTTACACTCCATGTATATGAATATTTACATGCCTTCTAAGGAAGCACCACTTGAGAGGACCTTTGGATAGATACATTGCGTACTCCCTATTACATGCCATATACAATATTTTGGGGGGTTTTAGATACCTTTATTTCTTATGTTTTGGACTATTAGTGGTTTATTTTGTTCCCTTGGTCTATAACATCTAGGGTACAATTACAAAATACATCCACATCTATGGATTTTTATCCCCTTTATAGGACGATTCTTAGAAAGAGTTTTTGGTGTCACTCTGTGAGACCATAGTGTAATCCTCTTTTATTTCTTCTTATATCCTATGTGATTTTTGTGGAATCATAATGAACTCTATGTGTAGGGTGTTGATCCCTCATATATAATTCAATTTATGTAGGTATTATTATATCATTGGTATAGGATCCCCTACATAGCGGGGTGATCCATATTGGGATTCTGGTGTCCCCCAGTGGTCCTAAGTGTGATCTATATATGAGTATCGGGGTATTTAGAGACTAGTGAGATTTATTAGGATGGTTCCTATTATAATTAACTCTAGGATGAGTGTATCTAATGATATCATGTCTCATGGAGTGAGTTATCCAAGAACAAGAACTTACTTTATACTTCTAGAAAAATCTTATGGCTGGTAGTTTGGTTGTTACCACATGGAGGTGTAGGGTCTTTTCTAAGTATATCTTGGTTTATATGCATTGATTTCTATTTCCCTATTATGATATGAATACACTTGATACTATGAGTTTAGTGTTTTCAGGGTTTCATACCATGTATTGTAATAATCAACCCTGTATGGGATTTTCCCACGCATGTCATGTCTTAGACATATGGCATGCTATTTGATAGTGTCCTGGGAGGATAGTGAGCTGGTAGAGATTATGATGATCTTGGAAGACTAAGGTTTTTTCCTAGTGGTTTCATTTGATTTTAGTCCTCTCCTTCTAAGAAGGTTGGACTCTCTTCAGTTTTTGTTGGGATTTTATTTGGTCCCTTTATCACTTTCAGTACTTTACTTCTATACTCTAATTGTGGGATTATAGATGTTTGAATTCATTGGTTTAATTTGTTCTCTATTTAATAACTATATGGATTTGGATATTTATGAATCTATATATGTAAATTAGGCTAATTCCACCCATGTGTGTGATATGCCTAATCTACACTGGTTACCATCCCATAGACTATAGGAGGTGGTCATCAGGTAGTCACTATCTTGGCCCTTTCGGGTCAGGTCATTACATGTTATTCCCAAATTAACAAAAGTCCCTACCAAAAATCCCTAAAAGTGCTGGTGATCATCGAGCAGTAACTACCCAACCCTAATATGTTATTTTAAAAATGGGTTTGAATTGGGTGGATAGAGATATGGATCATCAACTGAGGGAAATTTAAATAAAAACAATATATTCAAAGAACATATTCATTTATAAATAAAAACTGAATAAACAACCGAAACTAGTTGGAATATGGCAAAAGATTTATTACATTAAACAAAGAAACTAAATCCTATTAGTTTGTAAAGCCTCACCCTTTCCCAATAACTCATATAAAACCACCCCTCCATATATGGGGAATTCCAGTTGATTCGAGAGAGGGGAGACATCAAATAATGAAAGAAAAGAAGAAACGAAAAATAGGGAAATAAATCTACAACAATACATTATCCAAAGATTCCCTCAATGATAAATTCATTTCAATATTACCATATAATCTTATTTATTGGAATATATCATTCTAAATAAGTCATAAATGGAACATTAAATGGGTAAAATTATTCATCGGTCATCTTGGGGTCATAAATGAAGTGTTTTCATAAGGAATCATAAAAAATCCCCCTTTTGGTATTCTTGAGATTTTAATATTGTCCAAGTGATTCCTGATGTGTAATGTGCAGGATTTGAGCTTTTATTTCTGAAAGGATTCATATCATGAATAGTTGAATCATGGTATGTAATGTGTGGGGGAAAATGTTTCATGGATTATTTTCACATTATTTATTTTTTGAGATTCATGTTATGAATATTATTCACAATGTGAATTAGTGTTTTCCAACTAGTTTTTCCATATTAAAACATGGTTCTTCATTTTTGATCTTAGGTGTTGGTCATTTAATTGTCCATGAATTTTCTAAATCTTTAACATATCTTCAATAATTTTATTTTCTAGTGTGCCATATCACTGTATTCATTTATTTTTCTTTATTATTTATTAAACTCCCTATCCTATCACAAAACATAAAAACAATAAATTACATGATAGATTAATCATTTAATATCCATAAAAATATATTTTTCCTTAAAATAATAATAATAAATTTGAATATTTCACATGGATAAAGGTAGTTTGGTTTTTCCTATAACTTAAATCGAAGTTATTTGGGTGAGGCTCCATTTGATAACAAGTTAGTCTAAGCTTATGTGTACATTTTTTTAAGAAGGTAGTTATAAAGGTTTGTGGCTCCATTCAAAATTAATCGATTCTATATTTATTCAATCCCATCCCTTTTATTTTGAGTGGGGTAAAGAGTATATTAGGATCCTTTATATCTTAATTTCTATAAAAAACTATATTAATTTTAATTTATTTCCATTACATTAAATATTAATATTTTTTAATATTTTATTAATTCTACTTAAAATGTTCAATTCAACCCACTCTTGACCGTTCATCAAATCTCACATTATTTACTAATAATTGGTATTGAATCTTGATCCCTGGATTTTTTATATTTAAATTTATCTATTTAGATAAATTGATGAATTAATAGTTTTGGGTAAAATATATGTTTTGAGATGGAAGTAACAAGTTAATATGAAGTCTCAAATTCTTAGTGAACTATATTAACTAAACTTATATACTATGGATATTATAAGTCTAACAAGGAATCTTTTCTTTAGCACACAAGTATTGATTATTGAATAATCAAGGAGAAACCATACAAACTTCTATAATTTGACCCAGAATCATTGAATTTTATTAATGTTGTTATATATTTTTTAAATTTTAAAGTTACAAACGTTTCATATTATGAAATTTAAATAAATGTTTATATATATATGAACCCACTTATAAAAAACACGTGAAATATGGGCTATTATTCATGCCACTCAATTAGGTTTAGATAAAAATATATGAACTAATCTAGGCATGTTAAAAGTATAGTATCAAGAGTTTAATATGGGATAAGAATAAATATTTAATTAAATTTTAAATATATTTATGAGTATTTTGAAGTGTATGAGTTTCTTCGGAGACACATTAAATAATTTTATTTTGGTAGAAAGAGTTATGAGAGATTTACAAAAGAATTGAATGCTAGAATGGTAGATATTGATGATGGAAAAAATTTCATTGAATATTCATTAAATTAGATGACTGGATCCTTATTAAAATACTATTTAGAAGAGAACAACATTGATCATGAAGAAATATCATTAAATTATATAATTATGTTTAAATAAAAATATAGTATATACTCATATGACTATGAGTTATAATAAAGTGAAAGAGATGGTGATTATTTCACAGTAAACCTATTTTATAAAAAGAGGGAAATTTAATTTCATAGATCTATAAAGGGTCATCTATAACATGATTATTAGTATAAGAGAAATGGTATTGAAATTTCTGATAAAAATTCTGAAGTTGGGTATTATTAGTGGAGAAAAATTGGGAATATCAAGAATAATTTTCCAAAACTCAAGAATGAAAATATTAAGATAGAGAAGAATAAAAAGGAAAGGATATCAATGGAATCTTGTTGGAGTGAAACATTAGACTCATATTTGAGTGATGAAATTGGGGTTTAAATTTAATCAATAAACCGATTTCTAATTACTTAATCAAAATAGGCATGTGAATATGATTATTCCTCCTATTAATATTATAATTATAATCCCTCAAGAAAAAATTATGAAGATATAATTATACTCATTAATAATGTAAAAATGATTATGTATTATATAATGATATTAATAATATGAAAAAATATGTTATATGTTAAATTGAAAATTAATGGAACAGTCCATAGATAACTAATGTTAAATTATATATGAACTCAGAAAGTATTAAAAATGAAATTTTAAATTATAATATTATCAGACTAAATCAGATAAAAGTAAAATAATTTAATTTGAATAAGTATTGGATGACGAAAATAATATTATAAGTGAAATTGGAAGGTTATATATGGTTTTGTCAACTTTTTTTTTGTGACAGACAAAGTTATGATAAAATTTATGGTTTAAATAAAATGAATAAATAGAACATTCTCTTTGATTTAATAATATTTTCACAAAAATGCATAATACATTCATTTATAAAGATATAAATTGATTTTTTAGGTGTAACATGTTATAGATTAAAAAGGAAGGTCTATTATAGAAATTAATGGTCCTTGGTACTTCCATTGTCTCATGGTCACCCCAAAGATTTTATTTATATGAAACTGTCTATTATATTTCCTATGAATACATGTAAGATCCCAGAATTTGTAAAGGTATGTACTTGTTTAAATATTGATTTTAATCCATTAATTTTTTCCAAAAAAATCTTCAATTGGTGTGTGAGGAGGTTTGGGGTTGTTTCGGGGGATCAGGACATGAAAGAAAATGGAATCAGGCCATTCTATGCAAGGCACATTGTTTGCGCATGGTTAGTGGAAACCGTGTGAGGGAGAACCAAACCATTATGTTTTAGATAGTGAAATTACAAATGGTTAGAGGATGGTTTCTCAAAAAATTCAGGTCCCTAGGTAACTGTGTGAGGAAAACCCTTCTTGTGATATAATATATGTGGTAAATGGAAAAATAATCATGTACACGTGGATTTTTTGTTGTGGGGTATTGGACATGAGGATCTACACCCATGTTTTGGGTAAGCCAGAGGCTCTAAACCCCATCCCATAATGCATGAGTTAGTGAAGGGGAAATAGGCTCTATACCTATAACAGATGAATTTGATGAAACTACTTGGACTAAGGTTCCAAGGTAAGTGTAATGTGAATTCTATAAAGTGTTCATATGCAGAGAGACAAAGAATATGATTATACCATTTTTCTTAGTAATTTATTGGAATATGATACTGTGTAAATAATGTAAATTCCTAACCAATGGAACATGTAATGGAAATGAATTAAGTGTTGAATAAGAACTCAATGAGAAACATGTAACTAGTATAGAAAGTTGGTAAAGTAAAAATTGTTACCTAATGGAACCTGAGTTGTCTTGTTTACATTATTATTTATTTAGTTATTGCATGAACTATCTATTTAGATTCGATATTTTTATAGACACCGTTGGTGGTGGCATACTAAGTTGTACTCACACACTTCTTAGGCCGCTATTGGGTACCCGAGTAGATTTCATGGTTGTAGGTCAAGACAAGGGAATATTCCTTATGATAGGGAGTTGAGTTGGGATTAAGAAGTTCATGTATGAGGGTCTAGACTTAGATTCAAGAACTATTTTTAGGATTCAGGTATTGGTGTTTATTTTGGGGTTTCCTTCACTTTAGCCCCATTAGTATGATAAGGTATATTTACTCATTTGGTTGTTATTTGAACCTTGCTGGGAAACAAGTTGGAATACATATTTTGGGGTTTTCCTTATTATTTAATTATTTGATATGTTATCTACTATGTATTACTTTGGTAAAGAGGGTATAGTATCCTTATATGACTTATCAAACTCTCACCCCTAGTCGGTTACCTCTAGTGTATGGGGAGGCACACTTGAGGTTATGTGGTGAACCGACTCAGAGCATCGGTTTTGTGGATTATAGGTCGAGGATGTTACAATGTGGTATCAGATGAGTTATTTTCTCTATCTTAGTATTTGGGGATGTTAGATGGGAGATTCCAATATGTCGGTCCTTGGCAATGAGCTCGTGCCTAGGAGTATCTAACCCATGTACGAGGGAAAACCCATGTGTCTAGGGTGGGAATTGTTGTTATTGATGTGTGCTGTTATAGTTGACTGATATTTCACCATTGAGTGATGCACTTATTGAGTGATTTGAAAATTTTAGGACATTTTTATCATGGCCAAAATGATATGAGGTTATATATTCATGCATCAACATAGGCCAAATGGAGTTAGGTTGAATGCATCATAATAGGCATACACATTATGGGTTTGTGAGACATTAAGGGTCGAATTCATTTTAATTTATTGAAAATTTTGATGAAAATAGTGTCTAACAAAGAATTCTATATAATTGTTAAAGGACTATGATTAATAAAGGGGATTAAATGATTTAAAAGGTTGGCTATAACGAGTTGTAAATAAGTTAAAAAAATTAGTTGTAATGAACTTTAAGGATAGAAATACGCCTAAAGAAGAATGTTTGTATTGTAATTGGGGTAATAGTTTTAGAAATGGTTCCTAATGAAGGATTTGTGTCTATGTATATTGGTTTACCCCTGTTATCCATAAACCATGTTAAGGATGATAGAGGGTAGTGTCATAGGTGTGATGATGTTCATTGGAATACTACATATAGGATGAGTTTTTACGGCTAGTGAAAATCCTTCATTTATGTAAAATGTAAAATAATTATGTTATATGTTCTAAGAATCATGCTAGGAATTTTCGGAATATTCCACCATGTTGATGTGTGGCGGTTAGGTGACAAGAGGATGTTGCTAAGAATTATCCTACAGAAGTGGGGTAGGAAGTTTTGGTATTTTAGGGTAATTAGGGAGAGGAGAAATTTTGGGAGAAAATTGCTCAATTTATACATACGATGGAATGAGACCCATGGAGGGTCATTCCCAACATGTTTGATCTGACTAGAGAGTTTTAATTACAACACCCTCCAACATTTTCTAGAGTGGGTGAACTTGAGGATGCAGATTTATGGATAGAGTCCATCCATAAAATTTTGGACCACTTGGAGACCCTAGCCTAGAAGAGGGTTATGTTAGAAGTTTACATCTTGTGGGGACTGGTGAAGCTATGGTGGGATATCTTGGTTTAGACCTAGCTGGAAGATAGTACGCTGTGGAAGGACTTCCATGAAAAGTTTTTGGAACAATTATATTTGGAGACTTTGAGATAGGAAAGGGCTACATAGTTCATAATATTGATCCAGGGAATTATATTAGTGATGGACTATAAAGGTAATTTATTGGACTTGAAATGATTTTTTCTACCATTGATAAGAGATGAGGCTGTGACGACAAGAAGTTTCTCAGATGGGCTTCAACATGAGATTACATATGAGGTAAACATATTCCATTTAAAGAGGTTTTAAGAAGTGGTGGATTAGGCAGTTATTTTAAAAGGGAATTTATTTGAGGGTCTAAGTAGTGGGTTCATCGCTCCAGTTGAATAGACCATGGGTGAAAATTTTCAGGGAAGGAAGTATCATTTCAGAAATTCCCATTTGGTTGGAAGTGCATAGAGTGGTATAAAGAGAGGAACATCAAACCAGTGTGGTGACCGAGTTTTCTTCTTTATGTATGGAAGGTCGGAGGACATGCATGGTCAGTGTCCCCAACCACTGGTTGAGTTCAAAGTATGCGACATGATGGGGCATGTGCCTAAGTTTTATAGAAACCCTCAACAGCTACACATAAATGGAGGATCGAGGCCGGTTCTGAGTGCATTTAGAGGATCATATAACCATTATTAGGCTGGAAGTTAGAGTTCAATTGGCCGTACCACTAGAGGTGGTGGACATGGTAATCTAGGGCGATATCATCCATACCATTAGGGTAGTTCACTACCAGGAACTCAGACCAGGCCCTAGAGCAATGGGGCATGTCAACTTCACTCAGTTTAGTTTACTCCTGGAGGTGGTGAGGCGGGCCCATCAATAGTTTGAGGTATTATCCTTATAGATTCCATGATTTCTATTTCTAAATTCAAAATAAGTTCCAAGAATTATTTTATTTCTAATTAGTTTATGGTTATGTTGGGTCTAGTAGTGGAACATGCATGTGGGGTCATATCGATTGATACCCTGTTAGGGGTGCGAGTAGAAAATATCAAGTAATGTAAGGGGTGTGCACTCGAGGTTTGTGGGTACCATTTCCCGTGGGACATGTTCATTTATGATATGTCATGTTTTGATCTGATTTTGGGTATAGACTGGATAGTGTTATACCAATCCCATATTTACTATTACTACCATAGGGTAATGTTCACTTCTCTCGAGGGAGACATGTATATCCATAATGTGGAATTAGATGTTCGAGTGGCCCATGCATGACTAGTTTATCAACAGTTGGGTGAAATCATATACCAAGTGGATTGAATTATTCTTAATGATGGGGAAAAATATTAGCTTGACTTCCCACTTATAGTGGATTAGTTACAAGACATGTTTCGTGAGGATTTTTTAGGGCTACCACCCGAGAGGGATCTTGAGTTAACAATAGAGTTTCTTCTGAGAGTAGAATGAGTTTCCATTCCACCTTATAGAATGGAATTGGTGGAAATATAGGAGCTTAATACTCAATTAGAGGAACTATATAATAAAGTGTTTATACGCCCTAGTACTACACCTTGGGGATCATCAGTGTTGTTTTCCAAGAATGCAGATGGTTCGTTGTGCTTGTGTGTCTATTATAGGAAGATGAATTAGATGACTATTAAGAAATGATACCCCTACCTCAAATTGACAATCTCTTTGAATAGTTGAGAGGTTCTTTTGGGTTTTAATATATTTACCTAATATCGGGGTATCATCTGTGGTGGGTGATACCTCATGATATATGACATACTACCTTCAGAAGAGTGTATAGTTTATATGTGTTATTGGTGATGCCATTTGGGTTTACCAATGCACTGAATGTTTTTATGGCCCTAATTAACTGAATCTTCCATCCTTAACTATATATATTTGTAGTGGTATTTGTTGATGGAATCTAAGTGTAATAAAAAACTCAATAATATCATGTTATAAATCTTGATATCATCCTAAGTACACTAAGAGAGAATAGGCTATACACCATGCTATCCAAATGTTACTTCTGGATTGATAAGGTGAATTTATTAGGGCACATCATCTCAGAGGAAGGTGTCTATACGGATCCAAAGAAGGTACAAGAAATTGTGTCTTAGGAGCAACCCAATAATGTTTATGATTCTGATGTTTTTGGGGTTTTGTAGGCTATTACCGAAGGTTCATTAATGACTTTTCTCTTTTGGAAGAACCACTTTTGGGTTTGACCAAGAATGTTATCAAGTTTGAGTGGTCTGATGGTTTTGAGATTTCCTTTCAGGAATTGAAGATGTGGTTGAAAACCACACTAATTCTAATATTACTTGCAGTAGGTAATAAGTATACCTTATTTTGTGACGTGTTTAGAATTGGTCTTGGAGCAGTGTTGATGAAGGATGACCCGGTTATGGAATATGGGTCGTGATAATTGATTCCTCATAAATGAAATTAACCCACGCATGATCTTGATTTGGCCATGGTGGTTCATGTCTTGAAATATTGGCAATATTACTTACAAAGACAATTTCTTATAATGCATACCAATCATAAAAGCATGAAGTACATCTTCTCTCACTGTTATTTGAATCTTCATTAGTGAAGATGGGTTGAATATATGTAATCCTTTAACATTGAGTTGGTTTTCACACCGAGAAATGGAAATAGTGTTATAGATGCCTTGAATAAGAAGACTCAAAATTGGGTGGTTTAGGAATTGAATTCGTAGTGGAATATGATGCCGTTGTTTTCTCAGAAGCATCTAGGGGTGTAGGATTAAAAGGGTAGATGACCATTTCATCCTTGGTAGTTGATTCCACGCTTCTGATCCAGATCAAGGAGAAAGAACCTGAGGACTCAACGGTGTTTGGATTTAAAAGAAAATATTAAAGGTGGGGGCCACCTTCTGGTTGGACCATTGGTGATGATGGGATTATTTATTTTCACATCTATGTTGTTTTTTCAATGTGTATTTGAGAAGATTTGATGCACATGTTTTAATTTATCGAAGTGGGTTTTCCATCTAGGTCTGACCAAAATGTACTGGGACCATCATAGGAAATATTGGTGGCTAGGGATAAAAAAAGTGGTTGTGAGTTTCATGGAAGGATGCCTTACTTGTCAGTAGGTTAAGGCTGAGAATCAATGATCAAGTTTTTTTTCAGTTATTTCCCATTCCATAATGTAAATGGGATGATGTAATGATATATTTAGTGGTGGTTATTCCGAGTATGCTTTGAAATAATGATGAAATTGTGGTAGTTGTGTATCAGTTAACTAAATTAGATCATTTCTTACAGATTCGAGAAACCATCACCATGGATCAATTGGGTGAGTTGTATGTTCAAGAGATAGTGTGCTTGCAAGAGGTTTCATAAATGATAGTTTTAGATCATGATATTTATTTTAAATCATCTTTTTTGTGTATTATAGAGAGTGCTTTGTACTTTGGTGTTTTTGAGTATGTCTTTTCACCCCTAGGTGGACAGGAAGTCAGAAAATACCATTTATATACTAGAGGACATGTTGAGAGCTTGTGTCCTAGATTTTGGTGGATCATGGGAAAAAAATCTCATTCTTGTTGAGTTTTCATAAAACTATAGTTACTAGGATATGATTTATATGGAACCATTTAAGGCGCTCGATGGTAATAAATGTAGATCTTCTTTGTGTTGGGTGGAAGCTGGAGAATCAGAATTGTTGGGACTCGGTCTTGTATAGGTGATTTCAGAATGAGTTCAGTTGATTCAAAAACATATGGAAGTGCCCAAAAGAAGGAATAATTCCTATGATGATAGGCATTGTCAACCTCTTGAGATTGGTATGGGTGACTGTGTGTTCCTTAGGGTATTGGTAAGGTTGGGTCACCATCGAATTCAGAAAGATGGTAAGTTGGAACCTATGTATGTAGGGACATTTGAGATTATGGAGAGGATCAGACTGGTGGAGTACTAATAGGCTCTTCCATAATGGTATAGTGGTACACATGATATTTTTAATGTGTCTCAACTTAAATAGTATCACCCTGACCCATCTCATGTGATCGAGGTTGAGGATGTTGAGCTTAAGGCGGATGTGTCCTTTGAGGAGTATCTGGTTTGTATTGTAGATCATAGTGAGAAAGTCTTATGGGAAAATACATTACCCTTGGTTTGAGTTTTATGGCTGCATGATAATGTTCAGGAAGAGAAAATGGGAAAGGGAGTCAGATATGTGGGCTCATTGGAACAATCTCTTTGCTTCAGAATCTCAGTGATACGTGGGAAGAGAAGCTCGAGGATGAGCCGTTATAAGGTGGGGAGGTTGTAAGATCCCATATTTTTGAAGTTATCTAATTGTCTAAATATTGATTTCATTAAATTAATTTTGATTAAAAAATGTTAACTAGGAATGTGAGGAGGTTTGAGGGTGTTCTAGGGGATCAAGACACAAAAGAAATATAAATTAGGACATTCCGTGCAAGTCGTATGGTTTGCGCATGGTTAATGAAAATCATGTGAGTGGGGAAGAAAACCTTGCAGTTTGAGACACTAAATTTCTACACAGTTGGAGCATGATTTATCAAATTGTACAGGCCTCCATAGGTAACTATGTGAGCTCAACCTATCTGGGATAGTGGCTCGTGCACAATTTGTACATGGTTTGGAAAACCATGTGGCCAAATTGTGAACCCCATTAAAGAGTGAAAATTTACATGTTTTTACCCTTAATATTTTTGAACCTCACATTATTAATCCTACATTCCTTCCCCTATCAACCTAAAGGATGAAAACAATTGACTGAAGATTCCCAAGGGTGGTTCTCCTTCGATTCTTGTCCGTTTGGAGCGTTGTTGGTTACAGATTGAAGCTCTGAGTGAGTAGAACATATCTCTTGGTAATCTTTTCTAGACCAGGAATTTTAGATTTTATCACCTTCATATAAATCCATAAAACCATATTTTTATAGTGGATCATAGTTTGGGGCTTCAAGGGGTTCTCAAATATATATCTAAGGAAAAGGTTAAGGGTGTGTTGATCATCAGATTTGAGGTAGGTGGTCTAAATATTATATCCCATAGTCTTTATGTTGATTTGTGATTACATGGTTGTGTTTTTTCTTCATACTTATTGTGAGTTCAATGTATTTAGTGAGATTTGGTAAAAATGGTTGTTTAAATAGGGACTTAAACCTCTCACGATCCTCTTGGGATGTGTTGAGGTTGACTAAACTAATTTTGGGCCACCCATGGGGTGTGCCAATATTTCTGGACATAGGAAATGGTAATGTTAAGCCTGAAATATATATGTGATATAGTAGATCCAATGAAGAACATTTTAGTATGTTAAATTGGATTAAAATAGGATTATGAGTAGTTGTTTATAGACTTTTATAATTTCATAAGGGTTTATTTGGATATTATGAAACTGGTTAGAGGTAATAAAGTTATTATTCTACGAGGCTTATAAAATTTACATGAAATGCTTAAGTGACATGAAAAAAATGTTAAGTGGGTTAATTCATAAGAAATTGGGGACATGTTGAGTGGGTAAATGATTGTGAATTGATAATTTTATCAAACAAGCGAACGTAAGGGAATCGATGAATATATTAAGGGGGATAACATATAGGGATTTTTGAACATTCCAAATTGGTTAATGTATGTAATTTTTTGAACATTCTAAATGGGTTAATGTATGTAAATTATTGAATACGTGAAATGAGTTTGTATATAGAAAGCATTTAATATGAAAAATGGGTTAAGGCATGACAAGGGAAATGGTTTAAATGAGTTATGTTAAGTAAGTGGTAAATTTGTTAATGGGTCAAATCATAAAGATGATTTATGTGTTAAATTTATTTTGAAATGTTTATGTTATGTGTCTTGATTATGTAAGTCCTGTGATATAGTAAACATGGTAAATGTATAAATAATAATGTGAATATGTCCTGGTTTTTAATGTGGTATTGGACTTTAGGATCTACGAAAAAGGGTTGAGTTAGAATGTGGATCTTAAACCCACTCTATAATGCATAAGTTAGAGAAGGGGACCTAGGCTCTATTCCTATAACGGATTTATTTGATGAAACTACCTGGACTGAGGATCCAAGGTAAGCACAATGTAATGATATGAAGTGTTTATCCCTAGAAATACATGGAACATGATTATACCCTTATTCTTAGTAATTGATTGGAATATTCCATTGTGTAAATAATTTATATTCCTAACTGATGAAACATGTAATGGAAATGAATTAAGTTTTGAAGAAGAACTAAATGAAAAACATGGAAGTAATGTGAAAAGTGGGTAAATTAAACATTTTTACCTAATGACACCCAAGTTTTCTAATTTAATTTATTATTTATTTATTTCTTGAATGAACTATCTATTTAGACAATATATTTTTGTAGACACCATTGGTGGTGTCCTACTGAGTTGTACTCAAACCCTAATAGGGCCACCATTGGGTACCCGAGTAGATTTCATCATTGCAGGTCAAGACAATGTTGAATAGAATATGCTATATATTTGAGTTGGTATTAGTAAGTGAATAGATTAGGATTTAGAATTGTAGTTAGGACCCATTTTGGGGATTCAATTGTCCGTCTTTATTTTGGGGTTTCTTTAACTTTTAGCACTTTTGGTATGACATGGCATATTTACTCATTGGTTTGTAATTTGAACCTTGTTGGGAAACTAGTTGGAATGATTTTTTTGGATTATTATTATTTTGTTAGTTCAAATGTTATTTTCTGGGGTTTACTCTGGTAAATATGGTATAGTCGCCCCTTGTGACTTATCAGACCCTCACCGCTAGTCAGAAACCTCTAGCATATGGGGAGACGGGCTTGAGGTCATTTGGTGACCTGACTTAGGGAACTGGTTCAATGGATTCTAGGTTAGGGAAATTATAAAACATGATTAAAATCCATATGGGGTTTAAAATATTCCTATATTCAACCAATTTTACCCATGGTACTAATTAATTCTTTAATATGATTTTTTGGAAAGATGTCATAGTTGTATAAAAAAGGATGTCTGGTAAATCAGAATTAGATTTTCGAGACATATGACTTGTGATGTATCTAAATTAATATCTTTGATATGTGTGATGTTGGTAGTAGTGTTACATTATGTAAAAAATAAAATGGAAAAATAAAATATTTCTAAATGATTAGAATTCTAAATTCTGTAATTATATAAATAATTTTACTTATTAAAGGATTAATTTATAATATAATAATTATTTTGTATCTCTATGATAATGATATGAATGTGACACATCAAAATTATTAATATATAATTTTTAATAATGAATTTTTACTATTTCATAAAAAGATAAAAGATAAATCATAATTAATTAATTTTAATGAATTAATTTATAAAAATTTAAATTATTTAAATTTCATAAAATCTTACGATATTTTATTGAATTGAATATTTGTTCAGGTAAATTTTTAGTTACATCACAAGATCCAAAAAATAAAAATGTATTGGATTTATCCCTATGAAATACGGTCTATACCAATTTTGTGACTCCTTGAATGGTAATAAACATAAGTAATATTTTAAATCATCTAATTTATAAAGATAATGGAAACCAATACAACTTTATATTGGGATTTTTTTGGATCCATGAAGACTAATAGATTATGTGGTAAAAGTTATTTTTTAGATATATATAATCGATTCACATTGACATATTATCTTCCACATAAATATGAGACTTTTTATAAACCACTTATTCACTATAAGTTGGTTAAAAATAAAAAAGTGAATCAAATATTACTAATTATAAAGATGTAGTGTTTTTTCAAAAATAAAATTTGATAAATTATATACAGATAACAGATGTAATCATAAATTTTTATACCCATGAATTCCATATAAAAAGGTGTGGTTTAAAGGAAAAATATGAGAATACAAGAATTATCTAGGAAAATATTGAAAGAGTATTCTATGCCAAATAAATTATGGGAAGAAGTTTTAATCTAATACTTCTATGATTATAATAGAATATTACTTTATCCTTTTTAAAACATGTCAACTTATGAAACTTAAAAGGGAATAAATCCTAGAATGGAATATTTCAACGTATTTGGTTATAATGTTTTCATTCTCAATACCATTGATTTGCTAAGAAAATTCTACTTAAAATCTAATAAAGTTATTTGAGAAGAATATTATAATTATATTAATGATTCCAAAGTGTACAAAAAACAATAGTTGATACAGAAATAATTCATATAAAATGTAATAAAAACAATTGAATAGAAATAAAATCTAATTTAGACCATGCTAAGGAAGAGTTAAGAGAGTTTACCATTAGTGAAATAGAAAATTTAAAATTGGATTGATAAATTAATGGGGGAGTATCCCTAATAAAAAAAATTAAAATCCTATAAATATTATTCAGTTAAAAATGTAGTTTATTAATATTTTCATGTTTTAATATCATGAATTACATAAGAAATTAATATTATTATATTTTTTTTTATTTATCAGTTTTTACCATAAAATAAGGATAAATGTTTATATAATTAAAATAGAATTATTAAAAAGAATTAATAATTAAATCCATTTGATAATAATAATTTATAGATCCTAGTCAAGCCCCCAAAAGACCAAAATATTATTTTC
Source organism: Viscum album (assembly GCA_963277665.1). Lineage (NCBI taxonomy): Eukaryota > Viridiplantae > Streptophyta > Magnoliopsida > Santalales > Viscaceae > Viscum > Viscum album. The sequence continues at coordinate 1,242,268,990 of OY728161.1, read as the reverse complement.
TCCAAATGGATCACTAAAAATAATATAAATGAATATGAAAAAATAGTCCCAAATAGTCCAATATTAATAGCTATAGGTCCCAATCATGAAGAAGGAATATATTTTAATGAATCATTTTCCCTATTTTCTCAATTAGAATATATAATAATTATTTTGGAATATACATCTCACTGTGGAATTATAATTTTTCAAATGGATGTTTAAAGTGAAATTTGAAAAGAAAATATTTATGAAAATAATTATATAGAACATCCCAAGGATTCAAAGAATGAATGTGAACCAAACCATTTTTTGAAACATTCAAAATACTGTTATAGATTAAAAGAATCTCTTGAAATTTATATGAGATATTATTATCATCTCTCTTGAATAATGGTTTTGAAAGGGTAAAAGTTGATCCTATATTATTTATTAGAATTATTTTTAATGACTGTTTAATTATTCAAATATATGTTGATGAATTATATTTGGATATCCATGTAATTTAATATGTTATGATTTTTTATGTTTAATGTCTTTAGACTCTAACATTATTTTTATGCGTGATCATAAATTCATTTTGGGATTAAAATTAGTTCAAATTAATTAAGGTATGTTTGATAATCAATATAAATATTCTAAATAATTGGTTAAAAGGATTTGTCTTGATATTTGTAAAATCTCATATATTCCATTAAATAATTCATGTATTCTCAATTATGATGTATCTAAAAAACCTATTGAAAATAAAATTGTTATAGTAATGAATTTTATCTTTCTTTAATTTACTTGATCTGTAAAAAAATTCCTGTATTTAGTGTGAATATATTATATTTTTCAAATTAATCATAAGTAAAATCATTTAAAAGTTATTAAAATGATTATTAATTATTTTAAGTACTTTATAAATCATAGATTTATTTATCCTATGCATACTTCATTTGGACTAACCATTTTCCAAAATTTTGATTTTAGTGGTTAAAAAAAGAAAAAAAAGAAAAATAGGTACGTTTCATGCTCATGGAATGTGTTTGGTTTCATGGAGTTTTAGAAAATAAAATTACATTGTTTTATCAACTATTTAGAGTGAGTATGTCTCTTCTACATTATGTTATTCAAAGTATTTATGAATAAAACAAACTATATCTAATTTTTTTCTTTGAATTTCAAAATAACATATTTTATTATGAATATACATAAAAAATTAATATAACTAAAAATCATTTGTAGTGTTCGATTAATAAGAAAAATTATACTAGATATCTCTTTCAAAGATATCCTATTAAAAAATTTAATACATACCTAGAATATATTTCCATTGAAAACAAAATTTCCAACATATTTATTAACCCCCAATATTATTATATGGTTGATAAAATCATACTTGAACTTGGTGTGATTGAAATTTAAAATATATTTAGGGGAAGATAAATTATGTTCCTCAGTACATTCTCTATTTTTATATACTTCCTTGCTAGTGTTCATTTTAAACTATTATAACATTCTTTGTAATATAATTTATTTTTGGTTTCCACTAAATTTATTTTTTATCGTTAAGCATCATTCCTTGAATATCATGAAATGTTTTTAATAATCCTTGAGGTTTTAGAAATATATTTGAAAAATTAATACGGATTATTAATAATGTGTAGAATATTATTTAAATACATGATTTTATGGGATCACAGTAATGTTTTTGTCTTAACTTTTAGGTTAATTTTATTCCAAATTATGTTTCAAAGGAGTTATTTTTTGTGTTTAATGTTATCATTATAAGGAATATTTTCATTCCAATTAATGATTTTTCTATCATTAGGGGAGAATAATTAACAGTAAATAGTTGGTACATTAATGTGGGATGAATTTGGTTTATTTAGTTTGATCAACTTCAAAAGGGGGATACATTTTTGATTTTATATTTGCTTTTTAGTTATAAAAAAATGTGGAGAATATTAAAGTGTCACCTTGATTAAATTTTTTAGATATATTTTGATATTTTTAAATATGTATTTTTTTATAATTTATGACATATTTTCCTGAATCCTTTATTTACTTTAACATATTTTATTTTTAAATTAATCTTTTTGTTAATATTATTTACTATTTTAATAATCATTTTACTTTCCATTCCATGTTTTTTAAAAAATAATCTCTATTTGGGTTACTATAACATATTCTCTATGAATTCAAAAAGTGTGGTGAAGGTCTATTTTAAAAAATATAGATATGTTTTGGATGGACCATGAATGATAATTGAATATGAGGAAATGAACAACATGACTAGATTCATTAACTAAGTAATAAAAATTATTGACTACGTAAACCGAATGATTGCCACATGATTATGGATTGACTCTATAATAGAATGTATAAATCTTTATAACTGTCAGACCAACTATATTTTGAGGACTGGATGAGTGTAATATACTCAATCAACTATGAATAAATTCCTCAATCAACATCATGTTTTATAATGATCAACCACATGATTGAAAAATTCAAAGCATCATTTGAAATTACCCATGCCCTCATTATTTGTAAATTTCTAATAGATTTTTAATTTTTCATTTATGGGATAGTTTATTTCAAGAACTGGGAATTACAATGGGTTTCCACCATTAGAACATCTCTAATAGAACTTTTAGTCATTTCATGTGTCTTATGTTGTTTACCGATTATTCAATATAATGTTAGAGGTGTAGAGAAATTTAAAGCTTCTAGAAAATTGTAGCAGTAGGAAATTTATGGTCTGAACATTTCATTTATGATGTGAACACAATTCATGGGTTTTTTGAGAGAAGGAAATGGGAGAATGGGAAAAAGGGGGTGTTGGATTAGAAATATTAGGCATGTACACTTGGTCTATTCTATAACACATTCTTTCACAATTTCTTTATTTTTTAAGGGGTTTCTAAAAACAATACCCCTTGGTTTTATTCTCTCATACATAATGCACATAAGAGGAAGGATAATCCTACCACCCCCATCCATCCTAAGTGGCATGTTTATGGTTCATTATTCTTTTTTATGGTATGATATCCTCCTCTCTTCCTCTATCCTTCATCTTCTTCTCTTGGTTGAATTATTTTCTATTTGACTATGGTAAGGATGAAATGAATTATTCAGAGAATGAGGAAATTGGTTCTTCTGACGGAGAATTTGAATTTGGTTTATAGAGGAAGTCAAGAGAGGTTGAATTCAATATATCATTTTATTTCTCTATAATGGTTGATTCCAAGTCAGTTTTTTTAGATTTTGGAGAATATGGATAAAATTGTTTTTCAATTCAAGTTTTTAATTTGGGGATATTATTCTATCGAGGATCAATAGTTTTTTATGTATGGATCACACCATGTTTCTTATGATTATGGTCTGTTGGATTTTCTATTTATTTTAGAACCTAATGTGTCACATTTTGTATTCGTTTAAATTATTTATTTATTTAATTTGATGATTTTGTTTTATGATACAAATTCTCATGGATTTGGTGGAATACAATGCATGCTTGGATGGGTTAATTGGGAATCCATACGATGTAGGGTGCCTTGGATTTATCTAAGTCTCTTTTTTATATGGTTATTTTATGTATTTGTATACTCCTTAGCATATATACCAACATGGTGCATGCATTGTGTGAGTTCCCATATTTTTATAAAAACTCATGTTATCCTAATTTTCAACATGGAACATATATATATTTAAATGGATTGATGGTAGATCCCTGGTTTAATGAGTGTTGGTGGACCTATATATGTTTTTTCTTGGTGGTATGCATTGGATTGAAAGTATAGAAATGGTTTTTATATATAATTTGATAAAATTGTCTATTAATGGAATATAAAATCAAAGGTAAAATGTTATTTGTGAAATGAATTTTGAAACGGTATTTTAAAATATGTTTGGGGGTTATCAATTAGTTTTGGTGGATATTTGGGCCAAGACACTTTCATGAGTAATGTGGCATGGTATGAATTTTTGGATGGATTTAAAAGTGGTATTTTTATTGATTTCTAGAGGAATTATTAAAAGTATATAGTGAGTTTTTTCATTTAACTATATGTGAAATATTTCATTTTTCCAAAGCATGAGTGACTTTTTATGACCTTATTGATATATCTTTGTGTTTTGTTTGATTTATAATGATTTTTTGTGTGGATATCAATGTGAGAAATTTTCCCTTGGTATCAAAGTGAAGGTTCATTTGGATGGTGGTGAAAGACCCCATAGAGGGACATCATGGGTCTCAAATGTGTTTGACATGGAGGTATAGGTACTAAGGATTAAGTTCACTCACATTGAGGTGGTGAGTGATGAGATGGTTTTTGTTAACTGTTAGTCATTTCCTAAATGTGCTTGATTATAGACTCCACAAAGTATGTAGGGATGGGCCACTTTGATTGATTGACCCACTTAGATAATTTGAGTAAGGAATGATGAGGTGAAATTGCATGGACGATGGTATTGGGTCAAGGAACATTCCATGTGAGTCTTGGGTTAGTGTATTTGAATAAAATCAGGACATATCCTTGGTGATATGTTATTTATTTAGGAAGGTCCTTTTCATTAAGTGAGAAGTCCTAGAAGATCACCTGTTAAGTGATAGGGATTTGTTGTATTGATAAATTTGCCCTTTATTTAGTATACATGGGTCAAGGAAGCCCCCAAGGGTATGGTTCATGGTATAAAGTTATTCATTGATTATGGACCTCCCACATGTAAGATGAAAGGGTCAAGTCTCATAAACGTATGATCATGCCCTATCTTTTGAAGCAGTGTGTTTTGGTTTGGTTGATGCCCAACCCCTATTCTTTGTGTGAGGCCAATATAGTGTTTTATTTGGAACCCTAACTTGTGTCTTTGGGTATGGGTCAGTTTATGTTAATAAGTGTTATCATCCTTTTGGCATGGAGCTAAAATCGGCAGGATTAGGTTTCATGGTGATCTGGTTATCACATGATGACCAAAAATGTGTTGTTGTGTGTGTATTGTATGTTCTTTTTCTAGGTGGGTGTAATACATGGAAAAAAATACACCTATTTATATGTATTTCATGAACATAAACTTTATCAAAACACTAGTCATTATTATTAAGGAACATGGGATTCCTGCAACGTCAGTGGGCTCACCCCAACATATGTAAATGGAATGGGGATCAATGTATGTGGGAAGAATCCCCTATTTTTAGTTGATATGTAGGTAACAATTAGATCCTGACTAATGTTATAAGTTTATTATCTTATAAAGGTCAATGATTCCATAGAGTAATTTGTGTTTCACAATTATGGTTAGTGGATGGATATAGTTTTTATTAGTAGGTAGCTGTAGAATTTTTGTTAGTAGGTAGAAATCATTATTATTAGCTTTAGTTTTGTTATGATTGTAACATCATATAGATTGTTTTATTTACTAGAATATGGGTTCCCATTTGGATCCCTATATATATATATAGGTTCTTTTTGAGGATATAGTATCCCCATGTCTATGTTATAACTTCACTACTAGTCGGAAGCCTCTAGCATTTGGGGATGTGCTCTAGAGGTCATGTTGAATTACTACATAGATGTCATTCAAGTAACTTCATCTAGGGAATTAATTTTTTTATCAAAATATTTCAGGGAACCAAGTAGTGTAACTAAAAGTTGTATTACATATTTAGGACTTAAGAGGTTGATTGAGTGCAATCCTGGACAACATAACATCGGTTGAAACATAAGATTCGAGGGGATTCACATTTATGGAACTTAGAATAATAGTATGTAGAATGTTTTGGATTGGACTAGGAATCCCATGGGTAATCAATGGTAATAAAGATGATTCTTATGGCTCAATTTGGAGCCAATGAGTTTTATATGAACCATCATAGTATAATGCTAGGGGAATTATAACAACCATGATCTTTATTATACATTTAAACATGATTTATTAGACAAAATTACACTTAATACAACTATGAGGATCTAGAGGTCTAGTGTCTTTGGAAATTAGGAACATTACATAACAACTTAAAAAATGATATACAAAATATTAATTTGAAACTTCTTTGAGATGACCAACTCATTCCTTAGTACTTAATATTGCATGGGACAACCTGAGGATATACATAATAAAGGTTTGAGATATAAATAAAATTAAGGGAGTAAAAAATTAGTAACATGAAGAATAAAAAAATGTTATGAAATAGGAATAAAAATGAAGAATAAGAGAAACATGAACATAAAGGCATGATATAACATGATTATCATAAAATGGACATGTGGAAACAACATAAAACATGATATTAGTAGGAGTAAAGGCTCATTACACATGGATTAGCATGATTAAACCCTAAATGCACAAGAATTATCATGATTAAACCCTCATTTCACATGTAATATCATGATACGAAACATTACCCAATGCATTGGAGCACTATCATCACACACCCTTCGTGAATATTTTAATCTCATGCTTAAGGGTGCCATATAGATCATATAACATGGATTGATTCAACATCAACATTTATTCTATGATAAAGGAATGTGGAAAAAATAGATTAAAGTATATAATAAATAAGTATATTTTCATAAATGTGAATAACCTTGGTAGATAAATGGCCATGGTATTCACTACACAATGATTTTGGCATGGAAAATCACAATGCAATTTTGACAGCCTAATGGCGTGACATAAAAATTCATAAAAATCGTCGATGATAGAGAATGTGGTCTCTCCTCATATATGGATGAAATATAAAGTAATGTTTTCATATAGATACATGTCTCAACACAAGGAATTTAGAAATAGAAGGCGTAACATAATAAAGAAACTTGAAGAAAGAGGAGAAATTAAATAACTCCTATGAAATTTCAGAATGGTAACAGGTGTACATGGGAGGGATTAATGAGAGATAAATAGGTATGACATCATAAAAAAATAATAATTTAAGTATGGGGGAGGTGAAAAAACATAACCCACCATTTTTAATTGAAAATAAAATCGTGTAACAATATAAGGATACTTGGAAAAAAATGAGAAAGGAAGGAAAGTGAGGATCCCTTATTTGAGTGTGTGATTTGAAAAGCATGAAGAGGGGATTCTTGAGAGCTTGGGGATCCTTGGGAAGATTCTAGATAGGGTAGGAAAGAATAGGGACTTGATCCAAATATTTTTATTGATGATAAGTGGGAGCTTGGGTGGGTTTATATAGGAAATGAGAGGGGAATTCTTTAATATTTCACAAACATCGGTTTTGGAATATATATAATTAAATATTAAAAACCACAAACCTTCACATTATTTTCCCATGTTTTTTAAACAATATGAGTATAAAAAATTATTTTATAAGTCCAATGTATGAACATATTAAAATATTATCCTTGCTTATGTGGAGGTGAGTCACATTTTAAAGAAATGAATTTAAAATCATAAAATATATTATACATTTTAGAGAATTCACTAAGGATTTATAAAATAAGTAAAACAAATACAAAATCACATTATTTTAATGGGAATACATATATTGCTCTGAGAATACCCATTATAGTATTTATTACATCATTTTGGGGTCATTATGATGTCATTAAACACATATTTTATTTATATGATATTTAATTTTTACCCAAAAAATTGGCTGCCACATAAAATTATGAAAAATTAACCATTGGATAATTTCCACTTCCTGATTTCAAAAATAATATTAATTAATTCTAAATAGTTTTCTAAATTTTTTAATTTTAAATTTTAAAATAAAAACTTACATTTATTTAAAGTGAATGGTTTAAAAAAACAGTTTTCAAACCTGAATAAAAATTACATTTGACTTCATAAAAATTATATACTAATTTATTATTCATAAATTAATTTGATAATAATATTTTATTAAAATAATAATTATTTCAAAGATTCATCAATTCCTTAAAAACAATTGTTAAAATAGAATTTTTGTTTTATCGTATAAAAAATATTACACTTATTAAAATGATTACCTAATCATTTATAGATAAGGAACTAATATAATCATCATTTAAACGAATTGTTATCATAATATTATTAATAAAAACCTAATTTTATTATAATAATGTATATATTTCTCTAAAATACCATTTTTACCCAAAAAATCAATTTATCAAATTCATTATTTTTTAAAGAAAGACTATTCTCATAAAGGAATTGATGGAATAATACTTTTATTTAAAAAAATGGATTATAAAATAAGTAAATAATACATTATTACATAACCACTTATAACCCCCACATAAAAACTAAGGGTACGGTGTGTGATGGTGACCAACTCTTTGGGAGGCTCAGATAAAATCACCCAAGTTGAAATGTCTATTAACTTGAACTTCTTTCATAGAAGATTCTGTTCAAGATTAATGTATTGAAGCTCAGATTGGGATTGTTAAAGAGAGAATCCTAGTGATGCTACATCCTTTCCGAGCTCTAAAAAATGAGCTTTGTATGGCCCATGTCTACTCGATGAGGACATCCTATCCTTTGTCTATGTCAAAAGGATTTTTTCAAAAACCTTATATTAAATCATTCATGTGGTCATTGTTCAATGACTATATTATCAACCAGAATGATACTTAATGGTCATTTAAAACCAATAAAAAATAAAAAAAGAGTTCTTGTTTTGTCCATATCTATAAGTCATTAAAATAAAGGGAATTTTATTAATAAAAGATCAGGTCATTACAACATTCCCCCCATTAAGAAATTTCTACCTCAAAATTTTATCTTCCCATATTAAAACAGATGAGGGTAAATTTGCCTCATCACTTCCTCCGGTTCCCATGTTGGTTCTTCAAACTTGTGGTTTCACCACAACACCTTGATGGGAGGAATCATCTTATTTCTTATAACCTTTTCACTATGACCTAATATATTAACCAACTTCTCTTCAGAGGAGAGGTCATTCTAAAATGGTACTACCTTTGGATTGAGTGCATGTGATGGGTCAGGTATATACTTCCACAAGAGTGATTCATGGGATACCTCATTTACTTGAGACAGGTTTGGTGGAAGTGAAAATCAATAGGTCACTACTAAAATGCAATCAAGGAACTCAAAAGGTCCTATTTACCTTGGAATAAGCTTCACTTATTCCAAAATATCATAACTCTCTTCCATGGTGATATGTGGAGGAATACTATATCTCCATCATCAAACACTAGGTCTAATAAAAAATTGATAGCATTTCTATTTTGTCAACTCTTAGTATCTTTAATGGGTTGCTGGATGGTCTTAAGCATCTCCACTATTTATTCGAACATTTCTAGACCAATATGGTTTCACTCCTCAGCTTCATCCTAACATGCCGGTGTTCTTCACCTCTTCCCATAAAAGGGATTCATAAGGAGCCATTTGGATGCTTGAGTAGAAATTGTTGTTTTAAGATAACTCAACCAGAGGAATATGTTGATCCCATATTTCTTTGAAATCTATTGAGTATGTTTGCAACATTTCCTCCAGTGTTTGTATAGTCTTCTCAAATTGGCCATTAGTTTAAGGATGAGAAGTCATACTAATGTTCTGCTCAGTATTCAGATCATGTTAGAGACTCTTCCAAAACATAGATGTGAATATTAGATCTTGATCAGATACAATCGATTGTGGTACATCATAAAACCTTACCACTAATATAATTAATATCTATTCCATTTGATCTAATGAGAAATCCCCTTGAATCTCAATGAAGTGTGCAGTCTTTGTAAGGAAATCCACAACAACCCAGATAGCATTGTTTCCTTTAGATGTATTCAGAAGTCCGATGAAAAATTCCATGGTGATGTTGTCCCATTACCATGTTTGCATGGGTAATGGTTTCATCATCCAATTAGACTTATTACTCTTAGCCTTCACTTGATTAAATACCAGGAACTTTGATGAATACTCAGTGATATCCTTTTTCATGTTATCCCATAAATAAAGCTCTCAAAGATCCCAATACATCTTTGTGTTTCCTGGGTTAATGGAGAAATTAAAACTATATGCATCATCCAAAAGTTCTTTCTTTAACTTCAGATTTTATGGAACACATAGTCTTGACCCAAGTCTAACAATTACTTCTTCGTTAACATTGAAATCCAAGGATTTACCTTTTCTGATAGTTTCCACTTTTTTCTGAATTCCCACGTCATCCTTTTGAGCATCCTTTATCCTTTCCAAAAGATACAGTCAAACAATCACTTGTGAAAGGATTGATGATGTTCCCTTATTTCTGAAACCCATAACCATATTTATCAAATATAAAAAGATTGGATCATTTTCAATTATCATAAATTATATAATCTCTAGGTCTTTTCTACTTAGGTAATCTACCACCTTGTTCACTTTTTAGGGGTGTTAATGGATTGAGAAGTCATAGTCTTTGATGAGCTCTAACCCTCTTCATTGGTGCATATTCAAATATTTCTATATGAATATATACTTGAGGCTTTTTTGATCTGTATATATTTTACACTTATCCCAAAATAGGTAATTTCACCAAATTTTCAAAGTGAATATCATTGAAGCTATGTCCAGATCATGTGTTGGATAGTTATGCTTACAAAATTTCAATTGCCTTGAAGCATAGGTAATGAATTTGTCATTTTTCATCGACACACAACCCAATCCCTTATTCGAATCATCCCTGAATACCATAAAAAGTTCTCCACATGTGGGTAGTGTGAGAATGAGTATAGTGATATGCCTAATTTTCAACTCCTTGAAGCTCTCTTCACATTCATCATTCTAAAAAAACTTGACTCCCTTCCGAGTTAGCTCAGTAAGAGGGTTTGAAAATCGTGATAAATTTATTACAAATCAAAGATAATATCTAGCTAACCAAAGGAAGCTATGGATATCCGTCATAGATGTTGACCTTGAACATCCTTAAATTTCATTTGTCTTAGAGGGTTCCACCAATATCTCATTTCTTGTGATGATACAACCCAAGAATAATACATCCTTCAATCAGAACTCACACTTGATGTACTTTACATAGAGCTTCTTCTTTCAAAAGGTCTCTAGTACAGTGATTAGATGCTTCTTATGCTCCTGCATGGTTTTGATGTGTATTAGAATATCATCTATAAATACAACCAAAAATTTGTCGAGGTAATCTCTGAAGACTCTATTCATCAAGTCCATGAATATTTCTATGCAATTAGTGAGTCCAAAAGGCTTTACTATGAATTAATAGTGCCCATACCTTGTATAAAAAGTAGTCTTGGGTATATCCTCCTTCTTCACCCTTACTTGGTAATATCTTGACCGCAGACCCACCTTGGAGAATTATTGTGCTCCACACTCCTAATCAAACAATTCATCGATTCTTGGAAAAGGATACATGTTCTTTATCGTGATTTTGTTGAGCTCACGATAATCAATGCAAAGGAACATTAACCCATCCTTCTTCTTGACAAAGAGGAATGGTGCACCCCATAGTGAGGCACTTGGGCATATAAACCCTTTATTCAGATTCTCTTATAGTTATTTATTTATTTCCTCATGATCCACAACAAACATTATATATAGAGTCTTGGATATTGGATATTCCTAAGGTATAATATCAATCGAGAATTCAACATCTCTTCTAGGAGAAAGACCAGAAAATTTCTCAAGAAACACATCAGCGAATTCCCTCACAAAATGAATGACTTTGAAGGTGGTTACTTCCTTAGACTCAGTCATCTAAGCAAGATACACATTCTCATAGGGAAGTAATATCCAAACTAGAGATGATGGTTTTAATGAAGATTCAACTTCCTCCTTTCATTTATACCGACTCGGGGGTCTATTCACCATATGAAGGCTGATTTTTGTCCAAAGACAATTTATGTTGGTTCTATATAGGGAATGCCAATCCAAGCCAATAATTTCATAAAATTCCACCAAAGGGAGTATGGTGAGGTTTTTTGGAAGTTAAATGAACAAATTGTAATAGAGGAGGAGTTATATTCAGGGGATAAAATATTTTCCCCGTTTTCCATTCTCACTGTCATCTCTAATTCCATGATTTTGGGTGGTGTTTGTGTTGTTCTACTAAAAGTTTGGCATATAAATGAATGGGTATAACCAGAATCAAAAAGTACATTCTCTATTATTGAATGAATAACTAGAATAACTTTCACCACTTCTTTTTTAGGATTCACTTCGGTGGTAGTGATGGAAAAAGATCACCCTTACTACATTGGAGGATATAGGTTGCCTCAAAAAACCATTGGCTTAGGGAACTAATTCGTAAAGTGCCATGGTTTATTATAGTTGAAGAAATGAACAATGTGTTAAGGGTCAAATGGAGCATTACTATCCTCTATCACAAAAATGATTCTTTCTTGTTGGAAATTATATGAAAGGTTACCTTCTCTTTCACACCTAAATCATTTCCTCTCTCCCTTTAAGAAATTTTTGCGGTACTTATTTCTGCACCATTAGAGAGTGGGGTGCTGGAATTTATTAGTACTGTTGGATTTATCCATCGGACTACAAGAATTAAAGTCCACTTTCCACTTCTTATACCCATGATACCCTTTAGATTCACCGATCTCCATTTTGAATTTGAGGGAACATATGGAAATATCCTCATAGTTATCAAAGTCACAGATCTCTAGATATTTCTGTAGACTAGGTTTTATCCCACCAAAGAAGCGATCAACCTTGCATTTGGTTGTAACGATGAAGACAAAGGTGTATCGTTCAAGCCTTGTGATGTTTTCCTCATATTTTCTGATGGATTCATTGTATTTTTTCTTGATTTAAAGGAAGTCCCTTTACATGTTAAGCAAGAGGTCTAGAGGAAAATATTTGTCGAAAAATATTTTCTCAAAATCCTTCCATTCCAACACCTCAGTCTCTTCCTTTAGATTCATATTTTTGATCAATGTCCACCATTGATCAGATTAACCCTCTATATGATAAGCAGTAAGAATAACATTCTATTGTTTGGAACATTGAAGGATAGAGAAGATCATCTCAATAGATTTGATCCATTTTTCAAATATTGAGGGATCAAATGATTTATTGAAATTAAGAGGCCTTTATCTCATGAATCTATCAATTGCGGCTTTTTCTTTCATTGGGGGGGGGGTGGACATTCATATTGACCCATGTTTATATTAAAAACTTGATTTAATTGAGAGATTATTATTACAAAGTTTGTGATTCCTACTCCCATCATATAGGGAATATCCTTAGAATAGTCTTCAAATTGATCTTCTCATCAGTTGTTAGCCTGAGTCCTCATATTACTGGCCATTGGATATAATAAAAAGAAAGTTATGGGTAATTATTTTAAACTATTAAACACATATAGGGTAATCCAATGAAAAAAAGGATAACTTATAAATTACATTGATTTCCTTAACTTATGAATTTATAGGTTTCAATCTATGTTATCCATGATCTATAACCCAACATATATTCCTAGGGGAATTTTTTATTCCCTTAATAATGGTTTATACTAAACTTTTGAATTTACCAAACCATATTCCTTGGGTTTGTTGAACCAAGAGTGCAGCAAGGCCACTGTCATGTACCAATTCCCGATCGTGTCTAGCTCAAAGCAATGTTTTCGGGGTTTACCCCTAGATATATCTGTGTGAGAGCCACCTATACATGTTTGTATCTGGATTGGGATGTATTTTCTTGATAACCCACTTACTCTCTACTCACCAAAATTTATTGATTATTTTCTTATACTCAGTATAATCCCTAAGGCTTTCACTAGTGTTTTATAACCCCAATCCAAAAAATAACAAAATATACCCTATGATACCAACTATAACAACCCTGATCTTTATTACACACTTAAACATGATTTATTACATAAAATTACAACTAAGAAAAATATGAGGATCAAAAGGTCTAGTGTATTGTGAAATTAGAAACATTACATAACAACTTAAAACATAAAATACAACATCTTTACTTCAAACCTCTTTGACATGACCAACTCATTACTTTGTACTTAACACAATATGAGATAACATGAGGAAATACATAAAAAAGGGGTGAGCTATATAGCCCAGTAAGGGATTATTCAATTAATAAAATGAATAATAAAATACATGTTTTCAATAGGCATATAAATTAATCATAAGAGAAACATGAACATAAATGCATGAAATAACATGATTATCATAACTTGGAAATGTGACAACATAAAACATGATTTTAGCATGAGCCAAGGCACATTACACATAGATTAATAAGAGTAAATACTTATTTAACATGAATTATCATGAGAAAACCCTCATTGCACATGGAATATCATGATACTAACCATTTCCCAATGCATTGAAGAGCTTTCAATGCACATCCTTTATGAACATTTTAATCAAATTCTTAAGTGTGCCACATAGATCATATAACATGGATTCGTTCAAAATAATCATTTATTACATGGTAAAGGAGTGTGTAATACATTCATGAAATTAAATAATCAATAATTATATGTTCATAAAGGTGAATATCCTTGATAGAGAAATGAGTATGGAATTCACTACACAATGAGTTTGGCATGGAAAACCGCGGTGCAATTTCGGCAGCTTAATAGCGTGGCTTAAAAATTCATAAAAATTAATGATGAGAGAGAAAGGGATACCTCATCGTATATAAATGAAATTTAATGTAATAGGGTCATATATATACATGTCCCAAAAAAATTAATTTGGAAATATGAGGTGTAACATAATAAAGAAACTTGAAGAAAGAGGAGAAATGAACTAACTCATTCGAAATTTCGATATGGTAACATGTGTATGTGGGAGGGATTAATGAGAGATAAATAGGTCTAATATCATTAAAAAATAATTATAGAATTATAGGGGAGGTTCTAAATCATCTCCCATAATTTTTAATTCAAAATAAAAGCGTGTGACAATATAATGAAACTTGGAAAAAAATGAGAAAGGAAGGAAAGTGGAGATCCCTTACATGAGTGTGTGACTTCAAAAGCTTGAAGAGGGGCTTCTTGAGTGCTTGGGGAATCGTGGGAGGATTCCAGAGAGGGGATTTCAGATTTGGTACGTGATAAAAGTATTTTTAGTGAAGATGAGTGGGATTTAGGGTTGTATTATGTAGGAAATGAGAGAGAAACTCTTTAATATTTCACAAACCTAGGTTTTGGAATCTATATAATTAAATATTTAAAACCACAAACCATACAATGGTTTTTTCACATGTCTTTTAAAAAATAGAAGTGGAAAACCTTATTTTATAATTCCAATGGCCTAAAATATTAAAATATTATATTATATTCTATGGAGGTGAGTCACATTATTAATGAAATGAATTTAAAATCATATAATATATTATACATTTTTGAGGATTCACTAAGGCGTTATTAAATAAGTAAAGAAAATCTAAAATCAAATTATTATAATGGGAAAAAATATATTGGGTTTATAATAACCATTATAGTATTTATTACTTCATTTTGGTTCATTATGATGTCATAAAACATGTATTTTATTTATATGGTATTTAATTTTTACCCAAAAATTCGACTGTCTCAGAAAATTATAAAAAATTCACCGTTGGATAATTTCAAAATCATGATTCCAAAATAATATTCATTTTATTTTATTAATTTTCCTAATATGTGAATTTTCAATTTTTAAATGAAAACCGACATTTATTGAAAATTCATGGGTTTTGACACAAATAGTTTTCAAACCATAATAAAAATTACATTTGACTTCATAAAAATTATATAATAAATTATTATTCAAAAAATTAATTTTATAATCATATTTTATTAAAATATTAATTATATAAAAAATTTATTAATTCCTTAAAATAAATTCATTAAAAATACACTTTCTATTTTATCGTTTAAAAAATATAACTCTTATCAAACTGATTACCTAATCCTTTACAGATAATAAACTGAAATAATTATTATTTATAATAATTTTTTTATAATATTATAAATAAAAATAGTAGTTTAATATAATAATTTATATATTTCTCAAAAGTACTATTTTTACCTAAAAAATAAATTTATCAAATTCATCATTTTTTTAAGAATGACTATTCTCATAAAGGAATTGATGGAATAAGAATTTTACTTATATCAAGGGATTAAAAAATAAGTAACTAATACCTTATTACACAACCCCTTATAACACCCACATAAGACTTAAGGGTACAACGTGCGATGGTGATAGACTCTTTGGGCGGCTTAGATAACATTGCCCTGGTGGTAATCTCTATTAACTTGAACTTCTCCCATATGCAATACTGTTCAAGATTAATGCATTAATGCTCATATTGGGATTTTTCAAGAGTTAAGACTAGTAACACTAACTCCTTTACTAGCTCTGACAAACGAGCTTTGTACAACCCGAGGGTACTGGATGGTGCCATCCTCTCCTTTGTCTGTGTCAAAAGAATTTATTTTTAAAACATTATATTTATATTAGTCGTGTGATCGCTATTCAATGACTATATTATAAATCATAATGATACTTAATGATCATTTAAACCCAACAAAAAAATAGTGCATGTGTTATATATATATATATATATATATAAGTCATTAAAATAAATAGAATTTTATAATAAAAGATAAGGTCGTTACGGGAATGATACACATGCATAAAGGGTGTATTTTTTGACCAGAAGACTAATTTAAATCCATATAAATTTAATATAATTATAATAGAAATTATGTTTTCTAACATATATTATACAAGGATGTCATATTAATAATGATACGGGGGGTTTCATTGATGGATTATGATTTTTACTTTTTTAGCCGTTATAGGGAAATGGTTTTTCTATGTGTAAATATTCTATAAAAACCCTTAATGAAAGGAAAAGTCATGTTGTGGAATGATGTGTGCATGAAATGGTTTTGAAAACAAGTTTTTATATGAAATGGATTATAGAGATGGTAATTTAAAAATATTTTGGAATCAAGGAATTTTTGAGGAAACAAAACGAATGTTGTTTTTTAATTTGATTTCAAAATGGTTTTGTAAAAAAGAATGGTTTTTGGGAAAGTGAGCTGTTATGCCGTAGGTTTTTGGTGATCTTGATTTTCTAGAAAAACCATTTTAAGCTAATAAATGTTTTGGGAATATCAGGTGAGTTTTTTTGTGTGTAAAATTATTTTAATAGGATTTGGAATGAGTAATAAGTACCAATTAAAAAATGCCTTCTTGGATTTTTTTTGATGGGGTAATAAGGAATCTTGAATTTTTTTTCTTTGAATATAAGGAATATTTATTTTGAAACTACTATGTGAGGTTGATATATTTGGACATGCTCTTTTCTTGAGATGGGATATTAAAAGAAGATTCTATATAGACCATTTTATTAGATCATTAGTGGATAAAATTGAGATACTCAAGTTGTTAATTATTTATTTCAATGGGTATGTTGAAGATATTTTTTGAAATGGACTCATGATAGCTTCATGGATTTTTCAATTTTGATCAGGTAGTCATATTGGTGTTTTATTGTTTAGAGATTAGACCCCTAATAATTATTTTGAAATTTTTATTGGTTAGAATCCTTGAATTGAATTTTATTGGTCTATAGTTTGAACTATTTTATTTTTATTTTTTATAAGATATTCTTATTGAAGTGAACAATATTAGTTGGATTTAGCCATATTTAGTAGATTCATATAGTGGGGATCACATTAATCTCTGGTGAATTAGTTGTAGAAACATCAGTGTTTTGAATTTATGGGTTTTCTTGAGAAATATCATGGTGTTAATAAATCGTATTTCATGATTTGAAATTAGACATAATATGGAGGCTCCGATTAGTAGAGCGAGGTTTGGTCCATTAGGTGGATTTTTTAAGAGCTCAAATGGTCCATTTCATGTTTCATGGTATCTTGTTGAACACCCTAAAATTAATTAATAAATTTCTAGGGATTCACATAAAAAATAATAATAAGTAAATTAAGTCTATATAAGTGGATGATTTGTAAATTCCAAAGCAGTGATGGATCATATCATAAATTTAAAATATAATTTATAATCCATCCTGAAAAATAATGGAGATGATGTCATTTTAATAATACCATTGATCAGTCATAGGAAGTATATGAATAAAAATCTTAGAAGAATTAGAAAATATTTATTGAAAAAATAAATAAATTCCACTGTCCTTTGATATCATTTAAAATTATGATTTTATTAAATAATGAGAATAATAAATTACTTTTTTGACAAATTTAATAGATCTAGAGAATATATCTTATAAAACTACAATGGAAGAAGAAAAATATGTTTATACACAAATGTTTAAAAGGGGTTCCTATTGGTTGAAAATAGACCATATGGAATAATTTAAAAGAATAAAATTAAAAATTTTATTGTATTTCAAGGGAGTTGAAATTTTACTTTTAAAATGAATTTGGGAATAATGGCTTTTAGAAGATTTTAAATTATTAATTTAGAAGGATAATTTTTTTGAAAACTGATAATGTTGAAAATGTTTAATATATACTATGTTCATTTAGTGATATTATCATTTTAAAATGGATAATAAAAACATTCATTCATAAAATGCGAAGATAAGTGTGAAGGAAAATTTCAACCTTATAGAAAATAATTTCCTTAGGTAAAACTTATATGTGGAAGGAAACATGTTATGTGATTAAGTTGGGGATCATTATTTTTACTAACACATTTAAAAGTGGAATTTGATCCCCCATAAGGAATAATTTTAGTTAAATAGATTAATTTCATCAATGATAAAGTACATAAAAGATATTTTAATGGAAATTTTTCAATAATGGATACATGAAATAATATTTTTAGGAATACAATTCATGACTCAAGGAATAACACTTGAGTTGAGACCCAAGTTACTTTTTAAATGAATCCTTCTAAGGGGAAAAATAATGAAAATTAATATCAAATACCATGAATAAAACATTTTTGATGAAAAAATATAATTTAGGTATAATATATAATATATAAACGAAAATAAGTTTATAATGTAAAATGTGTCTCAATGAAGAGAGTTTGAGAAACAATCCCTTAATATATTTCCCATATAGTTTATCAAACTCTAAGATCCTATAAAACAACTATAACTATCACAATAATCAATTATTGAGCCTTATTAGTCTTAATAACCCCGTTAAACACTCTAAATATAATTATTTACTATGAATATATTGGTTTGTTATAGGTTATTTTTAACATCATGTGTTAGCAATGTTTTATTGTATTACACATGATTTTTAATGTTGATTATGTTACATGATATTTTATACCTAGTTAATTACTCTTATATTACCTTATAATAAATAATATAAATACCATTATTATTCATAGTGGTCCAATTTTATACCATGAGAGTTTTAATTACGATACATGAAGATGATGCCGAAGAAAAACATGTTTTGGCTATTTTTTTATGAATGGTGGCGATATATTATTGAAACAAATAGATATTAATAATAATTAAAATAACATTAAATACTTATTATTGAACTCCTTTGATAATATTTATATTTACTTAATCATGGTCTTATGTTTTTTCCATCGTCTGGTTCTGTTCATTTGTATCACTAATGGTGTTGGTGCTCGAAGCCCTCGACCACTCCTTCTATTCTCTAGTCTCCTGTTCTTCTGTGCCACTCAAAGGCAAATCATGAGTGGTGGTAATGGTGAGAATTTGGGATTTTCGGTGCGTTTTCCATCCTCTGGCATCGCATGGACCATCATAGGTATATTTCTAATATTTTTAGAGGTATTGTTTTTGTATATGTGATTCAATATGAGTTTAGTATGGTTTTCTTTATGTCAGTCTTGCTCATGATGTTGTGTTGAAGGCGACAATGACACGACGATGTTGAGATGATATTTCACTGGCATTTCATCATGTTTCAGTTCCTTTTTCACTACTCTAGTTCCGAGACTCCCCCAATCTCTCCAAGGTGAAGTAGTGAGTTGGTCTTCATGGTTCATTGGATTGTGAGATCGAGCGGCCAGTTTAGGGGAATCCATGGCAATGGCCTATTTCAGCATCGATGTTCCATGTTTCATCAGTTGTGAAGGAAATCGTCATTTTGGCAGAGGTCGATGGTGATGAGGAATGAAGGATGAATACTTTAGTGATGTGTTGACATGAATACTTTGATTGGTTTTGGCTAGCGACGTGATGATGGTAGTGAACACGTAGATCGATTTGGCTTGTGTTCATTACAACTTTATGAACAACAACATTCTCTAGTGGACTGGTGTTGTGTCTGGACTATGACAATGATAATGGAAATGAATGAGATCAATGCCAATGATAGTGTTGATGATAATGCATAACTCTGTGAGACATCAGTGATGATATCTATGTTAGTGATGAGTATTCTAGTGGGTCTCTCCTACACGGTGATGATGGGGAGGCAAAAGGAAAGGATATTTGATGCGATAGGAGTACGACTTGAGACATGCACTTAAATCGAGAGGAAATGAGATGTTGATGATGTTTTTTGAAAGTTTTAATTTGAATATAATTCATCATTTTGTTTGAAATTTATGTTTTCCCACTCTTCCTTAAATAGGATTTTTGGAAAATGAAAAAAATTGATTTGGAGTTAAATTAAAAGTTCGTAGAGGTAGTAGTCCACTCGTATGCACGATTAATGAATCCATTTCACAATTAATGAATAGATTGATGGTATATAAAAATATCAATTAATAATAATAATGTTATAAAAATAATATTTTCTTAATAATTATTCTTTTATTTCCATATATGTTAGGTTATTAAGGTAAAACTACATTTCATTCATGGAGGTGGTAGTCTATACAAACGCATGCTTAATGAACACATTCGTTAATGAATAGAAGAAATGAATCTAAATGTAAAGAATATCACTTAAAAATTGTATAATTTAAATAGAAAACATAACTATTCATAAAAACTATCCATGAAACCAACCATAAGTGGATGTTAATAAACACTAGTTTTATAGTGTGTGGATGAATCAGTCTGCGCATATGCGTGATCGATGGGGTTTTTATCATAATATATGTTATGGACTAAATGAATAATTATTGTGAGATATAGTTATTGAAAATTAATGATATATAAGATAATTAATCCTCATTATTAACAAATTTATTTAATATTAATAATATGTAAATTAAAAATAATGACTAAGAAGAGAGTAATACTCATGTTGGAAACATTGAGTTACCTTTGAATTATCATTGAAAATAAAGGGAATAGGGCAATTAGGGTCAGAGAAAAGATATGGTTAAAGTGTGTTTATTATTAGAGGATTAAATGAGAATTTGTTTCCCAATGAATTAAGTAAAGTGTGTACCTGAAATGGGTGGGGTTTCTCCCTTTTATAAGTGAAGGAAAGGGTAGTTTTGGAACCACATTCACATATTAAATTATTTCTTTACACTATTCAAAGCTGAAGACCCCAATATATGAATTTATGTTCATTGGAACATTATATGGCTGAAAATACTCAAATAAAATCACATTTGAGCCACCTTTGAGTGATTTAGGGGGGTTTTCATTCACTTTTCACATCACCCATGTGTACATTTCCCAATGAATCTTTTACTTTCAGCAATGTAAATTGACTAAAATTATCATTTTTAATAACGATATCAATAATTAATTTGTGTATTATAATACTACATATTCTATTAATTTTATTAATTAAAATTATAATGATTAATAAAATATAATTTTAAAAAATCACGCTTAACACATTAATACACTTTTTAAAATAGTCTTGTTTTAATCCTAAAATTTAGGTTTTTGATAAATTATTAAATTTCAATAATTATTATTAATGAAAATCATTTACCCTAAAGAAAATATTTTTCTTCTAAAATAAAATCAATAAATAATTTTTTTAATAAAAATATTAATTTATTGAAAGAAATGTCATAAAAAAGTTACCTTTATTAAATAACATTTTACTATAGTTATGAAAATGTTTCTCATAGTTATATAAGTTAAAAAAATATTTAATCAGGATAATGATATTCCACAATTTTATATTTTATCACTTAAATGGTATTTTCCTTTAGTTTATTTCTTATATATCGATAAATTCTTGAATATTATAATTTTTTAAAAACCATATTTTCAACTAAAAAATTGTATTGTCCAAAAATGAAAAAATATTATATCTTAATAATATAGATATTATAAATTAAATAATAATGATATATTTTTCTATATATATTTTCAAAATTTTTTATTGAAATTTTAATAAAAAAAATATAATGATAAACTACTTCTATTTATAAAATACCTTCATAAAAATTCAGTGTTTTTAATACCACTTCATACCAATATTATAATTTAAATAATTTATTATTTTTATATCATATATAGATATATTTTATTTTATCAAAATGATCTTTAAATTTGATTATTTTAATTTAATAATGTATCACAAAATTCATTTTTGTGCATTTTAAGAATGATATAAAGAAAATCAATATTTTAAGGAAAATATATATATTTAACTCTTAATATATTACAATATCCTATCATCAAATAAATTGCGTCCTCAAATAATTCCATAAAAAATAATTATGGATTTCATAAAAGATAGATGTAACCTAATATAAAATTTTAAATGTAATGACTTTATTAATATCTTAAGTAAATATATAAGAAAGATCTTATCCCACTACTTAGTTATCGAAATGAAAATATTTTCATCACTACTAAGATAATTTATGTCCACCTTTTCTATGTATAAAAACATTATTCATTCTTTAGGACAATCCCCAATGTGTTTCTTCACATATTTTTAACATGATGGAAACTAAATATTTTTTCCTTAATATTCTTCATCACCCAAATTTTCACAAGACTTTATATTTCTCTTCATTTAAATGATAGGGAATTCAATTATTCTTACCATGGTCATAATAATTAATTATATTTTATTTTAAATATTAATAATAATTTAAAACTTAGTTCTTATCAGAATAGAATGATGGTTGGTGAAATCAACGCATTTTATATTACATCCATTGTTATCTCAATTCCTTCATGCGCAATCCATTTCATTAAATGAATGATTTAGGAAAAGAATAATTAAATTAGTAAATGTAAAAAGTGGCAAATACAAGATTAGAAAAATTAATTAATATATTATATGCATATAGAAACTTATGAGTCTTTCTCTTCAATCTTTGTTATCCATGGTCATATTAATATTAGGTTCTATAACATAGTTAAATTATATAAAATCTTATTTTTAAATACATCATAATGTTTTATAATTAGAATGTGAATTATACCAATCATGTCTCCTAGGATTTTCTAGAAAGGTGAAAAGTTAGGGCCCAATCATAATTAACCAGTTTATTAATGGAGATAAACCCAACCAAATCATTTCAAGGCATTTACTCATAGATTCATCAATTAGAAAACCAAATATACATTTTAGTATCCAGATAGTGATATAATTTCTAGGAAAACCATTTAATATACACTTTACCAAAATTTTATAGGTTCTAAAATACATATATTTATAACTCTAGATTCCAGTAATGTTCTATTATCATATTTCAAAAACATCAGAAAATATAAAATATGCTAAACCTAATGGATTATCTATATATTTTAAAAAAATCAATCTTAATATATAAACTTATGATTACATTTCATGATAATAAATCACCCTTAATTAAAAACACCCTAACCTCTAATGTTATCTTAACACTACTCTAATACCAATTGTAGTGCCCCTAGACTCACTCTCCTAGAGCTGGTGCCAAAAACACAAATCACACAACACAAGATTTGGAACACATCTATGATTAAAATAACTTCAACATATTTTAATTCCAAAGACCTTTCAATTTATAGTTTTATAGATATATGAAAAATAAGTCAATAATAAGTCTCATGTATTCTCATCAAATGGAAACTATTATTCTTCTAATATATAAGAAGATGGTAAATCTAAATTGTGTCTTAATCATCTCCCATAAATTCTCTACATAATATAATATTCTATGAATACCATTCATATAAAACTTTTTCATAACATGTGGAAATTGAAACATAAGAAATGGGTGATCTCAAACCCACCATAAGGGAAAATATAATAATAAATCATATAAGAGATACATGATGCAGAAAATTATATAATAATGAGGATGATTATAATAATGGATGCATGGAGTAAATATATGACAACATATGTACATGTATTAAAGATTTTTTGTAAAAAAAGATCATGAAATCATTGGAATATACTTACAACAGAAATATGAAATCATAAAAATTCCTTATTAACCTAACACAATTGGCTTGAATTAATACCCACAATAAATAGTTGGCTAGGATCACATTCTATAAACCATGATATATCATGAGATGGAAATATTACCAAATTCATCAAAGGGATATATAATTCCAAGACCAATCAGCACATAATGAAAATCATTTATATGTGTTCCTCATAGTTTCAACCAATATACCATAAAAACGAAATAAAATGGTTTTTATATCCTTTTTATGTCATTCACTAAGGAAGAATTCATGATTTCATCCATAAAGATGACAAGATAAACCCATTGAAAATAAATGGTTATCTACCAAAATTATTATTTTTGACACACTAAAAATAGACGACTACGAATATAATTATCACTCTATAGAGAATGTGGATATACAATTTAGACAATAATTTCCCCATTAAATCGATATATTTGGAACATAGGTTAACACCATCAAATCATGTAATTATATTATGGTCAATTATAGAGGAAAATAATTGGAATAAAATCATGCATATTAAAGTGGTTTATGAGTAAGGAAAACAGTAGTGATGAATCATACCCATGATATAAGAGATAATTTCTTAATACATCTTGATAAATAAGGTGGATGGTATTACCTAAATAATACCCTTTACCATTCATAATATACAGATAATAATTTATCTTATAATAATTAGTTAAATTATGTTGAAAATAATAATTTTACTTTTACCTTGAACCCATTTTAAAGGATAATTTTATCAACGAGTGAGAATACTATTTTCCATTTTTTTAAAACAAAAAATCTTATAGAGGAATTATCATTGAAAATGGTAAAGGTGGCAGAAAGATAAGTTAATAAGAAAACATGTAAAGGAGAATCCTTTCTATTAAAAAATGGACCATATGGAAACATTTTAAAAGTTTTACACCTAAAAAAACATTTTTAACATATTTAATGAATATGAAAATTACCTTTCAAACACAATTTTGAAGGATAGATTTTTGGAACTTTTTAAAACATTAATTTAGTTAAAAATTTTATTTATAACTAATCTTAAAAAAATTTAAAGTGCATTATAACCATTTAGTAAAATGAAAATAATAAAATTAATGATAAAAACATTAATTTATAATAGGTGTATTGAAGTATGAATGGAACATGGATCATTAAAAAAATACTTTCATTTTATATAAAATGGATATCGAATAAAAAGAGACGTGTTCTTATGTTGGGGATCAATGATTCATTTTTAAAGGGAGCCCAATCAAAATAATAAAGAAATTTTAATTAAAGGGAATAATTTACTAAAATATTTAGGAATAAAATATTTAAAACTAAATGGTTGTGGAAAGGAAACCTAAAGATTAAAGATGAGAAGAAAATTCACAACTCCTGGAAAAATAACATTAGTTGAGGCAAGGGTACATTTTTTTTTCTAAAACACATAAAGAATTAATATCATGAAAATGATCCTCAAATACCATTATTAAAATATATTTCATTATTATATTGAAATATTGGAATTATATACACAAAATTAAATTAAATTGTATCATAAAGTAAAACATGTATCAACAATGGATGATTGCGAAAAAAATCTATTTCCTAATTTCCCTAGTTAGTTGATCACACTCTGATATATTGTAAAAAAATCATGATGATCTTATACATATAATTTTTAATAATATTCATCTCTATAACACCTTTATATAGTTTATTTATACTTATTGTCTATGAATATTGTTATTTATTATAGTTTATTTGTAACATTGGTTGATACAAATTTTAATAGTCATTCACGAGCATTGTGATATTAATTTCGATCCATGATCCTTTATACTATGATAAAGTTTCATATATTACCAATGGATATGTAATATATATCCAATCATTTTTTATTAAGTCCCTTTTTTATCCCAATAGATTTATAATTAAAATCCATGATGACGATGCATGAGGAAAACTTATTTCAGTTGTTTTTTCTAAACAGAGATAACATATTATTAACATATTTATATATTGATGTTATAACATAAAAACCATTAAAATATATTTAATACTTTATTTTTACTTATAATTAATACTATACGACATTGAATAATCATTTACTATATGCATAATAGAACATTGATCAAGTAGGCGGTGAACTGAACTAAACAAAGGCATGTCATGAAAATAAAATCAGTAAGAATGTGATATTACATAGTGATAATATAAAATTTAAAAAAAATTATAAAGGAAATATATATAATATATATTCTTAAAATCCATTATTAGATCCATTAATTATGTTTGGTGTTGAGAAATTAAATTCATCATTCATTGGGGTGGTATTATGAATGTTGGCATAATTAATGAACCTATTTCTCAACAAATATATAGTGTGAGGGTGTAAGGAAAAAAATCCATTTTTAAAATTATAATAACATTTAAAAAATCTTATTAACTAAATAATTACACTTCATGGTCCATCCATTTTTTTTGTTAAGAGAAATGAGATAGGTCATTCATGGTTGCAGTAGTTGACACATATTCATGATTAACGATCTCATTCATTAGTAAATGTACAAAATTACTATAAATGTAAACTTTGATCAATTTGGAATTGTATTAGTGTTATAAATAATATATTTAGTCATTAAACCAATCCTTTATATAAACAATAAAATCAAATGATGAAAAAAACTACGTCGGCCCATGGAGGCAGTCGTCCTTACAAACGCAAGATCGATGCATTTGTTTTACTTAGAAGATGATAAGGAATGAATGGATAATTTTTGTGTATTAAAAATAATTAAATTTATGTTTATATATGATAATAAATTTGTGATATGAAATTTTTTAATGAACATTATGATGATGAAAATTAAAATGAAATACTAAGTGGAGAGTAATACTCATGTTGGGAAAATTAATTTTCCTTGGAAATATCATTAGAAATGAAGATATTAGGATAATTAAGGGTTGGAAAATGATATGAGTCATGAGATAGGATTCATGTATGATTAAATTTGATTTTTTTAGTATTCAAACTAAATTAATTTTTATAACATGATTGAGAGGGAGTGATAACTTTTTTAAATGACATAAAGGGTAGTTTTAGAAACACATCCCCTAATTAAATTATTTCATTACACCATTCATTGTCAAATACCCTCATACATTTAAATTATTTTGTATGGGGAATTTATTGGCCAAAAAGTATCTCATTAACTACATTTGAGATACTGTTGAGTGATTTGGGGTTTTTTCATTAAACATTCACTTTAACCATATTTACTATTTCCCAAGGTATTTTTTAATTTCACCCATGTTAATTAATAATGATGTTAATTATTAATGGTGATCGTAAAAATTAACATTATAATTATAAAAATTAATATTACATTCATTTTATAAATGGAAATACCTATGATTAAGAAAATTTAATTTTATGATAAACACACTTAATTCTTATGATAATTTTTATGTCAATCATGTTTTTAATCATGAAATTTATGTTTGAGTTAAAATTATCAGTGTAAATAATTATTACAGGGGAAATTTATTTTTTGATAAATAAAATTATGGTTATGTAATATTAATATATATCCATAACTGAATTTTTCCTAAATATTAATTAATTTAATTAAAAGACATAAAACATTTTCATTTATGATTGTAAATTTTTTACATTAATTCAAAAAAATAATCCATGAGTTCTATAATTTGAAATAATATTTTAATAGAATAATGGTATTAATGAATTTCATATTTATTCTCTTACATGGTTTTTATCCTTTTAGTTATATTATTATATACTAATAATGTCACAAAAATTATAATTTTTATAAAATCACATTTTCGACTAAAAAATTTATATCTTCTAGAAATGATCAAACAATAAAAAATAAAAACTAATTATATTATTAATTAAAAAATAATGTTGATTTCATATAATTCTATTTCTAAAAATTATATATTGAAATTTTAATTAAAGAAAAACATAATCTAATGATAAACTGATTTTTTTAAAATGACCACGATAAACATTAAGCGTTTCAAATATTATTTCTTATGAATATAGTAATTTAATGAGTTTTAATATTTTATATTATATATAGTAATATTATATATTCTTATAAATATCTTTCAAAGTTTAATACTTTAATTTCAAAAATAATCACAATTTTATTTTTATCACGTGTGATGAAAGATATAAAAATCAGTATTATGTAAAGTTAAATATATATACTAAAATTTTGGTATGTTACTATTACTAAGGATTTTTTTGATGGGGTTTGAGGACTAGAACATGGTATTTAGAGAAGATAATGTGTTTCCAAGATTTTGGTTTATAGATTCACCAAAGAATGATGGTGGATGATGGAGTTGGAATCAAGAGAATTCGTGTTGGGGAGTCTATAACGACACAAATTGTTATCCATTGGAAATTCTCAATAAAATTTTCAGTTTTCAATTTTTATAGTTTTTTTAGAACTAGGATTTAAATGGGTGTATTCGAATTTTAAATTCTGTAATGGCTATTTTAAGTCAAACCTTGAGGCTTAGGTTTTTTCCTAGTTGTTTGGGAGGGAATATGAGGAGTGTTCATGAGCCAACCTTCTAAAAAATAGAAAAAGTTGTCCATTCATGGACTAAAAGAGAAATTCATTCCATGAATTCCATTCATGAGGGTTCTCAATATGTTAATGAGGAGATGGGGTGAAAGGGTGTATTGGAATGAAAATTCACTGTTTCAACACATAGTTCACACCATGAATCATGGTGGACTTGTTTTTTAAGTATTTGGGAGGTTTCTAATATTGAACCCCCTCAGGTTTGTTTAATCATATATCATACACATTTTATGGAGTCTGAATCCCTATCTTCCCCTTTTCTCACATTGAATCCAAGTGTTTTCTTCTCAGTTCTTCATGAATTTTTATTTTATGATATCCTCTTATTTTCCATTTTCTTTCTCCTCCCATCTTAGTTGATTTAAATTTGATATATTTAGTGTTCAAATGGTATGATTTTACCAGAGTATAGAAATTTTTTTTCCTAAAAAGGATTTTAAATGTAGATATGAGAGGAGGTCTTTAGAGAATATATTAAAGATATTATTCTCTATTTTCCATAATTAAGGATTCTTGCTGATTTTATTTTAGGTTTTCTTAAATTTGGATAAAATTGTTCTTCTATTTTGGTTTATAATTTTTGACAATTATGTTGCATAGGATAAATGGAGTGTTTAGAGTGAATAACACTTGATTCTCACAATTCCAAAATTTTAATATTTCCTAATGTGTTTAGTGTTTATTATTCTGTGTTGGGTTTTCAATTAAATAAATTAATTCTTTAATTCTTTAATTTTATTGATGAGATAGGTTCTTATGGAATTAATGGATGTTGTTGATGTATTAAATGGTTTTATTGTACCACAGGATGAGGTACATGGTCTTTCATTTATCTAAATATCTCAGTTATTTAGTTATTATATGTTTTTTCCCATCGGTAGCATATATTATTATATTCATAATGATGTGGGTGAGTTTCTATAATAATGGCACTGGCTTGAGTGAGCATAATTTTCAAATAAAAACTGTATAACTTCCTGAAAAATTCAATGGTGTCGCCATAGTCGAACAAGTGTTTGTGTCCATCCTTATAGTATTTGGTGGTCATGTTTGTTGGATTTCAATGTTCAAAATTGTTTCTTTTATTAAAATTATTTTTTCAAATAGGGGATTTTATTAGAGTGGAAATATAAAATTGAAATTATGATTTGAAAAATGAATTTTGAAAAGTTATTCAAAAAATAAATGGGAGTGTTCATTGATTTTTGATTTTTTTGGAAAATATCCATTCATGAGTGAAGTGTCTTGATATACATTTTTAAATAGCATTAAAAATATAATTCTGAATGATTTCAAAATGAAATCCTAGGAGCCTTTTTTGAGTTAGTTTTGTTCCATTTGACCATGTGTGGGTCATTATTGTTTTCCAATCCATGATTTCTTTGTGTATACCATTTTTGGGAATTATTATTTAATTATTTATAATTATTTGTTTTTTTGTGTAGCCCTATTAGAGATTTACCTAAGTAATCAAATTGGCGGTTGGTTTTAATTGACATGAAATACCCCTTGGAGTGTCAATAAGGGTCTCAAATGTGTTCAAGAGGCAATATTAGGCCCCGATAGACAAATTCTATAAAGTTGACTTAGTGATGTATGAGATGGGATATATACCATCCTTAAAATTTACTATGCATAATTTAATGCATCCCCCTTAGTGTATGTTGGGTTGGATCAGTGTGATTGTTCAAACTCATTAGTATATGTGTAGATGGGTCTCTACGATGACCATGCCCTGATGAGGGTATTTGGTCAATGAACTTTCAAATCATATATTTGTTCAGTGTGAATGAATGA
This sequence comes from Viscum album, assembly GCA_963277665.1. Lineage (NCBI taxonomy): Eukaryota > Viridiplantae > Streptophyta > Magnoliopsida > Santalales > Viscaceae > Viscum > Viscum album. The sequence goes on along the minus strand of OY728161.1, from coordinate 1,242,238,400 downwards.
AGCTAATAAATAACCTATGTGATTATTTATTGGTTAGATAAGTGGTCTTGTCCTTGAGTGACAAGGCCCAGCTGACTACGTCATGAGTAAGAGGGAATTGGTTGACATATGAATTTCAACATTTCTTAATATGAATGGCTCACAAACCACCAAAGGGGATGGGTCATAGGATTCCATGACACATAGATAATGGATCTACCTCAAGTGAAGGTATATGGGTTGATGATCAAGGAAATTTGACCATGCTATATCCATTCAGGTAGTGGGTCAAGGTTTTGAAAACCCCCCACCCCATGTCATTATGTACAAGATAGATTTTATTTCAGTTGGAACCCAATCATGCCTTATAATGTACGAATCACATTATGGTATAATGTGACATATTCCTTATAAAATGGATCTAATATTGGTCGGATCAGGGTTCATGGTTTTAATTTTATCAAATAAGGACCCAACTTATGTGATTGTATGTGAACTGTGTGTTATGTTCATTAGTGGGTGTGTTATATGGATATGACTACACACACACACACACACACACACATATATATATATATATATATATATATTTCTTTCACATATAATTGACCACATAAACACTCAAAATTTTTCAGGCATTGGAGATAATAAATGGGATGTTCAACTCACCACTTAACCATGTACATGGTAAGTGTTTCATTGAACATGTTTAAACTTTAGCATATTCTCTTAGGACATAGATACCACATAGAGTCAAACACATGTTATATGTTTAGTAGGATATGGAGGGTGAGGATTTGGTAGAGAAGGTATGTGTTTCATTAAAAAGGTTAATAGATAGATATATTATTGGTTAGTAATTAGATATATAGTTTTTATTGGTTAAATACTATCTTATATACTATTGTTTGATTGTGATTGATACATTAAATATATATTTTTACTTCTTTCATTACTGGACTATGGGGAACTATTTAAGTCTTTTTTTATGTCTGTATGTTTTGGTTTTTGAGGACATAGTCTCCCCAAAAATATTTTCCCCCTCATTTCTAGTTGAAAGTATCAAGTGTATAGAGAAATTTTATGTGATCAGGTATCATCGCCACATAGGTACTATTCAGGTGGCCTAGGCTTGGGCATAAACATGAGTAAAATATCAACTATATTGGATGACAGTAAGATGAATGAATAAAAAAATCATACTGATCAATGACATGATGATCCTAACATACCAAATGGTATGGCCCACTATGATACTTAATCAACCATGAGGATGAACCTATTGCATGTATTTTCCTACCATGAGAAAACAACCATTCCTAAAAGGGAATCTTTTATTTGATATTTAATTTTTCATATTTGACCTATATTTATTCTTTTTGATTTACTATATTTTTTGATAACTATTTTCATTGATAAAATAATTTTTTATAAATATTTTATATTTAAAAAATAATGAATTTTATTTGAATGAATTCTAGGTAGAATTAATTTATCTTCTCATTGGTTGAAGTATCTTGATACTTTAGTAAAATAAGCGTTTTCTCATTAAAATTATAGGAATTTTAAAAGTTTGCATCGTGTGATTTATAGATGTTTTCTAATGAAAATTTTTTATTATGTTTTGTTAGTGATGTATTTTTTTAATATGTTATACCATTAATTTTTTTTCATTTTGTAGATTTTATAAGATAACATCATGGGACTATTTTGAATGGTTAATTCAACGAAGAAATCACGTGTTACTTCCAGAAGTATAAAATAAAAATTGAATCATATTATGAATCTGGTGTACATAAAGAAACTCTATATATTGTGTCTGAAATGGCCAGTATGATAGATAGAGTTTGAGAATAATCTTAAACTATCTTGTGTCACACATTATGTTGTTCTACTTTTGCTCATTAAATCAATTCCATTGTTTGTCCTTTTTTAAGGAGGGAACACTACAACCTTAAAACTAAGAACCATACTTGTTCAACTAGTTTTTTTGACTCATAATTATTTCTATTATTCTATTTGGGTAATATTATTAGGTTATACTACTCATAAAAATAATAATTTCGGTTATAATTTCTCATAAACATAGTATATATTTGTGGTGTCAAACAAGTAACGGGAATGGGTTTTAGTTGTGCCTTATTCCGAATAAAAAAGTAATTTTTATTCTCTACCTTATAAAGAATATAATTCTTTGTGAATCTCTATGATAAATAGTTAGTATTGGGTTTTTACACCTTTATTTAAAATGGTACTTATATGTTGTTGTGACATTATTTAAAATTTAGATATTCCATAGTTGGTAGTTACTATCTCTCTCGACTTTTTATAGGGGTGATGATTTTAGTAGGGTAAAATAGATATAAAAATCTGTAAATATCTTCATGTTCATTCCAATTTATATATATCTTATTTAATATTAATTATTGTTATAAATTACTGAAATGTATTTTAACTGGTCAATTTACCCTCACTTGAACATTTAGACAATCTCACATTAGGATCTAACATTTGATCATGTAATATTTGAAAATGAAAAATAAATTTTCATTTACCACTCAATTTGTTTATAATAAGAAAAAACCAAAGTTCATTAATTTGAAGAAAAAATGGTGGGTATTGACTACCTATGTCTATCGATGAAAAGTACACTACAAGTGGAATTTCTAAAATAAAAGAAAAATTATGTTAAAAAAATTAAGGGAGATAATCATATAATGAAGAATTTTGATTTTTATTTTATTAAAGTTGAATTTTGTATTAATTTGACTTATTTTGAAATATTATATTTGGATGAAATTTTGACTTCTTTAGAGGGTACTGATAAAGAAATAGGTACCCATGATAAGACTAAGTTTCTAATGGTCATTCTTGAAGAGGTTAACTTCCAATATTATTTACATGAGGTGAAAGATTTATATATTGATTAATTTTTATTTAACTAAATTAAAAAAAATTCTCTATGAATCTACCCTTCATAAATTTTATGATGTAGATGGATCAAATGATCAGGACCTAGATGGATTTAGGGAAATTACCAAGTTAGAGGCCATAGAAAGGGGGTACAACCATTTTGCATCCCACATCATACATTGTAATTGGGAAGGAACTAATGAATTTTATCCATGGGCCACTCTACAACTAATCTTTATGTATTCAAATTTGATGGAAAATAGGGAGTCAGATCATGAGTAATAAACCACACCCACATTTTCATCGGAGATTTCCAGCTATAATTTTTATACTAGAAGTAAAAACACAGAACCTCTTTTGGTTATTTCACAAAAAATATATCCCCCATTCCCCTTTCTTTAATATTTATACTATTATCTTCCTTAAATAATGTTATTATTTTATTTTTAGTTAATCATTATATTAGGTTTAATGTGGTAACACCTAAGATATGAATTCATGGGTTCCATTGGAAAATAATGTCAGGTTGTATCATTCATTTGTTTTTTCTACCCATATCTTTATTATTTATTTTTTATCTTTAATAAGAAGGCTAGTAAAATCTTATATGTCTCTATATATATGTGTGTGTGTGTTGGGGGGGGGGTGATAAAATGTTTTTATAAATTTATTTTTTGTTTCACACATCTCATATTTTTTTTAAAAATTTACTGTCTTTTTTCTATTTTTATATTTTTGGGGAATTTTTTAGGTCAGAGTATTGAGGATTAAATTCTTTCTTTCTTAGAGGAAATTCCATACTGATTCTGAATATTTCAGGTATTTAAAGTAATTGAATATATATAATTAATTAGTTATTAATGTTACTTATTGCCCATAAATTTTGGGTTTTTATCTTAAAACTAGATTGTGAATGAATGAATTATTAGTGGGATAAGAATTATAGAATAGAGAATTAAGAATGTTGAACTTCTCCTTGATAAAAATAACAATTGTGAAAAATATAACCTTATAGGTCCAAAAAAAATTAAATTTATATATATATATTTAAACTAGAGTAAAATGTTAATTGGTGAACCAACATGATGTTCTAATACATTTCAGCACAGAAAAAAAAAGAAATGATAATTATAAAAAATGAATGGATTTATCATAGTGGAATATTGAAATACAATGAATAAAGGGATAATTGACATATAATATTTAAATTTGTTTTTATCAAGGATATAATAAATGGATCTTTGGTTTGAAGAGCTTTGGGAAGGGGAATATATGAAAGTTCCCCTTGTTAAAAAGTTAATTCTAGTAAATTCCATTCTATTCACAATCCTAAAACATGAAATATTTTATAATTTAAAAATAATATAATGGATAATACATTTATAGGATGTATTATATTTTACATAATGAATGAATTTTTTATTCTCCATTTTTCTTGTTTTTATGCGTGAACATACTCTGGTTGATTCTTTTTGTTTGTAGAATTTATTTAATCATTCAGATGTGCAATGGTTGATAGTGGTGGATTGAGGAAGCATTTAATCTAACATATTTTATTATATAATACAATGTTTTTATTTAAAAATTGGTTTTAGTTTATGGTTAATTATAAATTTTCCATGTTTTAGTGAAAAAATTAGCTTAGTTGAAAAAATGGTATCATTATGTGTTTTTATCTATTTTAATTTTCTTTTATATTATGGCTATAAAATTTTATAAACTAATAAAATATGTTATGTTTTTTTTGTAGAGTTATTTGTTTATTGAGATACATTTTATTTAACTAGAGAAAGTTTAGAATTAAATGTATGGAGGACTAAAATGAGATCTATATTTAGGGAAAAAAATATATGAAATATTATGGATATATTAAAATAAAAATCCATATCACATAAATTTTAGAACCCATTGATATGGAATTTTTCAAGTAAATAGAGAAAATTTAATGGAATATTTTCTTATATTTGTATCCAATTGAGAATTAGGTTTCTCCATTGTTATTAATGCATGGAAATACATCACATTCAAATATTAACAATATCTTGGTTTGAAAAGTTTTCTCAAGTCATTCGATCATAAAATATTAGAATCTAGTCCCAAAAAACATCAATTTTGACGTAGGATGTGTATAAAAGTGGCTAAAAATTTACAATAATATGAACGTTCTTTATTCCTTGATTTACTATTCCAACCACTTGAAATATTTAAAAGGGTGATTTCTCGAGAGAAAATGAGCCACCCTATTCCTATAAATCTTTACCTCATCACCCCTTCAAGGAGTTAACAATTTTAGTCCACCATTTTCTATATATTTGTAAGGTTTTTATAATATAATAATTTTTTATAATTTTAATATATTTTAGTCTTATTTTTCTTTCAATTATATTTTTTTGTATTTTTTCCACAACCACACTTTTCCATCAGTATAAAAATGGATAACCATGATTGGTGATGGTTTGAAGGAATGTAGCAGTAGTTTATTGATTTATTACACATCTATATCTTTCTTTATTTTATTATATGAAATTATATGATGTAAATATATATTTTGATTTTTTGTTACCCAATTTTCTTCATCACCTAATAACTATTTTCCATTAAAATATATTCATTAACACCCTTACATGATTCATGCATGTGTTGGAGTATGAATTGAATAATTTTGGTTGGTGAAGAGTTATTTTAGTGAGATTTAGGAAAAAAAATTACCTTCATGTATATTTTTATGTGTTGGGTAGTTACAATTTTATTTTTATAGTTTGGTGTGATAGGCCATATTGAGTTCAATATTGGGATTCATTTAAAAAAAAGATGATAAATTTATTGTTGACTCCATAGAGAATGTTAAATATCATTAAAGCCTAATTATGAACTATCTTTTCCTTTTTCTTTTTAAATTTATATATATGAATATGAGATAAATTTCATAATATTTCCAATGTTATATATTTTAAATTAATTTTACATTGAAAATGGGATAACCATTTGTATAATTGAGTTCCTTGAGAGATCGATGTAAGGGTGCATATAATATTTTATTAGTGGTAAATAAAAATATTGACTTGGGATCTTCAATAAATCCCTAATAATTAGAATTCAAGTGATGTGGATTATAATTTGAGATTTTCTTTGATGATGGTTATACCATTCCTTCATGTAAGTGAAGTATAGTCACCCTTACTAGGTCAAAGTAGGCATTAAATTACATTATGATGGACTCCATTATAGTGATTTTGAAGGGGATTTTTACATAAAAAGTATTAAAAAATATAAGTTTTTTTAGTTATTTATTATTTATATCATTATACAAAAAAATATGTATAATTATGAAGATACTCCAAGGAGGTTTGAAGATAGTAATGTGTAATTTCATGTCGTTTGTGTCCAAGTTAGGTGAGTGAACATGATTGGTGGGATGCTTATCCCTCTTGATTTGGTATTCTCTTTTGGTGTTGAACTAGGATCATGGGTGCATTAATATTATTTGGAATGATTCATGAGTCATGGGTGATCATATAGCTGTATTTAGAATGAATGATATTTTGTAGGAAGTAGGATGAGATGATATTGAGTGAGGGAATAATTAGTGGGTTTGAAAAAGGAGAATAGGTTCATTAGGATGTGACTCTTATGAGTGTGATTCAATTTATATAATATTTTATTAAGGTAGTGTTCACCCATTGGGTTTATATGACATTGAGTAGGATGGCGGGGGAGAACATATTAATGGGTTCTTGGTTTTTCAATATACCGTGGGAAAATTTGAGATAGGTTCGTTTGGATTTTTATGAAGAGCCATGATTCATGATGGGGATGAACCATGGTTATGCATTTCTCTCATTAGGATAAGGATATTTGTGTAGCCATGTGCACCTATAGGACTAAAGGGTTTGATGGGGTAATTGTGGGAATGCATTATGAGGGTCTCATTTGTAATGGGAGGTGTTTCCAGTAAAATGGATCACTATTTGTGTTTCTAGGGATGGGTGAGCATGGTATGGATTTAATGGAATGCATTTAATGTTAATATCCATATTTATACTGTAAAGTAAGATTTTAATGGATGAAATGTCATGGAGGTAACACCATTATTAAGTATAGGGGGATATCTTTATTTGGATCAATGTTAGAAACTATTGAGCATAGAGATCCAAGTGATCCTAGAATTGGTGAGGATTGATGTTTTGTGTAGGCACTCACGTATTAGTGACATGGTCATATCTATTCATTACATTCGATAATGGGTGGTGGGTTGTTTATAGTATTTTTTTTTGATTGAACATGATATGAAAAGGATACTTTAAAGGTGAGGAAAATTAAATCAATTCATTATGTATGAAACTTTTGTTGGTTGGTTCATTGATGTCTTGAGACTGTCAAATGATGGATCAGGAAACACTAGTATGATGGTGCGAGATAGATCTTTAGTTATGTAGTTCTTTCATAAACACTATTATTTTAATTTTTATGTGGTTTCAAGTGGAGTTTGTTTAGTGGAATCAAACGAGCTATATAGTTGTTGTGACTATACACTGAATTAGACTGTTGGTGTGAAAGTGCATGTGGAGAGGGAATGATGGTTGTTTTGGCTAACTGATGATCTAATCATAGAATTAAACAAAGTGTTGTTTTTGAAAAATGGTGTGGGTTTTTTTATAATCAAATGATTCCTATTTGGATTTAATTCATTATGATTTGGTGAGGTGACACATTATCAGTGGGTGAAACCAATCATTATCAAATAATGGATTACTGAGGAGGGATGAATGATTATTTTTATAGAATTTGATCTGGTTTTCTTAAACCTACATCAATCATGTTTATGGACCATTAATGCACTATTTTGGTAGGAAATTCCTATGTTGGGGAGCACCATGGATCAAAATTAGTCATTCTGAATGCATTCTGATTAGGTGGAGAAATATATGATCAAGGATGAATCAATTGATAAAATAGTGGTTTCTTAGGATAGATAGTCATAGTGAATCATTGTATTCATATAGTAAGTAGTGATGAGTATGTAGCTGGATCTATGGTGAATAGGGTGACTACTTTTTTTTTGAGTTGTGTGGATGAAGAAAATTTAATATTTTGGTATTTAACATAGTGGGTTAGAGATGAATTTATGACTAGGGTTGGTTGGGATATTTTTTTCGAGGACTTCTGTGGCATCTCAAATATGGGAATTATTATAGCAGAGTTTCTTCAATGAATATCATTATTTAGGGTCATGATGTTTATAATGAAATTTTTATTTTTTGGTCTAGTAACAGGGGATGTTTTATGGGTTTGGGTTTTATTCTGGTTTTAGAGCATTGGAACACGTATATGAGACTTCTAGATATATACTATGATTTGAGAGGTATTTTGGGTTCTTGGGTGAGTGTTTGGACATTGTAAGGTAGCCTTGATGAAATTATATATTTTCCATAGTCCATGCTATGAACCATAGGTCTATTCATGAAGAAAAAATGTACATGCCTTAGGATTTTTACTAGATATATAGTCACACATTTAACCTTAGTTAACATCACAACTAGACTATTGTAATAGGTTTCATGGTTAATGCATTGGACCCTGAGAGCGTATGTGTCGTCAGGTCGTGAGGATATAAAGATTTTACTATGGTAGATGCTAGATAATATAGTGGTTTTTATGTGTGGTGAAATGCATTATGACCTATTATGGCCATTTACTGATAATTTTTTTTATATTATTAGGCTCTTTACTACGGAATTATTTCATTGGGATTAATATGGTCATGTGTTGAATTTTCCAAGAATAGGGGAATGTTACATTGTATACCTCATGGTCACTCCACCAATAATTCCTAGGAAATATTCAAAATGATTTAAGACCCATAATTTTAGTGTTTGGAACCTTGGGAGTTTTTGGATCATGGGTGTTAGGGGAGGTCTAATTTGATCATCCCACCACCTTTCTTCCCCCTATTAATTCTTTTACACGATATTATTTTGTGGTGATTCCATGGTGATTATTGACATGTCCTTATGTTGTTCATACATTTTGGGATCCTATTTTATGATTAAATTTTTAGTTTAACTTGTTCATTGATTCTAGAAAAAATTTCACAAGATCATGGTAAAAGAATCCAAATGCGATGGATCAGTTCTCCAACTTTCCAATAAGAGACCACTAATTGATAAACACATGATGTTGTTTTCAATTTTGATGATAAATAAATTCCATGTGATTTATTTGACATTATTTATCAATGGAATAATTTGAATAAATAATTATAAAGTGTTATAATTAACTTTGTTTTTGTTATATGATGTTATTGAATATTTTTAAATGACTAGGGATTAGAAAACACATAAATGGGCATGGTCGTGAGTGATCAGAGCATCATGAGGATGGTATCTCCATGCTTGAGGTTTGTGGTACCTATAATATAAACCTATATGATAATTTATGAATAATTTATATGCTTAATTAATGTATCATGGGACCAGGTGTGAGGTTTAGAGACAGGTAGTCATCCCAAAAAATATAAATGATGGCATTAAGACACCTCGAGTTAAAGCCCCTGATCCTTAACACTTGGTTAAATTTTGACCGCCCATCGATTATGTGTCAAATGGGAAGAGGTTCTAGTTAAACTAAAGAGATATATTAGTGAGGTTTTACGATTTTAGATGAGACATAGGTAGACTAGATTGGATCTATAGAGATATTCTAGATGGCATTATGGATATTGGACTGATGATGATATGTGAGATCATCATATGCCTCACACTAGGTGAACACACCCTTATAATGGTGGTCTAGAACATTAGATAGTCCCAGTATATGGATGTGTACTCTAGCACTATATAGGCTACGAAGGAGAGATTAGTACTCTATGAAATTATTTTAGATTAATCTTAATAGATATTCTAGTTGAGACCTAGGTGGTGGTTTAGGGAATTGATAATAGATTAGAATTTAGTTTCTAAGTGGATTGATGTGGGATAGTTTACAAAATTTATTGGATAGATGAGCCTGTATTTTATTAAAAGTTTGATGATATTTTTAATTCCCATTAAATCCATTTATAGAGTTATTCAATATCCTTTGGGGTCATTATAGATGATGAGTGTAGTTTAGAGAAAGTTAGAAAATATTAGGATGGGTCAGGAGAACCCTGGTGGATTCCCTACAGCGAGAGATAGGAATGCTAGAGGAACATGTAATTTTTTCATGTGTGATAAAGATGGGCTTGGTGAGTTTAGAATAAGGGGGTGGATTTATGGAGTGGTATATTTGGGTACAAGCCTAGGTCCAGAGATACAAATTCTTAGGTAATGGGTTGGTTTACTATGGAGTGGGATGTGGGTACTGTATATTATTTTACGTATGTTTTGACAATGTAGTTGAAAAAGGAAATGAATCTCATCATAGTCAATGAAAAATACCAATTCTAGGATAATCCTTGGGTGATATAGTGGTGTAAAGATGAAGTGTTCTTATATATGGTAAATTTCAATGTGGATGGTGAAAGATCCAAAGTATTGGCCCCACATTGAGTGATAAGGTGTTTGTAAACTCAAACCAAGAGTGATAAGGTAGTGGTGGTAATTTTATTTGATGTATTATCATGAATTAAAAAAAAATAGGGATGGTTTGATACCTGTGATAAAATTACCTTGAGGGGTAATTTTATGGTTGTTACTACCTTGGGTGAGAGGATAGGGGATGGAACATGAAATCAAACCGTTCTCTGGGTGATAATGTAGTGTTCAAGATAATGGGTATTCTTGAGAGAGAATACTAGTTTGGTTCTGATATCTTGGGTGGAACATAACTTGTGTGATTAGGTTGATGTTTGAAATGGACATGGGGACCTACCTTGAGTGATAAGGTATAGGTTTTTACATGATGCATGAACTTCCTTGAGTGATAATGTGTGGTCTATGACATATACGTATGACCAAAAAAAGCATCCTCAAGTACTATTTTGGGACATGATAATTATATAACAAATGTCTTCAAGAAAGAGCTATGTTTTTGGTATAGATTACTTTGGTAACTAGATAATATATTAAACTAAATAATGTATAATTGATTGATAGGGTGGCATGGTTGTCACTAAATAAATTTATGCAGATGGAATCATGGTGGCCTTTTAGTACACAACTTTTTGAGGTTCTTCTGTGGTTTTGTTTATTTATTTCACTTTAATTACTTGTGCATAAATTTATATCTAATTTAATATTATGGGATTTTAGAGAGACTATACTAATATATATCTCTCACACACTATAAAATAATCATAGTTCATATTTTGATGTTATTTTTTAGTTTAGGTATGAGCATATATGGGCATTGGATAGAGTTGGTTCTGCTCAATGGTGGATTTGAGACTTTATTGATGAGGCTATGTAATGTATGTAGAGCCACTTATGTATTTTATTTCATATATTTATATTATATTTATGTTATCCCTAGTGGGATATCAGTTGATGTTTAATTGTATGATTTTGTATGAGAATGTTGTTAATGAACTATGATTATTTATTTATGTGTATTCTAATGTTGACAGTGGATATTGTTTATTTATTTCTATTATTTTATTTCTCTAATTCGATTGAATAGTCTCCCTAATACTTGATTTAGTCCATATCTACTTATTGATATTTTTTTTAATAGAGGAATGTATTCCTGAAGTTTTTGGAACCTCAGTTGTGGCACTAATATATTGATTCTAACAAGGGAATCTAAAATTTCAACTCATATAGATATCATTTTACAAATTGTTTCAAATCCCTAATCTAGTGTAATAAAGAATAGAATATTGATGCTGTAAAATGATTCAATATATAAATCAACGGTGTTTTCAATTTTCTTCATACTTATTAATAATACATAGAATCATGATTTTTGAACATTTTCAAATATAGACTATTTTGGTGATGTTATAGACCAAATTCCCACTATTTGTGGTACATTTTTCATTAAAAGAAAATATGTGTTTTTTGAGTAAAAAGTTTTAAAGAAATTTGTTGAGAAATTTAGAGGGGGAATATATCATAAATACTAAATAATTAACTAAACATATGAGGATAAAGAAATAGTCAAAGATATTGGTGAAGAAGTGAAATAGAAAATAGTAATATTGTGTTATAATAAAAGTTTGACTGAGATTAAATAATCACATACAACACTATCATACCAATAATATTATGATCAGATATAACTTTTAAATATAAAATTTTAAGCATGGTATGATCAATATTATAGACATTTTCCCTAATAAACATATATTAAAAAATCATTACTACTGTTGGATGTACCATTAGCTTTGAATCATCAATTTAATATGGGAGTTAAACCACCATACCTGGATGATTATGTTATTATATTACCCTTGTCAATTTTATCTATTTATTTATATTGTGTTTTCTGTAAGTATATTTATATTTAGGATTATTTTCAATGGGGTAAAATGAATAAATAATAAAATTTAATGGGAAGCAATGAATAATGGCAATGTTTCCAATAATTTTGTTTTAGTGATGAGATTATCTCATCAGTATGGGGTATATATGAGGAATTTCATGTAGATATATGGTCCAATAGGAATGAAATTTGAATTATCTTGAGGAAAGGGGGATTCATAGAACATAAAATTACATGGGGCAGAGAATTATATGTTACAAATGTTTTTTATACATCATAAATTCACATAGACTCAGAGTCATTAATGAGATATTTATTTTCATTTGGAAGAAGTAAATTTTTTTAGCAAAATTAAAATTCACATTATATTTCTAGAACCCCAAAGTTGGATATTTTTTATGTTATGGTATATGATCTAAATATTGATATTATATTTTTTATGAATTCATTATCATATTATTATTTTATAGTTCATTTAAGAGTTGTGAAGGTGGGGAGATATTCTTTAACAAAATATTTCATTATGAATATGGTTATAGTGGCTTCATCATATGAACTAAAATAATAGTAAGACAAATCTTTTTTATGAAATATAATTAAAGATAGTTTTGTTTTTATGGAGAAAGGATTAATTTTTAGCATATTTTTTGATGCGTTGTGGGAGTTTATAGAAAAAATTAGTGGAATGGATAGATTTTCAAGTATCACATATGTGAATGTATAAGAAATTTATAACAACCAATTCATGAATGTGGTGTACTATAACGAATAAATATTATTATGTATGTAATTTTTAAAGGATTGGAAGAAGTGGTTTGTGAACAAAAAATTAGTCATTATGAGAACCCATGTATGATTTCAGTGAAAGAATGATTAAAATGGAAGATATATCATATATGAGCTACATTATACCAAAAATAGGTGAGTCATGTAGGACCTTATATACCAAAAATATAATAGAGAATAATTTATAATTACTTAGTATTGTTCCTATGTAGACTATATTTAAAAATTATCATTCTTGAATTCGTTCAGTGAAAAGTGGTTAACATAATTGTTGAAATGTTACTTCATTACAATGGGATTTTTCTAGGGGACTTTTCATATTAATACCCTATTTTTCAACTAATTATGGGTAGATAAAAATGAAAATATGATAAAAAAATAAATTTTAAAATATATAGATGTCACTGGAATAGAATATAGTATGAAAAGACATATTTCTCATGAAGTAGGACGATATAAGAGTATAATTATTCTTAGTTCACAAGGCATGGTAATATGAATTAGTTCATGAAGGGGGGTTATGTGAATCAGTTTGTGAAGAGAAATTAATAAAGATAAGTATCACAATTTTGTTTATAAAGGGGACATCAATGAAGTAGTTGATGAAGCTATCCATGAATGGGTAGTTTTGTGAAGGATTTCTACATAGGTATTATAAAAATAATAGTTATATGCGAGGGATTTAATTTGGTGAAAAATGTACCACATGGGTTATATTAATATATTTCTGTATGTTTTCTTATAAGGATTTGGGAACATATTAAATAATCATATTCTACATATAATAATTAAAATCAATGAACACATTCCCAATTATTTGTAGTTTAACTATATTTTGATGAACTTAGTAGTCATCCGTCCAATGTACTTCTCAAAGGAAGAGTCAGTATAAATGATCCAAGGGTGTTAGCATGATATTCCTTGAACATAATCATAAAGGTAGTGATATTATCATGGATTGGTAGTGATAGAAGATTATATCTGTCAAACTAGTAAAGAATAGTGGATTTTAGTACAACAATATAGTTCTGTCTATATTATCCTTGAACCAGTCCTTAGCATAGAACCTTGTAAATTAATTTTGGTTTTTTATAATTTCATAATATTTAATAAAGGAAGATATTAGATTAACAAATAAAGGTCTAACATATTATTAATAATGTGGGAATAAAAAAAATATAACAAAAAAAACTCAAAAACTGATTCTCCACCGTTTTAAGTTTATCTAAATTTTTAATAAATGATTTTCCATTTTATATTTTTGGGTATGATTCTCAATTAGGGAATTACCAATATATGATATTATAATTAAAATAAAAATTTGATTATATATATACCATTAAAGGAATAAAAATATGTTATGTCATAAGATTATGTTTTATGATGTGGTCACTATAATAAAGGTAATTTTAGTTGTAAATATGATTTAAGTAAAAACATAGTGCATCTATATGAATTAACTTTATGATATAAAGTATATTACATCAAAAAAAAAGTTAAAAATGTAATACACAAGTTCAAAACTAAAATTATATAAGAGTGTCAACATAACAATCTAAGATAGTGAGAGAAATATAGTCTTATATAATTTTAAGGCATACGATACATATGTAGATGAAATAAGATAAAATTATATGAGATTTTTTAAAAAAAGGATTAATATACAAAAAGTACATAAAAAATATCTAAATTCTATGCGAGGTCATATTTATAATCATCGAGTTAGGTGATATATTATTCAAATAAAATTATGACTCATTTCTTATAAGGAAGTTGTAAATGGAAAATCATATAAAATATATGCAAGTTGATATAAATTGAGATATAAATTCCATGAACCATAGTCATGATTGCGTGCTGGTTGTATCACCATTTAATATAAATACCATAAAATCGAAATGTGTAGTCAAGAAATAGTTGTACATGGATTGTTTAAAAAACCTATAGAGAATGATAGTTTGTTAATGGTTTAAGTAATTTAAAGATATTTATAGGGGTTAAACACTTACACCATGATGCTAAACTTTATTTCAATTCATACATCCAAATAAGTATACTATAGTTAATATATGAAATCTTTATGGTCATATTTTTAGATTAATGGTATAATTAAATCAAGTAATAATTAGTTTTCCATGTGTCTATAAAAGAATACAGGTATTCCATAGTTTTCCAAGATGTTTATTTTATTAATATATTAAAAATTGATACTAGACATATATTTAGTTAAGACTATGTGTAATAACTTTTTCAAAGAATGAATTAATGTAATAATTCATGTTCTAGTGAAATTTATCAATTAATATTGATATTTGGATTTCTGGGACCAATTCAATGTAATAAAGTAGATATTGCATTGAAAAATAAAGATTGAATAATTAAAAAGAGAAATAGTTCATGGGTTATAATGAATAAATATTTCCAAGATGATGTGTTTATAAAACATTAAGATATTAAGATGATGAGTATAACACTATATACTTTAGGGATAGTATCTATCAAATATTCCATGTTATGTACTAGATTTGATATTTTCTATACATAATAAATGGTTAAAGAATATAAAATAACTCTATATAAATAGAATTTATAAATAATCAAAACTATCTAATGGAATATGAAAATTTATTGGGGATAAATTCCACTTATATGAAGAGTAAAGGAGTTTAATTATCAAAACTTTGACCCAAACTAAAATTTATATAGATAAATATAATCCACTATAATATCTAATAGGAAAATTTACTAAGATAGTATCATTGTTTCTAGTGGTATCCAATTAATGAAAGCTAAATATGTTATGGTATTTGATATATCGATTGAAATAGTTTAAATATGAGTTATTTTCCCTGATATCGGTGTTGTTTTAAGTATGGGAAATTTTATCACTATGCATGTTATGTTAACAAATTACTAGTTACACCACTAATGATTTTAGGTTACAATTATGTAAAAAGGTACACAATTTGGATATATCATCACATAGTTAATTTTATAGAAGGTGGTTAATTCATAGATTATAGAGTAGGAAAGGAGAAAAATGTATTAAACCCTATGAATAAATTCATGAAATAGTATAAATTTACTTTTTTATGTGATAGATAAACAATTTAGAATCATTATCATTTTTATTTAATGCGTGTAGAAGTTTTGTGAGTGTATTCCCAAGATCCAACTAAAAAACACACTTTTTGATCACACCATCATGCACACAATTATATAAAGGCTTAATTCAAACATTAAATTATTATATGATAATTTAATTACATACAATATAATGTAATTTAATTATATTAAATAACATATCAAAAGTTTATTTTAGTTTTCAATGATAATGGGAACCTCGAGATACTTTGATAGTTATATATAATATCTTTCATATAGTCTAGAGATTTCATATTTATGTGACCCAAATGATGTTTAATTATCCTTTTTGGGGGGTTCAAAATTGTTGATAATTCAAAGGATGTTCTCACTTAGTGATCTCAAGTATTGATGATTATAAGGACTAACCCAAATATAAGAACACTATATGTTTTGGTTGTCATTTGGTGTTATGATATATGAGCATGCGTATTAGTCCCTTGAATTGGTATCATGAAAACCATGTATCACTAAATTATATACATTAATGTATGATTAAAACCATTACACTTTATGTTTTTTATAAGGTATATTGGTTCAGGTGTGTCACTGGTGGAATAACATTTATGGAATAATTAAAAAGAGAACTTGGATTATATGTATGCAGAAAATATATCTTTGACTATTTTAATGGAATGGTAGTTCCTTGAATTAATGAATGTCCATGATTAATGAATGAAAGAATTTTTAAATATTCATCAAAATAAAATAAATCGCAAATTGTAGAAGAAAAAATAATACATACCTCTTGATATTATATTAGAACATACATTGATTATATTATAAATTTAGTGTTCATGGAAGGTTATCCTAGCTATAACTTATCATTATCTATTTAGGGGTCATAATGTATTTCTAAATAGTTCTCATTTAATATGTGTATGAATATCTATTATTTTCAAATTTTCCTAGTAGTTTAAATAAAAATTGTACAAATATTTTATAAAGATTATTATAAATTAGAGTTTATGATAACGTTTGAACCACATTCATTAACTACTAAATATTAAAGTGTGATAAATCACATGTAAATGAATAATTAAGTTAAAATATTTATTATAAATATTTAGAACAATTATAATTAAATTTATTTACTATAGTATTTAAATGTTATTTAAGTAAAAATAATAATAAGAGAAACATAGTTTTTAAATGAATATTATTTATTCAATGTACATCAGACACATTTGAGTGGAATATGTCAAGATAGTGTCTTGAAAATATATATATGAAATTTTAAAAAATAATAATTTATTGATGAAATATAAATGACACATTGATGGATGATAAGTATATTTCATGCATATATTTTAGATTGTTTTTTGTATATAATTTTTTGTTTTAATGAATAATCATCCCAATTTGGGAGAAAATTAACTTGTTATTTGTTTTATGAAAGGAAATGATGAATCATTGAAAATGGAATAAAAAGGGGTGAAATTATTTACTGAAGGACCATTCATGCCGCTTCACTTCACTAGAAATGTGACACTAGATTTTTGAAGATGAACCAGAGCTAGAAACTGAAGCAGAACATTTACACATCTTGTAATACCATTACAAGTTGTGATATATTTAAATGGAATTTTCTATGGAGGACAAGTCATGACTACATATCATGTCATGAAAGGTAGTTTCACATCGTGTAACTTCATTACATGAAGTGAAATTTTCTGAAACAAATTTTTGGAGAAGATTTTGCTGAGATTTGCGATGGCAGAAATTTGAGGGATTACACATCATGTAACCTAGTTAAATGTCATGACTCTGTTGATGTGATGAAAAATAAATTCAATAGTACAAAGATTTTATGGGAAATAATATAAAATGATCCCTCGTTCACACTTCCAAGACAATATAGGACCACTAGGAGCAAGTTCAATCCCAATAGAGGCTAAAGAACATAGAGTAACGATCTGGGGTCCCACTTCACCACCGTTCTTCACACAATTTCTTCTTTGGATTCCTATGATGATCATTCTCATCATTCCTAGAATGAGTGAGAAGTCTTATTAGTGCCGAGTGATGTGACTGTAAGGGGATGTGTTTCTAGGTACCATTTTAGCTATTAATCATTTTTTGAATTTCTGCAAACTGTTTATTTAATTCAAATGTTTTTTGCAATTACATGATCATTTCTTGTGAAATGAGTAGTTTTATTTCATTTCATCAATTTATCACCCTAGTTTGTGTATAAAGATTACACAGTCTAGGCCTATTATGTTTAAATATGGGTTTAGGATACCTAGGTTTTTATTTTCACTAAGTTCATGACTATTACAAAGGTGAAATCACATGATTTGGGCAGGATAAGTAGACCAAGGATCCCTACTGACCCAATTCCGACACCCAACCAAATAAACCCATATCAATTAAATCCCTAGCACATGAACCTAAAAATCCCTGTACCTGGCATGCCTCCCATATTTTTTCAAATCCAATCCCTACTATTTACTTTTCATTCTTCTTCCAAACTAACAACCAATTTAAATTTCAATTTCCTTAATTAATTTAGAACATACGGGCTATCTATGTGGGTTTGACACTCTGGTTTACTATGTAATACCTTTTAGTTCATGTTTATTAGTCTTAATAAATTACTAAATTTTTTTAGGCCTATAGGAATTCAATACGCCCTATGGGTTATCAACCACCCACATAAAATCATTAGTTTTCTACAGGGATAGCCAAATATAATTTTTTAAAAAGAATAAAATAATGAAACTTACCAAAAATGTTTAATAATATGTGTGGTTGTAGTCAAACCACTCTTATGGTGAAATTATGTTTTTGGAATTCAAAATAAGACAAGTTTTATTTAATTGATTTCTGAGAAATGGAGAGATAATGTATATTTGTCTTTAGATTTTACAAAATTGAGAAAGAGGGAGAATTAAAATTTTATATTTTAAAAGTAGTTGGAATACATGTAAGTGTTTCATAGTTTTTAGGGTTTGGGTGAAAAACGAATTATAAATTAAAATTATTTGTTCATCATTTGTGTTGGAGTTGAAATGATGTAGATATAATGGTTATGGTATCCCATCCATGATGTGAGAATCACCCTTTTCAAATTGTATGATATTTAGTTTATCGCCAAATTAGATTTTTCTTGATTCCATTTTTAAAACTAATTTCATTAGAATATTCAATGGCTGGGAAATAGTTTAGGTGAATTAGTTGGGGAAATTGAAGCAATAACATTACATATTTATACACAGTGGTTAAGATATAAGAATTGAAAATAGATTGGAATTTGAGATATAAAATAGTAGAAACCTAAAGCACGAATAAAGAAATTGAATTCTAACACACCTACACCATTTGTCTATATCACCAAAGATCATGGTGGGAGTTACACCCTCATTATATTAATTATTTAGTAGGAGGGAAATATAATCTTAAAATAAAACATGAATGAAAACTAATATAAAGACCATTATAGGAATATAGAGAAAAATACCATTTGAGGATTTATTCTCTAGAGAGATCGCTAAAGAAATAGCTTGAGTATTTATTTATAGAACTTCTGGGGGCTCTTGTTTGATTTAATTCAATTTCAATATGTTTATAAAATAGGCCTTAGGAAATCATAGTGTTTAATGTCATTCCAAATCATAAATAGGAGCCTAACATTGAATTCCACATCAATGAAATTGAATCTTAGAAATTATAGATACTTTGATGTCATGAAAGATTTATTCACACTGTGAAAGTCATAAGAATTTAATTTTTAATATCTTTTAATTTCTTGAGTTCACACATTGTATTCCATTCACATATTAAATGTTATTCATGATGTTAATTCCATTATTCCAGTATTTTAAACCTTGTTTCATATAGATTATATAGTTTTGACCACCATAAGTATCTTATGACCATCCTATTACATGGAAAGCCTTATATTAGTGTAAATATTGTTCCATTTTGGATAATGTTATTCATTTCCAATTTTTTTTTGATTAAAACAGGAAACATTAATGACTAAAATCAGCAGAAGTACATGTGAAAATCCATGAAGGGAAATTGTCCAGTAAGAGCTGGTTGAAATCGAAAGGGCCTGAGGCTGCAAGATGATGGGCCACATTGTTCCCTTCCCTTTTAGTAAAGGATAAGGTGCATAAAGAGAAGAATTGGAAAAGTGAGAGAATCATCCTGATGATAATTCCAAAAGACTGTAGCCCACCATCGTTGTGGTTAATAGCCTTGATCACGGAATGGAAGTCAGACTCAACAATGATATCAATCCATCCCCATTCTAAGGTGAGAGACATGCTGAAAAGGAGGGCCATGGCCTCAGCAACTGTAGTTTCCTAGAAAGCCTGATGTGGTTCATAGTTTGCAGCATGGATTTTCCCCAGATGATTTCGGGCTAGGAGGCCCAGAGCAACAAGCCCAACCTTTGGGAGCGACACGTCCACATTAATCTTAAGAGTCCTTTCCATTTGGGGATTCCAATGAGGGGGGAAGGGTAGGGTAAAACCTGGCATAAAGTGTCCATTTTTGTCTTTCCAACCCTTAATCCAAGAGGTGGCCCGTTCAATCCATAATTCAGGAGGTTTTTGGGCTAGATGAAAAACTGCATCGTTGCGCCAGACCCAAATAATCCATGCCAGAGTGCAAAGTGAACCTGAAGAAGCAAAGGAAAAAGAGGAGAACCAATGCATTAGAAGATCAGGTAGGTTAGAGGACGATGCCATTGAAGCGGCCGAAGCCGGGCCCCATTTAGTCCAAATGTGGTTAGCTCCCAGAAAATGAATGATGGCGTGCAAAGGAGTTTCTGGAATGTTCGTGTAGAAGGGGAAAAAGGCAGTACTGGCCATATGGTGGTAAGAGAGGATGCTCATGGATGGGAGAGTACCCGTGTAGATCTGACACCAAAATTGGTGTACTTTAGGGGGAACGTCAAGCTTCCAAATCAAATTCCACGATCCCTCATCCCGACCGACTGAGTGGCTGCCAAGAGCTAGTCTGTAACCGGACCTCACCGTGTACTCGCCTAAGATATTATTGATCTAGAAAAGCTGGTTGGGGCCTGTTCCAGGGACCCATGGAATGATAAGGATAATTATTTGTTCCCTTTCATTGATCCAATCATGTTTTTTTTCCAGACACCACCCCGGTCCCTGGTCGGAGAGGACGCAACTGACAGTGGCATTTTCAAGTCCTGGTTGGATTGGGGATATAGCCCGCCTACCATACTTTTTGATAATCCAAGGATCAGTCCAGATATTTACTGATGAGCCAGACCCAATCCTCTATCCTAGACCTATTTCTTGATGATTTTTATCCCCCTATATGCTTCTACAATGGAAGATGGGGTGGGGACCAAGAGAGGAAGCATGCAAGTCCATGTGGGGAAAGTACTTAGCCCGGAGAACCTATGCACAAAGAGATGATGGATGGTTAAGAAGGCGCCATCCTTTCTTGGACAACAGTGCATCATTGAAGAGATGCAGATTCCGGAAACCCATCCCTCCTTCTGATTTGGATTTGCAGAGTTTCTCCCAGGCCAACCAGTGGGGGTGATTCCTTCCATCATTCTTCCCCCACCAGAAATTGGTAGTGCGTGTGTGGATCTGGTCGATGATGAATGTCGGGAGATTAAATAGGGACATAAAGTAGCTGGGGGTGGACTGGATAACGACTTTCTTGAGGGTCTCTTTGCCTGCATTAGAGATTCATTTAGGGGACCAGCCAAGAATGTTTTTCTCGATCCTGTCCACAAGAGATGTGAAGATTTCTTTTTTGGATCTTCCAATCACCGTGGGAAGCCCAAGGTACTTCGGATGCTTCACAACCATATGGATAGCAGCTGATGCTAAAAGGTCATACCTTTAAGAGAGAGGCACCCCAGCAGTAAAGGAGATTTCAGATTTTCTATGATTGATCAATTGGCCAGACACCCTCTCATACTATTGGATCACATGGCTGATCACCCGAAATTCATTAATTATTGCTCTGGAAAACAGAAGGCAATCATTGGCGAAGAAAATATGTGACACTGGTGGGATAACACGGCATAACTTCAACCCATGAATATATTTAGAGGCCACAACCCTGGAAAAAAGATTAGAAAACACATCAGCCACCAGTATGAAGAGAAAAGGGGAGAGGGGGTCTTCCTGGCGAAGGCCTCAAGATGGGGTGAATCCTCCGGTGAGATCCCCATTAACCTTGATTTTGAAGGATATGATCGGAGATGCAATCCATGACCATATCAGTCCATTTAGCGCAAAGACCCATTTTCAGCATGACTACATGAATGAAGTGACATTCCACTCTATTGTAGGCCTTGGTCATATCCAGTTTCCAGGCCATGGTTCCTCTTTCCACGGTGGAGCATGATTTCATTGAATGGAATAATTCATGGGACAAAATCGCACTATCAGTGATCAGTCTCTTGGCCA
The DNA here is from genome assembly GCA_963277665.1 of Viscum album. NCBI lineage: Eukaryota > Viridiplantae > Streptophyta > Magnoliopsida > Santalales > Viscaceae > Viscum > Viscum album. The sequence goes on along the minus strand of OY728161.1, from coordinate 1,242,215,766 downwards.
CAAAGTGATTTGATTCTCAAAGATAATATCAGGTAGCCAAGGTCACAAACGATTGACAATGATCATTGAGAAAAACTTGTACGAGACATTGCAAAGGCTGATAGGTCAAAAATAAAGGATCTCCAAAGGTTTCTTGATTTTGGGGAAAAGGAAAAGGATAGTTTCGTTGATGGAAGCAATTATAGTAGTCCCAGTCCAGATATTTTTCATCATGTTGCTGATGTCGGGATCGATAATGTGCCAGTATTATTTAAAGAAAAGGGCATGGAACCCATCCAGTCCCGGGGCCTAAGTGGGATGAATATGTTTAAGAGCCATAAATATCTCATCATCAGTCACATATTTGGTGAGATTTCTATTGATCTCATCAGTGATCACAGGTTGGATACAATCTTCCACCTCGACAGACATTCAAGTGGTTCCTGCAGTGAAGAGGTTCTGGAAATTGTATGTCAAGGCCTCGTGGATACCATTGGTGTCAGAAACATTTCTTCCATCGGGTTGTAAGATGCAAGTAATATAATTTTTCCTACACCTGGATGAGGCTTTTTGGTGAAAGAACCGGGTATTAGTGTCCCCTTATTTCTGAGTGGACTGCGCTGGGAGGCCGTGAAGGAGTGTCTGATCCAGTGACTTCCTTTTTGGATTGGGCCTGATTTGTGTGTGGCTGGATTTGGTCGGCTTTGCGTACTGGGAATTTTTTCCGGAGTTGTTTACAAGTTCCATTGCAAGGGTTCTAGGGCCGTGGGGTTCACTAGGGTTACAGTCTTTTGGAGAATTGCGTAATCTTTTTTGGTATTTCTATATGGATGCAGAACTTGTGAATCAATAGAAGAGGTTTTCCCTAACGGACAAAGAAAAGATGACCATAGAGGCATATAGAAACAAAGACACACTTTTGGAAAAGCACATGTCTCTGATCATGGTCGGAAAGTTCGTGGAAAACATTTCAGTAAATCATGGGGCTCTCAAAAACACTCTACAGAACATCTGGAAACTTGAAGCAGGAGTGGCTATCCGGGAAGCGGGGGTCAATCACTTCGTCTTTGAGTTCTTGAATGAGAGATATAGAGACACAATATTGCGGGGAAGACCATGGTCCTTTGATAACCAACTCCTCCTCATGGAACAGTTCAAAGGGGGGGTGGATGATATCCAATGTGTGAATTTAACCCTCTCCCCCTTCTGGATACGAATTAAAGGAATTCCCTTCCATGCCAGAAAGAAACGAATCATGAGAGAAGTCGAGGATAGTTTTTGTCACTTTCTTGACTGGGATAGCTCAGGCCTAATACAATGGGGACCCGACGTCCGGATCAAGGTGGAAATTGAAGTGTCAGTGCCTCTGATGAGGGGAATGTTCCTGAAAATCGAAGACACCAACATTTGGATATCATTAGCATTCGAGAAACTCCCAATATTCTGATTTTCCTGTGGTTGCCTTGGCCATCTAGAAAGAAAGTGAACCACTAAACATAAGAGTGGATTAGGTAACATTATCCTCCAATATGGCCCTTGGCTCCGTGCCAAATAGAATAAATATGCTATCATCCCTGAGGAGGAAAAACAAAAGGACCGTGACCGCCTCACGCTGGCACATACCAGTCAGGCAGAACCCATACTTGAAAAAGCCCAAATGCTAAGACCATTGGATTTCCCTAATGCTGGCCATCCCACTGAGAGAGATGCTGGAGTTCATTCATACCCCTTGAAGGACATGACTCAAACATATATTGAGTTGGTGACAACGCACAAAGAACCACCAATACACCGCTCAAATCCAATGATGATGCACACCAAACAACAAGATCTAGATCCTGACCCACAACCGGCCGCAACATGTGCTCTAACAATGGAGGAACATGGAATGATGTGGACTTCATTACTGGACCCAATTACTCATCGAACATGGAAAAGGGTGCAACGAGGAGAAAGTGATGGTACAATGGAAGACCCTATACCCAGGGACAGGAAAAGACATAATGAAATGGGCCACTCAGGGAGGAATCCCACCAAAAGGTGGAAAATGACATGCAGAGAAACCAGTCCATGAGAACCAAATGTGGTGGCAAGAGAGACCCAACGCCGCCTAGAGCAATGATTGCTTTATATTGGAACTATCGTGGGCTTGGAAACCCACGAACGGTTCGCATGCTTCAGCTCAATTGCGCTCAAAGTCACCTCGATATGGTTTTCATGTCCGAAACCATACTGTAAAATAAGAACACCAATGGTATTGCTGTGAAGTGCGGCTTCCATGGCTAATTTCTGGTTCCCAGACAAGGCCATTGTGGGGGCCTCTTTCTCCTTTGGAAGGACCGTATCGATGTCAAAATTTTATCCTTATCCTCGCACCATGTGGCAGCAACTATTCAAACAGACTCTCACCCACCCTCGACCTTTGTGGGATTATATGGCTGGCCATCCCATAATGATAAGGGGAAGTCATGGGATCTTTTGAGGAATCTGCGACATGACTTACCGAGCCCTATTCTCTTCGGAGGAGATTTCAATGAGATTGTGATCCATAAGGAAAAGAGGGGCGGAATCATTCGACCCTCAACTTCGATGTCAAACTTCAAGGACACAGTATCTAAGGCAGATCTGTTCGATCTGGGGTACACTGTTAATGCTTTTACTTGGTTCTGCGACAATACTGAAGGCACCTACGTCGTTGAGCGTCTTAATAGATTTTTGGGCTCTACTAATTGGATTAATCTATTTAGCATATTATATATCAGCCACCTGGCCCTTAACTGCTCGAACAACTGTCTAATTCTCATTGATTGCACACAAGGCGAATGAAATAGACAACTCAGCATTCCTTTAAGATTTGAGAGCTTTTGGGAAAAAGATCAGGAATGCGAAGAGGTGATCAAATCAAGCTGGAAAAGCACTCAAGTAGATATTTGCCTCAATATCCAATAGGCCACGTCTGATTTGAGGACTTGGAGCAATAATAATTTCCACATATTTTTTATCCATCCATATATGAAGAAATAATTATTCATATGAGTGAGAATGGTCTATTAATTTTACTAAAATCAGTGGATTTTATATTAGAATATATATACATTAAATGTTTATATCAAATCCCACTCTTCCACTTGAATATAGACTTAACCATCAGAATGGAATCTCAAAATACTATAATGTATTATAAAATTAAGGTTATTTAATCTCATTTTCAATATAATCAATTGATAAAATTTATAATTTAAATGTTCGAGTTTCACATGAAAAAATTTCATTATGCCCTCAATTTTTAATTAAATATGTAAATAAATTATTTTCTATTTACTGTTTTGAAATGGCCACACAATTTCAATATATAATTTTTATTTTACAATTCATTATTAATATGTATTCCATTTATAATTTGACACACTTTATTTTTTCCACTCTTCATTATGGTATCATGTGTATGTAAAATTAATCTCATACCCCAAGAACATGTCACTTACCATAGGCATTCAAGGAATCTAACATCTCAACCATGTAAAGATTGAGATAAAAGTTAATCACAAGGGATTCATCATTGGGTTTATATTACTCTAAGGATTAGGGAAGGTTGGTAGGTAAATTAAGTAAATCAAGTAAATATCCAAATGGTGGATATATTAAAGGTTTTTCTGATAATAAAAAATAGATCAATTGAAAATTTCTCACTATATAAAACACATATACCCTCCCCAAAACTAAATTAAATATCTAAACCTAGTGAAATATAATAAAAAATTCCCCAACTTGTATTTTTTTTCAAAAGGTGTGAACGTGAAAAATAACACATCCACCACCTAATCAAATATGATAAAAAGATCATCGGTATATAAATTGTTATTTTTTATACTCCCTTGACAAATTTTTTGTTTAAATGGTGTGTAGTGTATATAATGTATAAAAATCATGATAATATCCTAAAATATAAAAAACATTGTCCCACACACTTATCCATTTTTATATATATGTCAATTACACCGTGGAACCATCCCCCATTAAAATATGTTTAACAATCATAAAAAAATTTAGAGGATAGTAGGAGTGAATAAAATAGGTTTTTAATGAAGATCATTTCCTAAAAATGTTATTCAATGATTCTATGAGCTTAAAAAGGATTAATTTAAGGTGGTTCTAAGGATAAAAGTCTAATGAATAAAAATTCATCAATCATTTATTGTTAATCGATTCATTAATAGCTTTGATAATATTTTATACATTTTCTAAAGAGAGAAAATGTCTAAGTATATCTTGAAATATACTATAGAAATAATGGAAAAAATAGTTTTTTGATTTTCGCATTAATGAGAATGGAAGGTTTTGACTACTACTTGTGGAAATCTATATGGGTAATAAAACCAATTAATTAAAGTATCACAAATCCAATGTAAAACAATTCTCAGAATAATTTCATTTGAAAAAATCACCATGTTCCCCTAAATAATGATTTTTCATATCCAAAACCACATGATTATCTCTACTAATTCGTCACCCCATTTTTACCATTCAAAATTTTTGACAATGAAATTTAAAAAAAATGTCATGGTATTGATCTTAAGAAGTTTATATCTTCTAGACTTTTTATTAAATAAAGAATTAAATAATATATGAAATTTTTAATTAAAAGTCAAAAAAATATTAAATGTGTCGAATAAAATTTAAAAAATAAAGAATTTCTATTTTTAATCCATATTCGATGACACTTTGACTTTGGTTGAACATGTTATCTCTGCTCCTGGTTCATGACGTGAACCACTCTAATGATGTAAATTGAAATAATTTTTTTTTATTTTCAATATTATTCCTATTATGTGAATTTATTTCATGCCATTAATGGATCTTAAAATATAAATTTAATAAATTTAAAGATGTGAATCTGTTTCACAATGTCAGTTTGTTCTATATATTCTTGTCATGATACCTAAAATTTTCCACATCTTAGACTTAAATAATTAAAAAAAACTAATGAAAGTACATGAAATTTAAAATAATACTTGAAATATCATGGGGAGAGTGAATACACCTAAAAATAGAAAAAATAAAACTCCCAAAGGATTGGGTTTCTACCCAGAAGATATTTTTTTCAACATCTTTGGCTCGATATTATGTCTTTCATCTCATGTGATGGATGATTTAAAAGGTTTTACCAAGACGAGATCCACGAATGGTCATAGATTTATCATGTCCATGTATGTCTCCCCATTTACTTTTTCTTTATTAACTCTTACCACTTGCATAAATTTCTTAATTTCTATATGGATGATACACTATTACTTTTTAATACTTAAAAATTTAATGGAAGGACATATAAAATCCATACCCATTTGTCTCATTCAAACATAGTTGGATTTTCCTCGCCACTACTTTCAAAGGCATGGTCCGTTAGATTTCATTTCTTCTATTTAGTACTCTTTGTATACCATCTTTAATGATAATGTCCACCTAAAATAAATATTCAATTTTCGAAAAATCCTCAACAATAGGTATTCTATCATCTATTAGTTCATCATCATATCTCATTCCATAATTCTTCACCACCCATTTAATATCAAAACATAGATGTTCAATACCAACTATCAGACAGTGTTATCCACTTTGAATGTCCATCAAATCTCACAAGGTATATACAAAAGATATTTAAAAAAAATAATTCCTTTAATTTTCCTTTTCCACCACTGATAAATGCACTAGTAAGTAGAATTTTTCATCTTTTAATATGATGTAATCAGTGATCCCTTAGGGGTATTCTAATATTGAATCATCCATTCAGAATAAAACAATAGCATTTTTTAAATTCTCTATCCCAATTCTCATGAATGTATTCTATGACATGATGTTCATGTTGGAACCATGATCACACACTGATTGACCACTTTTTAGAACGAATAGGAATTAGAATTGAAAACGTACCTTGATCCTCTTGCTTCATCAGCAATTCAATCAATAACATAAATGATTCCTCTCATGTGAGTGGTTTGGTGCCTATTTATCCAGCTTCTTCTTACAAGTCACTAACTCTTTCATTAATTTAATTTTTGTCATCATGTTGGTGGTTCGATTTCAGCTTCTACTTCCACTTTATTCTTTTAAAAATACTATTCATTTTATTCTTGTACCTATCATTGTTTGGGATTATCATTATTGGGTTTCCCACTTCTCAGAGTAATGAACTTCAAATATATGTGTGAGTGCACATTAGGGTATCCTAGCAGTACTCTTCTTGGTATATCTCTAGGTTTGTATGGGATTTACACTAATTTATTTGTTATATTTCATAATACATCCTTCTGTTTTATTGAGTCTTCTATTATCCCTTTTATTAAAACCCTGGTTGTGGTCATAAATGTATCCAAGTTATCTTTCAATGCATTTATCTAAGTTGAACGTTAAGGACCATGGGGTTCATTTTTTAATTATTCCTTTGGCATTTTTAGTACTATTTTCCTTGTGGCTATTATATTTTGTACCACTAAATTGAATTCTTCTATTATAATTCACATAATTTTCATCTTCCAAATACATAAATTGGGGGATTTAAAGATCCATTATCATGTCAATATTCTTTTCCCTGTTTTATATTTTGGAAACTGTCTTGACATTGTCCACCATTTTGATTCCACTTAGTTTCATCCATTTCCTAGGCCGTTGATAGTTATTATATTCCATTTCATCATGCAGACTATAGTATTCCTCATATAACTTCTTTATCAACAACTCACTAGATAAAGAATTTAATATTCATCGTTTCCCTTATATGAAACCCTTATAATTTTTTTAGATTAGTAGTCATAGATATATACCATGATGATTGAATTTTATAATTAAATCCCCACAATATTCTTAATAAGAGTAAAATTAGTTATATTTAAATTGATTAAAATTATAATTATTTACCTATATATCTATGGAATAAAATTGATCGATGATAAGAGTGAGTATGTGTCTTGATATATAATACCATTCATTTATGGTATGGTCCAACAATAATTGGATCCATTTTATAGATCTCTCTTATAAATAAAAATGAGACATGCAATGACTTACTGCATCTCTTGAAGACTTGGAAAATAAAAAAGTTTCATAGGGCTCAAAGAAACCACCCATATGTGTGATTGAATATTCATGGGGTAGTCAACGAAGTTTATCAAATGCGAAATTATCTGAATGATCAATAGTTTAATTTTGAAGTGGTTTTTTATAATATGAAGCACTAGGATGGTCGGTTACAATCCTGTGCTTGATCACCATATATAATCTATGAGGGTTCACAGGCTTGGATATCATACTTTAACCACACTAGTAGAATAATATTTCTATAATTCTTCCATGTTTTATTTTACTTTACTCTTCTAAAAATGTTGTTCATTGTTAATATGTCAATCGAGGATATAGTTTCCTTTTCTAATGTATTGTAATTGAGAATTTAATGATTTAAAATCAAAAACATCATCCAGAAAATACCTATTACAAAAAATAAAAATAAAAAATAAAGTAGTATAATGAATTGAAATAAAAAAATAAAAACATTTAAACTTGTTTACAACCACCCCCGAAAAATGAAACTATATATTTGACCACCAGTAGAGTGTCCTTTGTTTCCCATGGGGAGAACAAAATTTATTAATTTTTAAAAAGACTCAAATAATTCATGTCACTAACAATCATATGTAAGTAGTATGTTCATTATTGAACCCATAGAGATGATAAAATTATGTTTTTTTTTAATTTTATAGAAAATATATTTTTGGATTTTATTTTGGAGAATGAGAGAGATAAATTATATTTGGGTTTTGATTTTAAGAAAGTAATAAAGAGTCAAAATGAATGTTTGATTTTAGAAAATGAGTTGGAATGAATGAAAGTGTTTGGTATATTTTAGGGTTTGGATGGAAATTGATTATGAAATTAAATTGATTTTTTAGGATTGGTGTCAGAGTTAATATGATATAGATCCAATGTCCATGGTATCCCCACATTGACATGTCAAACATCATGTTCAAATGTTAAGGAATTTTGAAATTTTTGAATCAATATTGACTTGATACTCTTTTTGAACCAAATTTTCCTTGACTATTCAATAATAAATAAACATTGTAGGGTGATTAGCTACACAATTGATGAAATAAAATTACCAATATTTACCCATTGGTCATGAGAAAAGAATAAGAATGGGGTTGGAATATAAAATTGAAATTGAGGTAACCCAGAGAATTAATAAAAAAATAAAAAACAAATGTACCTTTTTGATTTTTCTATATCACCCTAGCACATGGAACGGGATAATTAATCATTATATTAATGAGGTATTAAGAGGGTAGGAAAATAATAAAATAAAATATGAAATAAAATGGAGATGAAGACTAGAGGATGGCTCTACAGTGTAGTAACTCAACCCTGGATTTGCACTTTTGCTATATCCCTATAAGAAGAAACTTGATACACTATTTATAGTTCCTCATGGTTCTCAGGTTTGAGTTATTTCACCACTAGTTTGTCATAAAAGTAGTTTGATCCATTCATAGTGTTTCAGGACATTCTATGTATTAATTTGGAGTCATCCAATGAATTCCCTATAAAAAAATCCTAACTGAGAAAGTCTAGAAACATTCATGGGGTGATAGTTGGAGTCAACTGTGAATGTCATATGACCTACTCATTTTGATGGGTTTTCATGTCTTGAGTTCACTCCTTGTATTCCGTTCACATTATTAATTTTATTCCTGACATGAATTCCAATTTTACTTCATTTGAGCCATCATTTAATCTAGATTATTCATATATGACCCCTGAAATCTTATTATTTACATCAATCATCATGAAAATACTTCCTTCAGTTGAAATATTGATCTACTTAGGCTTCTATTTCTTATTTATATACATTTTCTGTATCCTTACACAGATGAAGATACCATTAAAAAAACCTGAAATAATGATTACTTAATCAACAAAAACCAATTTGTTTAATATTAAAATATTTATGCTTGAAATGTACATATCCCATACATAAAACATATAGAAAATAATTCATCTCATTTGGTTTGTTAATATATTTAATGTATCTATAAGCACCTAATGAAAATAAATGAAATGAAATCTAAACAGTATAAAAATAAATAGATTGAGGAATAGTTGACCATAGAAGTTCCATGAATTTTGAGTCCTCCACACATCACTCTGAATTTTATAGAGATGAAGTAGAAAGAATAATTAAATTTTTTCAATGTTACCTTAATGGATAATGCTTTTGTTCTCTAGGATATCTTGTGTTCTTTCTTGGGAACATTGATCTATTTTTATAAAAAAAACGAATTAAAATAAATGAACCATGATTAATTTTTCATTTGTGGATAATTTAAATGGATAATTTTTGGTCATTAAAAGCTCTGAATATCAAATGATGATCATATTTTATCAGGTTCAAGTTATTTAATCGAGTATTCATTCATGTTATTTTTATTTCTTTTAACATACATAATTCTATCATATGAATATATATATAAAAAATATAAAACATATATGTAAAATATTATTCTCTTTACATAATAACTTACCATAATATTATATAATGAATGTTCTAAATGCTTCCATAGTTCTTAGGTTCCTCTATCTTCACCATAATATATGAAAAACCTCAACTTCCACAAATATTTTTCAAAGAAATCCCCATAAATATCATTATTTTTATGTTTTTCTCACTCATATATAATTTTATAATCACATATGATTATTTGGTGAGGTATAAATTAGTAACATTAATCATTACATTTTTTTTTGAGGAATTTTCAATACATCATGATTTGAAAGTGTCATATGAGTCATGCTAGCAGGAAAATTAAACTCTCTCAAAAAAATGGTTGTGTACACCATTATAAAAAATAACCATAATTATGATCCATAAATTCCCATTCAATATCAATTTTCATGGTTTTAGGATATAACTATATGTTGAACATATCATTGAAATCCTACCAAGATAGAAATTTATATATATTCTTTATTATTCTATATACATGCACTAATTCTATCATGAACTTTATAATGTGAAAGTGGAAAAAATTACCCTGTAATTCATATTTGTCCAAAGTAAATAAACAATTAATTATACTTCTCAATTTCTTGGGGTCCCTAGTCATAATATAAATTTGGAGTTATTTTCTTAGAAATGCAATATATAGTATCCATTTTTTAATTTATAACGTTCCCATATTTGATAAATAGGTTTGAATTGTATGGTTACTATAATTATCATGAATCTGGTATATAAGAGGATTTAAATATATGAATTTTTTATAAATCCCACTATATTCTTTTCTAATCCCCTTAATGGAGGTATATTTCTAAAAAAACATGAAATGTAAAATTCCAAAAAAACATAATTTATTGATAGAAAATACATGAAATAACAAGAACAATCAACACAAATACATCATAAAGATCCTTATTAATAATAACATATGAATATTTAAAAAATTAATAAATGGTATTTGGTGATAAAATTGTAATCCAAAACAATAAAACAAAATTTTAATATATTAAATACATAATAATTCCTTGTAATTTTTCACATAGATATACTAAAAAATTGTTTTTCTAAGAATTATTTATAGGGTCACAAAGAATGATCAATTACAACCACAATATGGTTTTGAAACATATAGATTCTCAGAATTTCAACTTTTAAATATATAATTTCTCAAAAAAATGTGAATGCATTTATTATAAAATAGAATAACAGTGATCATAATCAAAATATAATAAAAATAACTACTAAAAAATTGATAAAAAAATATACTACCTTAAATTCCAAGGAAAATTAATCCACCATTAATATTTCTTTTCACAACTTCACAATAAGATATTGATCATTAATTATCCAATATTTGGTCTATTATGAATCCCCCCAAAAAAACTAAAATGTTTTCTATGATATATTTTTATGATGAACACCTAAAAATAATTTCAACCTAATTTTTTAGGTGATCAATATATGGCCTAAATAATTTTCATATTCTTCATAAGATATAAAAATGAAGAGGCTATCAAAAATACACTTTCAGAATTATTTTACCCTATAAATCTATGTAAAATGGAGCATCATATTTTATATTGAAAATAAGTAATGATGTATCCAAATGTTTGGATTCTATTCTTAATTATAAATATGTAACGAAATATAGAAAATCAAAGATTACAAAACCATCCAAACTAAGAGAAAATTAATTATTCACAAAAATAAAAAAATATATATAAATGACATATCAATGGTAGATTATAAAAAAAATAATAGACATGTTTGATGATGTATTATAAAAAACAGAATCCTAAAAAAATTATTAACATGATCAAACTATTAAAAGGGAAAACTCTATGTTACCCAGTGTTGCATCATATTCATCATCGTCACCATAAATCTCAAATAATAATTATGGAATGCCACTAATAAAAGAAAAATGATTCCTATTCCATAATCACTCTAAACTAAATCTATATACACACACAATAATATTTATATAGTGCGTGATTTTACACCTTTTTTGGATATAGTTTTGATATTATGAAAAAATATATTAAAAAAGACAAATTGACCATTTCAAAATAATAATTAAAATACCTTCATTTAATAATGATTAAAACACAAAAATATTAGAATAAAATCATTATTTTTCCTTATAAACCATTATTTTTTAAGTAAAATATTACAAATGGAATAGAATTTTTTTACCAATATTAAGAAAATTATCTTAAAGTGACACACATCATACACTAATTTAATAGGCTTAAGGAAACAATAATTAAATTTTTTATAATGGGACTGTCATGCTAGTATCATATTTTAATCTAAATATTGGACCCCATATAATACATCCTCAATGATAGGAAAGCATCAAAAACATGAATAATTAAAACTATAGATGCTAATAGTACTTTATCTATCCTGTGTGGATGAAATCACTAGTTTCACTTTTAGATATAAATGTATACTCATGGATGATTATTAAAATATATATACTGTAACATCAAAAAAAATCATTCATGTAACTCCCATGTTAGTGTCAAACACTCTTCAAATAAATAACACTATTCATACTTTCATAAAATATACATTAATATAGAATGACAAAATAACTATACCAACCAATACACTATAGAAATATTAGGAGTGTTTTCCTAACAAAAATATCATCTAAATTTCCCAATTTTTTATATATATCAAAATATACTGTAAATTTCTAAATTAGTTTTTTCAAAATAAAACACAATTTAATGAAAAATATTAGACTGTATTTATATCATACCAAACAAAAAATATATTTTACTAATAATCTTGTCACCCTGAAAAATATTCGAAGGGAATTAAAACACATGTTCCATGAAATATCCATTTTATAAAATTAATATATATCAAAATATAAATATATAACCTTATAAATTAATTAATGAGAATTTATATAACCATTAAATTGTTAAAATATTATTTAAAACAATCATACGGTAAAAGTCATGTCAAAAAAATTGAAAAAAATAATATCACATACCTTGAACAATGATATTTGGTATTCATTCTACAAAAAGGAGAAATTGGGGTTTGATTGGGAATAGGTACACATTTGAATGCAAAATAACTCATTCTAGACCGACAAAAACCATGAATTTGGACCCCATGTTATATAACTTTGAGAAAATGGATGTACATGGATAATGAAAAAATAATAGTGTAAAATAAATAGATCCATTGGTGTTACATTAATAATCTTATAATAATCATGGTAGAAGATCCAAATAAATAGAAAGGATAAGGGAAACTTGGAAAGAGTGTCTCATTGGGGACTCATAGTGTCCTAAAAAAACAATTAGAAAAATCATAGAATCAGTTATAAAAATTATAAAATTTATTATATTTTAAAAACTGCATGGCCTAAATATTTGGACTATATCACCATGCATGGGTGATGAAACAATAAATAAAATAATTTGTCTATGTATACTATCTAACTTATCCTTCATCAAAACCATGAAACTATTCCATTTAATATGTAAAATTTTATAGATTTTCTCTTTTATTTAATCATAACATTAGATAAATCAATGAAATAAATAAATAATAAAAAATATAACATTATCCTGATTATTATCATGTTTATTAGGGATATTTCTACACCAAAGTAATTTCAAGAATATCCATTAATCAAAAATATTACATAATTTTTTGTGTGGAAATATATGATGAAAAAATAATAGATGAGAATGTGGATATAAAAACAAAAATACCTCCTAAAACAAGACAATACTAAAGTATTGTTGATTTAATGTTTTAGATAGAAGTCAAATTGTATTATAAAATTCTCTATTAATCTCAAAAATGGTGAAAAATCAATATTCAATCCACAATATGATATGGATCCATTGGAATTAATATAAATAAGAGAATCAAATAATTGAATTTTGATATGAGAATAATATAATCTTCTATTTCACTTCAGAATAATATTTATTGTCTTTAATGATTAATAATAGTTAAATGAGGTCATTAATTGACTAAGGATATATAAAGTGTTTCAATAAAAATAAAAAATACTCATCAAATCAATTTAATTGTTTTTGGAAAAGCATCAAGGAGATCAATATTTATTAAAAAAATCATTTTTTATAGTTACATTATTTAAATTTATATAGATATACTATGTTGAATAAATCTTTATATATATGTAATGGAAAATATAAATTCATTTCAATTCCTATTCAGACAATTATTTTCCATTTTTATTTTTGGATTTAATTAATAAACTCAATTTGATCATATATTCAATTTTTTATATTTATTAAATACATCAGAATATAATATAAGATTTATAATTTTTGAAAACATCATTAAGGATGTTACTAAAAACCCAGAGAGATAAGTTTTTATATAAGATATTTGTAATGTGTGAATTTTTGATTTAATAGGATTCATTCAATGGTTATATTATCTCCAAGGAGGGTATAATTGTTATCTTATAAACATATAAAGTCATCAAATAATTTATAAAGGCTATCGATATAACATAATTATATAATTTCTTTTTTCATATAAAGTTACTACTTTTGTTTTTTTTGAAACATAACCCAATTAAGTAATTATTAAAAAAAGATAGCATATAAATTGGTCAAATTGCTATAGAAGACTGCTTTTTTAAAATTAATTATTTGATGAGTAGATGGATTGATATTGTGATATTGATTTTTTTACATAGTTAAAGAATGATTTTTAATAAACAATTATAAATCAACTAAAGTAAAATTAAATTTAATTATACAATGTAAAAAGGTTTTTACCTCTACATTATATTTGATAAAGAAACATGAATATGGTAATCTAACATGTAATTTCAAATTGATGGTGGTTATCATTTAATAAATAATATGGATGTACTTTTATCACAGATAGATATATGAAAAATATCTAGATTTAAATGTTTTATGTAAATATTCATATCAGAAGAACAAAACAAGAGGAAAAAGAGTTGAAGAGCATAAATCAAGGAATATGAATATGTTATGAACAAGAAACACATATAAAAAATGTAAATCAATACACTAATTAGGTGGGAATAAAAGAATATTATACATGATATGAATATATAATGATCTAATAATCAAGAATATAGTCATAACATATCAGTTAATCACAAGGTATGGTTAAATACGAAGCCTTTACAATGTAATTTTCTAATAGTCGTGAAAACATAAATTTAAAAAAATCAATGAGAGGAAAATGATATACATAAAATTATAAATTTTAAAAATATATAAATTTATTATAAATTACTAATGAAAATGTAATTTTAAGTTTTTAAAATATTATACATAAAATTTAGTGTTTTAGTATAAAATACCTTCATTAAAACATAGTAGAAATGATACACTGAAATCCATTTTCCATAATGCGAAACCATTAATTTTAATTTCAAAAAATAAATATCATATATTTTCTTGTATTATAGAAACATGTATATTATCATCTACAATCACATGATATATAAGATTTATAATATTCTAATGGAATTAATTTTCATAGAATTTTCATAATAAATTTTGATTCTCTGAATGGTTGTTATAATTTTTTCTTTGATCTGTAGTCTTCTACACCTAGGGTATTAAGTGAAGAAGATAAATGAGAGCCTAATTTTTTTTGTATCATATAATTTTGAATAATATAATAATGAAACACATAATATATAAATCCTAAACAACATTATTTATGCTAAATAGTCAAAATTTGGATCCTAAAAATTTCAAAATCATTCATACATGACTGAAGGATTTTATAATCATTTCATAATAATATAAATATTCTAAAAAATACTATTATTTGATTAATAGTGTAATGTTTGGACAACTATTTTAGATTTTTTATATGACATGGAAAATTACTATGATATAATAATGATGAGAAATAACCTAACCCCAAGTGCTATCATCTCATCTATCCACTTTCATTCAAAGAATCATGATGTCATGATCTTCAGTATAACCTATTTTACAAAATATTTTTTTTAAAAAAATAATATGATTATTTTTATAAATATCATATTTAACTATAATTGGAAAAAAATATAATTTCAATCACCAAATGCAACATTATTTGTAAAACCATATGAAAACCCATATAAACCTTATTTTGAGAACCTCTAAAAAACCTTTGGAGTAAATATCAAAATTCAATGAAATATATTTTTCAAAAAAATTTAACCACATTAAAGAAATCATATAGTGGGAAACCAAGGAAATTTCTATCATAAAAAATAATTCATAATTATATAATCCATAACTTTAAACATATATAATCGTCTAGAAAAAACATCAGTATTTCTCATTCTATTAAGGGATCTATAGTGATCACCATAAAATACATATATCTCAATATGTGTGTCGACTAGAAATATCATAGAAAATATTTATAATAATGTAACAACACTATATATTACATTTATAACCATTATACATGAGATATATCCATATATTATATCAAAATCATAGGTTCATGATCATACAATTATAGAAAGACTAAACAAATAATCACATCAAATGTAATTTATTCAACTAGATTGGAGTATAATATAAACCATATAAAAATTAATAATCACACTATATATAACTTAAATTTTTATTTTTCAACACTTCAATTGTCAATATGAATTATTATAAATGATATCATAGTTTTTATATGAGATGAAAAAACCCATATTTGGTGAAACACATCTTACGAAAAAATCACTAATATACCCAAACACTCTCTGATTAAATCTACATCACTATGGAAATTAAAAATGTATAAAATATAAAGATACCTATAGAGACATAAATTTTTAACTTGTGCTTCATTTTTCGGTGTTTATATACTTTCAGATGTTATAGGGGAAGATAATGATCTTGAGTTGAAAATGAGAAAAATTTCTACATAATGTAAAATAATTTTCCTCAAACCGTCATTATATCCTGATATGTTTATAGTTTGGATGGTTTTTTAAATTTATTACATAGGATGGAAAGTGATAACATTGGCCAATATATTTGAATCATTTAATTGTTATTTTCATTGTTGAAATATAGTTTTTAAATTTATTTTATAAAAAAATTTTGGTATTGGATTTCATATCATGGTTATTCACTATAAGAGAAAGGTTGAGTCATGGTTTTACACCATTATTGGTTGTTAAGATTAAAAATATATGAGTATTAAAATAGAGAATTATAATTTTCAAATCAAAATATAATGATTTAACTAATCCCTCTAATCACCTGACCTTCTTTCCCCCTCCTTTCAATACCCTCATCAACCCTCCCCCATGGCCTCTGTTATATTTCCATGGGTTCCCAAGATTCATAGTTAAAGTAATTAGTGCACCCTATTATATATATAAGAGTTCACCCATTCCCACGAACATGGTGTCCTTCCTATGAATACCAACAAATCATGCTCCCTTAGTTCCCTACCCATGCACACCTCTTCTGATGAACTACTCAACTCTATATTATAGCAGACCAACACTTTCAACTAGATACTTGAAGAAGATACTAGAAGATTACATTAAAATAGGGGGTCATATCCTCTATTTTTATATAAATATACCTAATATAATTAGTGATCCCTGGACTTGAAATGTGATATTAATTTAGTGCCATCTATAACTAACCATTACCTAATTTAATATCTAGTTCTAATATTTATGGATCCCTTAGGTGTAAGTACCATACTAATCAATCTATAGGTACTCAAAAAGGTTTCTTACCTTCAAATGAAATTAAATTTTGTTGATTATTTATTAATCAAATGTTCACAATTTATAATTTATAATTTTTCTGGATTCATGAAATTAAACGGAACAAAATTATACCATGTTGAACATCCATACAGGGAACATCATAATTTCTAATTGCATAAAATTAGTAGTCATATCATTGATCATGTATTATTAACTAAAAAGGAACCTAAATTTTCTTTCTCAAATAAAAATAAAATTTATTACATGTATCATTAAATTTAACATAATAATTTCAATTCAGATTGCTTTCATAGGGATATGTAGGAATTCATTTTCAAGTGTCTTATATAATGTTCCCAATACGTAAATCATCTATAGCTAGAATTAAATTCCATTGTTCCTAGTTACATAGATTTAAATTATAATGTTATTAAACAACCAATGATAGCTTATATAGAGAACGTATACTACATGGAAATAGATACCTCTAAAATGTGTTATCATGGATTGAATAGTATCAAATAGTAAATTTCATAATAAGGGTAACTTTTATTTTCACTAGGAAGGATTTTTTGAATATGTATATATTTTATAAAATAATCCCATTCAAAATAATATTTTCCCCAGATTTGATTAGTACTCATATCCTATTAAGTATGACATGCAATATTCAAAGAATAATTAATATATTCTAATGGCCACCAAAATTGGAATGTGGGTATGTGAAAAAAATAATATGGATTTAAAATCATTATCATTAAAAAATAGTGATTCCAATCATGAATCCTTTAATTGTGAATGAGATCAATCGACTATGCCTTATCTTTCCTTATCTTTTGTGATGATTCACTGATGGGCTCCCTATTTTCATTTATACCTTATTGTTCTAATAATATCATAATAAAATTATATATGACTGAACCATAGGGTATCGTGATCCAAAAATAGGATATGTAAAACCATAAAGTAACTCAGGCTATTGCGAAACTCTAGTCAATAACATGGAGAATATATATTATTGAAATTATGAATAATAAAACTACAAAAATATGGAAAATATACACATAAACCAAAGATCTTCAATTCCATGAGTATAATTTATTGGTAAAGTAATAAATATAATGAATTTTTATACTTATAATGGAATCATCCCATATAATCATTGAGATGATAAATCCGAATTGGTCATTACACCAATGATAGGTTGGCTAGGGGATGGTGGTACATATCGCTACATCACACTAATTCTAGAGACTATCCCCTGGGTGAAGGTATTTCTATATTCTATATATCCAAAAGTTTAAATACGTATTATATTTCATTCTAGTAGAAATCAAAGATCAATACAAAATGGTTCCCATTAACTAATGTCATTTTCACTACAATTCAACCCTAACCACTTTGACAGTTTTTGTGGAAGATATGGCAATGTTCATTCAAACCAAGGAATCTGGAAGGAGGTATTTGTATGGATAAATAAAAGTATAATAATTAGAGATAATTTAATAACCTACTAATTATAAAACACTAGAGTATCATCTGTATATACTATTAGTTTGGTGAGGTCATTTCAGGATAAATATGACCATGAATCAATATATTTCAATGAGATGAGTATTGTTGATAACCCCATCAGAACCCTCATTAGGAAGAAGATTTATCCTCTATTATAGAGTTCTTCCTAGATGTGTCAAATCAAATATTTCTATAGGAAATCCCAAATGATAAAATTGGGATGTTTCTCACTGAGAGAAAATTGATATTAATAACTACGTAGATATCGAATTTGTATTTGTAATGAAGGTCCACATCATAGAAATAAAGTTAAACAAAATAGAGATCCTCTATATGATGGTTCTTAAAAAGGTTTCAACAATAGACATGAACCCTATGTGTATTGTTTAGATTAACTCCCAATTTAAATAATTAAATAATCAATAACCATGAACAATCTTTTCATCACGATCAATAAAATATTAATCTTATATTTCTTCATCAATACAATTTTATACAACTCACTAAGTGTAGAAGTCCTTAATATAGTGAATATTAATCTAGAATTCAAGTACGCACACCCTATATCATAGAAGTATCCATTAAAAATAATGAAGGTCTTACCCAGATCATGTACAAAAGAAATAATCCCCACGATAAAACAAATAATCCAAAAATAAAGACCCTATGCATGAATAAAACCTATAAAACACCATTTACAGTGCTCCTCCACATGTTGAATAATAGAAAAACCAAAGAAGAGGTCATCCAACTGAAGAAACCATTGAGTTCCTCAACCATATATGTAAAAAACTAAGATTTTAAAATAATAAAATTATATTCTATATCATAAAGGGTTCACAATATTGAAATTATCTTATGATACATGTAACAAATATTTTCTACAATATCTTGTGCTATATGAAAGATTGTGTTTCACCGAACAATAATATACTGTTAATATTATTATTTAACATGATATTTATATCCTAGACATTGGAAAGGTTCATATGAACATGATTAACTAAATTATGAAAATATGGTTTACGCATGTATATATAATTAATTTTTTTGTGACGAATTATTTATAATTGAAAACAAAAATCAATTGAATATAAGATATATAATTGTAAGAAAACCTATTTTTAGGACCATAATGCTGTTGTATAAAAAAAAATTAAATTAATTAGTATTATTGAATTATATTAATGAAATATTTATGTTATATATTAAATATTTTTTTAAATTCATATTATAAGTTTTATAGGCATAAAATAAGAACAAATCTAATTTTAAGAAAAATGGATTTTTTCTAAAAGGCAGTTTTGTCACCGTCTAATTCCAAACTTGTTTTAAATATAAATTTTGAAACTTTTATAAATTTTATTAGAAAAATTAAACATATTATTTGAAAGAGAAATTTAAAATTTATCTTCAGGTGAATTTTTGATATTTTTTTGTGATGTTTCATTTTTTGATGAATTGGGAAAGCACCAAAATTTTATTGAAAAATACATTTTCATGTAATTTATTTATATTGTTAAATTATATTTTAAATTGATTTTAATTTATAACTCATTAAATTATACACAAATAAACCCTAATTACCTCATTTTAACCAATTTCACTTTGAAATTGGATATGAAACCATTTCAAGATTTTTAAAATTTTCACATTAAAAACCCATTGTCTCATCCTGCCTACGTGATTTATTTTTACTTAATTTTGGCTACTTATGTGAATTAAAATTTTAAAAATAGATTAAATATTTTTAATGATATTAATTTAAAATTATATTAAGTTAAACTTAGTTTTTTACTAAAAATATTAGTGAAGTCTATTAAAATTAATTAAAATTATTAAAGAAAAAATTAGTTTACTTGGTAGTCAAAATTTATTCTAAAGAGGATAAATGAACTATAAACTTTTCCAAAACCTAGATGGAAATATTTTGAACACTAAGCCACTATTATATAATTTTTAGGGTTTTAATCTCGTTGTTAGTTAAAAATTTGTGTTCACATACCCTCATTTTAAATATACCAAGAGTGTCCTTTCCCGCACTTATAAATGGCCACCACATTTCATCCCCTCTTCACACATGTCCAACCATTTTTCATGGCCAATAACTATACATAAATATTTAAAAATTCCCCCCCTGATATCTATAATCCTTACATTAGGCTTTAATTTATTCAAGTATGTCCTTTTGTGAAAACCAAAAGGATTTACCCAGATAAGAGGTAATGTTCGTGAACAAGCACTTTTTTCCTTTTTTTCTCAAACTCAATCAGTTATTTTCATATAATGATTATATAATAACATAATTTAATTTAATATAAAAATATTTTGTTATTTTGAATGTTCAACCTAAAAATTCACACACTCCCATCAAGTGGGATACACAATCATCATTCGTTTGTATGGAAGACTACTGCCTCATGAACCGATGTCATTTGTTCTTCCATTAACACCTCTCAAGGTCGGTTATATTGATGGACATGAGGTTTTTATATTACATGTATGATATTTATGATTTATTTATCCTAATTTAATTATTATATAAAACATAACTTCATGATTTCCATTTTGTTGGAATGTGATAACATCATTTGTGGATGTGTGAACTACCACCTCCTCAAACCGATGTGATTCATTCACAGTTTACATGGAATGTATTACTAATAGGATTAATAAAATTATTATATAAATATATATATTAAATATATATAATATTAATTACATAATTATATTTTTGAAAATATAATATATCACTTTCTTTCTAACCATTAGACACACTGAAAAAGTGATAAATTCAGTTGTGGACATGCGGATTGCTACCACCTCAAAGTGATGTGATTCTTTTTTTCATGACAACATAAAAAATAATGATATATATATAAGTATATTTAAATATATAATATTATTATTATTTGATTATAACTATTCTTTTTATATTTAAATAATAACCTATTTGACAATAGTCAACCCACCAAAGTTTATTTTGACACATAAGCCAAATATGGTCAAAACATCCAATGTCAACCTAATTAATTAAATAATTATATATAACAAGTTTATAAGTGAAATAAAATAAATAATTAACTTTTAAATATATATTAATATTAAAAATGATCAAAATAAGTTTATTATTCAGGAAGATAAAGAAAAATCCCGATGAACCAGACTTAAGTAAATGGGTTTTTCTCATCTCACTTTTAATTTTGTGAGATATATGCCATATTGACCACTTATTTTTGTTGTGTTATTTATATAATACCAATGAATGAATTATATTTTTATTATGATTAAATTTATGGGGATTTACATATAAATTTTATTATCTACCTTTCATCAGGTTTATGGTTTAAAAGTTAATAATGCTGTAATGGATTTTTGTTATAATTTTCCTTATTTGTGATGTTTTTTGTTTTATACACCTATATTATTTTATAAGGTGTATGTAATGTTCATTTTACATGTTATATAATGAGTTTTATTTATTACATGATATTATATGTTTTATTTAATGAAATACTTTGATGGGGCTTATGATTGAAAGTTACCAAAGTGGTAAGAGTTTGATATTATAATCTCATTGATTATCAGAATTATTTGTGATTAAATTTCAAATGTTGAAATATTATGATATCACTATAAATAATTATTGTGAAAATTATTTTCCTATGGTTATTTCATTATAACACATGGTTTACCTTCGTTTTTCTCTTTTTATGTACTCAATATTTCAAAAGAATGTTTTTATGAAAAATATTTTTTTTGGTCGAAAATACTTTTCCTTCCAAAACCATGTTTTATAAAAATGTTTTCAAAAATGTCTTAGTATATTTTTTTTCAAATACTAAAAGTTATTTTCCTTAAGAAATTATTGAAATGATTTTTAAAATCTTACTTTGTAATCTTTCAGGGTTATTTTCAATGAATAGGATTTTTAAAATGGTTTATGTTTTAAATAAAGTTTTAAATTATTTTTAAAACTTGTTATATATGTTTTCAAAGATATTTATAGATAAAAGGATTTTAAAAATGTTTTATTTCTTTAAAATATTTTGAAAATATTTTTTAAAACCACATTTTTATGTTTCTATGTTTTTATTTGGAAATTTATTATCAACATGATTTATGTTTTAAAAATAAATTTTCTAAATAAAATGGATATATTCCTCAAAAATGTTTTAAATGATCTCTTAGTAGTATTTCCATTCATCAAAGTAAAAAAACTAGTTGGTAATTATTCCCCATTGTTAATATTTTTTATTGATATTGTCCTCAAATTTTTCTGTATGGATTAATATTGTTTCAATGAGATTATTATAGATCCCATTTATTTTCCACGAGTTAATAACATTTTGAAGATATTTTTATGGAACCCATTTTATTTATATTGGTTAATTATTATTTAAGAGATTGTTATAGAACCTATTTTTTTCAGTGGTTTAATCAAGTTATTAAAGGTATAATGGTTGTTCCTATGAGTTTATGATTAAGAAAAAGATTTTATGTGTTATGATTTTAATGGTACTTGGAAATTTAATGGGTGGTTATGTTAATAACCAAAGAAATGTGGTTCCATGATAATCTAAGGACATATGGATCTATGATAGGCCTCCAATGCATTTTTTTATGGATGAAAATATTTTTCCTATTTCATTTTGAGAGTTATTGTAAGATTTAAGTGAAAATTATGTCCCACATTATGTTCATGTTTTCTTTATTTTGTTTATATTTTTATAATTTTTCTCATGATTGATATTGGTAGCACAAGACTCATAATTATTAATTCACATGACTCCTTCTGTTTTTATGTTTTTATACTTGATGATATAGGTATTTATGGGTATGAGTTCTTTTATGATTCATTCATGAATATTGATTCGTCACTATACCCTTTTACACTCTTATACTTATTGATTAAAGTAAATTTTAAATAGTTATGTTTACCCTTACTGATCATTTGAGGTCAACCTTTTTTTGTTTCATTTTCCCTATGATATAAATAATAAGGCTGAACGATTTATGTTTATTAAGTATTTCATAATTATTTTGTTAATTAACTAATTTGAAATTAGAAAATCTAGGATAAATGGGAGAAATGTTTATTTGATGACTTATGAATTGTTTATGTTGGAGTTTTTCCCAATTGAATAAAACTATAAACCTAAAGGTTCCTCAAAAATTTAAGTGATCCATGTATCTATTGTGATGTTGTATGTTTTGTATAGAAAAATTTAGGTCAAAAATATCAGCATCATTTCCAAAAAAAGCAATGTTATGGATTTCTACTCAAGATTCGAGAGTTAGGGTCCTAGAATGTTGCATTTTGTATCAAAGGAAAGGTTTAGATAACTTTGGAGATTAAGATGTTTTTTTTGATGTTATCTTAAAAGTCATGGATGCCATAATAGGTTATAAGATCAAGGATTATCATAAGTTAAATGTATTACACACCTCATTTGAGGGTTTTAAGTAGTAAAACATTTTTTGGTTTTTAATGAAGTTTTTGGAGATGTTTTTTAGGATGAGGTATTTGAGACCTCTTGGATCAACACGAAGTGTTTTAGAGAGTAATTAGTTTTCATGTTTAGAGAAAAAATGGGGACAACCCATATACTGGGTGAAAACCTGTCACATCTAACAATGTTCGTGGGAATTGAACCCATGACCGAAAGACGATAAGGGTTCCAAGCCTACAACTAATGTTCATGGTGTCCTAATTAGTAAGAATGTTTTATAAGTAAATATTAATATAATTTTAAAAACATATGGTATATTATTTTAGGAATAGTGGTTTATTTATTTTGGAAGAATATATGATCAAATAAATCAATTTTCTGGGTTTCAAAATTAGTTAGGAAATTTTTTAATAATTTTAAGGATAATTATTTATGGAATGTTTGGTTTGAACTTTGGTTATTACATTTTTTTGATTAGTGTGTCTTATAAAGGATTATTCATTTTAGGGATTATATTATCATGTTCTAACCATTTTTGTTTTATTAATATCTAGAGATATGTGGAATAGTTTTACTATCTCTTTTATAGTTATTTGGTCACTAAAAATTGTTTTTTTCTTTAGTAATAAAAAATTTCATCTCGAAAACTCATCTTCTGGAGAAAAGTATGAGATTTTGTGTAAATTGGTTGAAGGATGAATTTTCACTTGTCAAGTAAGTATATTTCCTTATGTATTAATTATATATAGTGAAAGAATCATTCTAATATAGGAAAAGGATCTTGAAATAAATTTATATCCCATTAGCATCTATTCTGATGATATCAATGACCTTTTCCACACCAATTTGGCTTGTGGTTTGGTTTTCGTTGACTTCTAATTAACCGGATTTTCTATCACTCTTTATTAGTCAATGAGAATTAGTTTTCCATTCAAAAACCAAAATTTTAATTTCCCACCAATGTTATCCCTATGTGGAATCATAGAAATGAGTATATTGATGTGACCTTTATGTTTTCCACTTTACATTTTTAAGGGATATTTTCTTTATTTCATTTGAACAATTCTTGTTTCAATCACGGAATTCTAAATATTTTAATCCTTTCATAACCAAGATGAATTTCGAGGGAGAAATTCATTTTAATGGGGGTACGATGTAACACATAATGATTTTAAATGTAGAAAAATATATTCAGTATCATAAAGGGTACATAACAATGAGTTCATATTATGAAACACAGAATAATTATTTTCTTCAACGTATTTCATTGCATGAAATACCAAGTTTTACCAAACAATAATATATTATTATTAATATTATTTAACTTGATAGGTGTTATCTAGACATTGGAATGTAAGATATGAACATGATTAATAGAATTATAAAAATATGGTTTACAGATGTATATATAATGAATTATTTGGTAACTAGTTAATTATTATTGAAAATAAAAACCAATAGAATATAAATGATGTGTTTTTATGAAAAACCTTTTTTATGCCCACAAAGGTGTTTTATCATAAAAATTAAGTTAATCACTATTATTGAATGATATTAATTATATTTATATGTTATATATTCAATAAAATGTTTTTAAATTCATTAAATTTATAATATAGGCATAAAATAAGACCAAATCCAATTTTAACAAAAAAAGATATATTTTTCTAAAATGATGTTTTTAAACCTTTTAACGGAATAGATTTAAAAAAAAATATTTTTTCATTTTTATAAATTTGATTTGAAAAAATAAACTTCTTTTTAGAAATTGAAATTTGAAAATTATCGTATGGTTTTGTTATTTTTCTGAGAAGTTTCATTTTTTGATTAATTGTAAAAAACATTGAATTATAATTGATAACTACATTTCTGTCTAATTTATTTATACAATTAAATTGTATTTTTTATTTTTTTAAAGCATAAATAGTAAAATTATAAATAAAAAAAATATAATTTAGTTCATTCAAATCATTTCTAAATTTTAATTGGATATAAAAACATTTCAAACATTTTAACATTTTTATTTTAATAACATATTGTTGCATCCCGTCCATGGGATTAATTTTAAATTAATTCATTAGAATTTTGTGAATTGAATTTGTAAAAATGGATTTCATATTTGAAATTATAATAATTTAAAATTTATATTAAGGTAAAATTAGTTTTTGACCAAAATTATAGGTGAAATAAATTAAAATAAATTCCAACGATTAATGTAAAACAAGTTTACTTAGTGGTCTAGCATTAATCTTAAGTCTCAAAATTACATAAGAATTTTATCCAAAAACCATTAGATTGACATATTTACACCCTTACAGCTATAATATATATATATATAGTTTTATAATCCTATTTTTAGGTAAAAACATGTGTTCCCCTTAGTTCTTTTAAAAAATGCCATATGTGTCCTCTCCCACATTTATAAAAGTCCACCGACTCTCCTCATATCGTTACACATCTCAAGCCATTTTTCTCAGAAAATACCTATAAAAACATATTCCCAAATTCTAATCCCTAATTCCAGAATCCATACATAGGGAATAAATCTATCTAAGTATGTCCTTTTGTGAAAATGAAAAGGAGTTACCTGAAGAAGAGGTGACATTAATCAACCATCACTTTTTTTCATTATTTATAAAACCTTTATTTTTTTATATCATTGTTATGTAATAAAATAGTATAATAAATATAATTAGATGTTTTTATGTTAAATTTAATACCTTTAATATTCACACACTTCCATCCAATGGGATAAACAATCATTTTTCATGTGTACGTCAGACTACCGCATGACAAATAAATGTCATTCGTTCTTCTATTAACACATCTCAAGGTTGTGAATAATTATATTCATAATATTTTTATATTATATTTATGATATTTATGATGAATTTACGATCCCTTTATTATCATATAACACAATCCTTCATGGTATCCATTTTTTAGAAATACGATAACATTGTTTGTGGATGTGTGGACTATCGCCTCCTCCAAGTGATGTGATTCGTTCATGCTTTACATAGAATGTATTATGGATGGGTTTAATAAAAACATGTGGCATTGATTAAATAGATATTACATTAACTAAATAATTATCTATATGGAAATATAATATATCAATTTTGTTCTTACCTTTTCACACACTGAAAAAGTGATAATGTCGTTTGTGGACTTGTGCACTACCACCTCCTATAAGCGATACAGTTCTTATTTTTCCATCACCACATAAAAAATAATTCAATATTTAAGTATAATTAAATAAATAATATTATAATGATGACATGATTATTATTATATATATATTTATATAATTTCCTCTTTCATCACAGTCAACCTACCAAAGTCGAGTTTGACAAATAAGACAAATATGGTCAAAATATTCAATGTAAAGATAATTGATTAAGTAATTATATCTAACTTTTTTAAAACATAAATAAATTTAATAATAAACTTTTTAAATTTTTTCAATCAATGAAGTAATTAAATTAAATGTAAATAATAATCAATATAAATCAAACTCAAGGTAAGTGGTTTTCTCACATCACTACAATTGTTTGTGAGATATATGCAATTTTCACCACTTATTTTTAAAATTTGGTGTATATAATACCCATTAATATATTATATAATTATTATATTTAAATAATCTAGGATTTAAATATCCATTTTATGATATATATTTCAAGAGGTTTATAGTTTCAATGTTACGAAGGTGGTAATAGATTTTTTTTCTACAATTTTCCTTCTTTGTGACGTTTGTTATTTTAGAGGCATATATTATTTTATAAGATGTATATACTAAACCTTTTAAATTTATATCTTGAATCTTATTATTTTCATTATATTCTATGATTTATCTAATGTAATCCTTTAATGGGACTTATGATTCAAAGTTACCAAAGGGTTAAGAGTTTGATATTATAATCTCATCGATTATCATGATTTTTTCTGATTAAGTATCCAATAATGAAATATTTTCATATTACTCAAAATAATTTTAATGAATTTTATTCTCTTATGGTTATTTTAGGAGAATACATGTGTTCTGATAATTTTTCTCCCTTTATGTTCTTAATATTTCAAATAATGGTTTTATGAAAAATCATCTTTTTTTGTTGAAATTATTTTTTTCCAAAACCATATTTTCTAAAAATGTTTTAAAAAATGGTTTTAATTTTTTTTCAAAAATGAATGTATATTTTTGTTAATAAATTAATTAAATGAATTTTAAAAGATTCCTTTTTAATATTTGAAGGTTATTTTCAAATAAAATGTGTTTTAAAATATTTTATGTTTTAAAAAGTGTTTTTAATGATATTTAAAACATCATTTGTATGTTTCTAAGACTTTTTTTCAAAGAAAATAATTTTAAATTTTTTATGATTCTAAAAGTACTTAAAATTAATTTCAAAACCTCCATTATATGTTTACAAGGTTTTTTTTCAAATAAAGTAATTTTCAAAATGTTTTATGTTTTAAAAATATATTTTCAAAATGAAAAGTATATTTTCCTCAAAAATGTTTTAAATGATCTCTTAATGGTATTTATATTCATCAACAACAGCAAAACTTGTTGTTACTTATCCTCCATTAAGGATTTTTTGTGTTGATACCACACTCATAATTTTATGGATGGATTAATATTGTTCCAAAAATATTATTATGGAACCCATTTATTTTCCATGGGTTAACCATGTTTCGAAGGGATTGTTATGGATCCCATTTATTTTCCATGAGTTAGTCATTTTTCAAAGAGATTATTTTTGAATCCATTTCTTTTTAATGGGTTAATCAGGTTATGAAGGGGAAAATGGTTATTCCTATGAGTTTATAATTAAATTTAATATTTTATATGTTATGATCTTAATGTTACATGGAAATTTAATTAGTGGTTATGTTATAAACCAATGAAGGGTGGTTCCGGGATAAACCAAGGATGGGTGGCTCCATGATATCCCTATAATTAATTTTAAAAATAATTTAAACATATTTTTTCTATTTTTAATAGTCATTATAATATTGAAGTGAAAATGATTACCCGAGTTATGTACATGTTTTCATAATGACTTGTATGGGTTTATAATAATTCTGTTGATCAAGATTGATATCAATTATCCCATGATTATTTATTATGATTACTCTATACTTTTCCATGTTTTCATTTTTAATTATCCAAGTATTTGTGGGTTTGATTTTCATTATGATTCTATCATTTACTTTTTTTGTTTCATCATAACCTTATGGAACTATTATACTCGTTGATGACATTCAATTGTTAATGATTATGTTTACTTTTATTAAGTATTTTACCTGACCTATTTTTATGTTTCCTTTTCCTGAGGTTATAAATAATGAGGATGAAATATTTATGTATACAAAGGATTTCACAAAGTTGATTTTTATAACCTAATTTTAAAAAATAAAAGATGGGTTAAATTTGAGAAATATTCATTTTATGACTTCTATATTGTTTATATAGGAGTTTTTTCAAATTATTTAAATCTATAATACTAAAAGGTCCCATATAATGTATGTTATGGAAAGTTTTATTTTTATGTTTTAAGGTTTGGATAGAGAAATATTGGTCACAAATATTAACATCATATCCATAAATGTAAAGTTTTTGATTTCAGCACATGATCCTAGAGTGTGGGTCCTAGGATATTATTATATAGGCCTTACTCATGGAAATCTACCTTATGGTCCTATTAAATATAATATAACCCATCATAAAAATATTCGACCACCATTTTTATTTAATTTGAAATAAGTAATCTTACTTATAAGAACATGAGTATCAAATTTTAACTACACTTGGAAATTTATCATCAACTAGATGTGGTTCATCATAATTTATTAGTGTGAATAAATAAAGATAAATTAATTTTATTTCATTGAATCTTTGAATTATAAAACCATATAGATACACTCTGAATGAGTCTACATCACTTAAAAAGTTGGTGGGAAATTGACTTGTATAGTCAAAACATGTTGAGAAACCATTTGATGAGGATGTGGAAGGTTTTGAAATCATGTGGAAGAAATATTTTAATGAAATGATATCGATCCTCTTATGGAACATCTAAACTTATTAGTATGTTATTTTAGATATCCTTTTATAGGATTATATATCACAACTTCATTATAACATGTTGGAAACATTTCATCACCCGAAATAGATATTCTTACCATATGTGGGATATATTTTCCACCATAAGGCTATAGAAGAGTAGTTTTGAAAATTGGATATGATTTCTCTTCCAACGGCCTAGAACCCCAAAATAGAAAAACAATATGGGTTACATCAATAATATTACATTAAATTACAAAATATTATTCTAAAAATCTTATTTGATTCTTCTCCTTAAGTATATATAACAGGAGAGGGTTAATTTTGGAATTGTTTAACCTAAATTAAGGGTCAACATTATTTTTCCAATAATGTGGAATAAAATAGCATCACTATAAACCATGAATCTAGTATTTGTTTTATATATTTAGTCAATACAATGTAACCACACTACTCTAGGAGAAAAAATGTTAAACACTCAATGGGAGTGAGTGATTAATATGATCTTACACCAAGCCTCTTTGTATGTAAAATAGCTGGAAAACATTAGGTGATAATTTTTTTCATAAACAATGTTATTCCAAATGATAGATATATCCCATCAAAATATGTCATATAATATTATTCACTTATCTTATGCTATTATAAGATAACAAACAAATAAAATAAATGAAGTAATATTTATCATCAAATTATAGGAAAAACCAAAAATGGAAAGTATATTTGAATTTTTACTTCCCCCAATACCCCTAGATTCACTTAACATATAAATAAATTATGTTATTCATGTTTTGATTTAGGATAATCTTCATACCATTAGGATGGAATCCTTCCAAAGACCCCCCACAAGGAGATAAGTGTTCTCCATATCAGGGGAAACCCAAGTCAAAGCACTGTCATGGAAACTTACCCTAGAAATCCAATACTCAGCCCTACTATGGTGAAATTTAGTTGAGGAAATATTATATTACCTATGGATAATTACCCAAGAATACTCTATACTCACAACAAAGAGCTCCCTAAAATTAGAGTTCAAATATCCATCAAGGCCACACAAAAAAGTTCCTTTATAGTTAAATTAGTGGAAGGATATTATGATATTACCCTCATAAGATATTTGGATAAAAAGGAGATCCCATATTTAACTATTATATATAAAAATTTGGATTCATCTATAGAATTATTAACCGTTAATGTTTTTTATTGAAATAAAATTGATATCAGAGACTAAAATATAGAAAAAAAAAGATATATTTTTTGGAATTACTCCCACACAAATGTATAGGAAGATTGTTTTTTTACCTCACATCATTGGTGTTCACATGATCATGGAGTTCAATGTAATATCTATATTCCACCCACTCAGAGAACTTCTATCCTGTAAAAATGGAATGGGGGTGGTTGTATCCAATACAAACCCACCAATAAAATGAGTTAATATTCATCCAATTGTGTAATATATTTCTTGATATACTTATAAAATAGAGATTCTTATATGACTAAATATTGAATCACTCAGAGGAATGCTACCCTCTAAGTTTAACTCTTAGGTTGAAGTACTCATTTCTCGAATATCTTACCATATTCAAATTGAAGAGACTACCTAACCAATCAGATTAGAGTTATGAAACTAGTTCAAATATAGTTTTAACTAACTTTTCATTCTAGCCGCATTTCTAGTTTATTATTAATATATCCATCTAATATGGAATTAATATCCATCATTTTAGAATATTCATATAATGTTAACTAATAGAATTTAGCCTTTATGGGTGAAATCAGTATACCAATGTCATGCCCCGGTGAATGTCCCCACAAAAAATTGGATTGTGGGATATTACTGTAAAAAATTGTCAAGACATTAATTAATTTAATGGAGGATCTGGAGGGTCTATACATACCAATAATACAGAAGTAGAAATATTAAACTAAGTGGGTGAAAATGACTCCATATTTTCTCAAATATGGAAATATCATAGTCATGATATTCAATATGAATTGAGATATATATAATCTAGTTATCCACATTATTTATTATCGAATTCCAATATTACGAACATTATAATTTTAAGAAACAATGAAGCTCTGATGTTTTTTTTCTAGTATTTAGAGGGACCAATAATTTTCTACAATAATATGTTTTTAGTTGTATCCATAGACAACTAGTAATATTATTGATGGGAATACCTCAACTAGTGCTAGATATTGAGGATGAAAATCATTCACGACCTCTCAAAACAAAAATTACCTCCAAATGTTAGGTTTACTGACAATATTACTTTGTTTAAGTGTATAGAATAATCTATTTATTTGAAAATACCAAAATAAATGTTGTTAATGACTTGTTTAGAGAATATCCATGATCTACTATAAATAATACATATTACATTGAGTTGTCCTAGTAGGGTTTTATAATTCACTATAGTAGCACACCAGCTAGAAAACTCTATTAGGAACATTAATTCCAAATCTCATATAGCATTTTCAATACAGTAACATATTTAAAGAATGGTAGTAACTAATTATTTCATTCTAAAACAAGAATAGGTGATGAATCTCGAACTCATACATAGAAAATTAAATATAGTACCTAATCCTAGGAAGCCATAATAGTTCTATGATCATAATATATATACATAATTTATGAAAGAGGACTAAAACTTCAGAAACATTTAATATTTTTTTTAAAAATGTTTACTCCTTAAAAAATAAACAATTCTCAATATTTCATATTATTTATCTAATAAAATATTTTTTTAACATGTTTAATATTAATAAAACTCTTGAGGAATGGATGAATAATAACCCCATGTAAATTCCCCATGATTAAATGTTATGGAATACCATCTAGTATTACATTATCTTCAATGATTTACTCTAGAGGGTGGTGGATAAAGGCACTATGATGATACAAAATTCATCAAAATCCTACAGTTCCTGTGGTACTTAATTCATATAAGGAAGAAATAAAGTTGGAAAGATTCCTGAACAAGAATTATATAGTGTTTGAAAAATGGTTGATTTTTAATTTCATCAATAAAACATATTAAATACTCTGGTGAGTACGAATCAACAATGCACAATCCTAATTCCCTATGAAACTCCTATAATATCATTATATACCTTTTATTATTTTAAAAGTCTATGAAATCAACCATGGATAAATATTCATAAGAAAATGACACACCAAAGACATAAAAACATGTCCAAAATCTCATTTATTTCTTACCCCCATTATTAAAAGAATGGAAACTTCCACACAAAACAAAATATTACTTTGATGATGACTCAAAATGAAATTCAATAAAGATCATCCATTTTAAAATCAAATTAACTAATGAGGTTAAAAATTATGAAATGGGGTACCCCAAAAATAGTCAATGAGTAATTTTCAGAGATAGAGGGATATGTGATCAGGGAATAACTCATATTTCTATTTCCATTATAATTAACATAATCAAAATAGATAAAATAAATATATTTGAAGAACATAGATCTCATTAGGAACACCTATTTGACCCCAAATATTAGAAGCCTCATTTTTTGACAAAAATATATATATGTGAATAGTAAAAAAACAATAATTTAGTTTATTATAGAATACAGTAAGTTTAACATAACCATACCCATAAAAAATGAAAAATACCAAATTCCAGACCTTAGGAAGAGATCATCACATAACTAATTCAATCTGTCGAGATCCAAACCATGGAATATTCTAGTTTAAGAATTGTTAGTCCACTAATTTTATGATGGATATCCCCATCATTATGAATTCGATTACTATTATAAATATAATTTACATTTCCAAGGAAATTCATAATTATCTTATAAAGGGCCTTTGTGTACATAGAATTTTGAAATTGAGGTGGATGATTTTGAGACATATCGCATAGAAATGGGTTCCCACTCATTTCATATAGTAGTATATGTTATTATTAAAGACCAATAAATTACTATAAATTGTATCATTAATCCCTTACATTGATAAAAAATAATTACTATGTTAGTATTAATTGATATATAGTGGGAAATGGTTCGGTGATCAACATTATTATAGATTAGAATATTCATCAATTAGGTTAGATGCTGGTTGACCAGTCCCCATCGAATTAATTCATCCAAGGTTATTATAATCGTGAACAGAATCCTCTATGAAATATCATATTGAAATATCATTTCAGATTCCTAGTATATGATTCCTAGATTGTGGATATTCTATAATATATATCCTTAAAAGGAGATGTTCATGGATCCATAATCATGAATCCGTACCCACATTATACCACCATAGTAAAAAATACTCCATTTATGGGATTGTGCGAGTGATCTATGGGGATAATAACACCAATAAGCTCTTATAATCATGAAACATAAACATATTATACTATAATCGGGATGGGAAATACTTTTTGGTGTAGAGTAAAATAAAAACCACTCCCAATAATATGATATTTTTATCTTTTATTAGTACATGGAATAGATTGGTAAAGAATTTTTACTTAGAATAATTCATATCAAATAAAAAATAAAATATTTAGGAAGTAATAAGATAATATCATTAAAGATAAAGGATCCCAAAATAATAATATTTTCCTATGATGGGGATGAAGATACTTATGTCTAGCCACAATCAATACCAAAAGAAGATATACTTAGGAAATTGATGAATATAAATATTGTATTCAAGGATATTTACATAAATAGATGCTTGATGATAATATAGTCAAAATTACCAAGTATCTTTTATTAATTACACATGTACCACCAAATAAAGACATGTGTATTAGGAATCATTGACTGAATTCACAAGGTATAATTTAGGCCTGATATTCCCACAACAAAGTGTAACCTTAACATGGATAATGTACTCCATTCAAAATCCATTATATTTAAAAATGTGATTTTATTTAAAAAATTTATAATTTTAGGGATCATGATCTTATAGAAACTTCCTGGCATTTATGGATTCTGTTTAACCACTTTTAGAGATAAATCATGGTGAATCTAGGAACTGAGGAAGACCAAGGGGAAATTGAACTCTATCCCTAAAATATAGTATAATAAATATATTCTAACATTATTCATTTTAATAAGAATAATGTTAAAATTGAAGTTGGTGTTGACT
Source organism: Viscum album (assembly GCA_963277665.1). Lineage (NCBI taxonomy): Eukaryota > Viridiplantae > Streptophyta > Magnoliopsida > Santalales > Viscaceae > Viscum > Viscum album. The sequence continues at coordinate 1,242,180,357 of OY728161.1, read as the reverse complement.
TCAGTGATATAAACCAAAATTATCCAAAAATGGGATCTGAGTCCAAATCATCGAGTTACTAATTTATGTAACAACTTATTTTCAATCTCTTTAATTCTTAGAGATAATTTTTTTGAAATAAAAGTTGAATTAAATAGAAGGATCAATAAGGAACTACCTTCAGTTCACCCCAAGGGGTATATATCAATGGAGTGATTTCCTTTCTCCTAAAAATTTTTATGTATACATTCAAGAGGGAGATAGATCTAATTATTTGGCCCTTCCTTGAAAAAACATATATAATGCAATGTATTTTATCTTTATATATATTCAAATTAATTCTATGAACATTTTTATAATATAGAGGTTGTATTATCTTTTATTTGTACATAAAAAATGAATATGAAACCATTAAATTCTATCAATTCAACATTAATTTTTTTTATTGTTACATGATTCATTATTATGACACTATAGTTGATATTATGAAAATCAATGTAATAAATGATTTTACACATTTTTTAAATATTCAAGATTTGATCAAACCTCAATAGATCCTAACTTAAATCGGACACTTTGTTACAAACCATATTTGATAATATTTTTCACGATTAAAATTGATAATGATTGGAGAAATTGATTAATTGGATGTTCATTTCTATAAATCTTTTGACGATCTCTTCGAGATTCATTTTAACCTATAATTTTGAGGCCAATAATAACAGGGGAACCCATAATACTTTATTTAGAGACAATAGAATGATACCTTAGCACCCTCATTAATAACTCGATTATTTGTTTAATAAAATAGTGGCTTTATACTTAATATAATATCTATTTAATGAATTTTTATTTAATAAAGTGTTTTTTATCTCACTATTTATATATATTTGGAACATTTTTTATTCAAAAAATGTGTGTTTTATAAATAAATAATATATTCATTATGTATTTAAAATTATTATGTTAATTTATTATAAATTAGATTTTTTATTTAAATTTTAACTATATTATTATGTTTTTAAAAGAAATTATTAAATTGTTACATATTTTATAAAAGGATAATTCAATTTTTTAAAATGTATATTTAGAGTTTTTGTAATTTTTTGAATAATTTTATCCCTGTAGATATCAATAATTGTTTTAAATGCTATATATTAAATTTTATTTTACTTTCAATAAATTATTTCATCAAAGAAATGTGTTTTTAATTTGGTATATTGATTTATATTTTCAAATTTATAACATTGGTTTATCATATTTTATGTTAAACACATTTTTACAAAGTAAAAAAATATTATTATAAACATTTACAAATTTGAATATTGGAAGTGTTTTCTCATGCCTATAACTCAGAAATATCACTATATTTTACCTTTGGTATCTATAAATAGATTAATACTTCACCAAATTAAATATTTTAATGAATCTTGCAAATATGATATTTCACCTTTACATATCACTCTATGTCTCATGATTTTCCATTTTTAATAAAAAACTATTATATAATAAATATTACTCTTACATGTCACATATAAGATCTTTCCATTACGACATTAACTTTATTCATATTGGAAAGAATCATTTATATTATTTTTGTGAACACCTTCATATTGACATAAAGGATTTTCATTTTAATATATTATCTATTTTAGGAGATTTTAATAATATATTGACACTATGATAACATTTTAATGTTGAATAGATTACCTTTTTGATTTTCTATAATACCCACTAATGTCATGACCATTGTGTTAATAATATGTTTTTTCTTGTAACTTCCTACACCTTATCAAATAGTTATCAAGGTTAATTCACCATCTTTATCAAAGTGATATACATTTGAACAATAATGAATTCTAAAAGTCACTTATACAAATAAATATTTTCTTTTACATATCACAATTTCCATAATAATTTTCCAAATTTTAGATCCATATTATTTAAGATATTATCATTATAATTTTTTAGTAGTCTATAATAGTCTTTAAATTGTTTTTAATTTACTTTAGATAATTAAATTAAAATTAATCACCATTAATATTTTTTAATATTCATAACTAATGTCATAATTATTATTATTTTAGTATTGTCATCAATTTATATTTTTTTTATTCACATGACATTATAGTGAAATATAATTTTCAATTATTGATTAAACCCTCACTTTTAAAATGAATATCATAGTTATGATGAGTAATCTCTTATAAAATCATTTTCAATTATCAATCATTCCATACAATATGCTTTTACTATAATCACATGGTTTCCCCGATTGTTAATCGAATTTTATAATTCATAATGTGTAAACATTATATATCATCTTTATTACCTTTATATATTTTAGGTAACATTAACACCATTTAATATTCTTTACAAAATATTATTAATAATCAATATAATCTTTTCATATTGGTACTAATGACCATTATATATTCAAAGAAGTGTGTTCCAATTCCCATTTTTTCTACTATGTGATCCTTATTTTTTTGAGAACCCCTTATGAGATGGGTATATTATGACTTATATTTTCTAGTAATATCATATTTTTAAATCGTAACCATGAATTAATTTATATTTAATCTTAAATAGTATTTATTATTTTTCCATTTATATTATTTTTTTCAAGTGAAATAATAAATATTTTACACATGTTTCAAAAAAAAACATAATTATTGCATAACATTTTCCATATTCAAATTACATTATGCACTTCGTATCATCTGAAAAAATTAACTTCTAATCCTCCCCAAAATTATATATTTAGTACTTTATCTACAAAGGAAATTTAGATTCTTCATTTATATTTTCATTCATCGGTGACTCATCAAGCAACTTATATAAAATTTCTGGGATATCTTCAACGTGTACCACTTCTAGAAACCTGGGTTGAAAAATTCAACTTTACCCATCTAAATTAAAATCACCATAAACAAGCAATATGATCAGATAAATATTCAAAAAACCCAAATATCTCATGAAATATGTAAAGAAATGTTGGTTTTAATTACTATGATAGCTTAGTCAGATTAAAATGATTATATATTTTCATAAGACATGTTGGGAAAAATATTGGATGAAAATCAATGTTAATAATAATTATATAAGAAATATCATTAAATGAAGATGTGTACTATTGGTTTACTTTTACACAAAGTCATAAGAAGATAAGGGTCATGTGAATATAATTATTTAAGTGATATTGGAAAAAATTCATAGTTATATATTCTCATGTAATATTTGAAAAGGAAAATTTTAAAGTCATACTAAATAAAGATACTTGTATGATCTTGAACCTTCATTATTAGAATATATTAAATAATTTTAAGAATAATTCTCCATAAAAATATATATATGGAGTCTTTTATAGGAAAATTATGATAATAAAATTAAACTAGAGTCTGTTTTTTGAATAATGGAAAATAAATTAATGAGAGAATATATGGATATGTAAACTATCCATGAATAAACTTGATAAAATTTAAAACTGATATATTATTTAATTATGTATATTCTATCGAGATATTTCTACAAAATTTTCTCCTTGTTCACTTATTTAAAAAATCTATAGACTATTTTTCAATCAACACATTTCCAATATCATTTCTCCTTGGACTATGTATACTCATTATATTTTGGTCATAGGAATGTGTCTATAATGTTTCATAAACAATGTAATCTACAAGGGAGGATTCAATTCTACTATAATACTCAACATTAGGGGATTATTGTCTCAATATATAATCTATTTACAATATTCTATACACTTCAATTATTTAATACATAATTTATATAATATCAGACATATGTTTTTTAATACATTTCATTTTATATTTAGGGGAATCTCTATTATATCTCATTTTTTATCTTTCAATGGTTTTATCCAATATATTACCATATTTTTAATGTTTTTTATTATTACCATTTACATTAAAAAGGGTTGATGAAATTATATTAAATCTATATCTCTAGTTTTTTATTATAATTCCCTTTCACATATTCTTTTAAATATTTATATTATTCTGTGTATTGATTTCATTTTCCTCTCTATAGGTAATTGTTTAAAATAAATCATTAAATTAATATTAATTTATTGGATAAATAAAAATGATTCATTAAGTGGTTTTAAAATTTTTTTCTTTGGTTTTTTACTCAAGATATGTTAAATGTAATCCCATATGTGTTTTATTAATGTGTTTGTTCATAGAAAATAAAAATAACATGGGGTGAGTTTCATATAGATGAACAATAGTTTGGGTAATGCTTAATATCTCATAAGATCAAAATTAAAGGGCTACATGCTGATGCCCTTATCTATAATGTAATTCTTGGACATGATTCTATCTTTGTTCATACTCAATTCAATGATATTTGGATTTTAATGTTGGTTCATGATGTGAGATTTTTTCGTATTCAATTCATGTCCTTTGACCATAATGTTTTATAAAATCCCATGATTCCTATATGGATTCACAATCCATGAATTATTTTAGTTAAATTAGTGGATATCATGGGTTGTTTCATTTATATCACTTCCACATTTAATATTTGTGTCATGGAGTAAAAAAGACTCATGCAGACTACCTATGGTCCAAATTTCCAACAAGTCATGAGTCCCTCACGGGGTAGACAATATTATTTTAATAACATGATAAAAGATGCATGTAATTATCCATATAGCATTGAATTACCTAGAAAAAAATCATACAGTTTAGGTAATGGATAGTGTGGAAAATCATACATCGAGAATTAGTGATCGGGTATATAAACTCTATAATAAGTTCATAAGCGGGTAATGTGATTATATCAAGTAGGCAATTCAATAAAGGGTATATCTTTTATTCTATTTTTAATGATTTAACTAATCATATGTTTGAAATGGCTTCATAATTCATCCTACACACAATTCAATCTATGTAGTTTTTACAGGTCGTGAGTCCCAAAAATTGGAGTGGGAGGTTTTATAAAGCCTCAGATAATAGGGGTGAGTAAATTTCTTAATTATGATGAATTTTCTAGAAATATTGGAATGTAATATTAATTAAAAAACTATTAATATTATGAAATTTATAAAAAATAGAAATTTTTATAGAGTGATTCTGGGTGGGTGCATCTATAATGTCCTCGTACTAGAGACCACTAATCAGATTCTCAATAAGATTTACATCATGACCTAGGAAATTCCTCCCCAAATTATTGAGTTTTTTGACTACAAATGGGAGTCTTAGGTGGTTTATTTTAGAAACTATACCCCCATATCATAATGTGATGAAAAAAATATATAAATTCACTCATATACATCCTGGTAAATCGATAATCATACATCTCAGAAAATGAAAATAAATATTTACAACCCATTAAATGTATAAATGAATTGTATAAATATTAATAAGTATAACAAAATATACCATATAAATAAATATCATAAAAGGAACTAAATATAAAATCCAATTAAAAAAGTCTATAGTCGTTACCCGAACCCAAGCCCGGCAACTCTACTGTCGAAATCTAAATAAAGCATCACTCATAGGGATCTTTCCCTTTTCATGTCATGTAACCATGAATTCATCTATGTTACGAAATGGCGAGCTAATACATGTTTTATTATAAATCCATAGGTCACCATCAACAACCCTTAAAATAATATTCAATCTCAGTATATAGTTTATTCTATTTTTCATAACAAAATGAATGTAGGATGTAAATAAATAAAATAAAAATCTGTCATGGGGTTCCATATTGACACCAATGAATATTTATACATACTATAGACTAATATAGATTTCTCTATTCATAATATTCCATTAAACATAAAAAATTACAGAGAATATTGAAGGTATTATATCCTATGTGTTATATAGAGTCTAAGGATAATTCCCCCACAGAACTCTAAAATATGAGTCGTAAGGATTTTAATGGGGATTTCCTTAACTCACCCCAACTATAAGTCATAAAATGTCTAAATGGGATTTCCTTAAGGTAATTACAACTACGATTCAAAAAAATTTAGTGGGGGATGGATAAAAGTCACATCAAACCATGATTCATAAAGACTCTATGAGGGATTTCCCAATGGATCTCTAAACCATGATTCATAATGATTCTTATTGGGATTCCCATAGGCTTTCCAAATCTTGAGTCCTAGTGAGTCTATGGGAGGATTTCACTAAGTTACTCTAAACTATGAGTAATAACATAAAGTTGACGGCATGTCATTTAATATATTCATTTAATTAAAAAACATCAAGCCTCAGATAATAAACATGAGCTTAGAGTAAGAAATTCTATGGAATACCCAATGATAGAGACAACTACATATTATGTCCTAGTGTACTCTCCAATTAACTATACACGGACTTTAGAGGGGTCAAATTTTCTGATTAAGGACTAAAAATATTAAATTATTAATTTTGGTCAAGCACACAGTAATATCAATGCTTTTTTACTAAAAACACCCTCATTAATGGAGAAAGACATGTGGTATAACTTGTAAATATCCTACTATATTCTTATATAAAATAATTCATTCAATACAAGACATTGATTCAATATAAAGTAAAAAATTAAAAATATAGAAGAATAACCTTGAAGTAGTGAATAATCAATGAAAGTAATGAGAGATCACTTTATAATTGAAGAAATGAAGAAGGGTCAGTGAAGAAAGTATATAGTCATCTGTAGTTTCTAATCATAAATAATGGAGTTGAACCCAATAATGAACAATGGAAATATCCACTTGAAGAGGAATGAAACCAAAAGAGGAGAGGGTTTATTATACAAATTGTCCAGGATGGACCCATTCTATTATTTTAATAAATTCGAGAAAAATTAATTAGAACTAAGAAAAATACACAACTTAGTTCAAGGTGGAAACAATTGTTCATGTTTTGGAGAATTTTTGGTAGGGTGTTTTCACCTATATGAAACCTTTTCCTAGAATCAATCATGATTCATGTTGTGAACTACTGCAGTATTCATATTTTCTGTTTTAGACCTAAATTTTTTGTCCTGAAACCTTTTGTAGTCCAATACAAAACCTCAAAACATCTATAATACGTTATAATACGCAAATTCAATAATAAATAAAGATAAAGACACCTTATAATGGGTCAGGGTTTAATAATCAACCCACCATATTGAATTTCTTCCTCGAGTATGCATCCTATACATCATTACAACTCATATACAATAATCTAGGGCTAATAGACCCTCATATTAGTCTCAATCTCCCCATACTCCTCTTGGATATATCTGTGATTCCATTATACATGAATCCCAGGAATATTATTTCCACATAGATCCTTTTCACAATGTTCATTTATTTGAACAATATTCTCCTCAAAGGTTGTATCCAACTAAAGATTATCATCATTGATGTTAATAATGTGGGAGAAGTTAGGGTAACACTAATGAAGCTTATATGTGATGAAAAAATTATCATGGAAATAAAATGTTATCGGAGTGATAAATGATATGACACTGGATCAAACATCTCTATTAGATCAAAATGGCCCACATATCAGGGAACTAACATCCCTTAACTCTAAATAATAAATTATTCCAACCATTACGACACTCATATGAATAAAATTTCAATCAACTAAAACCTTTTAAGATGGTGTTGTTGGTCCACATATAACCACAAAATACTTTGATTTTTCACTATTTTCTTCCACAACAACTGAATATGAACTCAAGAATCCAACAAATGACTTAGTCTTACCATTACTACCTCAATACTCTCTTACTGACACTATGGTTAATTAAATGACGCACTGTAAAAAGCCACATATGGAAAAAAAAATTTATATTATTGATATATTTTTAAAGGTAAATTCCACTAAGGAATAGTTTTTTATAAAAGAAACATGAAAATATATGATGCATGACTCAACATGTCCTCCAAAACACAAAACATCCACTCAAACTATACATTAGTCAATAGATTTTAGGTAGTGAGAAGATACAGATGTGTACCATGTGCTTTTAACGAAAAAATAGAAACTCAACGTAACAAATACATCTCAATATTACCCAATAATCCGATATGTATCATGTAAGGAAAACATATCTTGAACGTAGAGGATTCCCAGATCATCCAATGAAATGTCCTCCCATATTAGTGTAATGTGGGTTACCATTATTAGTTAATACATTACCCCCATACTTCATAATTTTCGCAAGTATTTCTCAGTAACCCCAACCACAAATATATAGTAATGTAATCTCACTTCCCTAGGGAATGGGAAATGATATAAAAATATTGAAGGGATTCTAGTTCTTATTTTTAAACTAATGGAATGGGAGAACCATGTACGAAAAAAACTCGACATCCTTATTTATCCCAAACTTACAATACTTTATGTGCATGTCATGATACATCTTAGTCAGACGTAGAGATACCACCCACTTTGAGGCATGCGACTCACTTATATTCCTCCAAAATACTGGTAGGGTCCCTGGAATAGCCGTTAATAAAGATAAATTTCACACATTCAATGATATTTTATGGTAAATGATATCCACGATACTTAATGTCTCTCAAATATTTCATATTAGTATCTAACAAATTTAGAATCCTTATCTTTCTGAGATCTGATAATGCAATAGAAAACTACATCAATGTCACTCAATACTAGTAATATTAAACATCTAGATGAATCTCATTTAAGATATCCATCAACTTCTGCTCGTTGGTCAAATACACAACTACATGGGAATGTATCTTCTAGGCTAATAAAAATGCATCCATATTCTCCTTTAATAGAGTGTATGCTGACTCAAAATCAAAATACTAGAGTTACTTGATCCCCTTTTATTCTAATGGATTTGATCCCACTGTGAGAATTTAAATATTAGGATCTTATGATAGTTTTATACCACAATATTCATACTTAATAAATAAATCATTTAGTATCCTAAAGAATGTACTACCACTACCAACACTATGTCATATATTGGATAATTATTCTCATGTGGTGCCAACTACCTAAAACTACACAAAATCACATGGACTCCTTGAATCAAGAACACTATGAAATTAACCTATGATACCACATAATACATGGATAACTTTTATCAATTTTAGTTATGGAAAAGATATACTTGTAAAAATTATTCATTTTATCTTCTAAAAATAACTTACAAAATATTCTAACCATATAAACCTTTTCACCTTCTTATTCAAGCCCATCATATGTGCTACCAAACTAGAGATGTCTAGAATGAATCTCTAATAATAACCAACCACACCCATAAATCTATATTTACTAAAATCATTCTTTGATTACACCCAACAAGCAACACCTCCATCCTTTTTTGGGTCTATAGATATATTGGTTTGAGAGGTGACTTGACACAAGAAACACACCTCATCAATATAAAAGTTTCACATAGAGAGAATGAAATAAATTCAACACTCCATGAGTGTTCTCAGTATGGTCTCTATGTTTTGTGAATTATCCACCTATGGCATGGAGCATGTGAGGATATATTTAATAAAAATTATAAATAAATGTATCTCAGTATGAGCTGATAACCAGATTCATCAAATCCATCAACATTACTGGTACATTTTTTTACCGAATGGAATATATAGATACTCATAAAAACTAAACCTACCACAAAATGTTGTACATGGTATATGGGAAGGCCTTATACATATCTAGTGAAACCTACTCCAATGTGAATATTATATAATACATGGGAACCTATAAGTTTTTCAAATAGGTAGTCCACACATGGATTTAGATACTTTTTTGACGTGTCATATGATTTATAATATGATAGTTGATGCATAATCTAGTGTAACCAACCACCTTCTACTCAAAGTAGATTGAATAACACCAAGGATATGTTATATTCCAAATGAATCCCCTTTCCTCCATGTATACTAATTGATCCTTAAGCTAATGTACCTCTATAAGAACCAAACGATGTGACAGTACATGGAATGCCTTTTAACTCATAATAATATCAATGGTAAACTCCACCTATATAATAGGAGGAATACAATATATTACATTAGGAAACAAATTTTGGAACTGATCCATCAAAGGAGGAAAACCACTAGGTTGAACCACCTGGTCATCCCAAACTAGTCTAGCTCATGAGATATTATTCTTCCAAACATTTAATGGTCAGGCCCGACACGAGGTGCTTAAATTTTTCATTCTCAAGTATAAATGTTCACACCACCCTCAGGAAATAAAAAACACACTTTTAATTGGAAACAAATGGATTGGGTTCAATAATATACTAAATAGTGAATCATAAGAATCAAACAAAAAACAATCCATATCAAACATAAAATTATTTTAGATTCCTCTATAACCACTAAAATCTTGGTAACATCTCTTACACTGGTGAATACCCTATGATCGAACCCCCAATGATGATTTTATAGACATTAAAACATATAGATACTCAATAATTAAACAAAAACACTCCATGAATAGAGAATCTGTGATGGAATGTGATTCCCATGAATTAAATGGTGAAAAATCTAGGATAAAGGCCATTAGAAATATAACTAAAACTATAGATGGTTTTTTTCATGCTCAACTCAGGTAGGATGGGTATCATCTATCTGAACTTCACCTTGACCTTGAACCCAAACCTAAGCACCTTATGTTCTATTATTATATTGGCATAGTTTCCCATAACCCTAAGCACCCTGCATTCCACTTTTTTCCATACAACCTATTGAACTCCAGATGCCTAGCTACAATAGTGTCACTAATCTAGCTTCATAACCCAATATCTACCCATATCACCCATCTCTAAGAATCATATATATACTTCTACAGATCCTATATTAGTTTCCTATTCATCTTCAGCCTCAACATTATTAAAGTATTTGGTCACACTGAGAATGATAGTTTCTAATCAAGACCCACTGAAGGGACCACAAGACACCATCCTACGAATAATGAATTGTTTCTCCTATTATCTAGCTAATACCCTACAACAACTATGGTATGAGCTCTAAAAATTATTATTTTTACCTCCCCTGACCCAATTCCATTTCCCCCCAATGGAATCAATCTTTCTTGAGCCTCTACTATTAGTTGCATTCCTCTATGAAATAACCGCCCGGTTTACTACATCAAAAATGTATGGTGGTAAGAATAATTCTATCCTAAATTAAATACCATATCACATCCCATAATCAATGTATCTCACTGGGGATACATTATCCACCGTTAATACTAGGGTATAATGCTGTAAGTTGATGAAATTATTATCATATTTCCTAAAAAACATATTCCATTACATAAATTAAATGAATTCCCATGAAATATTATATCCCAAGGTATCTAGAAAAAATTGAAAAAAGATATAGGTCTCGATGAATTTCAAGAATAACCCCATATATTGATCTTTATAGACTACAATGACCCACTAGAACCCTAAAACCCCTCAAATAATATAAAAAAATATCATCAACCGCCATTCATAATGTATAATTAGGTGATAAACGACCATACAGATAGACTCAATGTAGTACCCAGTTACATGATTACCACCCTTATAAGAAAAGAACAGTGGATCCTATAGCTAAAAATATATAATAATATATAACCTATTTGGTGCAACATAAAAAGCATATCTACCTCTATCATCATCACTACATATATCAAGATCACTCATAGATTATCATCCACAATAATATATATGATTATTATAGGTCTATACATAACCATGTTTGGGGCATTCTAAACACAACCCACTTGGCACTTAACTAGAGGCCATTGTGGATGCATTTTTCTACAATGCCAAACAATATCCTTATAAAATTTCATTACAAACATTCTTGATATCATAGTTAAAGTAAAATGATAAAATGTGTAACACCCATTGTTATCTACAACTTATACCATATGGATCTTATAACTTGAGAATTATTAATATCCCCAACTACCCATACAGAGGTTCCACATTAGATATATACCCAATGTTCATACTATATACATAAGACCCATATCGTCAAAAATTGAATATTTATTTTAACAATAATTTTTCACAACATGGATTAGTTAAATCAAATTGAAATTTAATGTTGTAGATTAATAAACATTATAAGTTATATTTGGAATGTTTTAAGAAATTCCATATAATAATAATGTCAGGTGATCCTGTAAAACACTTTTAACCATTTGAGAAATTGTTATGTATAATTTTAGAATAAATCATTATGGAAAAACATGATATATTTTGATACTAGGATATTACATAATTGACCATTTTTATAATCTAAGTAGCCAATAAAATGTAATAATTTGAATAATATATTAATACTATATCCCAAATATGATGTATTAATGGATATTCCCTTACTTTTCAAGATAAGGGATAAAACTTCATAAAGTGAAAACCTCATAATGTTGTTCATCACAAAATTTGAAAATAATTCCATAGTAAAAAAAACATGAAAAAAAAATCAATCGAGGAAATTTATCCTTTCGATTATATGTGGGATATAAAATCATAGGAATGAGTTCTAGACTATGTTTTGAAAATGATCTATCTCCAGTATACCATACCAAAACCATAAAAAACCTAATAATAATTTGTGACATCCCTAATTAGATACCACTAATAGTTTTCTCAATTAGAGTCACCACTTGACCTCAATAATTTATCCCTATATTCTACAAGATTTTGAATATAAATCAGGGTCGAAGGTTTTATAGTGGAGAGACTATAACACCATATAATTTTAAATTAACTATAGATATAAATTTAATCATATAAAAATAGATAAAGATATACACATATATCATATTTTTTCAATAATTAATCACTACCAATTCTATTTAAAAAACAATTTTCTATGTTATTAGTGGTAACACATCCAAATATCAAATACATAAATATAAAAAAATAACTAAAAACACTGAATCTACACTAAAAATATGACCCCCATCATATCACATTTGAAAACTCCCACTATCAATTCAATAAATATAAACCAAGCATCCATCAAAGGTTTCTTTACCATGTACTAATCTATAACAATGAAGTCTTAATAGGTACGAAATTATGGCCAATATAGGCTTTGATAATGACTTTAAAGGCCACCACTAATATATTATAGAATAATATATAATATGGGTATATAGTTCATAATGTTTTGTATAACAATATAAAGGTATGAAAGAAATAAAAAACCCAAATTATGATCCTTCGGTTACATAATGACACACTAGATTGACCACACTTTATTTGGCCAAAGTTGGATATAACTATCCATTGTAACACATAAAAGACAAAAACGCTTGGGAGAGTATCCATGTCTTTCCAACCTATGATCCATAATGAGTCCAATGGTAATTTCTCCAGCTACTCAAAACCAAGAGAAATAATTATTCTATGGATAATTTCCCAAAATTTCCCCAAACCATAAATTATATCTAGTGTAAGGGGAATCTCACCAAGGAACTCCGGACCATGAGTCATAGAAATTTTAAGGGGGATTTCCCCACAGAACTCCAAATTGATAGTTATAATGAGTTTGATGGGTATTTCAATATGGAATCCTAATCTATATGTCAAAATTCATTCTTGGGGTATTTCCACAAGGCACTCCAAACTATGAGTCATAATGATTCTACCAGTGATTTTTCCAAGGAACTCCAATCTAAGATTCAAAACTCAACCACATACAGAATTCCATAAATCTATTTGTTTTATTCAAAGAAACCAGGATTCACATAAAAACCATACACCCATATTCTTGAAATCCATAATCATTCTTTACCACATAAATAGTGAATTAAAAAGTCTAATGAACCCTTAGGTTAGCCTCTTTGATTCCCCAAATTCATTCCCTTGTTACGAACACAGAATATTGTATCTAAATTATCAGTCTACTCATCAAATAATTGTTCATTCCCTATTGAGATATTAATTTTCATGATTTAGTTCCACAAAGTATTTAATTATTAATTTTGGTCAAACTCACGGTAATATTGGTATAAAAAAATTTCACACACACACACATAAAAATATAAGTCTTAAAAGATAAATTATAGACGTCCTATTCTATTCTTGTTGATGTCGAATCATCTAATATCAATATTTTATTCAATAAAAACAAAATGAAATTGGAAAAGAAAAAAATAACATGGATATAGTTTATAAAAATTGAAAATGGTTAGATCCCTCTTAAAATAATAAAAAATGAATAAGTTTTAGAAATAAAAGGACAAAAGCATCTATAACATCAAACCATAAACAATGAAACTTGAATCCACAGACGAATAAGGGATGAATCCACATGATGGGATAAGGAATGAAAATGGTGCGAGGGTTCATCAGACTAATTGGATAGTGTATACCAAACATCTATTTTCTAAAAACTAATATAGATTATTATTTAAAAAATATTATTATAAGAAAATTTAAAAAAATTTCCCATAGGTAACATGTTGGGGGATGGGGCTTTCATCTATTCATAAACATTCATTGTGAAATGAAGGTTTCAGGTAATGAAATAACATCCCCGGTACATTTTTAGCTAAAAATACTGTTTTTATTCTAGAAATACTTTTTAGGACTATCATGACCCCTGTAATTTTTTTAATAAAGCAATGTACTTGTGTTTAGTTATGATTTATGAGAAGGGGAACCATATGAAGGGTTTGGGTTTTAAATAATTATCCCTATGACAATAGAAGTGCTCATGTACTATGACATTATTCATTTTCAATGAAATTATTTATAGGAATGAAAATATTTATTGTGGTATGTCAGGTGTTGGATTTAGAACCACCTATATTATAATAAAATGAATCTATTTTATTCTAGTGAAGAGAAATAAAGTGATGTAGTACTTAAAAAACTAACTAGACTAATTATTGAAAGTAACTTTAATATATAATTAATATAGAGGTGTTTTGAAATCCATGCTGAAAATTTATAATTTTAAGAAAATATAACACTCAATAACATTTACTGGTTTTGTTTCAATAGAAATTAGGTTAAATGGATTTTAATATTTTGATTTGAAAAGATATTAAAATTAATTCATTGAATCAAATTAATATGGTTAAAGTATAGAGATACTACCAATTATTTATTTAACATTTGGGATATTGAATACTATAAATCATATTTCTTGGATGAAGGGTTTAAAATTAATATATAATAATGATATTAAAATGTAGATAATATTATTGAAAAATTAAATATTGATTATATAATACGATTCATAATTGTTTTGATACTATTGAAGATAACTATTAAGGTTTGATATATTACCACATGTGTTTTGAATGATTTTATGTTTCTTTTGAATTCATTAATATCGTTTGATGTTTTTATGAGTTGTTTTTAATTTAGCTAAAACTATAAAAATTCATATGTGTCATATTTTTACATATGTGATGAATTTGGATGACTCTCATCTAGAAAAAAAGGAAAAATCATATTATACATTAGGATTTTATTGATAAATATGATATCTATATTCATATATAATATATTTTTTAAAAGAATTTCATATGTACCATATTTTATAGAGGAAGAATAATAAAAATGTCATTTGTATTATGAGCATTGGAAATTTTAAATGTGAAATTTGTATGATGTTTTACTAGTGGATATTGAATTTTTTAAAAAGTAAAACATCATACATATAAGATATTTCATGAGCTATAAAATATTTTTTAGAGTGTTAACATATAAATTTGTGTTGGTATGTATGCATAACATATTTCTTCAATTATGTGGTGTTTTATATAATAATAATTAATAAATTTATCAGAGGATGATATATACATAATATATTTCATTGGAAACATATAGAATTTTAAAAAAGGATCTGTATATAAATATTATTGTTTAGAAATAGATTATAGAAAAGATTTAGGTTAAAAAAAATGTATAATTAAGAAAAAATTAATTCATATGATATTTCTTTACCTCACTGTGACATATACGATATTAAATAATATCAATGATTGTAAAAACATTCTGTAAATGTGAGATTTCAAAATTTGGACATTTCCATAATTAAAATTTCATATAACCTAAATTGAATCAAATTATAGTTATTCTATTATGTCCATATCAAAAATCATGACTTATTTTCAAACCATGATTCAAGCTATGAAATGATGAAGGCAAAGGGAGATAGGACCGAGGATATCACTATTTTATTAATTCAACGATCTTCAAAAGTTGATATATAAAAATGAATATTTCTGATAAAAGTATAATAGTTTATATAAATCATATTTGTCTATTATCATGATATTATGAATTGATTAAAACATTAAAAATACATAATTATTCATTAGGTTGTAATTGATAAATTATTATTTATGACTAAGGAGGAGAAGACCATGTATATAAGGGGTTCTAGGAAACTAAATAAAAATGTTATTAATAAATTCCCATAATTGTATATACTTTTTGAAATTAAATGTAATGAATCATATACTGAGATTAAATGAATTAAATATTTCTAACTCATCCATAATTCCAGATGAAAGTGTAGACAAAAAAATCATTAATGGTATTTTAGGGAGACTATCACATTTGAAGAGTTAAAGAGCTATTCCACCATAATGTTTTTTATATGTTGTTCATATTTATATGGAGATATTATATTTATAGATTTTTATGGAATATATTTTTAGATTAATTACTCAAAATTATGGAAGAATTAATGGAATACTTATATAGTAGACATAAAATGAGAAGAAAAATTAAGTGGGTTATTATTTTTTATACTGTATAGACATGTAGTTTAAGGAAGTGGAATATTTGTTACCATGAGGGAAAAACCACAAGATAAAATTGATGATATGATATAATATCATATTTTCAAGGTAGATATTAACATGTAATAAATTTAGATAACTAGTCTTTTTTATAAATTAATGAATAATGAATTTCAGATAATATCCCATGTTAATGAAAATGAAATAACATGAATAAAAAGGAGAGATCTTTTGAACCACTACTGAGTGAACCTCTTGGATTAACATTAGAAAAATCTCAATGAATCATATAAGTTTAACTTGATACTAATAATTTATGATCAATTTTAATTTTTTGTTTAGAAAGAAGAGTAATCATATTATGATCTAAAAGTAAATCCAATTAATTTAACATAACTCAAGAATAAGAAGAACAATAAAGAAGGTCATCTGATAATTCAATGTATTTAAAAAATATTTAGGAAGAAAGAATATATAATTGTTACTTAGGAGATATCAACATGTACTAATAATTTTAACCTATTTTTAATACTACTAGTGATTTAAAAGATTCTAGATTATAATAGAGTATAAGATATTGAGTATGAGAGAAGTCAGTGAGATGTTTAGAATAAATATATGGGATTTAGGCTATCTATGGAGACCTAGTTTCATGGTTCTATTTCTGAATATCAAAGTGTAGTCGATGACATTGTTTTGAGGTGGTAGTTCTTATCTTTTGATACATTGTCATCATGTGATGAGTTATGATCTACTTAATGTTTTTGGAGTAAATTTTAAAAATGCTAGGAAAATATATAGCACATCAAGATTATTTGTAAATGTGGAACTCAATAAGGGTTGATGATTATACACTAAATGAGGATAATATTCATTGTTAATATATATAATATTCATGTGATTTATTATTCATGAAAACTGTTTTAGTGCCTTTTACACTTTGAACATCTTTTCACATTATGACTATAATTCCTTCTTAAAATTCTATATTATATAGAATATTTTTAACATCATTTAAAGTAAAAAATTATCTTTATTTAATTTTCATATTTAATTTTCAGGTTTATAATTATATGGGGAAGAATTCATACTTTTGGAGTGTTGTAATATTCACATTGAAAGACCACCAAAATGGGATTTCATGAAAACAATTCTAGAGAAGGAAGATTGGACACCATCCCACTAATGAGAATGTGGGGCCCAAAATATAGGCTCAATAGAGCCCAAATTTCATGGGATGATATAAGAAATATATAGGAATATATAATATTTCAGGATCTAGTGCTAACTTGGCATCCATTGTTGTTATTAGGCAGCCCAAGTTAGAGATAAAATTCTGGGCCAGATTCTGCGGCCCAGAAAAACAGCCCACCAATTTAATCATATCTCGGCAACCAAAAAATCATCTGGGATGAATGTTTAAATAGAACTAAGAGACATATGGAGATCCAATTTTTTATTCTATGGAACACTCTAATTAGGTCATCTATAAGTCCATCATGGCGTGTCTGTTCGGTGGATGCAAGATGGATTCCATTTCGAGTCATGGATAATGAAGTCCACTCTCCCATAATTTACACCACTATAGGACTACCATAATCTAGTGGGATGCATTTTTACTATTGGAGTCTCAACCCAAGTCTCCGAAAATTACTATTTAAGGTAGTGGTGGTGGAGGAGTTTATCATCTTTTGAGCTTCCTTTAATTGTAAAGTTATGCTGCGATTTGGTTGTCCGAAGTTTGTCTTTCACATGTAAGTTGTTCAATTCACTTTAGTTTCTTAATAAAAGTTCTTCTTATCCTATTATTATACTATTATTAATATCACTCTGAAACCATTGGTTCAATGTGTGAACTTGGTCACACTAACCCTTGTGAGATTATCACACAAAGGTGGAGTGATCGTTATTTCATTTTTTTACTTCTCTAATTCCCCCCTCATGATTCTCTTCCCGCTTCCATTGAAACCGTAGGATCAATAGAGGGATATCCCACTTATGGGTTGATCTAAGGGAGTAACAAGAAGCATGATTGGATGCTATTTCTGACTCCATTAATGGCTAATATATTCTTTTAAATGAGATTATTATTTGATGATTTTAAAACATCTTCATCCTTATTGAATTTAAGATCACACATTTCAAGAAAAACTAAAAGAGAACTCTTAACCCTAAAATCTTTGGTAAATTTGGGCAAGACCAAATTTTTGCGCCATTGCTGGGGACCCACGTTATTCATCTAAACACCCATTTTATTTTCCCCTATTTATTCTTTTCTCATCCAAATTCTCTTATCTTACCCCTTTCTCATTTTTTTTCTTTTGGCGCATGTCCGCCTACACCCATGATCAATCAAACCGTCTAGTTAGGGTTGATAGTCCTGGGGTTGGGGAGTCATGTACACCAAGGGAACTCTTTACATTAGACCCTAATCTTAATAATACCCCCAAGTCAAAAATTGAGCCCATTTAAATGGAAGGTCTTCAAAGAATCCAATTTTTTTTTTTGAAAAAGAGAGAGAGTCATTCTAAGAAACATGTGATAGGTTCAAAGACACTCTAAAAATGGTTCCACACCATGTATTTTCTATTAATGAACAAGTGAGAATTTCTTATGAAGGGTTGTTTCTGGGGAACAAACACTTCATTGACTTGATGTGTAATGGAACTTTTAAAAACAAAGCCACAAATAAAGCTTATGGGTATCTGGAAAGCCTTGCTGAACAAAAAAAAACATGGGGAACTTCACCTTATTCTAAAAATCCACAAATAACTACTAGATTTCATAAACTTAGAGAAGAGGAAAGCCTTAGGGATAAAATTGTATCACTATCTAGGAAGTTTGAAGAGATAGACCTTAGGAAATTCCATGAAATCCAAACTATAGATCCTGTTTGCTCAATTTGTGACAAACATGAACATAAGACAGAAAACAACCCAACCATTCTTTCCATTAAGGATGCTCTTTTAAGAGGAACCCCAATGAAATTAAATGATTTGAACTTTCAGAAGCCTCAATACCAAAACAACTTCAACCCAAGGTATAATGACCATGAAGGCTTCTACCTGAATGATGACCAACAACCTAGCCAACCACAGGGACAAAATCCTTACCCCCATTTGAACTACCAAACCCATAACCAGTTACAAACCCAACCAAACCAATACCAACAACCACCAGTCCATTTTCAATGAACCATCCCACTTCCAAAAATATCTCCATGGGATAAACCAATCTTCTCAAGCACCAACCCAAAATGTTCCACAAAGCCTACTAGAACAACTGTGAAAATAAATGAAAAGAATGAACCCAGAAGTATCTTCCCTTAAACAAGAACTTAAAACCATCAAAACTGGAAAGGCACCCATGCGTACTCAGGCAGTACCATTATCACCTTCAAGGGTAGAGTCAAGTTATACTGAAACAACTCATGAACAACTAAAGGCGGTGACTATTTTAATAAGTGGGAAATCAATTGAGAAACCTGAATAACTAATTTAGAAACCCTTTAAATATTCAAACTTGGATGAAAAATAAAATGAAAAAAATAATAAAACTGAAAAACATGATAACATTTTCAAAGAAACAACTCTTCCAAAAATAACACCACAACCTGCACTATTTCCTCAATGCATGAGGGGGAAAACCAAGGCTGAATTGAGTGAAACATTGATGGTAATCTTCTCACAAGTCAAGTAGAACATTCACCTTATTGATGAAATTCAAACCATACCTACCTATTAAAAGTACCTTAAGGACTTTTTCAATTTTAAATGAAAATTTTCACTTAGAAACCAAGTCCATCTGGCTGCTAATGTGAGTACCACCATTCAAGGGACCATTCCTCCTAAGTTGAAAGACCTGGGTTTCCCTTATATCAATGTTGAACTAGGAGAGAGAAAAATTGTCAAGTCCTTGTGTGACCTAGGTACTAGTGTAAATCTCATCATATATGATGTTTACTACTAGTTAGGCCTAGAAGAGATCCCACCCACATCTATCACACTTTAACTAGATGATCATAGCATTTGGGTTCCAAAGGGGATTTTAAAGGACGTTCTCTTAAAGGTTGAAAACTTCATCTACCTTGCTGACTTCATTGTCCTTAACATCCCTCCAAACATAGGAAATAAGGAACAAACCCCACCATCCTTGTTCTTCATTTGCTTACAACAATCAACTCTGTTATCCAAGTTTGAAATGGGAACATGATCATCACCTTTGGAAAAATGAGTCTAGACTTGAAAATCTATAATGCAGGCTCAAAAATAAGGGATTATGAGTACATTCATGAAGTAAACATGATAGGAAGAATTGATAATGAATCCATAGAACATAAAGGAATATTTGATGGATGTTTAAGTCAGGAAGAGATTGATTTCCTTTTATCACATAAAGGAAGTTTATCTCCTTGGCTTGAATAATTTTCAAATTTCTCTTATGATGAAGTCTTAGGTACCAAAATTAGTGAAACCTTTTAGGAAACCAATTTAATAGAGACTAATCAAACTTCATTCGCTAAATCTAATCAAACCAATCTTGTAGCTGGAAGTTCTACATGTGGGGAATCAACCCTATCTGAAACTCTTAAAAAAGAAATTGATCTTGATCCAATGTCCAAATATTTTGATGAAATTTTAAACCAAAATGATCTTGAATTGAAGGAACTTCCTGATGCACAAGTATGCCTTCCCAGGGGATAATCAAACACATTCTATTGTCATTTCTTCTTCTATTGAATCCAGTAATGAGAGGATTCTTCTAGATGTCCTTAGGAAATATAATAAAGCCATTGGTTGGGCCTTGTCTGATATTTTTGGGATTAGCCCACTAATCGGGACTCATATGGTTGTTCTAGAATCTAATTCAAATCCTGGTCATCATCCTCAATGGATACTCAATTATAATCACATGGAGGTTATATGGAAGGAACTTCTATAATTGTTAAAAGCTGGTATCATCTATCCCATAGCTGAGAGTGAGTGGGTGAGCCCAATCCATGTGGTTCCCAAGAAGGTAGGAATAATAGTGATAACCAATAAGGATGGAGAGATTCTTCCAACAAGGGTGAGTAGTGGATGGAGAGTCGAAATCGACTATAAGAAGCTAATCTTATTTACCAAGAAGGACCATTTCCCAATACCATTCATTGACCAAGTCATTGACAGAGTCACATGTGATGCCTTATATTTTTTCTTAGATGGGTACTCGGGGTATAATCAAATTGAGGTCTCCCTAGAGGATGAAGGGAAGACTACATTCACATGTCCATTCACCACCTTTGTTTTTAAACGCATACCCTTAGAGTTATGCAATTCCCCTGGAACCTTCCAACGATGCATGATGAGAATATTATCAAACATGGTAGGGTATTTTCTAGAGGTCTTCATGGATGACTTCTCTGTGTTTGGGGATACATTTTAGGGATGTCTGAGGAATGTAGAGAGAGTCTTCTCAAGATGTGAAGAAAATAATCTCATCCTAAACTGGGAAAATGCTATTTCATGGTTAAAGAGGGAATAGTCCTTGGCCATTTAGTCTCAATTAGGGGGATTGAAGTTGATAAAGAAAAGGTTGACATCATTCTTCACCATCTGTCACTCAAAAATATCAAGTAAGTGAGTTCTTTCTTAGGACATGCTGGTTTCTATAGAAGGTTCATTAGGAATTTCAGCTCTATTTCTTGACCACTTTGTGCTCAATTAGTGAAAGATTCTCCCTTTGGTTGGACATAAAGTTGTGAAGGTTTATTCTCAACCCTTAAATCCTCTCTCACCTATCCAACCATTATGAAATCTTCAAATTGGAACCTTCCTTTCAAACTTATGTGTGATTCCATTGACTTTTTTGTAGGAGCTGTGTTAGGAATACATTGTGATAAAACTCCATATGTCATTAATTATGCAATAAAATCATTCAATGATTCAAAAATTAACAACACCACCAATGAAAATGAGTTACTTTCTATTGTGTTTTCCTTAGAGATGTTTAGGTCCTACCTCTTAGGATCCCCCATCACTGTGTTCACTGACCATTCTGAACTGAAATACCTCTTCAATAAACAAGATTCCAATACTATACTGATTAGGTGGGTTCTTATCTTACAAGAATTTGACCTCACAATCAAAGAAAAAAGGGAGTTGAAAATTTTGTATATGATCACCTCTCTAGGATGGAATTACAAGACAACTCAAATATCCTTTCTATGTCTGATGCATTCCTTGATGAACACCTATACTCTGTGAGTGACTTCCCATGGTATTCCAACATAGCCAACTTCGTAGTTACATGAGTCATTCGAAAATTATTAAGGACTCAATAATGAAGGAAATTCCCTTTTGATGTTAGGAACTTTGTGTTTGATGATCCATACCTCTATAAGCTCTTCCCTGACCAAGTCATTTGGTGGTGTGTCCCAAAATCTGAATAAGAGTCCAAACATAAATTCTGTCATAGTGAGGAATGTAGAGGTCACTTTTCCTCTAAGAAAACTTCCGCTATGGTTCTTTAGTGTGGTATATTCTCTCCCACCCTCTCAAGGTACTCCTACACATTTTTTCAAAGCTATCCTAAGTGTCAACACGTAGGGTCCATCACGAAAAGGAATAAAATTCCACTCACTCCCATTCTAGTCATCAAAATCTTTGATTGTTGGGGAATTGATTTCATGGGACCCTTCCCAAACTCTAGGGGATATCTATAAATCCTTTTAGTTGTTGATTATGTCTCAAAATGTGTTGAAGACATTACCACTAAGTCTAATGATCATCAGGTTGTGATTCGATTTATGAAAGAATATTTATTTTCTAGATTTTGAATTCCTAGAGCTATCATTACTGATCATGGAACCCATTTCTGCAACCAAACATTATCTTTACTCATGTCTAAGTATGGTATTTCTCACAAGTTCTCCACTCCCTACAATCCTCAAACCAATGGTCAAGCTATGTTAGCCAAATGGGAGATTAAGAAAATTCTTAAAAAAACTATCAATCCCTCTAGGAAAGGTTGGTTTGAGAAACTCTTGGATTCTCTTTGGGCATATCATACAACATACAAAACAATCCTAGGAATGTCCCCATATAGGTTGGTTTATGGAAAAGCATGCCATTTACCTATTGAAATTTAGCATAATGCTTTTTGGGAAATTAAGAATATAAATTATGACCTCTCATTGGACAGAAAAAAAGGAAATTAGATCTCAATGAACTTGAATAACTAAGGATGGAGGCTTATGAAAATTCAAGGATAAAAAAAGATAGAGTTCAAGCCTACCAATCTAGGAATATCAAAGTCAAACATTTTGAACAAGGAAAATTTGTGCTCTTATATAGTTCAAAACGTCATTTACACCCAAGAAGGTTAAGGTCTAGATGGTCAGGTCCTTTCATAGAGCATCATGTGTACCCCCATGGGGCAGTAGAGATTCAGGATCACTCAAGTGGTTACATTTTCCAGGTCATTGGTCATAGGTTAAAACCATTTATTGTGTAATTAAATAAACATGAAATAGAAGTTGGGTAAACTAATCCAATCTATGAGCAGGGAAAAAATTGATAGATTTAGGATCCAAGTCGGGATAACGATGTTAAACAAAAGTACTATACGGGAGGCAACCCATGGTTTTTCTATTTATAATGTTTTTGAATCATATTTCTTTTTCAAATAGGATTATTGAATCATTTTTTATATTTAAAAAAAATTAAATTATTGTATTTTTTACTTTTGACCTATTATTCTATTATGAGTATGGATGGGTATGAATGGGGAGCACCATATTCATCTGTGTCACGTGGTGTGATCCTTGAGTAATACATTACATAGGAATTTAAAAAAAAGACAATGTATCATTAGTTAATTTTATTTTTATATGATTTTAGATTAAAATAAAAAAAATTAAAAGGAAAAATTGTAGGTTGTGGGGAAAACCCCGTCACAACTGAAAAAGTCGTAGCGACTCGATCCTGGGATCGAAGGGAGATATGGGTACACACTTACCACATACCTATAGCTTATAGTGTCCCCTTATTCTATAATTATTGTATATATATTTATATTTTAGTTTCATTATATATATATATATATATTTTTTTTTTGTTGTTTGTTTGTTTTTTCTTTTTTCCACTAGGGAGTTCTCAGAGTGACATGGAGATTAAGGTATTAAAAGGAAGCAACAAGAATTTCATCTTCACGGTGACTTCATTCCATGATCCTCATTTTCAATTTCCCTTTTGGAATCCCCTTATCTTCCTCTACCCATTATAAATTTTCTTTTCTTCAAACAAGGAGGATAGTGTTATTTTATGTTGGGGGGAGATGAAATAAACAATTGATTTGAATGAAAATAAATTGTTTTGTGTGAAAAAAATGATTTGAAAAAAATGTGTGTAAATGGGAGGAAAAATTTCCATAACTTTG
Source organism: Viscum album (assembly GCA_963277665.1). Lineage (NCBI taxonomy): Eukaryota > Viridiplantae > Streptophyta > Magnoliopsida > Santalales > Viscaceae > Viscum > Viscum album. The sequence continues at coordinate 1,242,155,230 of OY728161.1, read as the reverse complement.
AACATGATAATACACATTGAAAATGATAAAACTAAATATCAAATAATTTAGCATTCCCCGATTCTGATTTTAATCCATGTATAATATCATGAGCATAGATTTTGGAATGTGTGACGGTAAAATGTGATATTTCATCATTTATATTTTCATCCAAATAAAAAAAAGATCACAACACACATCCTTTGGATAATGGGGTGTTTGTTTTAGTTCGTGGGGTCCCCTAAATAAATAGCCTAGGTTTGGGGATCACTTTAGTTTTAATATTAGTATTCAATAAAAAAGAACAATAAATTTGCACGTAGAGCAATGAAATGACCTAAGGTGTGGCTTTCGACGCTTGGGGATCGTGACTGCATAGTCATCTCACCCAAAGTCAGTAATTTTATCTCTATTTGTGGTAATTTGAATTTGTTTTTTTTTCTGATTTTACTCGAGATGATTCCAGAGTATGTGGGATTATCTTCGTTCCCTAATTTCTCTAAGCCAGGGAGTCATCGACAATGTCTCGTTAAATGGGTTGACTCTATTGGGTGCAATTTCAATTACCATGGAAAAATTGAAAAAAACAAAACAAAAAAATATATATATCTACCAAAAAAAAATTAAAGTCTCATATTAATATTGAAATGTGATTCCACCAAGAACTTCCATCATTTACCCCTTGAATAAAGATGAACCCCCATGTTTATTACGATACACAATACATCATCACGCTTAATTGATATTGGATGAAATATGACGATGAATTTGAACAAAAAAATGAGCTTGGGATTGGAATATTCTTATGATACTATTTTGTATTAAAATATTCTGATGAGTTTCATAGTTTATTGGTATAATGGTTTTGGGTGATAATTGTTTATTTAAATGTTCATGGAAAAGGCAATTCAAATATCACATTTTTTTGAGATATATTTTGCCTGGGAATAACAAAACTCAAGTGGGGGGGGGGGGGTGTGATTATCCACTGAATGAGTCTAATATTCATTTTTAATATATATAATATTCATGTGCTTTATTATTCATAAACACCATTTTAGTGCATTTTACACTTTGAACACCATTTCACATTATGATTGTAATTCTTTCTTAAAATGCACTATTATATGGTACATTTTTTTAACATCATTTAAAGTACCCAACATTCTTGATTTTATTTTAATATTTAATTTTCAGGTTTCTCATTATATTGGAAGAAATTCATACTTTTTTAGTGTTAGAATATTCACATTGGAAGACCAACAAAATGGGATTTCATACAAACAATTCTGGAGAAGGATGATTGGACACCAGCCCACTGATGAGAATGTTGGGCCCAAAATACAGGCCCAATGAAGCCCAAATTTCATGGGAAGATATAATAAATATATAGGAACATATAATTATCCCAGATCTAGTTCTAATTTGGCCTCTATTATGGTTATTGAGTTGGCCCAGGTTAGAGATAAAATTTTGGGCCAGATTCGGCGGCCCAGAAAAACAACCCCCAAATTTATTCATATCTTGGAAACCAAAAATTAATTTGGGATAAACGTTTATAGAGATCTTGGAGACATAAGTACATTAACTTTTTTCTTCTATGGACCACTCTAATTCTTCCATCTAGAAGGCCATCTTGGCGCATTTGTTTGGTGGATGCAAACTGGATTCCATTTCGAGTCAAGGATATAGAAGTTCAATCTCCCTTACTTTCCACCACCCTAGGCCTACCATAATCAAGTGGTATGCTTTTTAATGTTGGAGGCTCAACCCAAGGCTCAAAAAAATCCTATTTAAGGTAGTGGTGGTGGAGGGGTTTATCATCTTTTGATCTTCCTTTCATTGTACTGTTATGCTGTGATTTTATTGTCTCAAGTCTGTCTTTCACATATAGGTTGTTCAATTATCTTCCATTTCTTAATAAAATTTATTCTTATCCTCTTATTCTATTGTTCTTAATATCAATTTGAAACCATTGGTTCAATGCGTGAACTTGGTCACACTAACCCTTGTGAGATTATCACACAACGGTGGAGTGATCATTATTTCATTTTTTACTTCTCCAATTCCCCCCTCATGATTCTACTTCCCACTTCCCTTGAAACCATAGGATCAATAGAGGGATAACCCACTTAAGGGTTGATCCAAGGGAGTATAAAGGGGCAGGATTGGATTTTATTTCTCACTCTATTAATGGATAATAAAGTCTTTTAAATGAGATTATTATTGGATTATTTTAAAACCTCTTCATCATTTTTGAATTTAAGGTCACACATTTTAAGTGCTAATACGAACATTTACCTTGGAGTGCAAAAAATTTTGATCATTCAAGTGTATAAGTGATTATTATTAGGGTGTGTTGGAATTAAAATAGTAAGTGATTATTTTTTTATCTCCTTAAATGAACCCATCTCAAATATAAGAAATTGAAATATTTTAAAAGAAAAACAATACATCCAATCCACCCCTTGTAATTACCTAGGATAAACCCTTCTCATAATTTGAATTCACTTAAGAATTTAGTGTTCACTTATGACCATCTAAAATCTACCCAAATTTGGCCACTTAATAGCCAAAAACTTTCCCTAAAATGTACCTGTCCGTAGGTTACTTCATAGGTCTTTGAGGAATCTACAACCCAAGCTAAACTACAAGCGACCGCTTAACCCTAAATTATTGGGTAAATTTAGTCAAGACCAAATTATGGAAATACTGATGGGGACCCAAGTTTGTCATCTAAACACCCATTCTATTCTCCCCCATTTCTCCTTTTCTCATCCAAATTCTCTTATCTTACCCCTTTCTCATTTCTTTTTCTTTTTCCGCAAGTCCGCCTACACCTGTGATCAATCAAACCGTATAGTTAGGGTTGATAGTCCTGGGGTTGGGTAGTCAAGTACACCAAGGGAACACTTTCCATAGACCCTAATCTTACTAATACCCATAGGTCAAAAATTTATCCCATTTAAATGGAAGGTCTTCGAAAAAACAAACTCATAAACCCAGGTGGGAACCAAAATGGAAATCTAAATGAGGGAGCCCCAAACTAGGGGAATGAAGTTGATCAAACCATGAATGAATACCTCAAACCTACCTGGACCAATGCCCCATCATGCATTAGACACAACTACCAAGGAGATTCCAACTACATATTTAAACCCCATGTGCTAAAAAATCTTCTCACATTCCATGGAATGGAGTCTGAGATGCCCAACCTTCACGTTAAGGAGTTCAATGACATTGTGGAAACCATGTGTCCCCCACATCAACTAGAATCAGCTAAGATGAGGATATTTCCTTTTTCTTTAAAGGATCAAGCTAAAAATGGGATAAAAAATTTGATACCATCTTCCATCAACTCTTGGGATCAACTACAAAGATAATTCTATAAAAAATACTTTCCCCACAACAAAACAATTGCACATAAAAAGAGCATCCAAATTTTTTTTGAAAAAGAGGGAGAGTCATTTTAAGAAACATGTGAGAGGGTTAAAGATACTCTAAACATGGTTCCACTCCATGGATTTTATTCCTGAACAAGTGAGGATTTTATATGAAGGGTTGTGTCGGGGGAACAAATAGTTCATTGACATGATGTGTAATGTAACTTTTAAAAACAAAGCCTCAAATGAAGCTTACGAGTATCTGGAAATCCTTGCAGAACAAAACCAAACATGGGGAACATCAACTTATTCTAAAAATCCACAAAGAACTTCTAGATTTAATACAGTTATAGAATAGGAAGTATTTAGGGATAAACATGCATCACTCTCTAGGAAGGTTGAAGAGATAGACCTTAGGAAAGTCCCTGAAATACAAACTGTAGACCCTGCTTGCACAATTTTTGACAAACAAGACAATAAGATAGACAACAACCCAACCATTCTATCCATTAAGGATGTTATTTTAGGAGGAAACCCAATTGAAGTAAATTATTTGAACTTTTAAAATCCTCAATACCAAAACAACTTCAACCCATGGTATCATGACCACACAGGCTTCTGCTCGAATGATAACCAAAAACCTTGCCAAGCACAGGGACAAAACCCTCACCCCCATCAGAACTACCAAACCCATAACCAGTTCCAAACCCAACCTAACCAATACCAACAACCACTAGTCCATTTTCAATGAACCATCCCACTTCCAAAATATCTCCATGGGATAAACCAATCTTCTCAAGCACCAACCCAAACTATTCCACAAAGCCTACGAGAATAACTCTTCAGAAAATGGAAAGAATAAACTCAAAAGTATCTTACCTTAAACAAGAACACCAGACCATCAAAACTGGAAAGGAAACCATGCCTACTCAGGCAGTACCATCCTCACATTCAAGGGGAGAGTCAAGTTATACCCAAATAACTCATAAACAACTAAAGTCTGTGACTGTTTTAAGAAGTGGTAAATCAATTGAGAAACCTAAACAACTAATTCAAAACCCATCTGAAGATTCAAACTTGGATGAAAAATCAAATGAACAAAATGATAAAACTGAAAAAATGATAACATTTTCAAAGAAACAACTCTTACAAAAATAACCACAAAACCTGCACCATTTCATTAATGCATGAGGGGGAAAACCAAGCCTAAATTGAGTGAAACATTGAGGTAAATCTTCTCACAAGTCAAGTTGAACATTACCATTCTCGATGCAATCCAAACCATAACTGCCAATTAAAATTACCTTAAGTACTTTTTCAATTTAAAAAAAAATTCACTTAAAAACAAAGTCCTTTTTGTCTGCTAATGTGTGTACCACCATTAAAGGGACCATTCCTCCCATGTTGAAAGACCCAGGTTGCCCTTATATCAATGTTGAACATGGAGAGAGAAAAGTTGTCAAGCCCTTGTGTGACCTAGGTGCTAGTGTCAATCTCATCCCCTATTATTTTTAATGCTAGTTGGGCCTAGAAAAGCTCCAACCCACATCTGTCATACTTTAACATGCTGATCGTAGCATCAGGGTTACAAAGGGGATTTTAAAGGACTTTCTGGTAAAGGTTGAAAACTTCATCTACCTTGATGACTTCATTTTACTTGAAATCCATCCAAACATAGGAAATAAGGAACAAACCCCATCTTCCTTGGTCCTCCTTTCCTTACGACAATAAACTTTTTTATCTAAGTTCGAAATGGGAACATGACCATCAAATTTGGAAAAATGAGTCTCGACTTGATCTTCTATAATACAGCCTCACAAATTAGGGATGTTGAGGACATTCATGAAGTAAGGGGGTGGAAAATTTGTTCCATAAACCACTATTTAATTTATTTTAAATATTCGGGAGATGAATTACATTGATTATAAAAGTGAAATAATAATTAAAAACAAATACAAGTTGATAGATTAAATTTCCCAAGGATTTAAAATTTTCTCTAATCAACAAGAGTGTATTTAACAAAGAAGACATGTATGGACCTAACTATAAACATTAAATGATATTGAGTTTTAGTTAATAATTTAATTTTAACATTTATAGAATAAAAATCATTAAAAAATTATAATATTTATATTAAAATTATATATTTATAACCAATCATGGAATACATTTTGGAAAAATGAACTAACATTATGATCATTGAGACAGTAGGCCGTATGTATGCATGAGTAATGATTAAATTTTTCAATGATCATTATGGAAAGAATGTATGTAATAATTGTCTTTCCAGAATTATTATTATATCATAAATAAAATTATATTTAATTATATATAGTTATATATATCATTCTTGAGATGTAGTGATTTAAAAAGGTATCACATCATTTTGGGGAGGAGGTAATCCACACATCACCAAACGATGTTATCAGTTTTTAGGGAGTGAAAAGGTAAGAAATAATTATTTATTATAATAAAATAATGATAATTATGACATTAATATCATATTTTTTAATTTATATAACATATATTCATTATCATTACCCTTATTTCCTTTCATGTAGTGCGTTTGTGAAAACGAATCACATCGCTTCGTGAGGTAGTAGTCCACTGTACACATGAACGATCCTATTGTACCCCTTAAATATTTGAATAAAAAATGGTATATATTATATAATTACTCCATAGATATAATAATTTTATAAATATCATATATAAACTTTAGGTCTATAATTTTTACTAACCATGAGACGTGGAAATGAAAAAATGAACGACATCATTTCGTGAGGCGGTTGTCTGCTTTACACACAAATGATGATTTCTTAACCCATATGATGGAAGCGTGCATGTGTGTAGGTAGTAAAATTATCATAAAAAAATATAATTATACTTAGTACAGTTATTTTATTATTAAGTCATGGAATAATATTAAATAAAGGGTGTGGATAAAGAAATAAATCAAAAACTCAGATTGATTAGTGTCACCTCTTCTTCGGGTAACTCATTTTTGTTTACAAGAAAGGACTTCCTCGGTTAGATATATTAAAACATTAAGGCTTATAGGATGAGATAAGGGAATCTTAGAAGTTTTTTTTTCATGTTTCGGTCAATCCAAATGGCTTGAGAGGTGTAGAGAAGTGAGGGGAGAGACAACAATGTTATAATGGAGGAGGAGTGACATTCTGGTAAATACTCAAAAGTATTCTCTATTGGGAGGTTTTACTTACCTCAAGAGCTTGAAAAATTAAAAAATAATGTAACATAGAAAAATCATGACCGAGACACATTTACACCACAAAAAAAATCATTTATATTATTTTGTTACTTGTCTTTAAGTTTACTCAATTTTAACTTTTTTGTTTTTTCTATGATATGTAGTTTTATATCCAAGGTAATTTATCCGTTAATAGTAAATTAATTTGTGAAATATTATAAAACATAGAACCAATGATTATAAATGTAATATATAATTTATAAAATAAAAACTATATGGTGTGTATGAAATTAATTTTAATAGAAGCACATGGAATACGTAAAAACACCGATTTAACATTAACTGCACTAATATGGTTTCATTATTTTGAGTTCATTATAGTAATTATAAAAGAAAAATTGGTATATGAATGAAATATATTTTATATTTATTAACATTTACAAATAAATTGCAATATGATAGGTTTTTTTAGTAATTTTAAATCACTTTGAACAATATAATTTGTTATAAAATTATATTAATATCAACTTTGACATTATTTATCTAATTTAAATTTAATAACATCAAGACCATGATGTATTTTGAAAATATTAATTTAATTCCTACTTAAAAATATATATTATTCTAAAAAATTAATTTAACACAATAATTAGTTCAATTTACCTAACATTTCATATTTTTAGTATCATTTATTGTGGTTAATTTTTAACTAAATAATTACCACATTGGCATTTATTAGGAATTTTATGTATATAATTTATCTCTAAAAATAAAAGTTAATTTATTATGATGATATAAAATCATTTATAATTCACAATAAAATGAATAACCTAACTAATATGGGTTTTTATATATCCAAAAGAATTAAAGGTATTAAAATCATGGAAGGTTCTTTTTTCCTTTTTATTTACATAACTTATTATATAGGTAAATTTCATTGAATAGTTTACAAATAACACATAACTATCCTAATCTGATAAGGGTTGATATATGCTGATAAAATGTGTGTTGGACAATATGGTAGGTCATTTTACCACTTATCTATTAAGTTTAAACTTTGGTAAACTCAATTTTACCTTAATCCGATTAATTAATTTTAATTATTTCCACAAATCACAGTGGTAAAAAATTAATTTGACATTATTAGATTATATAATTTTATTCTGATTTCTAATGTGGAGTCCATTTGAAAAAATTCAACAAATTTTTATTTATAATTTAATTTAAAATTAATCATGTATATTTGACGTGAAAGAAGGTTTTCAAACGAAAAATGTTTAAAAGTTTACAATGTTTTATTATATAAATTATATTTGAAAAATATTTCAGTTAACTAAATTGGAATAATTGATTTATAATTTAATGATTTTATCATTAAAACTGATTCGAAATACAATTTAACATTATAAATTATTTGGATGAAAAGGCAATTTTTGATTAAAATTCTGTATTTTCCACTATTCCTCCAAAACTGAAACTTCTCAGAAAAATCCAAAACATTCATCCAAATAAAATGTTCAAATTATGATTTCAATAATTATGTTTATTTTTTTCAAATAAATATTCCATAATTTTTAAAAATATATAAATTATATCTTCCAAGTAAGATTAATTTATGGTTTAGAAAAAGTGATTTTTTAGAAAAAATTCATTTTTAATTCAAGTGATTATTAGTTTATTACTAATCAATAAATAATTAATATTTTTTTTAATAATTATATTTTTATAATTTATTTATTTATATTCATACCCACCATTACTACTTCTTAACAATAAATATGATATTAAATAATAATAATTTTCTATTTTTGTTTGATAAAACATAGTCTTATGTGTAACAGATGCCACCAAAAAAACTCATTATTGAATGTAACCCAAGCTAAGTTACTATTTCCTATAATTTATTCTATCAAAAATAATTTTATTCTTTTAAAATATTGTGGTGTTACATCCTCATCCCTTTAATATATTGCATCCACATAATTTAAAATTTATCTCGGTAATCAAAGGATTTGCATCATTGAAATTTAATAACCTTTCTACTAATATTTCAAATAGAAAATTTTATTATCAATGTTTAATTATATTATTTGAATATTATTAAAATTTCATTAATGATCATATTAACCTTAAAGGTTAACAATAATTTTTAACATATGAGTATAACTTGTAAAGGTATTATTTCTCAAATAAATTTTCAACTAAAATATATACATTAAATATATATTAAAACTCAATAAATGTCTCAAAAATGTACATCCTTTACTGAAGGCACCAGAAGAGGGGTGACCAAGTCATTGAGCTTATGATCAAACTTTAAGAAATAAAAATCTCTCTGAAGCTTTCACCAACTCACCATATGCCCCAACGTCAACTTTAGAAGTTGAAAACAATTTTAAACCCATTATTTATTCTAATCCTAATGATTTACACCATGAGTAAGTAACTTTAGATTCTTATTGGAATAATTACCCAAATCATTACAACTAAAACATCTCATTGATAACTGGCTATATGTTACCTCAATCCTGGTTTTTTTAAGACTTTTTTCTTTATAGTCAGAAACCTTGTGACCAAACATACCACACCAATAACACTTTTTTGATCCAAACATATTTTCCCTAAAATTTATTTTACCACACTTAGAATAGGTTTTTGGATTACCTCCATAATTCTTATTTTATATCATCTCCATTTTCTACTATCTTTAACATTTTTTACTCTAGTCATCTCATATAAAATAAGTGTGGAAAAACTATATATAAATATTCTATGAATAATGAACAACTCTCTCATAAATTTTAAATTCTCATGAGAGAAATGATATTAGACATATTTGATTTAATCATGAGTAAAAACTATTAATTTTAATATCAATTAATACAGTATTACACATACCAGACTAATATTATGAAGTTTTATTTATATCCTTACACATAATATTTTCCCCTTTACCTCAATTCTAGGAATTTTTGCTCTATCATAACTTGAAAAACATTAGATAAATACTACTCAAGGAAAATATTCTTAAATATGTCCCATTATATAGCATAATGATCATAATTATATCTATTATTCTTAACCAAAGACCACCATATATCAACTTCACCTTTAAAACAATAGACGTTATGATTTACCTTTTGACATTATAAAAATTTCATGACTTCAAATATATTATCCTTGGAATTGATAAATCATTTGGCTACCCCTGTGTCAGATGATCCTTTGAATAATGGGGGCTGTTGCCTCTTTACATGCTCTACTATAGACATGTTTCATCATGGTAGATCAGGTTCCTCTCTGGAAGGGATTCCGCCACCATTTTTAGCTTATGTAAATTGATTAGTCACTAAAGAAGTATGTTCTAATTATAACCATCTCAGGATACTGATTTAAAAGGGTATTTTCCTCTTGATGCCTTCCCACTACATCATTCTGGTTTACTCCATGTAAATCCATTATGAACTAACAAAGTTTAGATAAAGAAACATGAAAATATTAAAATTATATATCATTTTATCTTTTTTATAAAGTAAATTATTATAAGGGAGTTCTATTAACACTATCATATCCTCTAAATATTTCTAAACATCCCTTTGATACCAAATATAAGGACATGGAATAAAATTTTACATTATCTTGTGTTTTAGATAAGAATTTAATTTTATTCACCATGAGTATCATTTCATTTTTCGAGTTTTATAGAATTGGGCCATGAGTCATACATAAAAAAACATATTATACAATGTGGAAAATTCTAATTAGTATCAATTTTTCCTATAATATAAATCTTTTAAAATAAAGCATAATTTATTATCATACAAAAAATCGACAACTTTCAATATGACTTATTCCTTTCCAATACCCAACCTTACACACTATGAACACATTTTAAAAAACATAGGATGAGGAACAAATATAATTAGGGGATATAAAAATAAATGAAACTATTAGTTCAATAAACAAATTAATACTGGAGGAATAATTACCTTTACATTTATGTTCATTGAGTGAATGAAATAAAATATTTTCACCAAAATACAGACACACTTTCTCCCAAATAAAACCATTAAAACCCATATAAAGTAATTAAAAATAATTTTTGGTGAGTTAGAGCTTCATATTAATAAGATAATTTCAAAACCATTTTTGTTAGAATAGCTATATGGGAAAATTACAATATAATAACTACCCAATGCATTAGAGAGATATAATGGGTATCACACGCTGTATATGCTATATTAGGCTCACCGAGGAGATATAATAGGAATTAACCCATATTATAAGCTATATTGGTCACACTCATTTATCATGAGATATAATGGTTCTTAAACCTTCATATAACATATATCAGGATCACCCATTTTCTATGATCTATAATGGGTCTCAGCCCTTCATATAAGCTATATCGGGTTCACCAGTGAGCTATAATGGGGCTCAAAACATCATATAAGATATATTAGGCTCACCCATTTCATATAATTATGAAGTAAAATTTCACTAATAAACTTATTTCATCATAAAACCCATTTAAAAAATCATTTAAACTCATATTAAAAACACTTTTATGTAAAAATTCCATTCCTTTTAATACCCCTTTTTCAATACCCAAACATTATTTTCTTTGAAAACCCATTTTCAATACCAAAATACCTGAAAAATGGAAAGAGTTTTTCATTTAAGAGAACATGTAATATTTTAAAGGATTATATATAAAAAATAACAGCCATGGTAGTAGAAAATTCATTTTCCCCATGTAAGTTAAGAATAGAACATCACTTTTTTCATATTTTGAAATGTTCTGTATAAAACATATAAAATGATTCCTTTTTAAAGAATATTAAAATAAAGTAAAGTGGAATAAAATGTAGGTTATCAATATTTTTTATCCATATAAAATCATTTATAAAATAATTTTGTAAACATGGTCATGTAATAGAATGAGATTTGGATGAAAAAAATTAATAGAGGGTTTTTAAAGGAAACATCCCTACCACTTGAGAAATACCTGAATTATAAGCCACATGAAAGATTAAAATTTAAAAAAAATTTAAATATAATTATAATATATAAATTAATGATATAACAAGTTAAAGGGTCTTTATATACACTTTTTGAAATAATATATTTTAATAACATTGAAAAATATGTCTCAATTAATGGTAATTGGCAAGAAGTCCCCTACCCCTGAGTCTGATTTGACACAGCTGTCTTCATCTTCATAAATGATAAAATTAAGTTAATTATTTAGTTACATGTTAAAATTTTAAAGTTTATTATTAATTTTATTTCACTTATGAACAAGTTATATATAATTACATAATTAATTATGTTTATTTTGGATGTTTTGGCCATATTCGTCTTATGTGTCAAAATGAATTTTGTAGGTTGAATAAGGTCAAAGTGGTAATTATTTAAATATATATATAATAATAATAATATTAATTAAATAATTCTCATATTTATACATAAATTATACTTTTAAACAAATCATGAATGATGGTTATGAAAAATGAACTAACGTTCCAATCATGGAGGCAGTAGTCCATACATACACATGAGTAACACATTCATTTTTGAATGATCAGTATAGAAAGATGTTATGTAACATTTATCTTTATATAATTAAAATTATATAATAAGTAACATATAAATTAATTATACATACTTATATATATTATTATTATAATTTCATAATGAAAAAAGAAATCACATAGAATCGAGGAGCCAGTAGTTCACACATCCACGAATGATGTTATCGATTTTTTAGTGAGTGAATTGAGAAGAAATAAAATGTTATATTTTCTGTAAAAATCATAAATATGTCATGAATATCCTAATTTTCCAGATATATAAAATATATTCACGATCTTCACCCTTATTACCTTCTATGTAATGCGTTTGTGAAAATGAATCACAACGCTTCACGTGGCGGTAGTCTACTGTACACATGAATTTATTGTATTACATATTTATTGGAATATAAAAATTGAATATATAATATAATAAATGAATTTGTTTAATAGTGTTATAAAAATAATATATAAACTATATATCCATCATTATTCCCAACCATGATGGGTGGTAATAGAAAAATGAATGATATCTTTTTGTGAGGTGGTAGTCCACCGTACACAGAAATGATGATGTCACAACCAATCTGATGGAAGTGAATGTCAGTGAAGGTAAAAATTTTAACCTAAAATATAATTAGTATATTTATCTTAAATATGTTATTATATAATCATGGTATAATAATAATTGATGGGGTGTAGAAAGAATTTAAACAAAACTACATGTCTATGAACATTACCTCTTTTTCAGGTAAATCCTTCAGATCTGCACCAAGGGATTTCATTGGATGGATTTAGTCCATAATTTAGGTATCTAGGATTATAGGAGGGAAGTTTATAAGTTATTTTGGTAGGTTTTGGTCAAGATATATTTCTTTATATGTGTGTATTGGTGATGGGAGTTAATGCCCTTTTATAATGGAGGAGGATTGACATTCTTATAAATACTCAAAAGTATTCACTATTGGGAGGTCACCCTTACCTAATGTGCTTAAAAAATTTGAAACACAAATATTGGAGGGAGTTTATGGTTGATACAAACTTAAACCACACAAAAATAATTTCATTTTTTTTCATTTTTTCGTTATTCTTTATGTTTACTGAATTTTTCCTTTTTTGTTTTTACCTTTGTTACAAGTTTTCTAACCTATGTAATTTATCATTTTATAAAAAATTAAATTTTGAATTATTAGAAACTATAGAACCAATTATTTTAAATAAGATATATTATTTATTAAATAAAAATATCATGTGTGTAGGAAATTAATTTTTAACAGAAGCATATGTAATGCACAAAAACACAACTTTTGTTCTAACTATGAAAACAAAGTTTTTATATTTGATGGTAATTATAATCATTATAAAATAATAAGTGCTACATTAATGGTATACATTTGATAATTATTCAAATTTTAAAATCAATTTTTATAGGATAGGTTTTTTAATAATTTTAAATAATTTTAAAAATATCATTTATTATAAAATAACATTAATATCAATTTTGACAATATTTATTTAATTTAAATTTAAAAACATCAATAAGGGGATGTAATTTTAATTTATTAACTTAAAACCTATGTAAAATGATATAATAATTTAATAAATTAATGGAATAAAAATAATTCATTCAATTTACTTCACTTTTAATATTTTTTGTATCATTTAGTTTAGTTAATTATTAAATAAATAATGACCATGTTGGAATATCTTAGGCATTTTAGGTAACTAATTCATCTATAAAAATTTAATACAAATTATTATGATGATTAAAAATCATTTATCCTTCAAAATAATATTTCTTACCAAACCAATATGGTTTAATCCCAATCCTAAAGCATTATAGATATTAAAATCAAGAAAGGTTCCTTTTTTGTATTTTCGTTACTTAACTTATTATATAGGAAAATTTTACAGAATAATATCCAAATATATCACCCAAAAAATTTACCATACTTTAATTTTAGAATAAATCTGATTTTTTATATCTTGGAAAAAATAATACATAGTTAGTTTGCAATTAACGAAATACCTGGTTTAAACAAAACACCACTTAATCATGTTTTACACAGTATATTAAACTATTACAATATATAAGAATTTATATAGTAAATGTATATTTCATATATCCAAAAAAATATTTTTTAATTAATTTAATATATTTTATAGGAAAAATATGATAACAAATAAAATTTTCATATAAAAAATATATTTTCATAAAGGCAATTTTGTTGCCTTTTAATGGAAAACCTAATTTAAATATAAATTTTGGAACTTTTATAAAATTTATAAGTCAAGAAAACTTATCTTTTTAAATCATAATTTAAGATCTATTTTAGAGTGATTTTTTTTATTTTTATATGATGTTTTATTTTGGATGAATATTTAAAAATACTTGATTTTAATTGAAAACTTATTCTGTGTAAAATTTATTTATATGGATAAATTATATTTTAAATTGGGATTAAAGTAGAATTATATAAATTACATATAAGTAAATCCAATTTAGTTCATTGGAATCATTTTCAATTCAAAATTGGATATAAAAACATTTAAAACGTTTGAATATCATTACATTAAAACTTGAATTGTCGTCTCATATATGAGATTAATTTTAAGATAATTTCTACCACTTCTATTATTATAATTTAGAAAAATGGATAAAAAATTTGAAATCATCATAACATATATTTTCTAATAATGTCAAATTATTTTTAGACAAAAAATAATTGTGAAAGTAGTTAAAATTAATTACAGTAATTAAGAGAAAAATTAACTTAACAAGAGACTAAAACATAAAATTAACGGCAAAATGGACTAGAAACTTATGAAAAATCCATTTTTTGGACATATTTAGACCCTATCCTCTTATGTATATAATTTTTTTCATTATGGGATAAATTTTACATGGAAAATAACATGGGTGGAATTTCCTTTTCAAATTTTTTTAAGAATGCCTATGCTCCTCCACTATAAAAAGTCACCCACCTCTCCAATTTATTCACACCTCTCAATCCATTTAACTCACCAAAACTCTGAAAATATAATCTCAAAAAATCTATATCCTACACCTAGAATCCTAAATTTGGATATAAATTCATCAAATGAAGTATTTTGGTATATAACAATAGGAGTTATCCGAATAAGGGGTAACGTTCTTCAACAACCTGTTTCAGTTCTTTTACTTATTCACACATTAAATTCTTAGTATATAATGATATTATAATAAAATCAGTATCATAATTATAATATGATGTTGTTATGATAATATTTATACCAAAACATTCACATGTATCCATCAAATGTGATACACATTCATCATTCATGTGTACAATAGACTACCACCTTGCCAAATATTGTCATTCATTCTTCCACTTACCACCTTTCAAAGTTGTAATAATGATGTATTTATTGTTTATATATGATATATATGATATTTATAATGTATATATGATTATATAATTCTTATATAACTCAAAACATAATACTTTCCATTTTCTTGGGATTACGATAACTTCGTTTGTGGACGTGCGAACTACCACCTCCTCAAAACGATGTGATTTTTTCATGCTATAAATGGAATTTATAAAGAATGATTTATATTAAAATTTGTAACATATATGAAATAAATATGCAAAAGTAATAATAAGATAAATATAAATATCAATTACTGGTCAATATTTCAAATACGATAAAGAAATGGAAGTAGCGTTCATGTATATGTACGACCTACTGTCTCCATGAGCGGTGCATTTCATTTCATTTATCCTAATATTTCTAGTTATTATAAATACATATTTACTGAATATTTATTATATTTAAATCATGGTTTATATTTTTGAAATTATGAAATCATTATATAATTAATAAAAACAACATTTAACTATTCAATACATACTCAAAAAATTAGGCAATTAACACTTGAAATAGAGAAAATAATAAAATATTATCAACAAAAACTTAAAGAGATGTTATAAGAAGTTAAAATATGATGTTATAAATATGATTATGGTTTTGGTATAAGTTAATAACATGCTTAAAATCATTATACAAGAGTATAAAAGTTGTTCACCAAAAAGGAAATGCAATGTAAGGGAGTTTCATCTCTGTTTTTATATTTTTGAGATAAATGTCATATTCACAACTTATTGTGTGCAGTGTATATACTACCCCTTTGTAATTTAATATCATCAATCATTCATAATTAATTTTATTTTATGTTCCACTTTGAACTACCTCATTAGGGGGGTTTTAACTTTGAAATCACCAAATTGTAAAAGTTATCTTGACAATATCACTTTCTTTTGTGATTGTTAACATTCTCTTAAAACAATCAATTACATAGAAATAGTATTATTATAAATTAAATTAATATTAAATATACATATTATCATTCAATGGATATTATTATTTCCTAAACTATATACTATTTTTATATATTGTGTTCACTTTAAATGTTATTTCATTTACTAGGGAATTATTGATAAATCCATATCTTTTATTCAATACAGATATTTGATAAGGCAAATTATTCATGAATTAAATTGAATACAAGATATATAAGTAATAATTTGTATAAGTATGACATGGGAGGGGCCTGGTTATAGATATCCCATTGATCCATCAGTAGTCTCAAGAGATGAATCATTTGGCCAATCATATAGTGTTTTCCCGATATGTTAAAATCCATCTTGTGAAATGTCTTGATGAAAAAGATACAAAGTACCTAGAAAACAAGATATATAATAATTTAGAATTTAACTCCTTAATATTCAGCTATTATTTATCCATGATATTTTTTATTTTAAATTATTTATCGATGTAGTTTATTCCTAGTTTATTGATTGAAGGGCATTTTTCTCAGTTACTTTTCTTGATAAATTGATTTTTCTATATCCAATTTTATAAATGGAATGTTTTCTTAGTAATTTAAATTTACATATTTATTATTCTAATTGATTCATTACTGCTTATACTGTATTCTTACCCTTATTAAGCATTTGAGATCACCCTTAATTTGTTTTGTTTCCCCAAGATATGGATAAGAAATATTTGAATGATATTTCAATGGTCAGGTTTGTTTAATTTTATTATATATTATGTGCTATCTTTTATTTAAAAATTTAATATGGTAATCATGTTTGTAATATGGTTTTCCATCATCACTAAATTGGTCGTTCCTTCATGTTTTTATTCCCAATAATCATTCCAATGTAATAATGTAAGACATAAAATATGAGCTTTCAAGGTTGGGGGTGTTATGCCAAATAACCCATAGAAATTAATCCTAAGTTGACAAGTGTCGAAATATGTTCAAAAAAAGAGTTCTGTAGAAGATGGTAGGTCATTTTACCCATTATCTATTAAGTTTAACCCTCGATAAACTCGTTTTTACCTTTATCACAGTAATTGATTTTAACTATTTTCACTTATAATTATCGACAAAAAATAAGTTCACATTATTAGTCTGTATAATGTAATATAAATCAAAATATTAATTAATTTGGATAAATTAAACTCAATTTTTTTAAGAATTTAATTTAAAATTATTCCCCTAGACATGACATGAAAGAGAGTATTTAAAGTGAAAATGTACAAAATTGTAATGATTTTATATCAAAATACAATATAAAAAATATTCCAATGAGATGAATAGGATTAGTATTTTAATAATTGAACCATCTGAACGTTAAAACAAATTAAATATATAATTTAACACTTCAAATTACTTAGACAATAACATATATTTCCATTAAAATTCAGTATTTTTAAATATTAATCAATAAATTATACTTCTAATAAAAATCACAAACAATTCACCCTACGATAGTTTTGATATTATAAATTAAAAAAATTTGGTTTATTTTTCAAATAAATATGAAAATTACTAAAAAATTATTTTACATTATGTGCTCCAAGAAAGATTAAAATGTATTTACGGAAAAAAAATTGTTTTTCAAAAAACATTAGTTATTCATTCAAATGATTCTTATTTTTTCACAAATAAATAGACAATTAATAAAAATGTTTTAACAATATATTTTGATAAATTTTATAATCCTAGTAACACACTCCGTTCTAATGTCTAGTAAATAATAATCATATTAAATAATAATATTAGTTGTATATTGTTTTTGAGTAAAAAAATAGTCTTCTGGGTAACAACAGATATCAAAGAAACTCATTGATGTGTGTAACAAAAGTTAATTTAGGGTTTCACATCATTTAATATATTTAAAATAATTTTATTCTTTTTAAATATTAGGTTGTTATAAGATATGTGTCTTATACCATTTGCTGATGGAAATAAAATTCACCTAAGGAAGATGAATATGTTTCACTTGTATTTTGGTAAAAAAATGATGTTTTTTGTATTAAAATATCTATATGGATAGATAAAATAAATTATTTATGAAATATGATGATTACATATTTGGCTCATATGTATTTACGAATTGTTTTTATTGAATGTGTGTAACACTATCAAATATAGTTACCATTGTAGTTTTTATAGTAAATTATGGAAATGGAATGTAATGTAGTGATTAAAAAGGTGATTAAAATCATTTCAATGAATTAAAATAATATTTATCATGTTTAAAGAAAATATCCATCACTTATTTTGTTTGAAGGATGTTAAATAAAAATAAGGATATATCTTGGATAATTTTTTTGAATGATTTAGGTTTTATATTAAAAGATAATCATGGTTATTAACATTTAATTAATGGAGTATTTATTATACTATAAGTCCATGGAAATGGTGTTTATGATTTATAAGTAGGTTTCAGATATTTCAAAAGGTACATTTATGTGTTTTGATATTTTTTTATTTTTTTGTCTAATTTTATGTTGATATAAATTATTTTTATCTATTTTTATATAATATAAGTTCAAAATTATGATATTTTATCACATGTAATGTTTTTGTGTGGATCAGAACTTGATAAATGTCTAAGGAAAATTATAAGTAGTGGTTTATAGATATTATTTATATTTATGTTCACATATAATATATTCACTGAAAACACGCCCTTCAGTAAAAAATTTGATAGAGGAAGCTGAAAACATATTATAATTTTCTAATGGGAAACAGAAAAATGAAAGATGAAATTCATAAAATTATATTTCTTAGGATGTTGAAATTTTTGAAATGGAATGTATTATACTGATAAGTTATTTCAGCTTGGGTAATATATTTTCAGGATTATGATGCTGAAAAATAAAAAAGTATTACTTGTGTAACATATTTTATGTCATCATTGATGTATTTTTGACAAATGTGTATAATATTAATATTAGGAAGATATGCTCATAATATATTTATTTTTAAGAACTCATAATTTTTAATTATCATTCATATGTAAATTTTTTTGATCAGAATGAAATTATATGTTTGAAATTTGTATGGGTAAATTATATAATTTTTCAAAAACAAGAGAAATGTATAGGAAATTCTCTTCCAAAACTATGTTATGCATGATGTTAAATATGTTAAGTAACTATAAAAACATATATAGATTTTGATAATCTTGAAATCAAATAATTTTATTAATTTTAATGTTAATGAATAAAAATTAATTTAATAATTCTTAATTTAGTTTTATAAGATAAAAACCATGATTCTTTTTCAATAAGTGACTAATGATAAAACTTGAATAAGAAAAAGGTAGATGAGATTTACATAATCAATATTTTATGAGTTCTATTATTTTGTGAGGATTAATTTCAAAAATAAGAATTATTGATAAAAATAGGAAGAGTTCATAGAAGTCATATGTCATGATGATATATCTATTCTTCATTTATTAAAACCCAAAAGATAGAGTTTAATTCAAGAAGATGTGGTTGTGAAATTGATCAACATGATTTAGGTTAATAATATCAAGATGTGAAGAGATCTAATGATAATATTTAATTAAAAATAAATATATTTCATGACATATATATTCAAGGGGAAATATAAAATGATGATGGATGTGTGGAACCTAACTAGATCAAATATCAGAAACCCATTTTTGATTCTCACTAAAAATTTATTTGATAAGGTAGTAAAGTTATATATTAATTTATATACTATCTAGATATCAAATTAACATTTTTGAGACTATCACACATGAAGTGTTAAAGATCCATACAAAAATTTGGGTTTTCAATATGTTTTTGATACTACCATAGTGGTTTTTTATTTATGTTTTTTTTGGAATAAATTTCAAATGAAATTTATAAATCCACTTCACAAAGTAAGGGGATACTTATCTAGAAGGGATATAATGAGAGGAAAAAGGAATAAAGGTATTCATGGTAATACAATGGAAAGATATAGGCGAGGAAATTGGAATATTAATGAATGGGTGGATAATCCCAAATGCAATCATTACTGAAAGGAGATAAGATTGGGGTGCCAAGTCTTTCGATATTATGCAATACATTTTAATTTTTTTATAGAAGGTATAGAATTAAAAATATTATATAAATACACAGTCTAATTGTATTCTATATAGATGGAATAAAAAATAGAGAGTGCATGTGAAATATTATAGATTTAACATCTCGAGTGAATAAAACTGAACTCTCTGATTAGATGAGAGGGTGAACTCAATGTATATATGCAATGAAAAAAATTCAGTATAAAGGGAGAAGAATAAAATGATAATGTTAAAAATGAAAATCATATCCATTAATATAGGTTGAATTATAAAAATTAGAATAAGGATAAATGAAAAGGAAGATCCTATGATACATAGTATTGAAAAAATAGCAAGGAAGAATGTATAAGGAAAATTTGTTGAGGAGAGATCTACATGTGTTGTGGTTGATCACTTTTATTGAATACTCTTGGGGATTGAGTAGATAATTGGTTATTAAAGATAATTAGATATTGAGTTTTAGAGAGGGAAGTAATAAGATTTTGAGAATGATCTTGTAATTGTTCTATCTATAGAGACAAAATTTCATTCATCTATTCTAAGAAATTAAAGGTAGCTGAAAAATATATATTGAATAAGGATATAAAATCATTTTATTTTGTAAATACTAGTACATAGTGAATATAACATTCAATATGGTTGATGAAATTTTAAACTATTTGGTTATATTATAATACAATACAACATCGTGTACATATAGTATGTACAATGTGGTCAGCATAAATCTTTCAAACAACCACATGTAATTTATTATAAGATTATTTGAGGAATTTCAAATAATATTATAATACCAATCATTATAAAGAGTATATTTCAAAGAGATGGTTCCATCATTGTAAACAACATTTTGTGTTTCTCTTTATTTATATTCTTCATTAAATATTGTGTGTGTTATTGTGTTATATAATATAGATCCCCTTTTATCATAATCTATAACATAATTTGAAATAAAAAAATGGGAAAATATTTGACAGATATCATATAATTTAGTAAAAAAATATAGAAACATGATGAATATTTTTATCAACAATCTAGAAGATGATTTAAAACATCAATAAGTGTTTATGACTTTATAATGGTGAATTTTTTGAATATGAAGGAGTGGAATTCAAGGAAGTGGTGAGCTTCATGAATGTTGTTAAAATAGTGAGAAAAGAACGTTTTGGGAAGAAAAGTGATGTTTCATAATTGTTGGAAAATTGGTTTTATTGAAACTAAATATTACACAAACCCAAAAGTATTTTCTAGTAAATATATGGTAAAGTGGTATTCATCATGGGGGTAAAAGTGAAACATAATGATGAAAAGAACAATGTGTAAAGCCTATTGATTTAAGTGATCAAAAGAAAATTATTCTATAGGAGCAGTGACCCCAAATCCTTTGTGGGATAAGTGAGACTTTAAATATTCGTCTCCATAAAATGGAAAGGACATTGTGTCTACTATAATATTTGTAACAATAGTTAGATTTAGTGGATTTGGTACATATTAAACTTTAGTTTTATTCTCCTCGGATTTATCCTAGAATGAGTGAACTATGTAATATTGTTGTGTATTGTCTATGCATTCTTTTCTGATCATACATTATAATGGTAATGGGATAGAAGATTTTTTTAATAAATAAACAATATCTTATGGGTATTTGTTTAAATATATGATATCATTATTCAACCCCCTGTCTATGAATTTACCCTGGTTGGGATAATATCATCCCATGTTGGGAATTAATTTTTATAGGGAATAATGTTGAATAAGAAATATTATGAATTCAGTTACTACTTATCTTGTTTTATCATTAAATGATGTTAGTGTTCCATTTACATATTCATGTTTATTAGGAAAAAATTCCATTTGGTTATGAATATGATCTATTTTATGACAATATTTTCATAATTATAGAAAAAACTAAATCAAAAATTTATCATGTTTCAAATTGAAGTAATATTTTCAATAAATCATGCAATAATAAGATGATAATACTTTAATAATTAGGGTTTGTATCCATATAGGGTTTATATAATTTTATATGTTATGGTTTAATTAGTTGATTTTATTAAGAGTTACAGATACCATTATAGGTTAAAAGGATAATGGGTGGTCATATAGTCAATGGAATGGGTAGACTTTTAATTTGTTATGTGATTTTATTTTAAGGTGATTATTGATATTTTGATAATTTTTAGTTGGGTTTTAGAAATATAAAATTTTTGAGGTATTTATATCCTTTAGGGTTTATGTGTGATTTTATGTTTAGGTAATTATGGTTATATTGGAATATGGTTTACTTGATTTTGATAATATAAGTTGGGTAGTATTAAAAGCATTGGGTATCAAAAAATTATTTGAGGGAAATGTGAATAAATTTAGTTTAGAATATGCGTTTGATATTTTTTAAATTACATTATTATTGTATATATATAAAATTATTGTTCAATGCGTGATTTCATGTAAATGTGAATGATATTATTTGAGGGACAAATATTGAGTTTATTTTTATAAGAATATAATCTTATTATACTTTTATGACGGGGTGATTAAAGTTATTATGGGAAAACAATAACATATTTTTAGTATAGAAAATATTTAGAATTATTTTAATGATTATTGAATCTTAATAATTTTTAGATAAATGTTAAGCTGAACTTAAGGAATATTTGATCATTGGCTTATTAATTGTTTTTAAACTCAATTGGGGATTATGGACATGATATGAATTATTTATTAATATTTACATATATAAAAACTAGCACTAGTTAAAGGTTGATATAGCTATATAACTAACTATAGGAATGAAGTATTATGTGATTAGAAATAGTATACTTCTAAAACGTTTAAGAACATTTCTAATTGTTGAATTGTTTCAACAAAATTTTCAGATGGTAGGAAATATTTATAATTTTTTTCCATTAGAGAATTAAAATTATATTGTCACAAATTTTTTATTATTGGTATAATGTGATAAAACATGTACTAAAAAATAAAACTATAGTTTAGTGATTAATGTAATATCAATGTACTAAATTTATATTTATACAAAAAAATATATTAAAGTGTTTATATATTTTCCTCATGCTATATTCTTGAAATATTTACTATAAAAAATGTATACTCAATATGTATTTAAAATTAATATGTTACATTGTGACATGAAACATGTTTTCTTTAATGGTTAAATGTTTACTATTATTATGGTTTAAATAAATTATGGAATTATTAGATATTTATAAATTTATTAATATATATTTTTATATGGATATTTATTTTTATGATTATTTTTGGAATAAATTTATCAATGTGGATAATAGTTATCATTTTAAATGTTTCTTTTAAAAATTTAGATTTGTATTAAAAAATTTTTAATAAATGTATAGAATATATTTAATCTATAAAAGGGTTATTTATTTTAAACATTATATTATAGATTAAAACTTATTTTATTTTGATGATTTTTTTAAATTTTAAAAAATTGATACAAACTATTATGCATATGTAGTTCAATTGGTTTTGCCTAGTTATGAAACCAATACATATCAAAATGTTTACCCATACATATCTATGAATAGATTTTTATGTTAAAAATATACTTTTTAGTGGAAAATATATATTTATTGGATATTTTTCTTTTACATATAACAATAAGTATCTTTAAATTACTAATTTCAAATATAAAATACCATTACCATATAAATATTACCCTGAGGTATTATTTTATTCTTTTTTATTTTCTGCATTCAAAATATACATAACTGAAAGAATATTTTATATTCTTAAAATAAACCCTTATGTATTGACATAAATATTTTTTCATTTTCAAATTTATCTTATTTTAGTATCCTTAAAATTTATTTTGAATCTATTGACCTTTACAAATTGAAATCATACCATTTTTATTTCATAGTTGGATTCATGTTTTTACCAAATTTTATCTTTTTTGGTCTGAGTAACCATTAGATTTTTTTATTCACTACGTTATAAAATAGATTCTTATGAACATTGATAATGATCTTACAAAGTGAAATTATATAAACTTCACTCATGGAGTGACCCTTGTATTCACCAAGAGTTTTTTTTATATAAATTATTAAACCCTCTACAATGCTTCTTGAAGGTTAAATTAGTATATTTGAATAAGTGTTAAAAATATATATAATATGGAATGGTTAAATACTAATATGTGTTAAATTTTTTACTTTTATATATTATAATTTTTATATTCCTTTTCCAAATTTCAAGTCCATCTTTATTAAGATCCTATTATTATAATTGATTAGAAATATAATATGGTACTGAAATCAATCTCATTTTACATGATTTAGATAATTCATTATGGTTCAATATTTTAAAAATACTTCCAATATTGATACACTAAATTATGAGAATTATCACCATAATGTAATCATGAATTCATGGGGGTTTTGACAAATAAAACATTATGATAAAAAATAATTTTTAAAATGTGACAAAACTCTCTCCTTTCCCATGAAAAATATGGTTATCATGTGGCATTTTGTATCACTATGTGGTTTATTTATCAAGAAACCATTATTACATGTCGTGTAGGGTAGTCCAAGGTATTTTTAAATTATCAATCATATTTTAGGATAAATAATTAGTAATAGTTATGTATCAACACTGTTATATTTATAAAATACATGAGTTTTTAACTAAATCATAATCTTGCATTAACTTATTGATGTTTACATGCTGGTAGAGTTGAAATTTATTTATTCAATAAATTTTTATAAAATTTTCTAATTTTTATTCCTTGATTTCCATTATATTTATAGTTGGAAATCCTTATGATATAGGGATATCAGAACATATAATTTCTAACAATCACTAACATTTACCTTGTATACGTTGACTCTAATGTTTCAAGTATGTTTTTTCATATTGTTTCATTTCTTTATGAGTCATTTATAATTTATTATACATGATTATAAAAAAAATATTACATAAGGTTTGTTTATTTTTTAATTATAGAATTCACTTCTCATAATTTACATTCCTTAACATCTGACCATTCAATGCTTTTGGAATTTGATACATAAAAATATATTACCCAATCTTTTATAAATACATATCATGTATCTAGGACTCATCTTGAATCATCTGTACTAAAAAATTATAGATAATTTCTAGGTCATTTTCAATTTGTATATATTCGATAAATAGTGAAAACAAAATTCATCTTAACCCTTAGGAAATCAACTAACCAAAAATAAGTTTAATATTCAAATAAATATGAAAAATCATAAATGATATTAAAAAACTAGTATAAAAACTCATGAACATAAATTTTAAGGGGACATAGTCATGTTATAATTATTTGAAATTATATAATATTATCACTTCATAATGATATATAACATTAATAAATTAAATATTTATTATATTAGAAATTTCATTTTCTAAGTGTATATATTATGAGTCGACATTTAAAATATTTCATAAACTAAAAATAAGTATGAAAAATAAAATATATTTAACATCTTTGACTAAATTAATAATTCTAAATCCTCATGGAATATTTTGTAATGATAATACTAAAATAATTGTAAATAAAGATCCAAACATGATATTTATACTTTGGGAAGATAGGTTTGATAATGAATACATCATAATTGATTCATAATGAGTTAAATAGAGTATTTTTAGGAAATTTGTGACAATCAATTTAAATGGTATTCTAGTTTGTGACCAGTAACCAAAAAAGTGACGCTATCATATAATTAAATGCGAACTATTCTTTCACGAATCAAAATAATTTTTATATATTATGAAATTTTTATTTTTGTATAATCCATTTATTTATATCTACCAAGCAAACACTTAGATAACTTTATTAGAAACAAATACATTTTACTTTTCCATCCATAAAATAACCATATCATTATTCCAAGTATGATTTTATTTATTTAGAATTATATTTTTATAAAAATTACACAGGGTTTCATTAACTTTCTCATCCTTAAGGGATGAATAAATTCTTCAATGGGACTCATGGTAAGGGGATTTGACTATAAATTAATACTATTTGCGACATCATTTACACGCATAAGTATTTTTTTGGCACCCGGTTGTCCTGATGAACTATGAGTGGGGGTGGGGGTGGATTCAAGTGTGTAGAGATTTAAAACAATTACACTTTTATTTATACTATATGAAATTAAAATATTGTTCTTATGTAAGTGAGAACATGTCCAATACAACCTCATTCTCTCACATCAGTTACACTAATAAATTATGAATACAAAAAATGAAGCATTCATAGGGATCTATGATTTAACTTAGTTCATCAAAAAAGGATATCTATGAAGAATTCATTGATGGTGTGTCGACGTACCAAATGATACAACTATGAACTGCATGTTTTAGAATAATTTATTAATTGAAATTGTTGATCCAATGGGAACTTCCACAACCTTTCTATTTTTCAAATGATTAGATAAAACTCTTTTCTAGTTTATATACTTTTGTGTATTCCCAATAACTTACTTACCTGAGTTTTTATCCCTATTTATAATATGTAAATTCTTCAATAATAACTCCTAGTTTTTGTCTCCACTGTTCATCACTTCACTATATTTTACTTCTTATATTCTACCTAAGGAAACTCCTAACTGTTAGGGTTGAATATAATTTAGTAATTAAAATACAATATAAAAACTTATTCTAGGAGAATATAATTCCATAAATTAAATTATCATATTTCCTCCATTATTTATCAATAAGATTATGTAGTGTAATTCCTTCCCCTTGTCTCAATAATAGTTTTATCAACATGATTTTTCTTAATTTTTATCCTCTTATAATAAATAAATCTTTGGAATAATTTCTCTTTGTCATATTTGTTTTCTCCTATCAAATTTTCTTTAAATTTAGGAATAATTTATCCTAAAACATGTCACATCAATTTTCCAATAACACCATATCAATATTTGTTAAATATATACAATAAGAACGTAATAATATGAAAATTTTCAATCATAGGTTGGCCTATAATAAAATTTTCATGAGATCCTTCATTCAATGTAATCAGATGACCATAATTTGTCATCTCATTACCATTTGATACTAATTTTATAGAAGAACTCCCCCCAACACAACCATCTTTATGCTCAATGACATGTTTCAAATTCTTCCCCATAATAAATGATGCTCAATATCTTTACCCCAAAGCAAGGTTATATTTTTCCCATTATTCATTATTATTTTGTAATCCTAATATAGATTTCACCAAACCTATTCTGGGACTACAGTTTTTTAACAAGGATTATTCCCATGTAAAATTTGACATGTCATAAAATAACCTCTATCTTCTCCCAGTTATAGAATCACTATATTTTATGACATGGAAAGGAATTTTTCATATTTGAATTTTGAAATATAGTTTATTCTCAACACAATATTTTGGACTATCCCATGAATATTCTATCAAGGATCCACAATAAGAGGTTTTATAGAAAGGATATGGAAATAACCTTTTTGTTTACTTTCTATGTAGATAAATGAGTCTTAAAAACGATTAAAATAACCATTACACATCACTCTATGATTTCTAAATAGCTCATACGTACCATTATATTTCCTTTAAGAACCATTCAAATATCCCTTAAACCATATAACAAATATTTTTACACACCATTTGGTGTGTCAAAATTTATTCTCACACATGATTTGAGATTACACATCTACATACTCTAGATTTCACTTAAAGAGAGTTATAATTTGTGGATTTGATAACCATTATATCCATTAATGATATGGAAAGCAACATTATAGCATGATTTTTTAATGAAATAGACCCAATATCCATTCTTAAAATCAAAACAATTTCGTCTTCCACTAATGATTCCATGTGAATTAATCCTCCAAAACATTAATGAAAATCCTAAAATCACCAAGTCTTCAATGAGTACGTTGAAAAATCACTATGACATTAATTAAAATTTTTTCCAAACTCATTATCATGTACACTCTACCATTAAACATCATTATAATATGATATATATTAAATAAATGGTTCCAATTTTATGGATTTAGGACCCCTAATTTTCTCCCACTTTAGCAATAATACTAAAAGGGATAACTTCAACATCTTCACTCACACATTCACATTTATAGTGTAAGGATTATAATCATCTAGATTTTGAATTTTATATATTACAAATATCTTAATACTTGTTAAGGGTATTTATCTATCTCATAATGTCTCTATTTTTCTATTGGTTTTCAATTATATTAATAATATACTTACTTGTTGAATTTGTTCTCACCCCGACTTATTGATGTCAAGATAAAATGATATATTTCCCCCAAATTTTCAAAATATCATTATTTTTTTAATTAATATCACTTGTTGGAATCAATATATATATTTTATAAATCATCAAATTGGGATTTATCTTTTAAATAATTGTGTTTTATTTTTAAAATCATAAAAAAATTTAAATCTATATAATTTAGATCAATTTTCCAGTATCAAATATTTATAATCAACTACTTATTGAATGATCCATTAGATATTTTAGAAAATGTTTTTACAATTTTTTTTAAAATAAAATCCAATTTTTCACATCATCCTTGATTAAAATTGATGAGAACACTTTTTGAATAAACTAAATTAAAATATTCATTTCATATGTAAAATCCCTTATTCGAAATTTTTAATCCTTAAGAAAAAACGATTTCTCCCAAACACAATTACACGTTTTGAAAATATTTTTGTGAGTGAATTTTCCACAAGGAATTTATAACATCCACAAATCCTCTAATCATACTAACTTAGAATTTATTATTTGAAACAATAAGAAAAGATAAAAATATCAATTTTATACATCGAACATGACTAATTTCGTACAAAATATATGAAATTTAATATTATATATTACTAATTTCAATAAATCATCATGGGATCTTACTTATAAATTCATTGAACCATCAGAATAAATTAATAAATTACATTTGAATTAGATATACCAAAACTGAATAATATAACTTAACTTTTTTGTGATAAAATTAAGATACCACTTGATATCCATGTATATCATATCTTAATGTGGGTGGAAACGTCTTCATATTAAGGAAAAAAACTTTTGAGTGGTTAACTATCACTACTTCTAAATATATTCAATGCATGAATTTATTTATTGAAATAATTCTCAACCTAGGGAAACTAATTATTTTTTTTACATTTTATACTTGAGGTTTCTTGGTACATATAATGTAGTCAATGAATACCGATTTTTTTAATATAATAAATAAATAAATATTAAAACATTATCATTGATTCTTATACCAAAGACTTATCTACTATTTATTAAAGGTTTTTTAACCATAATAGATATATATCTATATCACTTATCGATCTCCAATAATATCATAATACGAACATGAACAATGAAATATATTTTTGATATTTATTCTATATCATATCATGTTTATTACATTGTAAAATTATTTATTTAAACATAAATCATTAGATTCTTCTTGAAACCCAATAATGGTTAACTGAAACCATATATTTATTTATATTAAGGATTTGATGCTATTTCATATTTTATAATCATGATAACAATTATGAGCATTAGAAAATCACACTCTACTTGTTGCATGAATCTCCT
Source organism: Viscum album (assembly GCA_963277665.1). NCBI lineage: Eukaryota > Viridiplantae > Streptophyta > Magnoliopsida > Santalales > Viscaceae > Viscum > Viscum album. Next base: position 1,242,125,032 of record OY728161.1, on the reverse strand, counting down.
TCTAGCTCATCAATATATTCTTTTTTTAAATCAAATATATTAATTTAGTATAATAACCCCATAGATAATATCTCTAAATTAATCATTTAACTCTTTTAATATTTTTATAATCATTTTAATACATGTGGAGATGGGTACCTCTAACATCCCTAGTTTGAAGACTATGTTTGGTCTTGGTAAAAAAACTGTTTACTTCTATCCTTCCTCTAATCCATGATAGTGGTTCTTATTTCTATATATATTGTAGAAATTTCAATATAGAGGAACTCTATGATATTTCATGTATTCCATGTCTTGTTTTTCATCTCCATTGTGATATTAGTCTCACATCTATAATTTTCCTCCAACGATGTATTTTGATCACATAGTTTAACATGGTTCCTCTATTATTAGATGGATCGTCCGACAAAATTCATCTAATTCCAAAAGGTATTATGTTTTAAACAAATATGGATTATCATGTTGTTTCACTCTTCAATTTACATGATATTAATATAATAATTATTTATCATAAGGTATACTTTTATGACATGTACATCAATCATCCACAAAATTGAAGTTTTCTCCTTATTTTGATTCAATTTGTTCCCTCTACAATGTATCTTATATATGAAACATCATTGGTAATTAATAAAACATAATTGATTTTCATTATATTACTCTAATGTAGTAAATATAAATTTCCAATGTAGATATAATATTTCAATATGGAATCACTTTCAATTTTAATAGGAATGGAGGAATTCCTTATGACTCTTTTATCTTCCTCTCAGTTGTATCCTCTTTCCATATTTCAATGGCTTTCACATATAAAAACATCTAATTAAAAATAATACCTTATGTAATCATACCCTATAATATATGGTGATGTTATAGTATTTGTAACACCCCAAGCTTCTATGGTACACTTCTCTTTGAATAATGCGATAGCGTGTGTTGTACGCAACCTCGAGTTCTAACACACACCACAACTAATCAAACTAGCCGTTATGAATAGTAATACTTACTTTTTGAAATTATATATATTTTATATTTCAAAATAGACATCATTTTTGGATTCGGAATATCGAATTTAGCCTAAGGTGAAATTTTGGTACATTTCGGATAACTTTCATATTTTGATGAATAGTGAAAATTACTAAATTTTAATTAAAAACAAATTTTTTAATCAAAATAATTAATAGTGATAAATTATGAATTTGAGTGGTTTTAAAGTACATTTAGAATATATTTTTACCGTTTAATATAATTTTGGTCATTGGACATAATTTTACAATTAAACCGAACATAAACAAGTGTCAATCTTTCGATAGTTATTATCTCTTAAAAACACGCTTTTTGTTTTGACAGCGGGAATTAATTTTAAATTAATTTCTGCCACTTCTGTGTTTTGAATTTAGAAAAATGGATTCCATATTTGGAATCAGGATGTTCAAATTGTGTAAATAGGTAACTTTTATTTTTAGACATTTTGAATAATTACTGCGGTAAATATTTTATTTACCATGGTTAAGGGTAAATCCGGTAAATAAGGGTTAATAAAAATAATATTATAATAATACTAAATTACCCTAAAACGTGTCTTAACCCTATTGGTTGATACATGGTCGACCATGGGCATCTTTGGGTCGGTTTTGAGACCCCATGGATCCACTTGTAAGTGATAATGACACTTTATTTTAATTAAGTTAAAATGAATATAAAAATGACACAAGCATATATCTTTTAGAAAAACAATTTTTAAACAGGGTTATATATGTTGGATTTTAGATTATAAATATTCATTAGAAAGATAAAACTATTTACTACATAATTATAGTTTATTTATAATTTTTATACATTAAATAATTTATTTTATTTATGACACAATGATGATGCAGTAATTACTATAATAGTGAAAAATTAAAATAATTGATATTATAAATACCCAAATAAAAGTAATATGAAACTTTTAATGAATTAAACTAATTTTATAGGATAATATGATATATTAGGATTGATTTAATTTACTTTATTTGAAGTAATCAATCTGTTATGAGTTTCACAAAAATCAACTATTGAATAGGGTCAAAATTGACATAAAAGAGTTCTTAAAACAAATATTATATTATTAATTGATATTAAATTCCTAAAAATCTAAGGTTCGGCCAAGAGACTTATTTCATGATAGGTTCATCATTAATGGACCACTTGGGGGTCTCTTGGATGTATGTAGTAAGTTTATTAACCATATTATATAAAAATACAAAGAGACATTGTAAAAGTGAAACTAATTAACTTAGAGTTAATACTTAAAGATAAGGTTAATATAAGTACCCAAACCTGTCTAAATTCTATTGGTTGAGTGGTTTTCGACCTATACCCACCTTAACCTTTGAATAATAAACTTTGGAGCCATTAGAAACCGAATATGAATTTATTATAAATTAATATTTCTAGGTTTTCCAAAGGTGCCCCTCACCCCTCTTATAAAAGGGCACTCCTCCTTCTCATTTCTTCACACCTTCAAAGCCTTTTGGTTCGGCCAAAATCTGCCCAAATACTCTCCCAACTTCCCTCACTACAACCTAGGGGCATTATTTTGATCAGAAAGCCAACCTAAGGAGCCCTTTTGATCAAATCAAAAGGAAGAACCCGAAGAAGAGGTAATGATTTCACCACCCTTCTCCAAGTTCATTTCTTCTTCCACTTCTTCTTCCTTTGTTCTTACCATTCAAAAATAATAACTACAGTATCTCACATATACTGTGATGTTATTATAAATATGGTACAACCATATTCAGTATTCTATCCACCCTTTGAATAACATGTCACCATACGTGCGTACGTACGGCTTACCGTCTACACGTCGTGGTGCAATTGCTATTCAATATATTATTATTTGGATGGGTATAATAATGATGTGTAACTCATGTAAATAATAAATATAACATGTTAATTATTCTGTATATATGATATACCATCCATTTATATATTATTTTAATATCAAAAAAATGATATTGTCGCTCGTGCGTACGTACGGACTACCGTCTCCACGAACGCGATGAGATTCATTCTCTATCGTATCCATTCAAGTATAATTATCATTTGATGATTTAAAAATGATGTTTAAGGACTTGATATCATTTTGGATATGAATAAGATACAACAAACATGGCTTATGTAACAAAACATATAAAATAAAATGGGTAAGTTAACACCCGAAACGACGATAATTCTAAGATATTATTAACAAATCAATGTTAAAAGATCATATATGAGATCATATTAATATATATGATTCTTATATAATTTAATAACAATTATTTCACCATTATATAGGAGGTTAACCTAACCCAACCAAGGAAAAGTACAAGGTAAGGGTTATTTCACAATCTCTTCATTATCCGAGGTTGTTTATACGTAATAATCTACTGGGATCTCTTTATCATCCACATCCATGTTTCTTAAAAATGTATTTCAAAACATTTTTATTATTTACAATAATATGGGTTAAAGTCATTTATACCCTTGTTTGACTTTTTATAAGAGGTTTATAAAGGAATCTTTCCGTCGTTTTCAAAACAAGGTCCTTTTTAACCTTTTCGACAGAATTAAGGTAAGAATGTTTTTTTAACTTATACGGTGGGTGCGGCTATTTTCCGCCGTTATAAAATTTCAAAGCTTCCCTTACAATATTATAAGAATATTTTCAAAGAAAATGTTTTATTTTATATGGATCTTAAATGATTTCATAATAAAAGGAGATATTTCTTTAAAAAGAATTTTGATTTCATCTATGTCAACATCCTTTGATGGATTTTAAGATTATTTGAAGTTGATTTATTATGATACAAAACTTCTATATTGTATTGAAGGTTTTGTGATATGTTTGACTGTGGATGTGCTATTTTTATACCATTCATAGTTTATGGTGAAAGTATTGAAATTTCGTATGCTAGTTTTAATACGAATGTTTATGTTATGTTTAAACCCTTTCATATGGGAATGCATTGGACTTAATATGTGACGGGTGGAGCCCGCTATAGCTCCTCGATGCATCGGTAGGTCTCATGAGACAAACTAGTGTCTTGGCACAAGGCCTTGACAAAATCCTATTTGTAGTCTTGGCACGAGGCCTTGACTATGTGGTTATGATAGTCTGGCATTATGCATTCCAACATTATGAAAGTGGTTATTGATTTTTGCATGTGATTATTCGATTAGTAGAATATCCATGTGAATAAGTAAATGGCATTATTTCATTTTATTTATGCCATACCATGTTTAAAGTTCATGTTTGAAAGGATTTTGTTTTAGTTATACATTGCCTTAAATGTTTATTCTTATTTATGAAAGTTTCCGCTATATTGTTATCCTTACTGGGCATTTGAGCTCACCCCTTTTCTATGTTTTATTTTCCCAGGATGTGAAAAGTAAATTATGAATGACTTGCAGGGATATTATGTGGGGATATGATTGTGGATTATGGAGACATTATGTTGTTGTAGTAGTTTTTCATTTTATGATGTAATGTAAAACTTATGAATATATCTAGTATTTCCAAGGCTACTAAACCAATCGGTCTTTCGAGATTTGATCTTTCTTTTGATCATGCCAATGTTATGTAATAATGCACCGACTCTGGGTAACTAGGGTCGGGGCGTTACAGTTGGTATCAGAGGAAGTTTAGTACAAACCTTGGAAGCTAGATTTAGATAAACTCTGATTAGAGCACGTAGACCAAAGATGAACTTTGAGGATTAGTATAGAAGAACTTCATATAATTTTGGTATTGTAGAGATTTTGTGAGTTTTCCGAGCAATACATCCCTGTCTGGATACGAGCAGGTAGAGGCGGCTCTGGCACCGATGTACCTAGGGGTAAAACCTGAAAACACCGCTTTGAGCTAGACTCGAACAGGAACTGGTGCACGACAACGGGCCTTGCTGCACTCTTGGTTACGACACTCCCGGGGGATATTCTTAGGATAACTCTCATTTTATTTACAAATCATTTTGAAGGGATTATGAGTATATACTTCCTCAAAGAAAACATTCTTATGATTATGGATTATATCCATAAGTAGTTCAATTTATGTTAAGTGTTTTATAAGTATGGGATTATGTATTTTGATTCACAAATTGATCTAGTTTATGCCATTGTTTAGAAATGGCACCTAGTGGAAGAAATGGAAACCGTATCAATGCACGCACTCCATGTAGGGATTGCCCTCCTGCTCAAGATAATTATAGTGGAGCTGGTGATGCAACTGGTGCCGATCAGCTAATCACCATACTGGGACAACTTACTCAGGTTATGAATAATAACCTTACCCGTATGGAGCACCCTGATCCGCAGTGTGGAGGATCAATGTTAGATCGATTCATGAGGCAACAACCACTAACGTTCAATGGGAATACAAATCCCTTAGTAGCTGAGCAATGGATATATTCCCTAGAGAAAATATTTCAGGCTTTGGGGAGCAGTGAAAGGGAAAAAGTTATCATGGCAGTTTACCGCCTCACTGGAGATACTGATCAATGGTGGTCATTGATTCAGAACATGAAGGAAGATGATGAATTATCAAATATGGAGTGGAGGGAGTTCAAAGATCTGTTTTTAGAAAAATACTTTCCTCACAACCATCGAGCAGATATGGAAAGGCAATTTCTAATTCTGAGACAGAAGGAGGATGAGAATGTCACAAAGTATGAGGCTAACTTTACAAGGTTAGCGAGGTATGCTGGAGATTATATTCACAACCCAAGAAGTAAGATTGATCGTTTCTTTGATGGGTTAAAACCATTTCTCCGTCGAGCATTAGTCTCACAATCCTTTTCATCGTACAAAGACATTGTCTCATGTGCTATCAAGACCGAAAAGGAATTCTCTAAGTCTTATGACTTTAAAGCAAAGCAAGAGAAGAAGAGACCTGCTGATCAATCTGGGAATGGAAATAAGGGGAAGAAGGGAAAGGTTGAATATCCATCTTGTGGTAAATTCGGGAAGAAACACCCCGGTGCTTGCTTGAAGGGAATGGGAGTCTGTTACAAGTGTGGTGAAAAAGGCCACCAAGCTCATGATTGCAAAGGGAAGAAGAAAGCCACCAACGTTCAGTGCTACAATTGCAGGGAGATGGGGCATTATGCAAATGCATGTCCTAAGAGTTAGGAGAACTTACCTCAGAAAAGGCCAAGGGATCAAGGCCAGGCTTATGCTATCACTACTGCAGAGGTAGAAGCTCCAAAAGACGTGGTGGCAGGTAATTTATTGGTTTCCTCAAGTTTAGAAAATGCATTATTTGACTCTGGATCGTCGCATTGTTTCATATCTTCCCAGTTTTCTAAGAAAATTAGATATTTCCAATTTGATTTAATAAGGGAGTTGTCAGTTAAAACTCCTAAGGGAAGTATAATTGCAACAAAGTTTTGTGAATCAGTCCCCATTAGAGCACATAAATTTTTTTTATCTGCTGATCTCATCGTCATACCTATGATTGAGTTTGATATAATCCTCGGTATGGACTAGCTTTCGGACTATGATGCGAAGATTTATTGTAAGAAGAAAGAGGTTACGATTCTTGATGATAATGATAAGGAACACCTTATCTTTAGAGCAGAATCGTCACCACCTAATTCTTATTTAGATCCACCCCCAGTAGCTCAGCTTAATTCAATTATTGAGGAGGAAGAGAATGAAATAACTGTCGGTGAGGAAAGGAATGTTCAAATAGAGGATGTACCTGTTGTGAAAGAATTTGTAGATGTATTTCCGGAAGATTTACCTGGACATCCTCCAGAACGAGAAGTTGAGTTTTCCATTAATTTGATTCCTGGATCAAGGCCTATATCGAAGACCCCTTATAGAATGGCCACTGTAGAGTTAGTCGAACTAAAGAAACAACTATACGAATTGAGTAATAAGGGATCTATTCGCCCTAGTGTTTCTCCATGGGGAGCCCCTGTTCTTTTTGTTAAAAAGAACGATGGATCTATGAGGTTATGTATCGACTACAGGGAGATCAATGCTATAACGATAAAGAACAAGTATCCCCTACCTCGTATTGATGATTTATTTGACCAACTACATGGAGCTCAATACTTTTCAAAGATTGACCTTCGATCTGGATACCATCAGTTGTGTGTAAAGAAGGAAGACATTCCGAAGACAGCATTTCGAACCAGGTACGGGCATTTCGAGTTTACTGTAATGCCGTTTGGATTGACTAATGCACCCTCTGTATTCATGGATATGATGAATAGAGTTTTCAAGGAGTATCTCGATGAATTTGTGGTGGTATTTATTGATGATATCTTGGTATACTCCAAAACCTACGAAGATCATGAAAATAACTTACGCATTATCTTGAAGACTCTGAGGAGGCATGAATTATATGGGAAGTTTAGCAAGTGTGAATTCTGGCTTCAGGAGATTTCTTTTCTTGGCCATATTGTCTCTAAAGATGGAATCTCTGTTGATCCTTCTAAGACCAAGGCAATCCAAGAATGGCCAGCACCTACGAGTATAACTGAGGTACACAGTTTTATTGGTTTGGAATGTTATTATCGACGTTTCGTCCAGAATTTTGCCCGATTGGCTAACCCATTAATGAAGCTCACACGTAAAGGGGTTAAATTTGTTTGGACAAAAGAGTGTGAAGAATGTTTTGAAGAACTGAAGAAAAGATTAGTCAATGCTCCTATATTGACTCTACCATCGGGAAATGATGGGTTCGTTATTTATAGTGATGCATAGAAGAAAGGACTTGGTTGTGTCCTTATGCAGAATGATAGAGTTATTGCCTATGCATCACGACAGTTGAAAATTCATGAACAGAACTATCCTACTCATGATCTCGAGTTAGCAGTTGTGATCTTTGCTTTGAAGATATGGAGGCACTACCTCTATGGTGAAAAATGTGAGATTTATACTGATCACAAGAGTTTGAAATATATTTTCTCACAAAAAGAACTCAACATGAGGCAAAGGAGATGGCTTGAATTACTCAAGGATTATGATTGTACGATACACTACCACCCGGGGAAGGCAAACAAGGTGGCAGATGCTTTGAGTAGAAAAGGCCATGGAGTTTTGAACAATATGAGAATTGAAAGGGATCCAATTTTCATGGATCTAGTAAAGATGGACATGGGAATAACCAGGGAAGGCGAAACATCATTTCTTTTTCAAATGGTTTCCAAACCATCTTTACTAGAAAGGATTAAGAGTTCTCAGACCGATGATGAAGAATTTCAAAAGAAGATTAAAGCTGTGAATGATGGGAGATTGAGAGACTTTGTGTATGAAGATGGAATTTTGAAATTCGGGAAGAGACTTTGTGTTCCCAATATACTTGATCTAAAATGGGAATTGCTGGATGATGCTCATAGTTCCAATTTCTCTATACACCCTGGGAGCACCAAAATGTATAGAGATTCGAAGGAACATTTTTGGTTGGAAAACATGAAGAGGGAGATTGCTGATTTTGTGTCAAGATGTATGGTTTGTCAACAAGTGAAAGCTGGAAGGCAACAGCCTGGAGGAGTCATGCAACCTCTTCCCATACCAGAGTGGAAATGGGACAATATTACGATGGACTTTGTCATGGGGCTACCAAAGACTCCTAGAAGGAATGATGCAATATGGGTGATTGTTGATCGTCTTACCAAGTCAGCACATTTTCTTGCTATAAGAGAAGATCTACCCCTGGAACGTCTAGCAAGAATATATATTAATGAAGTTGTGAGACTTCATGGAGTACCCTTATCAATTGTTTGTGATCGTGATCCCCGTTTTACTTCAAGATTCTGGAAAAGTCTTCAGAAATCCCTGGATACTGAACTTCATTTGAGCACTGCTTACCACCCTCAGACAGACGGACAATCAGAACGGACTATTCAAACCTTAGAAGACATGTTGAGATCTTGCTCACTTGACTTTCAGGGTATGTGGGATAAATATTTACCTCTGGTAGAATTTTCCTATAAAAATAGCTTCCATTCGAGTATTCAGATGGCACCATATGAAGTGTTATATGGAAAGAGATGTCGTACACCAACCTGTTGGGATGACGTTGGTGAAAGAAAACTTGTAGGCCCAGAACTGGTGGAGGAAATGGTGGAAAAGGTGAAAGTAATCCAAAATCACATCAAAGCAGCTCAAAATAGGCAGAAGAGCTATGCTGATAATCGAAGGAAGGATTTGGAATTTCAAGTCGGTGATCATGTTTTCCTGAAGGTATCTCCGTGGAAGGGAGTCATAAGTTTTGGTAAGAAAGGTAAATTGAGTCCCATGTACATCGGACCTTTCGAAATTCTAGAACGAATTGGGGTTGTAGCTTACCGATTGGCAATGCCGCCAAGTCTCTCCAAAGTTCACGATGTGTTCCACGTATCTCTGTTGAGGAAATACATTCCTGATCCAACGCATGTACTCACCTATGAGGAATTAGAACTGGAACCCGATCTTTCCTATTGTGAAGAGCCCATCAGGATTCTTGATACGAGAGAACAAGTACTGAGAAACCGGACGACGCATCTGGTAAAAGTTTTGTGGAGAAACCATAAGATGGAAGAGGCAATGTGGGAACCCGAGGAACTTATGATGAAGAACCACCCGAGTCTTTTCATGTGATAAGTATTCTAGAAATTTCGAGGACGAACTTATTTGAAGGAGGGGATAATGTAACACCCCAAGCTTCTACGGTACGCTTCTCTTTGAATAATGCGATAGCGTGTGTTGTACGCAACCTCGAGTTCTAACACACACCACAACTAATCAAACTAGCCGTTATGAATAGTAATACCTACTTTTTGAAATTATATATATTTTATATTTCAAAATGGACATCATTTTTGGATTTGTAATATCGAATTTAGCCTAAGGTGAAATTTTGGTACATTTCAGATAACTTTCATATTTTGATGAATAGTGAAAATTACTAAATTTTAATTAAAAACAACTTTTTTAATAAAAATAATTAATAGTGATAAATTATGAATTTGAGTGGTTTTAAAGTACATTTAGAATATATTTTTACCGTTTAATATAATTTTGGTCATTGGAAATAATTTTACAATTAAACCGAACATAAACAATTGTCAATCTTTCGATATTTATTATCTCTTAAAAACATGCTTTTTGTTTTGACAACGGGAATTAATTTTAAATTAATTTCTGCCACTTCTGTGTTTTGAATTTAGAAAAATGGATTCCATATTTGGAATAATGATGTTCAAATTGTGTAAATAGGTAACTTTTATTTTTAGACATTTTGAATAATTACTGCGGTAAATATTTTATTTACCATGGTTAAGGGTAAATCCGGTAAATAAGGGTTAATAAAAATAATATTATAATAATACTAAATTACCCTAAAACGTGTCTTAACCCTATTGGTTGATACATGGTAGACCATGGGCATCTTTGGGTCGATTTTGAGACCCCATGGATCCACTTGTAAGTGATAATGACACTTTATTTTAATTAAGTTAAAATGAATACAAAAATGACACAAGCATATATCGTTTAGAAAAAAAAAATTTACATAGGGTTATATATGTTGGGTTTTAGATTATAAATATTCATTAGAACGATAAAAAGATTTCCTACATAATGATATTTTATTTATAATTTTTAGACATTAAATAATTTATTTTATTTATGACACAATGATGATGTAGTAATTACTATAATAGTGAAAAATTAAAATAATTGATATTATAAATACCCAAATAAATGAAATATGAAAATTTTAATGAATTAAAATAATTTTATAGGATAATATGATATATTAGGATTGATTTAATTGACTTTGTTCAAAGTAATCAATCTTTTATGAGTTTCACAAAAATCAACTATTGAATAGGGTCAAAATTGACATAAAAGAGTTCTTAAAACAAATATTATATTATTAATTGATATTAAATTCCTAAAAATCTAAGGTTCGGCCAAGAGACTTATTTCATGATAGTTTAATCATTACTGGACCACTTGGGGTCCTCTTGGATGTATGTAGTATGTTTATTAACCATATTATATAAAAATACAAAGAGACATTGTAAAAGTGAAACTAATTAGCTTAGAGTTAATACTTAAAGATAAGGTTAATATAAGTACCCAAACCTGTCTAAATTCTATTGGTTGAGTGGTTTTCGACCTATACCCACCTTAACCTTTGAATAATAAACTTTGGAGCCATTAGAAACCGAATATGAATTTATTATAAATTAATATTTCTAGCTTTTCCAAAGGTGCCCCTCACCCCTCTTATAAAAGGGCACTCCTCCTTCTCATTTCTTCACACCTTCAAAGCCTTTTGGTTTGAAAAAACTCTGCCCAAATACTCTCCCAACTTCCCTCACTACAACCTAGGGGAATTATTTTGATCAGAAAGCCAACCTAAGGAGCCCTTTTGATCAAATCAAAAGGAAGAACCCGAAGAAGAGGTAATGATTTCACCACCCTTCTCCAAGTTCATTTCTTCTTCCACTTCTTCTTCCTTTGTTCTTACCATTCTAAAATAATAACTCCAGTATCTCACATATACTGTGATGTTATTATAAATATGGTACAACCATATTCAGTATTCTATCCACCCTTTGAATAACATGTCACCATACGTGCGTACGTACGGCTTACCGTCTCCACGTCGTGGTGTAATTGCTATTCAATATATTATTATTTGGATGGGTATAATAATGATGTGTAACTCATGTAAATAATAAATATAACATGTTAATGATTCTTTATATATGATATACCATCCATTTATATATTATTTTAATATCAAAAGAATGATATTGTCGCTCGTGCGTACGTACGGACTACCGTCTCCACGAACGCGATGAGATTCATTCTCCATCGTATCCATTCAAGTATAATTATCATTTGATGATTTAAAAATGATGTTTAAGGACTTGATATCATTCTGGATATGAATAAGATACAACAAACATGGCTTATGTAACAAAACATATAAAAGAAAATGAGTAAGTTAACACCCGAAACAACGATAATTCTATGATATTATTAACAAATCAATGTTAAAAGATCATATATGATATCATATTAATATATATGATTCTTGTATAATTTAATAACAATTATTTCTCCATTATACAGGAGGTTAACCTACCCCAACCAAGGAAAAGTACAAGGTAAGGGTTATTTCACAATCTCTTCATTATCCGAGGTTGTTTATACGTAATAATCTAATGGGATCTCTTTATCAGCCACATCCATGTTTCTTAAAAATGTATTTCAAAACATTTTTATTATTTACAATAATATGGGTTAAATTCATTTATTCCCTTTGTTTGACTTTTTATAAGAGGTTTATAAAGGAATCTTTCCGTCGTTTTCAAAACAAGGTCCTTTTTAACCTTTTCGACAGAATTAAGGTAAGAATGTTTTTTTTAACTTATACGACGGGTGCGGCTATTTTCCGCCGTTATAAAATCTTCAAAGCTTCCCTTACAAGATTATAAGAATATTTTCAAAGGAAATGTTTTATTTTATATGGATCTTAAATGATTTCAAAATAAAAGGAGATATTTCTTTAAAAAGAATTTTGATTTCATCTATGTCAACATCCTTTGATGGATTTTAAGATTATTTGAAGTTGATTTATTATGATACAAAACTTCTATATTGTATTGAAGGTTTTTTGATATGTTTTATTGTGGATGTGCTATTTTTATACCATTCATAGTTTATGGTGAAAGTATTGACATTTCGTATGCTAGTTTTAATACGAATGTTTATGTTATGTTTAAACCTTTTCATATGGGAATGCATTGGACTTAATATGTGACGGGTGGAGCCCGCTATATCTCCTCGATGCATCGGTAGGTCTCATGAGACAAAATAGTGTCTTGGCACAAGGCCTTGACAAAATCCTATTTGTAGTCTTGGCACGAGGCCTTGACTATGTGGTTATGATAGTCTGGCATTATGCATTCCAACATTATGAAAGTGGTTATTGATTTTTGCATGTGATTATTCGATTAGTAGAATATCCATGTGAATAAGTAAATGGCATTATTTAATTTTATTTATGCCATACCATGTTGAAAGTTCATGTTTGAAAGGCTTTTGTTTTAGTTATACATTACCTTAAATGTTTATTCTTATTTATGAAAGTTTCTGCTATATTGTTATCCTTACTGGGCATTTGAGCTCACCCCTTTTCTATGTTTTATTTTCCCAGGATGTGAAGAAGTAAATTATGAATGACTTGCAGGGATATTATGTGGGGATATGAGTGTGGATTATGGAGACATTATGTTGTTGTAGTAGTTTTTCATTTTCTGATGTAATGTAAAACTTATGAATATATCTAGTATTTCCAAGGCTACTAAACCAATCGGTCTTTCGAGATTTGATCTTTCTTGTGATCATGCCAATGTTATGTAATAATGCACCGACTCTAGGTAACTAGGGTCGGGGCGTTACAGTATTCCATTCTCTTTTGAGCCTGTATGTTTCTAGATACACACCCATGTTGCATCCCATTTCCTCACAGAAGTATCACTTTTGTGACACCCTCTTTTAAAACCCCACACTTCCCAATTTGAGATGAATCATCCACTTATCCATGGATTTTATATTGTTACCATTTCACATATTCTCAAGGTTCTTGATCCTATTATCATTTTCCTTTAATTGATTTTTCATATCATAAAAACTAATAAAATATCATATTCATGTTTTTCTTCTATCCATGTTTATTATTGAGAAGGATAATTCCTGCCTTAACCTCTTTATTTGTGGTTATATATTTTCTTATATCTGATATAAGATCCATAATTAGATCACATTGATCTTTCTTATTTTCTGTCTCATTAATTAAATACAAATTAAATTTAACATTTATATCTTCAATAATTTATTATCCATGGATAGACCATATATAAAAAACAATTCACCATATATACAATGTCCAACTTATCTAACGATTTCATGTAAGGCTTCGATATTGTTTTTATTTTTTTCTAAAAAATTAAAAATTAAAACACTATTTATATTTCATTTCATTTTAGGAATTTATACCTTTATCAATATTAAATGAAAAAATGGATTTACATATTTACAAACATATTCCAAAACATAGTTTGAATTATATTTGGAAATATGGTCCCGAATTTTCACTTCAATGTTATAGATAGTCATCCCATGAGTCTTTTTATTATCAAACTTCTAAATTTCATTTATTTTTGGTAATTATTCACTAGTATTTAGGGGCGATTCATTCATCTCATTCACATTAACTATTTTCTAAAACAATACTCTCAATATCACAAAAATATTAAATAATGTAGTATAATTAAATTCCTTCTAATAAACATTACATGATAGAGATATAATCAACATATTTTATACCCTGTAATCCAAATCCCTCTCACAAGGATTAATCAAATGAGAATAATTATGTTTGTACTTTATAGAGTTCCTTAATACATTACTTAAATACCATTAGTATTTATCTTCATCAACCTGAACTATTGGTTCCTCTAAAAAATATGGTATTTAATAATGTAACACCCCGAGATTTTATGAAAAATATTCTTTTAATTTCATTAATTTCTTGTGTTGTATTCTACAGCAAGATTACCTTGCACTATATGCAACACTGTATTAGCTTGCAATATACGCAACACTATTCTTCGATCGTGTTACACACAATTTTGATAATAGTTATTCTACGTAACATTGAGTATATATATATATATATATTCAATATATAAATGAAATATGGTTGGATTATGTTATATGAAACAATTAAGGATTATTACACAGCACGCAACCCTGACTTGGCTTGCATTACACGCAATCACGACCTTCCTTGATAGCGTGTGTTGTACGCAATACCGGGTTTTACTAAAGAACGATATATTATTATGATATTATTATGAACTAGATGTTATGAATAGTATTAACTAAATTTTTAATCTTATAACATTATTATATGTCTTAAACATTTTCTAAAACATGGTATAAGAACAAAATAAATTTTTCGGGAAAAATAAGTATTTTTCAAAAAATGCAGTTTTGCCGCCTTTTGATGGAACACCCACTTTAAATCAAGTTTTGACATGTTTATAAGTTAAATTTGACAAAATAAAATTCTCTTTGGAATCATGAAATAAAAATTTACTTTGGATAAATTTTTCATATTATTCTGGTAACTTTCATATTTTGATGAATAGTAAAAACACGCTATATTTTAATTAAAAACAACTTTTTTCATCGCAATAATTTATATGGTTAAATTATAATATTTAATGTTTTTAAAGTATAAATAGAATATATTTTTACCATTTAATATAATGTATGTCATTATCATTGATTCTAACTTGAATTCGTAGGATAAATCAATTCAATCTTTTGCAATGTTTTAAAGAAAAACCCGTTTTCTTTCAACAATGAGATTAATTTTAATTTAATTTCTGCAACTTTTGTGTATTTAATTTAGAAAAATGGATTCCGTATTTGGAATCAGTGGATCCAAATTATGTTAATAAGCTACTTTTTATTTTTGGGAATTATGAATAGTAACTACGGTAAATTTTATTTACCATAGTTAAAGGTAAATCGGGTAATTAAGGGTAAATATAATATTATAAAGTTACCCTAACAAATGTCAAAATCCTATTTGATGGCTAAAAGTCGACCCATATCACCTAAGGGTTGGATTAGGTTCATTTAATGGACTTTTGTCCATGAAAATAATATAATTATTATTAAAACCAAAGAATGTGACAACATGTCATTTTCTTAAATATTATAAGTATAATAATTTTAATTTAGTGATAAACTTAATGAAACTTCAAAAATTAATAGTCTCCAGAAATATAATACAATTATCTACATCATAGGAATTTATTTATAATTTTTAGGGATTAAATAATTATTATTTATTATGACACAAAGATGATGCAGTAATTGTCTTATTAATGAAATATTGACATAATTGATGTTATAAATACCTAAATAAATGTAATTTAAGACTTTTTATGAATTAAACTATTTTAATAGGTTAATATAACATGTTATTATTGATTTAATTAACTTTGTTAGAACTAATAATTCTGTTATGAGTTTCAAAAAAATAAATTACTAAATAGTGTCAAAATTGACATAAAATAGTGTTTAAAACAAATATTATATTAGTAATTGTTATTGTATTCCTAAAAATCTACGGTTCGGACAAATGACTTAGATAAGGTTATATATATTATTAATAAACAACTTGGGGTTCGTTTGACTGCTTATAGTAAGTTTATTAACCTTATAGTATAAGAACACAAGAAGACACGGTAAAAGTAAAATTATTTAACTTAATGTTAAATCTAAATGATAAGGTTAAAATAGGAAAATAAACTTGTCTAAATTATATTTTATGAGAGGATTTATACCCATACCCACCTTATCTTAGAAATAAATCAATTTGGAGCTATTTAAAACCGAATTTGACTTTATAATAAAATAATAGTTTTAGTTATTCCAAAGGTGCCCCTCTCCTCCCTTATAAAAGGGCACCTCCTCCCTCTCCTCCTCACACCAATTTGAGCCTTCAAGCTCAAACAACCCCAGAAAAATTATATTATCCACTTCCCTAGAAACAACCTAGAGGTTATGGTCTACTTTAAAGACCAATCTTAGTGCCCTAAGAGGAGGTTTCAAAGAGGCGTATCGAAGAAGAGGTAATTTCTTCTACCGATTCTTTCAAACTTCTTTATTCTTCAACTTCTACTTATTTAGTTGTTTCATTATAAAGTAATAACATAATTATCACCAATATACTGATATGTTATTATAAATATGAAACAACCCCATTTCACCTTCTACCATCCTACGGAAAACAAAATCACCGCGCGTGCGTACGTACGAAATACCGTCTCCACACCGTGGTGTAATCTGTTTTTCCACCAACACCTTACATGGATGGGTATATTGGTGTAAAGAATAACTATACATAGTTATTATAACATCATAATTATTCTGATATATTGTATCATCCACTCCAATTCAATTCAATAATTATGGAAATGATATCATCGCTCGTGCGTACATACGGACTACCGTCTCCACGACGCGATGAGATTCATTCTCCATGTTAACCATTTAAGAAAGATTATAAAGTATATATAAGAAATAATAATGAAATATATGATATTATAAAGCTACTTGATTTATGTATATATATATATGTATGTCATTTACTTAATTCCATTCAACTCAATAAGGAAACGAAAACAGCGTTCATGCGTACATACGGCCTACCGTCTCCATTAACGGTGTATTTCTTTCCATTTATCGATCTATTATATATATGTATATTATGAATATATATTATATATAAATCATGTTATATATTCTGGAATTAAGTAATCATGATATAAGTAATCATGTGAATAATTACAAGTCAAAACACGGACAACAAATGAAACGATTTTACCCAAAACACTCTTTAACATGGAATTAAAAAAGAACGGGTAATATAAAGTCATAAGTGAACCAAATATGATATAATAACAATGAATATGATTCTATAATAAGTAAATGATATTATTTAAATCATTATACATGAGGTTTGGATACGTACGAAGCATATCCGACCTAAGTTAAGGGATAATTTTGCAAATCTCATTTTTATCCGAGATTTCATATTCGTAAGTATTTACTGGGGGTTATTTCTATCATCCATGTCCATGTTTTACAAAAGTATTTTCATGTATGATTAAAGTACTTTTTACCCATTTTTGACTTTTACTACATGGTATTTAAGGAATCTTTCTTTTTTTTATGTTACGAGGTACTTTTTTGACTTTTCCGGCTAAAGTATGAAAAGAATGTTTTTTTAACTTATACGGCACGAACATATTTTTATGGTTTTATAAAGCCTTATTTTCATGAAGCTTCCTCCAAAAGATTTCATGACTATTATCAACAAAATCTCTTTCTTTTAAAATTGCATGACATTTTGTGAAAATAAATTGATTTTGAAGAAGAAAGGATATTTTCCTCAAGAATTCATTTCAAGTGTTTTATCAAAAGCATTTCCCATCTAAGATGAAATTATTTCATATGTGTATGTTTCAAGTGTAATGTCTCTATGATTTACATGGTTTCAATTTTCTTATTATTAAATGATATCCATTTATTTTATATGGATTATGTGATGATGGGATGATGTTTATGAAACCCATTTTATTCGTTGGGTTATTATGAATGATGTATGTTTATTTTGTGGCACAAGTAAGAATGAATTCATTATAAGATGGGTGGGACCTATATCTCCCTCCAATGCATTGGGTAAAGATTTTATATCTCATGAGATATACATGGATTGAACGGTAAGTTAATCCGGTTCAGTGTTACAGGACTGAAACGGGGAGTGAACTCGATTTAGAATGGGACTTTGTCCACTAAGATGGTCTTGGCAGCAATGCCTTGGCTACTATGGAAATCATTACATGTGCTTAATGGATGCCACAATTACATGTTTTATTCCCATGCTATTTTATCATGGTTTATGTTCCATTATGATCTATGCCTTATGTACTTCCATGTTTTATGTCGTTGCTCAAGATTTTGATGTTTAAACATTATGTTCATGTTTTTAAGTTCCAATGTATATGGTATGTTTTATTTTATCCATGCTTACCCTTACTGAGCATTTGAGCTCACCCTTTTTACGTTTTATTTTCCCGCAGGATCAAAAGAAAGGTTTTAGGTCAGGAAACAAAAAGTGGAAGATCTTTATGGGAGATGTTGAAGATCTTTCACCATGATTAGAAGATTATGTTCCATGTTTCCAAAGACACTAAACTATTACGGTCCATGTGTGTCTGTTTTTGTTATGTATTAAGTATTCCACAAAAGTAATTTAATGTCCTTGTACGTTAAGCTTAGGGTCTCTAGAAATAATGACTCTATGAATAGTACAAATTTGATGTTATTTACAAATAAAACATCATCTCATTAACTATGGTATCTGATACCACTTAATAGGACCAGGTTGACCAAAATAACCCTAATATGGGGTGTGGGGAATAATAGTGTGAAATAATTTAAATTTATTTATCTTATCATGTGTAAGGTCCTAGATCCATGAGGTCCAACCCTTTATTAGTTTCCATAGATATGGGAGCTCCGAGGGGGCTTGGAATAAGTCTGGAGGGGTTTGGGTACAAAATTATTAAAGAAGGGAGAATACACAGTGTGCAAGTATTTCATAGTGTGTATGTGTTGTTCACAATTTGTGTAGGGATCATTCATGACATGTAATTTTTAGGTTTAAATAATGAAAAGGTGACAGATTTTCAATGAAAACTAAACCCTGAAGATTAAATGATGTGAAATGGGATTACACGTCATGTAAATCCTCAATTATGTATATCTTTAAATTCTTTAGACACTTACAATTTTCACAAACCCTATGGAGGTAGTACTTGCTATCATTTCTCAATGAATATTGTATTCTTTTCTTAGTTTTCTGAGATGCCTTCACTCAGGGATCAATTGTAGCCTTCTACTTTTGATCTATGGTGATCCAAGGTGAATTAGTCATTGGTTTTCAAGGGGTTTCTTCAGGGTTGATATTGTTTCATCCTATATATTCTCAATGTTCTATATTGTTTTATAGCCTATTTATCTAATGAAGTTTCTCTTGGTTTTTGATAGTGTGGTTGGGTTATAGTGTCTTCATATTGATACAATTATTATAGGATAGGTGATCAGAGATCCAAAAGATGGTCCGTTCTCATGAGAAGGACATTGAATGATTTTGATGTAGGTGATTTTTTACTTCACTTTTTTTATTTACATTAAATCATAAATTTATAATGATTTATCCATTTAGATGGAAATGGAACTTAATTAATATTGATCAAGAATAAAGAAATTGGATAATGATCATATATTGCCAACATTTTTTCTTTATACCATGATAGCGTTATGCCTCATGATTTTCATGATACTGTGATATCTATGACTTTCTTGTTAGAATTTTATTCTTGTGGAAATGGATAAAGAATTAAAATCTAGAATTAATTGATAATTAATTAGCTAAGTAATAACTAAAGAAGAGTCATGTTTTTAATCTATTTGTTAATGTAATTTGATGATAATAAAATTAATAAATGTATACATGTTTAATTTAATTGATTTTCTAGGTGATTAATGGAATTGATCAATAATGTTATACATGTTTATTATGAATAATAATGATTAAAAATGAATATTAATTTAGAATGATACCTTTATAGGTTTTAAAAAACCAGAATAAATTCTAGGAGCATGATTTTTCTTTGATAGCTTGTTATAAATTGATGCCTTAGGTTTCCCATAGATAGAACCTATTAATAAATAACCAGTTAATTAAAGTTATAATGATAAAAGATTGTGTGAGAAATATAATTTTTTTTAATGGGGCTTGAGTTTCCTATTTTCTTGAGAAGGCTAAATGCCTTATTTCGAGTGCCCCACTTATATGTTGCTTACTCATTTGTTCATGGAGTCTTTATGGTCTTATCTGGATATGATCCTTGTCATATGAGAATGATGTGGTTGAGTGTGGGGGGTTTCTTATTATGGGGTGGGGAATCATGGAAGTGATGTGAGCCTGATATGGATAATGTGATCTGTTGGTAGGGAGGCCCGGATGATTTGGAATCACATAATTATTATAATGATAAGTTGCATAGGTATATGCATGTAGGTGTTAGGGATGGAACCCTAGGTGATGGAATAATTTAATTTTTGGGATACTCGTTGAGGAGATATTGAGAACTAGTATGGTCACTTATGAATCTGTTTAATGGTCGATGGTGGAGTTATTGATTTTTTTCTGTATTCTTTTCCCCACTACTTGAGGAAGATAGAAGTTCTTGGTTCATGTTTCCTCTTGATAGTATCTTAGGATGGTTTTCCTTGAGTACCTAGATATGGAATGATTCTAAGAATTTTTAAATAATTTTTCACCCACAAGGCTAGTTGGTGATGGAATGAAATTGCATTAAAGATGTTAATCTTAGTAAATTGAGTCCTCAGATAAAATTATGTATAGAGGGAATTAACATTAGTTTAATAATTAATATAATTAAATGTAATGAATTGTGGAGAAAATGTTAATTATTAATTAATATCTAATGAATTAATTAACAATAGGAAATAATAAAATAAATAATTAATTAAAAGTATCTCTTTAAATTATTTTTTTCTTATAGGATATATGGTCTTAGAAATGACCATTGAGATTAAGAGCGATGTTTTCTATAATTGAGTATATGATTAGTTTATCAATATAGTGTGGTTGTGAGATATATTACATAAAGTATATTATGTGATTCTATACACTACCCGACATATCTTGGTTTCAAAAATTGACATGCAATGGACTCTTGGGGGGTATTTTCCCTAACATTCTGGGGGAGGATGGATGAATAACTACTCCCTGTTGACCTACTCTATTATCTTGGTAGTCACTTGTGGTGGTATGAACGATGTTTTATTTCCGCATATATGTGTGTAGAAGGATGTGATGGATTGTTTTAATTTCACATACATGTATTACAAAATATAATATGTAAAGGATTATTATAGGTATGATGTGTATAGGTTTTGGGGCTTGAGATACTTACTTAGTGCATGGGCTACAATGGATTTAGGTATAGTAACCGATGTTTGATAAATGTCATATAGGCTATAGTGGATTCCAGAAAATATTTTTCTGCTATATGTGGATATGGGATGCTGTAGTTATGTGATGAATTAGGTGCATGTTAAATGCTTTTCAAAGGTGTCTTCTGGCGAGATAACTTTTAGAGAGAGATAGCTCAGAATGTGAAATAGTGGGGGGGAGAAGAATATGAGTGGGGAAGCAGAAGTGTAGTACCCTTGATGTTTTATTATTATACCATTTTTTACACTCTAAATATATATAAACTATTTTCAGGTTAGTCAGAGAAATTTTGTGATCGGTCTAGATATTACATTCTTAGGGTTTAGTGGAAGATGTTTAGGATTCCTGGTCACTACCATCTTAACCTTTATAGTATTATAGTTTCCTTTTAGTTGTTTCAGTACTGTATGAAATTAGATATTGGTACTTGGTAATTATTTCTATTTTTATTTCTGTGTAGGTTTTAGTTGTTTTATCCTTCTTATCTCTCTGTTCTGAACATTTACCTTAGAGGGAAATGCCTCCCGTATGCATGTTTATTATACCCCCAGTGCTAGTATCCAACTCAAGGTGTAATAGTTTTGGGAATTAAGTAGTCATCATTTTTCTCCCCTCAATGCAATATCTTTGTCGGGAGAGTCTCATGATAGAGTGGTATCATAGGTTCTGGTTTTAGGGATAAGATGGAGGTTAGAGTTATTTATTGGTGGGGTTCCATGGGTTGGTAGGGAAATAATGTCATCTATGTTTATTATGTTATTTAAACCTGGGATACCATCTGAGACATGATTATTTAGGAACCCTAGTGATTTGATGCACGGACCATCATGTTTACAGAGCATACTAAATGAAGTGATACTATATCAAAGGTAGAGACCTAGAAAAGGATTATGCATCATTCTTCTTTGAATTTGTGTTTGAAATGGGTAGAACATGGGATAGGTTAAAATCTTTAATAGATAATAATATTAATTATTTAATTAATGTTAATAATTTCATATTCTAGGTTTAGAAGGTTTGACAAGTATTTTCATTTTTTAGTTATGGATCTAGGTTTACGTCTTTGTTTGGTTAGTTCCAAATATGTTGAACAAGATGTATCAGAAGATCTCCAAAGAGTAGAGGTCGATGATGATAACACATGGAAGAGGACATAATGAATGTTTTTATACTAGAGTATGAAAAAGTATGATGGATCTATTTTTGATACAATAACAGATTACTAGATGGAGGAGGTACAACTTTTAGTTTGATCTGTTCTTGATAGAAGAATTTGGTTCTTTTGGTTGGGATGATGTTGCAAGGGGTAGTGAGTAAGTGGTGCTTTGTTCCTCGAAGACTGTGAAGAGTTAGAAGTATCATGGGAGAATTTATGAGACCAGTTTAGATAATATTTTCTTTATTTGACCATGAAGCCGGCCTGTCTCTAGGAAATTCTTATCCTTCAGTAGGGGAGCTCCACTGTGTGAGATTTCAGGATCCATTTCAGGATCCTTTTACGATATTCTTCAGAACTATTTCCAAATGAAGAGGCTAGGTTGAGGAATTTAAAGGAGTATTTTTATCACAATATATATCCCAAGGTTACCCATTTTATGTTGAAGATATATCTTGAGGTTATAAAGATACCATAAGTAATAGATAAGACATTGGATAGAGCTAGATCGTCACAATATCATAGTCATCATAATTTCTCACAAAGAAAATCTATGGTCCATTTTTCTATTTTTAAGGGAAGAAATGTTTTCAGTATTTTTTCAGTAGGTCCAAGCCCTCATCATCTTCTTTATCTTGGGATAGTGTCACAAACGCCATTTCTATTTATTTTATTTTATTTATTTATTGGTTTTGAGTGTCCGCGCCGTGGTCCGGGCTGTGCCTCGGATTAAAATATTTGTCGTTTGATGCTTTTTCTGGGTTTAAGACCCATGCGCGGCCACGACGCAGTTGGCGGTCACCGCGTAGTTGGACCGGGTGTCGGGAAAGTGCTCTCCTATATATATATATATTTATTATTATTATTATTATTTTAATTTGATTTGGCTCGCGTTATTATTAAATGGTAATTTTTATTAATTTTAATTATTGTTATATTATTATTACTATTTATATAATTACTATTATTTTGGTTATTATTTTATGGTATTATTATTATTAATATTGTAATTCATTTTATTATTATTATTATTATTATAATTATTATTATTATAATTCTAGTTTTAGTTTTATTAATATTATTAAAATTATTAATATTACTAATTCTATTTCTATTAATTTATTTGAAAAAAAATACTAACCCTAGCCCTAGCGCCGAGCCCGCCCCCTCACTTTCCCTCTTGCGCCACATGCCCCCCCTGCTTCCCTTCCCCGTCGCCCAGCCCCGATCCTCGGTTCCCCGCAACATGCACCCGGCCTCCGCCGCACCACCGGCCTTTGCCCCAGGCGCGCCATCGCCCACGGCCACCTCCGTCCGGCGTCCCCCGCTCCCGCACCGGCCCTGCTTCCGCACCCCCCCCCGGCCTCCGTGCGACCACGACCTCCGCGCGACCCCGACCTATATGCGACCTCTGACACCCGGTCCCGGTCCCGCTCCAGCCTCCGGCGCCCATCCTTCTGCTCCACGCCGGCCTCCCACCTCCGGCGACCCCCACCTGTCACCCGGCGTCATTCCGCCCCGAAGACTGGCCGCGCCGCCCTACCCCTCCGATGCCTCGCCGCTGCCCGCCTCACCGGCCATCACATCCGGCGAGCCCCCGCCACTGGCCAGCGTCCTCTAGTCCCCTCCAATGACCTCCGTCCAAGCTTCAGCATGCCCCATCTCTAGCCAGCAGCCCTCTGGCCGCAATTCCGGCATCCCGGGCACTCCCGACCTTTTTCCCGACGCTCCGGCATGCCCTCCGGCTCTCCTTCCGGTGTTCTGGCTTCCTTCGGCGCGCCTTCACTGTGTTTTCCAACCCCTGCACCTTTAGTCGGCTGCGTACTGGCTTTCCGCGGTCCGATCAACCGCTGCCGTCTTGCGCCGGGCAAAGGCGTACTCGGTAATCGGCACGCGACCTCCGACGGTCACCCTGCCAGTGCGCACCTCCCCTTTGACTGGCGCGTGACCCCGACGGTCGAGCGTGTCTACGCCGAGGTAGTCTTTTGTGGCTGATTGCTGTTTGAGTTTATTTATATATCCATGGTTGGCTGTTTTGCTGTTTTGGTGTTTGTTACAGTGCGTTGGCGGAATAATTCCGCAACGCAGCGGTCTTCAGCTTGCGCGTATGTACGCGCTTGCACAAAGCGTGTTCCTTCATCGAGTTCGGCTAATGACTTCGAGGTAGGTCTCCCAATTCACTCGCCTTTAAATTTAGAAATTTATTTATTCCTTGTCATTTCATTATTTTCTAGTAAATTTAAAGTAGTGTATAAAATTATTACTAGAATGGCGACTTGCTGAATTTGAAAACTGTTTACTTCTTGCATCGCATTGAAAGTATCTTTTTAGGATAAATTTGTGTGGTTTTATTGTGATATTGTCAGATGGGTACTTTATGAAATGTGCAAGTAATACTGAACTGTGTTTTGAGATGGTTTTTTGTGTGTATAAAATGACGGTGTATAGTTTATGGAAAATGGTGTTTTCTTGAAAACTTGGATAGTGGAAATGCTGTTTGGCCATTAAACTGGATTTTGGAATTTTTCAGTGGGGGTTTGGTTTTCCTTAAATGAGTTTCTAGGTATGTTTTTCTGGTTTTCAACATGATGGTGTGTGCCATATCTTTTGAAAACGCTTTGATATTAAATGGTTTAAATATAAATGATGTGGTGGCCCGGTTGGCACTTTATTGATTCTGAACTGACTACATATATATATACGTACTTATGGGGCATCTCTACAGGGGGACTTCCCTTCGAGGATTGTCGTGTAGTGGTGTCCGTGTAAGGGTTTGGAAAGTGTGGTGAGGTGAGTTATGCATGCGAGGGCCTCCTACTTACATAGTATTATTAAAAACAATGTGGGTTCCTGGGTGTATTTTAGAGAATCGAGTGATGGTTGCTGGCTAACCCCAATTAGACAGGTTAGTCCCCCCTTGGTAGGTAGGCCTTGTGGGGCATGCCACTGGTTGGTTGTTAGGGAGGCCAGTTGGTTATTGACTGTGGAGTACCATGCCGACAGGTAGTCTGAACCTGAGTACGTCCAGGGGTTTTCTAGGTATGTTTAGGATCACCCATGGTTACTTGATTTTCCTTGCTTGTTTACATTCAATTGTTCTTTACAGCTGATACTGTAATACTTTGTGAAAATAGTTTTCAAATGAAAATCGTTATTCTCTTTGTGTAAAATTTGAAAATGTAATACTTCTTTCTCTTTTAGAATGAATTTGGAAAAAATGAAAGGAATTAAAATTTTTAAAAAGAATAAGGGTAATGCCTCATTTATTGATTTTCAAGTGAAACATTATGAAAGATTACTTTTTTACATTTTAGTTCAAACTTGGAATTTGTAGATTCTTTATTTACTGGCAGTGCTTTGGAATTTGTTGTTGGGCTCATCTAATGAGTACTTTTTGTGCTCATGCCTTTATTTTACCATTTCACGTGTAGGTTCCTTGTGTTCTGGATTTTCTGGTTTGAGTCGCTTAGTGATGGAGCGACGCTGGTGTCTAGTTGGGTGGTGACCGTGAGGTCACGTGGAGGTATGGTGGTTGTGTAGTTTTGTTACTGTTTTTTTGTTTGTCTGTTTTGTTTCGTTACTATTCGTTTTCTGATTCTGGTTTTCTTTTTAGCCAAATCATTCCCACTTGTTTACTTTTGATGCCCGACACTAGTTTCCATCCAGGGGGGATCGAGAACGCCCCTCAGGACTTGCAGCGGACCAGCTCAGGTGACCGGTTCAGGGTCAACCCGAGCTGGTTCCTGACAAAATGGTATCAGAGTAGACCCTAGTTATTTGGGGTGTCTGGTAGATGGATATTAGGTCTGTCGGGACTCGAGAGGTAGGTACAGGAAGGACGTCATGAACCCTCACTCGTTCCGCACCTCGAGTCACCAGGGATAGTTCAAGAATTCAGTATTTGTTTCGTTTTGGTTTGTTTTGGATTGAGGGATGACAACGGAGGTAAAACGAGGTTACATCATGATCTCACATGGAGTAGTGACCCATGTGGAGTCTGGGTACACGGTTTAAATCCCTCCTAGTTGTTGAAGCTTACTTGGGGCATGACCCACTACCATGTCGTCAGGTTAAGTGTGACCGCTAGTGCCTCACTCCGGTGGTTTGATGCAAGTTGAGTGTCGTTTTTGTTTTGGATGGTGTAGGTTCATTTTTAGAAATGAAAAAAAGGGGGGTTTTTAAAATGGTACTGATTTCTTTTAAATGACTTTAAATTTTTGAAATGGGTTTTAAAACTGAAAGCCTTCGGTTTGGAAAAACTGTTGCTTTCATGGAAAGTGTTTGATAATGGATTGGGGTGAAACCTCAGGTACTCATTATGAACGTTTTCACATGTGAGAGGATGCGTGGAAAGTACGTGTTGGTGCGTATGAATGAAAGTAGATGTAGACATGCACAATGGTTCATGGGATTACCTAGGTCTGTTTGAAATTAAAGGCTTGACCTTGTTTTCTAAACTGGCTTTTAGAAAGGAAAATGGTTTTGGAAATCCGTTTTGGTTTGAAAACTAGATTTGGTATTTGGAAAGTAGCCTTGAATGAAGTTGATTTTGAAATATAAAGTGAAAAACAGTTATTGGGTTGTGGTTTTGGTTGTTTGGTTTCTTTTGAGCTAGTTTTTTTTGGATGAGGGTGCTTCATTGATGTTGCTTCGATTGATATCAGTTTCGGCTTGGTGTCATATATGTTTTTCCGAAATGCCGCCCAGAAAGGTCCCTAGAGTTTTGATGAGTCATGCACAGTTTTTGATCTTTCTCGGACATTGTCTATCCTTCATGGTGGTTGGAGTCTATTAGAGACAGTGGAGTGTCTTGAAGAGGTTGAGCACGTCTTCAGGGTATTGGGAACTCCCAAAACTGTTAGAGTGCATGTTGTCTTGGGTCTGTTCAAAGGTCCAGCTCTGGACGAGGAAGAGTTGTTCACCCCGCCATTACTACAAGTTGGGATGATGTGGTATGTCTTCAAAGCCGTCTTCATTCACTGTTTTATACTTTTAGAGGTGAGGATGAAGGAAATGGAAGATCTCATGCATGTTCAACATGGCCAGTAGACAGTGAAAGCGTATGTTGACCATTTTGAGGATCTTGTGTCTCCTTTTCTGGGGGTAGTGTCGCAGGACTGGATGAAGACTTCTCCCTTCATTAGGGTTCTTTGTCCAGAGATCAAGGAGTGAGTCCTCCCTTTTTGAGAGCACCAATTTTTGAGAAGTTGGTGCATGAGGTGTTCTTAGTTGAGTTGGTCTTTGGAGCACAAATGGTTGGCAATCCCCTGTACCCAGTTGCTCGTGAAGGTCCCCCATCTGACGAGCAGAGTGTGTTAGGTAAATTTGTTTCTAAGAGTTCTCTGTAGTGGCTCTAACTTCCAGTTAGTCGGATCGTTTAATGGTGTACCGTCAGTATGGACGTTTAGGGCATACGAGATGTCATGTCACACCCCTCCGAAGACCTTCCATCATTGCAGGTGTCTAAGTCATCTAGGGATGTTTTGCAGGAAGCGTTGCATGAGGAATACACTGTGACCAGAGGATTCCAGTGCCTGACTGTGAGGTAGGAGATTCTTCAACCATTATAGCCCCAACCACAGGTCTTGGGGTAAAGCTCGCGCGTAGTCAGGATTTGGCAAGTGTGTGAAGCCTCGATTTGGGTTTTTTGTCATGTGTTGGCAGTGGGACATTTTATGTCCTTCGGTTCTTGTTTTTCCATTGTTAGATTTTTGACGTTGCTGAAAGTTCATTGTTTTGTCGTGCAGTTATGCCGGACATGTTCGTTTATTATCCAAGCAGTCTCGTTTGTCTGATTTTTGTGTTCTGGATCGTGCGTTTTCCTTAAAAGTGAGTTTAAACCTTGAGTTGGTTAATTTTGCTTTAGCTGTGTTCGTTTGGAGATGTAAGTGCCTATGAAAGAGCCGATGTTTGTGGTTGTACTCGGGTTCACTGCTTGGGGTATGTTCTGCTCGAAGGTTTTCCCCTAGTGTTGGGAGTGTTTGGTCTTGGTCAAGAGTTCTAGGTTTTAGTGGAGGTGTTGTTTAATCATGCTATGGAACTTAGTATGGTTTGGTTGGTAGTTCTCGTGTCACCTCTCCCGGGATGGTATGTTTGGGTGTTAAATTTTCCACACTAGTTGAGTTCTTGTGGTGGGGATAACCCTCTTGTGTTCTCCTATTCCCTTATGCGGTGGTTTCTTCTAGTTTTATTTGGGCATTGTCTCTTGTTTGGTCCATCATTCGGCTGGGTGACTTTTTGGGGGAAGAAAGTGTCTGTGGTGGGGAGAATTATCACAACCCCCATTTCTATTTATTTTATTTTTATGATTACTTGGTTTTGAGTGTCCGCTCCGCGGTCCGGGCTGCACCCCAGATTAAAATATTTGTCTTTTGTTGCTTTTTCTGGGTTTCGGACCTGTGCGCGGCCACCGCGCGGTTGGCGGTCGCCGGGTAGTTGGCCCGAGTGTCGGGCTAATGCTCTCCTTTTTTTATATATATTTTATTATTATTATTATTATTATTTGGTTTGGCTCGCATTATTATTAAATGGTTACTTTTATTAATTTTGATTATTGTTATATTATTATTACTATTAATGTAATTACTACTATTATGGTTATTATTTTATGGTATTAATGTTATTAATATTGTTTTTCATTTCATTATTATTATTATTATTATAAATCTAGTTTTATTTTTATTAATATTATTAATATTATTAATATTATTAATATTACTAATTCTATTTTTATTAATGTATTTGAACAAAATAATACTAACCCTAACCCTAGCGCCGTGACCCCCCTCTCTTTCCCTCTTTCTCCGCATGCCCCCCCCCCCTCCGGCTTCCCTTCTTCATCGCCCAGCCCCGACCCCCGGTTCCCCGCTGCCTGCACCCGGCCTCCGCTGGACCACCGACCTTCACCCCAGGAGCGCTGCCACCCGCGCCCACCTCCGTCTGGCATCCCCCGCTCCTGAACCGGCCCTATTGCCACAACTCCCACGGCCTCCACGTGACCCCGACCTCTTCACGACCCCGACCTATGCGCGACCTCCGACTTCCGGTCCCAGTATCGCTCCGGCCTCCGGTGCCACTCCTTCTGCTCTGCACCGGCCTCCCACCTCCGGAGACCCCCACCCGTAACTCGACATCATTCCTCCCTGAAGCCCGGCTGCGCCGCCCTGCCCCTCTGGTGCCTCGCCGCTGCCCGCCTCACCGGCCAACACTTCCGACGAGACCCCACCACCGTCCAGCGGCCTCCGACCCCCTCCAGCGACCTCCATCCAAGCTCCGGCAAGCCCCGCCTCCGGCCAGTAGCCCTCCAACCGCCATTCCGGTATCCCAGGCACTCACAACCTTTTTCTCGGCGCTCCGGCACACCCTTCGGCTCTCCTTTCGATGTTCCGACTTCCTCCGACGCGCCTGAACTACGTTTTCCGACCCCCGCACCTTCAGTCGGCCGCGTACCGGTTTCTGTGGTCCGGCCAGCTGCCGTCGTCTTGCGTCGGGCAACGACGTACGGGGTATTCGGCACGCGACCTCCGACGGTCTCCCTGCTAGTGCGCGCTGCCCCTTTGACTGGCACGTGACCCCGGCGGTCAAGCGCGTCTGTGCCGAGGTAGTCTTTTGTGGCTGATTACTGTTTGAGTTTATTTTTATATCCATGCTTTTCTGTTTTTCTGTTTTGGTGTTTGTTACAGCGCGTTGGTGGAATAATTCCGTAACGCAGTGGTCTTCAGCTTGCACGTGCGTACGCGCTTGCACGAAGCGTGTTCCTACATCGAGTTTGGCTGACGACTTCGAGGTAGCTCCCACAATGCACTCGACTTTAAATTTAGAAATTTATTTATTCCTTGTCATTTCATTATTTTCCTGAAAATTTAAAGTAGTGTAGAAAATTATTACTAGAATGGAGACTTTCTGAATTTGAAAACTATTAACTTCTTGCATCGCATTGAAAATATCTTTCTTGGATAAATTTGTGTGGTTTTCTTGTGATATTGTCAAACGGATACTTTATGAAATGTGCAAGTCATACTGAACTGTGTTTGGAGATGGTTTTTGGTGTGTATAAAATGATGATGTATCGTTTATGGAAAATGGTGTTTTCTTGAAAACTTTGATAGAGGCAAAGTTGTTTGGCCTTTAAACTGGATTTTGGAATTTTTTAGTGGGGGTTTGGTTTTCCTTAAATGAGTTTCTAGGAATGTTTTTTTGGTTTTCAACATGATGGTGTGTGTCATATCTTTTGAAAATGCTTTGATATTAAATGGTTTAAATGTAAATGATGGGGTGGCCCGATTGGCACTTTATTGATTGTGAACTGACTACATATATATATACGTACTTATGGGGCATCTCTATAGGGGGACATCTCTTAGAGGATTGTTGTGTAGTGGTGTCCATGTAAGGGGTTGGAAAGTGGGGTGAGGTTAGTCATGCGTGCGAGGGCCTCCCACTTACACAGTATTATTAAATCCACCGTGGGTTCCTGGGCGTCTTTTAGAGAATCGAGTGACGGTTGCTGGCTAACCCCGATTAGATAGGTTTGTCCCCCCTTGGTAGGTAGGCCTTGTAGGGCATTCTACTGCTTAAATATTAGGGCAGCCAGTTGGTTATTGACTCTGGAGTACCATGCCGGCAGGTTGTCTAAACCCGAGTACGTCCAGGGGTTTTCTAGGGATGTTTAGGATCACCCATGGTTACTTGATTTTCCTTGCTTGTTTGTTTTCAGTTGTTCTTTACAAATGATACTGTTATACTTTGTGAAAATGGTTTTCAAATGAAAATGCGTTATTCTCTTTGTGTAAAATTTGAAAATGTAACACTTCTTTCTCTTTTAGAATGAATTTGGCACAAATGAAAGGAATTCAAATTTTGAAAAAGAATAAGGGTAATGTCTCGTGTTTTTATTTTCAAGTTAAACATTATGAAAGCTTACTTTTTTACATTTTAGTTCAAACCTGGAATTTGTAGATTCTTTATTTAATGGAAGTGCTTTGGGATTTGTTGTTGGGCTCACCTACTGAGTACTTTTTGTGCTCACACCTTTATTTTACCATTTCAGTTGCAGGTTCCTTGTGTTCTGGTTTTCCTGGTTTGAGTTGCTCAGTGATGGAGTGACGCTGGTGTTTAGTTGGGTGGTGACCGTGAGGTCACATGGAGGTATGGTTGTTGTGTAGTTTTGTTCTTGTTTTTTTGTCTGTCTGTTTTGTTTTGTTTCTATTCGTTTACTGATTCTGGTTTTCTTTTTGGCCAAATCGTTCCCACCTGTTTACTTTTGATGCCCGACACTATTTTCCATCCTGGGGGGATCAGGAATGCCCTTCAGGACTTTCTGCAGACCGGCTCGGGTGACCGGCTCAGGGTCGACCTCCGCTGGTTCGTGATAGATAGTGTCTCTCAAACATATTCCATGGGGTCATATTCATGATTTTTTATGGAGGCCAAGGTCATTAGTGTTATGAGTGAAAAATATTTCTAAATAGTCAACATGTGCTAGGTGTTCCTATATAGTTTCCTCAATTGAGGCTATTCTAGGTGAGTCAAAAATAGTAGGTTTCCCCAAATTGAGAGAAGCATAGTAGATATGGAGTAGGTAGTGTACAGCTTCAATATTATCCTCATCCTCATAGAGAGAAGCGTGGCCATGGAGGTGGTTATTAGATGAGTCAAAGAGGCCATGGACTAGGTCATAATCAGCTTAATGCTTTAGTGTTTCCTATGGAGGGAAATATAGATATCGTTTGAGGAACCCTTTTCTAGTTTTCTACTTGGTCACAAGCATTGTTTGATTCAAGAGTTATACACTCCTTTATATCACCTACAATTTTCCATGCTTTGGGACTTAGGGTAGAATGGATTATAGTGCCCTTGATGTTTACTATGCTAGTTGTAAGTCAATATGACTTGTATGAATTATATTGAGACTAAGAAATAGTGTTGGGGTAGTACCGCTCTTGGAGAGACTTCTTATGTTTGCAAATACAGCCATATGACATCTTTCTCAGTATGGATTGGTTGTATTCGTTGCAGGCTATCATGGATTTCTCCTAAAGGATGTTTTTGTTATATGATATTGATGGAGATACAACTATGTTTTTTTAGAGTGAGATCCACAAACGGGTTAGAGGTTTTTTCCATCCTTGTCTTGTTTGTTGGTTGAGTTTATGCAGAGCTCATCATAGGTTCATCAGTATGTGTTTCCTAGGGTTGTAGAAGAGTACCCTAATTTCTTTCCATATGAGGTTGTAACATTACCCCATATATGGGAGATCTTTTTTGGGATCATGATACAAAATGGAGTGTCTCAAATAATAATGTCTTAATATAGGATGGATCCTTCTATGTTTCAATATCTATGAGTATAGCTCAATAATCTGCTGTAACATAGTTTTTTTCGGCCAACCGTGTCACCTTGGGGTGTACCAGTTTTCTTCTTAAATTAGGATGATAGAGGTTTGTGGATTTTTATCAATCATCATTTCTCAGAAAAATTTATTATGAATAACATATATCCTATTCCATAGATTGACTATTTAGTCAATCATTTGAAATGAGAATTTTGGTTCCTAAAGATTGATTTGCGGACAGAATATCATCAGTTGTGGGTGATGGGTGAGGATATTTAGAAGAAGGATTTTCATTGTCATCATGGGCATTATGAGTTTGTTGTTAATAAATTAGGTGTGATGAATAATCCATATATGTTCATGGAGTTTATTAACACAATGATTATATAGTTTTTGGGTAATTTCTTGGTGGTTTTCATTTACAACATGCTCATGTACTCTATATATGAGCATGAGCATGTAGAGCATCTGAGTTCCATCTTGGTAGATCTTAATCATGAGTGGCTATTTTGGATGTTGTCAAAGATTGATTTTAGGGATCATGAAGTTCTTTTCATGGGTTTGTTGTGTCATATAATGGAGTACCTATGGATTGTTTAATGACAGTGGTGGTTGTGCATTGGGCGGACCCCAATATAGTTGAAGAGGTGCGGAGTTTCCTTGGTCTTATAGGATATTATAGGAGTTTCATAGATGATTCCTCTTGGGTTATGACTCCTTCGAAAATGTTCACCCCAAAGGATTAGGAATTATTATTTATTGAAAAATGTTAGATAAATTTTGAGTACATGAAGTGGAATTTATTCAGAGCTCCAGTTCTTGTCTTTCCAACAGAAGTAGTTCTATTTGAGGTTTTCTGTAATGTTTCGTGTCTTAGCATGGGCAGGATGTTTATGTAATAAATATTACTAGTTTCTTATGGGACTCAATAGTTATCTACCTATGATCATAACTACGCCACCCATGATCTTTATTTGACATTAGTGGTGTTTTATTAGAATTTATGGCAACATTACCTCACCAGACAACATTTTGTGGTTTTTACTGACCATAATAGCCTGATGTATTCCTTCTCCCAGTGTGACTTGAAATTATTTCACCATTGGGGGATGTAATTATTTCATTATAATGACATTAAAATTTCATATATTCCAAGAAAGGTGAATGTTGTAGCTAATTCACTATGTAGGAATCCATGTATGATGCCATGTGGGAATATGGAGATTTTTGGAGAGTGATGGAGGAAATCACAAGGATTCATCTAAATATAGAAGAGGTGGGAGGTATAGGTTGTCTTTTCTAGATGATAGTTTAGTCATATTTTTTTTATTGTGGAAGTTTCCCAACTGGGGGATTTCAAGGTGAAGGTTTTGGGAGCCCGATTTGTTTTTAGAAATTTCTCTAATGGGTTGTCTAAAGATGAACAACATTGAGTGTTGTTTTAGGGAATTATTTTCATTCATTTGATGACACAAGCGATGTTTCTTGGACAGTTTCATAATTTTACTTAGGTGGTACATCCTAACATGACTAATATATACCAAGTTTTTAGATGTCAGTTTTTTTGTCCAGGGTAAAATAATGAAGTTGGAATGTTTTTTATCGATTTTTGGTTTTCCTATAGGTGAAGACTAAGCACTGTTATAACAAACCTTCTCTATATTAAATAATTAAACACAATTAATTACATAAAATTACAAATAATATAACTTATAAGATCAATAGCTGTAGGGTCTTGGGAAATTAGGAACATTACCTGAGAACTTAACACATAAAATACAACATCTTTACTGAACACATCTATTACTTGACCAAAATATTCCTTCATAGTTAGAATTTCATGGGATAACCTGGGAACATACATGAGAAAATGGTGAGCTATAAAGCCAAGTAAGGGAGAAAACGAGGCATAACATGAGGAATATAGTACATATTAGGAAATAGAAATAGAAATGGAGCACAAGAGAAACATGAACATAAAGGTAAGATATATCATGCTTATGATACCATGGAAATTGGGAAAGGACATACAACATGATATTAGTATGAGGTAAGGATCATTGCACATGGATTATCATGAGTAAAACCTCATTGGAATTGAATTAGAATGAGTAAACCCTCATTTCACATGAATTTTCATGAGTAAACAACCATTTCACATGGACTATCATGATACTAAACATTACCCAACGAATTGGAGCACTATCATAGCGCACCCTACATAAACATTTCATTTCATGCATAAGTGTGCCACATAGATCATATAACAAGTAATCATTCAAAATCATAAGATAAACCATTATTAAATAATATGGAATGACAACATGTAATTAACATTAAATATGTATATGCTCATAAAGGTGAATAACCTTGATAGAGAAATGGGTATGGTATACAATACACAATGACTTTGTCTTGGAAAATTGCGGTGCAATTTCAGCAGCATAACAATGTGACATAAAAAAATCATAAAAATGGATGATGATTGATAAAGGGGTATATAATAATATTTAAATAAAATTTATAGTAAATGTGTTATATAGATACATGTCTCACCACATGGAATTTGGAAATAGAAGGTGTGACATAATAAATAAACTTGAAGAAAGTGGAGAAATCGAATAACTCTTACGAAATTTCGGCATGAAAACAGGTGTACATGGGAGACATTAATGAGATATAAAGAGGTATATCATAATTAAAACATAATGAGGAAAGTATGGTGGAGTTTATAAATCATACACCAATATTTTTAATTGAAAATAAAAGGGTATATCAACATAAAGAAACTTGGACAAAAATGAGGAAGGAAGAAATCCCTTACTTGAGTACATGTATTCATGAGATTGAGGAGGGATTCCTGAGAGATTTATAAACCTTAGGAGGATTCTAGCAGTACTATGGAAGATTAGGGACGTTCTATAATGATTTTTAGTGAATATAAGTGGGATATTGGCTGGGTTTATAGAAGAAATGATTGGGGAATTCTTTAATATTTCACAAACATAGGTTTTGGAATCTATATAATTAAATATTCAAAACCACTAACCATACCATGGGTTTTCCCACATTTTATTCCAAATGGGAGTATAAAAATTATTATATAAGGCCATGGGACTTAAATATTAAAATATTAGGCTTTTTTATGTGCAGGTGAGTCACACTCTTAAGGAAATAATTTTAAAATGTTAAAATATTTTATAAGTCTTGGAGGGTCCACTAAGGCATTATAAAATTAATCAAAAAATAAAAAATCACAATATTTTGAAGGTAAAACATATATCGGAAGAATATTCCTTTTATTTTATTTAATTACATCATTTTTTGGGTCATTATTATGTCATAAAACAAATTATATATTTATATGGTATTTAATTTTTATCCCAAAAATTTGATTGTCTCATAAAATTGTAAAAAATTAACCATTGGATAATTTAAATGTCATGATTCAAAAAAAATATTCATTTCAACTAAATAATTTTCTAAATATTTGAATTAGCACTTTTAAAATAAAAAACAATTATAATTGAAAATTCATAGGTTTTTTCAAAAATAGTTTTCAAACCTTAATAAAAATTACAATTGTATTTTAAAAAATTATACAATTATTTATATTTAATAAGAATTAATTTAGTAATAATAATTTATTAAAATATTATTTAATTTAAAAATCCATTAATTCTTCAAAATATATATCTTAATTGAATTTAAATATTAACTAGAAATACTATTTGTTCTTTAAAAACCATTTACAAGGTAACAATAAGAAAATGAATGTATATACTTTATTCTGTACAAAAATAATGCACATAATCATAATTATAGGGTGTTGTTACATATCCCTTTATTACACCATCATATTCCCTAAGAGTATGGTGTGGGATAGTTGGGCTTTCTTGGGGAAGTTCGATGAACATAGTTTGGGTCATGATCTCGATGAACTAAAAATTATCCCTTAACCGTTTTCGTTCATGCTTATGTTGTTGGATATCAGCTTGGGCATAGTCTAGGGAAAATCCTAGAAATTATATCTCCCTCGAAAGATCTGATAAATGGGCTTCAAAGGGAATTATCCTACTAGTTGTGGACATCACTTCTTTTGTCCATGTCAAAAGGATTTGTTAAAGCCCTATATATATACTATTCATGTGATCATTGTTCAATGAATATAGTATCAATAGTAATCATACATAATGGTTATTTAAAACCAAAAAAGTGTATGTGTTTTCAATATCCATAAGGAATTAAAAGAGAGGGAATTTTATTCTTGAATCTTCGGGTCGTTACAACATTCCACCCTTTATAAATTTCACCCTCAAAATTTCCCTCTACCACACAAAATAAGATATTGGTAACTCTACCTGATCACTTCCTCTAGTTCCCATGTTGGTTCTTCAAAGTTTTGGTTTCTCCACAACACTTTTATGAGGGGAGTTTTCTTATTTCGTAGAAATATTTCCCTACGATATAAGATCTTCACCAGATTCTCTTCACATGAGAGGCCATTTTGCAATGGTAACAATTATGGATTGAGTACATGTGATAGGTCAGGTCTATACTTCCTCAAGAGTGATACATGGCATACATCATATACTTAAAATAGGTTCAGTGGGAGTGCTATTCGATAGGCCAATGCTCCAATGTGATTAAGGATCCCAAAAGGGCCGATGGAACTTGGAATAAGCTTTCCCTTCTTCCCAAATCTCATAACTCTCTTCCCTAGTGATATGCGGAGGAATACCATGTATCCAACATTAAACTCTAGGTCTCATTGATGATTATCAGCAAAACTCTTTTGTTGAATCTAATAATATTTAATGTGATACCGGATAGTCTTAACCTTCTCCACCATTTTTCAACAACTTCTAGACCTAGAAGTTTTCTCTCCCCAACATCATCACAACATGCCAGTGTTTTTCACCTCTCCCATAAAGGGCATCCTAAGAAGCCATTTGGATGCTTGAGTGGAAACTACTATTGTAAGAGAACTAAAACAAAGGAAGATGTTGATCCCACTCCCCTTTGAAGACTATTTATCATGTTATCAACATGTACTTAGGTGTTTGGATTGTCTGCTCAGATTGGTCATTGGTTTTAGGATGATAAGTCGTACGGAAGTTTAGCTCAGTGTTCAGAGCATGTTGGAGACTCTTCCAGAACATATAGTTGAATCTTGGATCCTGATCGGATACAATCGATAGTGGTACTCCATGAAACCTTACCACTTCTCTGATATATATCTGTGCCAGTTGATCCAAGGATTATTCCTCTCAAATTCCAATGAAGCGTGCAGTTTTTTAAGACAATCCCTAGAAACCCAGATAGAATTTTTTTCTTGGGATGTATTTGGATGTCTGGTGAAAAAGTCCATAGTGATGTTCTCTTATTTCCGTGATGGTTTAAGTAATGTTTGCATCATATGCTTATAATTCTTCCTCTTACCCTTCACTTGTTTACATATAAGGAACTTTGAGGTCTACTCATCTATATCATTCTTCATGTTATTTTACCAAAACTTCTATTGAATATCTCGATACATCTTTGTGTTTCCTGGGTGAATGAAGAAATTCAAACTATGTGCATCATCTAAAAGTTATTTCATTAATTCTGGAGTTGATGGAACACATATTCTTAAACCAAATTTCGCAATTCCTTCTTAATTAACATTGAACTCCAAGGATTTACCTTTTCTGATAGTTTACACTTTCATCATAATTCCCACATCATACTTTTGAGCATCTTTAACATTTCTAAATGAGATTGTTGAGAAATAAATTGTGAATGGATTGATGATGTTCACTTATTTTTTATTCACTTTTCTATATTCATCAAATCTTAGAAGAGTTTATCCTTTTAAATTCACGTCAATGATAGAATCACTATGTCCTTTCAACTTAGAGCGTCTTCCACTTTATTCGCTTTCTCCGGATGGTAGTGAATTGAACAATCACTATCTTTGATGAGCTCTAACCTTCTTTCTTGGTGAATGTTCAACTATTTCTGTGTGAATATATACTTGAGGCTTTTCAGATGTGTATATATTACACACTTCTCCAAAACGATATAATGCAACCATATTTTTAACGCAAATATCACTTCCGCCAACTCCAGATCTTGCACGGGATAGTTTTGATCATGAATTTTCAACAACCTTGATGTGTAGGCAATGGATTTAACTTTTTTCCTCAAATTACATCAAAGGGAGACTTATAAAATTTTCAATAAGAACATTCCCCCAAACATCAACATGTGATACAACACTTATAGAAGTTTTTCCCTAATGATTTAATATTATTTCGACTAGGGAATAAATGTTATTAGAAAACATAAATGACATAATAATAGGACAAGAATTGAAATACATTACGACATACACTACTTTGAGGTAGTGGTATCATGTGATTCATTCCACATTATCCATATTAGCACAGGGTTTCCCCTTCTCCCTTGATCATAGAGATTGTTGATCCTCATCATTATTCTCAACCATTTCAATAGTGCATTGTCTTGGGTAATTA
Organism: Viscum album; assembly: GCA_963277665.1. Classification (NCBI taxonomy): domain Eukaryota; kingdom Viridiplantae; phylum Streptophyta; class Magnoliopsida; order Santalales; family Viscaceae; genus Viscum; species Viscum album. Next base: position 1,242,085,354 of record OY728161.1, on the reverse strand, counting down.
TCGACTTCACCAGATTTATAACACAGAACTATGTATGGTGCCTTAGATGGAACTTTGTTTCAATCCATCACATTATCCATTCTTTCATAGAAATTGGATACTTTTGCCCTTTTTTTTAAACTTAAAACATCTCCTATCCCCTTTGTGACATTTCCCTTAGTTCCACTTTACACCCTTGTTTACTGATGGAAATTGGGTCTTCTTCCCCTTATCAACATTAGAAGATGGACTTTAATGAGATTTAATCCTTCTATTCCTTTATTTCATGTAGAATTTTAAAAATTTCCAATATTAATCATGATTTTTTAATGCTGGTTTGGAATAATCATGATATATCCCAGTTGAACTCCCATTTGATAGGGAATCTCACTAGGACATTCATCACGTTTCTCTTTATCTCAGTTGTTAGCCACATTACTCATATTAATTGCCATTGTCTAGAATTAAAGGAAAATTTGGTATGAGTATATTTATCATTTTAACACATAAAGGGGACTCCAAAAAAAAATAGATAACTTATAAATTACATTTATTTCTTTAACATATGAATTTATAGGCTTTAATCTATGTTATCCATGATCTAATTCCCAACATATATTCGTAGGGGAATTTTTTCCCTTAATAATGGTTCATACTAATCTTTTGAATTTACCAAAGAATATCCCCGAGGAGTTTCAAACAAAGAGTACAGAAATGCCCTTTGTTGTGCACCAACTCCCATATGAGTCAAGCTCAATGTAGTGTTTTCTAGTTTTACCCCTAGATACATCAATGCCAGAACCAACTCTACTTGTTCGTATCCAAACAAGGATGTATTTTCTTGATAAAACACTTAATATATACTCACCAAAATTTAGGGATGTTTTTCTTATACTTAGTCGTATCTAAAAGGATTTCACTAGGGGTTTCTAATCCTAATCCCAAAAAAACTAAACCTACCCTCTGATACCAACTCTAAGAACCCTGATCTTTATTACAAATTTAAACATGGTTTATTACATAAAAATGCTCCTAAGAAAACTCTGAGGATCGATAGGTCTAGTGTCTTTTTAAATTAGGAACATTACACGATAACTTAAGACATAAAATACAAAATATTTGTTGAAAAATTCTTTTACATGACCACAACATTTCTTCGTACATAGAATTTCAAAGGATAACTTGAGGACAGACATAAAAAAAGGGTGAGATATAAAACCTATTAAGGGATAAAACAAGGAATAACATAAAGAATACAATACATGTTAGGAAATAGGAATATCAATGGAGCACAATAGAAACATGAACATAAATTCATGGTATAGCATGAGTATCCTAACATGGAAATGTGGAAATGACATGCAACCTAATATTAGAAAGAGTCAAGGATCACTGCAAATGGATTTGCATGAGTAAACCCTCATTACACTACAATTTTCATTATTATACACTCATTTAAAATGAATTAGCATTATTAAACCCTCATTTTACATGGATTATCATGATACTAAACATTACTCATTGCATTGGAGCACTATCGGGGAGCACCCTTCATAACCATTTCATTTAATGTATAAGTGTGCCACATGGATCATATAACATGGAATCATTCAGCATCATAATCTATTAAACAATTAATGTATGTGGAATAACCATATTTAAGTACCATTCAATAAGTATATGTGCATAAAGGTGAATACCCTTGATACAAAAAAGATTATGGTATTCACTACACAATGATTTTTACTTGGAAAATCGCAGTGCAATTTCGGCTTCATAATGGCATGACCTAAAAATTCATAAATAAGGTTGATGAGAGAGAAAGGGGTATCAAATCATATGTACATGAAATTTAATGTAATGGGGTCATATAGATACATTTCCCAACACTTGGAATTTGGAAATAGAATCTGTAACCTAATAAATAACCTTGAAGAAAGAGGATAAACTGAATAACTCTTAGGAAATTTTTTCACGGTAAGAGGTGTACATGGGAGAAATTAATGAGAGATAGAGAGGAATATCATCACTAAAACATAATTAGGGGAGTATGGTTGAGGTTCAAAATCACACACCAACATTTTTAATTGAAAATAAACATGTAAATCAATATAAAGAATCTTGCACAAAAATGATAAAGGAAGAAATTCTTTACATGAGTGTGTGAATTCAAGAGCTTGAGGAGGGTCTTTTTGAGTGCTATGGAAACCTTGGGAGGATTTTAGAGAGAGGAGACAATATTATTGAAGTTATACAAGTATGTTGAGTGAGGAGAAGTGGGATATTATGTGAGTTTATATAGGAAACGAGTGGGGAATTCTTTAATATTTCACAAACTTATGTTTTGGAATTTATATAATTAAATATTCAAAACCACAAAACATACCATTGTTTTTTTAAAAATAGAGTGTAAAAAATTATTTTATAAGGCCAAGGGCCGAAAACATTAAAATATTATGCTTGCTTATGTGGAGGTTAGTCACACGCTCAAGTAAATCATTTTAAATTATTAAAATATATTATAAGTCTTAGAGGATCCACTAAGGCATTATAAAATTAATAAAAAAGTAAAATAACATTATTTTAAAGGTAAATAATATATTGTACTAATATCCATTTTATATTATTTTATTACATCACTATTGGGTCATTATGATGCCATAAAACACATTATATTTATAAGGTGTTTAATTTTTACACAAAAATTTGATTATCTGAGAAAATTATGAAAAATTCACCATTAGATAATTTCAATGTCCTAATTAAAAAAATAATATTCAATTTTTCTAAATAATTTTCTAAATATGTTAATTTTTACTTTTAAAATAAAAACTAACATTTGTTGAAAATTCATGGGTTTTGAAAAAAACAGTTTTCACCCCTTAATAGAAATTACAATTGTATTGCTAAAAATTTAACGATCATTTATATTTAATAAAACGTAATTTAGTAATATTACATTATTAAAATATTTTTTGAGTAAAATATCCATTAATTCATCCAAATAGATTTCATTATTGAATTTTAATATTAACTAAAAATACTCTTTGTGGTTTAAAAATGATTTACAAAGTAACTATAATAAAATGAATGAATATTATTTATTCTAGATAGAAATAATTCCCATAATCATAATGATTGGGTCTTGCTACATATCCATTTATTACAACATCATTTTCCCTAAGAGTATGGTGTGCGAGGGGGGGGGGGGGGGGCTTTCTTGGGCCGTTCCGGGAACATGGTATGGGTTCTGATCTTGATGATCTTGATCTTATCCTATAAAAGGTTTTTATCCTGCTTAAATTGTTGGATATTAGCTTGTTCTTGGTCTAGGGAGAATCCTATAAAGGCTATATCCCTCAAATGATCTGATAAATGGGTTTCAAAGGGAACAATCCTACCGGCTGAGGCCATCACTTCCTTTGTATGTGTTAAAAGGATTTGTAAAAACCATATATATCTACAAGTAATGTGATCACTTTTAAATAACTATATTATCAATGGATATAATAATTGATGGTTATTTAAATTCAACAAATAATTTCATGTGTTTTCTATATCCATATGTCATTAAAATAAAGGGAATTTTATTCATGAATGTTCGGGTCATTACAACCATGTTCCTAGTAGGTTGCTCCTTCCATTAGACATTCCCTAGTAGAAGTGAGAGGAAATTTCATTGGAATTAATTTCCAATTTACCACTAGCTCTATATAGGTTATATTTGACCATTTTATGAAATCATCCCACTTTTTAGTGTTCAATGAGTCGATATCAGTGTAGTTTTTGTCGAGGCAGTATCTTGAAGAGGTGGTTCAACACCAAGATATCTCAAGGTTGGTCATTTCTGATCGAGATCCTCATATTACCACCAGGGTGTGGACAAGTCTCCAACATGACTTATGATCTCAGTTATGACTTGACACTAATTTTTAATCCATATAAAGATATTTAGACATTGTAGATCATCCATACTCTTAAATACATGTTGCATTCTTTTGTCTAAGATATTGGGGTTTGGTGGATGACACAGTTTCCCTAGGTCGAGTTTTCTTACAATAATAGTTTCTAATCCACCAATGGAATGGTGTCTTTTGAGGCTTTATAAATATGACCTTTTTGTTCTCCATTGTGTTTGACTGGGGTTAGAGAGGTACTATTTATCAAGCTAGAACTGGCACAAAATATTTAAGAGATGGTTCATGTAATTCACAAGAGGATGAAAATACCACATGATCATTAAAAATCCTATACCGGTCATAGGATGATATATATGGGGTTGGAAGTGGGAGATAACATGTTCTTTGAGGTTACACCTCATCATGGGTAGTGAATATTTTTTCATAGAAGTAAGATTTATCCTTGTTTTTGGTCCTTTTGAGGTGTTGGATCACATCAAAGTTTTGGTGTATCCTACAACACTTCCCCAACAAATGAAAAAGATACATAATTTTTTTCATGTGTCACAGCTTCATCATTATCTTCATGATGATTCTCATGTCATATATTAGTGTGAGATTTGTGTTGATGATGATGCAACATTCGAGGAGTTTCTTGTGGGGATCCAAGATCACCGAGTAATGTTGTTGCATGCATGTTAGATTACCTTAGTTTCTGTCTTGTGGGGGCGTGGTGGCATGGTGTAGAGTACCAGGGAATGTGAGATTTAGATTCACTCTTTATAACATAATCTATTTGATGTTTAGATGACATCTTATAACATTATTTATATATACCTATCTATTTATGATATGGTTTCTCTAGATACTTGGGGTGGATTTACTCTCAGTTGAGAGGTAACTTTTCCGAGAGAGTGTTTAGGAGATAGTTATGGTCATTTTTTGGATTTATTATTGTTCCTATGATATGGTGGTTTAGATCCTTTTGTGGTGAGACCTTTGAGATTTATCTCACGGGGTGTGTTTTTAAATGAACTTTTATTGTTTTCTTTCTAGTCTGGTTTCAGATTCCTATGGAAGATAAAGTTTTGAGATGTATATCATGGGTTGATTTTTCAAATTCCCCCTATAATTTATTTCCAGTTTGGATTTGGATTCTCATGGAAGATAATTTTTTGAGATGTATCTAATGTAAGGGCCTAGATTAACTATGTCAAGCCCTTCATGAGTTTCCAAGGCTAGGGGAGGTTATATGAGTCTTGAAATATGTTCGGAGGGGTTTGTTTTCAAAATGCTTGAAGCCGAGAGAGTACTCAGTGTGTATGTATTTGAAGTAATGTATGAGTAGTTCAAAAATAGTGTAGGTTTGGGTAAAAATATTTAATTTTTAGGTTTAAATATTAAAAAGGTTATGTGTTTTTAAGAAAAAATATAACCCTAAGGATTACACAATGTTAAAGGGGATTACACATTGTGAAAATCCACAAAGTTTTATATATTTAAAGGTTTCTACCACTAGGTTTTTTCACAAACCCTATGGTTGTATTGATTCATCTTGATTTATAAAAACCAACAACTCCCTTTCTTGGAGTTTCAATATTCAATCATTGATAGATTCATTCCAGCCATTGTGTATTAGTCTGTGGCAATCCTTAGAGTATTCATCCTTCATTTTCTAATTGGTTATCCCATTTTGATCTTATTTCCACATGTATATTCTCCCCATGATATCGTGTTTTATCTACCCATTTTCTAATTGGGTTTGTCTTGGTTTTTTTGGTTTGGTTGTGCTGTGGAATCCTTGGATGGATGTAACTATTGGAGGAGAGGTGACCGTAGATCGACATCTTGGTTTATTCTTGTACGAAGAATACTGACATCATTTGAGGTAGGGGATTCATTTATTATATTTATTTATTTATTTTCAATCATAAATTAATCATTCTTTATGTCTTTTTATGGAAATGGAATTAACCTAATAAATATTTAACTAGAATAATGAAGTCGGAAGGTGATCATGTGTTGTTGATTTTTTTACTTTATACCGTGATATAAGGATACTACATGATTTTTTAGATATTGTGATATCTAGGACATTATTTTTTGGATGTTTTTATTAATGAAATTGGTAAAGAACATAAATAAAAAATTAATAGATAATTAATTGGATTATTAATAATTAAAGAAACTTGATGTTTGGAATCGAAGGGTTAATGTAATTTTATGATAACAAAAATGAAGTACGTATTCTTGTTTAATTGAATTTATATTACATGTGATTAATGGAATTTATAAACAATGTGAATGATGTTTATTCTAAATAATAATTATTGAAAATTCATGTTAATTAAGAATGGTAATTATCAATGTTTGTTGAAACCTCAATAATTACTAAGAGAATATTTTTAATTTAATAGATTTTTAAAGATTGGTGCCTCAGGATTCCAATATTTGGAACAAATTAATAATTAATTAGGTAATTACATGTGGAATTGGTATAGATTATTTGATAAAGATAATATCTTTTTTGTGGGGCTTGAGTTTCCCATTTTGTTGAGATGGCTGAATTCCTTATTTCGAGGGTCGATTTATCATGTTCCTTGGTTGTATGTTCCTACTATTTTTGTTCTATGCACTAGATACGAGCCTTGTGATATGATATTAATGTGGCTAATACTGGAGGGTTGTTGTATTATGGGGTGGGGAGGCTCGAATGTAATGTGAGCCTAGTATGGTTGAGCCTCAGATGGCTGGCGTGATGTGCAAACAGGGAGGCCCAGATGATGTGGCAGTAGTTGACGCTTGTAATGGTGAGTTGTTTCTATATATGCATGTGTGTTTTGGGGATGGAATTAGAGGTTATAGATGGGGTTAAATGTAGTATAAACCATTGATGAAATTATGAGGGTTGGTATGACCTATTTTGAATTTTTTAAGGGTTGATAGCCCAGTTTCTTGTTTTATCTATATTCATTTCCCTACTTCTTGAGTTAGCTGTATGTGCTTGGTTTCTTGTTTCCCCTTAATGGTAGTTTTTGATGTTTTTTCTTGGGAAATTGGATATGGATTTATTCTAATAATTAATAAATAATTGTTAAAAAATGGGATTGGTTGGTGATTGAATGAAAATTATTGAAAGATGTTAATTTTGGTAAACTACGTACATAGTTTGGATTATGCCTTGAGGGTATGAAATTTACACAAAAAATTAATGTAATGAAATGTAATTAAATGTTATAAAAATGTTAATGGTTAATTAATGGACAATGAATTAATTAATAGATGGAATAATTAAGAAAATAATGAATTTAATGTATGTCATTAATTTCCTATTTACTTATAGGATATCCAATCTTAGTAGTCGAAGTAGGGAGTTTGAGAGAATTTATCTACAGTTGAGTGTGTGACTTGGTTATTCCCATTGTGTAGTTGTGAACATATGCTACCACACCCATGTTTGTTAGGGAAACTGACACCCAACATATACTCGATGCATGTTTTCCCCTATATCCCTATGGGTGGAGGGACGACTGACTACCCCCTTTGGATCAGCTCTCTTATCTTCGTAGTTACATGTGCTAGTATGCATGATAGTCAGTTTTCCAATACATGTGTATAGAGGCCTATGATGGATTGTTGTTATTTAACAAACATGTATTACCAGATGTAGTATCCAGTGAATTATTGTAGGTATGATATGTATATAGTGTGATTCCTTGTGGTACTTACTTAGTGTATGGGCTCTAATGGATTGACATATAATACTTGATATTTGATATATTTCATACATGATATAGTGGATTCTAAAAACTTCTTGGTTACTATATATAGATATGGTGTGGTGCAGCTATGTGATGCATGAGGTGCTTATAGAGATGTCTTTCATCGGTGTCTTGGATATGTATTACTTTTAGGGAGATATGGCTTAAGACATGTGACATTGGGGCAGAGAGACATACTAGTGGGGAAGTGGGAGCAGGGTGCCCTTGATGTTTTATTATTATAATATTATTCTAACCCTATTTATATATAAATAGTTTTCAGGACATGCTGATAATATTGGTGATCGGGCTAGATATTACTAAATTAGGGTTTAACATTACATGTTTGGGCTTGGTGGTCATTTCCATCATTACTTTTTTTTGTACTTGTAGTCTTCCATTCAGTTATTTTAGTTCTATATAACATATCATGTAGAAACACGGAAATATATATATATATATATATATCTGAGAAGGTATTGGTTGTTGTATACTTCTTATCTATCTCTTTATCATGTTTATATTTGAGGGTAATGCCTTCCATATGCATGTTTACTATACCCATGTTGCTAGACACCAGACCGAGGCCTACTTGAGGTGAGACTATAGTAGTCACTATCTCTCTCCCCTTATTATAGTATCTTTGTGGGGAGGGGTTCATGACATCATTTCCTTCAATTGATTTCATATCTTGTTCATATGTCAAAAGGAACACATTTAATCTCTCAAGATTCTCTCATATCAATCACAATGAATAAATATATTATCATAAAATGAGTCATTCACAAGATATAGGCATTTTAATTTGTACACCATAAGTGGTTAACCAAATGGGGTTACACTAATTGTGTCTTGATGTACCATGTCATAACTAAACATGGTGTATGTAAAACATGAGATCCTTCCATAGCAGGCAAGAACCACATTCCAAAACTATTAAACAATGAACACCCTAAAGATGGTTTGTTCATGATAATACTTAAATGATAAATATGGTGACCCAATCCATAATAAAAAATTAATTGAAAACATCTTTCATATGTTTCTAAAAATACTAGCCCAATATCTATGGTATAATATCTTTGAAGTATTACACACATAAATACAATTTTTTAAAACCTAACATCGCTATCTTTTTTTAATCATGTTAGAGAACTCCTAATACCCATAGGTCCTGTTTATAGTAAATAGGATAATATAGGAGGATATATATGGAAAATAGTGAGATATAAAGGAAAATAAGGGAATAACATGATAAAGGACTACAAAATGTGAGTAATAACATGATATCATAAAGAGAATGGCCATAATGATGGAATAAATGCATAAGAAAGTGAATAAATAAAATAATGGAGTAAAAATGACCATATAGTAAGATCATGGAATCATATTAGATAGGAAAACTACATAAAACATGAAATCATGTGAATAATTGAAGGATCCCTTCCTCATTAAAATGACATTGTGGGATGGGCTAATATCCCATGAACTATATTTGAATAGGATCACTGCTGACACCCCAAGAACACTCATGAGATGGGAAAATTACCCAACACATTTGATGGATATATAATTCTAGCCTTGATTATAAAATAATTAATATTATTCATAGGTGTTCAACATGATAAAAAACCATATATAAATCACATTAATGGGAAAAACCCCAGAGAAAGAACTGAGTTTCATGATAATGTATCATGTAATATCTAAAAGATATGCGACGAACCAGACTCTAATGCCACTTAACGGTGCCCAGATCCCGGTGGGCCACATAGCCTCAAGAGAATCTCCCTAAATGATAGAGGTTGTCGACTAGCTATGAGGGCCTAGTGCGTGTTCGTGGAAAGACTATACCCTCATTATCAGAGTGCATCACAACAGAATAGATATAAATGAATAGTATACAATGAAAAAATTATAAGTAAACAACAGAAGAAATATGAAAAAATAGTGGAATCCAACTAATAGAATAGATAAGCAAGAATAATAATAACTATATCAACTGGAATAGTGATGATGTAATTCCATGACACTAGAAAACTAGAAACCATGGATACAAGACAATTAGAATAACATGTTCCATAAGGTAAAATAAAACAAAGTCAAGTACTAGCAACTTGAGGTACTACTCAGTCAATTACTATCAAGCTCTATCCTATCACCACACAATCATGTATTTGAAGTTGCATGCTTCCCTTCGTCAATACCTGCAACCATGTAATCTACCTTGGGTACAAAATGGCGCCCATAGAGGGTGTGAGATAAATCTCAGTAGGCCACCCAATGATGTCAATAACATTCAGCTCGCGTAATGGAATATAGAAGTGTGCGAACATATATATAAAGTAAATAAATAAGTACAAAATAACTAAATAAATAAGTACCAACTTCATCCCTCAGCTGGTGTATGAATATTTAACCAATTCATTAATTAATCGATTACCATTTAATGTTAATAGGTCATGTGAGGCATAGCCAACACTGAAATCACCTCGTGAAAATATAAGTAGTGATGGTCCCAAAACATAACAAGGAAACCAAACAATGATATCCCATGAGGGAGTTCCAAGGTAAAATAAAAGGTAACAAAAACTCATGGAAAGAAAACAGAGAAGTTTTTAAGTGTAGCTAATGGGTAAGAGTGTAATCCAAGGCATTCCACGATAAGTCTCCAACTGAGTCCAAGGTGATCGACCAAGGTAAAATGGGGCTAAGCACAGACATGGCCCTATGGGATTTCAACATGGCACCTGCTAGTTAATGATGGATCCATGGAGTGTATCCAAGGCATCCTATAATAAAGAAAGGGACCCAACAATAGTATACTAGGAATCCAAGGAATATACAAGAACTATAGTCTCGGTGCGTATCTACCTTTGAAAACCATATCCTTGAATTATAATGGGGTTCCTGAGACCCAAGGTATCCTCCTCTGAGAATCCAAGGTGAGCTTGAGTTAGTCCATTCCTATTTGATTTTAGAATCATGTAATAATTCATCTGTTTCTAGTATTTCCATATATTAGTGTGGATTGGTCAAGTAGAGTTGAAAAAATTTATTTATTGGTCCAATCCTTGTCTTCCATTAGTGTGGATAATCCGAGTAGCATTGAAACAATTTAATAAAGTCTTAGTTGTCCATTGAGGCATATTAAATTATTGAGTTTCACTCAGATACCTTCCATCAACATGGAGAGGGGTCCAACGGACATGTAACATTTTTCAATTTCATTAAATAAGGCCAAGTTATATACTTAGTGTACTTTTCATTTTACATTTCACATTTCACTTTAAATAACCATTTGGAATCACTTGCCTAAGGTGGGTCTAGTGGCGGGAATTCATGGTTCATGCCATTATGCAATTCTTAGTAATAACAAGCCATTTATGATAATAAGACTTACCTTTAGGAAGGTCAAGTAAAGGCACACCTGAACAGTGGCTCAAACATGTCAAAATACTAAAAACCAAATTAAGGCATAAAATTTGACATGAGGTGGATTGAGTTGTGTGTGAAACCACTGACAGCTAATCACATATTTGGAAAGAGCATAATCATACGATTCTAAAGAGTATAATCATGTCTTGTTAATTTAAGAAATGGTTTCCAACAAAACCAGTGGGCCCCACACGAACATACCAAAAACAACGAACTTTAGAGATGAATTAAAGTCCACCCACATTAGGGTTATGTGAGCCTTGTCCTCTGGTATCAGCCCTTGATTTTCCTCAGATCTGAGTAGATCTAAGAATAGCAGAAAAAATGATCACACGGTGGTAGCTAGGTCGAGTAAGAAAGAGAATAAGAACAACTAAAGAGAACTCGAGTATTTACCATTGCATATCAAACGTGATGAACATAAGCTTGATTAGAAACCGAAATAAGGATATCTCTTGATTCCAAGATTGTATCTTCAAAAACCCCAAAATTGAGAGAAAACAAGGAAAATCCCACATAAACATGGATTAGGAAGGAAGGGGATGGATTAATAGATCATTAAGGGTGTTTTGGACATTTTACATAGGTTTTTAGCCTGCGAACAGTTTGTCCGCACTGTTTGTGAGACAGTGCGCAAACTGTGCGAGATGGTTCTACCCGAACCTGAGAAAAAGGTGTCTTCATATGGTTTGGCTACATAGCCATGTACAAGCCGTGCAAGGTTCCACTATCCAAAAAATAGAATCTACACAGTTAGGAAAATCGTGTACTAACTGTGTGCAAACCATTTGACTTTTCCTATTTTCCCAAAAAGATGTGTTATGAGCTCCAAAAATTCCCTAGAAACCCTCATAAAATTTTCTAACTCATTATGAATCTATATTATGTCCAAAGTAAATATTTAGACAAAAAATTAAATTATCCATCCCTAAGTGAAAAACTAGTTTCTTACATTCTTCCCCCCATAAAAGAACTCGCCACCTAAGTTATACTTCTAAGGGTAAAGAGACATTGTCTGAGAACAACTATGGTCATTGAGAACGTACCTTAGCTTCTCTCTCCCAGGTCTCATACCCTACTCAGCTATACTACCATAGCACCTGTATGATAGGGACATTCTTTCCTCAGAGAACCTTCATGATTTGGTGAACGATGTTAATTGATACTATTCAATGCTAGCATCTACATCTAACTAACTTCCTTGGGATCAAAGGTATGAGATGGATCAACAAGATATTGGAGAAGCTATGAAACATCAAATACATCGTGCATGGCATGGTACGCCTAAGTTAGTATCAAACGATAAGCTGCCGACCCGACTCTCTCTAGAATCTCGAATGGCCCGATGAAACAAGGCGATAGCTCACCCTACTTCCATAATAGTTCATGCCCATGCCTGGGTGATACCTGAAGAAAATCATGATCCCCAAAGTCAAACTCAAGAGGCCATTAACGGTGATCAAAAAAAGATTCTTGTCTAGGCTGAGCCGTAGTCACATGCTTCTTGATTAGCTGGACCTATTCTGAAGTCTCCTGAATTAGATGATGACGTAGTAGGGATGCCTCACCTACCTCTAGCCCGCATAAGGATGAACGACCTAGCCTACCATATAAGGCCTCAATAGGATCCATCTTAATCATCAACTGTAAATTGATATTATAGGCGAAACCGACGAGAGGGATATGATTCTCCCAAGAACTGCTAAAATCAAGGATGTGTGTTTGGAGCATATCCTCCAAAACATATATTTTCTATTCCAATTGTCTATGGGTCTAAGGGTGAAAAGATATTCTTATAAGTACTTGAGTTCCTATTGATTTCTTAAAACCCTTCCAGAACTGTGAAGTGAAACATGCATCTCTATCTGAAATGATACTATATGGAACTCCAAGTAGTCATATGATCTCACAGACATAAAGTCTTTCATGCTCATCAATTGAGACAGTCTCTTGGATAGGAATGAAGTGGGGCGATTTCGTTAGTCAGTCAATGACTACCCAGATAGCATTTCTACCCATCGACATCCTAGTTTAGCCTACTATGAAATCCATAGCAAAATCTTCCGATTTTCATTCTAGGACTAGAAGTGGCTGCAATAAGACTACAAGTCTTTTGTGCTCCGCCTTCACCTGTTGACAGGTGGAACACCCAGTGATGAAGCCTGCAATATGACATGTCATTCCAGGCCACCAATACTAGTGTCACATATCTCAATAAATCTTCGAGATTCCTGGCTGAACTATCCACTGGGAAGCATGGGAATATTTCTTCAACTCCCCACTCACATCTAAAGGAACCCATATATGTCCACGTAGACGCAGGACGTCATCCCTACCCATAAACCAATCAGAAGGTGGATTATCTTCTCATATACTCTCACTGATAAACAAACCATCTGAATTTGAAAACTTCCTACTCTTCACCTTCTCAAGCATCGAAGAGTTAACTATTAAGGTTTATAGGTAAGACTGCTCGTGACTGTCATGAAACTATAGATGAAGCTCAGAAAATAGGGCCATTAACTTCCATTAAACTATGCCTTCATGTACGGCCCACATTTGTTTTTTCTAACTCAGTGCATCTACAACCACATTTCCCTTTCTAGGTATATAGGAAAGATCAAAATCATAGGATTGAAGATATTTGACCCATCTTGGTTTTTGGAGGTTCATGTCATGCTGAGAAAAGATATAATTGTGGATCTTGAGATATGTACTCACCACAAATCACTCACCCAAGAGATAATGTCTCCAGCAACATAATTCATGGACAACTACTACTAGCTTGAGATCATGGTTTAGGTAATTTCTCTCGTGAGGCCTCAACTACAAGGATACATATGCAATGACATTGTCATTCTGTATCAACAATATTCCTAGGGTAATTCCTGATGCATCACAAAAGATGATAAAACGTTTACCAGGTTCTAGAATAATTAGAATATGTGCCGAGACAAGCCTTCCTTTCATCTCTTGAAAGGTTTTCTTGCATGATTCAGACCACAAAAACTTAACAACCTTCTTTGTACATCCAGTAAGAGGTGCATAAAGATTTGTGAAGTTCTGTATGAAATGCATGTAATATCTGGTGAGCCCTATGAAACTTCTAATATCAAACATGTTCCTAGGTTTCTCCAAGGAGACTATAGCACTATCCTTTTTTGGGTGAATAGATACTCCTGATTCTGAAATAATATGACCTAATAAGTGGAACTTGTTGATCCTGAAGTCAAATTTAGTAATCTTGGCATAATGTTGATTCCCTCTCAGTGTACTCAGAAAGATATCAAGATGTTTGTAATGGTCGTTTTGAGTGTCTGAATACACCAAGATGTCATCCACAAAGACTAAGAAAAAAGAGTCCATGTAGGGATGGAAAAACCTATTCATCAGATCCATGAAAATGGTTGGTGCATTCATATGACCGAATGACATAAAAAGATACTCATACATACCATACCAACTACAAAAAGTTGTACAAGGTATGTCTGATGGTCTAACTCGCACCTAATGATAACCCAATCTCAGGTTGATCTTGGAAAGAAACTTTTCTCCTCGGATCTGGTCAAAGAGATCATATATTTGACGAAGTGGGATACCGGTTCTTGACCATAAGCTGGTTTAACCTTATTTAATCCACTTACAAACGGAGAGTTCCATCCGCCTTCTTAGAAAAAGGCAGAGGTGAACCCCAAGAAGATGTACAGGCTGTATAAAGCCTTTGGGTTCTATGTCCTCTATCTTCCATTTAAGCTCCTGAAGCTCTATAGATGCCATTATGTATGAAGGAATGGACCCTGGAGCTTCTCTTGAAACAAACTCAATTAAAAACTCTACCCCTCTCTTAAAAGTTATTCCCAAAAAGTCCTCAGGAAAGGCTTCCCTGAAACAGTCAACTACAAGAGGGAAATCAGTTTGAAACAAACCCTGATCCTCCATTAAAATATTTGAAATCTTAGTGGTCACTCCACCTAGCCCATGATGCTTCGGTTCTGCTCTCCCATCCTAAACATCCCACACCCCTTTGAAAAGATAAATGTAGCCTTCTTGTGACGTAAAATAAACCCTTCGACAATAAAAATCTATAAAGGCATGATAGTGGACCAACCGGTATGTCCTAAGAATGAAATCAAATTCCATAATCTTGAGAGAAAAGAGATTCCACAAGAAAGGGTAACTGCCAACCACAAGGGGACAGTCCCTGTACTGGCGTATACCCTCCATCTGTATTCCAAATAGTGTATCGAGGGACATTACACCGTAGTTATATTGTATCTCTAGTTCGAGACTTTCCAGAATAGATACATAAATAAAATAATTTGAAGAACTTGTATTAAACAAAGAATAAACAATAGAAGAGGCTACTAGGATAGTACCCCATACTGTAGATGGTCCCGCTGCCTGATCCTTAGGTATCAGCTACAAGGCATGTAACTGACTTGACCCACAACCCTATATAATAGATGGACTATGAAGATGATGATTGCCCTATTGGCACTACTGGTGATCAGGGATCATAAAACCATGGCTATGACTTCCTCCTCAGCCAGACCTGTCGGTGCTACTCCAACTTCCCACCCGAGGCATCAAAAATGAACTCACTTCTGAAGGTGGAGCTGATGCAGATCCCTTTCCACTCTAATATGGTGGAAATTTCCTGAAAAAACGCTGATTATGACCAATACTTCCACAAGCCATGTACTGCATAGGGTCTCTATCACACTGGTGTAGGTTCCTGGTGTAGCGGAAGCGCATTGGTGGGTGTACCCAACTATAATTTTAGCATTAACAATGATCAATCTGAGATCCATGATGATAATAAAATGGCAGATATTCAGAATAGAATGAAGAACAAAAATGAAAGTTGAGAATACAAGAACCATAGATAGGATCCTCATGTGTTGGGTATAATTAATTTAATTAATTGAAAAGAATTACCTTGATGGAATTCTTTCTTCATTGATGTTTCCAGTCATGATCCTATGTGATCCGTCATTGCATCATTGAATCCATGTGTAGGATTCCTCTATCAATGATCCATATGTGCTCCATGTATCTATGGACATCACCAATGGGATCTATGGGTGCTAGTGTTGAAGAGACTTTGCTTGCGATGTCCACCTTTGATTATATTGACCCCGTGGAGGAGGATCTCTCTCTTTTGTTGCTTGAGAGAATTCTTGGAAGAAAATAATTCTCTCTTGGCTTGAGAGATTTCTCTAGATCCGTTGGTCCCAAACCCACAAAAAGCCTAGGCTAATGGGAATTGTATAATTGGGATTTTAATTACATAGAATAATAAAATTAATTAGTTACCCGAAAACATTTATTCATTTAATTTAATTCTTAGTAATACCCCATGTCTAATAATATCAGTTGACTATTATTATTACTTTACAAGAATCCATCGTATTACATCTAATATTGTTTAATTAAATAAATAATATTATTACTCATAAATTCCCAGAATAATACACGGTGTGTATATTAATATATACGGTACACACTTTTTTTTCATTCTCTTTCTTTCCACAATCACATTTATTAGACCTTGAATAATAGCTATTTTTTTCTCAAATAATTATCACTGAATTAATCACTAATAAATGTATTATTTCACCCACAATCTATTCTATTGAATAACTAGTGTCGATATAAATGTGGTCAGGCATCCTTGAATAATTATTAAACCACTATCAGGAATAATATTTATTCAACTTGTTAAATTAATATTTAATTGAGATATTTGGACACACTTAGTTTTTGACCCTCTAGGCCTCTTTCTCAGTGGATTTGGGAAGAGCCTGCCTAAAGTCCAAGGTTATTATCTATAAACATGCCAGAGAAACCATAGGGAAATAAGTAAATTCCACAATAACGTGTCACCTCCAATGAACGTTTACTTTGTAATGTAATCCTATTGTCTCGATATCTCAAATATGGTGGGTTTCATGCTAGTGCCATCAACCCATGTGCTCGATTATTCTTTCTTTGACTTTACAAAATTGAACTCTACCATTCCTCACCATGGCCATGGATTTATTTAGGCTATATAAATTACATAAAATGGACAGAGATATCTACTCCTGTTATGGAATAGAAGGGAAAAATACTTTATCACATTATCTATTAATGAAGTATTACTTGTGATACACCCAACATATCTTACCTTGATGTGAACAAAGTGTCGTTATAGTTTTCATCAATACATAAAAGTGTGCGAGTTGAAATACCCATTAATAATAATCTTGAAGTCTAAGGACCAATACACATGTCCACAGATAGGAACATCCAATGACACTTTGAAATGTGGATTTTCTACAGGTGGGTCTCATTCTCATAAAATCCTCATGGATATTACCAAGGGCTCACACCATGAGAAGGTGCATCAACGTTTTATGAGTACTCACCCCTAATATCCTGAATTATTTGTTTCCCTAAACTAACATCATTCGGAAATAGAACATATATTCAAGAAAAGTGTAATGATAGTTCTGGGTTCTCATCATATAAGGGATCTGATATGACCCTTTAATGCAACAGCTATCCTTAGGAAATTATCACATGCATTTTCATGAATAATAATAATCAAAATGTGATATGGTATTTATTAATGAATAATGTAAAAAGTATTTGGTTCTTGGCCACCAACTCCAATAGACTCCAAATTAGACTAGAGCCAACTACTAAAAACCCTTAACCCACAAGCTCTCACTTGATATTCATGCTTCTGCTGAGATATGCCTTTAGTAATGGGTTCCACCACGTTCTCCTCCGTGGACACTCTACTTGCTGCTACTTCACCGCTTTATATGAAATCCCTCAAGAGGTGATACTTCTGGAGTATGTGCTTTGTCCGTTAATGTGACCATGGTTCTTCTGCAAGAGCCACTGCTGTAGTATTATCAAAGAACAATGTGATCAGATATTTACTATTAGGCACCACATCAAGCTCATCGACAATGTTCCAAATCTAGATGTCTTCCTTGGTTTCTTCAGAAACTTCTATATATTCGAACTGTACTGTTGAATTAGCAACAAATAGTTTCTTTAAACTCTTCTAGTTTAAAACTTTTCTATTGATATAGAAAACATATCTAGATTGTGATTTCAGATCGTTCTAATATGTCTGAAAACCAGCATCAGCATACCCTATAATGATAATCTCCTTGTCTCCTCCATACACTGGGAACATATCCTTTGTTCTTCTCAGATACTTAAGGATAGTTTTAACAGTAGTCCAATGCTGTTCTCCTAGATCTTCTGGATATCTTCCAACCAAGATCAGTGCATAGGAAACATCAATCCTAGTATATAACATGACATACATGATGGATACTATATCTAAAGAGTATGGGATCTTACTCATTCTATATTTCTCCTATTGGGTCTGAGGACACATTTTCATAAAATGATTTAGGCTATGTGACACTAGAACCAATTCCCTATTAGATTTTTCCATACTAAATCTATTTATTATTTGGTCAATGTATATACCATGAATTAGTCCAAGCATCCTTTTGGATCTATCATTAATGTTATTTATCCCTAAAATGTAGGTTGCCTAACCCATGTCCTTCATGGAGAAACACTTGTTCAACCAGTCCTTAACTGATTGTAAGACTGGTGCATCATTTCCAATAAGAAATATGACATCAACATATACTACTAGGATAATGAACACATTCCCATTAAAATTCTTATAAACACATGGCTCATATTCGTTCTTAATGAAACCAAATTCCATTATGGATTCATGAAATAGAATGTTCCAAAATCTGGATGCTTGATTTAATCCATAAATGGATTTCTGTAACTTGAAAACCCATTTGGCTTCACCTAGTGTCAAAAACTCTTCTATTTGGGTCATAGTGACATATTCTTAAAGGTTCCCATTAAGGATAGCGGTTTTGACATCCATTTCTTATATCTCGTAGTTATGGTATGCTACTATGGCAAACACGATTCTTAGGGATTTAAACATGGAAAATAGCGAGAAGGTTTCATCGTAGTCAATTCCTTGATGTTGTCTGAACTCTTAGCCACTAGCCTTGATTTATAGGTGCTAACATGACCATACATGTCTAGTTTTCTCTTAAATACCCATTTTTATCCAACAGGCTTTACGAAAACTGGATCTTCGACCCGAACCCAGACTTGGTTTTGATACTTGGAATCCATCCCAGAATTCATACCTTCTTTGCATCTTACAACTTCTAATATTTCTATTACTTCCTTTTAGGATAGAGGTTCATCATTGTCCTACAATAATTATTCACCATCCTCGGTGACTAGGAAACCAAATCTCTCTGGTTCTTATACCTCTATTAAGCTCTTATGCAGTACTTCTATTTCTGAAACCTCTTCCACGGGGCACATTGTACCTTTTTCCTTTACCAAATTCTATCTATCTTGAGTATCATCTTCATCGAATTCAATCTTTCTCCCACTATCCTTTTTGAGGATGTGCTCCATCTCAAGAAAGACAGCTTTTCTGGCAACAATCAATTTCTTGCCTGTAGGGTTATATAAGTAATATGCTTTTGTTTCCTTGGGATATCCTATAAAGATACACTTTGTAAAATAAGGTTATAGTTTGTTGAATGATAAGGCCTTAACAAACATCTCGTATCCCCATACACATGCGTGAGACAAAATGGGTTTTTTTCCATTCCATAACTCAGAGGGAATTCCATTTTCCACATTGGTTGGTACTCGGTTTACTGTGTATGCTATAGTATGTAATGTATATCCCTAAAAGGATAATGGAAGATCTGCATGACTCATCATCAACCTCACCAGGTCCAACAAGGTGTGGATCCTCCTTTCACTAACACAATTCTATTATGATGTATAAGGAGGAGTGATCTGAGATAGAATCCCAGACTCCCAATGAATATCGATGAAATATTGGTTTAGATATTCTCCACCTCGATCCGATTAAAGTTCAGTATCTTTTTACCAAGATGATTCTCAACATCAATATGGAATTCCTTAAAGTTTTCTAAGGATTCTGACATATACCTCATTATGTAGACATATCCATATCTATTCAAATCAACAATAAAAGTAATGAAGTTAGAATATCCGCCTCTAGATTCTACTGGAAATAGTCCACACACATATCTATGCACCAATCCTAGAAGCTCTATGTCCCTTTCACCCTGTGCACTGAAAGGTAGCTTGATCATTTTACGTTGTAAACAAGCGTGACATCTATAAAGTGGTTTTAGATTAGTAGAGTCTAAATATCTTTCTTGGCAGAGCCTTGTCAAGCACTTCTCGTTTAGATGACTGAGATGGTGATGCCAAAACAGGGTGATGTATGAGTCATGTGAGATTATTTTGCTATCGATTTCCAACAATTGGTTTTCATAATTTAATACATACAAACCATTATTTAAATTCTCCATACCATAATATACATTATTATTAAAATAAAATAAACCCTTATTTCCAAACTTGAAAATAAATCCATCCATATCAAAACATGATATAAAAATTATGTTTTTGGTAACACTAGGCACATAATAACAGTTACGAAAAACCAAAATCATCCCAGTTGGCAATGAGAGGTGGTAATCACCATTGTCTAACACAGCCAGCCTCACACTATTGGTATCTTGAAGATCCACATCTCCTTTGTCAATATTTCTATATCTACTTGGTTCATGAATTTGAATATAGATCTAATCCCCACAATATTTATCTAATACCCAATGTGTAGAAAGGGAAAGATTATACTCAATAACGAACACACCTCTAGCATCCCCACACTTCTAGGTGCAGTTCCTCATCTAGTTCCCTTTCTTGCTACATGAAAAACATACCACCTCCCATTGCTTTCCATGTCTCTAGATATTCCCCTTCTTAGAGGGATGGTGCTTGGGGGCTTTATACCATTTATATGTCCTTGGCCCATTTTACCTGTCCTTCCTTTTCTTATTCACCATAAGGACTGCATGTTTGTCATGACCCATGTCTTTATCTACCTTGAGAATTAAGTTTAGAAGTTTAGATAGACTTTTCTCAATATTTTTCAAGTTATATTTGAAAATAAAGCTAGGGAAGGTCTTGGATAGTGCTGATAGGATGAGATATGTACACAAATCATCCGAGAACATAATCTCTAAGATGTACAAAAATTCAATTTAGCCAATTAGCTTGACTATATGAGGCACAAATAGCAAAGAATCTCCAAGCTTAGTTGTAAACAAAGCATTAGAGATCTCATATCTCTCCTGTCTTACCTTCTCTTATTAGAGAACCTTAAGGTGATACATCATTCTATACACATCCATGTTTTCATGTTGCTTCAAGAGATCATTTGACATGGATGATAGAATGAAACATTAGACATCTGTGGAATCATCCAAATTTTTCATATAGAGAGATTGTTCCTCATCACCAGCCACTTTCCCAGGTGAAACCGGAACATGCTCTTCTAAAACATACAATTTCCTCTCATGGCGAAGGATGATGTGTAAGCGCCTTTTCCACTTGGAAATTGGTGCCGATGAGAAGGTTTTCTTTCTCTATTATGGTCCACAATGATATGTTTGAATTCATTTTACTTACCGTTTATACAAATTAAGATGAGAAAAGTTTTATTACTTTATTATAATAAAACTGAGGCAAATAAATAAATTAATACTTATTAGTCTCCCAATATTTTATCGAAATCTAATTGCCATCACCATTGACTTCAGAATATTATGTAGCCTGAATATTCTAGTGGGAAGGATCCATATTTCCCTTTGCATTACCCCTACTAGGATTGGTAAAACAAAATTATGGTTTTTAGGTAGGCATTCCAAATGCCAAATGCATTAACTCGCAGCTCCTAGATCTGCCGAGTAGACTCCCTAATCTTGAAATCCTTTTATTTTGAATTTACTCAACATTTTCCTCTTGGTAACACCAAGTCCTAGTGTGGCAGTCAACCCTTGATGCGAACCAAGTCAAGTCAACCTAAAACCTTGAATTAGAATTTCCCGATAATTGAAACCACCCCAACTAGGGTTGGTTCAGCGCTTTGAACTGTAGTTCGATTCTAACCAAGATTATAGAAGTCTCTACTGACTTAATATTTCTTTGATTGATTTTTTTCCTTATACATAAATTTCGATTTTATTATTTTTGATTACATGCTTTTTAATATTAAGTGGGATATACTTAAGTGATTAAGCATGTCTAAGATAATATTTTTCTCATAAGCCAACCATATTTTAGTTCCATATTGAATTCTTGTTTAATTCATTAATTGTGTGATTGTGAAAAAAAACCAACAATAAATAAACCATGTAACTAGAAGAAATAAAATAAATGGAATGATCATGATCTTGTTTTATTAGATAGTTTATCTAGCGGATGATAAACTATCCCAAGACCTAGGGTAGAAAAATCTTTAACCATTGGGGTTTGTGCTTAAATATTACCACCTATTAACATTTGTATATCCTTGGAGGGGTTTCGCCTTGGATCCTAACAAGAGACGCCTCCACCAGATTTGGAGCTCCATCCATTACATATTCTTTTATCTCACATGTAGGTGGGAGGTAAATATGGGTTTTACATAAGAGAAACCTTGGGAATGTAGGACCTACATATTAATGAGGAGAAGGCTCGCAGACCATCAAATTTAATTTAAATAAATAAATTAAAAGAAACCATTCACATACCAAGGTCTTGGTCCAGCTCGTGACCATCCATGCATGCAACGATATTTACACATAAAAAAACTAGCATTCAATTCATCAATCATTCTTGTTTAAGATAAATCACACTTGAATCAATTAATAATCTTTAATTAATCAATTATTTTATCTTAAACCCTTTTCTGATTTTTCTTGAGATTCTAATATATCATAATTTTAAAAAAAATATTCATTTAAAATTATCTTTTCACATAACTTGTAACTTGAAGGCAACTCAGTGAATTCCCATTCATAACTACCCAATGAGTAGAAATGAACATTATGTAGATGTTAAATTAAACACATATTTATAAAACACATATCACGTGTTGTGCCTCTGCTTTGCGCCTGCACTATGGTACATGTCTCAAGGGTTTTTATAATATAATAATAAATTTTCATAAATATGCACAACTTGGATGAGTACACGACGTGTAGTTCAGACTATACAATGTGTACTTTTTTTCACCGTCCATCTGAAGTACATGCTCAGGGACATGGCATGTAAATATACTTTGAAAATATTCAGAGTACACGACGTGTTTAGTGAGACACATGCTGTGTAGTATCTACGTTACACAGTTTCCATCCAGGAAAGTCATGTATGGGGTACACGGTCTAACCCTAAACCATAGGTACTACATGATGTTTTTAGTGGACCACATGACGTGTAATCTGGAAACCGTGTGCCACCTGTTCCTAGTCAACACACAGTATCATTTAAGACTTAGAAATACTCCAACACATGGCCGGATTTGGAGGACTAGTCCGATGCATTGAACCTAGGCTACATGACATGTACTTCTAAATACACGCTGTGTATTATGGTGTCATATGACCTGGAATGTTCGGCACATCCAGATGAAATCACTTATTTTATTTAAATTAGAATTAAAAGAAAAATTCGTTTCTGTAAGGTGAAAGAGATACCAGAGAGAATGAATAAATCTTGAGATTCATATTTTCAGAACGATTAACATGAATTGAAACAAATAAATTATTAAATGTGTAAATCATCAATGAAAAACTAAATATTTATAATCAATGATATGACCCCTCTGATACCACTTGTAGGTTCTGGGTGCAGCGGAAGCACGTTGCTGGGTGTACCCAACTATAATTTTAGCATTAACAATGATCAATCCGAGATCCGTCATGCTAATAAAATATAAGATCCTCAAAATAGAATGAATAACAAAAAAGAAAAAGGGGAGTCCTTGAACCATAGATATGATCATCATATGTTGGTTATAATTAATTTAATTAATTGAAAATAATTACCTTGATTTAATTATTTCTTCATTGATATTTACGGTCAAGATCTGATGTGATTCGTCATTGCGTCATAGAATCCAAGGGTATGATTCTTCTAGTGGTGATCCACATGTGCTCCAAATATCATTGGACATTTCCAAAGGCATCTCTGAGGGCTAGCGTAGAAGATCTTTCACTTGCGATGTCCGCCTCTGATCGCCTTGATCTGGTGGAGGAGGATCTCTCTCTCGTAGCATGAGAGAATTCTTGGATGAAAAGAATTCTCTCTTGGCTTGAGAGATTTCTCTAGAACCGTTGTTTACAAACCCACAAAATGGCTAGGCTAAGGAGAATTATATAATTAGGATTTTAATTACTTAAAATAATAAAATTAATTAATTACCCGAAAGCTTTTATTCATTTCATTTAATTCTTAGTAATACCCTATGTTTAATAATACCAATTGACTATTATTATTACTTGACATGCACCCAGAAAATTACAATTGATATTATTTAATTAAATAAATAATATTATTTGTCATAAATTCCTAGAAAAAATACACGTCATGTATATTAATATACAAGGTGTGTACTTTTGTTTTTTCCATTCTCTTTATTTCTTTCATCACATTTATTAGACCTTGAATAATGGAAATCTATTTCTCAAACAAATATCACTTCATTACTCACTAATAAATGTATTATTTCTCCTACAATATATTCTCTCAAATGACTAGTGTTGAAATAAATTTGATTAGGCATCCTTGAATAATTTTTAAACCAATATCGGGAATAATATTTATTCAACTTGTTAAATTGATATTTAACTGAGATATTTGGACAAACATAGTGTGTCACCCTCTAGGACTCTTTGTCAGTGGAATTAGATGCAACCTACCTAAAATACAAGGTTAGCATCTAGAAACACACCAAGAATCCCATAGATAGTGAATTTAATGCCGAAATAATGTGTCTCCTCTATGAATGTTTACCGTGAAATTTAATCCATTGGTCTCGATATCTCAAACCAAGCAGGTTGCATGCTAGTGCCTTCAACCCATGTGTTCGATTATTCTTTATTTGACTTTCCAAAATTGAACTTTCCCATTCCTCACCATGGCCATGGATTTATTTAGGATATATCAATTCAATCAAAGGGCCTGAGATATCTACTTCGGTTATAGAATAGAAGGGGTAAATCATTTCTCATACTATCTATTAGTACAATATTACTTGGACACACCCAACATAACCTACCTCACTAAGAATAGTGTTTCATCACAGTTTTCATCAATACATTTGAATGTGTGAGTTGCAATACCCATTAATAATAATATTAAATTCTATAGACCAATAAACACGCCCGCAGATAGGAACATCCAATGACATTATAAAATGTGGATTTCCAACTGGTGGGTCTCATTCTAATAATATCCTCATAGATATTACCAAGGGAGTACACCATGAGAAGGTGAACCAAAGTTTTATGAGTCCTCAACCCTAATGTCCTATATTTTTTGTGTCTCTCAAATAACATCATCCGACCATAGAACATATATTCAAAAACATTGTTATGGAACTTCTATGTTCTCATCATAAGCGGGATCCGCTATGACCCTTTAATGAAACAACTATCCTTAGTACATTATCACATGAATTGTCACGTTGAAGAACAATCATGACGTGATAAGGTATTTATTAATGAATAAAGTACAAAGTAGTTGGTTCTAGGACACCAAATCCAACAACTGGGGCTTCTTATGCCTGGGTTTTCCACACTGACGACACACTATAGAGCTATCAAACTAGATACTACGGCTACCACTACCCTGACGATAAACATTAAGGGAACATTTTCTGCCATAGGAAGAACTACTGGCCTAATGCGGCAATGATCTTTTAAACCCAGAACTCACTCCATCCCTTAGGTCACACTTAGTGATAAGGGCCTAATCAACTATTGCAGAGAAGGTAGGAAGGTGAAATACATTCACCTAAGTTCAAATGGTGTACTGGAGGCCATCCTCAAAATATCTAGCATGTGAAAGTTCATCACCAACTAGAAGCAGTTCAAAGCACTGTAAATCAATGAAACATGCTGAAAACACCATAACTCACATAGTACCCTACTTGAGATGCATTAACTCTATGGCTATGTCAGCTCTCAATGATTGAGGAATGAATTGATCATAGAAGGTAGTCTAGAAGTCAACCCATAACATTCACTGATGATGTCTTGCTGCGGTAATGACATCCCACCATTGCTTGGCCAAATTCCAAAAAATGTATATAAAAATATTGACTCTCCTCTTTGGAGTCATTTCAAGATGATCAAATATAGAAAACATTTCCTCTATCAAAGACTCATCAGCCTGAGATCCGCCATCACCTGAAAAAGTAGGAGGATGCTATTGCTAGACTCATGGGTTAGATCAGCCATCATAGGTGTAACCTGTGGAGCACCTTGAATGGAATGCATTAGATTTAAGAATCTATCACGGACAAGAGCATAAGTGCCCAGATTAGGTATAGAAGGTGGTGCCTTAAGTGGAACTCCTAGAAGTATGACTGGTGTCTCGGGGCCCACCATATTTGGAGCATGGTTGTCACCACCTTTGAGGAGAACCACCCTGGGAAATTGTGGTGTCATTGGTCTACAAATTCAAAGAACACACCTTAGAACAACTTTAGAAGAAAAAATATAAGATCACTAATGGAAGTTGAATGTAAGAAAATTCACTAACCAAGACATATTACTCAAACTACCTACTTAGACAGCTAGGTGTCAGTAAGTTCTCAAGTATAAGTTTCATGTTACATAGAAATTAATTTCTAGGTTCACCACTTTACCTTTCACAAATACGAATAGGTGGGATAAGGATGTGCAACCAATTAGTTTTTGATTTCAGGATTTACTTTATAATGGATAGTCATTTCTGATGAATCAGTGGACATACACCTATCACCAGAAACGACACCCATTTCTTTATAGCATAATGTATTGAATCGGTAAATTACTCATCCCAACCCATGAAGGCCCATAAACCTCTTGAATTGAGATGATAAATAACTCAATTAAAGACAGAGTAATACATGTACAAGAAACTATCACAAAATCACTCAACAATCAGAGGCATAGCAAGCAATGAAAATCAGTGAAATGCACCTATATGGAATTGCAATATGCCTAACATGTGAATTATAAGTTCATATAATTATGCATGTAGTAATAATCCTCGACCTCATATCCTTGGGTAAAGGAAGAAATAAATTCCCAAAGGGT
This sequence comes from Viscum album, assembly GCA_963277665.1. Lineage (NCBI taxonomy): Eukaryota > Viridiplantae > Streptophyta > Magnoliopsida > Santalales > Viscaceae > Viscum > Viscum album. The sequence goes on along the minus strand of OY728161.1, from coordinate 1,242,058,042 downwards.
AATAATCAAAAAAACCACACAACATTAGAGTCACCCAACGACAAAATATTATCAACTGTAATAGGAAAAATATAACAACAATTGCATTATTGGTATCATGGATTTTACCCTGAACATGGGTTCCTGACAGCCAAGAATAACTTATGAACAAGTCCGAAGCATTCCTATTTTGTAATATATTGTCTTGAAAAAATCATGAAAGAAAAGAAACCACCTTTGATACCACTTTGTGATGACCTGGACATGGATTCAACTTAACGGTGCCCCGATCCTGGTGGGCCAAATGGCCTCAAGTGCATCTTCCTGAATACTAGAGGCTATAGAATAGTACCGAATGACTAGGGTGTGTACAATGGAATATAATGCCCTCATTAGTAGAGTGTAGCTCAATGGGAGAGATATAAATGAATAGTATACAATGGAAAAAATATAAGTAAAAAACAGAGGCAATATAACTAAATTGTGGATGTAAACTAATGCAATACATTAAAAAGAATAATAAAAACTATGTCAACTAGAAAATAGATGATGTAATGTCATTTCACTAGAAAACTAGAAAGCATGGATACAAGATAATAAGCATAACATGTTCCACATGGTAAAAGAAAACAAAGTCTACTCTAAGAATCTCGAGGTCCAACTCAGTTAGCTGCTATCAAGCTCCATCCTATTAGCACACAATCAAGTATTGGAAGCTTCATGCTTCACTTTTTCAATACCTGCAACCATGTAATCATCTCTGAGTACAAAACAGCACCCAAAGAGAGTGTGAGATAAATCTTAATAGGCCACCACTAATGGTTTATATAACATCTGGCCCATGTAATGGAATATAGTAGTGTGAAGACATATATATAATGTTAAGAAATCAGTACAAAATAAATAAATAACCAAGTATCTACTTCAACCGTCAGCTAGGGTATGAACATGTAAGAAGTTCATTAAATAATCAATTACCATTTAATGTTAATCAGTCACATGAGGCATAGCCAACACTGACAATACCTCGTAATCGTATATGTAGTGAAGGTCCCAAGACGTAACAAGGAAACCAAACAATGATATCCTTTGAGGGAGTTCTAGGGTAAAAACCAAGGAAACGTAAACTCATAGAAATCTAACCCCATAGTATCTAAGTCTAGATAAGGAGTAAGAGTGTAACCCAAGGACCGTAATCCAAGGAATTCCACAATATGTCACCTACCGTGTCCAAGGTGATCGACCAAGGTAACCCGGGGCCAAGCAATGATAGGGCCCTATGGGATTTCACCACGACACCTACTAGTCAACGCTATATCCAAGGAGTATATTTGAGGTATCTTGTAATATATAATGGGACCTAATGGTAGTATACCAGGAATCCAAGGAATAGACAAGAACCATATGCTAGGTGGGTATCATCCTAAGAAAACTATATCCTTGAATTAGAATGGGGTTCCTGAGACCAAAGGTATCGTCCGCTCAGAATCGAAGGTGAGATCAAGTCAGTCCATTTCAATTTGATGTTGGAATCATGTAATAATTCATTTGGTTCATGTCTTGGGTTCCATTAGTTAGGATAGGTCAGGTAGAGTATAAAACATTTATTTATTGGTCTAAGCCTTGTCTTCCAATAGTGTGGATAGGCCATGTAGTGTTGCAACCACTTAATCAAGTCTTAGTTGGCCATTGAGGCATATTCAATTATTGAGTTTCACTCAGCTACCATCCATTAACATGGAAAGGGGTTCTACATACATGTATCCTTTATTAAGTTTCTTTAAATAAGGCCTTGATATATACTTATTATACTTTCCATTTTGCATTTCACATTTCACTTTAAATAACCATTTTGAAGCACTTATATACCTTAAGTGAGTCAAGTGGTGAGCATTCATGGTACAAGCCATTAATAAATTTTCATTAATAAAAATCCATTTATGATAAGAAGACGTACTTTTGGAAGGTCAAGTATAGGAACACCTGAACGGTGGCTCAAACATGTCAAAACACTAAAAACCAAATTAAGGAAAAACCTTTGACATGAAGTAGATTGAGTTGTGGTTGAAACAACTGACAAATAATCACATATTTCTAAAGAGAATAACCATATGAGTATAACAAGTATAATCATGGCATGATAATTTAAGAAATGGTTTCCAAAGAAATTGGTGGGACCCACCCGAAGATTAAAAAAAATGAAGAACTTTAGGGTTTAATTAGAGACCACCCATCTTAAGGTTGAACGAGGCTTCTCCTCCGGTATCGGCCCTTGATTTGCCTCGGATCGGATTAGATCTAAGAAAAGGTGAAAAATTCTTAGGTGGAGATATCTAGTTTAAGAGTTAAAGAGAAGAAGACTGGCTAAAGGGAACTCGAGTACTTACCATTGCACATCTAACGTGATGAATGAAAGCTTAATAAGAAGCCAGACAAAGGAGATCTCTTGATTACAAGCATGGATCTTCAAAAAACCAAAAATTGAGAGAGAAGTTGGTCAATCCTACATAAAATCGGATTAGGGAGGAAGGAGAAGTATTAATAGATCATTAAGGGAGTTTTGGACATTTTACTCATGTTTTTATCCTACGCACGGTTTGTCAAACCGTGCGGAAACTGTGCGAGGTTGTTCTGCCCAAACCTATGAAAATGGGCGTTTTCCTGGTTGGGCTGCATAGTTGTGCCCAATCAATGCGAGGTTCCACCATTCAGAAACAAACACAATCCACATCGTTAGGTAAATCATGTGCTAACTATGTGCAAACCATCTGATGTGGCCTGTTTTCCCAAAAATATGTGTTTTAAGCTCCAAACAAGCCAAGAACACCCTCATAACCTTTTCTTACTCATTAAAAATCTATATTAGGTCCAAAGTAAATATTTAGACTGAAAATTAGAGGATCTATACCTAAGTGAAAAACCATGTTCTTACTGTCTCCCCCCCCCCCTTAAAAGAACACCCCCCGAGTTCTCCTTCTAAGGGTAATGTGAAACTGTACGAGAACAACTCCAGTCACTGATCACATACATCCGCTTCCCTCCCCCATGCCTCATCCAGTACTTAGTCGTGCAGCCACAACACTCGTATGAGAGGGACAAACATTCCTTGAAGAACCTTCATGCTTCAGTCAATGATGTGCAATGGATAATCCTCAAACATAGCCTCATCATATAACTTAACTTACTCCAGATAAAAGGTACAAGATGGATCATCATGATATTAGAGAAGCTGTGAGACATGAAAGATGTCATGCATGGCATGGTACCTCAGAGGTAGTAGCAACTGATAAGCTAATGACCTGTCTCTCTCTAGAATCTCGAATGGTTTGACGAAACAAGGCAATAACTTACCCTTATTATGTAACCGTCTATGCCCAAGCCTAGATGATACCCAAAAAAAAACATGATCCCCCACCTCAAACTCAAGAGGCCATCGATGGTGATCAGATGAAGATTTCTATCTAGACTAAGCAGTAGTCACATGCTTCCTAATTGGTTGGACCTATTCTGAATTCACCTGAATGAGATGGGGACCTAGTAGGGCTACCTCACATGCCTCTAGCCAACACAAGGCTAAATGTCATGGCCTACCACATATGGCCCCAAAAGGAGCCATCTGAATCATCTCCTGTAAACTATTATTATAGGAAAAATTGATGAGAGGGATATGCTTCTCCCATGAACCACCAAAATCAAGGATTCATGATCAATACATATCCTCCAAAACCTGTATTTTCTCTTCCGATTTTCCATCAGTCCGAGGGTGAAAAGATGTGCTTAGAAGCACCTGAGTTCCCATAGATTTCTATAAACCCTACCAGAACCATGAAGTGAAACAAGCATCCCTATCTGAAATGATAGTACATGGAACTCCATGTAGTCATATGATCTAATAGACATACAGTCTTCCCAGATCATCAATAGAGAGAGTCTCCTAGATAGGAATTAAGTGGGACAATTCCGTTAGTCGGTCAATGAATACCCAGATAACATCACTACCCCTTGGTGACCTAGGTAAGCCGACTATGAAATACATAGCAACATATTCCCATTACTAATATGGGACGAGAAGTGGCTGTAACAAGCCTGAAGGTATCTAGTTCTCTGCCTTCGCCTACTAACCGGTGGAACACCTAGAGATGAAGCCGGAAATCTGATGTTTCATTCCTGGCAACCAATACTGGCATCGCATATCTCGATACATCTTCAGGGTGTCTGGATGAACTTCCCACTGGAAAGAATGAGGATCTTTCATCGACTCCTCTATCACATCTATAGGAACCTAGATACATCCACGTAAACATATAATTTCATCCCTATCCATAGACTAATCTGGAGGTGGGTTATCTCCTGATATACTCTCATGAAGAACCAAACTTTCAGGATCTGAAAACCACCTACTCTTCACCTTATCAAGGAGGGAAGAGGTAACTGTCAGGGATGAGAGGTAATACTACTCATGACTATCATTAAACTCTAGATAAGGCTTAGAAAAGAGTACCATTAACTTCTATTCAACACTAGCTTTGTGTATGGCCTACATTTGAGTTTTCTAAATGAGGGAATCTGCACCCACATTGCCTTTTCCCATTGTATAAGCAAGATCAAAATCGAAGTATTGAAGATATTTGACCCATATTCACTATCGGAGGTTCAATTAACACTGAGAAAAGATATACTTGAGGCTCTTGTGATCCGTATACACCACAAAGGGCTCACCTAAGAGATAATGTCTCCAACAATGTAAGGCATGGAAAACTACTACTAGCTCGGGGTCATGTGTTGGGTAGTTTCTCTCGTGAGGCCTCAACTGTTGAGATCCGTACACAATGACTTTGTCTTCCTATATGATCATTGATCTTAGGCCAATCCTTGATGCATCTCATAAGACGATATAACCTTTACCAGGTTCCAGAAGAATGAGAATAGTTGCAGAGAAAAAACTTCCTTTTAGCTCTTGAATGGCTTTCTCACATGCTTCTAGCCATAGGAACTTAACACCCTTCTTTGTAAGTGTTAAGCCCCGACCCTAGTTACCCATAGTTAGTGCATTATTACATAACATTGGCATGTTCACAAAATATCATGTCTCGAAAGACCGATTAGTTTAGTAACCTTGGAAATACTATACACATTCATAAGATTTACATTACATTATAAAATGAAAAACTACAACAACATAGTCTCCATAGGCCACACTCATATCCCATAGGATACCCCTGTAGTCCAATCATAATATACTTCTTCGCATTATGGGAAAAATAAAACATAGAAAGGGGTGAGCTCAGATGCTTAGTAAGGATAATAATATAGCAGAAACTTTCATAAATATGTATAAACATTTAAGGCAATGTAAGACTAGAAAAAAATCCATTTAAACTTGAACATCCGAATAATATGGAAAAGGTAAAATCAAATAATTCCATTTAATTATTCATATGGATATTCTACTAGTCGAATAATCACATTCAATTTCAATAGCCACTTTCATAATGATGGAATGCATAATGCTAGACTTCATAACCCCAAAGTCAAGGCCTTGTGCCAAGAATAAAAATAATATTTTTTCAATGCCTTCTGGAAAGACACTAGTTTGTCTCATGAGACCTACTAATGCATCGAGGATATATAGCGGGCTCCACCTGTCACCTATTAAGTCCAATGCATTTCTCATATGAAAAGGTTCAAACATAACATAAACATTCGTATTAAAACTAGCATATGATATGTCAATACTTTCTCCATAAACCATGAATGGTGTGAATATAACTCATCCATAGTCAAACATATCTCAAAACCCTCAATACAATATAGATGTTTTTTATCATAATAAATAAACTTCAATTAATCATAAAGTCCATCATACAATGTTGACATAGATGAAATCAAAATACTTTTAGGGAAATATCTATTTCTCTTTTGAAATCATATAATAGTCATATAATTATAAAAGAAAACATTTATTTTGAAAATATTATTATAATATTTTAAGGGAACATTCTGTGATGTTATAATTGAAAAAATAGCCTCACCCTCCATATAAGTTAGAAAAACATTCTTAGCTTAATTTTGTCGAAAAGGTCATAAGGTACCTTGTTTGGAAAATGACTAAAAGATTCCTTTCAAAACATTTTATAAAATGTCAAAAAAGGGTATAAATGACTTTAACCCATAGTTCAGTAGATATTAAAAATGTTTTGAAATACATTTTTAAGAAACATTGATGTGTATGATAAAGAGGTCCTAGTAAATACTTAGGTAAAAACAACCTCGAATAATAAAGAGATTGTGAAATTAACCCTTACATTGTACTTTTCCTTGGTCGAGGGCAGGTTAACCTCCTGTATAATAGTTAAATCATGGATTTTTAATTTATAAAATAACTATATATATGAATATGATATCATATATCATCTTTTAATATTTCTTTGCTAATGATATTTCAGTAGTATCATCGTTTCGGGTGTTAACTGATTCGTTTTATTTTATATGCTTTGTTACATAAGTAATGTTTTTTTGGGATAGGATATATTTTATTAATATTTATAATGGTATTAAGTATTTAAAAACTATTTTTAATCATGAAATTAAAATTATTCTTGAATGGATACAATGGGGGAATGAATCTCAACGCATTTGTGGAGATGGTAATCCGTATGTACGCACGAGTGATAATATCCTTCTTTTGATATTAAAATCATATATAATTGGATGGTATATCATATATACACAATCATTATTATATTATATTTATTATTTACATCATTTATGCTCATTATAACCATCCAAATGATGAAGTGTTTGAATAAAAAACTACACCACGACGTGGAGACGGTAATCTATACGTACGCACGTATGGTGACTTTGTCATTTTCAGGTTGGATAGAATAATGAATATGGTAATACCATTTTTATAATAACATGAAAGTATATATAAGATAATGGATTTATTATTCTATAATGTAAACAACAAAGAAAGTGTAAGTGTAAGAAGAAAAGAACTTGAATGAGGTGATGAAATATTTACCTCTTCTTCAGGTTCATCCTTTTGATTTGATCAAAATGGCTACTTAGGTTAGATTTATGAGAAAAGGAAGGACTCTAGGATTAAGGAAGGATAGTTGAGAGGATATTTAGGTAGGTTTTGGCCGAGATAAATGGATTTGAAGGTGTGAATTTGAGATAAGGTGAAGTTCCCTTTTATAAAAGGGGCGAGGGGAACCTTAGGAAAAGATTGAAATACTATTTTATAATAAACTAATTTTTGGTTTCTAATGGATCCAAAATGAATTATTTAAAGTATAAGGTGGGGATGGTTCTAAAACCTCTCAACCAATAGTTTTTGGAATGTTTTTGGTCACTATATTAACCATATCTTTTATATATAACTCTTAGTTAAATAGTTTGACATTTACCATGTCTCTTTGTATTTTTATATTATATGGTTAATAAACATACTATAAACTTCCAAGAGAACACCAAATGGTTCATTAATGATTCAACTATAATTATATAAGCCTTTTTTCTGAACCTTATATTTTTAGGATTATTATGTCAACCAATAATATTGTAATTTTTTTAAAAACTCATTTATGTCAATTTTGACATTATTTAACAATTGATTTTTGTTAAAGTCCTAAAAAATTTATTACTTATAAATATAAAAATTTAATTAACTCTATCATGTCCTATTGACGTATAAAAATAATTTAATTAATTAAAAGACTCAAATTAGATTTATTTGGATATTTATAATATCAATTATTTCAATCTTTCGTTAATATGGTAATTACTGCATCATCATTTTTTCATAAATAAATATAAATATGTAAGGTCTGAAAATTATAAATAAAATACCATTATGTAGGAAATAGTATTATAATTCTAATGAATATTTATAGTCTAATTTATATTGTGTGTAACCCTATATTAAAAATGGTTTAGTTATTAAACTTTGAATTTAACTCTTTTAACTCTTCTTTAAATAAAATAATAATAAATGTCCTAATCTAATCCAAGTGGACCGAAGAGGTTAATATTTTCTTAATAAGGTTGTTTTTGGAAAATTATACTTATCCAAAATAATTAGGACATGTTTTAGGGTAATAATAATATCTTTTTTACCCTTAATTACCCTATTTACTTTTAATAGTGGTAAATAAAAGTAAAAAGTTACTAATCACCAAAAATTATTTTTTAATCTTGTTGAAACACATTTTAATTACTTATATCAACCACATATCTTGGATTTTTTAAATTCAACTCATACTAGCGGTAAAATTATGTTTTATACAAATTTGGAAATGCTCTTAGGAGGTGGGTAAAAGACGGTAAAACTTTTGATAAAATTTTATAAATCAAAACTCATTATAAAATTACTCCAATGAATTAAATTTAACTTATATAGGTATTATATATCTATTTTGACCTAAAATAAATTTAAATAAAATAAATAAGTATTTAAATAAAAATCCAGCTTTAAACAATAACTAAGTGTTTTTCACTATTCATCAAAAAAATGAAAGTTTTCATAAAAATACCAAAAATTCACCATAAGCTAATTTCGATATTCAAAATCCAAAAGTGACGTTCATTTTGAATGATAAAATTTATAAAATTTCGTAAAGTGGATATTACTATTCATAATAGCTAGTTTGATTGGACGCGATGTGTTAGAATCTCAAAGTTGTGCACAATATAAGCTATTGCATTATTCAAAGGGAAATGTACTGTGGAAGATTGGGGTGTTACATTCTTCCCTCCTTAAAATAATTTCTTCATCAAAATTTCTAGAATATTACGGCATAAAAAGACTTGGGTGGCTCTTCATCAAATGTTCCTCGGGTTCCCACATTTCCTCTTCCATCATATGGTTTCTCCATAGAACTTTTACCAGACGAGTCATCCGGTTTCTCAGTACCTGTTCTCGGGTATCAAGAATTTTGATAGGCTCTTCACAAAAAGACATACCAGGTTCCCTTTCAATTCCCTCATTTGTGAGTACATGCGTTGGGTCAAGCATGCATTTTCTCAACAGTGAAATGTGGAACACATCGTGATCTTTGGAGAGACTTGGAGGCATTTCCAATCGGTAAGCTACATCCCCAATTCTTTCTAGTGTTTCGAAACGTCATTTGTACATTGGAATTAGTTTACACTTCTTACTAAATTGTATAAATCCCTTGCATAGAGATACTTCAAGAAAACATTATCTCCTACGTAAAATTCCAAATCCTTCCTTTGGTTATCAGCATAGATCTTTTCCTACTTTGTGCTGTTTTGATGTGGGTTTGGATAACCTTCACATTTTCCATCACTTCCTCAATTTGTTCTGGGACTATGAGTTTTCTTTCACCAATATCATCCCAACTAGTTGGTGCGTGACATCTCTTGCCATATAACGCTTCATATGGTGCCATCTGAATACTTGAATGGAAGCTATTGTTATAGGAAAATTCTACATGAGGTAAATATTGATCCCACATACCTTGAAAGTCAAGTGACAAAGATCTCAACATGTATTCTAAGGTTTTAATTGTCCATTCTGATTTTCCATCAGTTTGAGGGTGGTAGGCAGTGCTCAAACAAAGTTCAGTATCTAGGGCTTTCTGATGAATTTTCCAGAATATTGATTTAAAATAGGGATCATGATCAGAAACAGTCGATAGGGGTACACCATGGAGTATCACAAATTCATTAAAATATATTCTTGCTAAGCATTCAAGTGGTAAATCTTCTCTTATAGCATGAAAATGTGCTGACTTGGTAAGACGATCAACAAGGACCCATATTGCATCATTCCTTATAGGTGTCTTTTCTATCCCCTTGACAAAGTCCATTGTAATATTATCCCATTTCCTCTCACGTATGAGAAGAGGTTGTATAACTCCTCAATGTTGTTGCCTTCCAAATTTCGTTTATTCGCAAACCATACATCGTGACACAAAATCAGCAATCTCCCTCTTCATATTGTCCCACAAAAAATGTTCCTTCAAATCAATATACATCTTAGTGCTACCATTGTGTATAGAGAAATTGGAGCTATGAGAATCAACAATTATCTTGTACAAAACTCCATGATCCTTTCTGATTAAAGCATCTGCCACCTTATTAGTCTTCCCCGGGTGGTAGTGTATTGTGAAATCATAATCCTTGAGTAGTTCAAGCCATCTTCTTTGCCTCATGTTGAGTTCTTTCTATGTGAAAATAATCTTCAAAATCTTGTTATCAGTATATATCTCACATTTTTCACCATAGAGATAATGTCTCCATATCTTCAAATAAAATTTTACAGTTGATAACTCAAGATCATTAGTATGATTGTTTTGCTCATGGATTTTTAGCTGTCGTGATACATATGTAATAACTCTATCATTCTTCATAAGGAAACAACCAAGTCCTTTCTTTGAAGGATCACTATAAATGAAAAACTCATAATTCCACGATGGAAGAGTCAATATAAGATAATTTACTAATCTTCTCTTCAATTGTTCAAAACATTCTTCACAGTCATTGGTACAAACAAATTTAACCCCTTTATGTGGGATATTTTTTAATGGGTTAGCCAACCAGGAAAAAGTCTAGACGAAACATCGATAATAACCTGCTAAACCAATAAAACTATGTACCTCAGTTATACTCATTGGTACTAGCCATTCTTGGATTGCCTTGGTCTTTTAAGGATCAACTAAGATTCCATACTTAGAGACAATATGTCCCAGAAAACAAATCTCTTGAAGACATGATTCACACTTGCTAAATTTCCCATATAATTCATTTCTTCGAGGAGTCTTTAGATTAATGCATAAGTGATTTTCATGATCTTAATAGATTTTAGAGTATACCAAGATATCAAGAATAAATACCACCACAATGTAATGAAGATATTCCTTGAAAACTCTATTAATTAGATCCATGCAAACAGAGGGTGCATTAGTTAATCCAAAAGGCATTACTGTAAACTCATAATGGTCGTACCTATTTAGAAATGATGTTTTCAGAATATATTCCTTTTTCAAACACAACTGATGATATCCAGATCGAAGGTCAATCTGTGAAAAATATTGAGCTCCATGAAGTTGGTCTAATAAATCATCAATGTGAGGTAGGGGACACTTGTTCTTTATTGCTACAACATTGATCTCCCTATAGTCAATGCACAACCTCATAGCTCCATCTTTCTTCTTAACAAATAGAACAGGGGCTCCCCATAGAGAAACACTAGGGAGAATAAATCCCTTATTACTCAATTCCTCTAGTTGTTTCCTTAGTTCAACTAATTCCACAATGACCATTCTATAAGGGGCCTTCGATAAGGGCCTTGAACCAGGAATTAAATCAATGGAAAACTCAATTTCTCATTATGGTGGTGGTCCAGGTAAATATTCTGGAAACACATCAACATATTCTTGCACAATAGGTATGTCCTCTATTTGAACATTCCTTTCCTCACCCACAGTGATTAAATTCTCTCCCTTCCCAATAATTGAATTTAGTTGAGCTAGTGGGGGTGGATCTAGATAAGAATTAGGTGGTGAAATTTATACTCTAAAGATAAGGTACTCCTTATCATCATTGAGAATTATAACCTCATAATTCTTAGAATAAATTTTTGCATCATGGTCTGAAATTAAATCCATACCAAGGATTATATCAAATTTAATCATGGGTATAACAATGAGATCAGTAGATAAATAACATTTATATGCCCTAATGGGAACTAATTCACAAAAACTTGTTCCAATGATACTTCCCTTAGGTGTTTTGACTGAAAACTCACTTGTTAAGTCAAATTGAAAATATCTAATTTTCTTTGCAAACTGGGAAGATATGAAACAATGCGATGATCCAGAATCAAATAATTCATTTTCTAGACTTGAGGAAACCATTAAATTACCTGCTTCCATGTCTTTCGGAGATTCAACCTCAGTAGTAGTGATAGCATAAGATTGGCCTTGATCCCTTGAACATTTATAAGGTAAGATTCCTTGGCACTTAGGACATTAAGTTTCATGATTCCCCTTTCTCTAAAATTGTAACATTCAAAATTGACATCCCCTTTCTTCCCCTTACAATCATGAGCTTGGTGGCCTTTTTCAACACACTTGTAACAGACTCCCATTCCCTTTAGGCAAGTACCAGGGTGTTTCTTCCCACATTTACTACAGGATGGATATTCAAATTTTCACTTCTTCCCCTTATTTCCATTTCTAGAGTGTTCAGCAGATGTCTTCTTCTCTTACTTTTCTTTAAAGTCATAAGAATTAGAGAATTCCTTTTCTATCTTGATAGCACATGAGACAATATCTTTGTATGATATTAAGGATAGTGAGACTAATACTCGCTGGATAAATGGTTTTAACCCATAAAATAATTGATAAATCTTACTCCTTGGGTTACATATATAATCTGTTGCATGCCTCGCTAACCTTGTAAAGTTAGCCTCATACTTTGCGACATTCTCAGCCTTTTTTTCCTAAGACATAAAATTGCCTTTCCATATCCGCTCAATGGTCATGAAGAAAGTATTTTTCTATGAAAATATCTTTAAACTCCCTCCATTCCATATTTTATAATTCATAATCATCCTTTGTGTTTTGAATCAATGACCACTATTGAAATGCACCTTTCGTGAGGCGCTAAACTGCTATGACAACTTTTTCCCTTTCACTAATCCCCAAAGCATGAAATATTTTCTCTAAGGAATTTATCCATTGATCAGATACTAATGTATTTTTACTCCCATTGAATGTTGGTGGTTTTTACCTCATGAAGCGGTCTAACATTGATCCTCCAAATTTTCGATCAGGGTGCTCCATATGGGTAAGGTTATTATTCATAACCTAAGTGAGTTATCCTAGTATGGTGACAAGATGATCATAACTAGTTGCTTCACGAGCTCCACTATAATTATATTGAGTAGGAGGGAAATCCCTATATGGATTATGTTCATTGAAATGGTTTTCATTCCTTCCACTAGGCTCCATTTCTAAACAATGGCATGCACTAGATTAGTTTATGAATCAGAATACATAGTTCCAAAATTGTAAAACAGTTAACATAAATTGAATAGTTTATGGATATAATCCATAATCATAAAAATGTTTTCTTTGAGGAATTATATAATCATAAACCCTTCATAATGGTTTGTAAAGAAAATGAGAATTATCTTAAGCATATCCCCTGGGAGTGTCGTAACCAAGAGTTCAGCAAGGCCCCTTGTCGTGCACTAGTTCCCATTCGAGTCTAGCTTAAAGCTGTGTTTTCGGGTTTTACCCTTATGTAAATCTGTTCCCAAGCCGCCTCTACCTGTTCGTATATAGATAGCGATTTATTGCATAGAAAAATCACAAAATCTCCACAAAACCAAAATTCTAGGAAGTTCTTATGTACTAATCCTCAAAGTCTATCTTAGTATAATGTGATCTAATCAGGTTTTTTTCTAAATCTAGCTTCCATGGTTTGTACTAAACATTCTCTGATACCAACTATAATGCCTCGAAACTAGTTACCCAGAGTTGGTGCATTATTACATAACATAGGCATGATCACAAAAGATCAGGTCTTGAAAGATCGATTAGTTTAGTAGCCTTGGATATACTAGATACATTAATAAGTTTTACATTACATTATAAATTGAAAAACTAAAACAACATAGTCTCCATAGGCCACAATCATATCCCATAGACTATCCCTACAGGTTAGTCATAATATACTTCTTTGCATCCTAGGAAAAATAAAACATAGAAATGGGTGAGCTCAGATGCTCAGTAATGATAACAATATAGAAAAAACATTCATAAATAAGCATAAACATTTAAGGCAATGTAAGACTAGAAAAAATGCCTTTTAAACTTGAACTTCAGAATAATATGGAAATGATAAAATCAAATAATGCCATTTACATATTCACATGGATATTCTACTAGTCGAATAATCACATTCAATATCAATAGTCACTTTTGTAATGATGGAATGCATAATGACAGACTTCATAACCACATAGTCAAGGCCTTGTGCCTAGACATCAAATAAGATTTTGTCAAGGCCTTGAACCAACACACTAGTATGTCTCAAGAGACCTATCGATGCATCGAGGAGATAAAGTGGGCTCCACCCATCACTTACTAAGTCCAATTCATTCCTCATATGATAAGGTTCAGACATAACATAAACAATCGTATTAAAACTAGCGTACGAAATGTCAATAATTTCTCCATAAACCAGGAATGGTGTTAAAATAACACATCCATAGTCAAACATATCACAAAACCTTCAATATAATATGGAATTATTGTATCATAATAAATCAATTTCAATTAAGTTTAAAATCCATCAAAGGATGCTGACATAGATGAAATCAAATTTTTTTTAGAGAAATATCTCTTTCTTTTTTGAAATCATTTAAAAGTCATATAATTATAAAATAAAACGTTTATTTTGAAAATATTATTATAATATTTTAAGGGAAGCTTCAACGATGTTCTAACAGTAAAAAATATCCGCACCCTCCTTATAAGTTAAAAAAACATTCTTACCTTAATTTTTTCGAAAAGGTTAGAGGGTACCTTGTTTGGAAAACAACAGAAAGATTCCTTTCAAACAATTTTATAAAAAGTCAAAAAAAGTCTAAATGAATTTAACCCATAGTCTAGTAAATAGTAAAAATGTTTTGGAATACATTTTTAAGAAACACGGATGTGGATGATAAAGAGGTCCTAGTAGATACTTACGTAAAAACAACCCCGAATAATAAAGAGATTGTCAAATTAACCCTTACCTGGTACTTTTCCTTGGCCAAGGGTATGCTAACCTCCTATATAATAGTTATATCATTGTTATTAAATTATAGAAGAACTATATACCTAAATATGATATAATATATGATCTTTTAATATTTATTTTTTAATGATATTTCAGTAGTATCATAATTTCAGGTGTTAACTGATTCGTTTTCCTTTAGAGGCTTTGTTATGTAAGTAATGTTTGTTATGGATAGGATGCATCTTATTCATATTAAGAATGATATTATCTCTTTAAACATTATTTTTGTTGGGAAAAAATACCTCAAGGTATCATTGCTGTATTTTTGGGTTGATTGTGTTTGTTGACAAATCAGGTTTCCATGGAGAATTGTCGAGTTCCATAGAATTTGTTGACAATCCATGTTGACAAAGAATGATGAAAAAGGAACGGACGATCTGAAGGTAGTACAAAAGAGTAGTACAAGGTGGCTCCATTTTCTAGTGATTTTCAAATTTTGTTGGTCCAAAATTTGGAGGTTGGTGAGCATCGAAAAAAGTGGATATCCTTGAAGATCTTTTTAAAATATGGAAAAGTCATGAGTTTGACAAAGATAGGCTTCTTGGATTTAATTTCGTGATGATAATAAGAATATTAACGGTGTTTTTCACGATTACATCAAGCTTCATGAACGACAGAGGTTGAAGCACATCGTGACAGTGAAGGGCTTTGTGAGGAAGATTCACGGAGAAGTCGTTAAGGAATCGACGGGATGGTCTGAGATTACTTCAAGCTCCGCGATCGGTAAAATTGCCGCGGTGCTTTACGATTTTGAGAGAATTCCGGAGGAAATTTCTGAGCATTGCGATTGGCGATGACATGACACTGAATTTACGTGGATGGGTCGAGGGTTGGTGGAATTGCCTATAAATAGAGGTCAACCCCCTCGAGTGAAGAAGAGAGAGTATTCGAAGAAAATATTTTGCTCTCGAGTCGTGAAGGTTGCTCACAAAGGTAGTGTTCTTTGTGAAAGAGTGGTGATTCACGGTGGCTAATATAGATCTGCGAAAGGAAGTGCGCTTCGCAAGGCTACGTGCTCTAAGGAGTGTGCTTTGTGAAGAGGCAAGAGCTCCGGGATGTCCTAAGCATTATGGAGGCTTGAGCTTCGTGAGAGTTCTTCGTGAAAAGGTAGGAGCTTCGCGAAGGCTTGTTTGAGCTTCACAAAATTGGGAGCCTCGCAAAGTAGGGTGCTTTGCGAAGGTATTTTCAAAGGTTGTTGCCTAGTATTCAGAGGCAAATGGGTATTCATCAGTGGATAAAAGTTGGACTTTAACAGAGCATCTATCAACAGTTTAGGATTCATGAATTTATGCAAATGAAGAGACCTACAGGTCTATAAATTGTGAGTGGATCCTTTCCAAGTGCAGTGAGCAAAGGAAGAGGAAGAAGGTAATACTCTCCACCGACAGTGATCCAAAGAGAGAGAAACAGGGAGTGACCCTTGGGAAAGCAGTGAGCTGACCCTAAACATTGTAAAGACAGTGAGAATGGGCATAGAAGTGATCTAGCCCAAAAATTATTGGTAGTGAGCCTTAGTGGATTTGGTACAACAACACATCATCATTGTATACTCCTTGGACGTAACTCATTGAGGGTGAACCAAGTAAAAATCTCTGTTTCTTCCTGCCTGCTTCCCTGCATTACATTCAAAGCATCATCATCAGATAAAGAAGAAAAGAAGTTGTCATAATAAACACACATGTGAAAACAAAGTGATCCTTGTAATAAAGAGCTCAAGATCTAGTGGGTCAGGAAGAATTTAGAAAAGAATATCCATACCCTGATTCACCCCCCCCCCTCTCAGGGTATATAGGCCCTTATTGGTCCTAAAGATTGGTATGAGAGCACAAGTTTCTTTTATCACATTTTTTTGATCTAACTTTGGTTAGTCTATTTGTGTGGTTGAAGATTTAGTCTGCTCATATCTTAGTAAAACTTGGAAAAGGGAAGATCTTCAAAAATAAGCAGAAGTCTGATGAAATTACCCACTTTGGAAGTGTCAATGGAAGGAATGTGATTCAGTAAAAGGAATCATGATGTGAAAAGAAGAATGGTTTGGATGAATCATACTATGAAAATACTTTCTCATTCAATGATGCTGATGTAATGAGTGAAGAACTTGATATTCCAAGTGACGTTGGAACAACTGATGATGAAAAAATTCCATGAAGTCGAAAAGCGGAAGTTTTCCACAAGGCAAAAGAATTGGATCAAAAATTCAATGATGAAATTAAATCTACAGATATTCTGATCCAAACACTAGAAACTGATATCATTAATCTAAGAGATTTGAATAAAAGGCCTATTGATGTAGCTACTGATCTGACGGAGATGAATGATTCTCAAGATGAAGAATTGCGAAAGAGATCTTTAGAGGTAGAAAAATCAAAAGCTTGTGTGAAGGGGAAGTATCTGAACTCAGACGAGATTCCAAATTTGAAATCTAAAAATTATGATCTTGCTACATGGCTTTCTATACTAGTTCAAAAGAATCAAAGGTTGCAACAAGATAATGCATGTTGTTCTGATTCTGTTTCTCAAGAAAAATTTAAAGTAAAGGAGGAAAGTGAAATGGTAAAAAGGCTCACACGAGAACTAGAAGATGAGATGAGTTGTGGAAGGAATCTCAGAAGAGAACTCAATTCCCAACGTGAATCAAGTGATATGAAGATTGAGAAGTTGGAAGAAGAGCTAGAATTAGTAAAGAAGGAAGTGGAGAAATCCAATTCTAGAGGAATGCCTAAAATTATGGATGCCTTTCATTTACTATTTGACTATCCTTCAGCAGGTGATGATGAAACGAAATGCAAATTTTCTATTTCTGAAAAGAGGGAAGAACAAATTTTCTCAGCTCAAAGACCTTACAGTTTGGGAAAATCTATTTTTGGATTTGATGAATCACCTCCCATGCATGATAGAAAGAGAGAAATGAACAGTTCCAAATTTGGAGAAAATCCTCTAGGTGCTGGAGATAGGCTTTAGAGGATAGTTACAAGAAGTAGTGAAGACATGTGATATTTCTGAGGGATTCATGGCCACACATCAAGATTATGTTTAGAGGTTCTAGAATACATTTCAGGATATGAAAATAGAATCTTTGATATATCTGAGAATAAGAAGAAGTGTCATGAGAAATCAAAGAGAAGATCCTCTAAGAGGAAATCATTCATTAGATCCTATTACTGTGGAAGAATGGGACACACCATGAATATGTGTCAGGAAGCTTAGGAGATCAATGTCAGAGGAAGAACTCAAGGTGCATCAATATCTCATTTGAGAGATGATGAAATGAGGTATACCTTTAATGGAAGATGTTTCATATGTTCTTATCATGGGAATTTGGCAAGATATTGCAACAAGAAGAATGCGGGAAAGGAAAAGGAGTCCAGAAAGGGATTCTTGAATCCAGTGATGTATGAAGAGAAATATTACATTGGGAGACAAAGTGGTTAGTTGGAGAATATGCTTAGAGCCTTAGGGAAATAACATGAAGTTTAATGAATGTTGTATCAGTCACACTCACAACCGCCCTCTAATAAAAACATGAATAAATCTGGAAGAAAAAGGGAGGAAATGCTCCAGCTGCAAGTAAGAAGAATGCAGGTTCAGTGGAGGACTCACCACTGGTGAAAAATAGTGTGGTGACTCAGAAATATGATAAATTAAATATGAACAAAGAATTTATTGAAAATTTTCATGTCATGTTCCACAATGAGAAGTTTAAGAAAGAGAAAGATCCTTGAAATGGTGGAATAAGAAAGGGAATATGAAAAGTAAAAAGATTCATACTCAGAGAAGGAATCAGTGGAAGTGTCATTTTGTTGGAACATCAAAGAAGGAAATGTCTACCAGTGGGTCTAAACCTCACAGTGTGAGGAAAGCCAAGCCTACTAAATCTACTTATCAGAAAAAGGCTCCGAATGTGGGTAATGAATGCTTAGTCATATGGCCATAATAGTTGAAGTTGGCTAGGCAGCTAGAAGAAGCATGGATAGAGTGTGATGCTCTACAAGAAAGAATCAAAGGGTTGACCCATCAAGATCAACGAAAATCCTCTTCTTGAGGATTCCAGAAGAACCCATCTCCATATGTATAAATGTTGTTAACTGATGATTCAAGTGTTTCAGGTTTTAGGGAGATAATATCTAAGGGGAATTGGCATCTAAAGATGGAACGTGAAGAAGTGATATTCTACAAGGTTTCAATGGCCACAAATCAGGTACCAAAGTTGAAGAAGAAAAGGAGAAACATAGCAGAATAAGAAGTGATTTTTTATTAACTTTATCTATTGTTTCCTACACTGAGTTCCAACTCAGAAGGCTTAGATATTTCATTAATGGATCAATGCTGAGTGGCAGATTGGTATAAATGATGTAGGTGGAGAAGAATGGTTATGAGTCTAAAGAGTGGGCCTAACCCTAGTAAGTGTTTCATAACATAGGGGGAGCATTCAATGAACCAATCATATTCAAGGTCCATCAATGCAATAATTGTATGAATTGGATCAGGTGTTTTCTGTCAAGGGAAGAAATATTACGGGAGAATCAACAATAATCAAGCATTTCATGCTAATCTATTTTGTTCTAACAATATTGTATCAGCTGATTGTTTTCAGGATACCAAGAAGCTGTGAGAGAATGTCAACCCTATTTCCACAAGAAGCTCAGAAAATCATCTGATAGAAGTGCTGCCACTAAACAATTAAATAGTGAGAAATTTCCAGATAAATGTGATGAGGTGGAAAGCAACAAAGGGGGAGAAGAAGTGGATTATTGTGATTCAGAAAAGAATGAAACATGGGAGATTATTTTGAGGCCATCAGATAAAAATTTCATCAGGAATAAATGGGTCTATTGCAACAAGATCATGATATTTCACAACGATTCGAAATAAAGAACAACTAGTGTGCAAGGGATACTCCCAGATAGAGGGAATAGATGTTGACGAGACATTTTCACCCATTGCGAGGCTATTGACAATCAGATTATTTATAGCCATAGCAGTGCAACAGATGTTCAATGTATTCCAGATGGATGTCAAATATTCATTCTTTAATGGGGTTTTGGAGGAGGATGTGTATATTGAGCAGCCAGATGGTTTTCTTATTCATGAGGCTGAGAACAAGGTTTGGAGACTGAATAAGGCATTGTATGGGATGAAACAAGCACCAAGTGGATGGTACTCAAGGCTTGATCAGTACTTGAAGAATATTGGTTTCCAGAATGGGGGAGTTGATTACAATCTCTATTTCAACAACAACAGTAATGAAAGGATGATGGTCTTGTTTTATGTCGATGACATAATTTTTGGCGGATCATAAGAAGATCAGTGTTGATAGTTTTATGAATTCATTAAAAGTGAGTTCAAAATGTCAGTGATTGGAGAGAAAATGTTTTTCCTTGGTCTACAGGTGACACAGGGAAAGAATGGAACATTAATTTTACAATCCAAATATGCCATGGAGGTTTTGAAAAGATTTGGAATGAAAAATACCAAGGAGATGAAGACTTCGATAGCTACCTGGATGAAATTTTCCAATGATAAGGATGGAAAGGCAGTTAAAATCACAAAATACAGGTAAATAATTGGAAGTTTTCTATACTTGATAGGAACAAGGCCTAACATTGTATGTTACACATGCCAAGCAGCGAGATGTCAATGTAACCCCATGGAAAGCCACATGCTTGTAGTGAAAATAATACTACGGTATATTAATGGCATAGTGGACTTCGACTTGATGTATAATGGAAAATATCAGTCATAATTATTGGGATATACTGATTCAGATTGGTCCGGTTCAGCAGATGATAGGAATTCAACGTCATGAGGTGCTTTCTATCTTGGAGGATTGTGTGTTTCTTGGCTAAGCAAGAAGCAAGAATGCATTTCATTGAGCACTGCAGAAGTTGAGTACATTTCTGCCACTCAAGCTTGCACACAATTATTGTGGATGAAACAAAAGCTTGATGATATGGGCGTTGAAGTGAAGTCTCTGATCGGAATCCAGTGTGATAACTCAAGTGGTATAAATCTCAGCAAAACTCTTGTCCATCACTCAAGGAAAAATCACATTAAGATAAAGTATCATTTTATCAAGGAGAAGGTTGAGCAAGGAATTGTGAAGGTGGAGTATGTGCCTACAAAACTACAGGTTGCATACATTCTGACAAAGGCCATAACCAAGGAAGTGTTTGTAAGGCATCGACTAGCTCTCGGAGTTCAATCAACTCCCCTAACTTAAAAGAGTGTGGATGTGGAACGACCCCCCCTCTCCCAAAGGTATTTCTTGTTTTTATATAATGTGCTAATCCATATTCATTACAATGTTTCAGACCACAAATGGGTGACCTTTGGGTTCATTGAAAAAAGTGGAAAAATAGATACTCCTCAAAGGGGAGAAACTGTGGCTAAAACTATGTCTAAGGATGGGAGAAAATGTTTTAGTAAAATACACCAGGAGAATATGACAGGTGGAGTAGTGAGATAGGGGGAGAGCAATGAGATAGAGAGAGAGTATTAAATGTGAAGATGTTAGAAGTGATCTATCAATGATTAGATATCACGATAGCTGAGGATTTTGATAAATGAAATACAATGATGTTGGAATGGTTTTAGATGGTTTCCAGCTATCACCAATTGGTTTCAGTGTGGTTCAACAATTGGTATCAATTTAGCAATTGGTATCAGTTTGGAATCGATAATTAGTGTCTGACATGAAGTGATTCATTTATGAACTTATCATACTACTCTTGTTTCTCACGTCGTGAATTGTTCATGTGGGATTAGAGTACATGTTATGTGAATCCTTCAACGCTATCAGAATTGCAAGAGGTGAATGGTGGTAGTGGCTGGAAGAAGACTCAGTGAGGTATCAACGTGAAGAAAATAATCCTGAGAAGATTTTTGAAGAGTTGTCAACAAACCCAAAGGGGGATATTGTTGGAAAAAATCACTCAAGGTATCATTGCAGTAGTTTTGGGTTGATTTTGTTTGTTGACAAAGCATTCTTCCATGGAGAATTTTCTAGTTCCATAGAAGTTGTTGACAATCCATGTTGACAAAGAATGATGAAAAAGGAACAAATGATATGGAGGCGGTATAAAAGACTAGTACAAGGTGGCGCCGTTTTCCAGTGTTTTCCAAATTTTTGGGGTCCAAAATTTTGGAGGTTGGTGAGCATTGTGAAAAGTGGATATCCTTGAAGATCATATTTAAATATGGAAAAGGCATGAGTTTTGCGAAGATAGGATTCATGGATTGAATTTTGTAAAGACAAGAAGAATGTTGACATTGTTCTTCGCAATTACATCAAGCTTCTCGAACGAATGAGGATGAAGTGCATCGTGGCGGTGAAGGGATTTGTGAGGAATCTTTGTAGTGAAGGTGTTAAGGAATTGATGGGATGCTCCGTGATTACGTCAAGATCCACGATCGGAAAATTTCTGAAGTTCTTCACGATTTTGAGAGAATTCTGTTGGAAATTTCAGAGCATTGCAATTAGCGATGATGTGCCACTGACTTCGCGCGGAAGGGTTGAGGGTCAGTGGAATTCCCTATAAATAGAGGTCGACGCCATCAAGAGAAGAAGAGAGAGTTTTCGAAGAAAATATTTTGATCTCGGTTCACGAAGGTGGTTCGCGAAGGGAGTGTTCTTCATGAAAGAGAGGTGCTTCGCGGTGGCTAATCTAGATCCATGAAAGGAAGTGCGCATTGTAAAGTCGCATGCTCTACGAAGTGTGCTTTGTGAAGAGGTAAGATCTCAGTGATGACCTAAGCATTATGAAGGCTTGAGCTTCGGGAGAGTGCTTCGCGAGAGTGCTTCGCGAAAAGGTAAGAGCTTCGCAAAGGATTGTTTGAGATTCACGAAATTGGGAGCCTCGTGAAGTAGGGTGCTTTGCGAAGGTATTTCCAGAGGTTGTTGCCTAGTATTCAGAGGCAAAGGGGTATTTCTCAGGGGATGAAAGTCGGACTTTAAAAGAGCATCTATCAATAGATGAGGATGCACACATTCATGCAAATGAAGAGACCTACATGTCTATAAACTATGAGTGGATCCTTTCCAAGTGCAGTTAGAAAAGGAAGAGGAATAAGGTAATCCTCTCCACCGACAGTGAACTAAAGAGATAGATAAACAGGGAGTGACCCTTGGGAAAGTAGTGAGCTGACCCTAAACATTGTAAAGGCAGTGAGCCTGGGCATAGAAGTGATATTGCCTGAACATTATTGGCAGTGAGCCTTAGTGGATTTGGTACAGCGGCACATCGCCGTTGTATGCTCCATGGATGTAACCCAGTAAGGGTGAACCAAGTAAAAATCTATGTGTCTGCCTACTTGCTTCCCTACATTACATTCAAAGCATCATCATCAGATAAAGAAGAAAAGAAGTGGTCATAATAAACACACAAGTGCAAACAAAGCGACCCATGTAATAAAGAGGTCATGATCCAGTGGGGCAGGAAGAATTTAGAAAATAATATCCATAACCTAATTCACCCCCCCTCTTAGTGTAGGTAGGCCCTTATTGGTCCTAAAAAAATTTTATCATCAAATGAAAATTAGTTTTGAATGGATATGATGGGGAATGAATCTCATCTCTTTTGTGGAGATGATAATCAATACATACACACGAGCGAAAAAAATCATTCTTTTGATATTAAAATCACATATATTTCGATGTTATACCATATATACAGAACCATTATCATATTATATTTATTATTTACATAATTTTTACTCATTATTATACCAATCCAAATGATGAAGTGTTTGTATAACAAACTACACCGAGACGTGGAGACAGTAATCCGTACGCACACACGTTTGGTGACTTTTTCATTTATAGGATAGATAGAATAATGAATATGGTTGTACCATTTTTATAATAACATAAAATTATATAGAATATATAATATTTATTATTTTAGAATGGAAACAACAATGAAAGAGGAAGTGGAAGAAGAAATGAACTTGAAAGAGGTGATGAAATATTTACCTCTTCTTTGTGTTCTTCCTTTTTGATTTGATCAAAAGGGATTCCTAGGATGGCTTTCTGACTAAAGGAAGGCCTCTATGATGAATATATGATAGTTGGTAGGATACATGTGAAGGGGTTATCTGAGCCAAATTGCTCTGAAGGTGTGAATTTGAGATATGGGGAAGTTCTCTTTTATAAGAGGGGTGAGGCGTACCTTAGGAAAAGATTGCCATATTATTTTATAATAAAATTATTTTATGTTTCTAATGGCTCCAAAATGAATTATTTAAAGGGTAATTTGTGGATGGGTACAAAACCTCTCAGAAAATAGGTTTTAGACATTTTTAGGTCACTATAGTAACCTTATCTTTTAGATTTAACTCCTAGTTAAATAGTTTGACATTTACCATGTCTCTTTGTATTTTTATATTATATGGTTAATAAAAATAAAATAAACTTCCAATAGAACCCCAAGTGGTTAATTAATGATACATATATCATTATATAGGTCTTTTAGCCTATCCTTAGATTTTTAAGATTATTATATCAACCAATAATATTGTATTAGTTTTAAAAACTCATTTATGTCAATTTTGACATTATTTAAAAATTTATTGTTCATAAAGTATGAACAACTTTATTTCATATAAATAAATACCTTTAATAAACCCTAACATGTCACATTAACCAATAAAATTATTGTAATTCATTAAAAGTCTCAAATTATATTTATTTGGAGATTTATAATATCAAATATTTTAATCTTTAGTTAATATGGTAATTTTTGCATCATCAATGTGTCAAAAATAAATTTAATTATTAAACGTATAAAAATTATAAATAAAATACCATTGTATAGGAAATTGTTTTGTCTTTCTAATGAATATTTATAGTCAAATTTATATTATTTGAAACCCTATATTAAAAATGGTTTAGTTATTAAACATTTAATTCAACTCTTTTAACTCATCTTTATATAAAATAATAATAAATATCTTAATCTAATCCAAGTTGACCAAAGAGGTTCTTATTTTCATCCTAAGGTTGTTTTTGGTCAAATTATACTAATAAAATAGAATTAAGACATGTCTTAGGGTTATAATAATATCATTTTTACTCTTAATTTCCCTATTTACTTTTATTCTTGGAAAATAAAAGTAAAACGTTTCTATTCAAAAAAATTATTTTCATCATATTGCACCATATTTTACATACTGATATCAACCATGTCTCTTATATTTTTGAAATTCAACTCATAGATGCGGTAAAATTATGTTTTATACAAATTTGGAAGTGCTCCTAGGAGGTGGGTAAAAGGCGGTAAAAAGTTTGATAAAATTTTAAATATCTAAACTCATTATAAAATGACTCCAATGAATTACATTGAACTTATATATGTATTATGTATCTATTTTGACCTCAAAAAAATTTATATAAAATAAATAATTATTTAAATAAAAATCCGGTTTTAAACAATAACTCAGTGTTGTCACTATTCAACAAAAGTAGAAATTTTTCAGAAAAATACAAAAAAATAACCCGAAGATAATTTCAATATTACGAATCCAGAAATGAAGTCCATTTTGAATGATAAAATTTATAAAATTTCATAAAAGGGGTATTACTATTCATAATGGCTATTTTGATTGGTCGCGGCGTGTTAGAATCTCGAAGTCGCGTACAATGCATGCTATTACATTATTTCTAAGGGAAATGTACTGTGGAAGATTGGGGTGTGACATAATGTCTAGTAAGAGGTGAAAAAAGATGTGATAAGTCCTATATGAAATGAATGTAATATCCAGTGAGCCCTAAGAAACTCTTGATATCAAACATGTTCTTCGGCTACTCCCATGAGACTACAACACTAAACTATTTAGGGTCGACAAATACTCTTGATTCTAAAATAATATGACTTAAGAGGTGGACCTTTTCAATCCAGATGTCACATTTAGAAAGATTCACATACAGATGAAGCTCTCTTATTGTACTCAAAACAAACTCAAGATGTTTTGCATGGTCATTACGAGTGCTCGAATACACCAAGATGTCACCCACATAGACCATGACAATATAGTCCATGTAGGGATCAAAAAACATATTCATCCAAGCCATGAAAATGACAGGCGCATTCATAAGACCGAACTACATAACAAGATACTCATACAAACCATACATGCTATGGAAATTTGTACAAGGTATGCCTGTTGGTCGGACTCACACATGATGATAACCGGATCTCAGGTCAATCATAGAGAACACCTTTTCTCCTCGGAGCTGCTCAAAGAGATCATCTATTGGAAGAAGTGGCTACTGGTTCTTGACTTTAATCTGGTTCAACCTTCTATAACCCAAATAAAAATAGAGAGTTCCATCCACCTTCTTAGAAATAAGAACGACTAATCCCCAAGGGGATGTACTAGGCTGTTTAAAGCCTTTGGCCACTAAGTGATCTATCTTCCATTTGATCTCCTGAAGCTTAGTAGGTTCCATCCTGTATAAAGGAATGGACACTGGAGCTGCTCCTGGAATAAGATCAATTGATAACTCTACCACTCTCATAAGAGGTAATCCAGAAAAGTCATCAGGAAAAACATCCCAGAAACGGTAAACTACTGGAGGAAAATCAGTTTGTAGAAAACCCTGATCCTCAATGAAAATATTTTCAATCTGGGTGGTCAGTCCTCCTATCCCATGATGCTTTGGTCCCAATCTCCCATCCTGGACATCCCACTCTCCTTTGAAAAGATAACTATTTTTTTCTGGTGATGTAAAAGAAACCCTTCAGCGAAAATAGTCTTCAAAGGCATGGTAGTGGACCAACTAGTCCATATTGAGAATAAAATCCAAGCCCGTCCTCTCAAGAACAATGATATTCCACAATAAGGGTTTACTGTCTACCTGAAGGGGATAGTCACTGCACTGGCATATACCCTCCGTTCGTATTCCAAACGGTGTATCGATGATCATTACACCTTAGTGATACAATATCTCTAGTCTGAGACTTTCCTCAATAGATATATAAATAAAATACATTGAAGCACCTATATCAAACATAGTAGAAATAATAGTATATGCTACTAGGATAATACCTTGTACTGTAGATGGTTCCACAGCTTGATACTCGGGTATCAGCTGTAAGGCATGGAACTGACCTGATCTATGGCCCTGTTCAACAAATGGACTACCACAATCATGAAAACTCTACTAGTGTTGCTGGTGATCACAGATCATACTACCATGACCACGAACTCTTCCTCGGCCAGAACTGCTGGTGCTACTCCAACTTCCCACCCAATGTGGCGCAAAAGAAGTTGCTCATGAAGGTGGAGCTGAAGCTGAACTTTTTCCACTTGAATCTGGGGGAATGGTCCTGAAAAATCACTGAAGATGACCCATTTGGCCCCAAGCTCGGCACACCATAAGGTCTCTATCACACTGGGGATTTTTATTCCCTGGTTTTTCATACTCATGACACACTACAAGTTGTCAAATTGGATACTATGGCAGCCACTGGCCTGACAATAAACCTTAAGCTAACATTTACTGCCACTAAACAAACTGTTGGCCTAATGCGGCACTGATGCATTAAACCCAGTACTAGATCCACCCATCAGGTTAAACTAAGTGATAAGAGCCTGATCAACTATTACAGAGAATGTAGGAGGGAAAAATACATTCTACAGAGTTCGAATGGCGTACTGGAGCCTATCCTCAAAATGTCTGGCACACAAAATCTCATCACCAGATATAAGTGGTTCAAAGCGTAGTAAATCAGTGAAAAGTTCGGAATATTCCACAACTGACATAGAACCCTACTCAAGATTCATGAAATATCTAGCTTTGTCACCTCTCAATGACCAAGGAATGAACTGATCAAAGAAGGTATCCTGGAAGTCAACCCATAACATGCCCTAGTGACTTCCGGCCTGGGTAACGACATACCCCCAACACTAGGCTAAATTCCAAAGAATGTATTTAGAAACATTGACTCTCCACTCTAGAGGTGTTTCCATATGGTCAAATATATACAAAATTTCTACTATCCAAGACTCAGTAGCCTGAGAACTTCCATCCCCCCAAAAATAGTAGGATACTGCTACTGAAACTTGCGGGTCAGATCAGCCATCGTAGGTGAAACCCATGGAGCACCTTTCATGGATTTCATATGATATAAGAATCTATCATGGACCGGGGAATCAATGCCCGGATTAGGAAAAGTAGGTGGTTCCTCATATGGCACTCCAGGAAGTAAGACTGGTGGCTCAAGGCCCACCATGTCAGGATCATGGTCATCACAACCTTCATGGAAAACAACACAAGGACGTCGGGGAGGAAGTGGTCTAAAAATTCCAAGAACACACCATTGAACAATATTAGAAGCAAGAAGATAACATCACTAATAGAAGATGAACGTAAGAAAAATCACTACCCAAGACATACTACTCAAACTACCTACTTAGACAGCTATGTATCAATAAGTTCACAAGTATATGTTTCATGTTACGTTGAAATTAATTTCTAGGTTCACTCCTTTACCTTTCACAAACACGACATGGTTGGATAAGTATGTGCAACCAATTCATTTTTGATTTCAGTATTTACTTTAAAATTTATAGCAATTTCCGATGAAACAGTTCCCATATGCCTATCACCAGAAACGACACCCATTTCTATATAGCATAATGGTTTGACTCGGTAAATTACTCATCCCAACCCATGAGGGCCCATAAAACTCATGAATTGATACATGAAGTCACTCAATCTAAGCCAACACATTAAAAGTACAAGAAATTATCACAACATCACTCAACAATCATAGGAATATCTAACAATGCAAAGCAGTGAAATGAACCTATATGGCATAGAAATATGCATGAAATGTGAATTCTAGGTGCCTATAATGATGCATGTAGCAATAATAATTTCTTTCATATCCTCAAGTTATGAAAGAAATAAATTCCCAAAAGGGTTATAATCAACAACACCGCAAAACATGTGATTCACCCAATGATGAAATAATATCAACTGTAATAGGAAATATAGAACAATAATTTCAGTATGGGTAACATGTATTTTACACCAAACATGGGTTCACGATTCCAAAGAATGATATATGACCAAGTCACAAGCATTCCTATTCTCCAATATATTGTCTCAAAATTGTCATGAAAGAATAGAAACCACCTCCGATACCACTCTGTGACGACCCAGACCCAGATGCCACTTAACAGTGCCCCGATCCTGGTGGGCCACATTGCATCAAGTGTATCTTCAAAAAAGCCAGAGGTTGTCGACTAGTAGCGAGGGCCTAGGATGTGTCTGTGGGAAAACTATGCCCTCATTTGCAGAGTGTAGAACACTAGGAGAGATATAAATGAATAGTATATAATGGAAACAGTATAAGTAAATAGCAGAAGCAATATTAATAAATAGCAGAAGAAAAATTATGAAATATACAAATAAGAATAATAATAAATATATCAACTAGAATAATGATGATGTAATGTCAGGTCACTAGAAAACTGGAAAGCATGGATACAAGAAAAGAAGCAAAACATGTTCCAAAAGTTAAAAGAAAACGATGTCTACTCCAAGCATCCTGAGGTCCTACTCAGTCATCTGCTATAAAGCTCTATCCTATCATCACACAATCATATATTAGAAGTTACATGCTTCCCTTTCTCAATATCTGCAACCATGTAATCTACTCTGGGTACCAAACGACACCTAGAAGGGGTGTTAGATATATCTCAGTGGGCCACCAACAACTGTGTATATAACATCTGGCCTGTTTAATGGTATATAGCAGTGTGAAAACATATATATAAAATAAATCAAGATTTACAAAATAACTAAATAACCAAGTACCTTCTTTAGCCCTTGGCTGGTGTCTGACCATGTAACCAGTCCTTAATTAATCAATTACCATTTAATGTTAATAGGTCACTTGATAAGTATCCAACACTGACATCACCTCATGATAGAATAAATAGTGATTGTCCCAAGTTGTAACAAGGAAACCAAACAATTATATCATGTGAGGGAGTTTCGGGGTAAAACCCAAGGTAACACAAACTCATAGAAAGCTACCCTAGTAGTATCTGAGTCAAGATAAGGGGTAAAAGTGGAATCTAAGGTGTGTAATCCAAGTAATTCTACAATAATTCACCTACCGAGTCTAAGGTGATCGACCAAAGTAAAATAGGGAAAAGTAAAGACATGACCGTATGGGCCTTCAGAATGGAACCTACTAGTCAATAGTATTTCTAAGGAGTTTATCTGAATTATCTTGTAATAAAAAAAGGGACCTAATGGTAGTATACTGGGAATCTAGGGAATATGAAAGAACCAGAGTCTAGGTGGGTATCAACCTAAGATAATCATATCCTTGAATCATAATGGGGTTCTTGAGACTGAAGCTATCCTCCTCTCAAAATCCAAGGCGAGCTCGAGTTAGTCTATTTCTATTTGATATTGGAATCATGTAATAATTCATTCAGTTCAAGTCTTTACTTCCGTTAATGTATATAGGTGAATTAGAGTTGAACCCATTTATTTACTGGTCCAAGCCTTCTATTGCATTAGTGTGGAAAGGCCTAGTAGCGTTGCAACCATTTAATCAAGTATTAGTTGGCCATTGAGGCAAATTAAATTATTGAGGTTCACTCCACTACCTTACATCAACATGGAAATGGGTGATATAGACATGTAACCTTTATTCAATTTATTTAAATAAGTCCTTGTTATATACATAGTATACTTTCCATTTTACATTTCACATTTCACTTTAAATAACTATTTGGAAGAACTTAACATAATCAAGTCAACCGGTGAGCATTCATGGTACATGAAATTATAAAATTCATAGTAATATCAAGAAATTTATGATAAGAAGACTTACCTTTAATAAGGTTAGGTAAAGGCACACTCAAACGGTGGCTCAAACATGTCAAAACACTAAAACCCCAATTAAGGCTTAACCTTTGACCTGAGGCAGATTGAGTTGTGGGTGAAACCACTAAAAATAATCCCTTATTTGAAAAGAGCACAACCTTACGATTCTAAAGAGTATAATCAATGTATGTTAATGTAAGAAATGGTTCCAATGAAACCGATGGGCCCCTCATGAACCTTCCAAAAACAAGGAACTTTAGGGATGAATTAAAGACCACCCACCTTGGGGTTGTACAATCCTTCTTCAATGGTATCACCCATTTATTTTCCTCAGATCTAAGTAGATCTAAGAAAAGGTAAAAAATTCTCACATCGAGATTTCTAGGTTGAGGGTTAAAGAGAAGAAGAATGACTAAAGAGAACTCGAGTACTTACCATTGCACATCGAACATGTTAAACGGAATCTCGATCAGAATCTCGACAAAGGAGATCTCTCGATTTCATGCTTGGATCTTCGGAAACCCCAAAATTGATAGAGAACTAGGTAAATCCCAAATAAACTCAAATTAGGGAGAACATGGAAGGATTAACATATAATTATAGGCATTTTGGACATTTTACACAGGTTTTTAGCCTGCACATGGTTTTTCTGCATGGTTTGCCAAACTGTGCACAAACTAGGCGAGATGGTTCTGCCCAAACGTAGAAAAAAGGGGCTTCATATGGTTTGGCTGCACATCCGTGCTCAATGGGCACGAGTTGCCACTATCTAGAAAAACACAATTTGTACGGTTAGGAAAGCCATCCGCCAATCGTTCAAAAACCATGTGACTTGGCCTGGTTTCACTAAAAGAGGTGTTTTGAGCTCCAAACAAGCCCAAGATTCCCTCAGAACCTTTCCTAACTCATTAAGAATATAAATTAGGCCCAACGTAAATATTTAGACAAACAATTGAAGGATTCATACTTGTGTGAAAAACCGTGTTCTTACAAGCTATAACATAAGGATTCTAAAGAGAATAAGGAAATAATTTTATTTTTTTCACATTCAAATATTAATGAAAAATATGTCTTTGTTATGGAGTTCAATCGTAGAAAAATCCATGATAAGGGTCAAAAATGTAAGAATAAAAAAATGAATCACATTACTGATGTTTTCTTCAAAAAAAGTAAAAGATCATTTGGAGGACTGAGATAATATTTTTCCATTAAAATATGAATTGACCCTAAAGGGGTTTAAATAAATTAAAGAGGAACTCTGAATACCACACCATTATTTTAGAGCACATTATGAAATATACCACACTAACAATTAGAAACACATTTTTTAGAAGGTATTCCTTTTTATATATAATAATTTTGTATTTTTTATTCTATATTAAAGTTTGAATATATAATTTTTATAAATAATATTAAATAGAAATAAACTTAATTTTTAATCTGGAAGATCCAAATTTACATTGTATGAATTTTTAATCATTTTTATAAAATATGAAGTTTTTTTCAAAAATGCAATGTTGCTACAAGAATTGTAACTACCATGATATGATAAATTTATAATAATTGCCTATAATTTCATAAAACCTTTAAACTAATCAAATATAAAATTAAGGAATAACATTTTGAATACCACACCATTATTTTAGAGCACATTATGAAATATACTACACTCACAATTATTTAAAAGAAAATATATATACCGATATACATACTGATATCAAATCAGTAG
Organism: Viscum album; assembly: GCA_963277665.1. Classification (NCBI taxonomy): domain Eukaryota; kingdom Viridiplantae; phylum Streptophyta; class Magnoliopsida; order Santalales; family Viscaceae; genus Viscum; species Viscum album. Next base: position 1,242,025,661 of record OY728161.1, on the reverse strand, counting down.
TTTGAAAATATACCACCCAAATTATTATTTAATGGAAAATATATATACAGATGTACATGCTGATATATATGTTATAAGGATTTTCCAACTATTGATTTAATATACCACACCCATAATTATTTTAATATATATTTAAATATGTTATCCCATATTAAAGTGATAATCAATAATTATTAATATATTTTAATATATTTAAATAATTAAGAGTGTGGTATTTCAAATCAACAGTTGGAAAATCATTTAATTAGTCTAAAATGTTGGACATGTTTTTTATATTTTAAACACATTGGACATGTTTCCAATAATTTAAACCCTCTTTATGAACCATAATGAATGATTTTCCAACTATTTATTTGATATCCCAACCTTTTATACAACTAAAATAATTTTCCAACTATTTATTAGATATACCACACTCATAACTATTTAAATATATTTTAAATATATTATTTAAATATATTTTATATATGATTAATTGAATTTTATAATGTATCACAACTATTATTTTAGAGCATGTTAGGAAATATACCACACTCATAATTATTTAAAGGAAAATATATATATACTGATGTATGTGCTGATATAAATTTTATAATGATTTTCCAACTATTGATTTGATATAACACACTCATAATTATTTAAATATATACTTAAATATATAATCCCATATTAAAGTGATAATCAATAATTAACAATCTTAAAAACTCTTAATACTAAAAACAATATTTTTTCTACAAAAAAGGTCTTATATATGTTAAATATTTTAATTTTAAAGAAAATTTTACATTATATAGAAATTAATTAAAGTAACATATAACATTAATTTAGATTAATAACATCATGAATTTTTATTAAGGGTTATATTATATTTTTTTATTAAAATATAAATCACCGGGGTAAAAATTTATTACCGTGATCAAAGTCAAAATGGTAAAATTTAATAAAAAATAACATAAAAGGTTATACATTTAAAAAAAATTATAATTAAATTTTTGAGGAGTTTCTCACAAAATTTTATCCTTAATATAATACTGTTTATTTTTTACTCTTTATGATATGTTAAACATATTCTTATGTTATATTACAATGCAATAGCAGCAAGAATTCCATTCTCAGAACTCGTAAAATTTTCTTTCCAAAACCACTAAAATATGACACAAATTAATGATTTACTATTGAAAAAACTATGGAATTAATATTTTGAAATAAATCCTCCATTTTAAAGGAGACCTACTAGGGAAAACTCACATTCTCAACATATGTACTAACATTTCCTTGACATTTTATTGTTTCTATATTTCAATTTCAAATTTATATTTACCAAAATTATTTGATGATTTTAGTATTTATAAAATAATAAATGTTTTTATTTTTTGGAAAAACCTTTTACTACTATTCTTCAATTCCATATAGAAATATATAAATGGTTGTCAGGTCTTTATGCACACTACATCCACCATTAAGTAATGTGCCTCATTCTTTAAATAGTTTCCTTCTTATTTATTAAAATATCATAATCTCTAATTCAAATGATTATAAATATATAAATAATATCATTATGATTTATTTATAATGATATTATGAAAAAGAAACCCAATTCATAACCAAACTCATTAATTTATTATCATATGTTTATGTTTGGGTTGGTCTGACCACCTTCTTGAAGAATACAATAAACTAATATCATGGATGACTATAAGAACATAATTAATGAAAGTATATACTATAAATATCTAAATAATTACTAGATTTTGGTTTATTAATTTCAATATTAATATTAAATACTTTAAAAATGATACAAATTTTATTTCATTAAAAATAACATAAATATACTTATGGAATATCTTATCCTTAAGGATCACAAAAAACTCCAATAGAAAGAAGTTATAACATTATAAATTTTTATGAATAATAATTTTTATGACCATTTATGATTTTGTAAAGATGGAATCATTGATAATAATGATGAAAACACCAATATTGTAAAACTACAACATAACAATCTTGATTACTGTCTCTCAAAATAAAAAATAAGACATAACAAAATAATTAACATATAAAGAATAATTATAAATAATATGGTTGGAGTGGTTCCTGAGTAGTGAAATTTTTAATCTAAAATATAAAATTCAAGGAGTAAAATTCTTGATATCCCCTAAGGGGATTTATGATTCAGGAACTGATGTAGGTGCTGACCTAGGGGTGGTGATACAGGCATGACACGAGCATGCAGTGACATAGAAATGATAGAGGAAAGGTGTGCTGACCGATGTACTTGTTGATTCATTTAGGGACTTTTTTTGATCAAATGATGGGGTATTGGGGAAATCTAATTCACAGAAAACAGTACATGTAATAAATAAAAAAAATTTCTTAATGGCCAAGACATCCCTTAGTGGGGGGCTATGACCTGTCATTATAGCCTATGCATGTGTGGGGTGTGAGTGTTTTTTTTGTAATTATAACCCAATAAAACTAATATATATATAATAATTATAAATTATGATTATAAAAGGTTATAAAAGTGAATAAGCTTCTAAAATATCTGATTAATATATTATTTTATATGATGTTAGATCATAATCAGCTATATTGGATTAATGTTATGGTATTTTTAATATCAATTTTTTTTTACTTTTGATATGTTTTGTATTATGATCGAAATTTCAATTTAATGTTATATATAACACCTATTTGATTTAATATATCATGAATTATCTTAAATTAATTATATATAATGTTCAATTACATGCTCCTTATTTCAAATAGTTAATGATTCAAATGTAATAAATGCCTTTATAATACCCAAAAATCCTAAATTTAAGAATGAAAATTGTTTGTATGTGTGTGTTTCTTTTCCATGTAATTATATCCGTACCTTGATACTGGAAATTTTATTTGGATATAGAACAAATTAACATAGATGTAATCACCTTTAAAATGGTTGTAGAGTATGTACTCAATCATTACTAGATGCATGAGGAGTGGGCCTAAAACTTCACACCTAGATAGAAAAACACACTGGACATGTTTTAGATAATTTAAACCCCCATTAGGAACCATAATGAATGATTTTACAACTATTGATTTGATATACCAACATTTTAGACTACTAAACTCAATTAATATATTCCATTGATAACCCAACACCTTAAAAGTACTCTCTAAACCACATTATTGTTATTTCATGGATAAGGGTAAATATAATTAGATTTAGAATACCAAGAATTTCAATGGAGATGTCAGAATATTATCTAAGATAAAATCATTATTTCAATTGAATGGGAATATATTTTTCTTCTTCTTTTTAATTATATGAAGAGAAATTATTTAATTTTATCTAATATTATATAAAAGTTTTATTATGAGAATTTAAAAATATTTTTTTCACTTAGATGAAGAATTATTTGGACATAATTAAATGTAGTTAGGGATGGTTGAAATAGAACCTTGATGTATTAGTAGGCCTCATGAGAACAACTATCTTTGGTACTGGAATATGTCCTACCCATTTACATATGAGGTCATAGGATAAGGTATTGAATAATTTTTTACGATGTCTAACATTATGTATTCTATTAGTCTGATAAAATGATTATTATCTATTTTTTACTTAATTTCACCCATATAGTATCCACTCATCTTCACTTGATTATTGAATTATTTCTATCATATATTTTTCCCATACTATTACATTCATTATTGTGCTATGATATATCCCAATGTATGATAATCCTTAATAATAACCTAAGAGAATCCTTATTTTTTATTCTATACCCTAGGAATCCTAAAAGAAACTATGTATAATTTTCAATGGTATTATAAGTGGGATAATAATGTAATCATTATGTAATCATGTTTTATGTTATGTTTTCAAATGAAATGTGAAAAAAATTATGTTTCCAGTATTACAAGACTATTAAGGAATTTAAACCTATAGGAACTCATGTTCTAACACCCTAATATTTTAAGATTAATTTTTCCTTAAATGAATCTTCTTTCTTTTATATATTTCTTTATGTGAAACCCTAAGTAAAAAGAAACCACATTATAATTATTTTATATATGCATTAACATTTTAACATAGAGTTTAATAATTGTGCCCTTAAATAAAAAATGCTAACATTTTTGGAATCATAATATAAAATTATCTTAGGATAAAATTTTGTGATTTATCTAAGAGACTGATTTTACTATGATTAATATGAATATTGTTTTAAAATAGATTAAAATTACAACTAGTTAATTTATATTACCTAAATACAATCAATTTTATTTAAATTAATTTATTATTGTTTTTTTCTGAGAATTTCTTTTATAACTAACAAGACATAATTTTTTATTGAAAAATGATCTTCATTGCATTTTTCTAGTTTAGTTTTAAATTAATTTCTACCCCCTCATTGATTTTAATTTGATAAAATTGATTCCATAATTTTAATAAAAATATTTAATGTAAAATAATTAGGTAATCATAATTTATGTTAGTTATGAATATTAACCATAATAATTATTTAAAATCACGACAAAAGGGGTAAAATTATGTTAAAACTATGCGGTCAAATTTTTAATATCATTAAAACATGCCTTTATCTTATTGGACATGTGATTTTTGTCCGATTATATCTAGACAGAGTTACATAATGGATTGTAAAATTCTTTTTTGATTTTTGTAACCCAACTTTTCTTTTGTGAAGATAAGTTTTTTTTGTAAAAATTAAATTCTATTTTTGTGTCATTACATATAATGGCATGTTTGGACAATTCCATTCAATTTTAGATTTAAATAAATGTTTAAAAAGTGAATTTTAATAGTATTTAAAAAATTCATGGAAACCAATTTATTATTTCCTATAAAAGTGAAATTATTTTCACTCTTAAAATTCGATATTTTTCTAAATACTATTTTCAAGAATTTTTTGATCCTATTTTGAAATGAATTTATGAAACCTTTTTGAATTGAATATTATAAATTTAATTAAATACATGGAATAATCATTTATAATGTTAGTGAGATGGTATTTTTTATTTTTTATCATATAATTTTCTAGGATGGTAAATATTCTAGATATCATGTTTAAGGCTAAAATAATTTTTTGGTAGTTTAACTAGGTGAAAAGGATTGAAATGTATCAAAATCTTGTAAAAAAATGAAAATATGATTTTATTTATGCCTAAAAAAACCTTACATTATAATTTTTAGTGGCATGGTTAAACTTTAAATTGTTAGATGATATATATTATTTATTATTTTAAGTAATTCCATATGTCTCCTTTGTCTCCCAAATAAAATGATACCACATCTTATGTAGTCTACCCAAATTAGGATCCTTGTATCTTAGAAAATCTATACCATAATACATTCTTATATTATTTTTAAATTACATAAATATTATGGTCTTTCCCAAGATCATCGTTTTAATGCATATGTTTTAATTCAAATGATGTTTCTAAAAAAATCAACATCTTTTAATAGAGTATTTTAAATTATATTACTTCTCATACCCCCACCAAATCTATTTTATTTTTAATAAAATAGTATATATGGTATCATAAATATATTTTTATATTATTATTATTATGGAATAAACTTATCCACCATATTTTATATCATGTTTTAGACGAATGCATTTCTCAAGCGTTTGCGTGGACTTCCACATCTATAGAGTGATATAATTCATTCCCCATCACTATACTTCATGAAAAACAATTGTGATTTATGTAATGTTAATATAATCTATTTTGGATATTGTTATGGGTTCATACTGAAAAAAATTATTTATAATTATTTCCCTATTAACATTAGAAAATGAAAACTGTGTTCATGCGTATAAATGACCTATCATATTACTAAATGGTGTAGATATTGTTTCTATCTATTCCTTTGATTTTTGACCAAAAATTTTATTATGATTAATATTAATTATATTTATATAATTATTAAAATTTTATATATTATTGAACCATGATCAATGTACAAGTATTATGGTCATTGAAACAAAACATAAATAATGAATAATGAAATGATCACCAAGAACAATGATTTTAATAATGAAATGTCAATAAATGGGTGATAATATGATGTAATTAAGACATATATAGTATGTTTTATATGAAAGATATTATATAATATATTTATAATGAATATATCAATATTATATTATAGTTTTGAACCCATTTTATGCAATATGAGAATTAAGGTAATAACTTTATGTTTCAATCCCATTTTAATCGTTATTTTTTTTAGATAGACACTCTATTGAGAAAATTATATGATCATTTTCTAAAGAAAATTATTAATTTCTTTTCTATTTTATTTATTTCTTTAAAATTTATCTTTTAGTACCATTTTCATCTCTTTGATACTCTAAATATTTCAGAAAACATTTTTTGGAAAACGCGATCTTATTTTTCATCATTTATTTATATTTTTTTTTATTCTTTATCGATATTTTAAAAAATATAATAAATAAAATATTTTCACTATTCAAAAATAATTTATTAAAATGCTTTTAATTTTTTTTACTATTTACCAACAGGATTAAAAATAATACTCTTTTCCTTTTAATAGTAGTGTTCTTTTTACCGAAGGTTTAAACTAAATCTTTTTTTACTATTACGATACCAATAGAATTTCATACCATCCTGACACCTAAATTATTTTATGATTTCATTAGAAATTTATATGGTTCATTTAAAATAAAATTATATCCATAATGTATTCTAAATAATTATATTTTAAATAATTGATTTCAAAATGAAAATTATATTTTTCTCAAAAAAGTTTCCATCAACCTTTTAATGAAAATATTAATCTATGATAATATCCATTGAGGTAAATTATATTTTAATGGTAAAATGGTAAAATTATATAATTTTTTTATTATTATGGTTTATGATTATGATGATGAAATGTTTGTGAACCATTGTTCCCTTCCATGGGTTAGGATATGAGGATATGATGAATGTTTTATGACTTTATGACACATATATGAATGAATTATGATTAGGCGATGGGTGGCCCATAAATAAATTTCCATTAAAGTCATTTGGTAATGAGGTATATCTGATGAGATAATTAAAACATTAATGAGGATTTCACAAAGCTCAGTATGGTTATATTCTATTTATATAGTCTTGGGAGTGAACCATAACTATGGATACAATGGAATTGGTAGTGAACTCAATCCATTATAATTGTCTTGTAAATGACCATTGACTAAGGAAATGATTTTATATTCTTATGTGTATGAAAAAAAATATTTCTTATGCTTATGATGTGCTCTCATGATTTATGGGTGATTATTGATGATTCTAATGATTTATGAATATTTTCATTTGTAATGAAAAATAATTATTCAATGATTTATGATTAATTATATTTTACTAATTGCGTATGAATATTTTATGTTATAATCAATATATAATACCCTTTTTTATGTTATAACTACTTATGATAATTTATTGATATCTCTTATGTCTAACCTTACTAAACATTTGTGCTCACATTTTCTTATATTTCTCTTTCTTAGGATAGGAAGAAAGGATTTAAGTAGCTTATGTCTAAGAAGATTACTATGTGAGATGATATTTGTGGGATATATAGAATTACATTTATGAAATAAAAATATTACATTTTTATTAAGAAAACACTAAACCATTAGATTCTTAGAAGGCATGGTAATTTTATGTATTTAATATTCATTAAATAAGATTTAACATCAATATTCAAAATGTATGAGTTTCTATAGTGGTTATAAAAGGAAGGGTTTAGTTAATAGTTATGGATTATGAATATATAACTTTATCAAAAACCATAGGGACAATTATAATGATAGTATAAATCCAAATTTTTTGTTATTCTAGAAGTTATGTGGATTTCTTAATTCCAAGGAAAACTGTCGATTTGATTAGTTGATATGGCTTGAGGATTAGTGCGTTTAGGATTAATAAACCCAAAAATAGTTGGTTGAGTAAATATAAGATATAATTATGGAGCATGGTTAATGTTCCATTTCAATGCATTTGGTTTGATAATCCCATGGGATTTTCTTTGTTAAATTAACATTTTTTATAAGCCATTAATAAGTATTTAAATAGATGATATCCATGAAAGGACTTGTTTAATCCTTTAGTTTTATAGATTGAAAATAAGGTTTCATGATTTAGACATCATATTAATTACTTTCCAGGATTAATAGGATTGATGATTGATAATCACTCTAACCATGTCCGTTTAATATTATAGTGAAGATGTAATGGTGTAGTTGAGGTGGTGATAGGAACACATAAATGATTATATAGCTAACTTGAGAATATTAATTCAAATACCATTATGTCATGAAAATTATTTAGGTATGTACACTCATATCTTAAATGATTAGATATAGAGTTAGTAGTAAAACAAATTAATGGTAAAATAACTTCATCTAAAGATTTTATCTCTTCTTCAATGGAATCTTAGTGGAATGTGGTTCCTTCAGATCTTGTGATTCTACGTCTAATTGAATTTTATGTGATTTTGGGAATTTATAGATACCATAATAATTTATATATAAGGGTAGTAACATTTTATATTCTAAACCAACCCATGATATTCATTCGGTGTGAGGATGAATATGGAATTTAAATTTAATCTATTTTCATTTTGCGTGTCTTAATTATAATTGTTAAGAGTTTTTAATCACAAATCGATGGGGATAAACAAAAAATATATGATATTCCTATATTTTGGTACTTTGACGATTTATTTTTTGAAGACTTCCCTAGTATTCCCATAAATATTAATGATCAATTTTAGCAGAACTCTTGTGTATTGATTTACCTATTTCAATGACCCTATATAGAACAAAAATACTTTAGTTTTAGGATTTAAAAAATAAACTCAAATAGGATATTATTAAAGGATTCATATTCCTATGTGCATCACCATAGGGTTTGCTAACGTTTTTATGAAGAATCTGGCTTAATGAATTTTTCATTAACTATTTGGAACATAAAAATATCACTATCATGAATAAGTATCCTCTTCTAATAATTGACTATTTGATTGATTAACTATGACGGGCTTAATAATTTTTCATTACTGATCATAATTTTGGTTATAATCAATTGAGTGTCCTGATAGAGTATATACCAAATATAAAATTCTATATGAGGTGGAGTAATTATTAATTATTTTATATTTCATTTGGAATAACCAATGATACTACTATACTCTTGGATTCAATTAATTGAGTCTGTATAGAATACCTTGATAAGTTTTTCATGGTATTTATGGATGATTTTATTATATGATTGGAGAGAAAGGAAGATCAGAAAGACCATTTTAGTATTGTGCTGAAAACCCTAATGAAAGAGAATCTATTTTCTAAATTTAATAAGTGTGAATTTTGGATATAAAGAAGTTACATATTTTTTCATATAATGTCATGTGAGGATATACCAATGGATCATTAAAACATAGAAGTTATGAATGATGGTCCATATCAACCATGGAAACTGAGATATGTGAATACCTTAGGTTTTAAAGATACCACTGATTGTTTATAAGATATTTGATACTGTTATATAATAAAATAACAAAGTTGGATCTGACGGGAGCCTTGTTCCATTAGATAAATGAATATGAAAAAAATTTCAAGGAGATAAAATAATGTTGGTTAGAAAACCTATGCATCCACTACCCTACATTGGAGAAGGATTTTAAATCAGTTGCGATTAATCAAAATGGGTATATAGATTCATCCTCAGGTGGAATTATATGGTGATATTTTATACCTTGTTTTAATGGAGAATTAATTGTAAAGATTACATGACTCATGATTTTGGGTTTCTTATTGAAAATTTTCCTTTTATGAAAATGGATACATTATCATTATAGTGAATAGTGTGGTACATATACCAATCATAAATACTAGATGAATATATTCTTGTAAAAAGTGTTGACCATGCCCCAAAGGTGATTGTTTGAGATAATTAATGAATAAGAATTTTCAATACATTACCAGCCTGGGAAAGAAAAAAAGGTGGTTGATTCTCTGGAAATATCATGATGGTTTATCCATGATGAGGATTAATAGAGAACCAATATATATGGATTTATAAATGATAAATTAGGAAATCTTGAGTTTGGGGTACAAATCCAATCATTCTCATATAAATGTTTAACTATATATCCTTGTGAGTATTAAAAAGGTACAGAAGTTGGAAGTGGAAATACTGAAGAAGGTGAGAATTATTACTAAATTCATCAGTGATATTGATTAAATGATAAGGTTCAACAACGTACTATGTGTCCTATCAATGCCATATATGAAAAATTAGTTATTGTATGAAACATATAGTTAATAAATCATTATTCATCCTAGATGTACAATGAATTATAGAGATTTTAAATAATATTTTTGATGGGAAAACATGAAAAAATATATTAGTGAGTATATATAATGTTTATTGGTATTAAAACATGTTATAGATAAGCAATAGAAGTCAATAATGTTTCTAAAATCATGAACTGTACCAGAATAGAAATATAAAAACATGATCTTGTATTTGGTTATAAGAAACCCCAAGATATTAAAATAAAATAATTCTATTTAGTTTGTAATATATCACCTTATGATTTCAACACACTTTTTTTCCATTTAGAATATTAATAAATTGTTTTTCTTTCTAAAATATATATTAAGGATGTGGTTAGGTTTCATGGTGTTCCATATTCTACTACATCTCATCAGTATATCGGGTTTACCTCAATGTTTAGGAGAATTATTCAACATTATTTGAATACATAGTTGATTTTTAATGTTTTCTAGAATCCTTAAAAAAAATAGTCATATATGACCATTTAAACACTATAATACTTTTTTAGATTTTTCTATAGGGATTTCAATGGAGGGTGGTTTTAACACATTCATCTGGTGAAATTTCCTTACAACAGGAAATTTCCTTGAATAATTGAAATAAATATTTATGAATATCACTATGTATAAAAGTGATAAAAATCCAATCTATTTAGACATAATTAGATAATAAAATCAATTTGGACAAATACAACTGAGGAGATGGTAGAGATGGTTTTAGCCACTCAGCAGTAAATGAGGGAATATTAGAGTAAAAAAATATTTATGCTAATAATTATTGAAGATATCTAGTATCCAAAGATGGTAAAATGTTATAAATACTGATATCTCTTTAGAATAAGGTTATGATATTTGGAATGAATGGAAAGTTATGAAAAAGATATATCTATAACATTTAAATTCATGATTGTATCATGATGGTAGTTTATAATTATGGACTTCCACTGATTCTCACTCAAGTTCACAATGCTTTCCAGGTAACTCTCCTGAGGAAATACATTCTTGGTTTTTCACATGTACTGAACTCTATGGTCAAACAACTGGAACAAGATCTCCCTTTTTATGGAAAAAATGGATATTATATATCATAGGGATAAATTTCTATAAAACAAGACCACTCACCTCATCAATGTTTTATGGAGAATCCTTAAGTTAGAGGAAGCTATGTGGAAATTTTAGGACATGATATAGAAGAATTATCCTCAATTTTTTGTATCAATGTGGTATAATTTTGAGTGAGAAATTATTATATGGAGGTATAATTTAACACCCTTTGATTTTATGGTATATTTTACTTCAAATAAATGTGATTTCTTTGTTATCTAGATTTATATATAACACCGAGATTAAATGGACCACAATATAAATATTATTATATAAATCTAATATTTATAATATAGTTGTTAAAAGTTGTGTAATTAATATGGATAGCCACATTATAAAAAATATTTATAATGTATTTATATAATGTAAATGAATTTATAAAAAAGTACTCAATTTATAGTAAAATCATTTTATGATTCAATATTTTAAAAAAAATTGTTTTCTATTTATTTTTATGAGAAAAAAATTATAATTAATTCCAAACACATTAAGAAATTTTATTTGATAATTTTTTTTATTATTTGAATCAAAATATTGAAGTTGTTTTACTATGAAATAATGGTAATTTTTCAAGCTATTGATTTTATAATTAAAAGTGAAAAATACTAATATTTATCTAAAAAGTCCTTTTGTTTAAATGAATTAAAAAAGGTTTATTTTATTCTAAAATGGTTTCAAATAATAATTAATTAATTTTAATAATAAATAATCCAATTAATTCAATTTTAATTAAATTTATTCCAAATTTTCATATAAAAACTTTTTATACCTTACTAGAACTTTTTCTCTGTAAAACTTCTTATCATCTTTTTTACTGGGATAATTCTAAATTAAATTATTCATTTTTTTAATTTAATTTAATGTAATGGATTATATAACTTTAATTATAATAATTTATAAAATTTTATTGGATCAAATTAAATTTTTGTCATTATGAATAGTAAAGAATGTAAATATTTTTCACCCTATGAAATGCGGTAGAAATAGGCTAAAACCATGTGGTAGAGAATTAAAATCTTTATAACTCATGGATTCATCCAAGTAATTGTAATACCCCATGCTTCCACAGTATGCTTCTCTTTGAATAATACAGTACCGTGTGTTGTACGCAACTTCGAGTTCTAACACACACCACAACCAATCAAACTAGCTGTTAGGAATAGTAATACCAACTTTTTGAAATTTTATACATTTTATCTTTCAAAATGGACTTAATTTTTTGATTCTTAATATCTAAATCATCTTAGGGTGAATTTTTGGTACTTTTCTGATAACTTTCATATTTTGATGAATAGTGAAAATTACTAAATTTTAATTAAAAACAACTTTTTTTAATAGAAATAATTAAGAGTGATAAATTATGTATTTGAGTGGTTTTAAATTATATTTAGAATATATTTTTACAATTTAATCCAATGTTGGTCGTTGGACATAATTTCACATTTAAACCAGACATAAAAAAGTGTCAATCTTTTGATAGTTATTGTTTCCTAAAAACACGCTTTTTTGTTTTGACAGCGAGAATTACTTTTAAATTAATAAATTGAACTTCTATTTTTTGAACTTTCTAAAATATACTTCATTATTGAATTCTTAATATCAAAATTAGCTTAGGGTAAATTTTTGGTATTTTTCTGAAAAATTTCAATTTTGGATAAATAGTGAAAAACACTGAGTTATAGTTTAAAACCGAATTTTTATTTCAATAATTATTTATTTTATTTAAATTATTTAATGTCAAAATAGATATATAATACCTATATAATTTCAATGTAATTCATTGAAGTTGGTTTATAATAATTTTAGATATATAAAATTTTTATTGAACTTCTCAGTGTCTTTTACTCAACTCCCAGGAGCTTTTGCCAATTCACATAAAACAAAATTTTACCGCATCTGTGAGCTGAATTACAAAAATCCAAGAGAAACGGTTAATATAATGGAGTAAAATGGGGTTCAATGAGATGAAAATATTTTTTGGTGAATAGAAATTTTTTACTTTTATTTACCACAGTTAAAAGTAAATAGGGTAATTAAGGGTAAAAATGATATTAATATTACCCTCACACGTGTCCTAATTCTATTGGAAAAGTTTATCTGGACCAAAAACAATCTTAGGAATAAAATATTATCATTTTTGTCCACTTTTATTAGATTAGGACATTTATTATTATTTAATTCAAAGAAGAGTTAAAAGAGTTAAAATCGAAGTTTAATAACTAAATCATTTTTAATATTGGGTTTTGAATAATATAAATTAGATTAAAAATATTAATTAGAAATATAAAAATATATTATACATCATGGTATTTTATTTATAATTTTTAGACATTATATAAATAAATTTTTTTATGACACAATGATGATGTAATAATTACCTTATTCATGAAAGAATGAAATAAATGGTATTATAAATATTAAAATAAATATAATTTCAATTTTTTTTGATATCCACGAATTTTATAGGTGAATATGACATTTAATAATTGATTCAATGTATTTTTTTGAAGTAATCATGTTGTTATTATTTTAACAAAAAAGAAATACACAAATAGTGTCAAAATTTACATAAAATTGTTTTTAAAACAAATATTATATTATTAATTGATACAATGGTCCTAAAAATATTAAGCTCGGCCAAAAGACATATATAATAATATATATGACATTAATGAACCATTTTAGGTTCTATTGGAAGTATACAGTATGTTTATTAACCATATAGTGTAAGAATACAAGAAGACGCGGTAAAAGTTAAATTATTTAACTTAGAGTTAAATCTGAATGATAAGGTTAAAATGGTAACCTCAACTAGTCTAAAACCTATTGATTGAGTTGTTTTCAACCTATCCCCACCTTAGACATTAAATAATCAACTTTGTAGCCATTATAAACTGAATATGAATTTATTATAAAATAATAGTTTATGTTTTTCCTAAGGTGCCCCTCACCCCTCTTATAAAAGGGCACTCCCTCTCCTCTCTAATTCACACATTCTAAGCCATTTGTATCAGCCAAACCCTGCCCAAATACCCTATCAAATATACTCCCTTCATCATATAGGCCTTAGTTTGATCAGAAAGCAAACCTAAGGATCCATTTTGATAAAATCAAAAGGAAGAACCCGAAGAAAAGGTAATGATTTCACCACCCTCTTTCAAGTTTCTTTCTTCTTCCACTTACTTCTTCTTTGTTGTTTCAATTATAAAATAATAACTCAAGTATATTATATATAATGTGATGTTTTTATAATTATGGTACAACCTAATTCATTATTCTATCCACCCTTTTAATGACATGTCACCATACATGCGTACGTACGGCTTACCGTCTCCTCGTCGTGGTGTAATTGTTATTCAATACATTATTATTTTCATGGGTATAATAATGATGTTTATTTGATGTAAATAATAAATATAACATGATATGTATTCTGTATATATTATATACCATCCAATTATATATTATATTAATAATATTTTTGCAAGTACGTATGTACGGATTACCGTTTCCACGACGCGATGAGATTCATTTCCAAGTTCACCATTAATCGACGATTATAAAAGTATATATTACTAATAAGTATGTAATATATGCCATAATAATGCTAATGGAGATATATATATTTATATATATAAGTATTTATGTACTTACATATATCCTATTCACTTACTTCAATTCAATACTATATGAAAACGGAAACAACGTTTATGCGTACGTACGAACTACCATCTCCATAAATGGTGTTTTCCATTTCGTATATACGCATATTATAAATTTTTATATTCTAAATATATATGATAAATAAATCTTGTTTTATATTCTGGAAGTATTTAAATCATGATCTATGTGATACAATCAAGAGTAACAAGTTAAAACAAGTACGATAAGGAAAGCGATTATTACCCGAACTATTAATAAACCATGGAAATTATTATTATATGGGTATTATAAAATAATAAATGAATAATGTATGATATCATAAATATTAATATGGTTCTGGTATAATTTAATAACATACTATAGTCTTCATACAGGAGGCTAAACATACCCTCGACTAAAGGAAAGTGCAAGGTAAGGGGTTTTCATCTCACTCCTTATTCCCGTGAGATTCATACCATATTGCCACTATTACCTTTTGTGTGGTGTATGTACTGATCATAATTGTATTCTATGGGTAATACACATGAATTTATGTGTATTTACATATTCATTGTATTATACCTCTTTCATGGGGTGTATGTTTACTAAGTTACCAAATTGGTAAGGGTTAATTTCACAATCTCTTTATTATCCTAGGTTGTTATTATGTAAGTATCTACTGGGACAGATTTATTATCCATGTCCATGTTTTATGAAAGTGTTTTAAAAGGGATTATTTTAAGGGACTTTTTACTAAAACATCATTTCAAATGTTTTAAATATTTATTCTTCTAAATCTTTCTAATTAATGTCCATGTCTTCAAAACGGGTTTTAAGGATTTATTTATATGGACCTGAATGTTGTTAAAATGTTAATTCCTTTAAAAAGTTTCAAAGTGGTATGGGACACTTTGATTCAAAAATGTCTTTAAATGGCTTCTTTTCCAAATTATGTGACTTTTAAATTTTTTCATGAAAAGGGGTATTTCTCTCAGAGTTTTACGAATCATTTTCATCAACATCAAAACCCTTTAATATATTTTAAACTTGTTTTGAAGTTGATTTATCATGATTAAAATCTACCATATTGTGTTGAATGTTTTGTGATATGTTTGAATGTGGATGTGTTATTTTTATACAATTCATGTTTTATGGAGAAATTATTTACATTTTGTATGCTAGTTTTAATATGAATGTTTATGTTATGTTTAGACCATTTCATATGAGGAATGCATTGGACTTAGTAAGTGACGGGTGGAGCCCGCTATAGCTCTTCGATGAATCGGTAGGTCTCATGAGACAAACTATAGTCTTGGAACAAGGCATTGACAAAATCTTATTTTTAGTATTGGCACGAGGCCTTGGCTATGTGGTTATGATAGTCTGGCATTATGCATTCCATCGTTATGAAAGTGGTTATTGATATTGCATGTGATTATTCGACTAGTAGAATATCCATGTGAATAAGTAAATGACATTATTTCATTTTATTTTTTCCATATTATGATGAATTTCATGTTTAAAGGATTTTGTTTTAGTTATATATTTCCATAAATGTTTATGCTTATTTATGAAAGTTTCCGATATATTTTTATCCTTATTGAGCATCTGAGATCACCCCTTTCTATGTTTTATTTTTCCCAGGATTCCAAGAAGTGTATTGTGATTGATATGCAAGGTTAAGCCAAGCAAATAATGTAATTCATAAAGGTTTATTTATGATGTTTTGTATGTTATAAAATGTAATGTAACATTCATGTATGTAATCTATTTTCCAATACTGCTAAATGAATCTGTCCTTAGAGACTTAATTCCTTGTAATCATGCCAATGTCTTAAAATAATGCACCGACTCTGGGTAACTGGGGTCAGGGTGTTACAGTTGGTATCAAAGGAATTTTAGGAATAACCATAGAAACTAGATTTAGATAAATTCCGATTAGAGAACATAGACCTAAGATAGACTTTGAAGATTAGTATAGTAGAACTTCCTAGAATTTTGGAATTGTAGAGATTTTGTGAGTTTTCCAAGCAATACATCCATGTATGGATATGAGCAGGTAGAGGAGGATTTGGCACAGATGTACCTAGGGATAAAACCTGAAAACAATGCTTTGAGCTATACTCAAATGGGAATTGGTGCACGACAACGGGCCTTTCTGCACTCTTGGTTATGACACTCCCGGGGGATATGCTTAGGATAATTCTCATTTTCTTTACAAACCATTATGAAGGGATTCTGAGTATATAATTGATCAAAGAAAACATTTTTATGATTATGTATTATATCCATAAACTGTTTGATTTATCTTAAGTGTTTTAAAGGTTCAAGATTAGGTATTTCTATTCATAAACTAATGTAGTGTATGCCATTGTATAGAAATGGCACCCAGTAGAAGGAATGAGAACTTAAGCAATACCAATGATCCAAAGAGTATGAAGGATCATATATTTCATGGTCCTAAGCTAGAATTTAGAAGGGAAATAGTATCCCACGTATTATCATCATATGAAGCAATAATATCATGTGTTGATAAGATAAGTAAAGAATTATCAGCGTCCTATGGCTTTTAAGGGAAGCCAGAGAAGAAAAGGATGGTAGAGATAAGGACAGATAATGTGAATAAGGTAATGAAGGATTTTACCATATGTTATAACTGTGGAAAGAATCACCTTGGAAAATTTTTGAAGGGAATGGGAGTATGTTAGAAGTGTGGAGAAAAAGGACACCAAGTACGTGACTGCAAGTGTAAGAAAAAGGTTTCAAATGTACAATGCTTCATCTGCAAAAAGATTGGACACTACGCAAACCAATTTCCCAGTCATCAGATTATGCTGCAAATGATTCAATTGGATAATAATCAAGTCATGATACTACCACATATGAAGAGGAATGACTAGTGTTCTTATGTTGTTATTTTAGAATTATTTTATTTCAGTGTTGTATCAATGATGTTCTGGAAATAAATAAGGATTCTACTGTAGTACTATTTCATTGAGGATTTTAGATTTTATGGTACTAAGAAAAGTGACTCTACAATGAGTTAAACTTTTTGGAAATTACAAGTTTGATGGAAAGATAAACCTCAATATGGTCCTAATATTGATGTACTGATTTTGGAATAAGATATGGTTGATTTGGGTAAATTATATTGGATATTCTTGAATACCTTAAAACTGATTAATGATTTTTCATTGCTGGAGTTTACAAATTTTTGGTATGGATGAAGTATATCTAGTATTCTATAAGGAATAAGGGAGAATGAATGTAATCAATAAGGTTTTATGGTAATTTAGGATGTTACCATGTTTTAAAATAATACACGGTGAAGGTGTTCACATGTTATTACATGGAAAGAAGGATCTTCACTGTGTTTATCTTCCTTATAAATTTTGGACTGTGAGTTTGGATAGTAGTATTTTGGATAAGTCTAATGGTTGGAATGGATTAAGTTTGAAAGGTTATTTTTGGATTTTTATAAAAGGACAACACACAGACCATGTGACAACCCGTCGCGTTAGACAAAGCTGCGGGAATCGAACCCACAACCATAGTGCGATTGGGATTTATCGCCTACCACTGGACTATGTGAAGTCCCACGATTATATAATGTTGTTTTTAATGGGTCTGATATGTGAATGGTACATTAATTATATTTGGAACCCTATACAATTAGGATAAATAGAGTATTTTTGAGTTGTATTATGTTTTGGGGTGAAAGATGAGTTTGTGGTAGAAATTTATTAATAGATAAAACTCTAATTATAATGTAAGTATATCTTTTTTATGATCTTATCCAATATCATATATAAATTCCACAACATTAAGAAAAGGAACTTAGAATAAAAATTTTGTCCTAGATGGTACCTCAGATCATCGCAAATTTATGGCCTTTGGATTATTGACCTTTTCATAGCCATGTTCTCTACCACTCTCCATCAGATATTAATGGATAGATTTCTCTTCTATATCCATATTTTTCTAAATGGAACCCTAGTATGTGTTATTTTCAGTAACCTCCATACTTACTACTCTTTATTTTAAATAGAGTCCTTATTAATCCATTTTTCGATGTGGGATTTCAACTAAGATATTTTTAAATGTCAACCCCAAGTTTCCAATACAGACCATAAATTGCAAGGACGCAATTTATTGATAGAGGGGAAAATGTAACACCCCAAGCTTTCATGGTAAGCTTCTCTTTGAATAATACAGTAGCGTGTGTTGTACGCAACTTCGAGTTCTAAGACACACCACAACCAATCAAACTAGCCGTTATGAATAGTAATACCCACTTTTTAAAATTTTATACATTTTATCATTCAAAATGGACTTCATTTTTGGATTTGTAATATCAAAATTAGATTAGGGTGAATTTTTGGTACTTTTCTGATAATTTCGTATTTTGATGAATAATGAAAATTACAAAATTTAAATTAAAAACAACTTTTTAATCGAAATAATTAATAGTGATAAATTATGAATTTGAGCGGTTTTAAATTATATTTAGAATATATTTTTACAATTTAATCCAATGTTGGTCTTTGGACATAATTTCACATTTAAACCGGATATAAACAAGTGTCAATCTTTTGATAGTTATTGTTTCTTAAAAACACACTTTTTGTTTTAAGAGTGAGAATTAATTCTAAATTAATAAATTCAACTTCTATGTTTTGAATTTGGTAAAATAGACTTCATTATTGAATTCGTAATATCAAAATTATCTTAGGGTAAATTTTTGGTATTTTTCTAAAAACTTTAAATTTTTAATAAATAGTAAAAAACAATGAGTTATAGTTTAAAACCGAATTTTTATTTAAATAATTATTTATTTTATTTAAATTATTTAAAGTCAAAATATATAAATAATACCTATATAAGTTCAATGTAATTAATTGGAGTCGGTTTATAATAATTTTAGATACATAAAATTTTATTGAACTTTTCATCGTCTTTTACCCACATCCTAGGAGCTTTTGCAAATTCACATAGAACATAATTTTACCGCTTCTGTGAGATGAATTTCGAAAATCCAAAAGACACGGTTAATATTAAGGAGTAAAATGTGGTTCAATGAGATGAAAATAATTTTTGGCGAATAGTAACATTTTACTTTTATTTACCACGGTTAAAAGTAAATAGGGTAATTAAGGTTAAAAATGATATTAATATTACCCTCACACATATCCTAACTCAATTGGACAAGTTTATCTCGACCAAAAACAACCTTAGGAAGAAAATATTGTCATTTATGTCCAATTGGATTAGATTAGGACATTTATTATTATTTAATTCAAAGAAGTGTTAAAAGAGTTAAAATCAATGGTTAATAACTAAAACATTTTTAATATAGGGTTTTGCAAAAGATAAATTCAATTATAAATATTAATTAGAAAGCTAAAACTATTTCTTACATCATGGTATTTTATTTATAATTTTTAGACAATATATAAATAATTTTATTTATGACACAACCATGATGCAGTGATTACCTTATTCATGAAATAATAAAATAAATGGTATTATAAATATTAAAATAAATATAATTTCAAAGTTTTTATCACATACAATAATTTTCCAGGTGAATATGACATGTTAGAATTGATTCAATGTTTTTTTTGAAGTAATCATGTTGTTATTATTTTAACAAAAAACAAATACCAAATAGTGTCAAAATTGACACAAAATAGTTTTTAAAACAAATATTATATTATTAATTGATATAATGGTCCTAAAAATATATTGTTCGGAAAAAAGAATTATATAATAATATATATGACATTAATGAACCAATGTTGGTTCGATAGGAAGTATATAATAATTTTATTAACCATATAGTGTAAGAATACAAGAAGACACAGTAAAAGTTAAATTATTTAACATAGAGTTAAATCTAATTGATAAGGTTAAAATGGTAACCTAAACTTGTCTAAAACCTATTAGTTGAGTTGTTTTAGACCTATCCCCACCTTATAATTTAAATAATCAACTTTTTATCCATTAGAAACCGAATATTAATTTATTATAAAATAATATGTTATGTTTTTTCTAAGGTGCCCCTCACCCCTCTTATAAAAGGGCACTCCCTCTTCCCTCTAATTAACACATTCTAAGCCATTTGGATCGGCCAAACCCTGCCCAAATACCCTCTCAAATATCCTAACTTCATCCTAGAGGCCTTAGTTTGATCATAAATCCATCCTAAGGATCCCTTTTGATAAAATCAAAAGGAAGAATCCGAAGAAAAGGTAATGATTTCACCACCCTCTTTCAAGTTCCTTTCTTCTTCCACTTACTTTTTCTTTGTTGTTTCAATTATAAAATAATAAATCCATTATATTATATATAATGTGATGTTATTATAATTATGGTACAACCAAATTAATTATTCTATCCGCCCTTTTATTGACATGTCACTATACGTGCGTACGTACGGCTTACCGTCTCCACGTCGTGGTGTAATGGTTATTCGATACATTATTATTTGGATGGGTATAATAATGATGTGTATTTGATGTAAATAATAAATATAACATGATAAGGATTCTGTATATATTATATAACATCCAATTATATGTTATATTAATGATATTTTTGCTCGTGCGTATGTACGGATTACCGTCTCCACGACGCGATAAGATTCATTTCCAAGTTCACCATTCATCGACAATTATAAAAATATATATTACTAATAATTATGTAATATATGACATAATAATTCTACTAGAGATATATATATTTATATATATAAGTATTTATGTACTTACATATATCTTATTCACTTACTTCAGTTCAATGCTATATGAAAATGGAAACAATGTTTATGCGTACGTACGGACTACCGTCCCCATAAACGGTGTTTTCCATTTCATATATACGTCAATTATAAATTTTTATATTCTAAATATATATGATAAATAAATGATGTTTTTTATTCTGGAAGTATTTAAATCAAGATCTCATTGATACAATCAGGAGTAACAAGTTAAAACATGTCCGATAAAGAAAGCAATTATTACCCGAAATATTAATATAACATGGAAATTATTATTAAATGGGTAGTATAAAGTCATAAATGAATAATGTATGATATCATAAATATTATTATGGTTCTGTTATAATTTAATAACATACTATTTTCTTCATACAGAAGGTTCAACGTACCCTCAACTAAAGGAAAGTGCAAGGTAAGGGGTTTTCATCTCACTCCTTATTCCCGTGAGATTCATACCATATTGCCACTATTACCTTTTGTGTGGTGTATGTACTACTCGTAATTGTATTCTTTGTGTAATGAACATGAATTTATGGGTATTTACATATTCATTTTATGATACCTCTTTCATGGGGTGGATGTTTCGTAAGGTCCCAAATTGGTAAGGGTTGATTTCACAGTCTATTTATTATCCGAGAATGTTTTTACGTAAGTATCTACATGGACATATTTATTATCCATGTCCATGTTTTATGAAAGAGTTTTCAAAGGGATTCTTTTAAGGTAATTTTTACTAAAACATTATTTCAAGTGTTTTAAATATTTATTCTTCTAAATCTTTCTAATTAATGTCCATGTATTCAAAATGGTTTTTAAGGATTTATTTTTATGGACATGAATGTTGTTAAAATGTTAATTCCTTTCAAAAGTTTCAAAGTGGTATGGGATAGTTTGATTCAAAAATGTCATTAAATGACTTATTTTCCAAATTGTGTGACTTTTAAATGTTTTCATGGAAAAGGGGTTTTTCTCTTAGAGTTTTACAAATCATTTTAATCAACGTCAAAATCCTTTAATGGATTTTAAACTTTTTTTGAAGTTGATTTATCATGATAAAAGTCTTCCATATTGTGTTGAAGGTTTTGTTATATGTTTTAATGTGGATGTGTTATTTTTATACCATTCATGGTTTATGGAGAAAGTATTTACATAATATATGGTAGTTTTAATATGAATGTTTTTGTTATGTTTAGACCTTTTCATTTGAGGAATACATTGGACTTAGTAAGTGATGGGTGGAGCCTGCCATAGCTCCTCAATGCATCAGTAGGTCTCATGAGACAAACTAGTGTCTTGGCACAAGGCCTTGACAAAATCTTATTTGTAGTCTTGGCACCGGGCCTTGGATACGTGGTTATGAGAGTCTGGCATTATACATTCCATCATTATAAAAGTTGTTATTGATATTGCATGTGATTATTCAACTAGTAGAATATCTATGTGAATAAGTAAATGGAATTATTTCATTTTATTTTTTCCATATTATTATGAAGATAAAGTTTAAAAGGCTTCTGTTTTAGTTATACATTTCCTTAAATGTTTATGCTTATTTATGAAAGTTTCCACTATATTGTTATCCTTACTGAGCATCTGAGTTCACCCCTTTCTATGTTTTTTTTTTCCCAGGATTCCAAGAAGTGTATCGTGATTGAAATTCGGGGTTAATACAATGGAATAATGGCATTAATAAATGATTATTTATGTTGTTTTGTATGTTATAAAGTGTAATGTAACATTAATGTATGTAATCTATTTTCCAAGACTACTAAATCGATCGGTCTTTCGGGACTTGATTACTTGTAATCATGACAATGTATTAAAATAATGTATCCACTCTGGGTAACTGGTGTCAGGGCGTTACACTAAATGTATGGTGTTTAACCAATTATATGTTTAGGATGTTATATAATGTATTTTAAAATAATATTCAAAATTAAGGAACACTATATTTTCTTTTTAGTTGGTAAGATTTAATTTTTTCCTACTTAAAAATATATTTGGGTTTTATATTTAAATAAATTTTTTAAGATTCAATTTGGTTTGCTGTAAAAAAGTCTAACAATTTAATTTTTTATTATTTGACCCAAAAAACTCATGGATATATATTTATTACTTAATTTTAAGGTGAAATGGGTTTTACTTTTACAATTGGAATTTAGTTAAAAATTCTTTTCATGCATTTTTTGTTTTATATAAAATGTAATTTATACCACCTAGTGAAATTTCATGGTAAAAAATGGATTCAAATTCTTGGAATTATGAATTTAATTTTTTTTATTATCTCCCTTTTATTTTTGGAAATGCAATTATTTTATCAGGTTAAAAATGTGAGTTGACACGTTTTAGGTTAAAATGAGATTAAAGTGAGTTAACTTGTTTATAAGGAATAAATTGTTTGAAAAACATGTTTAAATGTGTGTTTTTTGTATAAATTTATACATTATAAAATATAATCATCAAAATTTAGGTCATGTGTTTTAACATTACATGATTATGATATATATTATTTAATATTTTATGCAATTCCATGTGTTTCATTTCCCTCCCTTATAAAAGGATTACACCTATCCTCTCTTCTATATACTTAATGAGCATTCTATCTCAACCAATTAAGGATATAATACCACCTTAGATTCAAAATATAAATCCAATATCTTATATTTTTACTAGAATACCGTCCTTTCAAGGATTTTATTTCATGACAAAAGAGGTTTCACCATAAAGTGGTATAACTCTTAGACAAGTACTATCAATATTATTTATATTTATACCTCTTATTAATAATTATAATTTATTATAAAATAGACTAATAGGTATCTAAAATATATTGATTTTTTATTAATATGTATCCACCATTATACATCCTCTTTTCCATCAAATTTGAAGTGATACTATTGCTTGTGAATACTTGTGGAATACCACATTTAGGTAGCGATACAAATCATTTTCCACCACCAACATTAATGGATGACTATTATGATGGATTTAAGGTTTATATATAATATTTATGGTATTATTTTTTTCAACAATTAAAAAATAATATTTATATTTCTTTCATTCATTTAGTTAGAAACTGAAATTAACATTCACACATGCGTATGACATACAATCTCCATGAACAATGTAAGTAATTTGTATATACATAAGTTTTATAGATGATTATAAATATTTATATAAGGATTATACAACATATTTATAAAATTATCATCATTTTGGAGATTATGGAACCATGATCAATGTACTAGGAGCAGAACTGCTAGACAAAAACATGAATGAAAAATAAAGAAATTATCCCTAAGAATAGTGATTTTTATAAAAAATATATTAATAAATAGATTATATTAATTTATAATTATATTATATAAATAATGATATATATGGCTATTTTTTATAGTATATATATAATAAATAAATATTTATTATACATAAGGTTTTCCCATGTGTAAATGAAAATAATAAATTATGTAAGAGATTTCATTCTCAATCCCATTTTAATCGGGATTGTTTATGCATTAATTTCCATTGATAAAATTAATTGATCATAATATGATAAATAACTTTCATTTTAATTATACTATCTTAAATT
Organism: Viscum album; assembly: GCA_963277665.1. NCBI lineage: Eukaryota > Viridiplantae > Streptophyta > Magnoliopsida > Santalales > Viscaceae > Viscum > Viscum album. The sequence continues at coordinate 1,242,000,187 of OY728161.1, read as the reverse complement.
TCTTGAAAACTGAACTTTTAAAACTATTATTTTCATTTTAGTACTATATTATGGAATTATTTTGATTTTAAATAAGTTATTTCAAAATAAAAAGGGGTTTTATATCTGGAGATATTATAATGAACTCTTAAAGAAAATAGTAATCTATGAAAAGATACAATGAAGATAGATAATTCTTTATAGAAAAATTATACAATGACAAAATCCTTAGTTTTTATTTGGATTTTTTATAATCATGATCGTGAAATTTTTATGAAACTCATTCCCCTTCCTCAGCTTATGATATAATAATATGATTAACTCTCTATGATTTTGTGGAACACATTTGAATGGATTATGATTATATGATTGGTATAAATTTATTTATATATCCCTTTAAGAATTTGGTATTGATAAATATCTTATGATATAATTATAACATGAATGAAGTGAGAACTCAATTTAGTATGGGACTCTGTCCACTATAATATTTATGGGAATAATCAGTGACTTTGGGTAAAATAGAATGGTTAGTCAACCCAATTAACTATGATAGTCTTGGAAATGATCCATGACTAAATAAATTATTTTATATTCTTATATATATTCAAAAATATTATTTCTTATTATTATGATGTGTTCTCATGACCAATAATTTATTTTTCATGATTCCACTAACTTATACATTTTATCTTTTATTATGAAAATTATTCATGCCATTTTTTTAATCTATGATCTTTGAATTATTTTTTATGATTTATGTAGGTTATGATCTTATTCTCATTTAATTATGTTTATATTTTTTTTCAATTATGATCATTAATTTACATCTCATATGTTTATCCATATTGATCATTTAATCCCAATGCTCCTTAAATTTCCTTTCAATAGGTTATGAATAAATTTTATTAAGTAGGGTATGTCTATGATGAGGATTTTGTTGGAAGATCATTATGGGAGATTTTGAATATCATTAATCAAATAAGAATACTGTTTATCTATCTCAAAATAAATTAAAACTTTTTTACTTTTTTAATATCAAAATGTTAATAAATGAATATTAAGATAATAACACATAAGATCTATATGATTTTTTTGGGTTTCGATACATTTATTCTAAACTAAAAATATGATATTACCATCAGCTTTATTTTTTTGAGTCTAGGAATTTATAATTGGTATAATAAAATGTTTAGTATAATCATTGGGTAATGGATTTATAAGTTCCTAATTATATATCAAAAATTCTATGAATGGAAAACTATTATTTTAAGGATTTTTTTTGAAAAAAGTATTATGAATTTTATCTTACAATTCAATATTATTTGTTAATTGTATGCAAGACATTTTTTATTAATGGTGAATAATTAAAGGAATGAAATATATATCAACCCCTATAGTCAATGCAATGATGTCAATATGGAGTGAGCTAATTTTTCATGAGTTGGATATCATCATATCATAACAATATTATGGTAGTTAAACCTGGTTATGATGAATAAACTCATCTACAGAGTGTAACATGCCGGTCCATAATGTGGTGTAAGTATTTTTGTTGTTTTAAAGTGATAACATACATTATCATTCAATGGAGCTACTGATTTTTTCATAGACGAGTAATTTATTAATTTCCTAGAAAATATATTTCTCAATTAGGGAAGTAGTGAAATGAAAAACATGACTTGAAGGTATATCATATAAAGGTTAATATGGAGAAATTTTTCTCACTAATTTACAAAACTAAATAGGATATAAAGATATATTTCACGGAATAGTGAATGTTTATTTATATTATCTATGATAAATAACTTCCCCATGAACAATGTGTTAAAATGGAACAAAAATTCGAAAATATAAAATAGAAGGATGGTGAAAAATCAACTAAGTAAGAGGGTAACATTATGTGATGATCTAGAAATTATAAATAAAATTTATTCATTCAATAAATAAATATTTATCATTTCATTGATTTGAAAAAGCATTACGTAAAAAGGAATTTATATCTCAAAAATTTATATTATATGAAAATTTAATGTAAAGTGACATTAAGATGGAAAATGAGTTCTACAAAGGTAACATAATTAATGGTAATTTATAGAATTTTAAGAGAACACGCTATCTAAGGATGGTAATGACATCCTTAGGATACATGAAGTACCCACTATATGAAAATACATTGATGTATTTCTAGTGGAATTTCTAAGTTTTCCACATGATAATGAAGTTTATTTTTCCATTAAACAAATTCTTAATTAATGAAAAACTATAAAACAAAATATCTAATATAAACATGGGTATTTATTGTAAGATCACATTTTATATGTATCTTCATTGAAATAAACATAGAGTATTCAATATTTTTCTTTATACACAACCACATTTGTAAATAAAAAGTGATATTATAATATTTTATAAACTAAGAGTTAAACTGAATGCTATAAATAGAAGTAAAATCATTATAAAAAAGATTTAAAATTGTTTTATATAATAGTTTTTTATTAATTGACCTGAAATAGTTACCCATGTTTTGGTAAAGTCATTTTATTTATCCAAAATATTTTTTCTTTCAAAAATGGTGTTATGTCATTTTGAAATTGGATATTTTAATAAAATTTAGTTTTTTATAATTTTTATTTGAGGGAATGAATATAGTTTTTGAAAACACCACGTTAATATTATATATTAGTGAAAATTCATATTTGTATAACAATATTTATTTTCCCATGAAAAGTGCAAAATACCAATTTTATAAAATAATCATTCCATTTAATTAATTATGAAATTAAAATTTCCAATCATGTGTTTATATGATATTATATAAACATAAATATATTTTAGTTATAAATAATATATTTAATTACATAATTAGTTCACTTTATATTTTTATAATATCATTTTTAGCATCTAAACAGTTTTTTAAAACTACTTTTATTCAAATAATGTAGTTGTATCATAATAAAAGAAATTAATCTCTAATAATTGTTGGTTTATTGAATTTTTTTAATTAATCTTAATTAATAAATTTTAAAATTCATTTTATGGTTCGTACTAAGAAAGGATTTGATTTTAATCATGTTTAATTCATTGAAATGTATAATTCTTATAACAAGTTTTGGTACAATTTTTTCATGATTATTTAAAATTTAATCATACAACATATATAAATATAATATGGTAAAATTGATTAAATATGTAGAATAATTATAATTAAAATAATTTTTAATGGAAAAAATAATTTTTTCATCCAAATGAATAGTAAAGACAATAAAAAAGTTCCATCGTTAAACATCAAAGAGGTTTATCAGAGTTGTTAAACTAAATGATAAGGGTATAAAATAAAGTTAATAAGGAATAATTATTTTTAGTTGAAATTATTTTAATCATTTAACATTTTATATTTTAATTCAGGTAAATTTGGAGCCACATTCACATAACAATGACCCTATACTACTGAAATCCATTAAAAAATTCCATGTATGTCCCTGCGCTCACTTATAAAAGGGAACCACTTATCCTTCCTTATTCATATAATTTGAGTAATATATATCAACCAAAACCTTATCCAAAAATATTCTATATTCATTATCTTCATCATTGAGCTTCCAGTATTCACTTGAGGCCAATCATCCAAGCCATATACTATAAGCCAAAAGAGGTATCTCAAAGAAGGGGTATAAATCATAACTAATATCTTTCTATTGTGTTCCTTATTATACTTCCTATAAACATATTTTGTACATCATAAAGATATTAATATATTTTTACAAATATAGAATGCCACAAACTAGCTTGGATACCCTTGTAACATGATAACAAAGCCGATACCAACATTGCCCAAAGAGTGTTCCCAATCCCCATGGGTTGGCGAGTAGTACCTAACATCATAAAATATAAAAGTGGGAATGAATTTTCCACAGAAACCCATAAGAAAAAGATTCATATCAATACAATTTTTTTTTATTGTACCAGAAACAAAATAGGTATATCAAAATCCAAAAAAGCTACATCATCACAGTACTCAATGGTTGGCATGACATACTCAACATCCCCCACGACACATCACTCTAAGCACCAAGAGATCAAGAAAATCCACTTACCCCAAGAGGAACCTTCCATTTACTCAAAAATAGAAGGATAAAATCTAAAAGTTCCTGAAGAAAAGATATGGAGTGATCTAAAAATCACAATAGGGTCTCCCCAAGAATTCCATAATAATGTTCTATAACAATAAATAAAAAAATTCCTTCATATTTAACTAAAATAGGAATGAAATTATGTTTCAATATTTAAAACAAAACATGATTCATTTCAGAATGAAGGAAATAATTGAAAAAAAGAATTAAATAAAAACCTTAAATAAAACTGTTTATATAAATAACTAGAAAAGAGTAATGAAGATTCAAAATAAATGTTATTTATAATCATAATAGTCACAATATGCACCATGGTTGTATGAAATGAAGTATGATATTTTCTATTTATAGGATTTTTAAAATCTCATATCAGCGATCCTATAAATATTTGTACACTTGTACCTCATGATCAGTCTAAATAAGACTCATCAACATCCCATCGGGTATACGATCTACCTAACTATATTTTTGTTGGAGTTATCATAATAAATCAATTCCTAGGGGAATAATATCCTAGAATTATTTTCTGAAATAAAACCCTAACTATATAGGCTCACATTTTCACAATAAATCCAACGAAAAATGAAAAATAATTTCATTTTAAATCATTCAACATTCAAAGTTTAATTTCAGACTTTTCCTTTCCAAATTCCAATTAATATTCAAAACCAAAACATGTTTTGTTAACAATTAATGGAATTTAAAATTAAAACCAATCTTAGTTTTATTTAAATTAAATTGAAGACATTTTCTTAAATAATTCCTCGAATCATTTAATAATTTCCATAAATTTTAAAAACTCACCAAATTCAAATTCAATTGGAATATCATTTTTTTCAAAAGCCATACCATATCTATTTCAATCCCAATTCACATCAAATTGGGTTTTCAAAAACCAATTGAAATATATTTGAATAAAATAAAGAAAATTATTTATTTATTTATATGGAAAATATAATATGGACCCACCTAATATTAACCATGACAATCAACAATAAAAAGAGACTCACCAACGAAAAAAAGCCATAGATGATCGATGAAGAAAAAATAGAATCAAGACTCAACAACAAAAAGTATATATATATAAATCCCAAGATTATCTATCAAAATATAAGGAGGAAAATGAGACAGATGAAAGAGATAAGAATATTTCTTACCCAAAGAGATGCACCACAACTGACATAAAGATCAATCGTTTAAGGGATAATCCAAAGGCATTGGATAACTCCAAAATTGCTTAAAAAGAGCCTATAATAAGAGATAAAGGAAGCATATTGTAAAAAAACAATAAATTTTTTCAAAATTCCTAGTAAAAACTAACCCTTGAGATTTTACACAACATGTATCCCAAAATCATGTCAAATAATTTTTGAGTCTCACAAACATCTAAAAACCCATCGCCTTTTATTGAAAAAAAATGATTTTAATTATTACACAGAGTGCTACCTTGCATGTTGTGTACCCATTTCATAGAATCTTCCAATAAATGAGTATACATCATGTAACCACATTACACTGTGTGTAAATCCACAGTAGACAAAAATACTACAGTTTTTATGCTGAAAATTCCAACAAATCACCGACTTCACCATTACAGGAATCCTCATAATTTCATCTTGGTATCAATCTACCAATGAAAATGAATAACCAATAAAGGGATAAAACATAGCTTATAAAAAAGTAAAGAGACATTACAACCTCCTTACCATAAAAACTGTATATCCCCCGAAATCCCATCAAGAAGATTCTATATCATAAAGGTGTTGCCACTAATCTCTCATCATTGCCTCATGCTCCCACATATTATGTGAATCATAATTGTTCTTCCATAACACATGCAACAAAGTAATTATCCACCCATGAAGTACCATGGTCTTAGATTCAATTTCCCTGACTAGATTCTTATTCATGGATAAATTTGGCTCAACATTAAGACTAATCTAGCTAAAAATATGTGATGTATTATATTGATACTTCTGATGTTGAGATACACGAAACAAATTATGTATCAACATAAACTTTTGAGGAAGTTATAAATGGTAATATACTCTCCCCACATTCTCAGTAACCATAACAAGTCTCACAAAACGAAGAGTAATCATCCCATGCCTCTAAATATTTTGATGACCTAAATAAGTTGAACCTTTCCATAAAACCTGGTACCCAAATGAAAAATCCAACATTCTATTCTAATGATCAACATAATATTTATATGGGATCTATTCCATTATCAACCTCTGAGAAATAAACTGAATATTTGTTGTTTTCTCTTGAAATAATCTCGGTCCAATAAAAGAACATTCACTAATCATCCACCAAAACAATGGATATATACATGGATAGCCATAAAAGGCCTCAAAAGGATCCATTTTGATTAAATATTATAAATTATTGTTATAATAAAACTCAACCATTCCCATATGGTCATTCCAATCTCCACCAAAATCAAGGATGTTGGAAAGAAGCATTTCCTAAAGAATATATATAGCCATCTATTTATATCCTTCCTTCTCCATATGGTATGCCGTTCTTAAATGAAATTGAGATCCTAGTTCCTCATGAATTCCTATCTAGAATTGAGAAGTAAAATAGGGATCCCAATTAGGGAATACAACATACATAACTCTATAAAAATGGATAATCTCTCCCATGTAAATATTTACTAGCTCATAAAATTTGGTTGTATAATGAATGGGTATAATGTGAGATGATTTTGTTATCCAATTAATCACAACCCATATCAAATTATTTTTCCTTTGGGTATGTGGAAACCCAACCAGCAAGTCCATGAAAATTTCATCCCACTTCCATGTCAGCACTAGAAGTGGATGAAGAAAACCTAAAGGCTTTTGATGCATGGCCTTGACTTGTTATAATGTATATAAATGTGAAACAATGTTATTGATATCTTATCTCATTCATGACCTAAAAAATCATCATCGCATGTAATAGAATAAATTTTTGGTTTATGGGTGAAAATACCATTTGGAATTTTTTCAATATCCCATCACAAATTTTCTCATTGATAACATCATGAAAAACATATTTTGATAACATAGAATACCCTCTATGGAGACTGACTTGTCAGAATTGGTCTCCCTACCATAATGAGAGTCACTAATTCTATAGAATTCACCATCAAGATAATATTCTAGAGGAACCAACTTGAGAAGAGAGGAGGATAACTACACACCTTAAAATACAACCTCAAACCTAGTTTCCCAAACTCTATTATGAAACTTTGTCAAAATATCCTTCAAGTTCTATGATTCCAATGATTCTTTGACACCCTGGGTTATGAGTTTCTTTCCCATCATATCAGTAATGACATTCCCTTTACTCATTATATAAGAGATTTCAAAATCAAAAGACTATAGGTACTCTACAAAATGGACTTGATAGATATTAAAATATTTCCGAGAGAAGATATTACTTGAGATATTTTTTACAGAATACATTTTAAACATTTATTTATAAATTTAATTCCACAAACTATTAATATCATAGTTAAAATATTCAATTTAAGGGTAATAGGTTGGTTAATTCATCTCTTTTGGAATAATATTTTATGATCCATAGGAAACGATGTGATCACCATGCATAAGAACAAAACCCAAACCCGATTTTGATGCGTCATAGAAGACAATGAATCCTTAACTGACATTCGGATGGGTAATCACTTTTGTAAAAGTCCAAATAAATTTCATATCAAAAAAATATCTATATTGTTTCCATACTAAGTGAGAATTACCCCCTTCCAAGTTAGTTTGATTATAGAAGAATCCAACTTTGAGACATCCTTTATAAATTGATGATAATATCCAACTAAACCCAAGAATGTTTGAATCTCAAAAACATGATGTGGTTTCTCCCAAGTCATAAAAAATATACTTTCTTGGGATGAAAGAAAATACTATGTTTCAAAACCAAATGTCCCAAGAACTTCACTTGTCACATCCAGAAATCACATTTTGAAAGCTTTGAATAAGGGCATTTATTTTTCAACAATTAAAGAATTACTGTCAAATGAAACACATGATCTTCAAAGGAAAAAATTTAAACAAATATTTAATCAAAAAACACCACCATGAACTTATCAAGGTACTCATTTAAAAAAAATTCATCAAAACCATAAATACATAATGATATTTAGTTCTACCAAATGTCATAAAAAGGTACTCATAATCGACACACCTTCTACAAAATATTATGAATATAAAATTCCTTTATTCTCAACTGGGGGTAACCAGAGTAGAGATAAATCTTTGATAATCACTTTACCCCTTTCAACTGGTCAAATAGATCATCAATCTCAGGTAAAGGATACCAATTATTTACCGTATGTTGTCTAAGTATTCAATAATCAACAAATATGTGAGGTACTACATCAGCATTCCTATAAAATATAATACGTGCTTCCCATGGTGACATGCTCAAGTATATAAATACTTTCTCAAATAGATCATCCAACTGAGTGTTCGAATATTTCATTTTATCTGGATCCATAAGGTATAAAATAATATTTTATAGATGAGTACCTAGAACTAAATCACTATAAAACTCTACCTCCTTTACTGGGGAAAACTAGATATTTTAGAAGGAAAATGTTGCGAAACTCCATGAAAAACTGAGGTAGATAAATACTCAAATATTCCTACTCTAAATAAAAATTAAACACTGATATGACTTTCCATAACTCAATATAATAAGCTATGACGCTACTAGACCTCAGGTCCCATTATATCTAAAAGACACAACAAACACCATCACGTATAGTAAATGAGACCAAAAAAATATAACAATCATTTTTGGATTTATTAGCATTGATCCAATTCATCTTAAAAACGATATCAATAAGTTTCATTTTGAGAACTTGAAAATTGCAAGCAAGATCAGTTTTTGATATAGATAAAACACTAAAAGAAAAATGAATTACCATATATCTCTTTATTCTATGGGCTGAAGTAATATCCATCACAAAAGAGAAAATATACAACAAAATATTTAGTGGATTAAAAATAATATTTGATATAAATGAATGAGACGAATGAGTATAAAATAAAATTCTTTATAAGGATGAAGCTAAACTGATGGTACCTCTCAAAATCACTAGACTCGTATCTGATTCCTCTAAAGACTATTCTATTGTGTAAAGAAGCTTAATTTTGGATTCTTGTGGATAGAACCCTTGATATGTTCAAGCATATTATTATACCAAATTACTATTTGGTGTTGATAATCACCTGCCACTACAAGGGGAAAAAAGATATAAAATAATATCTTCTAGTGTCCTGAATGACCACATAAAACACATGTCTTGTGTGCCTTTAGTAGAATTTGATTTCTAATGATTAGTCTGGACACCCTAGATATAAGTCAAAGGGCCTCTGCTAAGCACTATAGGAGGTCTAGAATAATTATACTATCAAAATCCACAATAAGACTCATCAGGATTTCTATCACCTTTATGGTAACTCACGGAAATCCCACTAGGAGAAAAAGGAATTCCTATAAAACTTGAATTACCATCCATTTCTTGTTAGACTGACAATGCCCAATCCATAACATCAAAATAAGAATATATATTTATCAATAAAACATGTGAAAAATATAATATTGAAGTACCATTTCAAACCCTCGAGTATTCATCTTATCATTAGAAACAATATGAGGTGAAAACTACGGAAGCTCGATAAATTGATATAAATTTTCTGTCATGGTCATATCATCATTCTGATGTTTGAAAAACCCCATGACTTTAGCCATCACCATATATTCTGGATGTAACTGGTTAGTGAAGATAACCTTTACATCCTCCCAATTTAAAATATTGTGTTTCTTCCCCAAGACAACTGAGTCCCACCATATCCTACTAGGTCATTCAAGCATAAAGGTGGTATATATTACCTTGATTTACTTAGGTATTTCAAATAACTCAAAAAGAATATCTATCCTTCTCAACCAATCCTAAACCATGTTGAGGATCATTGAAACCTTGGAATGCTAGTGGATTATATTGAAGGAACTTCTGATGATGGATCTAGAATTCAACTCTCCAAGGTTCTGTAACTAGAGCCTTTATGGGAACAATGTGCAGGTGCCTATCCCATAGCTTGGAAAACATGTAAAAAAACTCAATGAGATTGTGTTCCATGAGATGATTTTATCTTTATTTTTTAGCAGAAACTTCCTTATAGTTTTTTTCCCAGGACTTATCATAATCACAAGACTACATAACATCATCAAACAACATTGAAGATGCCAGAAGAGTACTCAGATCAATACTTAAACAAAGTCTAAAGGGAAATTAAACCCATGAAATAAGAAAAAAAGATTTGGATTTCTACCTATCTAAATATAATGTTGGGAAATGACGAGAACTAATCTCTAATATGCCTTTCCCAAACCACCCATGGAAATTTAATCTAATGTCTTTCCCTAAAGATCACACCTCGGTGCCCTGAGATGGTCGGTCACATGACATTAGACATGCCTCCATATACACCACACGCCGCCAACTAGTATAAAGGGTCGAATATCTATCATAGAGAGAATATAAACTATTTTTATTAGAGTAACAAACTAGAAAAAATAATAAAAATAATGAAATGATATAATCACATTCAGAATAATACTAGTATCAAAACATGGCCAAAACCAGAAAGACAAAATCAAAAAAAAGCTGAAAATATGCCATACTAAGGTAACTAGAATGTTTCTAAAATGAATACCCAAAATAAAGACACCAAAAAATCCCATCAGAGGTTCTAGAATCATTTCTGGTTCCATAATCCATGCATCATCCCAACCCAATCATCTAACACAAGGAATTTTAACTTATCCTATGCTCCAAATATGAAATCAATTCAGGTACTGATTAGGTAACCTGAGTAGGGTGTGATTACAAATTAGTAGGTCCCCACCAATGATGTATACTACAATGTATTTTAAATTAAAATGTATGTAGTTTTATAAAGAAAAAAAATACAATGAATAAATAAACATTTAACACATGATCACTTATTCTTCATTTAAAAACTAATTTTGAGAAGAATTTAAAATTTGCACATGGTTTGTTGTGCTGGGGTGCATGGTTTTCCCTAACGATGCACTTAAAACATAAAATAATTTTATAGGGGTTGAAGATTACTACTAATATGATGAAAATTTTGATAAAATGCTCACAAACCATGAAATTCCCCTCTATTTGGGGTTGCATGGTTTTCTGGGATAAGGAGCGTGGTTAGGCCAAACTGTGCACCAACTATGCACTTTCCTCCATCCTTTCAATTTTATCTATTTTCACCCAAATACACCCCATGATAAAATCCTGAAAAAGCATGCTCTAGAAAAGAAAAAACCAATACCTGAAAATAGGCTGATACATCTCTATATAAATTTATGATCTTACAATATCCCATCTTTATAAAAACTCATCCTCATGATGTACTCCTAAAAATCTCTAAGATTTCGTGACAAATTACCCAGGACACTATGCCCAGACATATGTTTTTCTGTCCCAGGTTTATTACTTCACACATCCATGATTCCAAAATATATGAACTATCAGCAAGGTCTTACCCACAACACTTTCTCAATGTTATCCAACTCATGTACCAGTTGCTCTTCAAAGAACACATCTATCTCTATATGTTTATTATCCAAAATGATCACATGAGAAGGGTCAGGGTGATACCTCCATAGTTTTAATACATGGAGAAAATTGTTCATATCATTGTATATCTATTGAAGAAACAATTGATATTCCACCCACATGACTATATCCACAACGTCAAATTGTTCAACAAACATGGTAGCCATCTTTCCCCACCTTTTAATCACGTAGTGAAGAAATCTAGTAAACACGTAAAGGAATATCCAATAAAACTCTATAAAATATAGCAGTCATCATAATCTATTGGAATATGACTTTTTTATACTCTGAGCCATAACCACACACTTCTGAGTAAACTGCAATGGTTCTGACAACTCCTACATGAGACTTAGTCCTAATAACTACGACTCACCAGCCTCTATCTAGCATAATAGTGATCTAAATGGACTACCACAAACTACCGAATATGGTTCCATCTGTATAATATTTTGATAACTGTTGTAATATGAAGAATCTACCAAATCTAGGTGCTTCTCCCAAGATCAACCTATGTCTTGGACACATGCTCGTTGTATATGCTCAAGCTCATGTATAGTATGCTCCAACCGCCCATCTATATGTGGGTGGAATGCGATACTTAGTAGAACCTATGTACCATGATCCTTCTACACGAAATGCAACAAGACCAATGTAAAAAATGATTCAGAGTATGAAACTATAGTCCATGGCACCCCATGATGATAGAATTTATCTCGAACATACAAGTATCCCAACTGCTCAATCGAGAAAGTATCCTGTATAGGATTAAAATGTAATACTTTCATCAAAAATTACAAAATCACTAAAATATTATCATTCTGTCATAGAATATTTGGGACTCCCACAAGAAATTCTATATTCACATTGTCCTACATCCATTTGGGAATGGGAAATGGTTGTAGTACCCTCCAGGTCATTGATTCTCCGCCTTCACCTATTGACTGGTGAAGGATCATGTCACGAACCCTACTATCTCTTTTTTCATGTCTAGAAACCAAAACTACCATCAAAGGTCATATTACATTTTGGTCACACATGTATGCACTACCTGCTTCAAGGAATGATATTCATGCATCAATTATTCCAGCATAATCATAGGCACAACTACCAAATTCATAACATAAATGATCTCATCCTCATCTATTAAGCAGTCTAGAGGTGGCTCCCTACCTTCAAGGATTTCCCTCATGGATAGACAAACCATATCCCCATAATTCCTATCCTTGATCCATCCCAAAAGTGCAGACTCCACTAAAACAAATTTGAGACTCACTGCTCCCGAATCACTTCAACCAAAACATGTATCCTAGCCAATAAAGTCATCATCATCCACACATCACCAAACTCATGAATTTCCAGAGTTTGAGTTTTCCTACTTAAATAAAAAACAAAACTATTTCCTTTCATGAGTGTATATTCTAGTTCAAAATCAAATGAATGAATATACTCAACCCACCTACACTATAAAAGATTTAAATCTACTTGAGAAAAGATATAATTTAAGGTTTGTGATTGATATAAATAGTTATCCTCTATCCCAACAAATAATGATTCGAACAAATTAAATCATAAACCACTACAACCAAATTGAGGTCATTGATCGGGTATTTCTATTAATATGTTCCCAATTACTGAGACCCATACACTGCAACTCGATTTCCTTGCATTAACATAACTCCAAGAACTACTCAAAAAGTGTCGAAATACACCGTATACTCCTCACCAAACTTATGTAGGATCAGTATTGGTGCCAGTTTCAAGTGATTCTTATACTCTTAGAAAGAATTATCACATGAATTTGACCATTCAAACTTTATACAATTTTTGGTAAATCCTATAAGCGTTGTTGCCAATTAGAAAAAGTTCTGGATAAACCATTGATAATATCCATCTTACCCCAAAATGTTATAGATATCAAAAAAATTCTTGGGATGCTCCGAAGATGCAACTTCATGAACCTTACGTATGTCAATTGAAAAGCCTTCATATAAGATGATGTGACCCATGTAGTGTACCTGATTAATCTATAATATACACAGATTATTTGGTGTATTGATGATTCGCTCTTAGTGTACTTGAAATGATTCCAAGATGTTTGGTATGATCCCCATGAGTATTGGAGTACACCAAGATGTTATCTACAAACACTTCCAAAAATTGATATAGGTATGGATATAATAATATATTGATCATGGATATAAAAACAGTTTGATCATTATTCCAACAAAATAGAATTACGAAAAACTCATATAGGCCATACATTCTTTGAAAATCACTCCTCGGTATATCATAAGGTTAAAATTTAAACTAACAATATTTTGATGTCAAGGAAATCTTTGAGAAAATACAAACTCCCCTCAACTGGGAAAAAATATCATTGATATGGTAGGGAGGTACCAGTTCTTCATATTCATCTGGTTCAACATTCGTTAATAAACACCCAAGAAAAAACCTCTATCGTCCTACTTAGATAAAAACATGTATACCCCAAGTTGATGTATGCAGTCTGATAAATCCCTTACCCTCCAACTCCTACAAATGAATCTTGATCTCTTGAAGCTCTATCAGAGCCATTCTGTATGGTGGTATAAAAATAGGATCAACCCCCAGTAAGAGCTCAATAGATAATTCTAGATCTCTCTTAGGGGGAATCCTTGATATATTTTTTAGGAAAACATCATGAAACTGGTGCAGTACATGCAGAAATACATCATACGTCACACCTTCACCATCCACCAAAATACTTGCAAACTGAGCTATGAGCTCACTTATTTTCTGTGTAATTGACACTAATCATCCTACCTAGATTTCCCACCATCCATGATGAATATAGTTGTCACCCTTAGAGAACATAAATGTCACTCTCCTTTGGTAATAATCATTGTGGGCGCAATAATATACTAACTAACCCATACCCAAAATTAGGTCGAAGTCTAACATATATAGAATATAGATATCTTAGGGAAAAAATAGTCCCCATTCTCGAGATAACATACATTATAAAAGAAGATGATATAGATCATACTCTAAATGGTTTTTATATCATCCACATGCCACTAATGAACTCCACCGCAAGGCCCAAACTATTAATAAGTTGTGTAACAACTCGATATTTATTGAATAAAATTATATTTCTTTTAATGTATTATGGAAAACACATGATTTTTTTATTTTTTTTATTATGTTTGGTTTTAAGTGACTATTAATTATCATTACCAGAGATAATATAGTCGTTGAACAGTTATCACACAACTGATATAAATATAAGGGTTTTAAAAAAGAATCTCTTTGACATAGACAAATGAGAGAATGGCCTCATACAGTAGACTCGAGCTGTACGAATATCATTTTCTCAGATCTCGAAAAGGAGGTAGCTTCATTGGGGTTTTATATTGACCAATCCCAAGATGATATTAAACACATTAAGCCTGAATGTAATCGCCTACAGGAGAAGTTCATGTTAATAGAGATTACCACCCGAGCGATGTTATCAATGCCCACCCAATTGTCTTTCACCATCGCCCACCTTAACCTAAGGTATTATGTTGGTGTTATAAGGGGTTATATAATAAAGTATTATTTACTTATTTTGTACTCCATTTTTATAAATAAAAGTCTTATTCCATCTATTCCTTTATGAAAATAGTCTTTCTTAAAAAGTGACAAATTTGATAAATTTTATTTTCACGTAAAAATGGTTCTTTTGAGAAATATATAGATTATATTAATATATTTCTATTAATAATATTATTATAAATAAAATTCTTATAAATTATTATTATATGAGTTCCTTATCAGTAAATAATTATGTAATCTGTTTCAAAATAGCTATATTTTTATACGATAAAATAGAAAATGTATTTTTAAATAATTTATCTTAATGAATTTATAAATTTATGAACTAATTAATATTTTCATAAAATATTATTATAATATTAATTTTATTAATAATAAATGATTATATAATTTTCTTTAAGTCAATTTTAATTTTTATTAATGTTTAAAAACTGTTTCTGTCAAAACCCGTGAATTTTCAATAAATGTGGGTTTTCATTTTAAAAGGGAAAATTCAAATATTTATGAAATTATTTTGATAAAATGAATATTATTTTTTGAATCAGGGTTTCAAAATTATCCAATGGTTAATTTTTCATAATTTTTTGAAACAACGCAATTTTTTTGGAAAAATTTAAATATCTTATAAATAAATTTTGTGTGTTATGACATCATAATGACCACAAAATGATGTAATAAATAATAACATGGGTATTATAGAAAAAATATATATTTTACCATTAAAATAACATGATTTTAAATTTTTTTACTTATTTTATAAAGTCATAGTGAATCCTCTAAAATGTATAATATATTATATGATTTTAAATTCATTTATTTAATAATGTGACTCACCTACACATAATCCAGACTAATATTTTATTATGTTCATCCATTGGACATATAAAATATTTTTCCCCATTCCACTTTGGTAGAAATCATGTGAAAAAACCATGGTATGGTTTGTGGTTTTGAATATTTAATTATATAGATTCCAAAACCTACGTTTGTGGAATATTAAAGAATTCCCCTCACTTTTCCTATATAAACCCACACAAGATCCCACTTATCTTTTCTAAACATACTTGTTGAACGTCCCTGATATACCCTCCTCTCACTATAATCCTCTCAAGGTACCTCAATATCTCAATAATCCCCTCTTCAATCTCTTGAAGTCACACACTCAACCCCGAGATCCTTACATTACTTCCTTTTCCATTTTTATCCAATCTTTTTTATGTTGTAATACCATTTTAATTTCAAATAAAAATATTATGTTTTGATTTTTAACCTCCCCAGTACTTACCTCAATATTTTTTTAATGATGAGATACCACTTTCTCTCTCATTAATGCCTTCTGTGCACATAATTTACCATGCTGAAATTCTATAAGCGATTTTTTCTTCTAATTTCCATTCAAGTATTTATCCAAAATTATGCATCTAAATTCAATTTCATATGTTTGGATATTATTATAAATGATCCCATTACTATCTATTTCAGGTATAACTTATGAGGGAAACCTTTCTCTCTCATCATCCCATGTTATGAATTTCCATATGATGACGTCATTCTGCCCAAATTACGTAGCGTTTTTCCAATGAAAAATCATTATGTAGTGAATACCATAACTATTTCTCTCTAATGGGTATTCTAATTTATGATAATATATATATATATATATATATATATATTGAATGGTACTTACATGTTTTTATTCCACATTCCTTAATCATGTAATAACTTATGATATTTAATGATTTCGTGTTATATACTCCATGTGGCACACTTATGCATGTAATGAAATGTTTATGAAGGGTGCACCCTGATAGCACTCCAATAATTTGGGTAATGTTTAGTATCATGATACTCCATGTGAAGTGAGAGTTTAATCATGCTAATCAATGTGAAATGAGGGTTTACTCATTCTAATTCATGTATAATGAGGGTTTAATTATGCTAATCCATGTCCAATGAGCCTTGAATCGTGCTAATATCATGTTGTATGTCGTTGCCACATTTCTATGTTATGATAATCATGTTATGTCATGCCTTTATGTTCATGTTTCTATTATTCTCCATTGATATGAAGATTTCCTAACATGTATTGTTTTTTTCATTTTATGCGTTGTTTAATCATTTACTAGGCTTTAAAGCTCACCCCGTTCATATGTATGTCCACAGGTAATCCCATGAAATGATAAGAATGAAGGAATGTTGTGTTCATGTAAATGAAGTTTTCAATAAAGATGTTGTATCCTATGTATTAAGTTGTGATGTAATGTTCTTAAGACCAAAAGACACTATACATCTCTATATTTCAGGTTGTATTAAGTGATAGTTTATGTAATAAATAATGTTTATGTGCCTAATAACGAGTAGGGTTGTTATAATTGGTATCCGAGGATAGGTTTAGTTATTTTTGGAATTATGGTTATAAAACTCTAGTGTAGGACTTGGGGATAATATTGAGTATAAGTAAATAATTACAAAATTTTGGTGAGTATAGAGTAAGTGGTTTATCGAAATAATACTTCCCTGTCTGGATATGAAAAAGTAGAGGTGGATCTAGCACAAATGTATGTAGGGGTAAAAACCAAAAACACCTCTTTGAGATAGACTCGAACAAGAACTGGCGCACAACAATAGGGCTTTCTTCACTCTTGGTTTGACACTCCTGGGGGATATTCTTTGATAAATTCATAATAATAGTATGAACCATTATTTATGGAATAATAAATTCCCCTAAGAGTACATGTTGGGAAGTAGATCATGGATAACATAGATTGAAGCCAATAAATTGATAAGTTAAAGAAAATCAATGTAATTTATAAGTTATCCCTTTATTAATTAGATTCCAAATTATGTGTTTAATATACATACCCCTAACTTTCCTTTTATTCTAGCAAATGGCTGGTAATATGAGGACTCAGGCTAACAACCGATGTGATGATCAATGTGATGACTGTTCTATTGAGATGCCTAATCCAATGGGAGCATAAATCACAAACGTTGTCAAGATAATGTCTCTGTTAACTCATGTTTTTAATTGAAACATGGTTCAAGAGTATCTCTCAACCCCCTAAAAATGAACAATCCATAATTGAGAGCTTCATGAGACAAATGTCTCCTACTTTCAATGGATCATCTGATCCCGTAATTGTCAAACAATATATCAACTCCATTGAGAAGATCTTCTCCATCCTTCAATTTTCTGAAAAATATAAGGTTCTTTTGGTTGCTTATCATATGGAGGGTGAAGCTAATCAGTGGTGACCATTGATAAAAAAATACTAAGCTAGAGGAAGTGATTGTGGCATTTTAAGGGAAGTATTTCCAGAAAAAAAAATAATTCGATAAATACTTTCCTTGCACCCTCCAAATTAAGATGGAAAGAGACTTCCTTTCCCTCAAGAAAAAAGATGACGAATCTGTAGGAAAATATGAGGAAAACATCACAAGGATTATAGGATACTCCTCTATCATTTCCATTACCCATGAATGCAAGGTTGACCACTTCATTGGTGGGATAAAACATAGCATACAAAAAGCCCTAGCAATACGTGACATTGATATCTATGAGAAAATTGTTTGATGTTCCATCAAAGTCGAAATAGAGATCAGATAATTTCATTAGTAACATGGGGATAGGAATCAAAAATTAAACTTTAATTTTAGCAGTGTGATTGACTGATCCAATAGTTCTAGTAAATTCTAGCACCCCATATGCGAAAGGTGTAGAAGGAAGCACCACAGAAATTGCTTAAAGGGGATGAGGAAATTATTTAGTTGTGGAAGAGAAGGGAACCTGATCATTAAATGTCGTCAACATAAAACTGATACTACGACAGAGGAAAGGAAAACTCCATTCAACCATCAACACATTGTTTATTGCTACAACAACAAATAACCAGGCTATGTTGCAAACCAGTTCCCTAAGCCAAGGGTTTTAGAAGGCAACCGAAAACCTTTAAGGCTGCAAGGGTGAGAGTTTCCCATCACTACTACTGAAGTGAATACCAAAAATGAATTGGTGACATGTACACAAGTTATTTATTAATTTATGGAAAATATAATTTTTAATTCTAGTTCTACACATTATTTTATATCCTGAAAGTTTAGTAGAACATTCCAAAAATCACCACAAATCATGGAATTGGAGATATCGATGAGAACGAAAAATAGGGAAATTATTTCATCCCATGAATATAAATCCTCCCCTATCACAATTTTTGGATTTAAATTCTCAGAGAACCTTTTCATAATCCCACTAGTGTAATTTTATGAAATTGTTGTCATGGATTGGATTTCCCTATATATAGCCAACATAATTTGTCGGGAGAGGGAAATAACTATCCATATAGAAAATTGACCCCCGATTCTCTACATGTGCCCGGAAGAGGATGAATCTTCTTTAGCATGATAATCTCATGCGTGGATATTATTTTCCTATGAGAATGTATATCATACTTAGATGATGGAGTCTAAGGAAGGAACCATCCTTGAAGACAAGCCTATTGTGAGGGAATTTGATGATGTGTTTCTCGGAAAATTACCTAGTCTTCCTCCTAGAAGATATGTTGAATTCTCAATTGATCTCATAAATGGGGCTTCTCCAATATCCAAGACTCTATATAGAATTGTTGTTGTGAGATTGAGGAACTAACAAAAAAACTATAGGAGAATCTGGATATAGAGTTTATACACTCAAGTGCTTCACCCGGGGGGGGGGGGGGGGTGGGCACCAGTCCTCTTCATCAAGATGAAGGATATGTCAATGTGAATTTGCGTTGATTATCGTAAGCTCAAAAAAATAATGAAAAAGAAAAATTATTCTTTTCCATGAATTAATGACTCTTTCGATCAGCTATGTGGATCACAATAATTCGTCATGGTGGATCTACGGTCAGGATCTTACCAAGTAACGGTAAATAAAGAGGATATCCCCAAGACTTCTTTTCATACAAGGTACAAGCACTTTGAATTCATAGTAATGCCTTTCAGACTCACTAACACTTCAAAAATATTCATAGACTTGATTAATAGAGTATTTAGAGATTACATCAAAAAAATTTGGTAGTCTTTATAAACGATATTTTAATATACTCCAAAACAAAGGAGGAGCATGAGGAGCAGCGAAACACTATAATAAAGACCTTGCAAAATGATGAGCTACATAAAAATAACTGAATGTGTGAATTACGGTTAAAGGAAATCTCATTATTGGGGCATATCATCACAAGAAATGGGATATATATGGATCCCTCAAAGAAACATCCCATTGAGGAATGGCTGAGACCAAAATTTATGATAGATATCCGTAGATTCTTTGGGTTAGCTGGATATTATCACCGATTTGTGATAAAATTCTCATGATTTTCAAACCATGTTACCAAGATAACTTGGAATAGAGTCATGTTTTCTTGGAATGATAAATGCGAAGAGATCTTCAAAGGGTTAAAATGAGGCTTATCATGCACCAATTCTCACATTACCCACAAGTGGAGAACTTTTCATGGTATTTAGTGATGCTTTGAAGAAGGTCTTGGGTTGTGTGTTGATGGAAAATGACAATGTAATTTCCTATGCTTCAAGGAAATTGAATGTTCATGAGAAGAACTATCCAACACATGATATGGAGTTAGATATAGTAATATTTACATTAAAATTTTAGCAGC
The DNA here is from genome assembly GCA_963277665.1 of Viscum album. Classification (NCBI taxonomy): domain Eukaryota; kingdom Viridiplantae; phylum Streptophyta; class Magnoliopsida; order Santalales; family Viscaceae; genus Viscum; species Viscum album. The sequence continues at coordinate 1,241,979,188 of OY728161.1, read as the reverse complement.
ATTACCTATTTGGGGAGTAGTTTGAAATATATACAGATAACAAAATCCTCAAGTATATATTCACATAAAATGAGTTGAATATGAACCAACAAAGATGGTTAGAGACGATCAAATACTATGACTGCTCAATCCATTACAACCCTAAGAAAGCGAACAAGGTGGATAATGCTCTAAGTATAAAGGACCAGGAAATTCAATCACAGATTAGAATTGAAAAGGATAAAATCTTCTTAGATTTTATGTAGATGGAAATTGGAATCATAAATAAGGGAACATCATCAATCCTTTCACAAATGATAGCGAAACTGTCTACTTTGGAATGGTTTAAGGATGCTTAAAGGGATGATGTGGGAATTCAGAAGAAAGTGGGAACTATAAGAAAATGTAAATCCACATAGCTAAATGTTAATGAAGAAGGAATTTTAAGATTTATGTCTAGAATATGTGTTCCATAAAATCCATAGTTAAGGAAATAAATTTTTAATGATGCACATAGTTAGAATTTTTCCATTCGTCCAAGAAATAAAAATATGTATCAAGATATACGAGACCATTATTGGAGAGATAACATGAAGAAGGTGATCGCTGAGTATACATCAATGTGATTGGTATGTTAGAAAGTGGAGAATAAGAGTTAGATGTTTAAGGGGATGATGAAACCATTACCCATACTAACGTGTAAATGAGAGAACATCACCATAGACTTTGTTATCGGACTTTCAATTACATCTAAAGTAAACAGTACTCTATGGGTTGTTTCAGATCATCTTACCAAGACTTCACACTTAATTTTAATTTGAGAGGATTTCTCATTTGATAAACATGAATGGATATACATTAGAGAAGTGGTAAGACTACACAGTGTACGACTATCGATTATATCCGATTGAGATCCAAGATTCACCTCTATGTTTTGGAAGAGTCTCCAACATAATTTGAATATTGAGCTGAACATCAGTATATCTTATCATACTAAAACTAATGGCCAATTTGAGCAGACTATCCAAAAACTTGAGGAAATGTTGAGATCTTGCTCAATGGACTTCAAAAGAGGATGGGATCAAAATATTCCTTTAGTTGAGTTTTCTTACAACAATAGTTTCTACTCAAGAAACCAAATGGATCCTTATGAATCCCTTTATGGTAAGAGGGTAAGAACATAGACATGTTGGGATAAAGTTGGGTAGTAAAAACATCTTAGTCGATAAATGGTCAAAAAATCGGTGGATAAGGTTAAGACCATTCTGCAGCACATTAATGCTGCTCAGAGTCGATAAAAGAGATGTGATGACAATCATAAATGAGACACAATATTTTTATTGGATATGTGGTATTCCAATTCATATCACCATGGAATAGAGTGATGAAATTTGGGAAGAAGCTAAAACTTAGTCCAAGGTACGTCGACCCTTTTGGGATCCTTGATCGCATTGGAGTAGTGACATAATGACTAGCACTCCCACCGAATGTATCATAAGTACATGACGTATTTCATGTATCACTCTTGAGGAAGTACATACCTATCCCATGGAATATACTCAATCTAGACGTGGTAACATTGGATAATGACGTCTCCTATGAAGAAAAGATGGTGAAGATCAGAAATCATAGAGAAAATGTTATACAAAATAAGATGATTCCCTCATCAAGGTGTTGTGGTAAAACCACATATTTGAAGAAGTAATGTGGGAACCATAGGAAGTGATGAGGTAGTGTTACCCTCATCTGTTTTAGTGTGGGAAAATAAAATTTTGATGGAGACTTTCTTAAGGGGGGGATTTTGTAACGACCCAAAATTTTACGAATAAAATTAAATTTTTAAATGTCTTATAGAAAACACGTGCACTTATTTCATTATTTTTTATTAGGTTTATATGAACTCTAAGTATCATTACCATTGAAAATATAGCCATTGAATAGTGATCATCCGATTGATATAAACATAATGTTTTTAAAACAGAATCCTTTCGACACAGAAAAAGAAGATGATGCCCTCATTCAATAGACTTAGGCCCTATGAAGTTCATTTTTTGGAGCCCAGAATGGAGGTAGCTTCAATGGGATTATCTATTTACCCAGCCCAATCCAAGATTCAACACGTTAATCTTCAATGGAATCTCCTACAGGAGATGTTCAAGTTAATAGAGATTACCACCTAGGAGATGTTATAAAAGCCGACCCAATAGTCTATCACCATCACAAACCTTACCCTTAGGTATAATGTGGGTGTTATAAGGGGTTATGTAATAACTTATTAGTTACATATTGTGTAATCCATTTTTATTAAGAAAAATATTATTCCATTAATTCTTTTATGAAAATCATATTTCTTAAAAAGTGAAAAATTTGATAAATAGTATTTTCGGGTAAAAATGGTACTTTTGGGAAATATATAGATTATATTAAACTAATTTTTTATTAATAATATTAAAAAAAATTATAAATGGTTATTATATCAGTTTATTATCTGTGAATGATTATGTAATCATTTTTAAAAGAGTTATATTTTTTATACTATAAAACAAAATATATATTTTTAAAGAATTTATTTTAATTAATTACTGATTTTTTAAAATAAATAATATTTTCATTAAATTTTATTATCAAATTATTTTTATGAATAATAAATGAGTATATAATTTTTATGATGTCAAATGTAATTTTTATTAATGTTTGAGAACTATTTCTGTCAAAAACCAGTGATTTTTCAATAAATGTCAGTTTTCATTTTACAAGTTAAAAATAAAAAATTTATGAAATTATTTTGATTAAATGAGTATTATTTTTGGAATCAGGATGCCTAAATTATCCAATATTGATTTTTTCATAATTTTCTAAGACAATCAATTTTTTTAGGTAAAAAATAAAAACCATATGAATATAATAACTGTTTTAGGACATCAAAGTGACCCCAAAATGATGTAAAAAATACATTAATGGTTATTAATGTACCAATATATGTTTTATCATTAAAATAATTTGATTCTAGATATTTTTTTAATAATTTTATAATTCCTTAGTGAATCCTCCAAAATGTATAATATATTTTATGATTTCAAAATAATTTCTTTATTAATGTGACTCAACTCCACATAAGAAAGTACTATATTTTAATATGTTCGGCCATTGTACTTATAAAATATATTTTTTAAAATCCACTATGAAAAAAACCATGGGAAAAACCATGGTAAGGTTTGTGGTTTTGAATATTAATTATCTAGATTCCAAAACCTATGTTTGTGAAATATTAAAGAATTCTCCTCTCCTTTCCTATATAAAACCACCCAATATCCCACTTATCTTGGCTAAAAATTCTTGGAGCATGTCCCCAATATTTCTTACTCTCTATAGAATCCTACCAATGCACCTCAATCTCTCATGAAGCCCCTCTTCAAGCTCTATAAGTCACAAACTCAAGTATGGGATCCTTGTATTCCTTCCTTTCTCATTTTTATTCAAGTTTCTTTATGTTGTAATACCCATTTACATTCAATTAAAAATGTTTGGGTATGATTTTTAACCTCCCCAATACTTCCATAATTATTTTTTATTGATTATATTCCACTTTATTTCTCATTAGAGACTTGTGTGTACACATGTCACCATGCCGAAATTCTATAAGGGGTTTCTCTGTTCATATTTCCATTCAAGTATTTCTCCCATATTATGCATCTAAATTCCATTTCCTAAGTTGGGTTATTGTGTTACATGACCCACATAAATTCTATTTAATTTATAAATGATGAGGGACACATTTATCTCTCATCAACCCCACTTAGGAATACATATATGACAATGTTATGCTACCAAAATTGCACCACAATTTTTTATGACAAAATAATCATGTAGTGAATACCATAACCATTTATCTATCAATGGTATTAATATTTATATAGATATATTTATTGAATGGTACATACATGTATGTATTACAAATTCATTAATCATCGAATAACTTATGATGGTGAATGATTCCATGTTGTACGATACATGTGGCACACTTATGCATGTTATGAAATGTCTAGGATGGGTGAACCCTAATAACGCTCCAATTCATTGGGTATTGTTTAGTATCATGATAATCTATGTGAAATTTAGGTTTACTCATTCTTATGCATGTGAAATTAGGGTTTAATTATGCTAATTCATATGCAATGAGGGTTTACTCATGCTAATCCATGTGCAATGATCCTTGGATCATTAAAATATCATGTTGTATGTCATTGCCACATTTCCATGTTTTGATAATCATGTTATGTCATGCCTTTATATTCATGTTTATATAATTATCCATTGATATTCATATTACCGAACATGTATTTTATTCTTTATGTTATTCCTTGTTTACTCCCTTACAAGGCTTTATAGCTCACTATTTACTTATGTATGTCCCCAGGTTATTCAATGCAATGCTAAGTATGAAGGAATGTTGTGGTCATGTAAAATACGTTTTCAATAAATATGTTGTATCTTATGTCTTAAGTTGTCATGTTATGTTCCTATGCCCCAAATAAATTAGAACTCTTGATCTTTCATGTTGTATTAAGTGCAGGTTTATGTTATAAATCATGTTTAAGTGTGTAACAAAGTGTTGGGTTGTTATAAGTGGTGTAGAAATAATTGAATTAGAGGAATCAATATCAAATAAGTCACTAGATAATGTATAATCTAAATGAATAATCACTATAACATTCAATGGTTCAACCTCACTATCCACAATTATAGGCTGAATGGAATGTAACTATCTTGTCCCTCTTCCCTATGATTCAATTTGAATTCATACAACTACACTAACCTCCTGATATGAGCACATTTTCTAGAATATCCACGACTACTACCTCTATGAACACAACTATTAGAACTCCAACTACCCACTTGATATTACGTACACAATCCCCTTACATCACCCTAGTTATTTATTGCTCATCCATCACTACCTGTCTATCACAGGTTCCGACATAAGTTCTACAGATGCCCCATGTTTCCACAAGATCAACAGTCCACTAGTGGTTGGGAGAAATGTTTACGAAGGGGCCCCGATCTATCACACTGGTAGAAAATAACTTGGGTAAGATCGCATTTAATTTATCCAACTTTACGGTCACTCAAATTCCCACTACTCTAGATAAAGTTTTCATAACGATGCTTCCTACTCTTGTATTTCTCACCCCATAATCATCCTATATAAACCACCTATTTTTGAATAGAATCCTCCTTTATGTTCCACTCAACAATTAGAGCCTAATTCAACAATTCTAAAAATTATCGCAATATGAAGATATTCATATCTGGATTAGTTTGACACTTAAGTCTATCTTGAAATCATTTTTCTTGGTAGCCTCAACCATTTTCAATACCTGATAAAAGCATTGTAAATCTGTTATGTGTATAGAATAGTCCATTATGGAAAAACACTCAGGAGTACATCTCATGAACATAGCTTCTCTGTCCTTCCTGAGCATCTATGGACAAATGGGCTCCAAGATATTCTCCTAAATTTCCTTCCACTCCATAGTCACCAGCTATCCATCCCGATTCTGGATGTCCTACAAAAAATTCTCTTGAACACACAACATGTAAACAACCACCTTGATTTTCTACACTGCATGTGTCTCCAAGTGGTCAAGTATAGCCCAAACGGGTTCAATTTAGGACTCTGTCACCTCAGGTCCACCAACTATAGTAAATGTTTGTGGCTGCTACAACTGAAACTCCCAGGTCAAATTATAAATACTCCTCCCGAATGAATATCCAATAAATGAGGATAATATTCATTATTAATTTATATAATATTCATGTTCTTTATTATTCATAAACACCATTTTATTTCATTTTACACTTTGAACATCATTTCACATTATGATTGTAATACCTTCTTAAAATGTACTATTATGTGGTATAATTTTGAACATCATTTACAATACCCAATGATTCATCTAATTTTAAGGATTTTATTTATACATAGTTTAATTTAATATTCTTGTAACTGTATCTACACTTAAATATGAACATTTTTCATTCAGGGATCAATGGAGGATTCATAAAGGACGATGAAGATATTTGGAGATGAATGGAAGAAATTATAGAGAAGGGAGATTGGACACCAGCCCACTGATGAGAATATGAGTCCAAAATTATAGACCCAATAAAGCCCAAATTTCGTGTAATTTTAAAATACATATTGAGTAAAAAATCATTATTTATAATCCTGTGCTAATTCGGCTTCCATGGTGGTCATTAAGGCAGCCCAATTTGGAGATAAAATTCTAGGATAGATTCTGCAGCCCAAAAAAAAGACTACCTATATGATCATATCTCTGAATCCACAAATCCAAATGGGCCCAAATTTTACAGGAGATTAGTAGAAATCCGGGGATCCATTTTCTTCTCCTATGGCCTACTCTGATTCTTCCATATAGAAGGTCTTACAAGTGTTCTTATTCGGTTGATGAAATCTGGCATCCACCTCGGGTCAAGTGTGGAAAAGTCCAAGTCCACAAACTTTCCACCACCCTAGGCCTACCATAATCAAGTGGGATGCTTTGTAATATTGGAGTCTAGACACTAGGCTCCCAAAATTTCTATTTAAGGAAGTTGTGGTGGATGAGTTTTTCATCTTTGGTGCTTTGTTCAATTGTAATGTTATGCTGTGATTTTGTTGTCTCAAGTTTGTCTTTCACATGTATGTTGTTCAATTCACTTTAGTTTCATAATAAAAGTTCTTATTTTCCTATTATTCTGTTTTTCTTCATATCATATTCATACCGTTTGTTAAAGGTGTGAATTTATTCACACCAAACCTTATGAAATTATTCACACAATGGTGGACTGATCATTTTTTTTATTGTTTTCTTTACATCTTCAATTCCTCCCTCGTGAGTCTACTTTCTGCTTCCATTGAAACCATATCATCAATGGAGGGATAACCCACTTATGGTTTGATCCAAGGGAGTAGTAAGTGGATGTATTGGATGTTATTTATCACCCCATTAATGTCTAATCACTTCTTTAATTGAGATTTTTATTTGATGATTTTTAAACTTCATCGTCCCTGTTGAATTCAAGGACACACACTTAAAGTGCTAATACGAACCTTTACCTTGAAGTTCTCAAATCATTGATCCTTCAAGTGTATAGGTGATTAGTATTAAAGGGTGTAGGTATTAAACCAGTAAGTGATGATGTTGTTTTATCTTCTTAAATGAAGCCATCTCAAATATAAGAAATTGAAATCATTGAAAAAGTAATACATCCAATCCACCCCAATTGATAACCTAGGATCAACTCACTATTTTAAATGGAATTAACTTAGGTCTCTTAGAGTTAATTTAAAACCATATTAAATCAACCCTAGTTGTCCACTTCATAGCCAAAAACAATCAATAGAATGTATGTATCTTTATGTTACTTCTTAGGTCTCTGAGGATTCGATAACCCAAGCTAAACTACAAGGACCGTTGTACCTTCATCTCTTGGGTAAATTTGAGCGTGAATAAAATTTTGGTGCCATTTCCGGGGACCCTAGTAAGTAATTTAATCAACCATTCTATTCTCCCCCATTTTTTCTTTTATCATCCAAATTCTCTTATCTTGTCCCTTTCTCGTTTATTTCTTTTGGCGCATGTCCGCCTACAACCACGATCAATCAAACCGTCTAGTTAAGGTTGATAGTCCTGGGGTTGGGGAGTCAAGTACAGCAAGGGAAATCTTTCCATTAGATCCTAATATTCCTAATACTCCAGAGTCCAAAATTGAGCCCATTTCAATGGAAGGTCTTCAAAGAAACCAACTCATAAACCTGGGTGAAAACCAAACCCAAATGAGGTAGCCCCAAACTTGGGGAATGCAATTGATCAAACCATGAATGACTACATCACACCTTCCTGGACCAATTCCCCATCATACATTATACAGAATTCCCTAGGAGATGCCAACTACATCATTAAACCCCATGTCCTAACGCACCTTCCCACATTCCATGGAATGGAGTCTGAGATGCCCTACCTTCACATTAAGGAGTTCAATGACATTGTAGAAACCATGTGTCCCCCAAATCAACTAGATTTAGCTAAGATGAGGCTATTTCTTTTTTCTTTAAAGGATAAAGCTAAAAATTGGATAAAAAATTTAATACCATCATCCATTAACACCTGGGACCAACTACAAAGAGAATTATACAAAAAATACTTTCTGCACAACAAAACAATTGCACATAAAAAGAGTATCCAATTTTTTTTTGAAAAAGAGGGAGAGTCATTCTATGAAACATGGGAGAGGTTCAAAGACATTCTAAACATGGTTCCACACCATGGTTTTTCTATTCCTGAACAAGTGAGAATTTTCTATAAAGGGTTGGTTCCGGTGAACAAACAATTCATTGACATGATGTGTAATGGAACCTTTAAAAAGAAAGCCTTAAATGATTCTTACGAGTATCTAGAAATCCTTTCTGATCAAAACCAAACATGGGGAACTTCACCTTATTCTAAAAATCGACAAAGAACTACTATAATTCATACACTTATAGAACAATAAAGCCTTAAGGACAAACTCACCACACTCTCAAGGAAGGTTGAAGAGACAGACCTTAGAAAAGTCCATGAAATCCAAACTGTTGATGTTGTTTTCACAATTTGTGACAAACATGACCATAATACAGACAACTATCCAACCATTCCATCCATAATGGATGTTATTTTAGGAGGACCCCCCGCGGAAGTAAATTCTTTTAACTTTTAAAAGCCTCAATACCAAAACAACTTCAACCCAAGGTATAATGACCACCCAGGCTTCTGCTGGAAAGATAACCAACAACCTAGCCAACCATAGGGACAAAATCCATACCCCCATTAGAACTACCAAACACATAACCAGTTCCAAACCCGAACTATCCAATACTAACAGCCACTGTTCCATTTTCAACAAACCATCCCACCTCCAAAATATCCCCCCCGGGATAAACCAATCTTCTCAAGCATCAACCCAAACTGCTCCACAAAGTCTACTAGAACAACTGTTCAAACAAATGGAAAGGATGAACTCAGAAGTCTCGTCCCTTAAATAAGAACTTAGAACCATCAAAACTGGAAAGGCACCCATGGCTACTTAGGCTGTTTCATCCTCAAATTCAAGGGGTGAGTGAATTTGTACTCAAACAACTCATGAACAACTAAAGGCTGTGACTATTTTAAGAAGTGGGGAATCAATTGAGAAACCTGAAAAACTAATTCAAAACCCACATGAAGATTCAAACATGGATGAAAATTCCAATGAACCAAATGATCAAACAGAAAAGCATGATAACATTGTCAAAGAAACAACTCTTCAATAAACAACCCCACAACCTACACCATTTCCTCAATGCATGAGGGGGAAAACCAAGTCTGAATTGAGTGAAACATTGAGGGAAATATTCTCACAAGTCAAGTTGAAAATTCCCCTTCTTGTTGCCATCCAAACCATACCTTCCTACTCAACGTACATTAAGTACTTGTGTACTTTTAAAAGAAAATTTTTACATTAAAACCAAGTCCTTTTGGCTACTAATGTGAGTACCACCATTCAAGGGACCATTACTCCTAAGTTGAAAGACCCGGGTTGCCCTTACATCAATGTTGAACTAGGAGAGAGTAAAGCTATCAAGGCCCTGTGTGACCTAGGTGCTAGTGTCAATCTCGTCCCCTATGCTGTGTACTGCCAGTTAGGGCTAGAAGAGCTCCAACCCACATCTGTCACACTTCAACTTACTGATAGTAGAATTAGGGTTCCAAATGGGATTTTAAAGGGAATTCTGGTAAAAGTGGAAAACTTCATCTACCCTATAGACTTCGTTGTCCTTGAAAACCATCCAAACTTAGGATATAAGGAACAAACCCCAATCATCCTTGGTCATCCCTTCCTTGCAACAATCAACTCTCTTATTCGAGTCTGAAATGGGAACATGACAATCACCTTTGGAAACATGATTATAGACTTGAACATCTATAATGAAAGCTCACAAATAGGGGATTATGAGGACACTCATGAAGTAAACATGATAGGAAGCATTGATAATTAATCCATAGAACATTAAGGAATATTTGATGAATGTTTAAGTCAAGATGAGATTAATTTCCTTTGTTCATATGAAGGAAGTTTATCTCTTTGGCTTGAATCATTTTCAAATTTCTCTTATGATAAGTCTTAGGTCCAAAAATTAGTGAAAACCTTAAGGAAACCACATTCATGGAGACCACTCCAACTTCCTTCCCTAAATCTGATCAGGCCAATCTAGTAGCTGAAACACCTACATGTGGGGAATCAATCCTATATAAAACTTTAGGAAATAAAATTGATCTTGATCCAATGTCCCAATCTTCTGCTGAAATTCTGAACCAACCTGATCTTTAATTGAAGGAACTTCCTACTGCACTCAAGTATTCCTTCCTAGCGGACAATCAAACACATCCTATTGTCATTTCTTCTTCTCTTGAATCTAATCATGAGAGGATTATTCTATATGTCCTTAGGAAACATGAGAAAGCCATTGGTTGGACCTCGTCTTATATTCCTGGGATTAGCTCACTTATCGGGACTCATAGGATTGTTTTGTAATCTAATTCAAAGCCATGTCGTCAACCTTAATGACAAATCAATCCTAATCTCATGGAGGTAGTAAGAAAAGAACTTCTGAAATTTATAAAATCTGGTATCATATATCCCATAGCTAAGAGTGAGTGGGTGAGCCCAATCCAAGTGGTTCCTAAGAAGGTAGGAATAACAGTGATAACCAATGAGGATGAGGCAATTCTTCCAATAAGGGTGAGTAGTGGCGGGAGAGTATGCATTGACTATAGGAAACTAAACCCATTTACCAAGAAGGATCATTCCCCCTTACTATTCATTGACCAAGTCCTTGAGAGAGTGGAAGGTAATGCCTTCTACTGTTTCTTATATGGGTACTCGGGGTATAATCAAATTGAGGTCTACCTAGAAGATTAAGGGGAGACAACATTAACATGTCCTTTCGACACATTTTATTTCAAACACATGCCCTTTGGGTTATGCAATTCCCCTGGAACCTTCCAGCGGTGCATGATGGGAAAATTCTCAGACATGGTAGGGGATTTTCTAGAGGTCTTCATGGATGACTTATATATGTTTGGGGATACATTTGAGGGATGTCTGCAGAATGTGGAGAGGGTCTTGTCAAGATGTGAAGAAAAGAATCTAGTCCTAAACTATGAAAAATGTCATATTATGGTTAAAGAGGGACTTGTTCTAGGCCATCTGGACTCAGCTAGGGGGATTGATGTTGATAAAGCCAAGGTTGACATCATTCATCACCTTCTATCACCAAAAACTATCCAGGAAGTGAGGTCTTTCTTAGGACATGCCGGTTTCTATAGAAGATTCATCAAAGACTTTAGTTCAATTTCCCATCCCCATTGTGCTCTCTTAGTAAAGGATGCTCCCATTGTTTGGACAAAAAGCTGTGAGGGTTCATTCTCAACCCTCAAATCCTCTCTCACATATCCTCCCATTATGAAATATCTAAATTGTAACCTTCCTTTCAAACTTATGTGTGATGCTAGTGACTTTGCAGTAGGATATGTGTTAGGACGACGTTGTGATAAAACTCCTTATGTCATTTCTTATGCAATAAAATCCATAAATGATGACCAAATCAACTACACCACTACTGAATAGGAGTTACTTGCTATTGTGTTTGCCTTAGAGAAGTTTAGGTCCTGCCTCTTAGGATCCCCCATCAATGTGTTCACTGACCATTCTGCACTAAAATACCTCTTCCAAAAACAAGATGCTAAGGCCAGACTGATTAGGTGGGTCCTTCTCTTACCAGAATTTGACCTCACAATCAAATATAAAAGGGTTGTTGAAAATTTTGTAGCTGATCACCTCTCTAGTATGGAATTAAAAGATAACTCAAATCACCTTTCTGTGTCTGATTCATTTCTTGATGAACACCTATACTCTGCGAGTGTCTTCCCTTGGTATGTTAAAATAGAAAATTTCTTAGTTACAAGAGTCATTCCAAAATTCATAGGGACTCAAGCTCAATGTAAATTCCTTTCTGATGTTGGACACTATGTGTTTGATGATCCATACCTCTATAAGTTCTACCCCGATCAAGTCATTAAAAGGTGTGTCCGAAAATCTGAACAAGAGTCCATCCTTAAATTCTGTCATAGTGAGGCATGTGGAGGTCAATTTTCATCTAATAAAATATCTGCTAAGATTCTTGAATGTTGTATTTTTTGGCCCTCCCTCTCAAGGGACTCCTACTCATTTTTTCAAAGTTGTCCTAGGTGTCAAGAAGTAGGGTCCATCACAAAGAGGAATAAAATTCCACTCACTCCCATCTTAGTGGTTGAAATCTTTGACTGTTCGGGAATTGATTTCATGGGTCCCTTCCCAAACTCTATGGGATATCTTTAAATTCTCTTAGATATCGATTATCTCTCCAAATGGGCTGAGGTCATTCCTACAAAATCCAATGATTGTCAAACTATGATTAGATTTCTCAAGGAAAACGTCTTATCAAGATTTCAAATTCCTAGGGCTATCATTAGTGATTGTGGAACTCATTTATGCAATCATACATTCTCATCACTCATGGAAAAATATGGAATTTCTCACAAAGTGTCCACTGCTTACAACCCACAGACCAATGGTCATGCTGAGTTAGCAAACAGGGAGATTAAGAATATTCTTAAAATAACTGTCAATAATTCTAGGAAAGATTCGTCTGAGAAACTCTTGGATGCTTTTTGGGCATATCATACAACATAAAAAACCATCCTAGGAATGTCACCATATAATATGGTTTATGGAAAATCAAGCCATTTACCTGTTGAAATTGAGCATAAGGCCTTTTGGGCAATTAAGAAAATGGATTATGACCTCTCTTTGGCCGAAACAAAAAGGAAATCAGATCTCAACGAACTGGAGGAACTGAATATGGAGGCTTACGAAAATTCAAGGATAAAAAAAGATAGAGTTCAAGCCTACCAATCTAGAAATATCAAGGTCAAACATTTTTTACCGGGAAAACTTGTGCTCTTATATAGTTTAAAACTTTATTTACACCCGGGAAAGTTAAGGTCTATATGGTCAGGTCCTTTCATAGTGAATCATGTATACCCCCATGGGGCAGTTGAGATTCAAGATCCCACAAGTGGTTATATTTTCAAGGTAAATTGTTAAAGGTTAAAACCATTCATTGAATCATTCAATAAAAAAGAAATGGAGGTTGAGTTAATTGATCCAATCTATGAACCAGGAAAAAATTGATAGATTTAGGATCCATGTCGGGCTAACGATGTTAGATAAAGCACTGCATGGGAAGAAACACATGGTTTTCAAGTTTCCAATCATTTTGTTGTTTTAATCAACTTTATATTTTAAATAGGATTAATGAATTACTTTGATATTTATAAAAAAACTGTTGACCTGTTCCTCTATAATGAGTATGGATGGGTCCAAAAGGGGATCACCATATTCATCCGTGTCACGTGTTGTGATCCTTGAGTAATACCTTACCCAGAAATTTAAAAAGAAGACAATGTATCATCAGTTTAATTTGTTTTATTTTTATGTGTTTGTAGGTTAAAATAAAACATAAATAAAAATAAATAAAAATATAATAATAAAAAAGGCCACATTGTAGGTCATGGGGAAAACCCCATCACAACCGGCAAAGTCGCGGGGATCCGAACCCGGGACCAAAGGGAGATAGGGGCACACACTTACCACTGACCTACGACTTTTTGTGCTTCCTTATTGTAAAATTTATATATATATATATATACTTATATTTTACTTTTTTATTATATAAATATAAATATATATATATGGTTTTGTTTTGTTTTTTTCTCTCTTTTCCCCCTTTTCTACTAGGGAACTCTGCAAGTGACATGGAGATGAAGGGACTAAATTGGAGCCGCAAGAATTTCAACTTCAACCACCAGGTGATTTTATTCCATGATCCTCATATTTCAATTTCCTTTATGAAAATACCTTATCTGCCTCTACTCATGCTAAATTTTCATTTCTTCAAACACTGGGGACAATGTTATTTTATGTGTGGGGGGAGATAAAATAAAAAAATTGCTTTTCTAAAAAAAAATGATTTAAATAAATGTGTGTAAATGGAAGAAAAAATTAATTTAACTTTGAAAATTTTAATACACATTTCACACTTTGAAATTGAATATCAAATAATTTAGCATGCCCCGATTCTGATTATGATCCTTGTATAATTTCATGAGCATTGATTTTGGAAAGTGTGGTTGTCCAATGTGATATTTCACCATTTATATATTCATCCAAATAAAAAAAGATCACAATGCACGTCCTTTGGATAGTGGGGTATTAGTTTGAGTTCATGGGGCCGCCTAAAAAATAGCATAGGTTTGGTGATCATTTTAGTTTTAATATGAGTATACAATAATTTTTCTTTAAGAAAAATAATAAATTTGCGTGTATAGAAAAAAAATGACCTAATGCGTGGCTTTCGGCACTTGGGGATCGTGACTCCATAGTTGTCTGGCCCAGAGTTAGTAATTTTATCTATATTTTTTGTAATTTGGAATTGTTTTTGATAGAGTTAACTCGAGATGATGCCTGACTATATGGGATTCACTTGGTTCCCTAATGTCTTTGAGCCTGGGAGTCATCGGTAAAGTCTCTCTATAGTGGTTAACTCTTTTGAGTGCAATTTAAATTACCAAAGAAAATTTACAAAAAAACCAAAAAAAAAACAAAAAAAGAACCAAAAACTATAGTACAAAAAAATGAATGAATACTCATCTTAATATTGAAATGTGATTCCACCTAGTGCTTCTGTCATTTCCCCCTGAATAAAGATGAACCCCCACGTCTATTGTGATGCACAACACATCCTCATACTTAATTGATATTGGATAAAATATGGAAATGAATATGAACAATGGAATGGGCGTGGGATTGGGATCTACTTATGAAACTATCATGTATTAAAATATTTTTATGGGTTTCATGATTGGTTGGTATAAGTTTTTTTGGTGATCATTGTGTATTAAAATGTATTTGGAAAAGGGAATTCAAATTTCATATTGTTGAGATATAATTTTCTCGAGACTAGAAAAAATCAAGTTGGTGGGTGTGATTAGCCACTAAATGAGGCTAATATTCATTTTTAATTTATATAATATTAATTATTTTGTTTATTCATAAAAACCATTTTAGTGCATTTTACACTTTAAACATCATTTCACATTATGATTTTAATACCTTCTTAAAATGCAATATTATGTGGTAAATTTTTTAACATCATTTAAAGTACCCAATGATTAATCTGATTTTAAGGACTGTATTTATCCATATTTTAATTTGATATTTTGGTAACGATATCTGTACTTAAATATGAACATTTTTCATTCTGGGATCAATGGCGTTTTTATAAATAAGGATGGAGATATTTAGATATGAATGGAAGCAATTCTAGAGAAGGCAGATTGGACACCATCCCACTGATGAGAATGTGGGACCCACATTTCAAAACCAATGAATCCCAAATGTCGTGGGATTATATAAGAAATATAGAGGAACAAATCCTTTTTTAAAAGCCCATGCTAATTCAGTTTCCATGGTGGTCATTAGGCAGCCCAATTTGGAGATAAAATTATGGGCCAGATTCTGCGGCCCAGAAAAAAGATTACTAATATGATTATATCTCAGAATCCACAAATCCAAATGGGCCCAAATTTTACAGGATGTTATTAGACATCCTGAGATCCATTTTTTTTTTCTATTGACTACTTTGATTTGGCAATATAGAAGGTCTTACAAGAGCGTCTGTTTGGTGGACGAAATCTGGCTTCCACCTCGGGTCAAGTGTGGAAAAGTTCAAGTCCACAAGCGTTCCACCACACTAGGCCTACCATAATCAAGTGGGATGCTTTGTACTATTTTAGGATCTACCCAAGGATCCCAAAATGAATATTTAATTTAGTGGTGGTGGATGAGTGTTTCATCTTTGGTTCTTTGTTCAATTGTAATGTTATGCTGCGATTTTGCTGCCTCAAGTTTGTCTTTCACATGTAAGTTGTTCAATTCACATTAGTTTCTTAATAAAAGTTCTTATTTTACTCTTATTCTATTTTTCATCATATCATGTTGATTCCATTGGTTCCATGTGTGAATTTATTCACACCATACCTTGTGAAATTATTCACACAACGGTGGAGTGATCATTTTCTTTTTATTGTTTTCTTTACTTCTTCATTTCCTCCCCCATGAGTTCACTTTCCGGTTCCATTGAAACCATAGCATAAATGAAGGGATAACCCACTTATGGGTTGATCCAAGGGAGTATCAAGGGGCTGGATTGGATGTTATTTATCAGCCCATTAATGTCTAATCACTTCTTTAATAGAGATTTTTATTTGATGATTTTTAAACATCATCTTCCTTGTTGAATTTAAGGCCACACATTTCATGTGCTAATACAAACCTTTAACTTGAAGTGATCAAAACTTTTATCCTTCAAGTGTATAAGTGATTAGTATTAAAGGGTTTAGGTATAAAACCAGTAAGTGATGATGTTGTTTTATCTTCTTAAATGAACCCATCTGAAATATAAGAAATTGAAATCATTGAAAAGGAAATACGTCCAATCCACCCCAAGTGATAACCTAGGATCAACTCAATCTTTTAAATTTAATTCACTTAAGTCTCATAGAGTTCATTTAAAACTATCTTAAATCAACCCTAGTTGACGAATTCATAGTAAAAAACAATCCATATAATGTACGTGTCTGTAGGTTACTTCTTAGGTCTATGAGGCTTCGATAACCCGAGCTAAACTACAAGGACCGTTCTACCTTCATCTCTTGGGTAAATTTGAGCATGAATCAACGAACCTCCATGTGTCTCTTTCCATAAATTGAATGAAGTGAGAAAATTTATATCAGATGTACTCTCCCACATCATAACCCGACACTATTAGTTACTCTGGTTCAACCATTGAAGGATCATACCTAGCCATGTACTCCAATTGTTCTCTCAATAAGAGTTTTCATGGCACCATATCTATAAAATACCAAACATTAACCTTTGGATACTTTTCAAAACATTAAAATTATTATGTGAAACACATTATATCATAAAAATTCATTTCCCCAACCCGACCACATGGTCATAAGTGAGGCTCTATCACTATGTTTAACTATTATACACATTGGTCCTTATTAACAAAGGTGGAATCGTTCTCAATATTCACATTTCTTGTTAGACACCCATTTATTCACATTTTTCATAATATATAATTCTAAAATTTCAGATTAGGCACCATTTTCATTTCAATTTCAAAAAATAAAAGAAAAGTATGATAAATTCACAATTTACCAAAAACTTAATTTTCTATTGATGACTAAAATGATTCATGTCACGAAATAATATCGATCTCATTTAATAATTAACGTATACTCAATTATCATGCCATTCTAGGTCATGAGTCAAATATAGACAATTTTATGAAACAATAATCACATCAAACAATAAGTGCATCACCGAGGGTGTAATATCATTAAACTATATTAGAAAATACCAGTAACAATAATCCTTCTGTTGGTATTTTTGTTTTTCACATGTATAAGGGGTTTCAACTCCGTTGAACGAGCTCATGTCCATGGATTGACTTTCCCTAATCTATTTTCTACCATTCTCAAATAGTAATACAACAAAAAAGAAAATAAAACTACCTCTGATACCACATTTTAACGTCAAGGCTTGGGTCCCACACCTAGTGCCTTGAGCCGGTCGATCACTTGACCTGAGACACGCCTCCCCGTACACCAGGGGCTTCTGACTAGCAGCGATGGTCTAATATGGATCGTGGAGAGACTATACCCTCTTATTTTAAGAGAAGTAGAACAGTGTAAATAATAAAAATAACTAAATGATATAATTATAATCAGAATCATACATGTATAACAAGATGAATGGAACATGAAATAGGAAATCATAACTAAAGAAGTAAATATAACATGATAATGTATGTGTTAGGTGTCTAAAATGAAAACCAAAAATAAAGACAATAAATAATTTTCAAAGAGGGCCCCAAATCATGTATGCATCCCTCATCCATGCTCCATCCCAACTCATCCATACAACATAGGGCCTTTTCCTTTATCCTTTCATTCAAACATAAAATCTATTTGGGTATATATCAGGAAACCTGAGTAGGGTGTGAGTAAATATCAATAGTCCACCACCAACGACATATAAATCAATATTCATTCAATAACAGTGTATACATTTATTTAAATAAATAAGTACAATTCATTAATAATCAATTATCATATTATCAATTATTATTTATTTAACCACAAAACAACTGGGTTCATGGGGACACACGAACCTCAATACCTTCTTTATCCCACAATGGGTTTGAACCGTGTCATATATTCAATTCACATCTCATTATAACTTAAGGGATTTCATTATCCACGCCATTTAAATTCATATTTATGGCCACCTAAGGCCATAGTCCAATGCCAATATTTTGGGGGTAGAATGTCATGTCTAGTACCTCATTACTATTTAGAGTATTATTCCACGTATCAGACCTCATGGTTATTCCGTGCATCATTCCCCATCCCATAAAATTTATCAAGCATTAGTGGTTTTATAATGTCATGTCTTACAACCCATGAGTATTTGATGCATCAATCCCTATCTCACACCCTATTTATCAGTCATTAGAATATATCACAATATATCACATTATAAAATTCATCTCAATATAACATTTTTCAGATTATCATGTCATCCAATATTAATCAACATTAATCCTCTTATCATTATTAATCAACACAACATTTCATTAATTAACTCACAATTTAATTAATCCAAGTTCTTTAGTTAATTAAATAATTATTTAATCTCATCAATTTAATTTAAATAATTCAACAATTATATAATAAAATTTATCCCATTAATTAATTAAATAATTAACTAATTACATATATCCCATTAATTAATTCAATAATTAATTAATCAAATAACATTTTCTCAAAATTCTGATAATTAATACAATAATTAATGAATTCCAAATTCCACTACATCAACAATACAATAATTAATTCAAATATTAATTAGTCCCAAATCACAATCATATATCATTATAATTAATTCATCAACTAATTATCCCAATTTCACCACCATAACTATCTTTATTTTTTAAAAAATGGGAGGGCCAAAAGCCAATTAAAAGAACTCCTTGGGGCCTAAAACAATTATCCCAATTTCTCAATAAAAATATCATAATAATTACTTTAACAATTAATTTTCCCAATTCAAAAATAACATGTCAATTAAATCCCCAATCCTTTAATTAATTAATTGACCTCATTAATTAATTAAATTTAAGAGTTTAAAATTGCTAAAAACACTATAAATTATATAACTACAAACACATAAATGAAATTATGACTATGTGATTTGAATAATATGCCACCCACCTCAATTATTTGATGAACTCAAAACCCAATAGAAATCCCCAATTTCAACGGAATGATGACATAGAACAAAATCCAGAACTAAAACCTAAATTATTATTGAACAAATCATGATTTATTAAATATAGATCTATATCTACCATCCAAGAACTATATAAAATAACTAGATCTACATATAATCAATGTTGAGAGCAACTTCCCCTAATGAAGGAGATAAGTATGGGAAAAAACTGGGTTGGGATCCTCTTATCGGGATGACTGAAGATCTTTAATATGTGCTTTAAACCATCACTAAATAAGTCTAGGAGGTCTTGTAATCTATCTAGGTGGATCTAAAATCATTAAAGGAAATCAAGTGTCAAATAAGAGTAAATGTGGTCAAGTTTCAAGGGATTAATTAATTTTAAAACAAATTTTAGGGTGCATTAAAAAGTTGTGCATAGTTTGCTGGGTAAGGCACACCGTTTTCCATAAACATGCACGTAATCAATGTGAATAATTCTATATGGGTTCATGGTTAGTTCTAGGAGGGTATACAGTTTGAAAAAACATTCCCCAACTAAGAAATTCTTATATGTCTATGGGTTTATGGTTTTCTGGGCCATAGTGCATGGTTAAGACAAACTATGCACCAACTATTCACTAACCTCCTTCCTTTTAATTTTCTCCATTTTCATCCAAAATCACCGCAAGGTAAAGAAACTAAATAATGAATTCAAAAACAGAGAAAAATGTAATACCTAAAAAGGGCTCGATACATCTCTAGAAAAGGATGATATCTACACTTAGGGATCATTATGAGGTGAGTTGGCCATGCACACACACACACACACACAAAACTACCTGTTAAGTCATGAAACTATATTGCAAATGTATACTAACATCAATGAAGGATTCACTACTACACATTTGATACCACTTTTTCACAAATTCCCCCAGATACCCTTGTACCCTAATTACGGAGCTACTCTTGACATAGACCGAAGAGAATTCATGATCCCCATGAGTAGGTGACTAAAACCTAACATCCAACAATGTAAAAATGGGAAAATATATTCCACAAACCAATGAGAGATAAAGACTCATAATAGTATGATAAAAAAAATCCAAAAGTATATAGTACCTAAAATTAAACATGTATATCAAAATCCCAAATAGAACATTATTGAAGTACTCAGAGTCTGAAAATAAAAACTCAATGTCGCAAAGGCCACATCACACCAAGCCCCAAAATATCAATAACATCAATCTACTACAAGGGTTTCCTTCCCTTTACTGAAACATAGTAGGATAATATCAAGAAATTCCCAAAAGAAAAGTTATTGGGTGAGATAAAAATAATAGTAGGGCTTCACTAAGAATTCCATAATAATGATCTATAATTATAAACCAAAATATGCTATAAATTTTAATTAATACTAGCATAATATTAAATTACCATATTTAAACAAAACATGAATCATTTTATAATTATGGAAAAATTTTCAATAAAAACCCTAAAAATTACTTTATATAAAACTATTTATATAAATCACTATAAATGAGTAAATAAGTTTCTAAATTAATGGCAATTATAATCAAAACAGACATAATATGTACCATGATCATATGCTCGGTGGTACAACATTTTTCAATTATAGGATAATCACACAATCATATCAATGATCACAGATATATGTGTACACATGTCCCTCAGGCTCAGGCTTAATAGGACTCCACAACATCCCATTTGGGATAAGATCTTCCTAAATATATTTCTGTTTGATTTTCCATATTCAATCTGTTGCAATGAAATTACCATCCTACCATGTTTTTCCCAAATAACACAACAACTAATAAGGATCACATGTGATCAATCAATCAATAGAAAATTTTTAAATCATTTTATTTAAAATAATTCATAATCCATAGTTAAATTTACCAATTTTACTTTCCAAGTGCCAATTCACTTTCAAAACCTAAACATGGAATTTTCATCAATTCATGGATATTTTAAATAAAAGAAATTATAGATTTTTATAAATTAAATTTTTTCCATTTTATGAAATCAATAATTAAATAATTTCATAATTTAAATCAATTTAGAAACACTCCCAATATTCTAATTCCATTGGAATTTGGTGTTTTTTAAAAAATCCATACAATATCCATTTCAATACAAATTCACATAAAATTAGGTTCTCAAAAACCACTTCAAAATGATTTAAACCAAATCATGAAAATAAATGATTATATTATATGTAAAATATCAAACAGAAATACCTACATTTAATAGTGGAAAGAAACACTTGAAACATGACTCGTTATCTGAAATCAAATGAACATATATCTAGAAAAATAACCTAGAATCCATATTAAAAAAAATATACTATAGATTCATCAATCCCAATAAGATCTATTAAAATAAAATACAGTAAAAGAGAGAGATATAAGAGCCAAGAAGACCACTTTCTTGAAGAGATTCATGAAAAACAACATGATGATCAATCACTAAAATGATGATTCAGAGGGATTGGAGATCTCCAAATCAACATAGAAAGATCCTCTAGGCCAAGAGAAAGGAATATTTTAGGAATGAAATAATAATTTCATCCATCATACATTGTAAAAACAAACAATTTTGATTTTATATGGTGTTTAATACAATTTCATTTCATGTAACTATCGAGTCCCATTTAGGCTAAGACTCATAGAATTTTAATAAAAAAATCTGTTTTTTAAATATTACATAACGTGTAAGAAGTAAAATGTTTTAATCATTTCACTATGTGTACCCATTTCAAGAAATATTACAGTTGATTATTACACATCATTTAACCCCATTAAATGTTGTGTAAATCCATATATGACTTCAAAAATGTAGGTTTTATGCTAAAAATTCCAATAAATCCTTGACATCATCATTAAATGAATCCTCCAAATACATTCTTGGAATTACGTAACCAACAAAAATGAAAAAAAGGTTAAAACATACCTAAAATAAAGGTAATGGGGTGTTACATATTGAGATGTTTCTCTAATTATATAAAAACCATTTCCTACCACTTCTACATCAAATGATATATGAATGTATTACTTATGCGTATCTCTGGACTACCACCTCCATGTAGTGATATGATTCATTTTTCATCACCATATATCTAAGTTTGTTATTATAATATATTTAATATATATATATATATATCTGATATTAATGGTATAATAATTATTCTATAAATGATAATTATTATTTACCATTATATCTTTTCAGTCCTCAAAAAATTGAATTATTACTCTAGTGTATGTATGGACCATTATCTCCATGTAGTGGTGTGATTTATTTATCATTGGTGATTTTTATTAATTATTATAAATATTTATATATTATAATATATATCATACATATATGTCAATTTAAATCATGGATGTGAAGGAACTATGATCATAGTTCAAGTACCATAACTGATGAAAAAACCATATATGAAAATGGAAGCAGTTAACACCCATAATATTTATGATAGTGAATGATTGTTGATCGATCGGTGATAAAATATTATACATAAACCATTTACCAAATTATAGGTATAAATATGGTTCTGATATATATGTATAATAAATTTATACTTATTATATATGAGGTTAGAGCTCTTTTGAAGAAACACTGATTTGATGCAAAGGTTTTATTTATAATCTATTTTTTACCAGGAGTATTTATATATAAATTTATGATGATGATGTTATATAATCAATATATCTCAAATAATATGTAAATTATTCAGCTATTTTTTTTTGGATATTTCATTTTTCCGTTCATATTAATCTCTTCAAAAATTCATGAGACAACAACAATTTTTTTATAGAAAACGGACATAATTTCCCTCATTAATACGTAATATTTTCATTCATTATAATATATCTATTATACTATTTTCTGGAATGTTTTTAATATTTTGAGAATATTTTTTCACTTAAGTTTTAACTATTATTAATTTTTTAATGGTTTCCTCATCTAATTTTCTAAATGTGGTACTTTTTACTTTTCCAGTATGTATAAAATGAATACATGCTTTTACATACAATGGATTGAATACTTTTCCCACCACAATGAAGACAATTTTGATTAGAGATTACATTACACAATTCCATGGTTATTTTGAATGAAATTTTATTCCATAATATTTTGGAGATATTAGGATTTTAAATAATATATTTTAAAATTAAATGGGGGTTTTTTCATTAAGAAATATTCCATTTATCATTTAAATTTATTTTCATATATAATAATATATATTGATTTTTATTATTATTTACAGGGTATATGATCTATCATTAACACTCTATTTGTTTTATAGGATGGTTTATTATTAATATGATGAATTATTGTTCAAACCCATTTTTTTCTATAGATTATGAAAATAAATAAAGAGAATTATGTTTTTGGTCCTGTGGATTAAAAACAAACGGATTATGAATATCTGATTTTTGAATTCTTTACAAACCTCTAATGAATTGGGCAATGATTAATTTTTATGATCTCAAAGTGTACCCGTTATGTTATCCCAAAAACAAAATAGGTTATGTGGTAGAATATCCCATGCCTAGAAGAAGGTACCCAAGTAGTTATCCCAATCACTAAAGAGGGAAAAGAGAGGTTATATCATTTAAAAAATATGTATACATGTTCATAGAAAAATACTAACATTTGATGAAATTTATTATGTGTATCCATTAAACAATTTGTATAGGCATATTATTAGGAAACACTCTATTTCACTATATTATGACACGATGTTATGCCAATGTAATTCTCTCATGGATCATAATCAGTAAATCAATTAAGATTTTTTTCTAATTTACTTCCATGATTAATTTCCTAACACATGATCATTAAAATTGTTACTTATAAATTAAAAATAATAATATCATTATATCATATCATTACACTCATGATATGATTCCATATGATCATTGTTTGATATCTACCATTTTCCCTTAATGAGAATATTATCCCAAAATTTTTTAGGATTCATTTTTTTCAAGATATGAATAAAGTATTTTTTGATATGTCTATGAATTGTGATTGTTATGGTTTAATATGTAATGGATGAGGTATATCTTATATGTACTAGTTATTTATGTATCCATGTTTTTGAAGACACTAAACCATTATTGTTCTAGATTAGATCATAATGATTTGTAAGAAGTATTCATATAATAATAATTATATTAGTGTATGTAATTTTTGGGTTGCTATAGTTGGATTCATATAAAATGTTTAGTTGTTTTTGGAAACTAGGATGATAAAACATTAGTAAAAACCCTTAGGATAAGCCTAAGTATATGATAGAATAATATCTTATTTTTAGTAAAAGAGGATGGTCTCCATAGAATATATATCCATTTATAGATACTAGAAAGTGGATGTTTCTATGGAATAGATACATATTGGGGTATGAACTTTGAATTAGGTAGAAAAGGTATTAACTCTATTATCTATGGTGCTGGATTTGTTGGCCCAAGACAACACAAATAGGTAGACACACCTAGGTTATTTTATTGGGTTAATTCACATTTTCATTATGATATATTATCAAGTATTTAAATAGATAATGATAATTGATAACATAATTTAAACTAATGATGTCATAAATGGAAAGTAAGGTGTAAATAGTTAGACATACTATAAGTGATAATGAAGATTATATGATTATCAAATCAGATTTATGATGTTTGATGATCGTTAAGATAATTTTTATTTTTTGGAAGGGACTGAAAATTGAATGATTAAGTATTGGTGGTTACAAGTGTCATGAATGACTAAATTACATTACTTGAGCTTAGTCATGTGAATTAATTTAATTCATGAAATGTCTAGTAGAATGAAAACATATATACTCAATGATTAGATTTTGAACTTTCATTGAAAACTCATAATTGCGTGATGATCACTTATCAAGGGTATGATTATTCAATAATTGAATCTTGGTAGAAGTTATTTCCTATAAATATTTTTATTCTTTCTGTAGATAAATTTTAGGTTATTTTTGAGAATTTATTGGATTTATTTATAGAAATCGCATATTAATTGGTGAGGATGGGAGGTGAAATTTACTATTCCTATATAAACTATGATTGTTTATCATTTTAATGTTTAATATGATCGTCCTATGGGAATTAATTACACTGCATGGATCATGATTAAAATTAAAAATTCATGTTTATCTCATATGTTTAGGGATAAACTCAATAATGATGACATTCCAATAATATATGAGTTTTCTGATATCCTTCATGAAAATTTTCATAGACTTTTTCTGAGTTATGAATTTGATTTTTCAATAGAACTCATACCTAGTGATACACCCATTTCATTGAATCAATATATAAAAAACCAAATTCAGTGGTAGAAATTAATGTAATGACCCTATTAGAATATTAATAAGGGGTTGTTTCTTCCAATTGAGATTCCTTGGGATTAAACTATTCCTTTTTGTGATGAAATATGGGTCAATATGAATTTTCATTTATTATATGAATATTAACAAGATTAGAATCCATAATAAGTATCCTTTAATCCATATAGATATTTTTTGATCAACATTGATGATAAAACATATTTGAAATGATTTATTTTTATAAGAAAACTATAAATAAATGGATGAAACTGAGGGTATACCTGAGACAACCTTTTGTATAATGTATGGACACTATGAATTTATAGTGAATCCATTTGGTAATACTAATTCCAATTCAATCATCATGGAATAAATGAATATAATATTTATAGATTTACATGGTCATCTAATGGTATTATTTATATTAAATATTATTATATATCTTAATAGAAAGTAAGATCATTGAGATCACTAAAATATTGTGTTGAAATCCATTGGTAAGAAGAATATAAATTTATTTTTTCCATGTGTGATGTTTTACAATAGATAGATTCATTTTTTAGTTATATGATATAAAGTTTGGGTATAATGGTCGATCCATTAAAGACCATATTACCCTAGAAAAAAAACTATGATTGATATCCTTAATTTTCATGTATTGGTAAGATGTTATTGATTTTTTTTGAAAAATATACATGGCTATCAAATCCACTAGAAATTTCAACATAGAAGTGATACATTATCATTTGAACTATTGAATGTGAATACAAGTTCAAAGAGAAGAAGAGAAGTTTGGCCAGTGAACATATTTTCACACAAACCTATGATAGATAAAGGTTGTGATTTATAGTGATTCATTTAAGAAGGTGATGAGATTCAATCTTCTAAAAATTGGTTTCTTACTATTTTATTGCTAATTTCAATTTATAGATAATGAAAAAAATTACCACAATCATGACATTGAGTTAGGGGTAGTAATATTTGAATTAATTATGTATAGGAACTATCATTATGTAAAAGGGGTAGACATTTATATGGACAAAAAATTATTTAATTATATATTCACCCAGACAAGTTGAATGTACACCCGAGAATTTGGATGGAATTTATAAATGATTATGACTTCTCAATAAATAAATCCCTTGGAAGCTAGACAAGGTGGTTTCTACTTTGAGTTAAAAGCATCATTCTAGGTAATATATGAGGAGGGTCACAAAATATCCAATATTTCATGATTTTAATTGGGCACAAAAAAATTTTTGAAGGAAGGGGAGACGTCATATCTTTACCAATGAGTGTTCTACCATCTATCCATGTGAAGATTAAAAATGTGAACATAGTCTATAAAGAGCTATAAATTATGTTGAGTAATATTCATGAGCTCAACCTTGATTATAATGGAATAATTTTATTTAAGAATAGAGTATTTTTCTCCTCAATCCTAGACTTGAATGACGAGAAAGTGTAAGATTCTCATAGTGCATCAATATATATTTATCTAGGAACTTTTTAGATATATTGCGATATGAATGATTACATCTAGTGGTAAAATATGAATAGATATGTTGTGATGTATATATCTTTGTTATTGCTATGTCAGAATTTTAAGGTAGAGAGAGAATTATAATGGTATTTTATAAACATTATCCATATCATAATGGAAGTGGGAGATCATCACTATGCATTTTTTCATCTGACTCTACAAAGGATTTACGGCTGATAATTCTATTTAGGATATAGTTGATCACCTTATGATGTCAGTACACATTGTTTCCATAACAAATGATTTTAATATTGATTATAAATTCAAGATATATATTAATTAAGTGGTAAAAATGTATGAATTACCATATTCACTTTTACCTAATTGAGATTTTATTTTTACCTCGACATTCCACTAATGTATTTTGAAATATATTTACATAGATTGGTATGAAAGTACTGATTATCATCTATAGACTCGTGGTCAGAATTAGATGACCATTCACAACATAGTGGATGTGTTTAGATCCTATTCTCTAGAGTTCACAAGTGTTTTGGATAAAAAATTTCATTACATTAACTTATCATATAATAATATTTTTCAGTCAACCATTTAGTCAGATCCTTTTCAATATTTGTATGGAATAAAGTATAGAAATATTACATGTTATGATGAATTTGGATAATGAATGATATTTTTACTTGTAATAATTGAGAAAATGTCAATGAAGGTTATAGTCATTTCGTAAAACATTAAGGTAGATTATATAAGACAGAAGTGTTATACCGAAAATCATGTGTGAGATATAGAATTAAAAATTGGTGAGAGAGTATTGCTATAAATTTCACAAAGGAAGAAGTTTATGATTTTAATGATAAAGGTAATTAAAGGCACTAGATATAAAATCCATTTTTAAATTCATGATTATTTATTTAGTGTAGCTTATTTCTTGGTGCCTCCACCAAACCTCTCTCAACAACACGATGTTTCTAATATTTATATTTGGGGATGTAAATACTAGATATTTCAAATGTAATATACTTAGATGTTGTATCTCTATAGTTTGAAATTTTTTATGAATAAAAACTAGTGGAAATATTTTATTATAGAGATAACGTAATATAGAGAAATATTACCCTCCTTGTTAATGTTCGTTTGAGGAATCACATAGTTAAAGAAGATACTTATTAACCCAAGGATGTGATGAACTATAAACACAATAATTTTTTACAAATTAGTTTGAATGAATATCATTTGTTAAATTCATTTTCGGTGGATGAATGTAATATAAATTTATTTTATATGTATTTATTTTGAAATGAACTTGTTGAATTAAATTACTTTCATTACACAGAACCCCAAGCCCAATAAACCATGATATTGTGATCCTATCTAACCTATCCATTAAACATTCCATAATGAATAGAAATAAATAAATTAAAAATTAATTAAAATGGGTTTAATTAATTAAAATATACTGATTACTTCACAACTCATATTTACTCAATTATCAGCAATGTATATTTATTCTTAAAAATAAGTTTTCCACAAAAATCATAATATTTAATTATAATTGTGGAAATTATTATTAATTGACAAAATTTTTAGAAATTTAATTTTAGGGAATTATTATATTTTCAAATTATGAAATAAATATTAAATTATGGCCAACTTATGGGATGTTTTAAAATGATTTATTTCTCAGTGAATAGTTGAAAATTCGATTTTTTGTAAAATTATCAATTCAACTCATTAAATCATGAAATTTAAAAATAAAAACATGATTTGGATTTGATATTAATATATCATAATTATCTTTTAATTAGAAATATTATAATTAATTATACAGGTGTCAACCTTATACTTAATTGTGTTATTTTTTCATTTTTGGGATAAACAACACATAGTTTCTAACGACAATTTCATGTCACACAAACTATTTTTAGCATAATAAAATAAAATAGTTTATATTGATTTACTTATTTAACTAAATAATTTGAGTGGGTATTTTGGTAGGGTTTGGCCAAGCAAAATGTCTTGGGAGGAGTGAATGTGAGAGAAGAGGGAGTGCCCTTTTATAAGAGGGGTGAGGGGAACCATAAGAAAAACCTAAAATATTATTTTATAATAATTTTATATTCGGTTTATAATGGTTTCAAAGTGACTTATTTAGAGTCTAGGGTGGTTATGGGTCTAAATAATCTCAATAAATAGGTTTTAAACATGTTTAGGTTACCATTTTAACCTTATCATTTAGATTTAACTCTAAGCTAAACAATTTAACTTTTACCGTGTCTTCTTGTATTCTTACACTATATGGCTAATAAAGTTACTATAAACTTCCAATAAAACTCCAATT
Source organism: Viscum album (assembly GCA_963277665.1). NCBI lineage: Eukaryota > Viridiplantae > Streptophyta > Magnoliopsida > Santalales > Viscaceae > Viscum > Viscum album. The sequence goes on along the minus strand of OY728161.1, from coordinate 1,241,949,470 downwards.
GGTTCATTGATGTCACATATATTATTATATAAGTATTTTGTTCTAACTGTATATTTTTAGGACCATTATATCAATTAATAATATAATATTTGTTTTAAAAACTCTTTTAAGTCAATTTTGACACTATTCGGTATTTTGTTTTCTCTAAATTCATAAATGAATTATTACTTTGAAAAAAATTCATCAAACAAACCTTTATATGTTATATTAACCTATAAAATTAGTGTAATGCATAATAAGGATCAAATTACATTTATTTGGGTATTTATAATATCAATTATGTTAATATTTCATTAATAAGGTAATTACTGCATCATCATTGTGTCATAAATGAATTAAATTATTTAATTTCTAAAAAATATATATAAAATATAATTATGTAGGAAATCTTTTTATCTTTATAATTAATATTAATAGTCCAATTTATCTTATTTATAACCCTATATTAGAAATGTTTTATTTATTAGACTATGATTTTAACTATTTTAACTATTCTTTAAATAAAATAATAATAAGTGTCCTAATCAAATACAAGTGGACCAAAGAGGTTAATATTTTATTCCTAGGGTTGTTTTGGGTCGAATTCTACTTATCCAATAGAATTAGGACATGTTTTAGGGTAATAATAATATCATTTTTACCCTTTATTACCATATTTACTTTTAACCGTGGTAAAAAAATGTAAAAATTTACTATTCAAAAAATATTATTTTTATCTTATTGAAACAAATTTTTCTCCTTTATATTAACCGTGTCTCTAGGGTTTTCGAAATTAAACTCACAGAAGTAGTAAAATTAAGTTTTATGTAAATTTGAAAATGATCCTAGGAGGTGGGAAACAGACGGTAGAAAGTTAAATAAAATTTTTATATATCTATAATTATTATAAAATGAATCCAATTAAATAAATTGAACTTATATAGTTATTATGTATCTATTTTGACATAAAATAAATTTAAATAAAATAATTGATTATTTAAATAAAAATTCGGGTTTAACCAAGAACTATTTGTTTTCACTATTCATAAAAAAGTGAATGTTTTCAAAAAAATACCAAAAATTCCCCCTAGGATAATTTCGATATTTCGAATCAAAAAATGATGTCCATTTTGAAAGGTAAAAGTTATAAAATTTCAAAAAGTGGGTATTAATATTAATAATGGATTTTTTATATAATGTTTTAATAACATATCGTTGTTTAGTGAAACCTGGTATTGGGTACAACACACGCTATCTAGGAAGGTCGCGATTGGTTGTAATGCAAGCCAAGTCTGGGCTGCGTGTAGTGAAATATCCATTTGGTGTTACGTATAACATAATCAAAACTTATTTCATTTATACATTAAACAAAACCTAAACTTATTGTTGCTTAGAATAATTTCTACAAAACGAACTTGAAATTTTGTGTAACACGAGCCAAGAATAGTGTTGCGTATACTGCAAGCTAATACAGTGTTGTGTATAGTACAAGCTAATATTGGTATAGTGTACAATAGAAGACATCAAAGATATTAAAAAGAATATATCTCATAAAATCTTGGGTTGTTACAATATCAACATAATATATGTTATATATTTATATTTATTTATATTCATCCATAAAAGTTAGAGAGAGAGAAATGGATTACAATGTTTATGGAGATGGTATATCATAAGTACAGAAGAATGTTTCATTCACATTTCAATGAATAGAATGAAAGAAAGGTAAATAATAATTCATCATTAAAAATAATTATTTTTCTATATATATTAATTAATTAAATATTTATTATCTTCGATGTAAAGTGGAATGGAAAAACATATAACATTGCTTCGTGGAGATGGTTGTCCACACGTACACATGAGAGAGATTTTCATTTTCCATCAAATATTAAGGAAAAAAGTTATATATGATATTATAATTATAGAAGAATAATAATTTCATATATATCATATATATTCTTTATTTCTATATCTATGACTAACCATGTGAGGAGGTGATTGAATACAAATTAAATCAGTTCGCATGGCAGTAGACTTCCATACACACTAGGGATGGATTTTTTCCCATATGATGGAGAACGAGCCTAATAAATATTTTAATTAGATCTCAATTTATGTAAAATATTGGTTTATTATATTTGTATTTGTAGGACATAATTTAATATTTTAAAATAGTATGTAAAAAAGAAATATCTTTGTTAATATGATTACCTTATATTAGAGAAACTGCCTTTAGAACTCTTTTTAAAGACAATAGGGTTGGTATACTAGGAATATTAACACTTATTAAATGTGGTTAAGGATGTTAAAAAGTTAATTGAGTGGGTTTTTGTTGAGATAAATTTCCCCAAATGGAGTAATGAATATATATTGGGGTTTACTTTTATAAGTTAGTTGATTAAAATTCATAGAATTTATTAAAGTATAAAATAAATATATATTATTCTTCATTTTCAAATGGATAAAAAGAGATATAATTAATATAAACAATGAGGATTAAAAAATATCCTTATATAAAAAACATTTTACATGTTTATGTGATGTTTTCTCCTTAATATATTTGTTTGAACCCCTCGTTATCTATTTTTTAAAAGTACATTGAAAACAATGTTTTTTTCACTATATGAGAAAATAATATCACCATTAAAGATAACTTATCCCATAAATGATCAAGGGATTTTATATTCGACAATATTTTATCTCACTTGTACTAGATTAATATTTTAATGGGTTTTAAATTGTTTAATAATATATTATTTTCATAAAATATCAATAATATTGTTTTTGATAATATTCATTTTATTTAAATTTAAAAACATCAAGATGAATTTGGAATCAAATATAATATTTTATAACATCAATTATATGTTATAATTGTCTATAAAATTCATGGAATTTTATTATTCCTCAAATTTGTAATATTTATTGTAATTTTAATAGAAATTATATTATTTGTCTATTAATTTATTAAATACCATCGCAATTGCATAAAAATTTAAAGTAATTATGAAGTAAATAAAAATTTAAAAATAATTACCTGTATAAAAAAGTCATTAAAATTTAAAATCTTTTTTAACCAATCATAAGTTGTTTCTATTCATGTCACATAATATTATATATTTTAAAATCAATAGAGTGAAATTTTTGCCTTTATCCATTACTTATATAATATAATAGAAAAACAATTTAATTGAAAGAAGATAATATTTTAAAATTTTTAATGATTATTTAAGAAATAAACTCTTCTAATGAAATAATAGAAAATTTTGGATATATTTCTAATTCCTTGTCACATTATTTTTATCTTCAATTACCTGATTTTCCCTTAATCGAGTTGATGAATTTTACCATGGTTACTACTCATATAGCCTAAAAAAACTATATTCCATAATAGGATCTTATGATTAAAAATATGGATTCCATTTTGTCAAATTTGACTCATTTATGGTTAAGAAAATAATTGAAAAATAATCCCACAAAATGCGACAAAAATGGTTTTCCAGAAAAATGCATTTTGAGCCTAAGGATTGACATAAATAGAAATTATATAAAATTATGATTCTAATTTAAAAAAATTACATTATATCAAATTAATACTAAATATAGAATAATATTATTTAAATTCAAACATTTTATTGAATGAACAAACTATTTTAAAAAAATATGCATTCACTATTCACTAAAATGATTTTAGTAAAATAGTAAAAATTAAACCTATGTATATTTTGATATAAATATTTAAAAAATGATAAAATTTAGAAATAATAATATCTTATTGTGGTTCTTTTAAACTAATATTTGAAGGTAAATATATCTATAACGGAAATTTTTTATGGAGAGATATATTGAAATATCTTTCACTTTTAGATTCTACCCCCTTATAAGAAAAAATCACTCAGAAAACTATCGCTATGATAAAAATAATATATGATAATTTTCATTCATCAAATATTTAGGATACAAAATCTGATATTAAAATATATGGTTTTACAACAAATCCTTGACCCGGAGAGTGCCCTTATTTCGTAACACTTTCCCTCTATGATCTATAATTTCCAATAATTTCTCTTTATAATAAATATCATTATCTAGCAATACGACTTATGATTTCAGTACATGTGGAGTACCATGTATATAGTTCTTTAATATAGAAACATCAGACGCAACATGAACTTGATATCTATTAAGTGTAAGAACAAATAGATAATATCTCATTATGATGTGATCATGAATTTTTAAGATAATGATATATCTAGGGCTATTAATTACTTTCATTCCAAATATTACAACATTATTCCATGTAGAACTCATTAGATTACATTTTTACCCACTTCTAACTCTAAAACACACTAATGATTTTCAATATATATTTTTTCCATCTTTGAGATTCCCTTATGTGTTTTGGAATGGATTCGACCACATATACCATTTCCTCAGCATGATCAGAGACCATTTTCTTTCATTATATATCTTTATCCTAACACATTGGAGTTTTAGACTTCCTTACATAGTGGGATTCATATGGAACCATTTAAAATATTTAGTGAAATTTATTGTTGTAATAAAATTTATCCTATTAAATGTGTTGATCCAAACCACCTTTAAAATCTATAGAGCTAAATATCAACATGAAATCAAGAGTCTGAATGGTACTCTCAGATTGACCATCTATCTAAGGATGATTTGCGGTATTGAATATGCACTATGTCACCATATCCTACTAAAGGATTCCCAAAAAATCATGGTAAATCTCATATTCTAAGTAGATATAATAGAGTATACACTACGAAATCTCAAAACATTGTTAATGTAAATTCCAGTAATAACATCACGGCGAAAGTCTTATCTAAGAGTGATAAAATGTCTTCATTTCATAATTTGATTGACTATAAACCAAATTTAATTGTTCCCTTTTGATTTTATGGGAATTTTAATGATTATATATTTTGTAATTAATTCCCATGACTATTCTATTATGGGTCATGGTTGTAAACCCCTATTGTACTTCTATCTCTATACCTGAACATGATTATACCCAAGGATTCGAGACACATACATGAAAATATATCATTTTATTTCATCCAAACTAAAATATGATTTCATATCTCTATACATCCTTATACATCTCAACTGAATTTATAATGATGAGCCATGATCTTCATCCAATAGATTCTTATTGAAATATGGTTTTCATGGGACACATATTTTCTTCATGAACCTTATCGTTCCATCATTATCAATTCTAAACATAGGAACATTTTTATCATTCTTATAAAACACCGCATCTTCTTTTTACACATTCTTAATCCACTCATGAAGGGATGGTTGAGCATTCAAAAGATGTAAGATATGATCTTTATCATTTCATCATGATTTCATTATCGATCATCTGTAAATCGATAGATATTGGATCTATTCAAGTCCTCAACATGGAAAAACTATCATGGTCATTTTGACTACATACATCATACTCAACATTCACCTTTATTGGGTGGTAATTTTTTGAGTAGTAATAATCTTTGATCATTATCAACCATCTTCTATGGTGTATATTAGATTTTTTTTGTATTTATATACATCATGTTTTTATTAGTATATATATATAACACCATTCACCACATAGATAATGGGTCTATATCTTCTATGAAGATATTAACACTTCTGGCTCAATATTATGAGTTGGGTAATTATTCTCATGAATATTAAGTTGAAAGGAGGCATAATCTATCACCATATAATTTTGGATGTGGTTGTTGTCTTGTCCCTTATTTGATTTATGACTATAGATCACATACCCATTTCTACAACGGGGTTATTTTAGTATAAGAACCTTAAAAAATATTTCTTTAGTTCTACGAACTTATCCTCACATTCATACATCTATAAGAACATAAACCCTTTCTGAGTAAACATGGTATGTTTTTTATATAGTCATGAGAAATATATCCCAATGTGTTTCTAGGAAGAAACCTACTAATGAAAAATATGATTATCAGTTACTGTGGTTGGTCTAGGACATTCCTCAATAACTTTCACCTTTGAATGATTTTCCAATATAAATTCACATGAAATTAGATGGCCTAAGAATGAGACATTTTGTATCCAAAATCCATACTTTATAATGGTGGAATACAACTTCTCCTTCCCCAGGGTCATTAATATAATTATAAAATTTTCTTTTATGATATTCAATGATCATCTAATATATAAAAATATCATCTATAATGACTACCACAAACCAATCAAGGTAATATTTAGAAAATCTATCCATTAAATCCATAATGATAATTTGAGAATTGGTATGTAAAAATAATGTCACTATAAATTCATAATGACTAAACCTCATACCAATGTTTTCCTTTTGTATACACACTTTCATGACTTATAGAAGATATTTTCCAGATCTAGGGAAAACTATAGAAAAATATTGAGCTCCTCATAATGGATCAAATATATCATTGATAGTATTTTGAGGATACATGTTCATAATAGTGATTTTTTAAGTTCCCAATAATCAATGCAAAGAGGTATTGGCCCATCTTTCTTATTCTGAATGATAATAGTTTCACCCCATAGAGAATCACTAAGAAGAATTAATCAGTTATCTATATTCTATTGTAGTTTATCCTTTAATTAATACATTTCAATCAGTGCCATTCAATATGAATTATATAAATTAGTGAAGCAAAAGCTATGAGTTCTATTTGAAATTCAACTCTATTAATCAAGAGAAGTTAAAGAATCAATTTTCAAAGGACATCATCTACCTCTTTAAAATAGCCATATCTTCAATGATGAGTTTCTTGTTAAGAATGTGTGATACATATCCTATATTAATAGGTACAAAAAACACATATACTTGATGTAATATTCATTAAGAGTTCAGTTTCATCCTCTCACTGATAGAATTTCATATATTGATTCATAAAATTCAATTGGACATCCAAACAAATGTAATGTATTTTATAGGGAGATAATCCTTAATTCAAATACCAATGGATTAGTAGTTCTGTTAAATGATATATATTTATGTTTCATTATGATATCTATTATAGGAAAATCATGATATGGAATATGAGGTTTCATTATTTCTGCATGTTAATTTTGGAATAACTAAAGTCATTTCCCTATTATTTCCATGAAATGATTAGTACCAACACCTACTGTATTATCTTTCTTAACAAGGAAACCCCTACATTTTTTAGGGATGCTAATTTTCATTCTTCCTTTAGGCCCTATCAATATTTAATGATACACATTAATTTATAACATAATAATAATGATTATTGAACAATAAAAAAATCCATTTAGTAGAAAATTTTCTCAAATACTATAATATATTACTATAATTCTCATGTGGGCTATGTTAATTGTAAGAACCCAGATATTCATTTCAGGTATGTTTTCCTTTTTCTGGAGGTTTTAAAAAAATTGAACTTTCTGGAAATTTTCGAAGTACACGCCGTGTACTTTCTGAGTACACGCCGTGTACTCTTCTCCGGCTCGAAGCCGTGTGTTGGCCGTGCCCGGGCCATACACACGTTGTGTAGGGGTGACGTGGATCCCAATTTTGGTGGAGTACAAAGAAGACCCATTAAAAACAGTGTACCCTAAAAGTACATGCCGTGTAATTTCTTTTTTTTCACTAAATGAACTAGGGTCGTGCCTGACGCACAGAAGCGTCTTCGTTTAGGTCTCGTTCATCTGAGAGTGACCTGTAGGGTCAGATCTTCGACGATCTTCCACCTCTTTCCCCGTTCTCTAATTCGAGCATGGTCGATTGCGTTGGAATCACAGTGGTGAGTTCTTAATTCAACATGAGCTTTGTTTTCTGATTCCTCTTCATTTTCATGTTATCTTGGGCTGAGCTTTTTGTGCCTTTTCTCAGATCTACGAAGTTCTAAGGGGAATAAATCACCGTGGTTCACGTATATCGATCTCCTTGGATCGAGGTAGGTGGTTTGTGCCTTTCTGTAAGAGGTCAATGGATAATTTGTTCAAATTGCATAAATTCCCTTGGGCGGGGAATTGTGGGTTTATTGTTTTTCCCCAGCTATTTGCCTGCTTTGCTTGATTGCTGTAGTAGAGGTTTATGTTTGTGAATAGCGTGATTTTTTTGTCCTCAGGTTGATTTTACATGCTTGTTGTACTATTTAGCGTTTTCCAGTTTCCATGCCTAGTATTAGGATAGTGGAACTTTTGCTTTGTATTACTTTGGATCCTTAGACTGACAGCCAAGAAGGTCTTGAGGTTTACTTGGACGATGTACACGTGCTGAGAATGTTCTTTTCCACACAGTATTGTGAGTACCTAGTGTAGCAGACCATATGGAGAATTGACGTAAGGGCTTCTTCAGAGTGTCTTTTAATACGATGCGAGACCACATGGGGGAATTGATGATGAGTAATTCCTCATAGTGTCTTTAGTTCTCGACGCGGGCCACAGGGGGAATGACTCGTTGAGTGCTTCCCCAGAGAGCCTTTAGTATGATACGAGACTATAGGGGGAATTGACGGTGAATGCTTCCTCAGAAAGTCTATTCATATCTGAACCAGAGGGGTGAGACTGTGTGTGCCTCCTAGAGGGTTTCTAGTAGTTGTAGGTTGAACCATAGGGGTTAGGATTTGAGAGATACCCAGAGCGTTACCTGTTTTCTACTTGTTGTTGGATGTTTACTTGTGTACTATATTTGTTAGAACTTTGGATTGTAACTGCTTGTGCTTTCATGTTTACTGCCTCTTGTTTTATTACTGCCAAGTATTCTTTGACTCTTAGGCACAGATCTTTGGGTGATTGCCTACTGGGATTGTATCTCACACCCATCTTGGGCCATGCTTTTGGGCCCAAGAAGACTATGTTGTTGCTGGTGTAGAAAAGAGAAAGTTCCCTTCTACTTCAGGTTCTTGATTGCACTGGAGCTGGATAGCATTGGACCGAGTCGTGGCTCGCGATGCTGAGGAGTTTACCTTGTTTTCCTTTGCAGTTTGTTTTTCAATTTTACTTCAGCACGTTGGTTTGTTTTTTGCTTTCCATTGACCTATGCACCATGATGCATCATTATAATTTTATCCATTGTTTCTGCTGTTTAGTTCAGTTGTTCTATGATGTTTTTGTTTCCTCTATTGCATCTAGTTGTATTTCCACTGTATACTTTACAAAATGAGGGAATAGTTTCCCCACCGACTCACCAAGGCCCTCACTGCTAGTCGGCAACCTCTGGAATTTGGGGAAACGTGCTTGGGGTCATGTGGCGAATCGGGTACGGGGCACCAGTGGAGGGGCTACGGATTCGGGTCATTACAAAGTGGTATCAGAGGAGTTCTTTTATCTTGCTTTACTGTTTAGAGACTCTATCCAGGGATAGGAAGGATTCGGTACTGGGTATTGACCTGTTCTTGGGAGTAGCTAACGCATGTATAGGGAAAATCCATACTGTCTCATTAATTGTAGTTTGCTGATTTTGAGATTTTATGGTTGATATGACTTCACCTAGAGTGATTCACATGAATTGTGCTATTATTGTTTTGATATTTCAGTTCTATTTCTATCGCAACCCGATGAGATGAGGGTATGCCATCTCATGCATCATATAGGCACCTTTAGAATCACATTCCATGCATTCTTGCCATGCCATCTAGGGTGCATTAGAGATTTCATGTTGTTGTGATAGACTTCATGTAAATTATGCTTGCTGTTGTGATAGATGCTTGATAGAATCCCTTCTGTTATGTTAGAGAGCTTTTTTTTCTTGTATTTAGATTGTAGGAGATGAAAAGCTTTGATTTGTGGGGAGTATGGGCCCTCACGAATCAGAATTTGGCACCTCTTTGCCTTGTTTTAGTGTTTCTGGGGTTCTGTGCAGTTTCTGAGCTACTGCCCAGAAAAACCCAGAATACACGATGTGTACTTTTTGGATACACACCGTGAAGTATTCAGTCCGTGTCACTAATCATGTGGGCATAACACGGTGTCGTGAAAGTAACTTTAGGAACACTCCGTGTATGGTAGGCACACACCGTGTAGTAACGAGCCGTGTACCCAGCCGTGTCACTAACAACACGGGTCGTGGAAGCTCGAGTAGCACACGTCGTGTTGTAACGGAACACGCTGTGTAGTCCCTTCCAGGTACCCGGCCGTTTCACGAACAACACGGGTCGGCGTGACCTTCTCTTAGACACGCTGTGTTGCTTTTGGAGCACACCGTTTAGTGTTTCCAAGTACCTGGCCGTGTCACGAACAACATGTGACGATGTCACCTTGCCTATACACGCCGTGTTTGTTCGGAGCACGCCGTGTAAGGTTCAGCCGTTTATACGGCCGTGTGTTTAACAACACGGGATACCGAAGCCTTGTCCACTATATGTCGTGTCCGCTGGAAACACGCCGTGTAGTCTCAGTTAAGAAAACCGTGTGGGTTATCCGTGTAAGGGACTCGAGCAGGGGAATAATTTTCAAGTACACGCCGTGTGTGGGGTCAACACGCCATGTGGTTTGAGGTGTACATGACTTGTAGGGTAGAAGTAAATGCCCATGTCAGTGGCACAAGAAGATACGTCGTGTAGTTTTTATACATTCCATGTAGTCGAGTTTTGTAAACTTGTGTGTTTTCCTTCCCCTGTTTCTATTTTGAACTCTTGTATTCTCTGTCCTTGTTTTCCTGATCTAAGGTGTACTTTTGATCTTTCAGAGCCATGCCTCCGAGACATCCTCCGGTCGTACGTCTATCATCAGGCAGTGATCAGACGCCAGACAGGGCTAATCAGGGACTTCCTGCCAATCCTCCAGTCAGGCCAGCCTTGGCATTAGATGTTATACCAGTTGCAGGCGCTGATGCGTAGTTCCGGGAAGGCTTCATGAGTATGATGCAAGCCTTACAGGGAACTCCGCCTCCTGCCACGACTATGGAAGATCTGACGCGAGTTTTTCAGCAGCAACATCCTCCCACATTCTCGGGGGAAGGAGGACCACAGGCTGTAGAGTCATGGATGGAAGCCATGCTGACTATCTTCGAGCATCTGGAGACACCTCCAGAGAGGCAGGTCAAGCTCGCTACCTACATGCTACGATACTCCGCCATGATGTGGTGGGACGTGATCTCATAGGCGGGTCATCAGCAGGCTATGACTTGGGAGGAGTTCCAGTGCGTGTTCTATGACTAATTTTATCCGGAGACCCTGAGGGCCGACCGAGCCTGGAAGTTCAGGAGCTTAGAGCAGGGTACTCTTTCTATCATGGAGTATTCCTCTCGCTTCACCGAGCTGAAGCATTTCACACCCCTCTGGGATGGAAGTGAGGTGTTCTTAGCAAGTAATTTTGAGGATGGTCTCAGGAGGGTGATCTGCTCGTGGGTGAACATCTTCCAGCTGACTTCCATCACTTCCATCTTCTAACAGGCAATGATTGTGGAGCACAATCTGAGAGACTCTGGAGCTGCGAGCCAGGGCGGTTCTGCTTCCCGAGCCAGTTTTCCTCCAGATGACAACAAGAAGAACCGTAGAGGGTCTATGCGTGGTGACCCGATGAAGCATGATGCATCGTCAGGCAGCCAGGTGACATGCTACCAGTGTGGCCAGTCAGGGCACATGAGGGATCAGTGCCAGAGGGACCCCATGGAGTACCGATCTTGCGGCATGATGGGTCACCTTCAACGTTTCTGCCAAGTTTTCTCACCAGGATCTGGTGACCGAGGTTCTTCAATGACTCCTCGTTCAGAAGCAGCACCACCATTTTCTCACCAGTCGGGGAACACGAGTTCTTCAGGACATTCGGGCCGAGGTGGAGGTCGAGGCTATGGCAGTCAGCCACCAGTCCCTCAGCTCTTGTAGGGTGGTTCAGCTCAGAGTGGTTAGCCAGAGGCACAAGGCCGTGGTGCAGGCCAGTCTTTCACCGTGGAGAAGATTTACCCAGAGCTGGACCCCGACCCTTCTACAGTTCGAGGTATGATTTTCATGGCCTTAGTTTTATCTTCACCCCTTTTTGATACTGGTGCTACACATAGATTTATCTCTGTTGCTGTCATGGAGAGCCTTGGGCTCTGTATCTTTTCTTCTGCCGACTCGTTGACACAAGACACACCTTTGGGGACGAGGATATCTAGTTTATGCCAGTGTAGAGAGTGCTCTCTCGAGGTTGTAGGGTATTGTTTCTTATGGGATCTCTATGTCCTATAGATGATAGGATATGATTTCATCCTCGGGATGGGCTAGTTGGTTCCCTTCCAGGTCGTCGTTGACTGTTATCGCCGTAGAGTGAGTTTCATTTCACCAAAGGTTGAGTCTTTTCTTCATATAGGCGAACGGGACGTTCGGGAAAGTTGAGCAGGACTCGAGCATTAGGGGCTAGGAAGGGTGACTGCCCAAATTGCTAGTATTTATCTGGATGACCAGGGGACTTCATAGTTGAACTTTCCTCCAGTGGTGGATCATTTCAGGGATGTCTTTCCAGAGGAATTTTTAGGTCTTCCACCAGAACATTTGGTAGACTTCTCTACTGAGCTCGTTCCAAGAGTAGCACCAGTGTCCATTCCTCTTTATAGGATGGCTACACCTGAGTTTCAGGAGCTCAAGAACTAGTTGGAGGAGTTACATGCTAAGGGTTTCATCCGACCCAGTACTTCTACTTGGAGTTCACCTGTCCTATTTGCGAAGAAGGCAGACGGTACCCTTCAGCTTTGTGTGGAATATCGGAAGCTGAACCAGTTGGTGGTCAAGAACTGATTTCCCTTTCCGTGAATCAATGACTTATTTGATTAGATTCGAGGATCCTGGGTTTTCTCGAAGATCAATTTGAGGTCCGGTTATCATCAGTTGCGCATTAGACCATCAGATATACCTCTGAAAGCCTTTAGGAGTAGGTATGGTCTTTACAAGTATATAGTTATGCCATTAGGTCTCATGAACGCACCAGAAGTTTTCATGGAACTGGTGAACCGACTGTTCCATCCTTATTTGGACTCCTTTGTCGCGGTCTTCGTGGACGATATCTTGGTGTACTCTCACACTCGACACGACCAAGCCACACATCTTGAGATCGTTCTGAGTACACGAAGAGAGAATTGGATTTATGCTAAACTCTCGAAGTGACACTTCTAGATGGATTAGATTCACTTCTTGGGTTACATCATCTGAGAGGCAAGAGTATCTATGGACCCAGAGAAAGGGAGATCTATAGTTTCCTGGGAGCAGCCGAAGAACGTATTTGATGTACGAAGCTTCCTAGGGCTGGCTGGATACTACAGACGCTTAATTCAGGACTTTTCTCATCTATCAGCACCTTTGATAGGTCTAACCAAGAAAGGGACAAAGTTCTTATGCTCAGATTCTTGTGAGTCATCCTTTCAAGAGTTGAAAGGGAGGTTGAAGTCAGCAACAATACTAGTCTTTCCAGATCCACGCAAAAGATAACATGTTTACTGTGATGCTTTAGGTATCGGGCTGGGAGCTGTGGTTATGTAGGGAGATGGAGTCGTTGCGTATGGGTCTCGGCAGTTGAGGCCACATGAGAGGAACTACCCGACGCACGATCTAGATTTGGCAGCTGTTGTCCATGCCCAACGCTGTTGGAGACACTACCTGCTGGGAGAGCACTTTGTGGTCTTCACCGATGACAATAGTCTCAAGTATATCTTCACTCAGCATGATCTGAATCCGAGACAACACAGGTGGGTCAAGTATATTCAATATTTTGATTTCGAGCTTGCCTATATGCCAGGAAAGGGCAACATAGTGGCAGATCCGTTGAGCAGAAGAACACAGGTTCAGGAGGTTCAAGAGGCCAGCAGTGAGTGGCTACTGATGGCTCTATTATCTAAGATGCATCTAGAGGTTCATGACAGATAGGGACAAACATTCCTTTCTTCTGTAGCTATTACCTATACACTTCTTGATCGAGTACGAATGAGGCAACCATCAGACTCAGAAGGCTTAGTCCAGTGGGAGAGTTTTTCAGGAGAGGACCCTCTCCCTAGATGGACAGTGGGCGAGGATGAGATCTTGCATTTCTAGAGATGAGTATGGGTACCGGCAGACACACGAGAGGATCTAATGCGAGATTTTCATTCCTATGTTTGGGAAGTTCATCCTGGTGTCACCAAGATATATCGTGATCTTCATCGCCAGTACTGGTGGCCAGGTATGAAGAAGGATGTTGCTGGTTTTGTCATGATATGTTCTACTTGTCAACAGGTGAAAGCAGAGAATTAGAAACCATCATGCCTTTTACAACAGTTACTTATTCCGGAGTGGAAGTGGAACAATGTTCCGATGGACTTCGTGACCGGGTTGCCGAGATTGCCTCGGAGAAACGATGCTATTTGGGTTGTCGTCGATAGGCTCATGAAGGTTGCCCACTTCTTACCGATCAAGGAGATCTTCAGTGTCAATGATCTGGGACCACTTTACATCCAAGAGACCGTTCGTCTGCATGGAGTTCCACACTCCATAGTTTCAAACAGGGATGAGCGCTTTACTTCTCAGTTCTAGGAAGGGCTTCAGAAGGCCTTGGGTACACAGGTACTTTTATGTACAACATACTATCCCCAGATTGATGGCCAGTCTGAGCACACAATCCAGGTGTTTGAGGATATGCTCCATGATAGTATTATAGACTTTGGCGGTTCTTGGGAGAAGCATATCCCTCTGGTGGAGATCACATACAACAACAGTTTCTAGGTGACCATTCAGATGGAACCATATGAGGCTTTGCATGAAAGGCTATGCTGATCACCCTTGTGCTGGCTGGAGGTAGGAGAGGTAGCTTTTCAGGGACCTCGTCTCATTCAGGAGACCTTAGAGTAGATAGAGCTAATTTGGAAGAGGATGGATACAACACAGTCTCGACAGAAGTCTTATGCTGATCAGCGGAGATGACCTCTAGAGTTCGAGATTGGGGATTAGGTTTTCTTGTGTGTCGCACTATGGTTGGGGCACAAGAGGATTCAGAGATAGGGTAAGCCTTCACTGTGGTATGTCGAACCGTTTGAGGTCTTGGAGAGGGTGGGTCCCATTGCTTATCGGCTTCAGTTACATCAGCAGCACCGGGCCATGCACGACGTCTTCCACATCTCTCAGCTCCGACGCTAGTTCTCAAACCCGTCTCATGTATTTCAACCTGAGGAGGTTGAGCTTGAAGCATATGCATCGTTTGAGGAACATCCTATCCGGATTGTCTATCGTAGTACGAAGGTTCTCCGCGGGTGGTCTGTTCCTCTGGTGTGGGTGCTATGGAATCATGGGCGCGTATAGGACGAGACTTGGGAAAGGGAGGCCGATGTATGATCGCAGTGGATGGAGCTATTCGAGGATTCTTCTTCTTTGCCATGTTAGGGAAATTAGGGGACAAATTTCTTTAAGGGGGGAAGTTTGTAAGAAACCAGATCTTCGTTTCAGGTATGTTTTCCTTTTTCTGGAGTTTTTAAGAAAATTGAACTTTCTGGAAATTTTTGATGTAATCGCCGTGTACTTTCTGAGTACACGCCATGTACTCTTATCCAAGTCGAAGCCGTGTGCTGTCCATGCCCAGGCCACACACACGGTGTGTAGGGGTGATGTGGAGGCCGATTTTGGCGAAGTATGAAAAGACCCAGTACACACCGTGTACTTTCATTTTTTTCACTAAATGAACCAGGGTCACGCCTGATGCACATAAGCGTCTTCTTTTAGGTCCCGTTCATCCGAGAGCGACCCGTACGGCCGGATCTTCGATGATCTTCCACCTCTTCATCCGTTCTCCGATTCCAGCATGGTCGATTGCGTTGGAATTGCAGCAGTGAGTTCTTCCTTCCTCTTGTGCTTTGTTTTCTGATTCCTCCTTATTTTCGAGTTATAGTGGGTTGAGTGTTTTGTACATTTTCTTAGATCTACGACGTTGTAAGGGGCATCAATCGATATGGTTCACCTATATAGATCTCCTAGGATCGAGGTGGGTGGTTTGTGCCTTTCTGTAGGAAGTCAATGGATAATTTGTAAAAATTCCACAAATTCCATTGGGCGGGGAATTGTGGGTTTCCTGTTTTGCCCCTGCTATTTACCTGCTTTGCTTGATTGCTTTAGTAGAGGTTTATGTTTGTGAATAGAGTAATTTTTTTGTTCTCAGGTTTCTTTTCCATGCTCATTGTACTGTTTATCATTTACCAGTTTCCATACCGAGTTGTAGGATAGTGGAACTGTTGCTTTGTATTGCTGTGGAGCCTTAAAATAATAGCCAAGTAGTTCGTGAGGTTTACTTGGATGATGTACACGCGCTGATCATATTCTTTTCCACACAGGACTGTGAGTACCTAGTGTTGGCGACCATAAAGAGAATTGACGTAAGGGCTTCTCCAGAGTGTCTTTTAATATGATGCGAGAATACATGGGGAATTGACGATGAGTGCTTCCTCAGAGAGTCTGTAGTTCCTCGACCCAGGCCATAGGGGGAATGAGACATTGAGTGTTTCCCCAGAGATCCTTTAGCACGATACATGACTATAGGCAGAATTGGTGGTGAGTGCTTCCTCATAGAGTCTATTCACAGCTGAACCAGAGGGGTGAGGCTGTGTGTGCCTCCTAAAGGGTTGCTAGTACTTGTAGGTTGAACCATAGGGGCTAGGCTGTGAGATCTACCCAGAGGGTTACCTGTTTTCTACTTGTTGTTGGCTGTTTACTTGTGTACTATATTTGTTAGAACTGTTGATTGTAGCTACTTTTTCTTTTATATTTACTGCTTCTTGTTTTATTACTGCCAAGTATTCTTTCACTGTTAGGCACAGATCTTTGGGTGATTGCCTACTAGGATTGTATCTCACACCCTGTTTGGGCCATGCTTTTGGACCCAAGAAGACTATGTTGTTGCAGGTGTAGATAAGGGAAAGTGCCCTTCTACTTCAGGTTCATTATTGCTCTGGAGCTGGAGAGCATGGGACAGAGCCATGGCTCACGATGCTGAGGATTTTACCTTTTTTTCATTTGCACTTTGTTTTTCAGTTGTACTTTAGCACATTGGTTTGTTTGATGATTTCCATAGACATATGTACCATGTTGCATAATTATTATTTTATCAATTGTTTCCGCTGTTCAGTTCAGTTGTTGTATGCTGTTTTTGTTTCCGCTGTTGTGTCTGGTTGTATTTCCACTGTATACTTTACCGAATAAGGGAATAGTTTCTCCACCATCTCTCCAAGGCCCTCGCTACTATTCGGAAGAATCTGGCATTTGGGGAAACATGCTTGAGGTCATGTGGCGAACCAGGAATGGGGCACCAGTGGAGGGGCTCCGGATTCGGGTGGTTACATTAATTTATAATTATAATACCAAGGAATCTTTGAACCTTTATAATAAACAATTTATTGAAACCCCCACTATAGTAAGCCAAAGCTAGTTTTTTATTTATTAAATAGGAATAAGATTCATTGGATCTCAAAACATAGAATTGATGGTTTTGGAATTCTTGAAGAAGAATATACAAACATGATTTCCATATTATATTTTTAATATAAAACAAAAATCAAAAATAACATTATTAAATCAGTTATATTATATATAATACCCTTATTTACTTCCTGGATATATGGAAAAAATAGTGGGTCAACTTAGATTCCCAATAAGGGTTATGTATAATGGATTGTATCAGGAGAAAATATGGCATAATCAATATGGGAAGTAAAATAATTAAAACCAATTCCATTTATTTAATAACATAAGCAAAAATGCCTCAAGGGATAATATAAATGCAGTAATCTCATGGATAATAATAAATTATTTCTCAATGATGGATATTTTTAATATTGCAATTCATGATCTCTAATATCATATATATATATATCATTACTACATTTTATGTAAAAGTGTAATCGAAGGGAATGTATAAAAAAAACCCCATTTAATAATTTTGGACAACTATTTTGAATCATAAGAACATTTGATGTATTATGGGGAAATATTTTACATGAACCCACCCCAAACTACTGGTATAATGAATTCCTCATATATTTAATGATCAATTTATTTCATTATGAGTACACTTTCTCAATAAATTTATATATTAAAAAAGAATGAGTAATATTAATATTTACCCGGCCAATAGAATAAATTTAATAGTAAAAGACATCATGTAATAGTGATTTATGTTTTTTCAAATTTTAAAATACACGATATAGATAATATTGATATTTAATAGAAATATATTGACCAATTTAAAATCATCACTAGAAAGTGAAAGTTTCAATAGAAAGTAAACTACCGAAAAATTAATATGAGGTAAAAAATTTCCACCAATTCATCAAAAAATAGGATTCAAAATAAAATTATATAAATTAATGAATAAAGGAATTTTGAATTTTTTTACATATTTTTTTTAGTTACATGTCCATAAAATTGTTTTGGTGGTAGTAAAATTTGTTAAAGTTGTATATTTTTGAAACAATTTTTTTATTTTTTTAAAGAAATTAAAAAGGGATACTTTCACACAAAATTAGATTGATTCCACTAAATCCATTTAATAATTCAAGAATAATATAAAAAATTTCAAATAAATATTTAGATTCATAGAAAATGGCTTTTGTAATCAAATTTTTTATAAATATGGATATGGAAGAAAAACAATTCAACGAAAAAGAGAAATAAGAACTAATTTTCATTCAAAAATATAAATTATTGATTAATGGTCCTGTGAGTGGAAAATATTTATGATAATATAAAAACTCCTTGAATATTCAAATAATAAAAAAATATATAGATTTTACAAGTGACTGTTTATGATATTCTATTATTGAAAATATGTCCAATCACAAAATATTATACTTTAAAATAAATTCTTACCATTTTTTAAAATTTATAAAATAACCACTTGAAAGAGTAAAAAATAAATTAAAAATTAATAATAATTAATCATTAGGTATCGATGATAAATATATCAACGGGTTAGTACATACAACACACAATAATAGAGGAATGATTGAAAATATGTATCAATAGAGTGGAAATTTAGATGAAACTCCTTATATTAAGTTCGACTTGCCTCCATGTAATTCTAATATACATTAAAAAATTTGAATTATAATAAATTCACTCGAAAACTATATAATTGTCCAAAAAATACAATATGATTCATTTATAGGAACATCTAAAATATTTTTTAACAATTATTTATTACAATTATTTTTTTTTGGGTTTTAATTTATTCATTTTTCATGAACATTTTTGTTTTGTAGTTCTGATCCATGAACATTGATTAAGTTTCCATCATCTCCAAAATGTTAATTATAATATAAATATAATATAAATTTATTATATGACATTTTTTACTCAAACATAAAATGTAGATAAAGAAAAATGAATTATACTATTCAATGAGGCATTATGTCTTATGTTCACATGAAAGTTATTTCCAATTTTTTTAGGTTAGACTGAAAGAAAGGTAATGTAACATCTCATCTTAAATTCCAAAAAACAAGTTCACCAAGAAATTTCACCATCTATCCTATAATAAGCCTCTTTATATACTGGTGGATAATAAATAGAAGTGTGTGTTTTAGGTGGAACTGTGAGTAGAATGTAAACCCATATTAGAGTGAATAACCAGAATTAAATAAGCAAACCTCATAAAAATTATATGACATGAAATGAATAAGTAAACTAAATATATGAATTATTTAATAAAATAAAATAAAATATAAATAAAAACAACTATTTCATATTCACAACATCGATTTCCCACAAGGCCAATCACATATACAAAATAAAAAACTACCAAAATAAATAATTGAGGTTCTCACATAGAACTAAGCCTTGTCAAATACCCAGTATTGAGTATCCTATTTAGTAGATATAGACTATTAATTAGTCTCCACATGAGAATCCCTCTAAAATATATAATCTAAGACATTATCTATATCCATATTTTATCTATTCTCAACTAAAAAGTAGGCATGGGGTCAATACACACCCTTACATGCATATATGGGGGATATAAATAAATATCAGTAGGCAACCCCAATGGTTAACCAATAACCTTCTTCTATAAGTGTATGTTCATTAAAAATGCATATCCAATATTAAATGTAAATGAAATAAGGGTACATAAACCCTCCACTGATCCTTAGGTCCATGTCCTCAATTGATCATACATTCTTTGGTCAACATCAAAGTGTCCTTGAGAACATATCGATAGAAAATAATCAAAAATAAAATATGAGCGTCATATAAAAGTATAACCTAACCCTTTCACTCAAAACGTATCCTTTTTTACATTAGTTTTACTATCCTATATTCCTAATGAAAGGAACCGCAACATTATCCTCACGAATCCAATCATTATCTCATTTGTGGTTCCAATATGAATCAGTCTCATGCACTCATACCATTTTAACGTAACGCCAGTAACTAGAGTTTCACTATGATATCTACCTCAGGTAAAATTATAATATTTCCTAGAGAATCAATTGTTAACATAAAAAAACAATGCATGGATCCTGAGTCCACAAACTAAACCAATTGTTCTCATAGCATTAGTTCGACCTCAAAACCAGTGATTCATAGTGTTATTTTTTCATATCATTTCACATAGTATACCATATTTTTATAGTTCATTAGTCTATTACTTATACCATAAATTATACAGTACATGTTCAAAACCTCAATTTGACTCCTAAACCATATTGTATACTACCCATGTCAGGAGCCTCTGTCCGACACCTAAGACACTATTGTGGGAAATCACATACACTATAGTAAAAAATATGAATCAATGCTCATAAATAATTTGACCATACATATATCCACCCAAAAATATATTTCTACAAAAATAGATCATCATATCTAACACTCAACCATGGTATCCATATCATATTACAACATCCCCACCTGTGTAATGCAGAACTCAACCCTAAAAAACAGGGTAATTTATATGAAGGGATGTATGAGAACCCTTTCACATAATTAAAATCATATTCCAATAATATTAAACATAAAATAAGGTCCCATGGGAACACCCACAACCATTACAACCCAAACACTCACACCCACATAATGATGATCTATTAATCGGGCAGTAACATAGCCCTCAAGGTAAAAACGTTAGGAGAGGAATCCCTATTTTGATACTCTGATCTAGAAATAAGGTGGTGGAATCCAAATTGAAATCCTATGGAGCAGAAAATAACAAGAAACTTCCCTCTTAACAAGCTGGTTCACCCCTAAAATTTAAGTCCAAGACCTATCTCTCGTGTTAACACATCTGATATCCTAGTCTTTGGAATCACAAATCATTAGAGGCCTCAAAGGTAGTAATTTACCATAAGGTATATGGAATCAACCACAAACCCTTTCCAAATTAACGTAGGATATCTTGTACACCTAACATATGTTTCACCTTGAGTCACACTTCGTCCGGCTTACCTCGGAAAATCCCATTCCAACACAAATAGTGGTCTCAAAAAATCATGAAACATCATCTAATGAATCTCATGTACCTTGACCTCGCCTCGACTCATATATAACTATCATAAGACATATGAATTCCTATTATAGACGAAAAAATATTATTTATTACTTACTCACCAAAAACCACATCTTGGATTTCCTAGAAAATATTTAAGTGCTCCATAATCAGAATCTACATAGAAAAATACTCATGAAGGACTCCCCTTATATCTAGTTCAAAATCTAAGGAGTCCAAACCCTTATAAGGTTAATGATAGTGTGAATAGTTCATGTACAACTAGTATATATTGTGTATCCTAAAACCCTCCACATGGCCATGAACATATCCATAGCTTGGGTACAACTGGGGTTTGGTCATGTACCCCTACATGGAAATGAACTACATGGGTTTTAGTCTTGTACTACTAACATGACCACATCAACCCTAGTTTATATCTTTGTACATATGCATGGCCATTTTTTCCTTACATGGGGTGGCTACCCATGTAACTGGCTACACACCTTTGTCCCACTAAAAGACTTGTACTTTAAATACATAGCGTATTGTCCAAAAATTCCACTTTACCAAGTATGTGGCCACATGGGGACATGCCACTTCATGGAGTATAATCCAAGAACCTGGGATTTAGTCCCAAAGTTCATATTAATTTCAAGGAATACTAAATCTAATTCATTCCTCAACTACTCATTATGTGTTCGAGAATTAGGAATGGGAAACCCCCTATGAACTTCACAAACCCACCACCATTTCCACAATTAGGCATAGATAAATCTTCATGGGGTACGTAACTATAAAAATTTGTCTCTAAATCCTAAAAAAATAAAATTAGGAGATTGAGGAATAAAAATAAAAAATGAAACTACATTGTTTTATACACATTGATGCTTTGGGTCCAAATCTACTCTACGGAATCCGCATCACCTTTATTCGATCTCAATCTCTACCATGGACGATGTTTAGCGATATATCCTCACCATAATCTACTTGGTAAGGTCAGAACACAACGTAGTTACTCTCCCACCTCATGTATTTCATTGGAAACCCTAGGGGAGGTGGTTTTTTACCTAATTTAATTAAAATGTAAATAATAAATTAAATCCCCATTTAACACATATCTAGAGTCCCTAAACCTACAGTAGACTTAAACCATTTTTAAGAAAAAATCATCATTCTAAAATAAACAATGATCCCTGAATAACAATTTGACATATCATTCAAAATAAAGAGATATCTAAAACCACAAGAATAATTCAATTTTTAATTAATAAAATATTCAATATTCTTCTAAAACTCAAATGGGTCAGAATTGTACAAAAGTTAATTCATAGTGTATCCATCATATTCATGGACTAACAAAGGGGTGAATGTTTTTTTACAAGATCACATGATAGGGTGAAATTACTATTTTACTTCTCATGAGACTCCAATAGAAACAAAATCTTATATCTACTCAGATTCAGAAACATGGGAATCATGGGTCCTTGCAACCTCCCCACAATAAAACTTTTTATATTCAACAAGAATTCATTTTCATAAAATAACACATAATGAACAACCATAATCATTATTACTACTCAATTTATTTTATAATTTATTACGATGAAAACCGAGTTCTTTTAAATATCTCGAAGGATAAGTCATACAACCCATGAAAGGCCTATCAACCACTTTCCATATTACACAAACCAATTAAACAGTGACTAAGAACTCTCATCCATCTGGTGATGTCACAAAATCATCCAAACTCATCATTAGGCACATGGTAATCTCAAACATAGATCTCACCATACAGAAGTTATATCTGATTCACAACACTTACCACTTTCAAAGTCTCATACAAAAAAACATCCATAACTGTCCATCATCCCACTCGATGTTGTTCTCACTATTTACTCAACTCTACCCACACAATAATCACATTACCATGACTAATATAATACTCCATATCATAGAATTATTCTTATAGTTTCCTCACAACAATTTTTTTTCATATACCATGTTTTAATCATTGTTAAACCATAGAACTGGACGTGGTCATCTCACATTCACACCTATGACAAAATGAAACATCAATTTTCCACCATTTTTTCATCTGATAATGGAACCCATAGTATTCATCGATATATGATGCATCAATGAAACCACACTCTTAGAATATTAATTCTTCACTTCCCAACATAGGACTTAATAAAAACCAATCCATGAGAGAAAATATGAAGAGGGATTTATCAAAGGAAAATAAAGAAACCCTAAGTGAAAGGAATGCATCTGAAGATCTTGCAACATACTCAGGTTGACGTCATGATATTTTTAATGAACATGTCTAAAATAAGAGTACATTATGATTTCATCTATGAATTCCATCATAAAATCATCCATTCCTATAAAAAAATTTATATCCCAAGGGACTCAGGTCACCATGTCCAAAAGACTCTCATCACACCTACATCAATTCTTATCCCACTCAAAACTGCCTCCTCATCTCCAGAATCATTTAAGTACCCTTATGAAACACCAATTTAAAATGATAAATAACCTATAATATCATCAATGCCCATATCTCTAATATCCATTTAACACTTAACCATTAAATGGTCTTCTATAACCATAAAAAACATGTTCTAACTCCAACGAGTCAAAAGGAATATTTTTTTCTACAATACATAACACAAACCCTTGAGAACCACCTATAATCTTGATCCATACTATAAAAAAATTTAAAACCCATTATAAACAGCCATTAACTTGGCTGGGATCTGTATAGAAACTTCCCCTCTTGAATCCTACATTTTTTTGAAGTACTAGAACACATGTGCTCCTTTATAAATATCGGAGGCTTTATGTTATCCCTAACACCATGCTAGATTTCAACATTCATGTACCAATATCAATATTTTTAATCATCCACCAATCTGTCACATGCCCAAAAGAAAACATAACTGTGTCAACCCCTCTCACGGGTCACCCTAAAAATCCAAATGCCACCAACTCGATTAACTAAAGTAATGTCTTGGATGGTCACTTGGATCTCCCACCATTCCCTTATGGAAATGTCCCATAAAAAGTCACCATGTCCTAAAACCCATGTCCTGGACAAATAAAAAAAATTCAACAACTAATATGAATCAAACATTCTCCATTTCTAATGTCACATGACATAAACATGTCAATAAACCGATCTCTAGGTTATAGTCTACATGGTATGTCTAGTACCAATCCAACCACTAAAAACTAGGGATCCCATCCTATCCAAAAATCTACATATCTTACTAATACATGTAGGAAAATTATAAAAAAAACCATCAAACAAAACCCACACAAAAATGTCTAATTTTCATTTAATTATACCACAATAACCCATCAGGGTAACTTAATATATGATTCACAAGGACCATATCAACATCCTCATCATCAATCATGTCACCATAGATATGATAGAACCTTACATCATATGAATATCCAAAAAATAAAAAAACTAATATTCCGGGTACATGTTGATCATTTGTGCTTAATGTGATGCATGAGATGCCTCTTTCCCCTAATGTCCAAGTGTCAAAGATTTTCACTGGCCTATTGACAATTGGCCTATTGCTAGAAATCCATCACAACCATCAATTCCAAATCACACGTGCATCACCCATTGAAAAAATAAAAAATAATTTATATCAAAAACTAATAAATCAATCAGGGTAACCAAGACTTCCTTCCAAAACATGTTTTCCCAACACACCAGCCAATATCTATTATAGGTTCCAAAAAAATCCAATATCTATAGACTTCCAGACCCTAAATATTGAAATAACTGGAATGTAATTTCTATTATCCCACTTTGTAACATAATATTCCAAATTACATTATACTGGATCCCCGGTCTAGTTCAATACAAGACCTCAATCATGCCTCCCCCAAAGCCTAAGGCTTATAAATAGTAGTTGGGGTTTGAGGTGGAATTGGGAGGAGAATATACCATCATTCAATATTATTATCCTATCTCAAACCCGAAGGAAATATAAGAAAAGCACTATTGATTCTTAGGTCAAAGACCTCAATTGACCATACTTTATTCAGTAAACATTGGGGTGTCAATGAGCATATATTATTGATTGTGTATCATATGTAACATATGTGAACCACATCCAAATTTCCCTTATTTATTTTTTTGAATACCATTCACCTTTCACATCATAGTCCATCCATCATGGTTCATAATAAAAGGATTTCCCTACCATATCCTCATGAAACGATTGCTTATCTTATCTCTTGAGCCTAGAGATTTTAGCCTCAAGTACTCATACCATGTTAAAGTAATACTAGAAGCATGAGCCTTAGTCTAACATCTAGACCATGTATCATTACAATAGTGTCTAGAGAAGTAGTCTAATATCAATAACAATAGTTCAGGGAGCCTTAGTCCAGAAATCCAACAAATATTTTTACAGAGCATCAGGTAGATATCAAAATCACGAATACATAGCATCAATCTGACATCCCATTTTACCTAGTTCATCATAACTTCCTAGAGAAACATTTTTTAACCTAAACCGTATTGTATAATGTCCTTGTCTAGAGACGAAATATTTTACCTAACCCATATAGAAAACTATGCACATATTTAACCTAAACCATATTATATATTATTTTTATTAAATTATTATTATTTTATAATTATAATCTCCTATCAACCTTCTTACCTATATATTCATTATAAAATAATTATGTTTTTCGTGTGTATCTATGGACTACCACATCAATGCATTGATGCGATTCATTTTTCATCAATAAATTATATGAATAATCCTAATATACTATAACATAAATAAATTTTATATTTATTTTATAAATAATATTATATTGGATATGAAATAATGGAAATGGTTCATGTAGTAGAAATATAAAATTGAAACATGCATGGAAAGAAGACCATTTTTAATGAAATGTTAATTTAAATGTTGAAATTATTAATAAAATGATAATAAGAAATTGTGAAGGAATGATATATTTTAAGTTATATTTTAATATTTTTATAAAATATATGTGTAATAAATTTATATTTATCATATAGGATATTTTAATTCATACAATGAAATACAAAACTTGTGTTAAGGGGTATTTGTTATAATCTAATTTCCTTTCAGGATTGTATATGAAAACTATATCTTATGGGAAATTATATCGATCATACCCATTAAACCGCATATATTGTCTTCTCATATTAATATTTATATATTATTTAGGTATTATTAATATTTTACTCTCATTTATACATAAAATGAGACAAAAAATTTTATAAAGAAATATTGACCGTAATTCCTCTTTAGTTGATGAATTTTTTCTTCAAATTCCATACTCTTCAAAATTATTTTAAATTTTTTTTAAAAATAATATAAATAATGAAAAATATAATTTTCACTATATTTTACATTGTTTATAATGATTTAAAATGGAATAATTTAAATGATACAATTTTATGAACAAGTCTTTTTTATCTTTTTACAATGATTTGGTAGGAACGGTTTCTTTTATATTATATGGAATGATTGGATTTTATTTTCTTAATTAATGTAATTTTCATTAAATATTACATTAAATGTATCCTTATTTATTTTCACAGAAAATTATTATCTCAATATTCTCAGAATTCTTAGATAAATGGTTTAAAAATTGATATTTTCTCATGTTTTCAAATCATAGTTTGAATGATCCTGTTAAGGTATTATATATATATATATATGTGTGTGTATGTAAACATCCTTAATGAATTGTTATGATTTACAAGGGATATGATAATATGTTATCATGCACTTTATTTCCATAAATTTATTATGGTGATGATGATTTAAGGATGATTCTAGGAATCACATTACATTCCCATAGGTTAATTATATTACGAGGAAACCATTATAAATCCCATTTTATTACAATGAGTTTTGAAAGGATGAAATGATAGAATTTTTATGAAATAAATTTCATTTCTATTGGTAATGATATGATTATATGATGAATGTTTCATGATATTATGAAACAAATATGTAGGATTTTCCTCATGAGACATGTGGCCCTGGAATTATATTTACAACCAATGCATTGGAAAAATATTGATATCTCATGAAATAATAAGGGCTAGTATATTTAATAAACATAGTTTAGTAAGGGACACTATATACTATGATAGTGTTAGGGTGATCCTTGACGAAGACAATAATGAAACAAGGATTGAACCCAATCCACTATGATTTTCTTAGAAGTGATCATTGACTAAGAAAATGATCTTCTATTCTTATGTGTATGAAAAAATGATTTTTAATTTTTCTATGATTTATCCCCATGTACTATTGTGGATTATTTATGGTTTCTCACACTGAATACTTTTTTATTTATTAAGGAATGTGATTATACCATGATTTATTATTAATGATATTTTATTATTTATATATTATTATTATAAGAAATTAATATGTTCACATGACTTGTGATTATCTTACAGTCACTCATGGTCTTGATTGATTTTTCTTTTATTCATCCTTATTGAGGGTTTGAGTTTACCCATTCTTATGTTATATAAACCTTGGTTTTAATGGATGGTTTTAGGTAGGGTATGTCTTAGAAGGGTACTACCTTATAAGATCATTGTGGGAGACATTGATGACCATTCAAGAAAAAAGAGGATTATGTATATTGTCTCCAAGAAATCTAAATATTTATAGTTATGGAGTGTGTCTTGTTATGGGATGTATCAAATATTAATATAAAATTATTTTATATTAATGTATGAAATTATCAATATTCCATAGTTGTTATTGGAGTTGTTTATAGTTAATATACAAATGTTAGTATTAGCGACCATTTTTAGTAACCCTAATGGTTCTTCTAAATATAGGATAACCTATTTAGGATTTGGTAAATTAGATATAGTGTTTTTTTTCATAACAAATAATTTCATGTCCTATAATTAAATGATGATGTTGATGTTAAATAAATGCACTAGGGGTGATGATAATAAAAGTGGAGAATTGGGTATTAACTAATTTTTCACCAGTACATGATGAGTGGTCAAAAGGACTCACACTTGAATAGAAATGCTTTTAGGATATTCTTAGGTCAATTCACATTTTCTTTATTAACTGTTTTGAGTAATATTAATAGATTATATCCGTGAATAAATTATATTAAAAATAATATACAATGATTGAAAATAAATAGTAATGATTAAAAAATATTATGATTTGTTTTCAATTTTATATGACTTGTAGGTATGTTTTTTAATTCTTATGATAAAAATTTAATTTTTATTATGGATTTATAGATAAAATTATGATGATGTTGTGCTGACATGAACTCTCTAATTTTGAGGTATTTTATTACAAAATAGCATTTAAAATTTATTTATATCATAAAAATTATCAATATAATATATCCACAATAATCTGATATTGTGTTAGTAGTTAACAGTCATAATAATATGGTGACCACATCTAAATAATATAAATCCTCTCTGATAGAAATTGTTTTGGTAATTTCCTTCTAGAAAATGTTGTGAATCGTCCTCTATTTTAATTTGTTTTGATTTTGGACAATGATTGTATCTTTCTATGTAGACCCCATATCAATTTCTGAGGAGGATAAGTCATGTTATATATTCCAAATCAACCTATGTCTATATTGTGATGCGGGGATGAATATGAACATCATATTAATGTTAAATCCATTATATATGTTTTAAAATCAATCTAATAGGGTTATTTTCCTCAAATGGTTGCAGAGAACCTCTTCGTCCATTATATTCCTATTATTTTCTATTATACTAATGTATTTATGGATTACATTCATAGTCTTCTCAAGAATCACGATGATTAGGATTCAATTGAACTCATGTGTGGTCCTAAAACTATTTCAATGTCTTCATATCGAATTTCCCCTATTAATTTGCAAGAATTAAATAATAAACCCAATGAGAATATTTATAAGGGAATCATATTCCTTAGTGAATATACATGAGGTAAAATGGTTCTTTTCTATTTAGAAAAATTATGGATCAATGTGTGTTTTCATTAATTATAAAAAAATAAAAAGATCACTACAAAGAACAAGTATCATATCCACTATATTATTGAATTGTGTGATCAGCTTTATGGATCTCAATACATTTAAAAGATTAAACTTTTTTACGGATACCATCAATTGAGGTACAATAATGAGGTTATATATAATAAAATAATACTAATTAGAATTTATAGTGATTCAATTTTGACATTCCCATGCCCCAGCTATCTATATGGATAAAATGAATAAAATAATTAGATGTTATCATGATTGGTTTGTGGTGGGCCTTATATATGTTATTATAATAATTTAAAAGATAAAAGAGGACTATTATAATCACTTTTTGATTGTAATAAATATGTTGAGGAAGGATAATTTGTTTGATAAATTTATCATATGTGAATATTTTCAAATGATATTCTATATAGACCCTTTCTTTTCATACATTAACATTACATAAATTTTTTGGAACACTTTAAACATTATTCAAATAGATTCCCAATGACAGTACTAGTCTAGTGACTTTGGAAAAATAGAAATATAATCACTGTTTCATAAGCGTAAAACATTATATCCCACTAGGTTCTTCATGACAAGAACCCTTATTTTATATATAAAACATAATACATATCTTCATAACCTATGGAAGGAAACATAAAAAAGGGGTGATCTAAAATGCTTAATAAGGGTAAAAAAAGAAGATTTGTAAGCATAATCATAAGAATAAGGTAATGAGAACCTGATAATGAAAATAGAAGATCATAACCTATATATAAAATATCATATACATGGATCCTGGAATAATGATTAAAAGTTAAAAAGACATGAATCATAAGGAAATAAAGATTACAATCCATGAATACATAATATTGGAATAAAACATGGAATTGTGGAAAACACATTAACATATAATACTATTTCCAAAGTTTCCATGGAATCACTACCAATACTATCTTTGCAGTATGGGTTCACTTCTCATACCATCTTGGTAGTCATGGTTTACTCCCATAGCCGTATTAGTAGCATTATATCACTCTTCATAACAAATTGGTTGTCATATTTCACTCTAGTGGCCATCTTAGTAGTCAAGGATTACTCACAAGACCATCTTAGTCTATCTCATGAGATATAAATTTACACCTAATGCATTCTATAGAGATACAGGTCCCACCCATCATAGAATGAAATCATACATACATGCGACAAAAGATCCTAAAAAAATCGTATCAAAACCCATGAAATGAAACTTGTATTATAAAAATTTAATCACATCATAAGATGTGGAAAAAGTTATAGGTTTAATAATAATTTAACCAAAACATAACTTTTGAAAAGAATCATGCTTCAAAACAATAGAACCTTTCAAAGAGATACATGTTTTCAAAACATCATTCTGTCAAATTATAAACCATTAAAAGAAAGAATAAGAATGAAAAAATTTTAGTATTTCCCCAAAAATACATGAGTGACACCAATGGATGTCATAATAGATGGTAAATAATTTTGAAATATATTTAAAATCTTTTATTGGGGAAAATATAATTTACTCATTGGAAAACGTTTTTTAAAACATAAAATATTTTTGAAAACCATTATCTATGAAAATAAATAATAAAAATGATAAAATAATCTTTTTTTAAAAAAATATTTGGAACCCTATTTCCATTAAAATCATCATCAAGAATCATTTGAAAACATTTTTTGAAAACATTTTTTGAAAACATTTTTGGAAACATATTTTGAAACATGGTTTTTGAAATAAATAAAAAAATATATTGAAGAGAGACATACTATAATATTTTTCATAAAAGTATTTTCTTTATTATTTAAAGTACCAATGATTAAAAAATTGCACTAATACATGGATATAACATGAATAAATATAAGAAAATGAAACTCATGACTATTATTGAGAATTGGATCATAATATTTCATCAATAGAAGCACAACCGTAAACAATATTGAGAAACGGTGAGATTTTATCAATAAACTCTTACCTTATGGTAACATGGGATCATACTCTCCATGTAAGAAATGAAATTACATAAAGCATAAAATATCATAAAAATAATTATATTAATGATATAACAAGTTAAATGTAAGAATATAAACCACAAAAAATAACTTAGGTACATAACAAAACATGATTCTCAAAGAAGGACAATTGAGACAAGACAATCTTACCGATTCGGTAACTATTAAAACACAAACCACATGAAATAATGATAAAATAATGGATATGTAAATACCAATAAATTTAATAATAATAATCATCTAATAAAATCATTGGATATATATACACCATACAAATTAGAAGTGTGGTGAACATAGCCTGTATCTCATAGATATAAAAAAAGTGATATGACATTCCCTATAATTTTATCATGACTCTCATCATACTTGTAAAAAATAATATAAAAAAATATAAGCATTAAAAATATATCAAAGAACCTTATTCATATATATATTGACATATATGTCTTTATTGTGATTTTTTAATACCCACTTGCTAACAATTCTATGTTAAGGTTTCACTTCGAGTAATATTCACTATGTTTATTGCACAAGTCTTAGTTTGTTATATCTTTGGTCCTTATACTTATATAATATTTTATATAATTTAATCCAAGATATAAATATAATTTATATTCAATATATGTGTATTATAATAATCTATATAGTATATTAGTGTGAAATTGAATACACTATTTGTTCTGAGGGTTGGCCGTACACACCCATGAACGATGTTTCTGTTTTATTGTCAGATATAAATAGAAAAATTAAATGAGATATATGTATTTATATATAATATTATTTTATTGGAATTATTATATAATATATATAATATAATTTTACTATACCCATCCTAAATACATTCCATGTAGAGTGTGAATGAATCACATCACTTTGTGGCGGCGGTAGTCCAGACTTCCTCAAATAAAATTATTGTCTTCACACAAAATAATAAGTATAATGGTTTGGGTTGTAAAAGAATTAAAAAATATTAAATAAAAAACAAGTATTGTATATATCACTTATAAACATATTTTCCATCCTAATTCTCATTATGAGAGGTTGTAAAGGAAGAACAAACAATCATCGTTTCGTAAGGTCATAGTTCAATGTACAAATAAACGGTAAGTTCATTAAATGTTAGATTGAAGTGTATATATGTTTATTCATAACCATTAAAATAAAAATATATAATTATATTAAAGTTAGGTTTTTGATTGTATAATCTTGTGTTAATGTGATCTTAGGTGGTAGATAATGTACATACAAGAAAGGAGTTTAAGGACGGATGTTACATTTTCATGGGATAACTCCTTTTAGTTTTCACCAAAGGGATCACTTGGATAGATTTTTTTCCCAAAGGTATATTTCAAGGATGAATATAGGATTTTTAGGAAGTTAATTGGGAACAATGATTCTAAAAAAAAGTCGTTTTAGAGGTGTGAGGAAGTGGGATAGGTGGCAGCCTTTTATAGAAGATGAAAAAGACTCACTTGGTATTTTAAAAAACAAGTTAGGTGTACATAATTGGTAATATAAAATGGTCATAAAAAACTAAAAAACTCATGAATTTAATGTTAATGGAAAAATAATGGTTGGAAAATGGGTTTTGGATAAGTTTCTTGGTTATTTGGGTCCTTAATATTAAGGTTTATTCCATTATTAATCTTAATTTTACCTCAATCGTTGTAAATATTTTAATTGATTTCACAAATTTTTATTTTTAAAAACTAATTTTATCATTTTATATATTATAAATTATTCCCATTAATAATATTTAAATAATTTTGAAAAATTCTAACATCTAAAATGAATGAAATTAATTTAAAATTAATCCCATAGACGAGATGACAATGCAGGGTTTGAATGTAAAATTAAACAAAATATTTCTTTATTTTAATATCCAATATCAATGTGACATTAGTAACAATGACCTCATTGGATTAATTGATAAAAATATGATCAATTATAAAAATTAATCCAATTTAAAATATAATTTAACCAAATAAATAAGTTACATGAAAACAAGTTTTGAATTAAAATTAAATATTTTTCAATATTCATCTAAAAATGACGTTTGTTAGAAAATCTCAAAAAATAACTATAAGAAAATTTGGAAATTATAAATTCAAAAATTATTTTATTTTATCAAATTCAATTTCTAATTTTTTTTAATTTTTTTTTTCATAGGTAGACATGAAAAGTAGTTCATTTGAGAAAAAAGTATTTTTTAAAAAACATAGACTTTACCAAAAATTATTTTTTTCATTATCAATATGTTCTATTTATATAAAAAAATAACAGGAAAGTTTTTAAAACTAGTTATTACTATTAATATTTCTATGTTTAATGGCTAGGTTACAACCATCTCATTTAAATAATTATAACAATAAAATGATGTCTTTTAGAAACTCGGTGTTTCGTGTAATGTATGCCAAGCCAGTGTTGCAAGTAGTGCAAGCTATGTCGTGGTTGCATGTAGTGAAAGACAATAAGGTTCTCTTTTAATGGATTTTTTACTTGTTGAAATAAAATCGATCAAACAAAATTAATTCATTAAAAAAAATCCAATAAAAACTCATCGTGTTTCAAATTCTCATTTCTGCATCATATAATTTCGTGAGCCTGTTTATTGGTGGATTCTTATATAAATATTATTACTTTGATATAGAATTGGTCTACCATAGTATGAAAAATCCCCCATTTTAATGGGTTGGTAGAATTTTAGATATTCTTTGTTATATATTCCTCAAGTCTATCTGATCTAATATCCAAGATGACCATTGAGGGTCCTATAGTCCTTTGTATAGACGAATGTGAGGAAAATGTCATTGATTTGAAAAGATGGTTAGTGAGATCACCTATGCATACACTTACATGTAGTGTAGAAGTGGTTTTAATCATTATTAATGCAATAAATAAGGGACACATACATTTCCCCATTAATAATGTCTTTGAGATAGATTATTCCTCACATCCATTGAAAATCTGTGAGAAACATTATAAGACACATGATTTGGAGTTAGACGTAGTAATTTTTACACTAAAAATATGACGGAATTGTATTGATGGTAAATTGTGTTATAAATATTTGTCACAAATTCTTGAAGAATATATTCATGATGATTAAATTACACATATTCTAAATGTTATGGTAGGATATGATTATTGATTATGAATGGTCAATAAAATACCATAGTGGGTTGAAAACAATGTGGATGATTATCTAAGATAGATAGACCATCCTAGTGGTCCATTGATGAGGATGAAAATAAAAAAAAAATTTATTTATTTAATTATGTTCGATCTTAAAATATTTATATAAAGGGAAATATCATATATTTCTCAAATTATTGTTCGAACATCCATTCATGCTAGGATTGAAGAGGTGTAGAAGGAGGTTGTTGAACTACCGAAGGTAGTAAGAAATGTTATTGAGTTAAACAATGGTTCGGATGGAATGATAAGGTTTAATAATTGAGTATTTATCTTATCAATATTAGAAAAACTGATGTGTTTTTTTATGTTTCACTTTTTTATCATTGTCTCTTCATCTTTAAAGTACATATTTGTATAGAGATATGAAATAGTATTTCAAGTGGGAAAACATAAGAATAGATATTGTATAGTCTGAAGCTCTATGCCTAGTATTTTGAAAATTCAATTCAGAGATAGAAAATCTAAATGGATTTTACCACAATAATATAAACCAATATAGAAATAGGAAAACATTACCGTATAATTCATTATCAAACCCCATAGAAAATATAAATAAAATAATGTTATTTGGGTTATAGTCAGTCACATTAAAATGTTAGAAAACATAATTCACATTAATGAATATTTATCACCATATTATATCTCTTTGATATACATTATTTAAGTTATTACATTTTATTATGTTCCACATTATATTTTTTCTTATTGGGATCTGTTTTTTACAATCCATTTCAAGATAATTTTGTTGCTAGTTCTGGATATAGAGTTGAGTTTCAACACTACATATCATCCATAGTTAAATGGTTATTATAAGTGGAAATTTTAAACACTGAACAACATGTTTCAATTTTTATCTTTGTATACTAATAGGGTTCGGGATCAACAACCTTTTATGCTTGATTTTTCTAATAACAATAGCTTTCACCTGATTAATCAAATAGATCATTATGAAATTCTATATAGAAGGATTTGAACAACTCCAATGCAGTGAGATGAAGTTAGAGACCCTAATGTTTTGGGATATAAGATGGTTGAGGAAATAGTGGATAAGGTTAGATCGATATAGCTACAAATCATGGTTGTTGTCTCTAGGAACAATAGATGTTATTAGATGGCATTAACAACTCATTTTTTTGTCTTAATTTAAAAATAATCAGTTCTTGTACTTGAATATAGAATTTATTACCAACAGAGTTCATTAATTACATTACTATATTAACTATAAGAACTAGAATAGGGGGATCAACCATGTAATTTATAATTAATTTATTATAAGATCTATTATTTCCATACCTATAATTCGTTATTCATTGACGAATTTATTGAATGTATCTCTTCACAACATCATTGTATCATAGGATCTAAGTAAATAATCTCTCCATAAGTGATACAAACATGAATCCAAATTTGTGAATGTCACTGTAGAATCATCTTTACATGTACACTATATAAATATCTTTTATATAATCTTCATCTGGACCACTAAATTTTGTTCACTTGTCCTCCCTAAACATTATCGACCCATAAAAATGACAACTTATTTGTTAAATAAATATCACTTAAAATATTAATTTATAAATATAATAAAAAATATTTTATTCATAAAACCATTAACATAAATACGTATTATCTTCATTTAACTCACATATTTTTCCAAAAATCTTTTGACAAAATCCAATAGATCTACCAAAATCAAAAAAATAAAAAATGGAAAATGAACAATAATATTAAATCTAACCCACTAAATTCAATATTTAGTTTAAATAAGATTTAATTTACACATATATTGTTACCCTTTAGGAATCTTTTACAGTTGAAATTGGTTCAGATTCCTAAGCTATAAGTTTAGTGTGTAGAAATATTCCATGGAAGATGTAGAAAAATAATTTAATTATGAAATGTCATTTTTCCTCCTATAACTTCAAACTATTTTATATATTATCATCCTCAAGATATAATTAATAAACTAAGTTTCATACTAGTGTCATCACGCCATGAGCATTATATAAAATTATTTGAATATTGGAAAATAAATAGTCCCTCAAATGACAATGGCTAAGGACATATCTTGGTAGTTCCATTCCCATAGAATGGATTGAGATATTAAATTATACTAAGGGATGGAAGGGATAAATCCATTATAAATTTATCCAATAATGCAATATCACTCTTGATGCCCCCAACATATCCTACTTCATCAAAATAATATGTTTCCATTGTTCTCGTCAAGATGTCAATATACATAAACTTACATATTCATTAATTAAAATTACAATATCTAAGGACTAATACATTAGTTCATAGATATGGATATCCAATGGAACATAGTATTTCTAGTTTTAGTGATGAGTCCATTATCATAAACTCCATTCATGGATATTACCAATGGCGAACACCATGAGATGCATTCTTAATGTCTTATTAGCATCATTTACCAGATATCCTATATCATATTTGTACAATCAAACAATATCATCAGACTAAAAAACCTGAGTTTTTGGAATATTTTTATATAATCTGAAATATCAGATCATGGAATGGAACATATTTATACATTATATGTGGTATATATACTTATAAAATTCTCAAATTGTTCCCATTTAGAGAAAAATCATGATGTGTTTTAAAAAATATTTTTTATTAACTAAAACGAACCCCAATAATCGTTTGATACAAAATTTTTTTTTTCAGTGAACTAACTCCATAAGACTCCCACATTAACTACATCCAACCATTAACAACCATCTATCCACTATCAATCATATGATACTGATTAATCTAGTAATATAGAGCCTTCATCAACGTGTATTCTAGGTTTTTATATATTTACAATATCTACCTAAAAATATACCTCACTGATAAAAACCCCTTAACCGATTAATTTTGTGAAGTATATTATTTATCTTTTGATGTGACCATATATATTTGGAAATAGACAATGTTTTAGTTTAATAATGGTAAATTATGATAGGGTATTGATCATAAAAAAATATCAGTCTCCTAAAATATGTTTCAAATCCAAGAATGATTCCTTTTATATTTAAGAAGCTACAATGTTCATTAAATATACTATTGAATTGGTTATAACTAGCTTCTTTGAACACTTATAGCTCATAAATCCCCTGATGTGTCTATGGGCATATCATGACATTGATTTTAGATCATTCATACCAGAAATAAAGCTAAAATTTGTGTAACCCTAGTTGATTTGATCTTGACCTCCTCCATACACCACGAACATATTATTAGATCCCTTGAGAAGCTTAAGGATAGTCTTAATAACATTCTAAATTTATTCACCTAGATCAGCTTAATATCTATCTACCTTGCTCAGATCATAGACTGTAACCATCCTTATACATAATAGGGAATACACGATAGATCCTATCACATATGTTTAGAGGATTATTAACATTGTCGCTCTTCCATGTTTTTTTCTTATAGTATATATTCTTAAAAATATGTATACCACGTTACACTATTGACAATCCACTCTAGTATTATTCTATATTGAAGATAATTAGTATTTTATCAATGTATGTACTTTTAATTAGTATATTCAACCTCAATGAACTATTAGACAAGATCTTGATCCCTAAAATTATGGATATGTAACATATTTCATTTAATTAGAAGCACTTACTCAACCATTCCATATCGTCTTGTTAGGATGTTATCTTGTTTAAAATTAGTAATATGTAAGGAACATATAGAATAATTAAAATGAATTTACTCCCACTAATAATATTACAAAAACATGGATCATATTCACTTCTATTGAAACCGAATTACTTTATAACATCATAGATCAGAATATTACATAATATAGATAATTTATTTAATATGTAAAGGGTTATGTATATATTGAATACAATTTCTGAATTACCTAGAGTCACACACACTTTTGGTTGTGTCATGGACACATATTCCTATAGGTTCTTGTTATAGTATAGAGTTTCAAAATCCATCTAGTAAATATCATTATCATGGAATAATGCTATATCATATTGATTTATACTATATTTAATAGTTTAAATTGGAGG
The DNA here is from genome assembly GCA_963277665.1 of Viscum album. Taxonomy (NCBI): domain Eukaryota; kingdom Viridiplantae; phylum Streptophyta; class Magnoliopsida; order Santalales; family Viscaceae; genus Viscum; species Viscum album. Next base: position 1,241,910,756 of record OY728161.1, on the reverse strand, counting down.
AATGGTTCCTTCATTATCAATGCCTTTATGCTACATTAACCACATAACTATTAGTCATTCATTATAAGCACTATACCGACCTTCCATTTCTAACTTTATCTTGAAGATCCATTTTCTCCTAGTGATATTTATATATAATAGTGGATCATACTAAAAAACATAATTATGATACATGGAATCCATCTCAGAATTCATGGATGCTTTCTATCTTGAAACACGAGATCTCTATATTGACTATTTGTAAGATTAAGGGTCATTATTGTGAACCAACAATGAGTCAACATATTATATTACTAGTAAAAAGTATCTATCATGTTTTATATCCTTTCTTGTGCTCCTACACAATAATTTATATTCAGGAATAACAACTTCCATGGGGACTTAAGGATCTTGTTTTACAGACTCTTTTGTATATTGGGCATCAAATTCATCGAAATCAATCCTTCTTCTACTATCTTTCTTATGGGATTTTATCCTCTAAATGAGTAGTTATTTATTAAAACAATAACTCTTTTATCCAAGAGATGATATAGGTTGTATCAACTAATTTGTGGTGACCTATATTGATTCACATTGTGTCCCCGTGTAACATTTTGATGAGCGGGATACCTTTATTAAACACCACATAGCCTCATTCGAACATAAGTGGACAAAAATGATTATTTCTAAACTGTAAATGAAAGTTAATATTTTTTTTACTCTTTATTTGGTCATTAGTTTTGTATGTTTGTTTTTGTGTGTAACGATAATGCCTACAAGGATAATGGATGTCCTAAATGTCACATCATCAACCTTACCATTTGTACCATGTTATGTTTATTTATTTCACAAACACTATTCAAATGCTGTGTAAAAGTAGAAGTGTGTTGAGAAATAATACCATACTTTTGTAAAATGTTGATATACTTCTAGACAATAAATTCACCACATTGATCTGATCAATGCTTCATTATCATATTTTCGTGGTGTTCCTCAACTTATTTCTTGAACACTTTTATCTTCTCAAAGGATTCCTACTTATATCATATCATGTAAATGTAATTTTGAGGAGTAAATTCATTAGTAATGTTCATTAAATATGAGAACAAAAATCTAAAATATACATGAAATGGTCCATACACATCATAGTAAACAGATTCCATAATCTTTTTCAACCTTTAAACTTGACAACCAAAAGGTTGTTTGGTTATCTTCTTTTGTAAAATATCATGATATCATTGATTTGGTTTAATCTCAATACATTCTAAGTAAATATATTTGTTGAGTTTTATTGAATTATTTATATTTACATGACCTAGATGGTGATGGAACAACAGAGTGTGGAATTTGGCATGAGATCATGATTCATGGTCAATATCCAGTATCTAGTTTTCATAATTTATTACACAAAGACCATTATTCAGTTGTCCAAAACAATAACATATGATATCGTTATAAAAACAGTCTACATTATTTCCAAAGATGGAATTGTTTCCATTTATATACCAATAAGAAAAAGGGAATATGTTTTCGTAACACTAGTAACATAATAAAAGTACATTTAAAAAAAATTATTATTGTTTAAATCATGAGGTGGTAGTCTTCAATTTATTGGACATCATCCATCATCCCATTATCAACTCATTAATCCATCTAATCTATTGAAGTAATATAAAATATATCAGGTTCATATTTTCTATATAAAAACGTGAAAACCACATGAAATATCTAATACCCAACTTATAGATATGTAATGATTATTCTCTATAACAAACTCACATGAAGCCTTGAAATACTTTTTTGGCTGGGTGTAGTTCCTCTTCAATGGATTTACATGCCCCATGGAAAAACAATGCATTTTTTTACATTTCCATGATATAGGTTATTTTTCTTCTTCTTGGAGTAATGGTGAACTAATTCTTTATAATTGGGGTGAGACACTATACTATGTTATTTATTTTCTTGTTCACTATAATGACCACGGGTTTGACAAGGCCAATTTCTTCCTCATATTGTCAAAAAAGAGTAATATGTTCTGAGTGAGGGTTGTAATTATTACTAGTATTATAATTTATAATAAAACAAGTTAAGGTTAAATATAGTTAAGATTGAAAGAGAAATGTGTATAACTAAATAGGTATCCTAAACCAAATTTTGGCATAGTGTTCACTATAAGAAGTCATCATGACAACATGAGGCCCATTTTTCACAGACTCTCAATGATTTGACATGAAAAATGTGCTAGATATCTCATATATATCTAATGTATTCTTCCCCTGATAATGATAAAAAGGAGAGAAATAATGTTATATTACACCATATACAAGTACTTATTTAGAATAACAATAAACAATGAAGATAACATAAATAATTGGAAATACATTACATCAACCCCATAATTTGAGAAGATAGATACTTCATCATCCATAGCCTCTATCTCAAGAATATAATGATCTAGTACATAGAATTATAATTCATAGAATAATATAACATTTAAGATCATATACCATTCATGTAAATTTTGACATGTTATAAGGTCAACCGACAATATTATGTTTTCTAAATTGTCGATGTCATGTCGTTTTCGATTTCATAAAAATTAAGGGATGATAATATGTACTATTATGATTACTAAATAAAATTATAAATACAAATAAATTAAAATTTATTTAATCTCATACTATTTTGTTGAATAATAATATCCCTCACCATTAGTTTTGGAATAACATATTTCATATGTATTTTAGTTCCAAGGACCTATATTCCCAATCTCATAACCCATAAAATGTCTTAATTTAAAATCCCCCCACTCGAAGACCAGAGCTGGTGCCTTACTTTATTACATTAGAATGGTTATAAGGAAAAAAATTCTGATGGAAAAATCAGTTTATATTTTTTTTGAACCAAATTCATATATGATACCCTTTTTAAATTTGGAATAAGAAATAAAACATAATACATAACAAACACTAATAAACGACATCCTAGAAAACTCATTCAAGGATCACTTCATTGTAATATAAGGAATGGAATCAAAATATGGGTGAGATTAAATAAAAAGTAAGGATTATATACCATATAATCTTAAATTAATCGATAAGAATAATCAATTTTTAAAGGTTGAGAATTAATCACACATTCCATTTATATAACTGGATAAGGAATAATAAATATTGAAAAGTAAATAATTGAAGCACATGAAATTTTTTCAATAAAATGAGAATCAAATTTTGACATGGATAATGTTAAAGAGAAAATGTAATTTATAAATAATAAGAATAAATAAATTCTCAGTGAACACCATAATTAATTATTGGATGTCCTCTCTGAGGCACATGCAACCCAATATAATCAAAAAATTCAAAATATAGTTTAAAACTACATGTATAAACCCATTTAATTGGTCCAATAGATGTGTCTCAGGATGTCATGTCGATATATTAAGGGGCTATATAATTCATGGACATGACCCACCACTTCCATTTAAAATAATTCCTCATATATCGAAAAATTGATTTAATTCATTAATAATATCCATATCAAATATCCATATTGATTAAAGGGTACAAATTTATCAATATTTCTGTAGATAGTCAAATAAGTTTCTAAGTAACCACCATAGGAACAAATGGTATATGGTTTAGGAAATAAACACATCCATCAACCAATAATATGGATTTTTAATAGAAATAAAATTTCCAATGAATAACTATTACAGTAAAATTATTGTTTCAAGATAAATTAAATCATCATTAAAGAAACAGAGATTTCACAATAACATCCATAATTTGGAAAATGATAAATCAAATACCCTTGGATGGGATACTTTATAGTAAAACAGAAGTTACCATGTAGTGTGAATGAATCCTGATATTGAATGGAAAATGGATGTTTGAAAATTACATTAAAGTGAATTGGTGTATAATAAAAAATATTTCTCAATGTAATGTAAATCGAGAGGAAATCACATACCCCTTAGTAACCTTTGAATCATGAGACCCATGAAAGAAAAACATAATATGAAAAGACAAATAACATGGAGATAAATGTATTAATAATAAAAAATATAATAGTTGTAGTATATAACCCATGAAAACTAAATTATTAGTGATTATGGTGCATGACCCATAGAATTAAAAGTGAGAGATGAATCCATTAATTCATACTCATTTTTGGTTCCAACCCATTAAAACTCTTATATAACAATTTTAATAATGTTATTAAATTATAAAAAAAATAATATTAATATTTATCATATCATATATGATTATTTTTTAACATTTTATAGGTATCACCTCTAGTTTTTGATATGTATCTTTTTTTGTTCCTTTTTAAGTGTTTAAAGTTCTTGGGATGAGTTGGGAGGAATTGGGGGAGTTTTTAATTGTATTGAATATTTTTAGAGGCTTTTTAAAGGTTGTATTGTTTGATCATAGTTAAGGGAAACTGTGCGAGATGAACTTTGTAGGGAGTAGAGTATATATAGTTTGCGAATGGTATGCCTAATTGTGAAGGGTGTTCCATGCGAGGTTCCCCTTCAAGGCAGCAGTAGGCACATGGTTAGAATATTGTTTTTCTAACCGTATGAGTTAACTGTGTGGCCCTTTAAAAATGTATTTTTTTAAAATAGGGTTAGTATGGATTTACCCTAACTAACATAAATCATCTACCATATGAACCCTATGTGGGATTTCTCCTTCTCAGGGGTTAGGTTTTCTCTCTCAATCATTTTTGAATTTATTTTAAGGGTTTTATTGGTTTTTTGAAGGCAGTTTATCTTTGGAAAGTCTTATCTCTTGGTTGTGTTGTGGTTTTCTCAACATCTTCTCTTCACTCTCTCTTGGTTTTCTTAATCTACATCTATTTCATGTAGATATGGGGTTGTGGTTTACTAAAGTGTTGATTTTAGGGCTTTTTGATGGTAGGGAAGGAGATCTTGTGTGGTTTTGGTGGAGTGTTTTTCCAGATTTATGATGTGGTTTCTTGTGGGTCGATTGCATTGGAACCCTAAAGGTAGGTGGATTCTATCCCAATTACACTTTTCTTATAACGAGAAGCCTTGTTCTAATTAAATGGGTTCTCTTGAATTAATTGGTGATTTGGATGTGAGAAATTGGTCAGAAATCCCTTAGGTAATGGTTTGGGGATTTTAGGGAAAAAGTGGTTTTGTGGTGAAATGTTCTTGTTGTTGGATTTTAACATTTTGATTTTAAAACCGGAGACATGAGTAGTTTTATGAAAATGGTTTGGGAAAATGATTTTCTATAAAAAGGGGTCACCTTATTGAAATATGATATTACATGTTTGATGATCTAAGGGATTGAGTGATTGTGAAACAGTCATTGTCATGTTGTTGTGGCCTTGGTGTGTTATATTCTTGGTTATTGGATTGTGAATGTCATGTTTGTATTTGGACTGTTGTGAAGTGGATGGGGAGTAAAACAATAAAAATAGGATGGAGAGTTGATGGAATGTCCACCATCAAGTAAAAGTTTTAGAGAAGTAAAACATTATTTGGAAAGTAGTAAACAGGTTTGGACGGGAAGTTCGAATGTCTCTGTTTCCTTGTTGTATGTTTCTATGCAAGATGAAAAGTTTTGTGCTAATGTGAAAGGGTGAAATGAATTATGTAAAGAATGTTTTGATTTCTTTTGGGTTTCATGTTCTGGGTAATGGTTGCATGGTAAAGGTGTGTTTGTATTATTGGTAATTGTTGAACTGTTTAATGTCTTATATAAAATGATTTATATTAATGTGCTAATGCTTTTATCATAATGGAGTGTGTAGGGAAGACAGTTTTGTAAAACATACTGAGTATTAGTACTCACCCCCTAATTTGGAACTTTGGTGATTTTTAGATGTTGTGTTCTGGGACAAAGGTTAGAGTAAAGCATCTCATTTTTCCAGCAGTTTGGCATGATGATTTGGTGATGCTGTGGTGCTTGGAGTATGGTTCTTTCTATGGAACTATGGATAGTGACCTAGTTCTTTAGGCTCCTATTTTTTAGTCTCTTGTTTTTTACTCTAATTTTGGTTTTGTGGTTTTGGCATTTAGAAATTTTTATTGATTTTTTTGGTTGTCTTTTGTTAATGTATGGGTTAGGTTTCATTTTTTACATGCATCATATAGTTTTTTGATAATGGCTTGTTCGGTTGGTTGATTTTCTCTCAAGGGAAAACTGTTCCCCAATTTATTCTCAAAGCCGTTGGCATTTATTGGCAGCCTTTGGAACCTTGGTAATGTCTTTTAAGGACAAGAATCATTACTCCACCCTATCAATCCAATGGGATGGGTAGGATGTTAAATGTGGTACTAGTTTGTTTGCTCCTTGGATTTAACGTGAGAGCAGTTGTTCGGTCCTTTGGCATTGAATGTTTTTCTTATTGTTAACATTCATTCTTGGTATATTCATTGAGTCAAGATGGTAGCAAGGAATAGGATAGATGGAACTAGGAATGTATAGCATAAAATGATGTAGCTAAGCATTTTATACAGAACTCCATGTTACTAGGTAGTTGGGTATATATGTTTTTTAGAGACACTTATAAGAAATGGAAATCTCATTGTCATGGGTGTATCCAATAATATGGGCATGAAAAGCATGGTATAAATGAATTCAGAATAAGATTTAGATTTCCTTGGGGTATAATGATCTATGGTGTGCTATTAATGTGCAGATTTTGAAAATTAGAATTATGTTTCAAAACATTAGGATTTGAAACATGGAAACTTGTGTTATACTGAGTCTGGGTCCATTTTCAAAACATGGTAGATTTTTATGAATAGTGCTATATAGGCAATGAAAACTTGTTAAAATCATGGTTGTTATACTTTTTATGTAATTGATTTTGAAAATTGTATACCTGTTATTTTTATGGGAGTTGGACTTATGGTTGTATTTGTATTGATATAAATGGCTCCGGGTAGGTGTTGTAGAGACCAACTAGAGGAAGGTACTAAAAAAGTGGTTTCACTTGAGCCCCATGTGAACCAGCATCTAATGCAGAGTATAGTGAAGGATTTCAAAGCTATGGAAAGTGGGAATTAAGGGGATAAACCAAAGCATGTGAATCATGAAGAATAGTTTCCAAGGCCGAATCCACCCATGTTTAGGGGTGATTCAAAGTCAGAAAGGGATGAAGTGTTTCTGAACATAATGAATATGATATTTGAATTCATTAGAACACCAGAAGAGCTAAAGGTGATGTTTTATGGGTACATGTTGGAAGATCTTTCTCTTCAGTGGTGGGAGTTGACGGTCCATGCTGGGATTGACTAAGGTGTGACATGGGAGGGTTTTAAGGAATTGTTTAACAAAAAATTCTACCCTCATACATTCTGAATTAAATTACCCATGGATTTATTTAGTTTGAAGGAATGGGACTTGGATGTAATGAAATATTCTTCTACATTTATGAACTTAGTGTGGTTTTCACGTGTAGTGATAGGTAATACATCGTTAAAGGCACGAAGCTTTAAAGTTGGATTGAACTAGGAATCTCATTCCAAGATAATAGTGTTGTGTGAAAATGATTAGATGGAAATGGTAAATAGGGCTATAGTGGCTATGCATGATCTTTTGGGGCTATAGGTGTGGAATTTATGTTGGTACCCACATAGAATAGTTGGAACTCGAACCCGGGGTTCAGGCTTAAGAGGTACCCTTATTTCCATGGTGGGTGTACAACTCAGAATCTGACGATAGGATATGTGTATCTTCCTCCAAAGCTTTAGAGTAAGACATGATGTTTCCAGGGTGGATCTATGGGACACATGAAGTTGGATTGTACAACAAAACCTTAAGAATGTTATAACTATATGTAGATGGGTAATCATTAGCAGTATTGTCTGAATGCTCTGATTTTGGGTATTCGTGACACACCACAGGGGTCATAGGGGTCTTATGCCTCTATGGCATGGGAATGGTAGCATACCCCAAGAAAACAGAGTAAGGTTGGTCATAGTGATTCTTGGAATACCACGATGGCTCAACAGAGAAACAAGGAGTTGGGTGTGGCAACTAAGTAGTTGTTTGGAGTTGAGCATGTTATGGTGGTTCATTAATTGAGACCATCCATGGTGAGGGTATAATTGTTTTAAGTTCTATATTAATGCAAGACTTAGTTGGTAAAGGTTCTTCAAATTCTTTTATTGATTCTCACATCAATGGTTTGTTGGGTTTACTTGAAAAAAGGATTCCTTTTTCTTTGAAAATAAAAACTCCTCCAGGTCAAAGAGATTATTGAGATTTCCTCTGTAGAGAATGCTGCTTTGTATTGAACCATATTGAATTGATGTGGGATTTATTAGTTCTTTATATGGATGCTTATGATATAATCCTGGGAATAGATTGGTTAGTGATGTTTAAGTCCCAATTCAATTTCTATTAGCAAACAATTAGTTTTACGACGAGGGATGTAGTTGATTAAATATTTATAGGAGAGAAGAATAAAAAATTGGGTGCATTGGATTTTTTGGAACCAAAAGTTGGCACGATCTCTTTAATTAGTTATCATATTTTTCATTAGCATTAGTCGAAGGTATTGAGTGTAGTGTTCTTGCAGAATTTTTGGATCAGTTTATGGATGTATTTCACAATGAATTCTCAGGGCTTCCACGAGTGAGAGAAGTGGAGTTTATAATTGATATCCTTCTGAAGAAAAGTCCTATATCACTTCCATATTACATATGGAACCAACATAATTGGGATACGTAATGATGGAGTTAGAATAGATAGAAAAAGGGTTCATCTGGCCTAGCCTGTCTCTGTGGGCGACACTGGGTTTGTTTGTTAAAAATGAAGATACTACTCTGCAGCTCTGTGTTGATTATCGTAGACTTAATCAGGTTAAGACAAAGAATTTATATCCACTTCCACACATATGGGACTTGTTTTACCTATTTAGGAGAGCTTAGTGGTTCTCCAAGATAGACTTGTGGTCAAGATATAATCAATTGCATGTTAGTAAAAAGGATATTCCCAAAATAGCTTCAGAAGTAGATATGGACATTACAAGTATGCGGTTATTCCATTTTGTCTTATGAATGCACCATCTATTTTCTGGGATGTAATGCCCCTACCCCAGTTATCCAGAGTTGGTACATTATTACATAACATTAGCATTAGCACAAGGGGTCAAATCCCAAATGACCAATCTGTTTAGTTACCTTGTAAGTACCACATACATTCATTAGTGTTAGAATACATTATAAAATTTAAAAAATAACAACATTGTCTCCATTGAACACATTCATATCCCTTATACTATCACTGTAGGTCAGTCGTAATATACTTCTTTGCATCCGATGAAAAATAAAACATAGAAAGAGGTGAGCTCATATGCTAAAAAAGGATAACAATATAGTGGAAAAATTCATAAATAAGAATAAACATTTAAGGAATTTATAAGGCTAAATCACAAGCCTTTTAAAAATAAACATCTACATAATATGGACAATATAAGTCAAATAATGCCATTTACTTATTCACATTGATATTCTACTAGTTGAATAATCACATGCAATATCAATAACCAATTTCATAATGATGGATTGTATAATTCCAGACTTCAAAACCACATAGTCAAGGCCTTGTGCCAAGACTACAAATAATATTTTTTCAACGCATTGTTCCAAGACACTAGTTTGTCTCTTAAGACCTACCGATGCATCGAGGAGCTCTAGTGGGCTTTACCTATCACTTACTAAGTCCAACGCATTCGTCATATGAAAAGGTTTAAATCTAACATAAACATTAATATTAAAAATAGCATACGAATTTTCAATACTTTATCCATAAACAATGAATGGTGTGAAAATAAGACATCTACTATAAAACATGTAACAAAACCTTCAATACAATATGGATGTTTTATATCATAATAAATCAACTTCAAACAAGCTTAAAATCCATCAAAGGAAGTTGACATTTATGAAATGAAAACTTTTTTGGGAAATATCCCCTTCTATTTTGAAATCATTTAAAAGCCTTATAATTATAAAAGAAAAACATTATTTTGAAAATATTATTATAATCTTGTATGGGAATCATCAATGATGTTATAATAGCAGAAAATATCCGCACCCACCATAGTATATAAAAAGACATTCTTACCTTAATTTTGTCGAATAGGTCACAAAGTACCTTGTTTGGAAAACAACAGAAAGAATCCTTTCAAAACATATATGGCCAAATAAGGGAATAAATGACTTTATCCCATAGTTTAGTAAATAGTAAAAATGTTTTGAGTTATATTCTAATGAAAACACCGATGTGGATGATAAAGAGGTCCCCATAGATATTTACGTATTAATAACCTCGGATTAGTAAAAAGACAATAGAATTAACCCTTACCTTATACTTTTTCTTATTAGATGGTATGTTAACCTCCTTTATAATAGTTATAATATTGTTAATAAATTATAAAATAACTATACACATAAGTATGCTATCATATATGATGTTATAAATGGCATTGTTAATAATATTTAAGTAGTATCATCATTTTGGGTGATAACTAATTCCTTTTCCTTTATATGATTGGTTGCGTAATCCAAGTTGGTTATGGATAGGATGTATTTAATTCATATACAGAATTATTTTATGTTCATAAACATTATTTTGAATCATAAAATGAAAATTATTTTTGAATGATTACGATGGGGGAATGAATCTCATAGAGTTTGTGGAGACAGTGATCCGTAAGTACACACGATCGACAATATCGGTATATTGATGGTGAAATAGTATGTAATTGGATGGTATATCATATATACAGAATCATTAGAAAGTTATATTTATTATTTATATTAGTTATATTCATTATTATACCAATCCAAAATAATGAAATGTTTAAATAACAAACTACACCACAACGTGGAGACGGTAAGCCGTACGTACACACGTTTGGTGACATTGTCATTTAGAGGATAGATAACATAATGAGTATGGTTGTACCATATTAATAATAAAATCAAAATATGTATAAGTTACTAGATTTATTATTTTGGTATGGAATTAAATAAATAGGAAGTGGAAGAAGAAAATAACTTGAAATATGGTGGTGAAATTATTACCTCTTCTTCGGGTGTTTCCTTTTGAGTTGATCAAAAGGGATAATTATGTTGGATTTTTAATCCAACTAAGGACTCTAGGTTGATGTGAATAATGTTTGGAGGATATTTGTACTGCCATTGGACGAGAAAAATGGATTTGGAGGTGTGAAATTAAGAAAAGGGAAAGAACCCTTTTATAAGAGAGGTGAAGGTCAATTTACGAAAACCTTGAAAAATTATTTTATAATAAAATCATTTTCGGTTTCTAATGGATCCAAAATGATTTATTTCAAGGATAAGCTGGGTATAGTTCACAAATATCTCATCCAATAGGTTTTAGACAGGTTAATGTCACAATATTAACCTTATCATTTATATTTAATTCTTAGTTAAATAGTTTGACATTTACCACGTCTCTGGGTATTTTTATATTACATGGTTAATAAACATACAATAAATTTCCAAGAGAACCCAAAGTTGTTAATTATTAATATATATAAACTTATATAATCCCTTTTGCTGGACCTTATATTTTTTGGAATATTATATCAATTAATAATATAGTATTTTTTTTAAAGACTCAATTATGTCAATTCTGATACTATTTAGTATTTGATTTTTTTTGAAAGCCATAAAAACATTATCACTTCGAATAAAATTTATTTAATCAATAATAAAATTTCATATTAACCTATAAAATTATTTAAATTTATCATAAGTCTCAATTTAAAATTATTTGGATATTTATAATATCAATTATTTTAATATTTTATTATTATGGTACTTACTGCATCATCATTGTGTCATAAATAAATTAAATCATTGAATGTATAAAAATTATAAATAAAATACCATTATGTAAGAAATATTTTTATATTTCTGATGGATTTTTATAGTTGAATTTATTTTATGTATTACCCAATATTAAAATGGTCTAGTTATTAAACTTTGAATTTAACACTTTTAACTCTTCTTTAAATAAAATAATAATAAATGTCCTAATCTAATCCAAGTGGAACAAAAGTATTATAATTTATTATTAAGGTTGTTTTTGGTCGAATTACACTTATCAAAAATAATTAGGACATGTGTTAGAGTAATAATAATATCATTTTTACCCTTAATTACACTATTTACTTTTAACTGTGGTAAATAAAAGTCAAAAGTTACTATTCACCAAAAATTATTTTCATCTTATTGAACAAAATTATACTTACTGATATCAACCATGACTCTTGGAGTTTTAAAATTAAACTCACATAAGAGGTAAAATTATGTTTTATTCCAATTTGTAAATGCTCCTATAAGGTGGGTAAAAGACAGTAAAAAGTTCAATAAAATTTTATATATCTAAACATGTCATAAAATAACTCCAATGAATTAAATTGAACATATATAGGTATTATATATCTATTTTGACATAAAATAAAATAAAATATAATAAATAATTACTTAAATAAAAATTCGATTTTAAACAGTAACTAAACGTCTTTAACTATTCATCAAAAATTGAATGTTCTCCAAAAAATAGCAAAAATTCACCTTGAGCTAATTTCGATATTATAAATCCAAAAAAGAAGTCCATTTTGAAAATTAAAATTTATAAAATATAAAAAAAATTTGTATTACTTTCATATAATATGGTTTCATTGGTCGTGGCGTATTAAAACTCCAAGTTGCATACGATGAAAAAAACTGCATTATTCAAAGTGAGACGTACCGTGGAAGCTTGGGGTGTTACATTCTGTCTAACATAAAATAATTTCACTCTCTAAATTTCTAGAATATTTCTAAATAAAATGATTCGGGTGGTTCTTCATCATATGTTCATCCGGTTCCCATGTTTCCTATTCCATCTTATGGTTTCTCCATAGAACTTTTACCAGACGAGACGTCTGGTTTCTCCACACTCATTCTCTCGTATCAAGAATTTTGACAGGATATTCACAATAAAATTGATAAGATTCCAGTTCAATTTCCTCATAGTTTATTACAAGTGTTGGGTCAGGACTTTATTTTCTCAACAGTGATATGTGGAACACATCACGAGCTTCGGAGAGAGTTGGAGGCATTCCCAAATGATAATCTAAAACTCCTATTATTTCTAGAATTTCAAATGGTCTGATGTACCTAGGACTCAATTTAAACTTTTTACTGAAATGTATAACACCCTACAATGGAGATACCTTCAAGAAAACATGTTCTCCTAGTTGATATTCCAAATATTTCTTTCGGTTGTCGGCATAGCTCTTTTCCCTACTTTGGGTTGATTTGATGTGGGTTTGGATAAATTTCAAATTTTCCAATGTTTCCTCGAAAAGTTTTGGGCCAATGTGATTTCTTTCACCAACATCATCCTAACAAGTTGGTGTGCGATATATCTTTCCATATAACACTTCATATGGTGCCATCTGAATACTTGAATGGAAGCTATTGTTATAGAAAAATTTAACTTGAGGTAAATATTGATCCCATATACCTTGAAAGTAAAATGAGAAATATCTCAACATGTCTTATAAGGTTTGAATAGTATATTCTAATTGTCCATCGGTTTGAGAGTAGTAGGCAGTGCTCAAACGAAGTTCAGTATCCAGGGCCTTCAAAAGATTTTTCTAGAACAATGATCTAAAATGGGGATCACAATTATAGTCAATCAAGATAGGGGTATTCCATGATGTCTTAAAGCTTCATTAATATATAGTCATTCCCTAAATTCATGTGGAAAATCTTATCTGATAGCCAGAAAATGTGCTGACTTGGTATGACAATCAACAATGACCCATATTTCATCATTCCTTATAGGAGTCTTTGGTATCCCCATGACAAAGTCCATCGTAATATTTTTCACATTTCCACTCAGGTTTGGAAATAGGTTGCATGACTCCTCCAGGCTATTGCCTTCTTACTTTCATTGTTGAAAAACGATACATCATGATACAAAATCAGAAATCTCCCTCTTTATATTATCCCCTAAAAAATTTTCTTTCAAATATCTATACATCTTTATGCTCACAGGTTGTATAGATAAATTGGATCTATGAGCATCATCCAACAATTCCCTTTTTAGATCAGGTATGTTATGAACACAAAGTCTCTTCCCAAATTTCAAAATTCCATCTTCATATATGAAGTCACTCAATCTCCCATCATTCGAAGCTTCAATATTCATTTGAAACTCCGCCTCATCAGTCTGGGAAATCATTATCCTTTATAGTAATGTTGGATTCTAAACCATTTAAAAAATTATTGATGGTTCACCTTCCATGGTTATTCTCATATCCGTATTTACTAGATCCTTGAAAATAGGATCCCTTTAAAGTCTCAACTTGTTCAAAACACCATGATCCTTTCTACTCAAATCATATATCACCTTATTTGCCTCCCCGGGTGGTAGTGTATCATGCAATCAAAATCCTTGAGTAGGTCAAGAAATCATCTTTGAATCATGTTGAGTGATTTCTGTGAGAAAATATACTTCCAACCCTTATGACCATTAAAAATATCACATTTTTCACCATAGAGATTGTGTCACCATATTTTAAAAACAAATATTACAGGTTGTAACTCAAGATCATGAGTAGGATAGTTTTTATCATGAATTTTTAGCAGTCATCATTCCAAGGCAATAACATTATCATTGTGCATAAGGACACAACCAAGTCATTTCTTTGAGGCATCACTATAAATAACAAACCCATCATTTACTGATTGTAGAGTCAAGATAGGAGGATTGAATAATATTCTATTTAGTTATCCAAAACATTATTCACACTCTTTTTTAAAAACAAAGTTAACCCCTTTACGTGTGAGCTTGGTTAATTGGTTAGCCAACTGGGAAAAATTCATGACAAAATATCCATAATAACCTACTATACTAATAAAACTGCGTACCTCAATTATACTCATTAGTGCTGTACATTCTTGTATTGCCTTGGTCTTTAAAGGATCAATAGAGATTCAATCCTTAGAGAAAATATGTCAAAGAAAAGAAATCTCTTGAATCCAGAATTCACACTTGCTAAACATCCCATATAATTAATTTCTTCTGAGGGTTTTTAGAATAGTGTGAAAGTGATATCCATGATCTTCATTGATTTTTGAGTATACCAAGATATCATCAATAAATACCACTACATGATCATAATGATATTCCTTGAAAACACTATTAATTAGATCCAAGAAGACAGAGGGTGCATTAGTCAATCCAAAAGGAATTACTGTAACCTCATAATGCCCATACCGGGTATGAAATGTTGTTTTCGGAATGTATTCCATCTTCACACACAAATGATGATATCCAGATCGATGGTAAATATTTGAAAAATATTTACCTCCATGAAGTTGGTTAATAAATCATCAATGTGAGGTAATGGATACATGTTATTTGTTGTTATAGCATTGGTCTCCCTATAGTCAATGCACAGCCTCATAGATCCATATTTCTTCTTAACAAATAGGAAAGGGGATCCCAATGGAGAAACACTAGTGCAAATAAATCCCTAGTTACTTAATTACTCTAGTTGTTTCTTTAGTTTTACTTATTCTAAAGTGGCCATTCTATAACGGGCTTTTGATATTGGCCTTGAACGAGGAATTAAATCAATGGAAAACTCAATTTCTTGTTCTGGAGGATGTCCAGGTAAAACATCTGGAAACATGTCAACATATTCCTATACAATAGGTACATCCTCTATCCGAACATTATTTTCCTCACCCATAGTTATTTACTTCTCTTCTTCCCCAATAATTTAATTTAGTAGAACTATTGGGGGTGGATCTAGATAAGAATCAGGTGTTGACGTTTCTGCTCTAAGGATAAGGTACTTCTTATCATCATCGAAAATTGTAACCTCATTCTTCTTACAATAAATTTTCACATCATGGTCCTAAAGACAATCCATTCTGAGGATTATATCAAATTCAATCATGGGTATGATGATGAGATTAATAGATAAATAACATTTATATTCCCTAATGGGAACTTATTCACAAAAAATTGTTTCCATGATACTTTCCTTAGGTTTTTTTATTGACAACTCCATTGTTAAGTCAAATTGAAAATATCTTATTTTATTAGAAAACTGGGAATAAATGAAACAATGTGATGATCCGGAATCAAATAAAGCTTTGGCTAAACATAATGAAACTACTAAATTACCTGCCACCATATCTTTCGAAGCTTCAAACTCAACAGTAGTGATCGAATAATCTTGACCTTGGTCCCTTGGACTTTTATGAGGTATGTTCCCAGGGGACATAGGACATTCATTTTCATAATTCCCATTTTCTGTACAATTGTAAATTTCAACATTGACAACCTCTTTCTTTCCCTTGTAATCACGAGCTTGGTGGCCATTTTCACCACACTTGTAAGAGAATCTCATTCCCTTGAGGAAAGTACCAGGTTGTATCTTCCCATATTTACCATAGGATGGATATTCATATTTTCCCTTCATCCCTTTATTTTCATTTCCGGAGTGTTCAGCAGATCTCTTTTTCTTTTTCTCTACTTTAAAGTTGTAAAACATAGAGAATTATTTTTCTATCTTGATAGCACATGAGACTATATCTTCGAATGATGAGAAGGACTATGAGACTAATTCTTGATAGGGAAATGGTTTTAACCCATCAATGAATCGATCAATCTTACTCCTTGGGTTACATATATAATCTGATACATGCCTTGCTAAACTTGTAAAGTTAGCCTCGTAATTTATGACATTCTCATCCTCCTTTTACCTCAGACACAGAAATTGTATTCCCATATCCACTCAATGGTCACGAGGACTGTATTTTTCATAGAAAATATCATTAAACACCCTAAATTCAATGTTTTATACTTATTAAACTTCCTTTGTGTTTTTGATTAATGACCACCATTGATCTGCATCTCCTATAAGGCGATAAACTACCAAGACAGCTTTTTCCCTCTCGCAACACGCCAAAGAATGAAATACTTTTTCAAAGAATTTATCTATCTCTATGCTACTAATGGATTTGTAATCCCATTGAATGTTGGTGGTTTTTGCGTTATGAAGCAGTCTAACATTGATCCTCCACGTTGTGGATCAGGGTGCTCCAAACGGGTAAGGTTATTATTCATAAACTGAGTCAGTTGTCTTAGTATGATGACAATTTGATCAACACTTGTTGCATCACCATCTCCATAATAATTATCTAGATTAGGAGGGAAATCCCTACATGGATTACGTGCATTGATTTGGTTTCTATTCCTTCCACTAGTCACCATTTCTAAACAATGTCATATAGTAGATTAATTTATGAATCACAATACATAATTCCAAACTTGTAAAACACGTAACATAAATTGAACAGTTTATGGATATAATCCATAATCATAAGAATGATTTATTTGAGGACATGTATACTCATAAATCTTTCAAAATGGTGTCTGAAGAAAATGTGAATTATCCTAAGAAGATCCCCCAGGAGTGTCGCATCACTAGCTCCACAATAATTATCTTGAGTAGGAGGGAAATCCCTACATGGATTACGTGCCTTGATTCAGTTTCTATTCCTTCCACTAGTCACCATTTCTAAACGATATCATAGAGTAGATTAATTTATGAATCACAATACATAATTCCAAACTTGTAAAACACGTAACATAAATTGAACAGTTTATGGATATAATCCATAATCATAAAAATGCTTTATTTCATGAAGTGTATACACATAAATCTTTCAAAATGGTGTCTAATGTAAATGTTAATTATCCTAAGAAGATCCACCTGGAGTGTCGTAACCAAGAGTACAGTAAGGCCCATTGTCATGCACTAGTTCCCGTTTGAGTCTAGCTCAAAGTAGTGTTTTCAGGTTTTACCCCTAGGTACATCTGTTCTAGATCCACCTTTACCTCCTCATATCTAGACAATGATATATTTCTTAGAAAACTCACAGAATCTCTATATTACCAAAATTATATGAAGTTCTTCTATACTAATCCTCAAAGTCTATCATCGGGTAATTTTATGTAATAAGAGTTTTTCTAAATCTAGATTCCATGGTTTTTACTAAACTTCCATTGATACCAACTGTAAAGACCTGACCCTAGTTACCTAGAGTCAGAGCATTATTACCTAACATTGGCATGATCACAAGGAATCAAATCCCAAAAGACCGATCGGTTTAGTATCCCTGGAAGTACTAGATACACTCATAAGTTTTACATTACATTATGAAATGAAAAACAAAAACACAATTGTCTCCATTGAACACATTAATAACCCTTAGACTATCCCTTATACTATGTTTATAGGCCATTCATGATATACTTCTTCGCATCCTGATAAAAATAAAACATTGAAAGTGGTGAGCTCAGAAGCTCAGTAAAGATAATAATATAGCAGAAACATTCATAAATAAGAATAATCATTTACTTAAATGTATAAAACTAAATCATAAGTCTTTTAAACATAAACTTATGAAAAATATGGACAATATAAATCAAATAATTAAATTTACTTATTCACATGGATATGCTACTAGTTGAATAATCACATTTAATATCAATAGCCAATTTCATAATGATGGAATTTATAACGCCTAACTTCATAACTCCATAGTCAAGGTCTTGTGCCAAGACTACAAATAAGATTGTGTCAAGGTCTTGTTCCAAGAAACTAGTTTGTCTCATGAGCCCTACCGATGCATCGAGGATATATTGAGGGCTCCGCCCATTACTTACTAAGTCCAATGCATTCTTTATATGAAAAGGTTTAAACATAACCTAAACATTCATTTTACAACTAGCATAAGAAATGTAAATACATTTTACATAAACCATGAAGGGTGTAAAACTAACACACCCATAGTCAAAAATATCAAAAATCTATCAATATAATATATATGTTTTGTATCATAATAAATCAACTTCAAACAAGCTCAAAATCCATCAAAGTATGTTAACCTAGATGAAGTCAAAAAATTTAGTGAAATATCTCTTTCTATTTGGAAATCATTTAAAATTCATATAATTATAAAATAAAACAATTATTTTGAAAATATTTTTATAAGCTTGTATTTGAATCTTTTATGGTGTTATAACGGTAAAAAATAGCCGCACCAGCCGTATAAATTAAAAAAAGACATTCTGAACCTAATTTTGTCGAAAAGGTCATAAAGTACCTTTTTTGGAAAATGATGGAAGGATTCTTTTCAAAACATATATGGTCAAATAATGGTATAAATTACTTTAACCCATAGTCTAGTAAATTGTAAAAATGTTTTGAATTACATTTTTATGAAAACAAAGATGTGGATGATAAAGAGGTTTGAGTAGATACATACGTATTAACAACCTCAGATAAGTAAATAGATTGTAGAATTAACCCTTACCTTGTAATTTTCCTGAGTGAATGTTATGATAATATCCTATATAATAGTTAAAACAATGTTTTTAAATTATACAAGAACTATATAAATAATTATGATATCATATATGATCCTATATTATTGCTTTATTAATAATATTTCAGTAGTATCATAGTTTCGGGTGTTAACTGATTCATTTTCCTTTGTATGATCGGTTACGTAAGCCATGTTTGTTATGCATATAATGTATTTGATTCATATACAGAATTATATTTTATTCATAAACATTATTTTTAATCATGAAATGAAAATTATTCTAGAATGATTACGATGGGTAATTAATCTCATCGCATTCATGGTGACAATAATCCGTACGTACGTATGAGTGACAATATCATTATATTGATTGGGAAATCATAGGTAATTGGATGGTATTTCATTTATAAAGAATCATTAACAGGTTATATTTATTATTTAAATCATTTATAGTCATTATTATACCCATCCAAAATAATGAAGTCTTTGAATGACAAACTACACCACAACGTGGAGACGGTAAGCCGTACATATGCCCATATGGTGACTTTGTCCTTTATAAGATGGATAGAAAAACAAATATGGTTATAACATATTTATAATATAATCACAGTATGTATAAGGTTCTGGAGTTATTATTTTGGTATAGAATCAAAGAAGGATTAAGAGGATCAATAAAATAACTTGAAAGAGGGTGGTGAAATTATTCTCTCTTCTTCAGGTGTTTCTTTTTGAGTTGATCAAATGTGATCCTTATGTTGGATTTCCGATCCAAGTATGGAATATAGGTTGGCGTGAGGGAATCTGGGAGGATATATGGGCAGTGGTTGGCCGAGCCTAATGGCATTGGTGGTGTGAAATTATGAGAAAAGGAAGTACCCTTTTCTAAGAGAGGTGAGGGTCAATTTAAGAAAATCTTGAAATATTATTTTATAATAAAATTATTTTCGGTTTATAATGACTCCAAAATGATTTATTTCGAGGATAATGTGGGTAAGAGTCCGAAAAATCTATAAAAATTGGTTTTAGAATGTTTAGGTCACCACATTAACCTTATCTTTTTGATTTAACTCTTAGTTAAATATTTTGACAATTACCATGTCTCTTTGTATTTTTATATTATCTGGTTAATTAACTTCATATAACTACCAATAGAACCCCAATTGGTTCAGTATTAGTATATATATCATTATCTAAGTCCTTTTAATGATCCTTATATTTTTAAGAATATTATATCAATTAATAATATAGTATTTGTTTTAAAAACCCAATTATGTCAATTTTGACACTATTTAGTATTTTATTTTTTGGAAAGCCATAAAAACATTATCACTTCGAATAAAATTTATTTAATAAATCCTAAGATGCCATATTAAACTATAAAATTAGTGTAATTCATATAAGTTTCAATTTTCATTTATTTGGATATTTATTATATCAATTAGTTTAATATTTCATTAATAATGTAATTATTACATAATCATTGTGTCATTAATAAATTAAATTATTTAATGTCTCAAAATTAAAAATAAAATACCATTATATTGGAAATAATTTTATATTTCTAATGAATATTTATAGTCGAATTTATCTTATGTATAACCTTATATTAAAAATGGTTTATTTATTAAACGTTGAATTTATCATTTTTAACTCTTCTTTAAATAAAATAATAATAAATGACCTAATCTAATCTAAGTGGACCAAAATGATTATATTTTATTATTAAGGTTTTTTTGGTTGGATTACACTTATCCAATAGAATTCTATCAAGTGTTTGGGTAATTATAATATAATTTTTACCCTTAATTACCCTATTTACTTTTAGCCGTGGTAAATAAAAGTCAAAAGTTACTATACACCAAAAATTATTTTCATCTTATTGAACCACATTTTAAATAATAATGTAATCCATGTTTCTTGTATTTTTTAAAATTAACAAACAGAAGTGGTAAAATTATATTTTATGCAAATTTATACATGCTCCTAGAAGGTGGGTAAAAGGCGGTAAAAAGTTCAATAAAATTCAATATATCTATACATGTTATAAAATTACTCCAATAAATTACCTCGAATATATATTGGTATTTTGTAAAAAATTTTACCTAAAAGAAATTAATATAAAATAACTAATTATTTTAATAAAAAGTCAGTTTTATACAATAACGTAGTGTTTTTCACAGTTCATTAAAATTGAATGTTCTCTGAAAAATACCAAAAAATCACCATAAGATAATTTTGATATTCCAAATCCAAAAAATGAAGTCCAATTTGAATATTAAAATTTATAAAATCTCAAAAACTGTGTATTACTATTCATAATGACTAGTTTCATTGGTCGTGGTGTGTTAAAACTCCAAGTTGCATAAAACGCAAGATACTGCATTATTCATGGGGAAACATACTATAACTGCATGGGGTGTTACAATGGAATTATGGAATCAGATATTTTATATATTTTTGGATTCTTTTGGGGTGGTATTTGTGGAAGATATACCAGTGTGTTCGAGGAAAAGGGAAGAGCAAGAGCAGTACTTGGCTATAGTGGTAGGAATCTTGAGGGATCATTGGCTATATGCTGAATAGTCAAAGTGCGAATTTTGGATATAGGAGGTTCGTTTCCTTAGAAATGTTATTTCTATGAAAAGTATTTCAGTTGATTCGGAAAATATAGAGACTGTTATCTCTTGGAAAATTTTAAAGTACATTTTTGAGATACGAAGATTCCTTAGTCTAACTGGTTATTATCGATGATTTATTCATGATTTCTCATAATTTTCATCACCAATGAATGTTTTTCCAAGGAAGAATATCCCATTTCAATGTTATGAGAAGTGTAAAAAATGCTTTGAAAAGTTAAAGGGTCTCCTTATATTAGTACAAATATGGGGTTTTCCAGAAAGAGAGAATGGGTATGTGGGGTATTTTCATGCTAGATGAACAATGTTGGGCTGTGTTATCATGAATGGGGATCATGTGGTTGTATATGGCTCACGACAATTGTGGTTTCATAAGAAGAAATACCTAAAACATGATTTGGAGATGGTGATAGTGGTTCATGCTTTAAAAATGACGTGTCATTATCTATTCGGTAAGAAATTTATGTTGTTTACCAATCAAAAGAGTGTAATGAAAATTTTCTCACAGGGATATTTGAATTTGAGGAAAAGCAGATGGATAAAATAACTCTAGATGTTTTCTTTTGACATAATTTTTACACAATGTATGGGAAATTCAGTGGTGGATGCATAAAGTAGGAAATCATATTCTCACGAGGTGAAACAGGCATCTGATCAGTGTCAGTTGATGTCCGTCATAGCTGACATGCAGTTGGAATGCATGGAACGGAGCGACATAGTCGTCTTCTTTCTAGTTTCAATGGTTCTTGACTTGGTAGGCTTGGTTATCAAGGCACGTGCATATGATTATAGGTGAATGTAGATGAGGTCGAAACATAATGATGGGGAGACCATTGAGGGATGGGAACTGAATGGGAAATCAATATTTTGTTTTCGGAATCAGATGGTGGTACCAGTGGATTTTTAGGAGGAAACTATCAGGTCTTATCATCATTCCAGATGAGGTGTACATACAAGAATTCAAAAGATGTATAAGTTGTTAAAAGCACTTATTTTGTGGGATGGTATAAAAAATGATGTGGCCGAGAATGTCTTTAGATGATTTAATTGTCACCAGATCAAGGTAGAGAAATAGTGGACAAAAAGAATACAAAATTCCTTACCTATACCAGCGTGGAAATGGGAGAATATTGAAATGGATTCTTTTAAAGGTCTTCCAAAAATGGTTAGGAATCATGATTCCATATGGGTGATTGTGGAACGACTCAAAAAGTCAGCCCATTTACTCTTGATTCGTGAATCTCATATGGTGGAAGATCTATCAAAAATATATATCTAGGAAGTGGTAAAGAGGCATAGTGTTCTAGTTTCAATTATATCAAATAGAGACCTGAGGTTCACATCTCATTTTTTGAAATTCTTGCAGAAAACCCTTTGGACCCATCAGTTGTTGAGAACAGCGTATCATCCTCAGATGGATGGCCTATTTGAGAGGATGATACAATCTTTGGATGATATGTTAATGTATTTTGTGATCTATTTTGGTGGTTTATAAAATAATAACTAACAATTTTTGGGGTTCTCCTATAATAATTGTTATTAGGATTCAATACACATGTATCCATTTGAGGCATTTTATTGGCGTCCATGTTGTTCTCCACTATGTTGTATGGAAATGGGTGAGACATCAATGATTGGACCGAGCCTTGTCTAAGTGACTATAGAGAAGATCATGTTAATATAAAAAAGATGATGGAGAAGGCTCAATGTTGTCAGAATTCATATGTGGACCATCGTTGATGACCGTTGTCGTTTGAGGTCTGTTATCATCTAATTTTGAGAATATCTCCTAGGTTGGGACATCATTGGTTTGGGAAGCACAGTAACTTATCGCTGAGGTATATTGGTCCTTTTGAGATACTCGAGTTGATTGTAGAGGTGGATTATCAGTTGTCTTTTCCTCCATTGTTTTTTGGTGTGAACAATTTGTTTCATGTGTCGGAGTTGAAGAAGTATCAGCCGGATCGTGACCATGTGATTCATTGGGATCATGTTGAGCTAAAACCAGATGCTTCTATAGTGCACGTTCTAGTGAAGATTGTGGATAGGCACGAGGATATCTTTCATGGTAAAATAATCCAATTAGTTCAGGTTTTATGGTAGCATGGTCAGATTCAGGGAGAAATTTGGGATTGGGAGAAAGAGATGGTTGAGCAATGGAACGAGATCTTTCGGCAAAGCAATGGTTCTCTACTTTCTAAGGATAGAAAGTCCAATGGTGGGGAGAATTTAGAACCCCCATTTTGAGATATGTAGCCTTTTTTATATCTTTTTAGGTATTTAATGAGCTTATGATGAGTTTGGAGGATGTTTGGAGAGTTTGGAATGGTTTTGAATAAGTTTGGAGGCTTTTTCAAGGCAACACAAATTGAGAATGGATAGGGGAATCTGTGCGAGATGAACTATGACGATAGTGGGTTATATATGGTTTTTTCATGGGTTTCCTATCCTTTAGAGGTGGGTCATGCGAGGTTCCCCTTTGAGGTGGGATCAGGTGAATGGTCAACACCTAGTTTATCTAACTGTGCAACCCCTTAAAAATGTTTTTTTTTTCATAATGAGGTTAGTTTGGATTTACCCGAACACACTAAAATCTTCTCCCATGCAAACCCTACATGGTATTTATCATTCCTCAGGGTGATGGTTCTATCCAACTCATTTTAGAAGGTATTTGAAAAGTTTTCTTGGTGGTGTGAATGTGGTTCATCTCAAGTAATTCTTCTCTCTTGGTTGTTTTGTGGTTTTCTCTAGATCTACTCTTCACTCTCTCTTGGTTTTCCAGATCTACATCCATTCCATATAGATATAGGGTTGAGTTTTCCTAAATTGTTTATTTTAGGGCTCTTTAATGGTAGGTAAGGATATATATAGTGAATTTGGTGGAGCGTTTGTCCATATTTGTGGTGTGATTTCTTGTGGGATGATTTTACCCGAACCCTAAAGGTGGGTGGATTCTCTTTCGACTCCACTTTTTTAGAACTAGATAGATTTTTACAATTAATGGAGTTCACTTTAATTAATTGGTTATTTTTCTATGATAAAATGGTTATAAATTCCTTTGGTAATGTTTTGGGGATTTTCTGGAAAAGGGGGTTTTGGGGTGAAATGTTGTTATTGTTGGATTTTAAAATGATGATTTTGAAATCAGTAACTTGGGTTATTCTATGTAAATGGATTGGGAAAATTATTTTCGTTAAAAGGGGTTGATTTATTGAAATGTGATATGACATGGATGATGCTCCAACAGATTTTGTGATTATGAAATGATCATTGGATTGTTGTTGTGGCATTAGTGTGTTACATGCTTGGTTACTTAGTTATTCATTTTATATTTGTAATTGGAATGATGTGAAGTGTGAGGGGAGTACCACTATTAAAATTGTATGTAGAGTGGAAGGATGGGCCACCATCAAGGATAGGTGGGTGGGAAGTGTCACTTGATTTTGAAAGTAGTATACAGGTTTGGATAGGAAGTTCCACTGTGTTTGTTCCCTTTTTGTGTGTTACTATGAAATACGAAAGGTTTTATGCTAATGTGAAAGGGTGAAATGGAATATGGAATTTTTGTTTGGATTTCCTTTGGGTTGTATGGTTTGAGTAAATGTGGCATGGTAAGGTTGTGTTTGTATTATTGGTAATTTTTGAACTATTTAATGTTTTTTATAAACTGATTTATATAAAGGTTCTCACGATTTTATCTTAGTGAAGTGTGTAGGAATTTCATTTGGGAAAAAATTATTGAATATTATTACTCAACCCATTCTTAGGATGATTTATGCTTTTTTAGATGTTTTGTTCTGGGACACATGTAAGAGTAAATAATCTTATTTTTCTAGCTGTTCGACATGATGATTTGGTAAAGTTGTGGTTCTTGGAGCATGAATATTAGTGTGGAGATATAGATGGTGTCCTAATTATATGGGGTCCAATTGATTAGTCTATCACATTGTACTCTATTTTTGGTTTGGTATTTTTTGTATTTGGAATTGTTTTTGAATTATTTTGGTTCCCGTTTGGTAATGTATGGGTTGGGTTGATTTGTTGACATGCATCATATAGTTTGTTGATAATGGCTTGTTTAGTTGATTCATTTTATCATAAGGGAAAATAGATCCCCAATTTATTCTCGAAGTCCTCGACATTTATTGCTACCTTAGGCACTGTGGGAAAAACACTTAAGGACAAGTATCATTCAAAATCTCTCTCAAGACAATGGTATGGCGAGGGATGTTACATTATTAACAATTTGTTAATGATGTTTTATTATATTCATCATTTCAGGTAATAACATGCATCATTTTATGAGTATGTTTTGACAAGTTATTATTTGATCCTTTTACATAAATAATTATTTGATCATATCCATAATTTAAAACAAAATTTAAATATCATATACATTTTTTAAAAATGTATTTACATAAATCTATAAAATTTAGTGATGGAAATGTAATACATTATTCATGGAGATGGTATGTCGTACGTATGCATGAATGATGCTTTCATTTTCATATCATACTGAATGAAATGAAAGATAATTATATATATATATAATAACTATAATATAATATTTATGTTTTATATACAACATATAATTATTAAAACCATCATTCAAACATTCCACATAATATGTGAATTAATCACATCTCTTCGCGAGGCGATAGTCCGCCATAAAAATTAACAATGTTATCGTATTATAAAAAACGGAAATCAGGATGTTATGTGTTATATAACAATTAATTAAGGGTAAATAAACTATAAATTTCTTATATATCATTTATAAACTATAAATACATCATTATAACCAATCATGAAAGGTGATAATTGAAGAACATATTACATCAGTTCACGAGGCTTTATGTAAGAACCTGATTCTTATTTTTGAGGTATGGGATTTCTCTTTGTCCTTTTCCTTAACTGTATTTTAGAAAATAATGAAAATGGGGAAAAATACTAATTTTTGGAACTACACGCCGTGTACTTTTCCACACGCCCTGTACTTTTGGTCGTGTGGAATAGGTACACGGGGCGTGTATCCTTGTCGACAATGAAGGGTGTATGAAACTACTACACACCGTGTAATGGTACCATACACGCCCTTTAGTCAGTTGGCAGGGCTAAACAGTAAGGTGGTGGAGTAGCTGCCAGCTGGGCGACAGTACATGCCCTGTACTTGGGAGTACCTGCCGTGTACGCATGTCGATAGATGAACAGTGTGTCAGTGCTGCTAGAGGAACCATTATATGAAGGAAGTGCACACCATGTACTCAGAAGTACACATCATGTATTCAGAAGTACACGTCGTGTACTTTGTTTTTCAGCTCAAAATAGGCAGTAGCCTCCTCATTTGGCAGAGGAGGCATTTGAGCCATTTTGGAGCCAAGGAGGATGACCGAAACTTTGATGATCTGCAGGGTGTTCATCTGAAATCCAATTCGGCATCGGACGATCTCGTTGGAACCGCGCGGGTACGCCCTTTCTCCTCCTTAATCCATTCTTATCAATTCTTTCCTGAGGGAAGGTTATTTACATTTGAATGGGTTTTTTCTTCGTCAGATTTACGCCGTTCTTGGGCGTTTCTTGGATCAGCGTTCAGGTATAATGCTCGTTGGCATATAAGGTAGGTGGCTTGGTGTAAATTTCCACCTGTCGTGTGTTTTTGTGCGTTTTTGTGCCACGAACCCTTGTTGGGGTTTTGTGTGGCTGAGTCCATTTATATATTTAATACCTAGAATTACATAGGGGATTAAATTGTGATAATAAAATACTTGTTGGGATCGTTGCTTGGATTCAGAACCATCCCGGGGGTGTGTTCCATTGTTTAGCCGTTTGGCCAGGGTACCCGAGGGTATGACTTTAAAGTAGTAATTATAGAATTTACTTAAGAGGAATTGATTATTTACTGCATTTTGACATGTTGGGCATGGCCCGGTTACCTGTTTAGCCTGAGGGCATTCTTGTGATTAGCTTGTGGGAACTGCATTATTTAGCCTATGGGCAGTAGTCATTTTGGCCTGAGGGAAACTTCATCCGTGCCTGTGGGCAGCTGATTCTTTGCCTGTGGGTGACACTACCTATGCCTGGGGGCATACTCTGTTATGCCTAAGGCCATGTTCTTGTGTTGGATACTCTTTAACTGAGAGTAGGATTTTACTTGTCTGAGGACATTAGTTGGTTATTTAGAATATTCATTGTGGTGATTTTTTAAATTAAAGGGATTAAATGTATAATAAAATGGAAATATAACTGGTAATAGAGAGTTACTTTTGATTACTTCTTACTTTATTTCATTTTACTACTGCACACTGTTGTTTCATGCTTACACACAGTTGGGCACGAGCCTTTGGTGGGTGCCTACTGAGATATTTTTCTCACATCCTGTTTGGGTCACACTTTTCAGCCCTAACAAATTACGTTGCTACATGTGTAGATAGGGGCAAGAGTCCCAGTACAGGTACTTGACTATTGCTGAGGGGTAGGAGGGCATGGGACCGAGCATAGGCTCGCGATGACGCTACCAGGTTTTTTTCTTGTTTTGTTTTACTCTGTATTTAGTTGTATTGTATCGATGTATAACATGTTCTGGCTGTTTTCTTAGAACTTGTGACATGTTGAATCTTTTATATACTGTTGGTTATATCATCTGCAGTTGTTTATTTCAGTTGTGTATGGTTTACTGCTTCCTCTGTCGTTGTATGATTTATTTTAAATTCTACTACGCTAAACTTTGACAAATGAGGGAATAGTTTCCCCACTATTAGACCTGGTCCCTCGCTGCTAGTCGACAGCCTCTGGCATTTGGGGAAACGCGATTGAGGTCATGTGGCGAACCGGGTTCGGGGCACCCGTTGAGTGGCACCCGGGTCCGGGATGTTACAAAGTGGTATCATAGGAGTTCTTTTCTTTGACTTACTATTTAGAGCCGTAGTCAGGGATAGGATGAATGGTAGTTGGTAGTACGCTGTGCCTGGGCATAGCTAACCCATGTACAGGGAAAATCCAGTCTACGTCGTATTTTGCAATTCTTTTGATTTTGCAAATTTTACAGTTGATATGTTTTCACCATTGGGTGACACACTTGAAAATGTTCTAGTTATAATTTATCTATAGGTTCTATTTAGTTGCAACTCGATGAGATGAGGGTATGTCATCTCATGCATCATATAGGCAGATGATAGATATCACATTCCATGCATAGTTTTCAAGCCAGGTAGGTGCACTAGAAATTGCATGTTGTTGTGATAGTTGTTGTGCTAATAAATCGTGTTGTTATGATAGATTCTTGATAAATACCTGCTTGTGATGTGGTATTTTATTTGAGAATGTTTATAGAATGGATGCCATACTTCATTTTTTGGGGAGTATGGGCCCCCATTGACTGGAATTTGGTGGATCATTGACTGTTTATTGGTTATAACAATATAAGATGTCAAAATTTGATTCATGGGGAGTATGGGCCCCCATGGGTCGGAATTTGGCACTTAGGTGTTGGTTTCAGTATTTTCTGGGATCTAGGAAAGTTTCTGAGGCATACTGTCCAGAAACCCAGTATACACGCCGTGTAGTATTTTTATACATGCCGTGTATTATTTTTATACATGTTGTGTATGTTTTTCTATTTGGGAAGAGAAATTAACTTTTTGAGTACACGCCGTTTAGCCTCATCCTATGTCACAAACCGTGTGGGCGGCGACACGGGGGGGGGGGGTGAAGGCTTTGGTAAGACAGGCCGTGTACCTAGTGAACACGCCGTGTAGTGTGACCCAGAGTCCAGCCGTGTAACAAACAAAACGGGTCAGTGAACACCTTGACCGAACACACCGTGTGAATTGTGCACATGCCGTGTAGTGTGACATAGGGACTCGACCGTGTAACTAACAACACGGGCCGATGTCACCCCTCCTTGAACACGCCGTGTACCTTTGGGAAACACCGTCTAGTCTTGTCCAAGGATATACCGTGTGCTGTTAGCCGTGTGGCTGGGAAATGGAGTGTTGTACACGCCGTGTACGGGTGTAACACGCCATGTAGTGTCAGGTCGAGTAGTCGGCCGTGTCACAGATGACACGGGAAGTTGGAAAATTTCACCATACACACCGTGTAGAATTTATACACACCGTGTAGTTTTTGTTCAACAGGAGCCATGTGGCTTAGCCATGTTTAAGGACCCGGGCAGGGGAAGAGAAGTTAAGTACACGCCGTGTAGTCAGTGTACACGCAGTGTATTCTTATTTTGAAAATTTTGAAATGCTTTCTTCCTCTTGTGACCTTGTGGTTCCTTCGTATTAGTCTTAAAAATCTTGAAATCTGAGGAGTTCTTTTGACCTTTTAGTGTCATGCTGCCTAGACGACTGTGATTTGTTCGCTAGGAGAGCTGCGACGATTATACTCTTGAGATAGTGGCCCATGGGCTACTAGTTGATCCTCCAGCAGACCCAGATGCGGCGCCAACTATTATACCGGACATAGGTGCGGAGGCGTAGTTCCGTGAATGCATTATGCGGTTCATGCAGACCTTTCAGGGAGCACCGCAAGCTTCCACATCTATGGCTGAGCTGACACATATCATTCAAGAGAAGCATCCGACAACGTTTTCAGGGGATGGAGGACCACAGGCTGCAGAGTCTTGGCTAGGATCGATGCAGAATATTTTCGAGCATCATGAGATGCCTCCAGGGCGGAGGGTCAAGCTTGCGACTTACATGCTGCATGATTCCACCAAGAGGTGGGGGGATGTTACCACCCAGTCATAGCATCACAAAGACATGGCGTGGGAAGATTTTAAGGCAGTCTTCTATGACTTCTTCTTCTCTAAGATACTGAGGGCAGATAGAGCTCGAGAGTTCATGAATTTGCAGTAAGGTGCTATGTCGGTGATGGAATATTCTGCTCGCATCACCGAGCTTCAACGTTTTTCACCCGTGCTGGTGGGTGATGAGACACTGAGAGCTAGACGTTTTGAGGATGGTCTTCGGTATGACATCCGAGCACTGGTGAATGTTTTCAGGTTTCCTTTAGTACACGCTATTGTGAACCAGGCACTAATTACTGAGAGGAACCTATGAGAATCAAGTGGTGTGGGCCAGGGCGGTTCAGTACAAGTTACTGGTACTATTTCTGTTGGTAAGGGGAAGAGACAGATGGACTTCTGTCAGGGCGGCAGTACCAGTTAGAAGAATGCTTCAAGTGGCCAAGTCATGTGCTACTAGTGTGGTAGAGAGGGGCACAAGAGACTGAAGTGTCCACGAGACCCAGTGGAGTGCTGAGCTTGCGGTAAGATGTGTCATCTACAACACTTTTGTAGGGAGTTTCCACCAGTGGCTAGTGAGAGGGGTTCCGTGCAGACTCTGCATGCAAGAGCAGGACTAGTGGCTTCTTACCAGTCGAGGAATTGGAATACGTCAGGGCGTGTAGGCAAAGATGGTGGTCATGTCTGTGGTAGGCAGACACCACGATCTTAGAGGCAACAGGGCGGGACAGCTCAGGGTAGTCAGGCTGTGTCGTAGGGCCGCGACACTGGGCTGGCACATGCAGTGCAACAGACCCAGCAGGAGTAGGATCCCAGACCTTCTACAGTCAGAGGTACTATTCCAGTCGCTTCTGTCTAATCTTCCGTACTTTTTGATATGGGTGCTATGAATAGCTTCATATTTATGCCTGTTGTGGAGATCCTTGGGCTCTATGTTTCTTCTTCTTCCGGTATCATGACGCCAGAAACTCCGTTGGGGACTACGATGGTAGGTGTGCTTCAGAGTAGGGAGAGTCCCCTTGAGGTTGGAGGGTGTCACTTCCATTGGGACCACTATGTCTTGGAGATGAAGAAATGTGATGTCCTTCTCGGGATGGATTGTTTGGTTCCCTATCGAGCCTTTGTAGACTGTTATCACCACAGGGTGAGTTTCACGTCACCGGAGGGCGGAGAGTTACTATACAAGGGCGAGTGGGACGTTCAGGCGAGTCGAGCCGAACCAGAGCATCATGGGCGAGGTGGGGTCATGGCCCAAATTGTGAGCTTTTATATGGATGAACAGTGGAATTGTAAGATGGATTTCCCTCAAGTTGTTGATCGTTTCAGGGATGTCTTCCCGGATGACTTTTTAGGTCTACCTCCGGAGCGAGAGGTGGATTTATCTATCGAGCTTGTTCTAGGAGTACCACCAGTGTCCATTCCTCCTTATAGGGTTGCTACACCAGAGCTGCAAGAGCTCAAGAGGCAGTTAGAGGAGTTACAGTTGAAGGGTTTTATCCGATCTAGTACTTCTCAGTGGGGTTCGCCTATCCTTTTCATGAATAAGGCCGAGGGTACCGTCAGACATTGTGTGGATTATCGGAAGCTAAACCAGTTGATGGTCAAGAACCGACATCCCTTGCCGAGGATAGATGATCTGTTTGATTAGCTTCATGGAGCATGAGTGTTCTCGAAGATTTACATGAGATCCGGATATCATTATCTTTGCATGAGAGCATCGGATATACCGCTTACAACTTTTTGGAGAAGATATGGTCTATACGAGTCCTTGGTTATGCCGTTCGGACTCACGAACGCACCAGCAATTTTCATGGCTCTGATGAATAGTGTGTTCCATTCGTATCATGATTCTTTTATGGTAGTATTCATGGAAGACATCTTGGGGTACTCTCACACTCGACACGACCATGCCACCCATCTTGAGATCGTATTGAGTACACTGAGAGAGAATCAACTATATGTTAAGCTCTCGAAGTGCCACTTTTGGAAGGACCAGATTTACTTCCTGGGTCACATTATCTCAGAGGCAGGAGTTGTAGTAGACCCAGAGAAAGTGAGAGCAGTAGTTTCTTGGGAGTAGCCTAAGAATGTGTTTGTGATACATAGTTTCTTAGGGATGGATGGTTACTACAAACACTTCATGCAGGACTTCTCCCGCTTAACAGAACTGTTGATGGGACTGACTAAGAAGGGTGTGAAGTTCGTTTGGTCAGAAGCTTGTGAGAAATCTTTTTAGGACCTAAAGGGAAGGTTGACAACAACACCAATCTTGATACTCCCAGAACAGGGGAAGAGATATACAGCTTACTGTGATGCATCAGGGATTGGGCTGGGCACAATTTTGATGCAGGGCGACCGAGTTGTTGCGTACGAGTCTCGGGAGTTGAGGCCACATGAGTGGAGTTACCTGATGCATAATGTCGAGTTGGCTGCATTAGTTCATGTGTTGCGCTATTAGAGAAATTATCTGTTCGGAGAGAATTTTGTGGTTTTCACCGACCACAAAAGACTCAAGTATATCTTTACTCAGTGTGACCTGAATCTGAGGCAGAATAGATGGGTCGAGTACCTAAAATCCTTCGATTTTGAGCTTGCATATACACCTGGTAAAGGTAATGTAGTAGCTAATGCACTGAGCAGGAAGACTCAGATACAGGCAGTGCAGGAGGCCAGTGGTGAGTGGGATCTCATGGATTTGTTCTCTGAGATGCATCTAGAGGTGCACGACAGTTAGGGGAAGACTTATCTTTCCTCCTTATCTGTGACTTATATCCTCTTGGATAGAGTGAGGATGAGATATCTATCTGATTCAGAAGGCCTAGTTCTATGGAGTCGGTATCGAGTGGGGACCCTTCTCATGGTTGGACGACAGACAATGATGAGGTCCTACATGTCCATGGACGAGTATGGGTTCCAGGGGATATACGTGAGGAGCTGATGCGGGAGTTTCATGCTTTAGATTGGGCAGTTCATCCCGGGGTTACCAAGATGTACCGAGATTTAAGAGATTAGTACTGGTGGCCGGGTATAAAGAGAAATATAGTTGTTTTTGTTACGAGATGTTCCACCTATCAGCAGGTGAAGGTAGAGGATCAGAGACCAGTTGGACTGTTATAGCAGTTACCCATTCCATAGTGGAAATTGGATGATGTCGCGATGGATTTCGTGAATGGATTGCCGAGGTCACCTCATGGGAATGACGTTGTGTGGGTTATTGTGGACAGACTCACGAAGGTATCTCACTTTTTGCCGATCAAGGAGACATTCAGTGTTGACGAGATCAGACGACTGTATATCCGAGAGATCATATGTCTTCATGGGGTCCCTCGTTCTATCGTTTCAGATAGGGACGCCAGCTTTACGTCTCGTTTCTGGCAGAGTTTTCAGAGGGCACGAGGTACACAGGTTCTTCTGAACACATCATACCACCCTCAGACTGATATCCAGTTAGAGTGTACGATATAGGTATAAGAGGACATGTTGCGCGCATGTGTCCTAGACTTTGGGGGCTCTTGGGAGAAGCATATACCCTTATTCGAGTTTTCCTATAACAATAGTTTTCAGGAAACTATTGAGATGGCACCTTATGAGGCTTTATATGGTAGTCCATGACGATCACCATTGTGCTGGTTAGAGGTAGGTGAGACAGCTTTACTAGGACCACAGCTCGTGTAGGGGACATCTGAGCAGGTCCAGTTGATTCAGAAGTAGATGGATACCGCGTAGTCTCATCAGAAATCTTATGTTGATCGCCGCAGATGAACTATGGAGTTCATGGTTGGGGAGCATGTCTTTCTACGTGTTTCTCCGAGGCTGGGACAGAAGCGGATCAAGAGACAGGGTAAGCTTGCCCCGAGGTATGTGGGGCCATTCGAGATTCTGGAGAGAGTCGGGCTAGTTGCCTATCAGTTGCGGTTACCATAGCGGTACCGAGCCATACACGACGTCTTCGACGTGTCTCAGTTGTGCCACTATCATTCAGACCTGTCTCACATCTTTCAACCCGAGGAGGTTGAGCTAGAGTAAGATGTGTCCTTTGAGGAGCATCTGATTCGTATCGTTGACAAGAGCACGAAGGTTCTCCGAGGCCGGTCAGTTCCTCTCGTATGGGTGCTATGGCAGCATGGCCGAGTGCAGGATGAGATCTGGGAGTGGGAGGCCAACGTACGTGATCAGTGGAAAGAGCTATTCTGAGCTTTATCTTCGCCACCTGGGAAGGGCAATTTGGGGACGAATTACTATAAGGGGGAAGTTTGTAAGAACCCAGTTCTTATTTCTGAGGTACGAGCTTCTTCTTTTTCCTTTTCCTTATGTTTTTTTGAGAAAATATGGAAAACGGGGAAAAATCCTAATTTTTAGAACTACACGCTATGTACTTTTGGCCGTGTGGATTGGGTACAAAGTGAGTGTAGCCTTGTCAACGACGAAGGGTGTAGGAACTGACTACACACCGTGTAGTTGTACCGTACACATCATGTAGTCAGTCGGCAGGCCTAAATAGTAAGGTGATGGAGTAGCTACCAGTTGGGCGACAGTACACGCCGTGTACTTGGGAGTACATGCCGTGTACTTATGTCAACAGATGGACAGTGTGGCAGTGCCACCAGAAGAACAGTTAAATGAATGAAGTTCACACCATGTACTTAGAAGTACACGTCGAGTACTCAGAAGTATATAACTATACTTTTCAAATAGATGATCCAAAATCTTGTTAGGTTGTTCAATTTTTGAAATCCAATACCATTCATTTATTTCCTAAAAACTTGGATCAATTCAACAATCAAGAATTGATTCACATATCAAAAATAAATTTATTTATGATTGATTGTGTTTGTTAATTTATTTTATAAAAATCGTTCATCAAAAAATAATTAAAATGAATAAATTCCAAATGAAAAAATCCATTGGGTATTTCGTCACATATAGTGTAATATTTTTCTGTCCCCAAATTTCTTCACATGTTCATTGATGGAAATTTTTTGGGTCCTTGGTTCAATGTTTACTCAATATTTGATTATTGGACAACTATTATATGAGCTAACAGATCAATACCAAGGGTGAAATTCATGATCAAGGATGTGATATTTGTATGATGATGATGGAGGAGGATCATATATGGATTGGGAGAGACTGGTAATTTTGGTTCATCACGTCTACGATGGTGTGGCTACAGAAGACGTGTAGGAAAGTTTCCCGTGTGGATTAAAAGCCTAAAATCCCGATATATTGAAATTGGTGTGTTAGATCACCCAATATAGACTATATAAAACATTTATGTAAGAGTAGGATATGCATAAGATAATTCATAGATGAAGAAAATTGATTTGTGAATTTTCAGGTTACACAATGTGTAATCCGGGATCACACGGCTTGTGGATCCTCTTGGCTTCATTGCTGGGGTATTCATAGAGAGTTAAATATCACACACCATGTGATAATATTACACACTGCCTGACTGGTGATAGGGTGATATTTATGTAACTAGGTGGTTACATGGACACGGTCGTTCTAGTGTCCATGGGAACATACATATCCAGGTGTACATAGGCATGTGCAACTATACATAGTTTGGTACACATGCACAACTAGTGGTACTTGATCCTAGGTAGAAGGCATGATAATGGTTTTGAGAAGCCTCTACAAATTGTGTACTATTACTACATGCTAATTATATAGATATTTATGTTCCATTTCATGTAGCACCACATTGGTAGGCCAAGGCTTGGCTGGAAACACAGTTCACCCCCTTTGAGGGTGTTTAGAGCCCTTCGTTTCTTTAGTGTAAACCAGTATCAGTTGGGTGTTACCTTTCTCTATCCCCTCAATTTTAAAGTGAATCATTACATACACATCTATATACTGTGATCCAATTTTTAGTATGATTCTTAGATAGTGTTTTTAGTGCCTCTCCAAGATATTAGAGCATGATCCTCTATCATTTTTACCCTATGGGGGGTTTGTGGAATCAGTGTAACCCCGTTGAAAAGGGTGTTGATCCCCCAAAGGGCCTAGGTGTGATCCCTTATCTATGTATTGGGTTTCTATGATATCAGTGTTATTTCATGGGTGTGTCCCAAGGATCCTAACCTCTTGAATGAGTGTATTTTATGATAGAATGGATCATGTAGTGGCCTCTCCTAGAATTATCATTTCTTCTAGAATAATCCGATGGATTGTAGTTTAGGTTTGATAGCCATGATTTACAATGTCTATTCTGTGAATATCTAGGTTTCTTTTTTATGAATTAATTGAGATATATTTGTTATGAGAATACTATTATTTATTCTTTGTGTTTTTTGCTTTCAGGGTTTCCAACTTTTTTTTGTTATACTCAACCCTTAATGGGCCCTGCCTGCATGTATCATGTCTTCTAGAGATGATGACCCAATTGATGGTGAAAGGGGAGGATGGGGGGCTGGTGGATTACATACTGAACTTGATAGACTGATGTGTTTTTAGGTAATTCTATTTTATCATAGTCCTCACCCTTGGATAAAGGAGTGCTAACAATAGTTTTTGTTTTTCCTTTTATTCTACATCTTTATACCTTTAGTAATTTACTATCATATTTTGATTGTGGGGTTATATATGTATTCATGAACTCGTTATATTTTTTTCATTTAAGCATTGTGTGGGATTGGAAATGTGGGTGTGTGTATAGGTTGAATAGGATAATCATTCCCTAGTTTGTGATAAGCCTACTCAGTGATGGTTAAATAAACCAGGCCTATTAGAGGTGGTCTTGGGGTTGTCATTGTTCGAACCCATTTTGGTCAGGTAATGACAAAGTAGCATTAGAGGGAAATTCTACATTTGGGCCGAAGCCTGTGATATTGGATTGGGATTTATGGAAACAATGTTAACTATTTTTAATTATTATTTTTGGACCTTCACTCCAGAGTTTCTATGGTGGCTGAAAAATCAATACACCATGAATTTGATAAAATTCCTTTTGAATTAGTATATGTAATATTTGGTTGGAGGGGAAACATTGGTACAAACACCATATAAGAATGTGTTGTTTTTTCTATTTCATTTTTATGTTAACGCCTTAGATATTCTATTGGAATGTGGTATATCTTTTTTGTTTTAGGATTCTTATATGAAGAAAAACATATAGGATTCCACTATTTGATCATGAGGATGATTTTCCATGTGAAGATGCTTAAAAACATGGGCATGTAGTGGACATACCGCCTATGAGTGGTTTACCAGCTATACCAACACCCATTAAGAAATATATAGTGCTTGATGTTCTATCTGAGGATAGACATAGGATAAGTTCAATTTATGTGTTCCAAAGTCCACAACCTCGAAGGTTTCGGGGAGTTCTAGACCCATAGGTAGATAAGGACTAGCAAGAGGAAGTCACTTTATTTTTCTGCCTTTTGAGGACACCTACAGATCCGATCAAGGTTATTGCATTGACTCTTTATTAGGTATTATATGAACCATTGTGAAGTTTATTGAGTCAGTCAAATAAAGAGATAAGTCTCCCCTAGTAAAAATTTGAGTGTATCATTAGGGATAATTTTTATCCTACCATGTTGTGATTAATATTTATCCTAGAGCTTCTACACATGAAGTAGGGTTGCTTTAATATGGTGGATTACTTGATAAGGTTTAATAATCTCTCATTAAACTCCATATATATGGTGAGGGATCTATTCTTTAGAGAATGGGCCATTGTTTATGGATTGGATCAGGATATCTCGGATTTAGTGATATCTCTCTGCTTTCCTACCAATGATGTAATGAATAAGAGGGAATTGGTTGATGAGAGTTTTATAGTAGAGTAAGCGTTGATAGTGGATGCTAATAGTGTGAACCCAGTAGATGATACATAGGTAGAAGGTATCCAAAAATAATTGTAGGTATTTTTTTTGTTCCATATGATTTATGAGATTATCCCAAGATAGAGGGTTATTATTTTAGGCTCTCGTGATTGATTAATTGGGTTGAAGGAGATGCTATGTTTCTCTTACGATGTTTGGGGACATGTTTCATGCTATTTTTTGACCTGTCACATAGTTGATTGAGATATGGATTGTAGAACACTAAGGTAGATATAGAGCTAGGAGAAAGGTGGTCCATAGGGAAACATGTGTGGAATATGGTACAATAGAGTGGTTGGTGGTGTTCAGAGGGTTGACCTATTATAACCACCACCATCCTGTGGTCCATGCCAAGCATAGGGAACTAGTGGTCAAGGATGAAGCCAACTAAAAATATTTTTGGCCTATGACCCCAAGGCTACATTGGTGATATGAGGTGTTATCTATGAATTTTCTACCGTAGTTATAGTATTGATAGACATTGATGTGAGTCAATAATTTCTTCAAAATTCTCTTTTCGAGACATATAAATTCTGGTTGAGCCTTTGGCTCAACCATTCTGCTTGGAGACTCTGATATCAGGTGACATTGTGATTTCAGACAACTAAATAATGCACAATATGACACTTGGATGTGAGAGTTTTTATAAGATATATTTGTGTTAGAGATGGGGCCTTGTGAGGTCATGTTAGGTGGGGATAGTCTCTCCATAATTTATCCCCAAATTTTATATTTTTGGTTGATAATGTAGTGTGTCTGTAGTGATAGGTTGTGGTTTTACATTGTGGGCAAAAAGGAAAGCTTTATAAAGGAGTACAGACTCAGAAATATGAGAGTGTGGCTAATTACTCCCCAGATTTCTAGAATGTAACTTTGAGCAGTGGATGATATGGGAATCTTGTTTCTTTTGGTGGTGGTGGTGGAGTAAGAGGGAGTCTTTCTAGATGATGTTCTTGGTCTACCTACCCACATAGATCTATACCTATGTATTGAATTACAACCCGGGTTGTCCTCAATATCATTAAAATAATATTGGGTGTATCTTGGGGAGCATCATGAGTTGAGGGTCATGTTATAGGACATTTCAGTGAAGGCCTCTATGAGACATAGTGTTCCCCCCTGGGAAGCCCTATTGTTGTTCAACATGAATATGGGCAAGATCATGAGGTTATTTTTGGATTATAAGAACTTCAATTATCATTAAAATATTATCAACTACCAAGGATTGTTGAACTCTATGATCTTTTGGTAGGGGCCCAACGGTTCATGATGATTAACATCAGATAAGTCAATATATATCTTTTTTTACAAGAAGATAATATAAAAAGAATGCAATTAAAAGGTTTCAATAGACACTATGGGTAAATGGTGATTCTATTTAGGAATGAATAATTCCACAAAATTTTTTGTGGGACTCATGAAACATATTTTTCATCCATTCATAGACTAGTTCAAGGCATTCCACATAGATGACATACTAGTATACTTTACCTCCAAGGAGGAGAGCCTAAAACATTTGGGGACGGTCAAAGACACACTCTAAGAGAACTAACATTATAGGATGATCTCAATGTGTATGTTTTTTATTAATATGTCCATATGATCGGACACATCATCTTTGAGACAAGAGTATCAGTGGACCCAAAAAATGAAGAGGTAATGATTTATTGGGGACCACCCAAGAGTTTTAAAGGGATTAAGTGTTTCATTTGGTTGGAAGTGTACTATAATAAGTTTGTACCTAATTTCTACATTGTGGAAGAACCCTTTATTTCTTTAACTTGGAGAGGGATGGTCTCTTGTCTGGATAGAAATGTTTCAGCTGTGTCTTTAAGAGTTATGGAAGATGTTGAAAAGTTCTCCCACCATGAGATTTATAAAAGAAGTTGTCCAGTACATATTGTTATAAGACACAATAGGGAAAATTCTTGGTTGTGATATAATTTTGTGGTAGTATTTGATTTCATATAGTTAACATCTGTTCAGAATAAATAATAAAAAATTTATCATCCACGGTCTTGAGTGGGTAGCAGTAGTCTTCACACTAAAGATGTAAAGACACTACTTGATGGGAGAGTAGTTTATTATCTAATCTAACCACGAGAGTATCAAGTAAATATTCTACTAGAAGGATCCTAACGCGAGAAAGAGGTGATGGATAGAGTTCCTATTTGACTATGACGTCAAAATTTCCTACACTCTAGGAATGTTAAATGTAATGAAAAAATTTCTCATCAAGATATAGCGTTCTTAATTGTTTCCCAATGAATAAATTTTATTCCTTATTGCAGGATTCCTTACTAGAAATGGATGATGATTTATATATATATTAAATGATTTTTAACCCATCCCTTTAACAATGTTATAAGGATTATCAGAATAGAGATTCTTACTATGTGAACTTATGTACTCAGATATCTGATGGATGTGTTCCAGATGGATATTCTAAAGGTGGGTAGCTTACTAACCCTATCAAATGATAGATGATATTTCCATTATTGTTTCTAGAGTAGGTCATGTAAGAGATTAATACATCACCTTTGGAAGTAAATCTATGTGTGGAAAATATTCACAATGACCTCCCTTGATAAATTTGGTTGGTCTACATGACGTGTTCGGTTGTAGTGTTTTTCTTTTAATGCCTCACTCGTAAGCAAGTGAATTCTGAAAACTAGGTTCCAATGTGTTTAGATCAAAACCTTGAGGTACTATACTTGATGTGGGATTTGAAATCCAAGGAAATAGTGAGGGGGTTACCACATATGTCTTGGGAAAATGATTCTATCATGGTGATTGTGGACTGACTCACCATGTCAGTCCACTTTCTAGCCATTCAAGAACAAGGATTTTTTGAGATATTTGGATGAATGTATGTGTAGAAGATGGTGCCAATCCTTGGAGTTCCCCCAATGTTCATTTTGTAACATGATTCTCAGTTCATGTCAAGACAATTAAGAGGATTCTTTGAGGAATTTGGGACTCCGTTGTGTTTAAGAATGGGGTTTCGCACCCAGACTCATTGTCATACATGGCGCACTATTCCAGTATTAGAGGATATGCTACATGATAGAATGTTATATTTTTATCATATTAAGGAGGATAACCTACACTTGGTTGAGTTTTCATAAAACAATAGATATCATTCCACCCTTGGTATTGAGAAATTGAAGGCCTTGTACGATTGATCCTGAAGGTCACTATAGTGGTGAAGAGTTCTATGTGAGTTAGCTGTTGTGGGAGCATTGTTGTTTTGTGCTATGACAATGAAGGTGCATATCATTCAGGAAAGGATAAGAATTACAAAGATACCAAAAAGATCTTATGAAGACAAATAATGGAGACCAATAGGGTTCATGGTGGGAGACATTATTTTCATAATGGCCTCATCTCAACGTGGATTATAGAGATTTGGATGAGGTGGAATGAAATATGTAAGATTCACATGCACTTTCTAGATACCACATAGAGTTGGTGAGGTGGTGTACCACTTAGATATACCTCCACAACTGGACTGGGTACACAACTTCTTACACATGTTAATGTTGAGGAGATATGTTCATGACATGTCACATATTACTAACATGGGTGAGCACCACATCAACGATAGAGCTACCATTGCAGTGTACCTGGATGAGATTGAGGATTGACATGAGATGATCCTTCATGACTGATCGATTCCTCTAGTTCAAGTCTAGTGGAATTACAAGAATATTTATTAGAGTACCTAAGAGAGGGGGACCCAGATGTGATGAAAATACCCTCATATTCTTGTATAGGATTTTCACTTTTTAGAATGAAAAACCCAATATAATGAGAATGTAATGAATCTTTTTCCGTGTATTAATTTTTTATATTATATAGATTATTTTCAGAGCTAGGTACTAATATAAAATTAGATTCTTAGGCTCGGTGTGCCTGAAAATAATTATTGAAATATATTGAATATAATAATATTATATAGATTTAGTTTTCCTAAAATAATGGAATAAATCCATAGTGGGGGCCTGGATCCGAAACCCTAGGGAACTATTGAGTCTAGAACATGAGTTTTACTCTTGGAGTGACATAAACGTTGTAAACGTTGAATGTTTGTGAATGATTTTGTTACATTAACGTCATTAACCAAATAAATAAATAAATTGAATTATTTTAATTTATTTGATGCAACTACCCACTACTCTATTTAAACATGTTTATGTTGCAACCCCTAGGGATCGCTACATAACCTAGGATTGAGAGGTACCATTAGAGAGTATCCTATGAAGGATCGTTGGAAGGCCTTTAAAATGAGTCAGATCATTGATCAAGTGTCAAAAAAAATCATGTTTCTTTCCAGAAACAATAATATTGAACCATTCTTCATTAATGATCAACTAAAAATGAAGGAAGGATGTTAAATTTATGAAATTCCATCCCATTTATTATCCTAGATGATGTATGATCAATTCAAATAAGATAATTTATTCGTTGATTTAGTGTAGATTGATTTGTGATGGATTTATGTTTTTATTGATTATTTCCTATTAATTCATCTAAATCTATTTAAATTCATAAAGAAAGAAAGAAAATTGGAGGGGTTTTTTCATCACATCCAATGGATTTTGTTTCTCCCGCCGTTTCTTCTAATGTCCATCTCAGATATTTTCTTTGCCCTATCATTCAAAATTTACTTGGTATTTTATTGTTTTACAACTATTCAATGAAATAATTGATCAATAACATGGGTGAAGATCATGATTGAGGGGAAAAAACGAGGTGTTATAATGATAGAGGATGATTGGGTGTAAATCAGAGTTGATTGGCGATTATCATTCATCCTCTTTTCAATGGTGTGGATACAAGCATCCCCTGGGGCACTTCTTGAGTGGATTGGAAACCCCAAATCCTAATCTACAGAATTATGAGTGTTGTATGGACTAAAATATACCATTTATGGTGAAGATTGTGGGGGAGAAAACAGAAAGTATAGTGTATAAAAGATCCCAATGGATTCAGAAATCTCCATTTTACATAGTGTGTAATCCAAGATCACACGTGTTGTGGGAACCACCATATGTGACAAAAGGG
The DNA here is from genome assembly GCA_963277665.1 of Viscum album. Classification (NCBI taxonomy): domain Eukaryota; kingdom Viridiplantae; phylum Streptophyta; class Magnoliopsida; order Santalales; family Viscaceae; genus Viscum; species Viscum album. Next base: position 1,241,867,064 of record OY728161.1, on the reverse strand, counting down.
TTTTTGAGGAGAGTTAAATACAACATGTTATGTGAAAATATCACACATGATTTTACTCTTTATAGGTGGATCTTCATGTTACACAGAGGTTACACGAACACAGTCATGCCATAGAACACCTGCACAGAAAAAAATAGGTTTACATAGGAATGTCCAGGTGTACAAGGGTTGGTACACGAATATGGAAGTTGGAAAAAGGGCATAATAAAATGATACTTGATTGGTTCTGGGTGATATCTACATAGATTGTACTATTCTTACATTTCATGTATATAGAGATTTACATACCATGAGTGGCATCCCCACACGAGTAGACTAGGGGTTGGTCAGGCACACCATATACCCCCAATATACATTTTTACCCCCATTGAGGGTTTTTTGGATCCCTTAGCTTCTTAATTTTAGTCCAATATCAGTCGAGTGTATTTCCTTGGTCAATACACTAAAGGGAAAATTGAAAAATTGCATCCAAATATCTATAGTATGGGTCTGATATAGTGTTTGTTGTGTACCTCCATGATACTAGAGTGTGGTCCTCTATAATTTTGTACCCTATGTGGGGTTTGTGGAGTCAACATGACCTCCTTAATTGCTAAATCAATCCTCTGTCTAGTAATAAATTTTAGTAGGTTTCATGATATCATTTGAGCATGACCCCCTAAATATCATGTAGATCATGAATGGTTTTATGGTGTATCTCAAAGACCCTAGGTGTTATACCCTATCATGAGTATTAGGGTCTTCTGAGATTGGTGAAATTTATTGGTTGGGTCCCAATGATCATGACCTCTTGAATGTGTGTCTCCTATGATAGCATGTATTGTAGAGTGGACTCTCCTGAAATGAGTATTTCTTCAAGAAGCATCTTGTGGATAAAAGTATGGTTCTGACTGATGGGAGGCACGATCTTATTTATGAGTATATCAGGGTTTCTTGTTTATAAATTTACTATGAGAGATTTGTTATGAGATGATTATTTTTGAGGATTCATGTTTAGTGATTTGGAGGTGTCTTATGGTTATTGTTATACTCACACCTATAAGTTCTCTTCATGCATGTGTCATTTATTATATATATGGTAAACCACTTGATTGTGTCCTAGGAGGATAGGTAGTGGGTGGAGAATAACTTGAGATTGATAGGCTGAAGTGTTTTTCCAGGTGGTTTCATTTGATAGTAGTCTTTTCCCTTAGAGAAGGTTAGACTCAATAGATTTTTTGGTTGGGATTATATTTGAACATATTTCTCCATTAAATACTATATTTTCATAGTCTCACTATGGGATCATACATGTATGCACGAATTGGTTCCAGTTGTTTTATATTTCAGATTTTTTTATTAGAGATGTTTTCATGTGTTCAAGTAAATTCGACTAATTACTCTCATGTTTGTGAAATGCCTACTTGGAAATGGTTGCAAGCCCCTGTCCTATTGGTGATGGGCTTAGGGTAGTCCTGGGTCGAGCCTTGTTGGTCCATGTCATGATATTTTGTTCTAAGAAAATGACTAAAAAATGTTAACTAAAATTCAATATAAATGTTTTTTTGAAAATCATCAAAAAATCTGGTTTTAAAATTTAGTGATACAATATTTCTATGAAATTTATCTGGGAATAAGTATAGGTAATTTGTAATTAAGGATAAACTAATCAATATATATAATAATGAATTATAAAATCATGATCATATATAGTATGTTATATATTTATTGTAATTTCCACCAAATCCCTCCCACAATCATGATGTGTTCCCACTATCACTCCATAAAAAGTGAATTCATGATCCTCCACATAAAATTAATAAATATTTAATACAACCGGATAGTGATATCTATTATTTGGATTATCCATTTGATAGTATAATAATAAGAGAGAATGTTTTAAAGACTAATATGACCCACCTCATAATTGTTAGGATGCGTGACCATATATTTTTAGAAGATATGTGGGAATGTGAATAATTGATGAGTTAAAAATATTTGTAGTTATATATTTGAGTAAATGTATTTTGATGGTGTAATTTTTTTTGGTTGGAATAATTTAAAAAAGGGATCATCTGTTTTATTTTTCTTTAATAAATTTTATTTCTAAGATTGCATTCATTGCACGCAATACTGATTTTAAAAGAACTGTGATATACTGTGAAAATATTATTATTTAATATGATAATAATTTTATAGATGATGGGTTGGATGGTGTGAATAGTTATAACTAAATTTTAAAATATTATATATATATATATATATTACTTTTTGGTTAGCAATTGGTAATAAATAGAAATAAATTATTCTGATAGAAAAAAAGTGATATTTTTCTAAAGAATAATTTTTTATGTACTATATTATTTTATAATTGTAAAATAAATTAATCACTATTTATGAAGGGTTTTAATTAAATTTTTATATAATATAGTAATTAGTGAATAATAAAATCAATCTAATAATTGTTAGATCTCATTGAATGATAGTAGAATAAATTTTTGGCATAACAATGTGTTGTGATAAAAACTATTTTGGTTTAATTTGAGAACTTATATGAAAATGAATATATGACTATTATAGAAATGTAATTTTACAAAATTTATTCCGTTTTTGGAATCTAAATAATTAAAAATATTAATAATCGTTACATAGTTTTTTATAAATAAGTTTAAAGATAATTAGATTTTGGTCTTATTGTTAGTGTCAAAATTTGGTTACCAGTTGTTAACACAAGTGATAGGGATTAATATATCAAAATTTTGTTTAATTATATATGTGGAAGTAATTTCAGACTTATTCTTAATATAATAATTATTTTGAAATATAGGATCCAATTGACCTAAGTAAGATATAAATATATTTTATTGTTTTGAAAAATTAAAAGTTTGTCTTGTACCTCCCTCGTAAAAGGATACTACTTATCTTAGTAGTCATGGTTCAATCCCATGAAAATCATAATTTAAATACTCCCTTAGTAAACAAGGTCCACTACCCATTCCAATTTGGTTTATCTCATGAGATATCAATATTTACCCAAAGGGTTAGAGTGAGACATTGGTTTAACCCATCACATAATTAAAACCAAAAATATGTATTCCACCTAATCATAAAAAATTAGTGAGATTAGAACCCAATAAATGAAATTTGTTTCATGAAAATTTCATTATTTCATGATAGCATAGTAGATGAAAAATGAATGCATTTCATTAATATTTGATCATATAATAACCCATGAAAAGGAATATGTTCAAAAAATACTTTTCATCGTAAATATAAACAACCAATATATTGAAAAATGAGGTATCACCAAATCATATGACCCATATATCATAATTAACATTGAAGGATTCCATATTGGATGAAAAATTATTTTAAATGATTATATAGAACATTTCTTGAAGATAATATCATTTCCACTTTGAAATCCATCATTAAAATATAAAATCATAATAAAATTTGATGAAAAAAATGTTTTATCCAAATAACTCTTGAAACATATAATGGATGATATAAATAATTTAGTAGACATGGTAGTGGGAAATATAATTCATGTTATATATGTTAAAATTAAATATTCTTCCACAATTTTGATAAAACCCAAAAGGTTCTTATTTAGAAAATGAAAAAAAGATTCCTTTTAAACTGTGTAAAAAATGAATTATAGTTTAATGTGACTTTAATAAGTAATTGTATGTTTTTATAAACAATGTTTAAAACATTTTTAGAAATCTTGGACATGGAAGAAAAAGAATTTTTGACTAAAGAGAGAAACAATGCTATTTTTTATTATAAAGTTATTTTTGAATATTGAGTATATAAAAGGGAGAAAATGAAATGAAAATAAAATATTTTCATTAATTTTATATAGGAAAAGAATATAAATTATCTTCTTGAGAGTTATATAATATTATACCATCATTGGAATGATAATCATAAAAAATACCGATAAATTGTGATATTGTAACCGAAAACATATACCAATAAGATATCATTATAATCTTAATCCATATGAAAGAATAACATTATATAAAACGTTTAATATCTTTAGAATAATTAAATTCACAATATAAATTGTAATAGTGGCATTATATACACCTCATTAAATAGACATGTGCATAACATAACACATGTACCAAAGAAGAAAATTTAAGATGAAATTCCCACACCTTAAGTATCAACTGTCCATATTTATATTAAATCCTACTATAAAATAAATATAGGTTTATTATAAATATATTATATAACCACACTAACCTGTATCATAAAATATATTATTTTCTTAGATCCTTTTATTTCCTGTTTATTTACAATTCCATGTTAAAATTACACTTCGAATAATAACTGATTCATTTTCATCTGTGTTTCAGTTTATAATTTTATGTCATTTCCTTTTGATCATGTTTACATCATCACAAAAAATTTAAAAATTATATAAATTTATTATATATTAATTATACAGGTATTTATAGTAATCCATAAATGTTATAGATATAAAATGAATTACACCGTTCATGGAGATGGTAGGTCATATGTATGCATTAATGTAGTTTACATTATCACATTGGATAAAAATAAATGAAGTAAAATAATATATAACCATTATTGATATATTAATATATCATATATACCACATATAATCATCATATTTTTTTATTACGTTCAATGTAATGTGTAAGTGAAAAACAAACCATATTGTTTCAGGAGGGTGTAGTCTTCCGTACACACAAGTGATATCATCATATTATAATCGAATGGAATATAAGACAGTATATGTGAAATATTAATTCCATAAGTATAATAATGTTATTAATATGATATATATAATTTAAATCCTTCATTATATACACCCATAAAAGGTGGTGATGGATAATAAAGTACATCGGTTTGCAAGGCGATTTCCCATCAAACACATGATCGATTATTTCATTTCCCATTTGATGAAAGAGGAGATAGATGTAGGTTATAACATAAACACTATAAATTATATGTATAATTTATATAATGGAATAATTAAGACATTAATTGTGGTGGTAATAGAAGAAGTGAAAAAAAGAGCTCTGTGAAGACAATTACCTTCACTAGGAAAAACCTCCTTAAGATCTCATACTGAAAACCAAAAGGATGATAATTTTTAATGAGAATAATCTCTAGAAAATATATTATGATGTTTCAGAAGAATATTTTGTGGCTATTTTTATGGAATTTACTTATGATGTTTGAAGAAGCGATGCGATAAAATTCCCATTTATAATTGAGGAGTAGTATTTTCATAGATACCCAAAACTACTGAATTATAGGAAGTTACTCTCACCCAAAGTGCTATAATTTTTATAAATAATGTATTATATTGATTATATGGTCTATAAAAATCTTCATCATTATGAAATTAACATTTTTGAACATTTTATTCCGTTATCCTCTATATTTTCACTTTTTTACCATTAAAATCTTCACAGTGGTAGCTTGTCTCATTTTATTTATTTTAGTAATATATGAATATTGTTTAAAATTAAAATTATCCTTATTATATAATTTATATGAAATTATTCTAATATAAAATCCAATTTTTTATTAATGAACCTATATGTATTGCAATTTTATTTTAACACGTGTGTATATAATTCTCAAAATCCCATTTTGAACATTAAACATATCAACAATATTTTATTTATTATAATAATTTTTATAAAAAAAGTATATTTCATGTTATTATATAATATATATTATGATTATTAAAAATTTAGAATCCATTAAATAAAGTTAAATTAACTTAAGAGGAACTATTTAATATAAAACAATACCTGTAGACAGGATGAAAAATTAGTGTTTGAGTGAAAAAGATTTCATAAGTATATAATCATTTAAAAACATAACTACTTATGCAATTAATTTAAATAACCATAATTGTATTAATAAATATACAATTGATCGAATTAAAATTTTAAACCCATCTTAAAATAAAATTGATCTTATAATTTCTTTAAATGAAATGATAGTTTTTCTAAAATATTGGTATTTTATACTATTAAATGAAAAATACCCTCTTTAGAAAATTAAAAATACATTAAAGGATTAAATTGATATGTAGATTTTAAAAATAAATTTTATTTTTTAAAATATTTTTTCTAAATTTCTATAAAATTATTTTTTTTTGTTTTTTTACCAAAAGTAGTATGTTTTTTGTGAGAAATTATTTTTTCAAATAGATAACCACATTACTAAAATAGAAATTATCACCACCAACATTAGTTATTTATATAAAATAATAATTTGTAATTTTTAGAAATCTATTGTTCTAATTCATTATGTAATTTTTTTTCTATGTTTTAAAAGGCTTGTTTAAATAATATTATTAATGATACATTATAGTTTGTTAAAACACGACGTTGCATGTAACACAAGTTATCAAAAAATTAAATTTATTCTGAAAAAAAATATTTCATGACATCTTAGGGTTTTACTTTCTAGACCATTAAAATAGATTCCTCCCTAAAAAATAACCACTCATATACAATAAAATGAAGATACTTCTGGCTCACAATTTCTCTAGGTTCCCATATATCTTTTCTAAATTGATGGTTTCACCATAAATGTTTGACTAGGAGAGTGGTGTTGTTTAATAGAAAATTATCTAAATGATGCAAAATCTATAAAAATTGTTCCTCATACGAAATTTATTTCTCAAACAGTATGACCTATGAGTTCAGGACATGTGTAGGATCAGCTATATACTTCTTTGGGTGAGATACATGGAACAAATCATGGACTTGAGGAATGTTTGATGGAAGTGACAATTGATAAGAAAACTACACTACTCGATAATGGATCTTAAAGGGGAAAATGTATCTAGGGATTATATTTCCATTATTTAAAAATCTCATAACCTTATTTAATGGAAAAATTCAGTGAAACACATTATCACTCACATATAATTTTATCTCACACAAGCGATTATCAGCGTAAATTTTATACTCAAATGGATTCCTAAGGAGCCATTTGAATTCTCAAGTGATAACTATTATTGTATGAAAACTCAACCATTGGAAGGTGTTGATCCCAAAAAAAATTAAAATACATTGGTAATGATCTCATCATATCCTCTTGGATTTTAATAATTATCTTAAATATATCATTTTTTATGAGGGTGATACACGGTGTGGAAACTCAACTCTATACCAAGAGATTACTGAGAAATTTTCCAGACCATCAAAGTAAAACTCAGATCCTGACCAAGTATAATTGAATGTGGTAATCCATTAAATCTTAACCCTTCATAAGTTTATATCCAAGTAAGATATTTCTGAGATAAATATTATATAATATAAATTAACTTTGATGACTTTAAAAGGTCATCAACCATAACATATATAGAATAATTACATTTATATGTATTGAGGAATATAATAAAAAAATTCAAGGAGATGTATTTACATTACCATCATGGTATGGGTAATGGTTGGAACATACACATATATTTTTGTTTCTCATTCCTAACATAATGACATATAAATAACTAAGATACAAACACTATAAAATATCTCTTCATGCCACTCCGACAGAAATAATCTTTCAAATATGTATACATATTTTTTACTTATATGATTAATAGAGAATGAATAAAAATGATCTTCCAATAAAAGATCCATCTTAAAATATATTATAGATTAGTAAGATACATGGTTCATAAACCTTATCATTCCATTATAATCTAGTTAAAATCAGGAATATTTCTTTCATTCTTCTGTAGATCTACATCTTCTTTCCACACAACTTTAATGTTCACATGGAATGTTGGTTGAAACCAAAATTTAGGAAGATATTATTTACCATTAATTCATGATTTATAGATCCATACATTTAAAATCCATCGTTATTTTATATTTTTTATCCTAATTATAGATAATATATTATGACAATTTTCACTCGAAGTATCTACCACCTTATTACTCCCATGGTGGTGATGAATTTTCCAATCATAAGAATTAATCATATCCGACCATCTTCACTGGTTAATATTAAACTATTTTTTCATGAATATATTTTTAAAAACTTATGGTATGTATATATTTAACACCTTTATCAATAAATATAATTCCTATCTATCTTTATGGAAAAAACTAATTGATGATAACACCAATTCATGAGTTAGGTGATTTTGTTTACGAGCCTTAAATTTTCCTAAAGATTAATCTATAACCATGTCATTTTGAACGATAATTCATGTCAATACATTCATGTACTTTTCAGTATTTATTATGAACCCTCCTCCATTACAGGTTAATGTATGAACAAGTGTGCTGAATAATCTTCTAATCAATTCTATAATATTTTATTTAAATTCATTCATCCTAAGGAGCATAAATCCATTATAAATTAACATGTTGAGGATTATATAATCATGAGTTATTATCCAAAAAACATTTATAATAGAAAAAAACCAAGAAACAATTAGATCTCTGTCAAATTCGTTGTTATGGGCAAATGTTCAATAACTTCAGCCTATGATAGTTCCTCTGATATAATATCTCTTAAGTTGATACGGCTCAAAAATGAGAAATTTTGTATCCAAAATTCAAAAATTATAAATTTTTCATATAGTTTCACTTTCCTTAGGGTCTTCAATAAAATTCTAATATGATATGCATTCTCTTCTCTACATATAAAATTTTATATATAATGAAAACCGAAAATATATCATAGTAATATCTAATGACTCTATTAATTAAAACAATAAATATAGTATGAGAATTAGTATGACCAAATTGAATCAATATATATTACTAATTTCGATAAAATCTCTGGATTTTTATCTTGGGTAAATTCTTCATTTTAACCATAATTTTTTGGTATCAACGTATTGAGCTCTACATAGTTCATAAAAATATTAATCAATGTGTTTTTTATGAAACATTATCTTGATTATGACCTTTTTAAAGCCCTGATAATCAATTCAGAGGTATATCAACAAATCATTAATTTTATAAAATTAAATAGGTGAACACTTAGGTTACACGGATGGATGATTGAATCAATTATCAAGACTCTCTTGGTTTTTATTCTTCAATTTCAACCATTAAATTAGAACCATTCTATTGGGAGTCTATGAAACATGTGTAACACCAAGTATGAGTTCTATTAATACCTTAACTTAATTTTCAGTGGAAGACTAGGAAAATATTCTAAAAAGACATTAAAAAACTAAAAAATAGGCATCTAACTGATTTTGAGTTTCTATACATAAATATAGGACAAATAAACATTTTTTAATGGGAATCAGGAATCATACAATGGGTGTAATTCCCATTATAATGTTATATTTATCATTTCAATGGAAGACCATCATAGGCTGAATTATAATATCAAATGTGACTTCCCTTACCATAAAATTGATGTTGTATTTATTTAAATATATCCAATCCAACATAATATTCAACTAGAGGTTAAATAATGAGATTTCCATGAAGAAAAATTCCACAAACATAAAATACAGAATAATCACAAGTGTGAGATGAGATCATCATTAGCTAAGAGGTTTTCAATATGAATTCAACACCAAATGGATGGGGATAATAATTATCATTCCTGATGTCTTTTCATGATATAAGGGAATTTATATAACCATTATCACGAAATATACTTCAATATTTTAGCATACTTTTCACAATTCCTTATTTGTTGCTCTATATTCAATCCATTTATATACTAAAAATGGTTATTATAACCCTCATAAACTATTAATCATGGTTATTAATCCTAAAAAAAATACTTTATTGGATTTCTAAATCATTTTAACATCATTTCAATATACAAAACCTTATTTTTAACCAAGGGTATTCATAATTATTATTTAAATCCTTCATTATGGTTCATAAAGTGTTTGTAAATTTAGAAACTATATTCATAGGGAGTCCCAAACAAGTTTTGAATCTTGTATCATTATCATTCACTAGGTAATGATCATGTCTAACATAATCCAGCCTTTTTAGAGTTAATACACCTATGTAAAATTATACAAGAACCACGTCCACTTGCTGTATCCTAATAGGGATATAATGGCATGAGAAAAAATTCCTATATCATTTACAAAAATTCAAGGATATTTTCCTATACATAGACATTCAAATGATATATCATTTGAAATATTCATAAAGAACTCACTAATGTTTTATAATCTCAGTTTCCAATGGTTAACTAAATCATTATCTGATACCAATTATAGAGTCCCAAACTTCTCATACACAGATACTACATCCTTTCAGATGAACACTCATAAAATAAAATAAAAAACACTACTATAATATTTTAGGTATAATTCTTTTAGATACATTGGTATATAAACAAATAAATCATAAGTGAACTACATCATCTCCCAATAAGGGATTTATAAGTAGAACACTTCATAGAAATATCATACACAATACCATTGTTTATAAAATAGGGAAAATAAGCATTAGAAATGGTGAGATAAAAATCCCATTAGGGGTAAACAAAAGACATATCAATATAACTTGATCGTAAGGGTATGAGAACATGGGAATAAAATTTGGAAACCATACTCCACAAATCAAAGATCTTAAACATGATTTAGGTAATACATATTCTTTGTTCATAAGATATTAATAATAAATTAATCAATGAATGAAATACATAGAAACATTACATTTTCATAATATATGGAATTATGGAATATACATAAGAAAAAAAATCATTTCCTTTGTAATAAAGGATTCACTTCCAAGACAATAATTATGGATTAAATTCACTCTCCAAACCATCTTAGTATATATTTTTCACTCCTAAGAATATCATATCAGTTATGATTCAATCCCCAAAAAATATTTATTGCAATAGCTCCCACCCATGAATATTATATTTGATAGATTCACTTACTGATATGGGATCACCCCTAATTCAAGTCCAGTTTATCTCATGAGATATCAATATTTACCGAATGAAAGGGAGGGATATATATGTACCACCTATCACATAAGGAAATTCATAAATATGGGATCCACAAGATCATAATAGTTTTAGAATATTATATCTCTTGAAAAGTAACTACCTTTATAAAACAACCATCATTTCACATAGAATAATGCATGGAAAAGTAATGGGATTCAAAAATATTTCATCATAGAATAACCCATGAAAACGGAATGGGTTTCATAAAAAAATTTAATATTAATCATAATCCATCAATGGAATGAATAAGTATTGTATAATTTGATAATATACCTAGAAAATTATACATAACATTGATGGATATCATGATTGAGGCAATGATATTTAGTGATCACTTGGAATATTTCATGATGAGAATATCCATTTCAATTTTAAATCCATTCTTTAAATAATAAGAAAATTGTTAATTATTGAGAAATAATTTCCATTTTAAATAACCACGTAATATTTTTTTGTAGTAATTATATAATTTATACTTATTGATGGCATGAAATACCATTCATTTTGTTTACATTAAAATGATGATGATTATTTATTTCTTTGGTAAAATAAAAAAGGACTGTACTTGAAAAATGATAAAATGATTCAATTTAAATTATTGTTAAAAATTTTAAAAGGGGGAAAAATTATTTAACCAATAATTAGATATTATTGATAACATTATTCAAAAACTATTAGGAATCAGATACATGGAAGAAAATAGAGTTTCAAGGAATGGAAAAATGAGGGTCAATTGTATTTAAAAATATAATTTGGAATATTAATTACATAGACGTTGTAGAATGACTACAAAATATATATTTTATTGAAATATTAAAAATAGAATAAAATAAAATTGTTTCATGTGAGTTATATAATAACATTTCATCATAAAAAACAAAATCATAATCAATCTCGATAAGCAATGATATCATAAAAGAAAACTTTTACCACATGGATATCTTGTGAATTGTAATCCTAATGAATGAATGTCATTAAATGAGACATTAAATATCATGAGAATAATTTAATTCATGATATAAAATATAAAATTAGTTTTATATACCCAAAATAAATTAATATAGGTACATAACATAACATATGTTCCAATGAAGATAATTAAAGATGAAATTTACTTTACTTAAATTTTGATATCCTCATTATACCAGAAAAAATCTAGCATAAAAATTAGGTTTATTATAAATATATTCTAAAAACAAACACATTTTTATCATACCTTGTATGATTTACCTATAACCTTTTAATACCCATTTATAAACAATTCCATATTAAAATTACACTTTGAGTATTAACTGCCTCATTTATCATGTTTGTTTCAATTCAAAATTTCAGTTATTTTACCATGATCATGGTCCCATCCAATCCATGATTTTATTTGTCACGACCCGCCTTCACCAAAAGGAGGGAAGGGTCGGCAGATTGCCAAGCCCTTCCTTTTTATGTTGATGGAGAGATAATGACCCCCAAGACCCGCCTTCAATAGGTCCCGGAGTGGCGACTAGCACCAAGGGTATAGAATTTCACGCAAATGGAAGGCATTACCCCTTTACGTTTATAGGATATGGAGATAGGAAGATGAAAACCAACAACATGAAGGTAAAAGAAGAGTAAATCCAAAAGTAAACCATTCCCACACGCATGTTCCAAAAGTAAAAGCCACAAGGTACAAAAGATGACCACAAAGGTAAGTACCAAAATAAGGAAAACAACAACTGAAACTACCCCAAGGTCTGAGCTAGTATGTACTCGTGCGATCCCCGAAGTCCTCCTCTAAACTTGAAAGCAGTTTTATATACGTAGGGTGGTCATACAAGTACACTCAGTAGGGAAAACCAAAGACTCTCGTGCACAAGTGGGGGAACGTACTAAAGTCCTGTGAAAAAAAAAGAGTAAACCAATCACCTATCAAGGTAAACTATCCACCCAAGCCTCACCAAGGCACACTCCCCAAATAACGCAAGTCAAGTAATCTATATAATAAGAGCACATCGATGTTTCGGTACCCAGCGCCACATTCCCACTGGTTATTGAGACATCCTACGCATCGAACCAATCCCACCATTCTGTCACCGTAGTACCACTGCCTCACCCACCCACACACAACTGGGCCACAACCACATGCAATCCCACTGTCGAATTCCACCCTCAAACACTTGGTCCCCAACTGTCACACGTAACCATGCCTGCAAACACCTATGCTAGAATGACTACCACCACGCCTGAAGACACCTAGGATAGATGATCCACTGCCACGCCCGAAGACACATGGGCCTCATCCCGAAGACAATTGGGAAACCACCGGCCGCACACACCTGGCCAACCATAACACACCCCCGCCCGATGGTTCTTGGGTTAATAATGAACCTTAAGCCATCACAGAATGCCCGAAGATACTTGGGCTATCCGAGAAAGGGAGCAGAAAAGGAGCTAATAACCAGCCACTAAGAATAGTGTTGGGAATAACAACCTCCCCCATGAAATGGGGGTGTTCGACACTAAGTGCTCAACTTGGGTGGGGCGCGAATAAGAAACACAAAGCTACAAGTATATATAGGTAACAAGCGCTCACCCAAGCTAGGTTTTTCTTCAGACACCCTACAGATCACAACAACACTTAGGTCCGAGTCACGACTCTCTCCAACAAAACCCATTTTTCCCATTCTTGTTTCATGTTCAGTGATAACGTTCAAATAAGTTCATGCACTACTGGGCAACTAACACCATAATCATAACCAGGAAAAAGGATACAGTCAATCGTCAATTTAAACATTCACACTTGGTTCTCTTGTAATGTTACAACAACAAGGAATAAGTGAGATCCCCCGAATTACTAGAACCAAGGACAACCCTGGGACACTGCCCCGTGTCCCCTCCCCAAAAAGGTTTTTCAGCAAAAGAGGATCCCACCCCAATTCATGATATAAACAAGTAACCACCGGGTCTTAAAACTCACAACCACTAAATCCATATCAACAGGGGATCCCATCCCCAATTTCATAACCACTAAGAGCATAAAAAGAATAGGGGATCCCATCCACTCCCACATCTTCAGCAACCGGCCCATTGAAGAAGAAAAAACAAACCACCACCATCAATCAAAATAGGCCCATGCGGTATTTCCAGATTTAAAGATTTTACACACTCCATGATTTCAATTTCCGTGTGTTTTAACCGGGGGTTATCACAGAAGAGTTAATCCTGGTGCGTTCAATTTATTTAGCCATGTATACGTGATTAACTAATATACTTTACACAGAAAGAGTTTAAAATTACAAAATAATCCATTTAAAGAACTACGAGGGGTTCATTAGTGCACAGACAACGACCACCGACGACCTCGATTTTCAGAAGGCGTAAGCCAACATAACTTATGACGATAATCAAAATATAAAAAACATCAACTATCACAACCCCCCTTCTTTCCTTATAGAATCTGTTCATTATCTTTATTAAGGTCTGGTTTATCCAATTCTAAAGAAACAAAAGCACGCCCACCCCGCATGATACACCAAAGGGAGAGGCGATGAATAAATTTCCTACTTGCTGATCAACGATCGATGCTTAGGCCGGGGGTGGAACTTCAAGGATAATGATGTGGCTCGCCCGATGCACCATAAGCTATTCGTGAAAATCCGCGATCTAGGAAAAAAGAAACACCACATCTAACCCTTAGTTTATAAGAGCCGCAGACGGTTGAGATGAGAATGCCAAACCGTGTAAGGCGCGGGGTCGTGGGTTGGCCACGCAGCTCCACTCATCATTAAAGGGGGTCGGGTGGTTTAAAACGACTCATCAATTCATTAAGTATTTAATTACGACTCTTATGGCATTACGGGTCTTTAAAATACGCTCAAACAGGTCAAAATAGTGTTTAAAACCCTAATTGCGCAAATGCCACTACAAAGAACCTGCGGGGTAGGCTAGAGCCTCCGGTGGCTGAAGGCCACCGGTGGGTGACAGCCACCGGTAGGCCAAGGACACCGGTAGGCCAAGGCCACTGGTTGGCCAAGGCCACCGGTCGGCCAAGGCTTCCGGTAGGCCAAGGCTAGCGGTGGCCCAAGGCCACCGGTAGGCCAAGGATACCAGTAGGTCAAGGCCACCGGTAGGCCAAAACGACCAGTAGGCCATGGCTACCGGTAGGCCAAGGCCACCGGTAGGCCAAGGATACTAGTAGGCCTGCTACCGATAGGCTAAGGCTACCGATAGGCCTACACCGCCGTGATTCCCAGACCAGAAAACCCAACACGAGATTTTCACAAAGTAAAGGATCCCCACAGAACCCGGGCCATTTCATCAGATACCTCTTAAACGATTCTTGTCCCCGAGAATCAAAACAAACTAGAAGAAAAGAGAGGGTCCGAACAACCACCTCGAAAGATACCTCTTAGAAGTGAACCCATGTAAACTTCCAACATACTAAGACAAGCTGCCCAAGTATGTGGGTTGGGGAGTCTCCTCACCCATTTCAATATATTATCCGCTTTGGGCGGCACTGACTCGCCCGCACGGGTTTAATCGCATCCACCTTAATGTGTCTTGATTAGGGGTTGGGTTCTCTCTTCCCGCATAGCTAGGGCTTTTCACCCTTATTCAAAGGAAGAAAACCAGTGCATTTCATAGTCAATAAGGCAAAACATTCTACCACAACAGGCTCAAATGGAAAAAAACTCAAAACAACTATGGGTACTCATCACGCATCTGTGCTTCCCATTCCCATGTACTCTCCTCAAGCCCACCATGTCTCCACAACACACGAACCAAGGGAATGGTTCTCCCACGAAGCACCTTCTCCTTGTGATCCTCGATTATCACTGGTCTCTCCACAAAAGTCATGTCGTCCTCGATGTCCAGCTCACCCCAATCAAGGACGTTCGAATTGTCGTAAAGGTACTGACGGAGCTGGGACACATGGAATACATCATGTATCCTCAGTAGTGGCAGTGGTAACGCTAGCTGATAACCCACTTCGCCGAACCGCCACAACACTTCGAAGGGTCTGATGAACCTGGGAGAAAGCTTACACCCCTTGCCGAACCTCTGCTGCCCACACCGAGGGTAGACCTTAAAAAACACATGGTCTCCAACCTCAAACTCCAAGGGCCTCCTCCTCGTATCAGCATATGACTTCTATCGGTCCTGGGCCGCCTTAATCCTTTCCCGTATGAGCTGAACCTTCTCTGTCATGCCCTTCACCACCTCTGGTCCAAGGAAGCCTGACTCTCCTAATTCGGTCCAACACACAGGAGAACGGCATGGCCTCCCGTAGAAAGCTTCAAACGGGGCCATATCGATGGTAGAGTGGTAGCTATTATTATAGGAAAACACTATGAGAGGCAAGTATTGCACCCATGATCCTCCTAAGTCCAAAACACATGCCCGCAGCATATCCTCCAAGGTCTGGATGGTGTGCTCGGTTTGTCCATCTGTCTGGGGATGGAAAGCCGTGCTAAGGCACAGTTGGGTTCCAAAATAATGTTGCAATCCTCTCAAGGCTTGTGAGGTAAACCGTGCATCCCTATCTGAGACTATAGACCTCGGAACTCCATGCAACCGCACCACCTCATCCACATACTTTCGTGCCAAATAATCCACAGTAATCAACTCCCTGATCGCTAGAAAGTGAGCAGATTTCATCAACCTATCCACTACCACCCAGATGGCGTCGTATCCCCCTTGGACATTGGGTAGTCCCGTGACAAAATACATCGATATGTCAACCCACTTCCACTTGGGGACATCTAGGGGATGCAGTAGGCCACCTGGAACTCGGTGTTCAGCCTTCATTTGCTGACACACTAAGCACTTGGCCACAAACTCTTCCACCACTCGCTTAACTCCGGGCCACCAAAACTGCCTCTTCAGTCCCTGGTACATCTTGGAAACTCTTGGGTGTACCGCCAGGGGTGAGTTGTGGAACTCACTGAGAACCTTGCCATGCATCACCTCCGGAACGAACAACCTTCCCTAGAATAGCATACGGTTCCGACCATCCACTGTCCATCCTTCCGGAGCATTGCCCTGGTCAACTCGGTCATGCATCACTTCGCACTCCGGGTCTCCCCACAGAGACTCCTCCACTTGCTGAAACAGAGATGACTGCACTATCATCTAACATAGGCAACCTCGACCGCTATCCATCTTCGCATCCAGGTGTAAGGTAGCCAACTCCTCCATTGACTTCCAGGCATCTTCCGACTCTCAGACCACATCCTTCTGCGTCCTCCTGCTCAAGGTATTGGCAACCACATTTCCCTTGCCCTCAGTATAAGAGATATCGAAGTCGTAATCATGGAGGAACTCCACCCATCTCCGCTGTCGCATGTTTATGTCCCGCTCAAAGAAGATATACCTCAAGCTTTTGTGATCCGTGAAGACCACACAACGTTCTCCGATGAGGTAGTTCCACCATAACTTTAGCACAAAAACAACCGCCGCAATCTACAGGTCATGGGTGGCATAATTACGCTCATGAGGGCATAGTTTCCTAGACCCATAAGAGATCACCCCTTGTTGCTGCATCAATACACATTCCAGGCCCTGTCTTGAATCATCGCAGAACACCTCATAAGCCACCCCTTCTTCTGGTAATCTCAGCACTGGGGCACTAACCAAATTCTCTTTCAGATAGCTGAAGGCTGACTCGCACTGCTCACGCCACATAAAAACCTGGTCTTTCTTGGTCAGGGTTGTCAAAGGGGATGCAACTCGGGAGAAGTTGGGTATGAACCTCTGATAGTAACCTGCCAGCCCGAGGAAACTATGGACCTCTACCACATTCTTGGGTGCTTCCCATGAAACCACCGACTCAACTTTTGATGGGTCCACCGCTACCCCCTTCTCGGACACCACGTGCCTGAGGAATTGCACTTCTCGTGTCCCGAACATGCATTTTGACAACTTCCCATAGAGATTATGATGTCAGAGGACCTCCAGAACCATCCTCAGTTTATCTACATGGTCCTCCTCTGATCTTGAGTAGACCAGGATGCTGTCGATGAACACAACTACGAACCGATCTAGGTACTCCCGGAATATGGAGTTCATAAGCCCCGTGAACACAGCTGGGGCGTTCATAACACCGAAGGGAATGACTATGAACTCGAAGTGTCCATATTTGAACCTGAATGCCGTCTTCGAGATGTCGCCCTCCTTCACTCTCATCTGGTGGTACCCAGACCGCAGGTCGATCTTCGAGAACCATCCTGCCCCTTTCAGCTGGTCGAAAAGATCGTCTATCCTCGGAAAGGGGTTGCGATTCTTGATCGTCACCTGATTCAGCCTCCTGTAGTCTATGCACAACCTGAGACCACCATATGACTTCTTGGTGAAAAAGACTGGAGCGCCCCACGGTGATGCACTCGGGCGAACATAACCCATCTTCATCAGATCGTCAATCTGAATCCGCAACTCCCGTAGCTCTGTAGGTGCCATCCGGTATGGAGCCATCGAGATCGGACGAGTATCGGGCTGCAGGTCTATCCCAAACTCGATATCACGTCGAGGGGGTAGAGTCGTCACCTCCTCAGGGAAGACGTCCATAAAACAATAGACGATCTCTGGCACTTCCACCATCTCAGCATCTACTGACTCTACTGAAAGCTCGGCTAACAATGAGAGGAGGGGTTCCTCTCGCATGCTACCCTCCTGACCGCTCCGCTCGCCGGTGAAGGTAACACGTCGGCCGCCCAAATCTAAGAACATGACCCTTATTCGGAAAGAGTCAATGACAACACATGCAGAGAATAGCCAGTCGATGCCTAGGATGACATCGTATGGCTATATCTGTAGCAGAAGAAGATCCCCAACCGACTGATGTGGCCCAATCATCAGTCCACATCCCCGACAAACAAACAACAAGTCGGTCTGACCTCCGACTTGTGTGCTCAACACCAGGGGCACTGAAAGTCTCTCGGCATCTAGACCCAAGGCATAGGCTAGACTTGGTGCGACAAAGGAGAACGAAGCTCCAGTATCAAACAATGCATAAGCAAGGGTACTAAACAAACTGATCATACCTCGAAAAACCTCTGGCCCTGTCGGAACTACTGCCTCTACGGCATGTAGCTGTCCACACCCGGCTCCTCTAACCCTCGGCTATCGGCCACATCCCCAACCATGCCCTATTCGAGGTCCCTGAGGAGCATCCTGAGGTCGGCCTCCTCCTCCTATGTCTTCCCTCAGAGGACTGGGAGCTCGCTGTCCCTACTGGTGCTGCTGAAAAGGTCTGGCTGGAAGCTGCTACTGGAGCGGGGGGTGGGGCTGTCCACCACCGCTGTAATGTACCCGGTCAGGGCACTGACTACGGAGATGTCCAGGGCTCCCACAGACGAAGCACTATGGCCCTGGGCCTGAAGAAAAGTGGCGAGGACCAGGGGATCGAAACTAAAACAGGTGCAGCCTGCTCCCTACGGGTCGGAACCTAGAGGGTCCTGACGTTGGAGGCCTGGTGCTGACGGCCTTACCCTTTGATGGTCCCAGCTGGATCCCCTCCCGTGACACTCCTCCTAGAGCATGAATCATCTCCACCACTTCGGCCTTCTTCTGGACCTCCAAGTATGTCGGAAGGGTAAAGGGGGTAACAACATACTGGAGGGAGGGTCAGAGCGCCTTCTCTTAACATTTTTCCTGAGACTCCTCGTCGGGAAAGAGGTCCGGAGCAAAACGTAGGAGGTCCTTGAACATGATCCCTAGCTCCCTGACGGACATACTCCCCTGCTAGAGGGAGAGTAGCTCCTGTCTCTTTTCCGCCTTCATCGTCGAGGAGAGAAATTTCGCCCAGAACTACCTCTCGAAATCAGCCCATGCGACCTCAGCCTCTCTCCTCTCCCCCAGGTAAAGTGTCCACCACTGACGCGTCACTCCCCGCATCTGGATGATGGACAGAGGGACCCAATACTTGTTCGGGGCCCGAATCAGGCCGAAAGATATCACTAGCTCCTCCATATAGCCTTCCGTCTTCATGTCAGAGGTGTTGCCCTCGTACCTCTCGAGGGTCTGTCGCTGGAAGGCCCGAAGAGTCTTCTTCCACTGGTCATCCTCTTCATCTCTATCAGCTCTCTGCCGATCGGCCAAAGTAGTCTGCGGGGCCTCGATCGACTGTACCACACGTGGTCACCTTCCAGGTGCCATAGCTGCAAGGTAAACAAGGAATGCCTATTCCCAAGTAGTGCCAATTATTGTTCTTAAAACTTCTTAGAATTTTAATTTATTCTTAATTCCAAAGACATCCTCGAAACATGAGAACACAAGTCATTATGATGCATGTACCTTTCCTAGGGTCTCTATCCTGAAATCAGTGTGGCCTCACTTGGTCGTTCTGTAGGTCCAGAGTCCTTGCATCAGATCACAGGGGGCCCTAAAATCCCGTGTCCCCGCTAGTCTTCCCCGGCCTAATTCACGCACCAAGGTCACCCAACACTGTTGCCTTACCATCCAATGAAATCCTCACTGTGCCTAACTCCAGACTCCATCCTATCACTCAACCATCAGCCTCTGATACCATTCTGTCATGAACTGCCTTCACCAAAAGGAGGGAAGGGTCAGCAGATTGCCAGGCTCTTCCTTATTTATGTTGAAGGAGAGATAATGACCCCCGAGACCCACCTTCAATAGGTCCCGGAGTGGTAAATAGCACCAAGGGTATAGAATTTCACAAAAATGGAAGGCATTACACATTTTCGTTTTATAGGATCGGGAGATAGGAAGATGAAAACCAACAACACGAAGGTAAAAGAATAGTAAAGACAAAAGTAAACCATTCCCACATGCATGTTCCAAAAGTAAAAGCAACACGGTACAAAAGATGACCACAATGGTAAGTACCAAAAGAAGGAAAACAGCAACATCAACTGACCCAAGGTCTAAGCTAGTATGGTCCCGCGCGATCCCTGAAGTCCTCCTGGAAACCTGAAAGCAATTTTATATACATAGGGTGAGCATACATGTACACTATGAGGGGTTCATTAGTGCACAGACAATGACCACCAACGACCTTGATTTTCAGAAGGCATAAGCCAGCATAACTCAGAAATATAATCATAATATAAAAAACATCCACGATCACAGCCCCCCTTCTTTCCTTATAGAATCTGTTCATTATCTTTATTAAGTTCTGGTTTATCAAATTCAATATAAACAAAAGCACGCCCACCCCACATGATACACCAAAGGGAGAGGCGATGATGAAATTCCCTACTTGCTGATCGACGATCGACGCTTAGGCCGGGGTGGAACTTCACGGATAACGATGCGGCACACCCGATGCACCAGAAGCTGTTCGTGAAAAGCCGCGATCTAGGAAAGATGAAACACCACAGCTAACCCTTAGTTTATAAGATCCACTGATGGTTGAGATGAGAATTCCATACCACGTACGGTGCGGGTTCGTGGGTTGGCCACGCTACCCCACTCATCATTAAAGGGGGTCGAGTGGTTTAAACCGACTCATCAATTCATTAATTATTTAATTATGACTCTTATAGCGTTACGAGTCTTTAAAACACGCTCAAACAGATCAAAATAGGGTTTAAAACCCTAATTGTGCAAATGCCACTGGAAAGAACCCCCGGGGTAGGCCAGAGCCACCGGTGGCTGAAGGCGACCGGTGGTTGACGGCCACCGGTAGGCCAAGGCCACCGGTGGGCCAAGGCCACTGGTAGTCCAAGGCCACCTGTGGGCCAAGGCCACCGGTAGGCCAAGGCCACCGATCGGACAAGGCCACCGGTAGGCCAAGGCTACCGGTAGGCCAAGGCGACCGGTGGGACAAGGCTACCAATAGGCCAAGGCCAGCGGTAGGCCAAGGCTACTGGTAGGCCTGCTACCTGTAGGCTAAGGCTACCGATAGGCCTACACCGCCGTGATTCCCATACCAGAAAACCCAACACGAGATTTTCGCAAAGTAAAGGATCCCCACAAAACCCGGGACATTACATTATTAATGATAAAAATATAATATAAATTAATATTATATGGATTTACAGTAATCCATTGAATTTATAGAGTGAAAATAAATTACACCATTCTTCGAGATGGTAGGTCGTATATACCCATGATAGAAATTTCAATTTTCTTGATGGATGGAATAGAACAAAGGTAAATAATGTATCAAATTTATAGAGTAATTATGATTTCATATATATAATATATATTCATTATTATTATACTAATTACATTCTAGGTAAAGAGTATGTGAAAAACTAATCACATTGCATTGCGAGGAAGTGATTCTCCATACACACAAGCAACATTATTGTATTATCACCAAATATAAATTCAGACCACATATATGATATAATAATTACACATGTTTAATTATTTTATTAATATAATATAAATAATTTATATCCATAATTATATTCACCCATGAGAGGCTTTGAGGAAAAATGAATTACATCAGTTCATGAAATGGTAGTCCTTTAAATAAACGATCGAAAATTTTGTTTCCCATTTGATATAAGTGGATATGGATGTAGGTTATGCCATAAAAAGAAAACAAAATACGAGAATATGTCAAATACTAGTGATATTATGTTTGAATTATTATTATTTTAATAGAGGTTATGTGAGAAGAAGTGGACCAAATGAGTTTAGTGAAGACAATTAGCTTCACATAGGACAACCTCTTTTAGATCTCTTATTTAAGACCTTAGAGTTGGAATTTTGGGAAAATCATAAGATCTAGAACGTGGTTATGGATGTTTGGTATGGATTTCGGGGGATTTTCATGATTAAGGGATAACAGGTACAAATAAGTGAGGTAAGAATGCACCCATTTATAATTGGGGAGGAGTGGTGTTTTTTATAAATAATGAAATCTATTCACAAATAGGAAGTCAGTACCACCCCATGTGCTTCCAAAATTTACTAATAATTGTCAAGGGATGTCATTTCCATGGAAAACATCCACCACTGTAAAAATAAAATTTTTTAGAACATCTGATTCCCATATGGACTAGGTTTCGTCATTTTTACGATTATAAATTTCTCCAAGGTAACTTCTCTCCTTGTATTTATATATGTTATTTTTCTATTGAGTCTAAAAATAAAATAATACATATTAAAAATTTTCTTCCCAATAATTAAATATATTAAAAATTCATTAAATAAATATACTATGTATGAGAAAATTTGTTTTTACCCGTGAGTATCTAACGTGCAAAACCCCAATTTACCCAAAACCGTAATAGTTAATTTGTATTATTTTTATTAATCAATACGTACAAAAAATGATCACATTATAAAATATAAATTATTATGATAAAAAATATATAATCCATTTTATGAAATTCAATTCATCAAAGGGGGATTATTTAATTTGAATTAAAACCCAAAGTCTAGATAGAAAATTTCATTTCCAAAGAAAAAATGATCATAAGTATAGAATGTTTTAGTATGAAAATTCAATATAAAATTACATCCAATAACCAAAACTGAATTAATAAATATATTATTTAACTAATGATACCCAAAAAACCAATTTAAAATTATATTTATCTTGTAAATTATTTAAATAAAATGTTTTTTATAATAAAAATTCATTTTTTACTATAAATCATTAAATTAATCTTTTCATAAAATGATAAAAAAATTCACAGAAAGATAATTTTTACTTGTATATTTCAAAAATAAGAATAGTTTTTCAAATATATTATATATAATTGAAACAAAATTCAATTATTGTTTTTTCACAATGAATAATACAAATAGTTTTTGATAAATAGTATTTTCAAAATGTGTGATGACATTACTAAAAAATAATTATTTTATCGCTATATAAAACCACTATACTTATTTTTAATATTTTATATTTCTATTCAATCTGAAAAGTATAACAACTATGTTATAATGGAAATGGTAAAATAACAGTATTAATAGTCTATTTTGTTTTGTTAAAACTCAGTGTTTCCTATAATGGAAGCTGTGAAAGATAAAAAATTTATTTAGTAAAAAATAGTTCTTAAATTATAATGTAGTTATATTCTAACCCCTTTAAATTGAATTTTTTACCTCAAAATTTGTAAAATCAATAGAAAAAAACATAGATACTTCTACCACATTATATCCTCATGTTCTAATGCAACTTCATTAAATGTAAGGTTTCTCCCAAAAACATTGACCCATTGTGTGGTCATTTTCGTATAAATTTATCTATATTATTTTAAATAGCTAACAGTTTTTCCTCAATATAAATATATTTATCTAGTGGTACAAAAAATGAGTTAAGAACATTTTAATGATTAGGTATGTTATTCTTCATTATAGATACATTAAACACATCATGTACATGAGAGAAGTTTGGTGGATGTTTTAATTGAAAAGAAACCATCCATCATCGATCATGAATTCCAAAGGGGAAAATATAAATAGATATTATATTTTTTGAATCATATAACCTTCTTCCATGGATAAATTATTAGAAACACCCTTTCACTAACTCCAAATATCAGATCATGTTGGCGATTGTCAACATAACCTTTTTTCCACCTTTCTGATTCACTTTTTGTTTCTCAATAGATCTACCCTTTTCTACCATTTAATTAGTTGGATTAGGTCCCAATAACATTATTTTTCTATCATAATCCATGCATGTTGGATTTCGTCAGTTCATTCCTTAAAGGGATTCATAATTTTCCATCGGAAGGGACATGTTATTGTTATTGTTATAAGAAAACTCATCCAGGGGATGATGTTGATCCCAAACACCTTTTAAATCCATTCAATAGGATATCAAAATTTCATTTAGGGTTTGAATGGTTCTACAATACAATTAACCTATTTAAGGATGAAACATAGTGCATAAACTCAACTCCAAATCAAATGTTTGATGAAGAATTCACAAAAAAATTTAGGTAAACCTAATATCTATATCAAATAGCATTTAATGTTTCATTATGTGAAACAATAACACTTATATAATATATATTCTTGAAATAGAAACTAGATATAAATATTCTATGATAGTGATGATGTGTGATTAATTTTTTTGCTGATCAATTACTACCCATATAGAATTAATCTATTCATATTATTTTGGGATTCAAATTTCAAAATCTATGGTGTTTCCTTCCCATTTAAATTTTGTTATGGGTTATGGTTGTAACATTCCCTTATAATTTTTTCTATCAGCCTTATCTTATGGACATACCAAAACCTGAGATAAAAACTATGTAATATCTCCCTTTATTCCATTCTACCAGAAACACTCATTAATATATATATATACATCATTTTAAATCCCTGATAAACAAGGATTGAAGAGATATGAGGTTTCTATAATATATTCATCATAAAATGTTGTATGCATGGGATAAGTACACATTTTTTATCCTTATCATTTTATCACAATCATGGTTAAATTCAGTGACATTTCTCCCCTAATTTTCCAACTCTACATCTACCTTCCATGCCTTATTTTTATTCACATGGATTTACGATTGACCAACTATTTTATTATTCTAATATTTTAATGACTACATAAATATTTCTAGATCAATGATTTTCAAATTGAAAAATATTGGATATTTTGTGATCCTCATCATATATAAAATATCATGATCTATTTTACCAAAAGAATTTACCACATTGTTTGCATTCCCAAGGTTGTAATGTGTTGTGCAATCATAGTCATTAATCATCTAAGACCATAATCTCATTAAGACGGCCAAATATTTATATTTAAATATATTATTTAAAATATTTATATATTTATATATATCACATCATTATCCATAAGGATAGTACCTCTATATATTTAATTCAAAGATTACCGTAGCTTTCTCCAAGTCATGAGTTGGGTAATGTTTCTTAAGAAAATTAAATTATTGTGAGGAATAATCTACAACCATGTCATATTAGAGTACAAGTAAATTATATTCCAATATAGGATGCATCAATATAGATTAAAAACCCCTCTATAGTCAATTTAATTGCAAGAATATGTGTTCTGACTAATCTTTCTTATGTTCCTTTATTTTTTCCTCACATCCATCCTTCCAGAGGAACTTGTCTCCCTTAATAGTAAACTTGGTGAGTGGATTTCATTGTCATGAGGAATTATATATATACCACCTATACTATCAATACAAACCTAGACAACTTTACATATCAGTCATATTGGTTACTTTAGGACATCATTCAATAACATTCTTCTTTGATGGATCAACTGATATAACCTATATTGAGATTATATGACCCATAAATGAGAACATTAATAACCAAAATTCAATGTCTCATTATTTTTCATAAAATTTATACTTCTATAGAGTCCTCAATAAAATTTTAATTTTATATTCATGATCTTCCTTTTTCTATGTATATACTTGATAAACACTACCATAAAATGATCAAGGTAGTCTTTATTGACTCTATTCATTTAATCCATGAGTATAGTGGGAGAATTAATATGAAAAAATGGAATCAATATATTCAAATAGTGCCCATACCTTGAAAATATTTTTTTGGTATAACCTCCTTCTTTAACCTCAATTTAGGATATCTTGAATAATTACCAAACATGGAAATTAATTGATATCAGTTCTATTGATCAAACACATCATCAATATAGGGTATAAATTACTACTTATTGATTGGGATCCGATTTATCTCCCACTAATCAATATATAATGGCATCAATGAAAATATCAATTTAAAAAATAGAACTGACAAGACCATCGTGTATACACTTGACTGAAATAATCCCTTGTTAGGATTATAAGGATGTTTGTTCTTCAATTCATGTAACTAAAATTGGACTATGTATGATGAGTTATTATTTATTTTGAGAATTCAACTTCATATTTCACAAGAAATGTATGAAACTCTTCTAGAAGGACATGAAAAACTACTGTATAATAGACATATCACCGACGATGAGTATTTCTCCAACTATATAGGATAAAAATTACTTTTGTGTGGGAGTCAAGACCCATAAAATGGGTGAGATTTCCAATAGAACCTCATATTAATGGTCACAAAAGTAATCTATCAATGTTTAGTCAATAATAACAAATGTGAAATCCATTCCGTGGAAATTGATCCGGGATTTATATAGATAATTAAAACACATGTTGATGATAAAAAAAATTTATATATAGTAAGAATAATTATATTTTATGGAAGAAAATTCCCCCAAACATAAATTATAGAGGAATAATATTTGGGAGATACAGTTAGTGCAACTTTAGGGGTTTTCACTGGTAATTCATTATTTAATCACTGGACATAGTAATTGACATTACAATAGTATTTTCATTATATAAGGGAATTTATTTTTAAAATATCAAATAACAATCATCAATATTTGAACATGCTTTTCACCACACCAAAATAACTGTTCTATCTTCAATCCCTTTCTAAAAATATAATTGTTAGCTTAACCATAATGCATCATTAATAGAAGTGATTTGCCATGACAAATCATTCATAAGATGTCTGCATCATGACAACATACTTTCAATCTATGACACCATAGGTTTAACATTTGTCATTTGTGATCATTATTCAAATCCTTCATAATGGTTCATAAGAATTTTGTGAAATTCTAAAGTATCTAACAAAAATGTTTGATAAAAGATGTGCATCAAGGCCCATTATTATGCACTTGGTGAAGATTGAGTATAGATCTATGTGAAATTTTCAATGTTACTACCCTAAGGTATAAATATTATAGTACCACACCCAATTTTAATATTTAAACATGGATATCATTAATTAGAAAGAAATCACTATATCCTTCATTAATTTTTGAGGATATTTATCTATTCCTAGACTTACATTAGACATATCCGTAGACAGATACATAAGGATATCCATAATTTTTTTTTCATCCTTGTTTCCAATGGATATCTAAATATTAATGTAATAACAACTATAGAGACTGAAGAATCACTATTATAGTTATTAAATCTTTTTAGATGAATATTAATTACATAACATAAGGATCCATAGAAATTTTTAGGTCTAGTTCTTTTGGAGACTAGGTTACCAAATAAATTGGTTCATTAGTGAACTAAATCACCTCACAATAAGTTCTTCATAAAAAACCCCTTATTATAAATTGAATAAACAATACATTTCTTCATAACCTGGGTAAAGGAAGAAAAATAAAGGTAGAGATTAGATTCAAAGTACAATAAACAATGGAGATGTCAATATAATATGAGAATATATTTATGATACATGGGAATAATTTTTAGAAACTATACCATTGTTATCATTTGTCATAATCATGAGTCATGGAATAATGTTTGGGTTGTCATAAGAAATTATTAATAATGGAATAAAATAAAAATATCCATGGAATCATAACATTATCTTAAGACATGGAATTTATGCACACACATAATGATAGAAAACCATTTTATTTTTATTTAAGGATTAACGAAAGGGAAAATCATTGAAGACTTGGATCACTCCCTAAACAATAATACTATTAATGGTTCACTAAAAATAATATAATTATGGATTGGTATCACTCCTCAATCTATCATAGTTTTCTTGGTTCACTCGCATGACTATCATAATAGAAAAATACACTTAATGAACTGGGATCACTCCCCATTTTAGTCTTATTTGTCTTATGAGAAATCAATTATTTCCCAATGCATTAAAGGGAGATATTTTTCACATCGTTCATATAATAAAACTTATACATTTATATAAAAACAAATCATAAAAAAATATCATATCAAAAAACATGAAAAGAAATGGGTTTCATAATCATTTGAACATTTAATTATAGAATAAACCATGGAAAATTAATGGGTTTCATAACCATTTCTTCATATAATAACCCTTGAAAACGAACTGGTATAATTAAATTATTTTCACTATAAATACAAACCATCTAGAGAGAGAATATAGATAGTGTCATTGGACTGTATCACTAGTAAATCTTATATAAACTTAGATGATTTCATATTTTACTGAAAATTATTTAGAATGATATATTGGAATATTTCCCAAGGAAACATCCTTTCAACTTTTAAATAACTTCATTAAAATCTAATAACATAATGAATTTTAAAGAAAAAATTCATTGAAAATTTCCCTTTGATCATATAAATTAATATTTTAATAGTTGAATAGTCCTGGTGGGGATA
This sequence comes from Viscum album, assembly GCA_963277665.1. Lineage (NCBI taxonomy): Eukaryota > Viridiplantae > Streptophyta > Magnoliopsida > Santalales > Viscaceae > Viscum > Viscum album. The sequence goes on along the minus strand of OY728161.1, from coordinate 1,241,838,025 downwards.
AATAATGTTCATGAATTAAATGTTAAAATGATGATTCACTTCAAATTTTTTATAAAATAAAAAAGTGATTTTTTTTGAAAATGATAAGAATATTCCTTTGATTTTTTTAATAGAAAAACACAGGTAAAATTTAATTTTTCAGCCACTAAATATTAGTAAAATATTTATTCAAATTATTTGTAGAAAACATAGACATGGATGAAAAATGATTTTCAACCAAAAAGATAAATAATTTTTATTCTTCTTAAAGACATTACTTTGTACTCTTTATAATATAAAGAGAAATAAGTAAAAGATACCATATAATTTAATGACTTAAATAGAATATAATAAATGAATTCAGTTTCATGATAGTTATATCATAATATTTAATCATCTTAAACTAAATCATAAAAAATCATGATAAAAATGAAATAGTAACAAAAAACATTTACCACTTGGGTATCTTCTAAATCAGAATTCTGATAAAAGAATATCATTAGATGATAGTTTTAAAATAATTTGAATAAATAAAATATAGATATTCAATATGAAATGTGATTTATATAGACCTCATATAAAACAATATGTGCTTAACATAACATTTTTACTAGAAAAGACAATTTGAGATGAAATCAACTAAATTTAATTATCGAATTCATTTCTATAAATTAAAACCTCATGTATAATAAATATAGGATTATTTTAAATATATTAAAAAACATAATCATATTTACCCATTAATATATGATATACTTATAACCTTTAATTACTTGATTAAAAATAATTATATTATACAATTACGCTTTTGGTAATGACTACATCCTTTTTTACTTATGCTTTAGTTTGGTATTTTTAGCCCTTTCATTTTGATCATGGTTAAATCACCTCTAAAATTTGACACACGATATAAATATAATATATGTTTTTATATATTATTTCATATTAAAACATATAATTCTAATATATAAATTGAATCACACCATTAATGGAGATGGTAGACCATACATACGCATGAGCGCTATTTCCATTTTATCAATGGATGGAATGAAAGGATGGTAAATAATAAATAAAATTAATAGATTCATTATTATTTCATATATATCACATATATTACATATATTTATCCTTATTATCGTCCATGTAAATCATTTGTGAAAAAAATTACATCACTTCATAACGTGGTAGTCCATTGAACACACAAGCGTTATTGTTTTATTCTCACAGAATATAAAGTAAGAAGGGTTATATGAAATTATAATAAAAACATATAATAACGTTATGAATTTAATACATATATATTAAATCCATAAATATTTTAACCCCACAGAGGAAGTGATGGAAAATGAATCATATCAATTCACGATCTAGTAGTTCAATTTACAAATGGTCGACGATTTCATATCCCATTAGATGAAAGAGGAGATAGATTTAGGTATTTAAATTAACATAAAAACATCTATGTATATGTTAGAAAATATTTATAATTTTTATTATTAGGACTTGAATATATATGGTAGGAGATAATGTTAAAATAAAGATCATAGTGAACACAATTTACTTCACTAAGAAGAACCACCCTTGTATCAGTTATGGAGGAACATATGATAAGTATTTTGGGATGAAAAGAAGCTCTATATTTTATATAATTATGCTTCAGGGGGGGGGGGGGATTTTGAAGGGGCTGGGAGAGAAAAAATGCTTAATATGTGTGAAAATTTAAGGGGATAACCAAAAATTTTAATATCAAGTACTGACATTTTTGTAAATAAATATACAATTCAATAAGAAATTTAATATTGAAATAATTATACAATCCAACCCATCATAAAATAAAATTTATCCTTTAAATATTTTGAATGTAAAATAAACTACAGATGAATAATCAGTATTTCATTACTATTAATCAAAAAATTAATCTTTTCAAGAAAATTGTCAAAAATTACTCAAATATAATTATTACATTGAAATTTTAAAAATGAAGACTATTTTTTGAAATAAATTTTTATAGTGGTCTAAATTAACTTTATTGTTAATTCATGAAAATAAATTAATACATTTCTTTGGAAAATAATATTTTTAAAACTCTAAAGACTTTACTAAAAAATAAGTACTTTTACCAAGTTGATTTCTTTATATAAAACCATTATAATTAATTTAATATGTGATTATTAAAATTCATGAAACCTTGTTTAATGTATTGTATATGGTGGTAATGTTAAACTAATAATATCAATAGTATATCACTATTCATTAAAACTCAATGTTGTGTGTCAGAACTATCGAATTAATTAAATTTATTCAAACAAATTATTTCATAAAATATCAGGTTACAACACATGTCAAGATTAATAGCCTAGATATTATGAAACCATGACTAATGGGTAATTATTTGGACCATTGAACAGATTCATGCCTAAAAATCGGTTCACTATTCACAATAATCATCATATTAATAATGAAATCACTAATAAAATGATAATTGGAAATTTTAAAATAATGATGTATTAATTTTATCTATTATATATGGTTCTTGAATATATTTAAAATAAAAATATATTTATTACATTGGATATCTTAATATACTGGATACATAATGGATATTGAGTTAAGGGGTTTATATTACAATGTCGTTTCCTTTGGGAATTGTATATTATAAATTTCCAATGAGGGAAATTATATGTATATTATCATTTAGACCCTTTATATTTTATTGGAATCGATATATTTATTGGAATTTTATGTATTACTTCCATTTTCTCTAACTGATCCTTAACACTATAAATAGTATTTAGAATAGAAAATCAATATTTCATCTTTAATATATTTTTTCCTTCTATGTATGTAAACACCAAAATTGTTTTATAAATGTTGAAATATATACCAGAAACGTTTCAAAAATATCTTCTTAAATACATATGAATGTAAATAAAATTGTGTATGATTTAATATAATAAACACAATTTCTTCCAAATAAGTCATTTTGAGATTTCTAAAACATTCTAAAATATATGTTTTTATTAATATATACTGCATGAATGGATTTTCCCACTATCATGACCATTCTATTATTTTAATATTCCATTACATGTTTCCTTAGTTATTTTATAACAAAAGTATTTTCTCAATATTATATGAATTGTTTGTTAAAATTTTGCCACATGAATATTCCATTTTCTTGTATTTTTAATGATATATTTGAATTATATTTTATATAAATTTTTCTTCTATCTTTAGATCGTATATGGATTTTCATTCCTTGATGCATGATCTCCTGATACCATTTAAATTAGTTTCGATATGTCTTATGACGATGATGTTGTAAGTATGTTTCTATGAAAAAAATATCAATCCCATTGGTCAAATTGGGCTGGTTGAATCCTTTATGAAACCTATATATATTAAATATGGTTCCCTATGATGAAATGATATAAAATTTATGAAACTCGTTAGCTTTACAAGATTTATTAAATGAAAATATGATGAATGTTTTAGGATTTTGTCTCCTAGTTATTTATGATTTTCATAATGAGGTGGGTGGCCAAGAATTATATATCCCTCTAATTCATCAACTAATGATTGAAATCTAATGAGAGAGTGAGGAATAGAATGAGAAGTGAGCCTAGTTTATTAATGTATTTTTTCCACTATTATAGTCTTGAGTGTGATCCATGACTATGAAAATTATTGAAATTAGAGTGAACCCAATGAAAATGATATCATTGAATGCGATCCTTGATTAATAAATTATTATATAGCCTAATGTGTTTTCCATAAACATCTATATTATTATTATGATTTATTATAATGTATCATTTCTGATTATTTATAATTACCCACACTTATTGTAACTCCCCAAGCTTCCACGGTACGCTTCTCTTTGAATAATACAGTAGCGTGTGTTGTGCGCAACTTCGAGTTCTAACACACACCACAACCAATCAAACTAGCCGTTATGAATAGTAATACCCACTTTTTGAAATTTTATAAATTTTAACTTTCAAAATGGACTTCATTTTTGGATTCAGAATATCGCAATTAGTTTAGGATAAATTTTTTGTATTTTTTCTGAAAACATTCAATTTTTGATGAATAGTGAGAAAAACACAGAGTTATAGTTTAAAACCGAATTTTTATTTAAATAATTATTTATTTTATTTAAATTTAATTAAGGTCAAAATAGATACATAATACCTATATAAGATCAATTTAATTCATTCGAGTTATTTTAGAATAATTTTAGATATATAAAAATTTTATTAAACTTTTCACCGTCTTTTACCCACCTCTTAGGAGAATTTGGAAATTCACATAAAACATAATTTTACCTCTTCTGTGAGTGGAATTTCAAAAATCTGAGAGACACGGTTAATATCAAGGTGTAAAATGTGGTTCAATGAGATGAAAATAATTTTTGGTGAATCCTAACTTTTTACTTTTGTTTACCACAGTTAAAAGTAAATAAGATAATTATGGGTAAAAATGATATTAATATTACCTTATAACATTTATTAATTAAATTGGACAAGTGTACCTCGACCAAAAAAAACCTTAGGAATAAAATATTATCATTTTGGTCCTATTGGATTAGATTAGGACATTTATTATTATTTAAATCAAAGAAGAGTTAAAAGTGTTAAAATCTATGTTTCATAACTAAAACATTTTTAATATAGGGTTAGCCATAATATAAATTAGATTATAAATATTCATTAGAAATATAAAACTATTTCCTACATAATGGTATTTTATTTATAATTTTTAGACATTAAATAATTTAATTTATTTATGAAACAATGGTGATGCAGTAATTACCTAATTAATGAAATATTAAAATAATTGATATTATAAATACCCAAATAAATAAAATTTGAGACTTTTAATGAATTAAACTAATTTTATAGCTTACTATGACATGTTATTTTTTATTTATTTAATTATATTTCGATGTAATCATGCTGTTATGTTTTTCACAAAAAGCAAATACCAAATAGTGTCAAAATTGACATAAAAGAGTTTTAAAAAAAATATTCTATTAAAAATTGATATTAAATTCCTAAAAATCTATGGTTCTTCCAAGAGACTTATATAATTATAGGTGTATCATTAGTGAACCACTTGGGGTTCTCTTGGATGTTTATAGTATGTTTATTAACTATATAATATGAAATTACAAAGTGACATGGTAAGTGTCAAACTAATTAACTAAGAGTTAAAACTAAAAGACAAGGATAATAATGTGACCCAAAACTGTCTAAAACCTATTCATTGAGTTGTTCTCGACCCATCCCCACCTTAAAATTTAAATAATATACTTTTGAGTTATTATAAACCGAATATGAATTTATTATAAAATAATATTTCTAGCTTTTCCAATAGTGCCCCTCACACCTCTTATAAAAAGGAACTCCCCCTTCTTTCAAATTAATACCTTAAAATTCAAATGGTTGAGCTTACCCCTGCCCAAATATTCTATCAACTTCCCTCACTTATACATAGAGGCCTTAGTTTGATCAGAAATCCATCTTAAGGAGTCCTTTTGATCAAATCAAAAGGAAGAACCCGAAGAAGAGGTAATGTTTTCACCACCCTCTTTCAAGTTCCTTTATTCTTCAACTTCTTCTTTCTTTGTTATTTCTATTATAAAATAATAAATCAAGTATGTTCTATATACTGTCACATTATTTTAAATATGGTACAACCAAATTCATTATTCTATCCATCCCTTGAATGACATGTCACCATACGTGCATACGTACGGCTTACCATCTCCACGTCATGGTGTAATTTTTATTCAAAACATTATTATTTGGATGGGTATGATAATGATGTGTAATTGATGTAATTAATAAATATAACATGATAATGGTTCTGTATATATATGATATACCATCCAATTATATATTATTTTAATATCAAAAGAATGATATTTTCGCTCATGCGTACGTACGGACTACCGTCTCCACGAACGCGATGAGATTGATTCCCCATCATACCCTTGCAAGTCTAATTCTCATTTGATGATTAAAAATAATGTTTAAGGACTTTATATAATTCTGGATATGAATAATATACAACCTATCTATAACAAACATGGCTTATGTAACAAAACAAATAAAAGAAAACGAGTAAGTCAACACCCGAAATGACGATAATACTAAGATATTTTTAACAAATAAATGTCAAAAGATCATATATGATATCATATTAATATATATGATTCATCTATAATTTAATAAAAATTATCTCACCATTATACAGGAGGTTAACCTATCCTCAACGAAGGAAAATTACAAGGTAAGGTTTTATTTCACAATATCTTCATTATCCGAGGTTGTTTATTTGTAATTATCTACTGGGACCTCTTTATCATCCACATCCATGTTTCTTAAAAATGTATTTTATAACATTATTACTATTTTATAGACTATGGGTTAAAGTCATTTATACCCTTTTTGACTTTTTATAAGACGTTTATAAAGGAATATTTCTGTTGTTTTCCAAACAAGGTCCTTTTTATCCTTTTCGACAAAATTGAGGTAATAATGTATTTTTTTAACTTATATGGTGAGTGCAGATATTTTCCACCATTGTAAAATCTTAGAAGCTTCCCTTACAGTATTATAAGAATATTTTAAAAGTAAATGTTTTATTTTATAATTATGTGAATTTTAAATGATTTCAAAAAAAGATACATTTCTCTCAAATAGTTTTGATTTCATCTATGTCAACATCCTTTGATGGATTTTTAGCTTATTTGAAGTTGATTTATTATGATAAAATACTTACATATTGTATATAATGTTTTGTGATATTTTTGACTGTGGATGTGTTATTTTTATACCATTTATGGTTTATAGAGAAAGTATTTAAATTTCGTATGCTAGTTTTAACACGAATGTTTATGTTATGTTTAAACCTGTTCATATGAGGAATGCATTGGAATTAATAAGTGATGGGTGGAGCCTGCTATAGCTCCTTGATGCTTTGGTAGGTCTCATGAGATATACTAGTGTCTCAGGATGAGCCCTTGAAAAAAATATTATTTGTAGTCTTGGCACGAGGCCTTGGCTACATGGTTATGATAGTCTGGCATTATGCATTCCATCATTATGAAAGTGGATATTGATATTATATGTGATAATTCAACTAGTAGAATATCCATGTGAATAAGTAAGTGGTATTATCTCATTTTATTTTTTCCATATTATGCTGAAGTTCATGTTTACAATGATTTTTTTAGTTATACATTGCCTTAAATGCCTATGCTTATTTATGAATGTTTCCACTATATTGTTATCCTTACTGGGCATTTGGGCTCACCCATTTCTATGTTTTATTTTTACCAGGATGTGAAGAAGTAATTTATGAATGTCCTGTAGGGATAGTATGATGGGATATGAGTGTGGACTATGGAGACTATGTTGTTGTAGTTTTCATATTTATGATGTAATGTAAGACTTATTAATATATATAGTGTTTCCACGGATACTAAACTAATCGGTATTTCGAGATTTGATCTTTTGTGATCATGACAATGTTATGTAATAATTCACTGACTTTGGGTAACTGGGGTCAGGGAGTTACAGTTGGTATCAGAGGAAGCTTAGTACAAAACATGGAAACTAGATTTAGATAAACTCTGATTAGAGCACATAGACCTAAGATAGACTTTGAGGATTAGTATACAAGAACTTTCTAGAATTTTGGTATTGTAGAGATTTTGTGAGTTTTTTGAGCAATAAATCCCTATCTGGATATGAGAAGGTAGAGGTGGCTCCGTCACAGATGTACTAAGGGGTAAAACCAAAAAACACCGCTTTGTTCTACACTCGAATGGGAACTGGTGCACGACAACAGGCCTTACTGCACTCTTGGTTATGATACTCCTGGGTAATATTCTTAGGATAATTCTCATTTTTTTTTCAAACCATTATGAAGGTTTTATGAGTATATATTTCCTCAAATAAAACATTTTTATGATTATGGATTATATCCATTAATAGTTCAATTTATGTTAAGTTTTTTACAAGTTTGGAATTATGTATTTCAATTCATAAACTAATATAGTTTATGCCATTGTTTAGAAATGGGACCTAGTGGAAGGAATGGAAACCATATAAATGCATACAAACCATGTAGGGATTTCCCTCCTTCTCAAGATAATTATAGTGGAGCTGGTGATGCAACTAGTGCTGATCAACTAATCACTATACTGGGACAACTCACTCAGGTTATGAATAATAACCTTACCCGTATGGAGCACCCTGATCCGTAGTATGGAGGATCAATGTTACACCGCTTCATGACGCAACAACCACCAAAATTCAATGGGAGTACAAATCCTTTAGTAGTTGAGCAATGGATAAATTCTTTAGAAACAATATTCCATTCCTTGGGGAGTAGTGAAATGGAAAAAGTTATCATGGCTGTTTACCACCTCACTGGTGATACTGATCAATGGTGGTCATTGATTCAAAACAAAAAGGAAGATGATAATGTATCATATATATAATGGATAGAGTTCAAAGATATTTTCATAGAAAAATACTTTCCTCATGACCATCGAACAGATATGGAAAGGCAATTTCTGAGTCTGAGATAAAATGAGGATGAGAATGTCACAAAGTATGAGGCTAACATTACACGGTTAGTGAGGCATGCAGAATATTATATACATAACCCAAGGAGTAAGATTTATCATCCCTTGATGGGTTAAAACCATTTCTTCATCGAGCATTAGTTTCACAATCCTTCTCGTCATAAAAATATGTTGTCTCATGTGCTATCAAGACAGAAAAGTAATTCTCTAAGCCTTACAAATTTAAAGAAAAACAAGAGAATAAGAGATCTGTTGATCACTCAGGAAATTGAAATAAAGGGAAGATAGCAAAATTTTATTATCCATCCTGTAGTAAATGTGGGAAGAAACACCCCAGTACGTTCCTAAAGTGAATGGGTGTCTGTTACAAGTGTGCTGAAAAAGGCCACCATGCTCGTGATTGCAAGGGGAAGAAAGAAGCTACCGATGTTCAATGCTACAACTTCAAGGAGGTGGGACATTATGAAAATGAATGTCCTAAGCGTCAGGGGAACTTACCTCAGAAAATCCCAAGTGATCAATTCCATGCTTATGATATCACTACTGCTGAGGTAGAAGCTCCGATAGATGTGGTGGCAGGTAATTTAATGGTTCCTCAAGTTTAAAAAATGCATTATTTGATTCTGGATCATCGCATTGTTTTGTATCTTCTCAGTTTGCAAAGAAAATTAGATATTTTCAATTTGATTTAACAAGGGAGTTTTCAGTTAAAACTCCTAAGGGAAGTATCATTGTTACAATGTTCTGTGGATCCATTCCCATTACGGCATATAAATGTTCTTTATCTGCTGATCTCATCGTCATACCTATGATTGAGTTTGATATAATCCTCAGTATGGATTGGATTTCAGACCATGATGTGTAGATTTATTGTAAGAAAAAGGAGGTTAATTTTTTTTGATAATGATGATAAAGAACACCATATATTTAGAGCATAATCTTCACCACCTAATTCTTATCTAGATCCACCCCCATTAGCTCAACTAAATTCAATTATTGGGGAGGAAGAGAATGAAATAACTGTGGGTAAGGAAAGGAATGTTCAAATAGAGGATGTTCCTATTGTGATAGAATATGTAGGCTTGTTTCCGGAATATTTACCTAGACTTCCTCCAGAACATGAAATTGAGTTTTCCATTGATTTAATTCCTGGATCAAGGCCCATATCGAAGACCCCATACAGAATGGCCACTGTGGAATTTGTGGAACTAAAGAAACAACTAGAGGAATTGAGTAATAAGGGATTTATCTGACCTAGGGTTTCTCCATGGGGATCCCCTGTCCTTTTTGTTAAGAAGAAATATGGATCTATGAGGTTATGTATCGACTATAGGGAAATCAATGCTATAACAATAAAGAACAAGTACCCCTACCTCCCATTGATGATTTATTTGACCAACTACATGGATCTCAATACTTTTCAAAGATTGACCTTTGATCTGGATACCATCAGTTGTGTGTAAAGAAGGAATACATTCCGAAGACAGCATTTCGAACCAGGTACGATCATTTTGAGTTTATAGTAATGCCTTTTGGATTGAATAATGTACCCTCTTTATTCATGGATCTAATGAATAGAGTTTTCAAGGAATATCTTGATGACTTTGTTGTGGTATTTATTGATGATATCATGGTATACTCCAAAAGCTGTAAAGATCAGGAAAATCACTTACGCATTATATTGAAGACTCTGAGAAGAAATGAATTATATGGAAAGTTTAGCAAGTGTATATTTTGGCTTCAGGAGATTTCTTTTCTTGGCCATATTGTCTCCAAAGATGGAATCTCCGTTGATCCTTCAAAGAAACAAGCAATCCAATAATGACTATCACCGACGAGTATAACTGAGGTAAGCAGTAATATTGGTTTAACAGGTTATTATCGATAATGTTTCTCAGCTATCTAACCCATTAACAAAGATCACACGTAAAGTGGTTAAATTTGTTTTAAAAAAATAGTGTGAAAAATGTTTTGAAGAAATGAAAAGAAGATTAGTCAATTCTCCAATATTTATTCTACCATCGGGGAATGATGGGTTCATTTTTTTTAGTGGTTCATCAAAGAAAGGACTTGGTTGTTTCCTTATGTAGAATGATAGAGTTATTGCCTATGCATCCTGACAGCTGAAAATTCATGAGAAAAACAATCCTACTCATGATTTAGAGTTATCTGCTATAATATTTATCTGGAAGATATGGAGAGACTACCTCTATGGTGAAAAATGTGAGATTTATACTGATCAAAAAAGATTGAAGTACATTTTCTCACAGAAATAACTCAACATGAGGCAAAGGCGATGGCTTGAAATACTCAAGGATTATGATTTCACGATACACTACCACTCGGGGAAGGAAAATAAGTTGTAAGATGCTTTGAGCAGAAAGGATCATGGAGTATTGAACAAAATGAGAGTTGAAGAGGATCAAATTTTCATGGATCTAGTAAAGTTCAATATGGGAGTCACCATGGAAGGTGAATCATCAATACATTTTCAAATGGTTTCCAAACCATATTTACTAGAAAGGATAAAGAGTTCTCATAATAATGATGAAGAATTTTAAAAATAAGATTAAAGCTGTATATGATGGGATATTGAGGGACTTTATAAATAAGGATGGAATTTTGAAATTTGGGAGGAGACATTGTGTTCCCAATATTGCCGATCTAAAAAGGGAATTGTTGGATGATGCTCATAGTTCCAATTTTTCTATACACTATGGGAGCACCGAAATGTATAGAGATTTAAAGGAACATTTTTGGTGGGATAACATGAAGAGGGAGATTGCTGATTTTGTGTCAAGATGTATGGTTTGTCAACAAGTGAAAGCTGGAAGGCAACAACATGGAGGAGTCTTGCAACCTCTTCCCATACCTGAGTGAATATGGGATAATATCATGATGGACTTTTTCATGGGACTAACAAAGACTCCTAGAAGGAATGATGCAATATGAGTCATTTTTTATCATCGTCCAAGTCATCACATTTTATTGCTATAAGAGAAGACCTACCACTTGAACGTCTAGCAAGACTATATATTTCTGAAGTTGTGAGACTTCATGGAGTACCCCTATCGATTGTTTCTGATTGTGATCCCTATTTTACATCAAAATTCTGGAAGATTCTTGAGAAGGCCTTGGATACTGATCTTCGTTTGAGCACTCCCTACCACCCTCAAACAGATGGACAATCAGAATAGACTATTCAAACCTTAGAAGACATGTTGAGATCATGCTCACGTGACTTTCAGGGTATGTGGTATCAATATTTAACTTCGGTAGAATTTTCCTATAACAATAGCTTCCATTCAAGTATTCAGATGACACCATATAAAGCGTTATATGGAACGAGATGTCGCACACCAACCTGTTGGGATGATGTTGGAGAAAGAAAACTCATAGTCCCAGAACTGGTGTAGGAAATGATGCAAAAGGTTAAGGTAATCCAAAACCACATCAAAGTAGCTCAAAGTAGACAGAAGAGCTATGCTGATAACCGAAGGAAGGATTTAAAATTTCATGTAGGAGATCATGTTTTCTTGAAGGTATCTCCATGGAAGGGAGTTATACATTTCGGTAAGAAGGGTAAATTGACTCCCAGGAACATCAGACCTTTCGAAATTCTAGAATGAATTGGGGATGTGGCTTACTATTTGGCAATGCCACCAAGTCTCTCCAAAGTTCGCGATGTGTTCCACACATCATTATTGAGAAAATACATGCCTGACCCAATGATTGTACTCACTTACGAGGAATTAGAACTGGAACCCGGTCGGTCTTATTGGGAAGAGCCCGTCAGGATTCTTGATACAAGAGAACAAGTGATGAGAAACCGGATGAATCGTCTGGTAAAGGTTCTACGGAGAAACCATAAGATGGAAGAGGCAACGTGGGAACCCAAGGAACTTATGATGAAGAACCACCCAAGTGTTTTCATACAGCAGTATTCTAGAAATTTTGAGGATGAAATTATTTGAAGGAGCGGAGAATGTAACACCCCAAGCTTCTACGGTATGCTTCTCTTTGAATAATACAGTAGCGTGTGTTGTATGCAACATCGAGTTCTAACACACACCACAACCAATCAAACTAGACATTATGAATAGTAATACCCACTTTTTGAAATTTTATAAATTTTATCTTTCAAAATGGAATTCATTTTTGGATTCGGAATATCGAAATTATCTTAGGGTGAATTTTTGGTATTTTTCTGAAAACATTCAATTTTTGATGAATAGTGAGAAAAACACTAAGTTATAGTTTAAAACCAAATTTTTATTTAAATAAATATTTATTTTATTTAAATTTAATTATGGTAAAAATAGATACATAATACCAATATATTTTCAATGTAATTCATTGGAGTTAGTTTAGAATAATTATAGATATATAAAAATTTATTGAACTTTTCACTGTCTTTTACCCACCTCCTAGGAGAATTTAGAAATTCACATAAAACATAATTTTACCACTTATGTGAGTGTAATTTAGAAAATCTGATAGAAATGGTTAATATAAATTTGTAAAATGTGGTTCAATGAGATGAAAATAATTTTTGGTGAATAGTACCTTTTTACTTTTATTTACCACGATTAAAAGTAAATAGGGTAATTAAGGGTAAAAATGATATTAATATTACCCTAAAAAATACCCTAATTAAATTGTAAGAGTGTATATCGACCAAAAACAACCTTAGGAATAAAATATTATCATTTAGGTCCACTTGGATTAGATTAGGAAATTTATTATTATTTAATACAAAAAAGAGTTAAAAGAGTCAAAATCACAGTTTAATAACTACATCATTTTTAATATAAGGTTATACGTAAGAAAAATTAGATTATAAATATTCATTAGAAATATAAAAAGAATTTATACATAATGGTATTTTATTTAAAAATTTTAGATATTAAATAATTTAATTTATTTATGACACAATGGTGATGCAGTAATTACCTAATTAATGAAATATTAAAATAATTGATATTATAAATACCCAAAAAAATATAATTTGAGACTTTTAATGAATTCCAAGAATTATATAGCTTAATATGACATTTATTTATTGAATTATTTATGTATTTTTTGAAGTAATCACGCTTTTATGATTTTCACAAAAATCAAATTCCAAATAGTGTCAAAAATGACATAAAAGATTTTTTAAAAAAAATATTACATTATTAATTGATATTAAATTCATAAAAATCAAAGTTCAAGCCAAGAGACATATATAATGATAGTTGTATCATTAATGAACCACTTGGGGTTCGGTTGGAAGTTTATAGTATGTTTATTAACTATACAATATAAAATTAAAAAGTGACATGGTAAGTGTCAAACTAATTAACTAAGAGTTAAAACTAAAAGATAAGGTTAATAATGTGACCCAAACCTATCTAAAACCTATTAGTTGAGTTTTTTTGACCCATACCCACCTTAAAAGTTAAATAATCCACTTTTGAGCCATTATAAACTGAATATTAATTTATTATAAAATAATATTTCTAGCTTTTCCAAAGGTCCCCCTCACCCCTCTTAGAAAAAGAAAATCCCCCATCTCTCAAATTAATACCTTAAAATCATTTTGGATCAGCCAAAACCTGCCAAACTATTCTCTCAACTTCCCTCACTTCGACCTAGAGGCCTTATTTTGATCAAAAAGCCATCATAAGGAGTCCTTTTTATCAAATCAAAAGGAATAACCCGTAGAAGAGTTATTGTTTTCACCACCCTCTTTCAAGTTCCATTCTTCTTCAACTTATTATTTCTTTTTTATTTCCATTATAAAATAATAACTCCAGTATCTTCTATATACTATGATTTTATTATAAATATGGTACAACCAAATTCATTATTCTATCCATCCCTTGAATGACATGTCACCATACGTGCGTATGTACGGATTACCGTCTCCACGTCGTGGTGTAATTGATATTCAAAACATTATTATTTGGATGGGTATGATAATGATGTGTAATTGATGTAAACAATAAATATAACATGATAATGATTCTATATATATGATATACCATCCAATTATATATTATTTTAATATCAAAATTATGATATTGTCGCTCAGGTGTACGTAGGGACTACTGTCTACACGAATGCGATGAGATGCATTCCCCATCGTATCCATGAAAGTATAATTCTCATTTGATGATTAAAAATAATGTTTAAGGACTTGATATCATTCTGGATATGAAAACGATACAACCTATCCATAACAAACATGGCTTATGTAACAACACATATAAAAGAAAATGAGTAAGTTAACACCCAAGACGACGATAATACTTAGATATTATTAACAAAGCAATATTAAAAGATCATATATGATATCATATTAATTTATATGATTCATGTATAATTTAATAACAATTATCTCACCATTATACAGAATTTTAACCTACCCTTAACCGAATAAAAGTATAAGGTAAGTGTTTATTTCACAATCTCTTCATTATCCGAGGTTGTTTATAAGTAATTATCAACTGGGACCTCTTTATCATCCACATACATGTTTCTTAAAAATGTATTTTGAAACATTATTACTATTTTATAGACTATAGGTAAAAGTCATTTATACCCTTTTTGACTTTTTATAAGAAGCTTATAAAGGAATATTTCTATCGTTTTCCAAACAAGGTCCTTTTTATCCTTTTCGACGGAATTAAGGTAAGAATGTATTTTTAAACTATACGGAGGGTGCGGATATTTTCCACCATTGTAAAATCTTCAAAGCTTCCCTTACAAGCTTATAAAAATATTTTCAAATTAAATTTTTTATTTTATAATTATGTTACTTTTGAATGATTTCAAAAAATATATATTTCTCTCAAATAGTTTTGATTTCATCTATGTCAACATCCTTTGATGGATTTTTAGATTATTTGAATTCGATTCAATATGATAAAAAACTACAATATTTTATTGATTGTTTTGTGATACGTTTGACTGTAGATGTGTTATTTTTATACCATTCATGGTTTACGGAGAAATTATTGAAATTTCGTATGCTAGTTTTAATACGAATGTTTATGTTATGTTTAAACCTGTTCATATGAGGAATGAATTGGACTTAATAAGTGACGGGTGGAGCCCGCTATAGATCCTCAATGCTTCGGTAGGTCTCATGAGACAAACTAGTGTCTTGGCACGAGGCCATGACAAAATCTTATTTGTAGTCTTGGAAGGAGGCCTTGGCTATGTGGTTATGATAGTCTGGAATTATGCATTCCATCATTATGAAAGTGGTTATTGATATTGCATGTGATAATTCGACTAGTAGAATGCCCATTTGAATAAGTAAATGTAATTATTTCATTTTATTTTTTCCATATTCTACAAAGTTCAAGTTTAAAAGGCTTTTGGGTTTGTTATACATTGCCTTAAATGTTTATGCTTATTTATGAATGTTTCCGCTATATTGTTATCCTTACGGGGCATCTGACCTCACCCCTTTCTATGTTTTATTTTTACCAGGATGTGAAGATGTATTTTATGAATGACCTGCAGGGATAGTATGAGGGGATATGAGTGTGGACTATGGAGACTATGTTGTTGTAGTTTTCATTTTTATGATGTAATGTAAGACTTATGAATATATCTACTGTTTCCAAGGCTACTAAACTAATTGGTCTTTCGAGACTTGATCATTTTTTATCATTCTAATGTTTTGTAATAATGCACTGACTCTGGATAACTGGAGTTGGGGTGTTACACTTATAACTTATGTAATATTTTATATTAATGTATTATTCAATGACTTATAATTAATAAACCCTGAAAATTTGGGTAAGATTATTATAAGATTAGATCATGTTCTCAAAGATTAATTATTAGTTTATAATCACTAATGATCATTGATGTGTATATATTATATTTATCATTTTAGAGAATCTTAGCACACTATTTCAAATGCTTCTTTTCCCCAGGTTTTGAAGAATATTATTATGCAGTTTATGTCAACAAAAGTGTTATAGGTGAGAGGATCATTTTTTAGATGTTTTATATAATTTCTAAATTATGATGATCGCGTATCTTTTCTACAATGAAATTAGACTTTTACAGTTTTGGGGTGGGGTTTTAATGATACAGATATAATATTCAACTAAAAATATATAATATATATGTACTAGACACTTGTTTGACTTAATTATGCAATGGATCTCACTTGTTTCTTATATTTTTATCCCAGAAGTTATAAAGATTATTATAATATATAATAAAAGTAAAAGTGTTTTAGAAGGGTTCTATTATAGAGTAAGGTTCAAATTTTTGTAAAATAAGCTTCTTATGTAACTAGTCCGCTATTAATCTAATCTAAATGGTTCTCCCGGTTATGAAATATTATTTTGAGATATTTGTTTTAAATTAATTAAAATAATATAAAATAATGAAAATTTAAAAGTAATATCACTATAATATTTCAATGATAAATGAGCTTCACATTCTATATGGGTAGATTTCAAATTATATTGGAAACTATTTATGCTATATGGAGTTCATAAGATAAGATAATGTCATAAGATACATGTGTGTTCATATGATGTTTGAGAATTCTTTGTATGATAATGTTGTAGTGAAAGATATTATATTGATGAGTGATATTCCTTATTCTTAATATATTTTTATATCATAATAAATGGTAATAATGCGAGATGTGTTCCTCATAAGATTAATAAAATATTAAATAACTTTAGATATTGAAATATGTTTTTAGTGTCATGAGATATCTTTAAGATATATTGATTTGTATGTAAATGAGAGGATCATTAGTTACTTTTATACATATTTAATGTTAAAATATTTAAAATAATTTATCACATTCAATGATTTTATTATTTTAGAAAAATGATTATAGCTAAAAATAAAGGGATATTTCTATAATTAGTTATGGAAATATTATACTGGAATTTATGGGTATATTATTTAAGGAAATGAAAGATAAATAATGGTTTTCATGAATTGAAAGAATAATATAACACACAAGCCAAATGAATAATTATGGTAACAAAGAATGAAATGTAGAATAAGATAATTAACCAATAATGTATTTATTAATTATGAAGAGGTTGAGTTATGAACCTTAATATACTAATTATCATGGTTCATTACACTGAGGAATATGAAAAAATATATGACATGTGTAATCTCTCGTTAATGAGATATTCATTCATAATATATGATAGTATTTGTATCCTTCTATTACCACAATAATATTATATTGGTTAGTAGATATATTTATGAAGAAGATATATTCCATGATTTTTATATATATGATGGTTTTCAGATGATCTTTTTCAATAACACGAGAGACATGTTTCCTAATGAATTGGTGGTATTAGTTTAATTAATGCCAATAATTTTTGCTGTAATTGGATAATATGTCATCCTTAGGGAATTCAATGATAATTATTATTTATTAAATAGACATTTACTGTATATTTTATCATTGAAAATTTAATGTGGTTATAAAACTAATTTCCTAACAAAATATGCAACATGATAATGAGTAAGCACTTATATTGAGACCGAACCTTGTAATGATTTTCAGTGTTCTATTTTCTCTATATATTTTTGTGTAAATGTGAGGAATGTATTATAGATATTGGATAACTGTATTAATTGGTCATTTTGGTTTAATAATAAATATATAGTTGTATAGAATAATATCGTTGATTCACCCCCACGCTCAATGGCACTCTAACTTGTCTGGGGTATTGATATTGTATGAGAGAAAAAGAAGTCCAATTGATATTATAATATACCTATAATTATTTTTGGGTAGTTTGAACACAATAATCAATATTGGAGTTCCATAATTTCATGTTAATGAAATTTAATGTTGGAAGTATAAAATGTTTAAAAATTTTCTTTCAAAAGGATTAGAGATTAGTGATGTATTTAATATCGGTATTCATTCTATTAATACAGATTATCCTATGATATTTTATGAAAGATATTGGTATATAGAAACTCTATAAATATTATACTCTCATATTTATTAGAAAAATTATATTAAAAAGTGATAGGTTCCAAAAGAGCTAGTGAAATTTGGGGAAATAGGAAAACATGCAAACAGGAAATTCTTAGATAAAGGATCCCATGACATAGATTTAGAGATAAAAATTAAATGATATCAAAGTGTTTGATGATGATAATATTGATGACTATTCGACCTAGGTGTATGAAAAAGTTATTTATATTAGTGGGATTAGAGATAATCTTGATGTTTTTTATTATTTGTCACAAATTAATTGTAACCCTTTTTGATAGATTTTACTGAATTTTTTCAACTATTGAACATTAGAAGCATCAATCCATCAATGATATTCTCAATACTATTATTCATTATGAATTTGTTGAAGCACCAATTTTAAAAAATAAGTCTAATGAAGTGGTGGAATTAAAATATCTGAACAAATTAATGATCACATAGCTGGATGTTAACTCCTCTAGTGATTTATAAGAATAAAATGGGAGTGATGAAAATCAAAAAAATGTTATGTACTTTATATCTACAAATTATAAATATTTATGGAATAATTTAATGGAAATATCTTATTAAAATGAATGCATGGAGGAATTTGAAATTTTATAGTGAACTTCCTAAGGAAAATATGAGTTTGGTGTGTGATGAAGAATAAATTTATGAGAATCTAAATGGAGGATATATAATACTATCCTAAAAATAAAGGAGAAATAAATTAACATGTTGAGTGAATTAGAAGAATAATATTCTTGATCAAACCATAGATCAATGTAATATTATTCTATTAAAGATGAAAATTTAATTCATCATTTTTAAAACAGTTATAATAGTTTATGTTGTAAAGCATAAGAAGGGGAAGGAACATATATGGAAAATATACTGGGAACTATGCTTGAGGTATGTTTTGATAGAAACACTCAACTTAAAATGAAGTTATAACCCTAATGAATGCTGATGAAATTTGTGATTAGATTTATTATAGAAATTTTTTTCTCATCATTGATATGAATTATTTTAATATTAAATTAGAAAAGATAAAATTTATTATATATTTGTTTGATAAAAGTATTGCTACAAAATAAAAAAAACATTATTAGTAAGTCAAGGTATCATGGAACTAAGATGTAACATGGTAAATGAAATATGACCATGATTTCATATCATTTTTTATTTTTGGACCTATTTTACATAATTTGTAGATATATCTTTTTTTTTAGTTTTTCCATCATTCACGATTTCTTCTGGGTGTTTTTTTGTAAATTCTAAGAATAATTAAGTAAACTATATTAGGATATAATGTATCTCATATGGAAACACAATGAGTATCACTGGTTTGTACATCATAAGAGAGACAATTAATTTCCTTAAAAAGGTTCCTACTACATAGGGGTAACGTTGAATACTATGTCGATGCTTAAGAAGGAAATACCATTATAATATGATGAATTTTTCAAAGATAATAAAAAACTACTGTCTATAAATTATAAATGTGTTACATAGAAAAAATATTTATCAATGAAAATAACTTAATAAATCTCTTAAAGAATTTTCGTAAGAATTAAATTCTATTTAACACTTTGGAAGATTTAGTAAAATATTTTAGGACTGAGACACTGAGATAGTAAAAAATTTGGAGGTAGATAAATATTGAGAGGTGATGGAATAAAAATATTAAAAATATTATTTTATGTTCACGAAATTTATTTAAAATAATTTAATAACTCTAAAATGATGCGTTTTATGAGAAATCAGAGACTACTATTTGGTCCAAGACATAATGTTTTCCCTCTGTAATATATAAACTTAATATGGGTTGGATGTTTGTACATCTCACATTTGAGAACAAATTATTCATTAATTTTTATTTTATTTTTTTAAAATAATATAATATCTCCCAATTGGTGAATCATATGAAAAATCTAAGACCCCGTTTTGTTCTGAAGCACAGGTTTTACCATAGAAAGAGTATATATTATATGCACATCGGTTTTTTGGTAACATAAAATGCAATAAACCCCTATTTATGTTTAATTAATTAATTAATTCATATTTTAAATAATTAGTAACAAATATCACTAAAAATTTATATAATATGAGAAATATGAGACCATCATTAGGCCCGAATCATCGGGTTTAACCTAGGTTTGTAATGACTATCACACAAAAGGGTCTTTTTGTGTTATTTAATTTTTATGATAAAAAATCCTTATAATTTTTAAAAAATTAAATTAAACCTTCAGGTTCCCCAAAACGTTCTAACAACCATTATAACATATGATTTAATTCAAAATCATTTGTTTCCTGACTATTTTGAACCATTTTTATTTCAACCCCTTAATAAGGATAGGTAAATGACTACACATTGATTTTTGGGTTGAATAACACTTGAAATTTGGTACAAAAATTTGAGGATTGGGTGTACTATGAGGTTTTTGGTTTTAATAGTTGAACCATTTTAGTTTTTCAATGTGGTTGACCATGTATAGTATGGATGAACCCATATCTACTCTATGCATGAATATTATAGGTCCAAAGATGTTCTTTTAATCCCTAGGTGGTCTTGTTCTTCTGGCACGACATCAGGTGTCCTCTTTTCCTTTATGTTTTGCACAGATAGTGAATATAATTTATTTTTTTATTTTCTTTATTTACCTTTTCAATTATTACATTCTTTCTATAATCCGTAAAAAAGGATGAAATTAAAATAAAATATAAAACTGATATGATCATGTAAAATACCTTTATTATCAAATTATAGTTCTTTAACATATTATCAAAGATAATTACAAGATTTTTTTAAATGATATTTACATGGTATATTCTATTGATGGTTGCTAAATATTATTAGAAGATATGTATAATGATAATTGTTAAATTTTAATTTCACCAAATTATCAAAATATAATTATGAAGAATTATCAAAGGATAACTTAACCATATTATAAATAAAAATTCTACAATATTATCAAATGTTTTTTTAGAAAAAAATTATCAAATTATAATTGTAGTGAATTATCAAACTATAATTGAATGAAATTATTCAAGTTAACTTTCCACATATTATTAATGGATTATTATAATGTAATTATTACTTGAAAAATAAAAATGAAATTATCATAGGATAAATATGTGTATTATCAAAGGGTAATTATTATATTTATCCTATGATAATTTTAATATTATGAATGTATAACAAATAATTTTATCAAAAAATAATTTTGAGATTATCAAAGTTAATTATTAAATTTATTGATATATAATATTTAGATTAGAAAAGTTTAATTTATAAAAAATATTATAAAAGGGTAATATTTTATCAAAAATATTATTATTAATGTAAAATTTATTAAAATTATCAAAAGTTAATTAAAAGCATTAATTGACAATAAATTTTCGAAAAGGCAATTATAAAGGATAATTTAAAATAAAATGGTCAAATATAATTATAATGGATAGTTTATAATAAAAGTATCAAAAGAAAATTCCAAAGGATAATTTAAAAAAAATTATTGAAAGACAATTATTATTGAGGAGAATATAGTGAGCATATATGTTGACCAAAATAATAATTTGGAAATTATCTCATGAGAGAATGTATCATTGCAAAAAAAATTATATATTTTTTGAAATTAAATAGTTACTATTGGTTGAAGGAACCCTTGACATGCTGAAGAGTAAGATAATAAGGCCGTGCAGAGGTGTATCAAACCACCCAAGGTGGTTTAATCTTCTCATTGGCAAGGATGCATTTGAAGAATGAAGTTACATATCATTTTGGTCTATTATTTACAAATGTTTCTAAATTTAATTTCTGTGTTGACTTACAAGATATCATGAATAAATTTTGATCACAGGTGTGTGTGGGTGTATGTGTGTGTGTAGATCATACTGTAGTATGTTTGGTTTCCAAGAAATTGATGCAATATCATGATTCCACAGTGATGGTTGATTTAAAGGATGATGTATATAATGATGATATGCTTCTCATGATGTGTTATACAGTTTATATTATTCTATGAATTGTTATATTTTCCATTAGAAGATTTTTATGTGTATAAATGGTAGGTGGCCATTATGGTATGATTAATACTTATAGGGTGAATACATGATGTGTGACAATGATAAAGATACAACATGATAACCTTATAACATTGAATCTACTTTATTCCTTGTGAATTCAATGTAGATAGCTGAGACATGATTCCTTGCGGATTCATAGTGTTACTCGATGCCTTATTGATTCTGGATAGGTTATACATACATGATGCCGTGTATATTTTGAGAATTAACCAATGCCTTATAGATTCCAGTTAGGTTGTATTCAATCAATGCCTTGAGTATTCTGAATGACACACAAATAGAATTGTTTTTGGTTTTGGATAACTATCGACATTTATTATATTTTTTGCATGGAGCCGATGCAGGTACGAGTTGAGGTTTTTTGGAAGATTTGTTCAAATAAGACCGCTTAGTTTTGGATTGTGTGTCAAACATTCTACTACATATTTATTTTATATTGGAATAAACATGTATAATTGAGAAGATAATGTTAAAATATAATTAGTGGTGTTCTTATGAGTGTTTTACTTAAACCCTACTTGGGAGTTTTGATGCCATTAAAGATTGCATTATGATCTATTTATGTGAAAGGGCAATGTGGAGTATATCTGAGTAGAGGATCATGGAGCTAGTAGCAGACCAAGATGGACTAAGAAGGTTCCAATATTTATTTGACACTTTATCTCCTTTATTTCTTTTAGACAATATTTCAATTTATGGGATCTTCTTTATTTAAACTACATGTATTAAATCCTCACTTTTCTGCATGTTTTCTCTGATTAGTTTTTATAATTTTTATTGTTGATTATTGATCCAATGAAATATTACTGAGGCTACCATCTACCTATGGTTCCACATGGAACCCTCACTACTAGTCTCCAATCTCTTGTATACGAGGAAGCACACATGAGGTCATGTGGCATTACGACTCGAACCCAGTTGTTTGTGTCGGGGTATTAGAAAATGGAATCAAAGGGTCAAGAATCAATAATGATTCCTTTTCTTAATTTGGGTTGGGATTAGTTATAAATGAGATTGGATTGTTTAGAATTTGGTAGGGGAACTATGTTAGTTCCTGGACAGTGCCACATAGTGGACCTTCGAGTTGGCCTAAGTGGGAATGTGTGTTTTACTATTACTGTTGATTAAACTCAACTTGGGTGATACACGTGATGTTGATATGTGATTTATGATAATTCTGGAGATTTCATGCATCAGGAATTGTCACATAGGATCACATTACATATATATACCTATTTTTGTGCCACAGAGTAGTTCATTAATTACATTCCTTGATTTGTGCTATCTCTTCGGGATTGTTTTATTTGTGTGAAATATCTATGTTTCCATGTTGTGTGATGAATTATTATTGGATTTAAATAGTTGAAACGGGAATGTTGTTGTGTTAATATATATATGATATATGTGACTAACATGTAAGGATAGAAACAAGGGTTAGCGCAAGGAAGGGTATACCTTGGATGAAGGGTAGAATCCAAGGAAAACATTGTTTAATTCAATAGGCTGATAATGAGAAACACTATATGATCCCATAGAATAATTAGGGTTTATCCTAAAGACTCTGTTTATTTTATGAAGTGGACTTTTTCAGGTTATAGAAGATTCAACCTCAACATATTCATATGGAACTACTAGTGAAGCTGTATGAAATACTTTTGTAAGGAAGTAGGTTTCAATATTACCAGTAGACATATAGACGAATCTAGATGATCATTCTCCCACCCACACTCTATGGTATATTTAGCAGGGCTCCTCTAACCTATAATCATTATCTTAGTTACTTTCATAGGCATAAGAGTTCATATCTATGATCAAATATGTGATTTCCTCCACTCCATGATTTTTTATCCTTCCAAGGAATTAAAGGCCCTTAGGATGTTGAGTAATCGGCTGAAATATTTGTAGAAAATCTTCCTAGTAGAAACCTTGAAAGATAAGTGGATTAAGTTAAAAGGATAACATGTCGAGAACAAAACCATTTAGATTCCATATATCATATGGTGACAACTGAGATGAAGGAGTTAATGTTTCTACTAGATATCATCTATAAGAAAGAATTCATAACATTAGGTACTTCATGATGGGGATCTCTTATGTTGTTTTCGATGAAGAAGTACATTTATCTCCAGTTATGCATTGATTACCAAGATTTTAACTAAAAAATGGTAAGAAAACAAAATCCATTTCCCTCAAATGATGATCTTGTCAATATTATGCAAAAAGATGAGTTGTTTACAATATTAAACATTGATTGGGCTCTTGGTAGTTACGAGTTAGAGAGGAGGATATTCTGAAGACAACATTATATAGATGACAAGGACTTTTTGATCACATGGTAACATCGTTTAGGCTAATGAGAACCCTGAAAGTGTTCATGGACCTCATTAAAAAGACCTTCCATCCATACCTAGACTCATTCATCATGGTGTTCACCAAACAAAACCATATTTTACTCACTAACACCATATAAACATTCTAGGAACCAAGATATAGTCTTGACAACTCATCGAGCACACATGTTTTACGCCAATATATTGAGATTTGAATTCATGATTTAAGAGGATCAATCCCTTTGAAATGTGGTGTATGGGATTGGTATATCAGTGGAGCCATAGAAGGTCAAAGAGGTCATGTCTTGGACACATCCCCACATGTTTGAGAGTTTGACCTTTTTGTGTGTAGAAATATATTAAAGATAGTTTATTGAGGAATTCTTCTATTATCAGCACCCTTAATTCCACTAAAAAACAAGTATTGAAAGTTTAGTGGTTCATCCAATGTCAAGAGACTTTACTTTAGATAATGAGATGATTGAAAATAACTCTAGTACTAACAATATCGATGCCTGAGATTGGTTATGTAGTTTAATGTGATGCATCATGAGTTGTTCTGAGAGCGGTACTAATTCAAAGAGACCTTGTAGTTACCTATGGACCTCATAAACAATGAATCTATGAAAGGAACTACCCCACATATGATTTAGAGACGGAATCCATGGTCCACACTCTGAAATATTGGATACACTCTCTCTTTGGGGAGATAATTATTATATTGACCACAAGAGCCTTCTCTATATCTTCACATAGAGGAACCTAAATTTGATGTAGATGTAATGGGTTGAGTTTCAGTAGATGATCGATATTGAAATGTTATTAGTATTTTTTAGTTAAATTTTCTTGGTGAGAGTAGTATTAGGATGAGTGGACTCTAGAGAATTAATCATGTTAAACCCTTCTAGGAAATCAAACCGGCATTAAAGCACTATTTCTCATTATAATTTCACATGTTTGGTGTCTCAATGAATCACCTATCGGAGGGTTGAGGCCATGAACCAGCTTTCTAGTGGGTAATTAGATACACTCCCAATTACTATGTGAAATTTGAAGTAATTCATAATGGAATTTTTGATTGTGTTACCCTTAACCCTGAGTAGTCAAGATGCAATCTGAGTGATTTTTGATTGGTTTAAAAAGACTTATCTCTTTTTACCAATTATATGGAACCACTTAGTGGGGGATATGTGAAAGCTCAGTGTTTGAGAGATCATTCACCTTCATAGAGTCTCTTTTAGAATTGTTGTGGATAATGATGCATAATTTACATTGTGATTTTTTTAATGACTTGAGAAAATCCTTAGGGACTCATCTAAGATTTAGCATAGTATACAATCCTTAAACTGACAGATATTCTAAGGGGACTATACACATATTGGATGATATGCTTTGAGAATTTTTGCTAGACCTTGGAAGAGCATGGGATGATCACATTTCATTGTTTGAGTTTTAAGGTAGTAAAATTTATCAGGACTCATTTCAGATGGTTCCTTATGAGTCTTTTTTGGAGGATATGTCACTTACCTTTCTATTAGTATGGGGTGGTTGAGGTAGTGGGTGTAGGGATGATTTGTTTCATGAAAAATCTGAGACATTATAATTGATATGTATGAGGTTGATCACTGATCAAAAAAGAAAGAGATCTTATTCCATCCATAAGAGGATTCCCTTGGATATTGTTGGGGGAGATCTGGTTCTCATGGAAGTGAATCATCATTTTGGGTACTAACATCTGGGGAATCAGGTTGAATTAGAACCATGTTTTGTTGGATCCTTTGAGATCACCGAGCAGATATGGGTAGTGGCGTAGTGTGTTGACCTCCATTCTCACTATTGAGGTATCCATGACATGTTCCATGTATCACAACTTCAGTGGTATATGCCTAATGTTGAACATCTTTTTGATTTTGAGGACATTGATCTAGAGACAGATACAGCTTGTGAGGAGTGTCTGGTTCAGATTATAGATCGAATCGAGAAGGAGTTTTGAGGAAAGATGGTACCATTTGTCCATATTTAGTTTTATCATGGAAGGATCCGTGAGGAAACATGTAAATTCAAGTCTGACATTAGATCTTAGTGGCCTAGGTATTTTGAGAAACAAATATTTCGTTACTTCTCGAGGATGAGAAGTACATAAAGGGGGGGAATTGTAATAGCCTTAATTTTACATTGATAATAAAACCCTCTTATTGATAAATTATATGTGTATTATGTAGTAAAAAATATTTTTCAATGAAAATAACATAATAGTCGTGTTAAAATATTCCCATAAGAATAAAATCCTAGTTAACACTTTTTAATATTCTGTCAAATATTTCAAGAGTCATACATTGAATTAGTATGAAATTACAGGGCATATAAAACCTCAACGATGACATAATTAAAATATTAAATATATTATTTTATTCTCATGGAAATTTATTGAAAATAATTTAATAACTACCTAATGCTAGATCTTATTTTTAATCAAAGACTACATCTAGGTCTAGGACGTAGTGTTTATCCAAGACGAGGTAAAACATTTGTAAACATCCAATGTTTGGATGACTTGTTCTTGAGAATAAATTAATAAATAATAATTATTTTATTTTTTGAAAATAATTTCATATATCCAAAATGATTCATTTTATGAAAAATCCAAGTTCACTGTTAGGTCCAGAACATGGGGTTTACCCTAGGCAGAGTATAAATTTTTTGAAAATATGGTGCTTGAGAACATCACACACAATAAAACTCATTTTATATTTAATTATTCAATTATTCCATTTATTATATAATAAAAAATTAATATGTTTCATATGGTGCATCATATGATAAATCTGATACCATCGTTAGGTCAAAACTGAAGGGTTTACCTGAGGTAGGTCATAACATTCACAGACAACATGATTTTGTGGTTATTTATTTTTTATGCTAAATAATTAATTTTTGTTTTAAAAAATTAAATTAATCAATCATATTCCCTGATATGACCGAATAACCATTATAATATATATATGTTTTTAAGAATAAATCTTCTCATGACCTTTTAGAACCATTTATGTTTAAAAATCTTAATATGGATAAATAATTGACACCACGTTGATTTTTCTCTTGAATAATTCTTGAAATTGGGTATTTGTATTTGACGTTTTGTTTTTCTATGAGGTTCTTGGTTTCAATAGCTGAACATTACTGGGTATTTAGTGTTCTTGATCTTGTTGCATCTAGATGAACCCATATCTACTGTATGCATGAATGTTGAAGGTCTGAAGATATTTTTTTGAATCAGTGTTCTTGGTTATTCTTCTGGTGTTGAAACATGTGACCTTCTTTCACTTATGTGTTGTACACAGACAGAATATACGTATGTTTTTGTTAATTATTATCTATTTATTTCATATTTTCCATTATTACTTTCTTTTTAAAATATTAAAATATGGTTTAAATAAAAATAAACTGATAAAACCTATGTGATGAAGGAAAATTACTATACTATCAAACTTTAGTTCCTAAAAATGTTATCAAGGACAATTAAATGTTTTTTATAAAATGATATATGAATGGAATATTCTTGTGATAGTTGCACAAGATCATTAGATGATAAGTATAAATAGAACTATTAAATGATAATTTCATCAAATCATCAAAAGATAAATATGAAGAATTGCCAAAGTAAAATTTCATCAAACTATTAATGATAATTCCACCAGAATATAAAATTATTTTTTAGACAATATAATCGAGTGATCATTAAATTAAATTATCATTGTAAATTTTCCTGAAATTATTGAAGACAATTTTTTATAAATATGTAATGGATAATTATAAGGTATTTGATACCTGCAAATGAATACTAAAAGTATCATAATATAATTACTTGTATTATAAAAGGATAATTATTATAATTTTCAAATGATAATTTTAATATTATGAATGGATAATTAATAATTTTATCAAATGATAATTCTGATCTTATGAAGGATAATTTTTAAAATAATTAATAGATAAACTCTAGTTTATCAATGGATAAATTATAAAATATAAGAAATGTAACAAGGATAATTTTTATCAAAAAGATAATTATAAAGGATTATTTTTAATAAAATTATCAGAAGGTAGTCACGAAGGATAATTTATAATAAATTTTCATAATGTAATTATAATGAATAATTTATAATAAAGTATCAAAAGATAATTAGTCTTGAGGAGAATATAGAGATCACATTGAAGGAGCCTAGACCATCCTGGGGGTGAATTAGGGTGTCATATTTCTCTCTACATTACTGGTTCTTTCTCCCACGTTGTTAGTAACATGTTTAAACGTGTATGATGGATATGTGTAGTAAATAAAATATTCAGATGTAGAAGGAAAACACAATACTTTTACTTTGTTCACCACTATGGGATAAATCCAAGGATCATACACCGACAGGTTTCCTGGTCATACCCATTTACACTAATGTTTAGTAGTGGTGGATTACAATGGTTTGGGTATAATCACTCTATCCCAGACACACTGCCAAAAGGATTAAGGATAGGTCACTACTTCTCATGGATTATTTTGTTAGACTCCCCTTGGATCACTTCCTTGGGATAGTTCTTCACATAGTTTATCGACTTGAAGGTCACTTCAACATATATTCATAAAATTATTTCTCTCCTATTCAGCATGATAATTTTCTTACATCGTGATCTAGAGTTGATTCCCTTTTATGTGAAAACTTCTTCTCTAGTTCAACAACTGAATTCACTAAATATTATTCAACTTTTTTCTAGAATCTCAATCTTCTTTTATGATGTTTCCACTTCCGCAAACTATCATTGATTCTGTGGACTATTTATGATCTTCCTACTATTCTTGCTCTGCATATAATGCCTGCTCCGCGTACCGCATACCGAGATTACTCTGTGTACTGCACCTGCTCGTCATACCATGCCTACTCGATGTACTATGTCTTTTCCACACACCATGCATTCTCAGCGTTCCATGTATGCTTTACGTACCACCTACTATGCATACCACATCTATGTACTTCATTCTTATACCACTTATACTTCTTCATAATTACATCTTCTATGTACTATTCCACCCTATTCTGCTAACATTTTCTTTCTTCTACAAACATATTCTTGAAATTCAATAAATCAAATCATCTCCCACATATCACTTTAACCTATGTAGAATCTATTCTGCGGATTACTCCTTTAAATTTTTTGAACCATTTCATCTTCCACATACCACATCTTTCTACACACAATCTGTTATGCGTACCACTTCCCTTCACAAATACATTCCGTGAGAATAATTTCAGACATAGCCAAGTTCTTCAATAGTGATGATATTTTATTATTGAATTTTCTCTAACTTAATGATGGGATTTTCACTCCTTATATAGCCAAATAATTCCACAAATTTCTCTTATCTAGTTTACCCAAATTTTCAATGTGCTAAAATCCTCACCACATACTGAACTCCATTTTTCTTTTATAAGCCTTTATCAAATACCATTAATCCTCCACATACCATGATCCTACCGGTACATATAATTCATCTCTTCTTCCAATTATGAGCCACCCCTGTACCACAACTCCTTCCATTGTGAGCCATTTTTGGTACTGCGACGAGTTCTGTGAACCCACCGGTGAACCGCCCCACGTGCCTTTCCCGCCACATGGTACACAACCGCGAACCGTTCCCAAAAATGGTACACAATCCAACATTTGAGGTACATACTTTTATTCCTTTTTTGATATCCTTCACAATTCTTAATATCGTTCAATTCTACACAGAAATCCATTCATTAAAAAAACAATATCTGGATTTGTAGTACTAAAAAATTGTTAAACACTGGGAAATAAAACCACCTTAAATATCTGCTCTGGAAAGAATAATTGCGCTTCTTCACTATTATCTTTCCTCTCCAACAAGAAGCTGATTTCATCATGAAACTATCTATCATGATATATATTTTTTGATCAATCACCTTTAGCATCAACAAATTTTCAAAGGGAAGTATTTCAACTTCATTGTCTTCTGAAAATATCATTATTTCTAATAAGAACTGAATATGATTGGCATATACTTTTCTCCAAATTTCCTTCATAAGGCTTACATCAGAAGTTATCTAAACATATGATATTAGGAAATACACATCATCAAAGAATATCTTAAATTACCAGTCTCCATAACATTGCAGTTCCTCTATATATCATTCTTTATTTTGATCTTCATTGACAACTATTGACCTCAAATACAATGTTATACACAAAGTGGTTCCAACACACCTGTGTTGAACTAAACGAAAATTTGAAATTATTAGGGATATAAATGTATCTTTTCATGTGATATTTTATTTATTTTTAAAATAAAATAATTATTTATGGGTATAGGATTGGTTGACATGTCAACGAGTACGATAACAATCCCATAAGGAGGTGTATCAAACCACATAGTGTGGTTAATACTTACCACAGATGATGAAGAAATTAAGGTAAGAAGTTCCTTATATTTTCACCTCTTGTTTAAACATATTTCTATATTTAATTTATATGTATAATTACTTGATATCATGCTTGACTTGTGATCACATGTGTGTGTGTATCCAATATTATATTATGTTTTTTTCAGGAGATTGAGGTGATAACATGATTCGATGATGATATTTGATTCACATGTTGATGTATATGATGATTCTATGTTTCTTATGATGTCTTCTGTGGTTTTCATCATGCCGTGACTTGACATGTTTTCGTTTGTAGGATTGGTTTGCGTATACATGATAGGTGGCCATCATGGTATGATTACTCCTTGTGATGTGCTCGCATGTTGTGAGGCAATTTAGATGGCATAACATGATAACCATATAACATTGAATCTCCTCGATGACTTGTGGATTCTGGGAATATGGGAGACACTTGATGCCCTGTGGATTACCAGTGTTACCCGTTGCCTTCTGGATTCTAGGTAGGTTACATATACTCAATGAATTTTGGATTCTGGGTATTACTGAATTCCTTGTGGATTTTAGGTAGGTTTTTTTCACTCTATGCCTTATGGATTTTGAGTGACATGCCAATAGAATTGAGGATGGTTTCAGATACTTATGGATATATAATATATAATTAGCATGAATTTGAAGTAGGTATGTCGAAGGGTTAGTGGAATCTTGGTTAGATCATGACCAATGATGTTTGGATTGTGTGTTATGATGTTAGATACAATTTTTTTTATTATGGTATACACCTGTATATATGATCCAATTAGGCTAAGGGCGCATTGGTGGTGTCCTACTGAGTCTTGTAGTCACACCCTACTCTGGTATTTTGATGTGCTTGTAGAATACATGAGGGATCTGGTGAAGGGAAATGGACTAATAGAATATTGATGAGTAGAGGATCCTAGAGCTAGTAAAAGACTAGTACATAATCCAGAGGATCAATTATTTATTTATTAATTTATCTACATTATTTCCTTTGGACATGCTTTCCAATTATGGGTGATGATTTATTTGTATAACATGTATGTCATATTAACTTTTCCTTATGGTTACTCTAATTAGTTATTATAATGTTTATTATTGATTATTGTTCCTAAAATATTACTGGGGGAATAATCTCTCAATGGTTCCACTTGAATGAAGCACTACGAGTTGGAATCCCCCTACGTATAGGGAGGTGTGCATGAGGTCATGTGGAATTCTGGTTCTCACCCTATGGTTTGGGTTGGGGTATTACAAACATTTTGGATGGCCCTAATTCTTATGGGTCATCCTGACCTACGTGTTCCATGGCATACTCTATAGGCTTTATCGTGGAGGGTGTCACATAAGATTATAAATGGTGTAGCTTTAGGGTGTCACATGCGGGTATTTCATAACATGGAAGGAATTTGTTTATCTGTATGGTGTATATTACATTATGTAGACATGAAAATACACCGATGGGAGTGTCTAGTAGAGGCCTCACATGACATAAAATTAAGGGATATGTTGTTGTGGAATGGGGTGGGGGACGGGGGCTTGTAATCTTGGCTATCCCATATCAAAAACCAACTCACCCAATCTTAAAAGGCAACATCAATGGCATTGCTATAAAGTATGTCCACATTGTAGCCACCAGGGATATATAATCTTGTAGTGTCACAATGCTTTTTTAGGGGAATTACAAATTTCACACCAACGATTGTAACCCAATTTATTTTTTCCACCCTACTTAACAACATGGGTTTTGTTTACCATACACCTTAAAGAGAGTACTCATTTCACATTATTTGATTCACTATGGCCCTCCTTGGATTTCATGTATTCATTAGTGTAATTATAAATTTTATTAAACTATTCAAAAAATTTCTATATTCTCTTCAATTTCTCCAAGGTTCATATGTTTCTTATCAAACCTAGCTCAGTGTGCAGGCGGTCTATTTTTTGTCTAGATCAATCTAGGCAATTTATGTTTTAGGAAACACATAGTTTTATTCATTCTTTTTAGTTTGATCTCCATTGAAAACAATATATTGTGACTCTTTTCATATTTTATTGAGGCTGTTATTTCCATTATTATCTAATTTTCTTTCATTTAATTTTTTCTTTCATTTTTTATTTTATTTTTTATTTTAAATATTTTATTTTATATGATTTGGAATATAATATATTTTTTATGGAAATCACCCCTTGGTTTAATGGGTTTTCACAAAAAGTTCGTTATTTAATTTGTATTAAATTATTTTCATTTTACAAGAGTTTATAACATTTCCAAATTCTATCTTTTAAATGGGTTTTAGGAAAAATTTATTCTCTCGGACTTCATTCAAATTATCAAGGATGATTATTTTATTTTTAAAGGATATTTTTGATTTGATAATGGGAGTAATATTTCCATATGATTTTTGAAAAAAAAATTTAAGTATATTTTATGGTGTTGAAAATGACTCAAAACACTAAATGATTGTTCGGTAAATATTAATTTAAAACATTATCAAACATAGTTTATTTAAAATTTTATACCCATCATGTCTCCCTTGTTTTTCTCTCTTTTATAGGTGGTGCTTTATGTTTGTGGTGATTTTTTAGTGAATGATAAGGGTATTCTTCTTTTAAGGGAATCTATGGTAATTTTGAGTTAATTTTTATTATTATTCTGATTCAGTGGTCACCTTCAAAAATGTTTTTTATACAACATGAGTGCTAGTGTATGACAAAAATTTTCACTACGAGGTCAATTCAAATAGTTTTAGTTGTTATGATGACAAGTGAGGTAATTTATCACTCCCACCATCATGTGAAGATATTAAATATCTACTCCAATATTTGTCTAGTGAATTTATTCAGTAGGTGATGTAGCATATATTCATAGAGTATATCAACAGACATATGATCATGATTGGTAATCATAGTTTGGAGATTCATGTTTCTTATTTATTTTTACCGTTTTTACTGGTATGGTAAGTGGTATCCTTCACGTTATTTTATTTTCATGTTTATATTTGAAATTGTTGTAACCTCATTTATGTTATTGTTTTCTTTTATAGTTCTATGATGTTTATAAATGGATTAATAGTGGTGGAAAGCTGTTATAAAATGAATTAAAAAAATTAGATCATGATATTTTTTTCAAAAAAATTAAATATTTATTTATTGAAGTTTCAATAAATAAATGAGAGATGAAAATATTAGGAATAAAATTGAATTATGGGTTTTCAAATAATATTGTATTGATTTTTTTTGGGTTTTTGAAAATAAAATCCTTATTCTTTATAGAGAAAAGTATATGGTTTTATTTCTACTAACCCATATTAAAATGTTAAACCATATATTATTCTATATTTAAAACTATGATTCTTGACATGCTTAATTAATAAACTTGTGTGGAATAATTACTGAGATCTTAATAGGCCTATTAGATCAAACCCAAAATACACACTCATGTTTGTCGATGTGTGTATATTTTTTTGTATGATGATATTATATTTGAAAAATTTTCTTGGATCCATTTTAGTTTGGATAACTTTTATTTAGCATGAAATAAGTGGTTCACCATATGTTGTACGACCATGGGTGGTATAGACAAGTTCTCACAATGTTTCTAGTTTTGTTTTATTTTTTTCTATGATTATATATCAAACAAGATAACCACTCATATTATTGTATTGTATATATTTTATTTTATATT
The DNA here is from genome assembly GCA_963277665.1 of Viscum album. Taxonomy (NCBI): domain Eukaryota; kingdom Viridiplantae; phylum Streptophyta; class Magnoliopsida; order Santalales; family Viscaceae; genus Viscum; species Viscum album. The sequence continues at coordinate 1,241,802,885 of OY728161.1, read as the reverse complement.
GTTATGATTTATTTTTATATCTTATTATTATTAATATAAATTATATAAATAATTATTTGTTTTTTATAAATCCTTTATTACAGTTATTGTCCCTATCTTATTCAATTATATCTCGTAAGAATCCAATGTATAGAAAAATCATTCTTGATTTTCATTAAATTATTAGTTGTATTTTAAACTCTAATATGATGGTAAAACCATAGGTAATTATTTTTACATGGTGAAAAATCACTATATTATAGACCGTGGAAGTTAGGAACCCCATTCATGCCATGATGTAAGATAATTTAAGTGAAATATTAGTTAAGCATGTGTAGGGTTATGAAAAAATAGTATTCGGGCCTAAGGATTTTTTATTACCTGGGTATAAAAAATAACTGTTATGTTCTAGATATACTCATAGTCTGTAGATATGGATTATGAGACTCAATATATAAGTCTGTGATGAGTATATCACGCTCATTATTATTTTGAACATCTCGACTCAAATGGTGTTCGAGAGTTGAGTGATGGATTTTGGTTTCTTTCTTTACTGGGTTTATTGTCTCCTTAGAGAGATTATTTGTTTTGGAATCACAAATGATCTATAATTTTTTTCAACATATTCACTTTTGGATTGAATATTGATAAAAAACTAGGTTTACTAAATTTTATTTAATTTTATAGTAAATAGTGTCAAGATCATGAAGATGGTTCTATGGAGTGCACTGATCATGTTTTTTGGTTGGCACATGGTCAACCCGTCATAATGAAAAATGGATAAAAACACTATAACTTTATATATTTTTAATTTTGATATATATAATATTTTTTTTCTCAAATATTGGTTCCCACTTGAAATAGATGGATTTAACGTAGTTTTTTCATTCTTTAAATGTGGATTCTAGAATAATGTGTGATATTTTAATTTTTTTCAGGTTGTTTTCATATCATCCTTAAGAAAAATGAAGACATCTTAAAAATTATATGAATTAAAAAAACATTTTTGTGTGTTTTGTTTTGATGAATATCATTAAAAATATCTCTAATAATTTATCAGGTATTTTATATTGTTGTTTTTGTGTGAAATTAATATATCATTAAAATAGTTTTTAATATAAATTTTTTCTTTAGAAGTTTTTTTATATTTGATTTGTGTTTTGGGATATATCCATTTAATTAGATGATTTGTTTATGAAATATGATAACAATTATGGATTTAAAATTTATTAATGGTTTATTAATAACAGATATCATTTTTCTAGGGATGTCCTTTTTAGAAGGATTAGTTTTTAAATACAAAAATGAAATAATTGAAAATAATAGTGTGTTTTATTTTATTTTTAAAATATATTAAAATTTTTAAATATATATTTTTTTGTAAAATGAGTTTAGTGACCCTTATGATGGGATTCGTCAACTAAAAATAAGGGTTAATAATGTTTTCTATATTTTTAGAATTGTGTGTTTATATTTTCCCCATACCATGTATTGAATCCTTCTATTCAAATTTGGAGGAAAACTATTAATGCTTTTATGTTTTTTAGTCTTTAATGTATACTAGTTAGATACAAAAATAAGGAATATAGAAGGATTACCTTTGAGGATAATCCTCATAGTGAATCCTCTAATCACTAAAAGAAGATAATTATGTTTTTCACACCCCCCGATTCTTAACATAGTGGTTGAAGTGAAATTTTCTAGGCTCTTGGATCAAATACTAGTTATATATAATATTCAATAATTATTTTCAGTACTTCTCCAGACCATATCAAGTACAAATCATTATATTTGATTCATTAGTAAGGGGTCTATTTGGTTTTTGAGTGGTTTTCATTAACATAACTTTCTATACTATCAATTGAAATTCTATAAGTTTCTTTATTAGAAATGGTATAAAGAGTAACCATTATTTGAAATGATTGTTTTTTAAAAAAAAATTATATATTTTTTATTTTAATTAATGTTCTCAAAGTGATGTTTTTTCTTATTTGTGTGTCTATGTATTTTAATTATTTATACAGGGTTTTTTATTTATACAGAATTGGTAGAGTTTTTCTCCAAAAAATAATTATGTATAGCGTAGGTTTTGTGGGGGAATAATTTAGGATTGATTGACATCAGATTCATTAGTTCAAATCTCAATTAATTAGGAATTTTGTTTCTTTATGATAAACAAATTATTGTTATGGTTTTGAATAATGGGATAATGATGTGAATTTTTTCCTTTGTTGAGGATTTAGTTTAATCTTATAGAGTGATGACATAAGGAATGGAAAATGTTGTTTCTTAGAATTGCTTATATGTAATTATTTTCAACGCTATATTGAGACATTATGTTTTCAGTGAGATAATTTGGTGGTTATTTTGATTATATATCGATTTTTCCCATTTATAACATTAGTCATATTGCCTTGGGATGACATGGTATTATTCTCAGATATGGAATGACATTCATGATGGTTTTATCTTAATAGTGTTTCATTTAAGTTCATCGTTTTTTATAAGTATCAAATAGTCATGTGACATTGATAGGTATCTTATATCTTTTATATTTTTGTTTGATCATGGATTTTTGTAGGTGATTGGGGATTTCATTTTATCATGGGGTTGTAGTTGATATATTTTTTTGGGATCTTGGTTAATTAATTATTTACCTTTATATGACCATATATATATCCTCCCCAATATTCCCACCTCTTGTAATGATTTTGGGATATTTTAGTTTTCTATTTATTTTATTTTAATCTATTGAATTTATTAGGTTGAATGTGTCATAATATAGCGAATTTCCACACCATGGTTACACTATTTATTAATTTTATATAATTTCAGGTTATTTTATGGTTTCATAATTGTTCATTCATTATTTTATATTTCATGGTGTTTCATGTGCTTTTTTTGGAATCTACAATAAATATTTCGTATAAGACAATTTAACTGATGTGGTTACATTGTGGAGAATCCCTTCCTCTTCTATATAATCCTTACAAGTGTTACCAATCAAAAAGTTCTTATTACATAAGGGTAACACTGTAGTTTAATCCACAACCCAAGGGTGATATGTCATAGTAGTTGGCCCAAAATCCTTTGGGTATACCTGACTAGTGTCCTCCTCAGAGAAATAATTTTTCTACACCATGGATGGAATTTCATAAGGATGGTAAGGGTACCATGTTTAGATTTCATGTGAGTGTAGTGAATAAAGGATGAATAAAGTAAGTTAAGGGTTTAATCAATGTTCCACAACACATATTCACCAGATATATAATTGATATTGTCTAGTAGAGGCCTCTATGTCGGAATACAAAGGGCTCCAATATAGTGTCCTAGGGGCTTAGTATCCTCCAACATAAAATCCTAATAACATCCACAATGCATCCTTGAGTGATTATAAAATGGAGTTTATTGGTGGAATCATGACACCATCACTAGTTGGGCTATTCTGTGGAGAAGTGATGCATATTTTTTTAAAGTTGAATTAATTGTTTGTAACCACACATTTTCACTTGATTTATAATTCCTCTAACAATAATAACATGTATAATATTTCCATTAGTTCCCTAATGAGAGAAACTAATGAATAATATTCTGTTTTTTCTTCCCACGTCATAATTTATGTTTATCCACGTAACACCCCAAGATTTTAGAAAATAAGAATATGTTCGAAAGCACATTCGTCACGCATAATTGAGGATAAATGACTGGTGAAATATATAACCATTATAACATAGCCATTAAAGTGGCAGGTATGAATATTATAAAATAAATTAATATATATATATATATTATGCTTAATATAGATTACTGATAAATGTTTAGCAAATAAGAAATTAATCATTATAAATTATTTTTATTTTTCAAATATATATTTTCTTAAATAATGATTTCTATTTCTATTCATGAAAAATATTATAAATAATTTTTTTTAACATTTATAAAATTTAATTGATGAAGGGATAATAATTTTGTAAATTTTAATATTACAATTTTATTTGAACGATATTTTGTAGTTTTTTTGAAAACATTTTTTTCAATGAATATGGAAAGATTTCTATTTTTGAACAAAGTATTTTATTTACAACAAGTTAACATAAAATCTCCTTTATTTTTTCAATATTAATTATTGTAAAATAACTATTATATAGTTGTATTTAATCCTCTTAATTAAATTTTAATTAACTTTATATTACATTTAAGTAAAAGTTTGTCTTTTGGTTAAAAATGTATTCCTCTAAAAACTATTTCAAAGAAAAAATTGTATCTACATTATAATTAATTTTGGAGACACCTACTATGGAAATATTTATATGAATGGTATAGATTTTATATCAATAAAAATTAATTTATGATCATATATTTATTATTAATTTTTGTATATTTAATATAAAATCATGTTTTTATCGAATAATAAGTGCTTCGAAAATATACATTGTCTCCGTGTTTTTTTGTTTTCATTGAAATTAAAATTTTAAAATTATATAAATTTAATTTTTTAGAATAAATTTCATATTTTTAATTGGAATAATTTATATCATTGAATAATTTCAACTCAAATTTTGATCATAATGAATACAAACAATGTAAAAATTAATTACATTAGTTAAGGTAAAAACAAAATAATTTTGGGTTTAATAAAAAATATATGGGATAAAATGGCCTCGAAACTACTCTAAAATATTTTTTTTGGAAATATAATGATCCTATAGTTTTTTACCATCTATAATTATCCCTTTTACCTACTTATGAAATTTGTAAAACCTCAGTATCATTTTTCTCTTCTCAAAAATTAAAAGTGTGCCACTCACCTCACTTATAAACGACCACACAATATCCTTTGTTATTCACAACATAAAATAATTTTGGATCATCCAGTACCAATACAAATCACTTCTAAAGTACCATACCCATATCCTAGAATCCTTGGTTTGGTCATAAATCTCGTTTAGAAATACATTAAGTATAATCCTAAAGAGCTAGTCTGAGAAGAGGTAAAATTATAACTATGTGTTTCTATTTTATTTCTTCTTAAAACACTATAATATATTATTTAATTATTATTATATAATAAAATAATTAAATCCCATATTATAAGATGTTATTACATTAATTTTATTGCTTAAATATTTCTCTCGATCCATCAAATGGGATATGAAATAATCATCTGTGTCGACGACAGACTACCACCCCTATAACAACCGTTATTTTATTTCTAGTTATTATATTATTTATTTTTGATAATATATTTTTTATATAATTCCATTGAATATTTTTGGAGAGAAATAGAGTTTTATACCCTACAAGAGGTCGTGTATAGTTATCCAGTTCCATGCACTAACATGGGATAAACAGTGCACCTTGAATGGTGTCACTGTCCAGGCCACACGAGTGTGCCCCCTACCATAGGAAATAGTGATGATTGTTTCCTCTAGGATAGATTACACCGCATGGTGGCCGAAAAGTTTGGAAAACCATGCAGGATAACTTTGTAACCTATCAAGTTCATTAAAAAATGGGAATTTACCTTTATCCCCTCATTCGTTTTCACACCAAATGACATATAATTTGAGCTGTAAAAGATTTAAATATCTTATAGCTTCCTACTCTCCCTCATGTACCCTTTGAACTCCCATTTTTGTGCATATTTTTCTTTGTATCTTAAATAATCATCATGTAATCCTGCATTCTCTTGACTTCTCCCTTCATCTAGGTTTCTTCTTCCCTCTTCATGAGGTTCTCTTTTCTCTTGTGTGTTGGTTGAACTAATAAATCATCTATCAAGAGTTTTTGTTTAAAATATTGATGTTTATGGTATGATATTTCCTTTATTGGGTTCCTCTGTGGTGTGGTGGTGTTTTCCCACAAGATTTTCAAAGTTTCCACCATTAAGGTAGTATATTCCTTGTTTTAGCATTATTAGATGATTTTTGGATTACTTTCATTGTACCTTGACTAAGTTCTACGGATTGTGTGAATGGTGAGAAATATGTTACGAAAAGGATTTGAGGTTTGTTAATGTTGATATATGGGTTTCTAAAAAAATTGGTGGCGTTTCAGGTGTTCTTCTTTATTATGATTCTTAAATATATTACATAAATTTTGTAACGGGTGCGAAGTATGTTAAAAATTGAATTTTGTGTGAGTATGTATTTTAAAGATATTTTTATATAGAAAATGGAGGTTTTTATTGTTTAATCATATTATTTTCCTTGTGTGTGTGAATGTAGTGATCATTTTGTCATTTTATATAATAATTGAGAACAGAGGGATTACTTGGTATCTAGGTGGCCATACTATGACTAGTATACAAGTTTGGTAGACAAGATTGAGGCTAAGTTTATTCTACCAAGATTGACAAAAAAACCCTCACTAAACTTGTTAAATATTTTAGACCACTAGATAGTGGGATTGATTCCCCTATAATGGCTCATGCATGAGGATGATGTGGGTTATGGTTGATATACCATTTTTTACAAGGATGTGAGGTTCCATGGCCCCCACATGTGATTGTATCTATAGGGATTTACAGTGACTTGGTGGTATCTTGTGATGTGGTGATCCCCATTAACATATGGTGGAATTTTATTCTTTATAATTGTAAATCATATTTCATTTGAAAATATTTCCTACAAAATGGTTTCCTTAAAAACCCTCCTTAAAGGAGATTTTAATTTTATTCTTAAAACATGCATGTTAATTTATAATATAATGTTATGAATTAAAATCTTTATATGGAATGGAATCCTATTTGGATTTGGATAAAAATGAACATACACCCTTGGGTGTTTGTATAATTTGTTATGTGTGACCTATGTAATGGAATTATATTCATTGGTGGTGATTTTGGATCTATTTTCTAGTAGTCCTCTTCTATAGGTGTTGGTGGAGGTGGATTGAGGTCAATGACCCTCTTGTTGTGTGTATGTTTTTTAATTGTTGACTTGTTGGTTCCCATCATGTTTTTCTAATATGTATTTTTTGGTTTTGGATAAAATTTTAAATTGTTGAGCTCAGAATTATTGATCCTCTTTAGGTTAGACATTGATCTTGGGATGATTTTCTATTTTGAGTATTTTTATTTCATATTTATCTTTGTGGAAATCATTCCAAAAAAATTCATTATTGGTTCCCAGGCACTAGTTTCCAGCCCGTGGGGATCAGGAACACCGATTAGTCCATGCCATAGGCCAGGTAAGGTGTTTGGATGGATGGTACAAAATCATGGTTTGTGACAAAATTGTATCAAAGTATGGGGTTTAACTTACATTTGATCATTTTCTTTTAGAAGACTCTAGATATACCAGATCATGGATAATTGGGGACCGATGTTTCATTTCAAGCGGGGTATCTGGCCAACACACCTTGTAAATGGCCTTGAGTATCCATGAGATGATGGTAATTGTTTTGACTTCTCCACCAGGTGAGAATTACTAGCTATAGACTGTATATGGACATCAGGTGGGGGTGTAGTGGTTTTATTAATCATGTTATTGTGATGATATTAGTTTTTTTATCTATGAAAGTGTTTAGGAATTGTTTATGATGATGAAAAAATCATAATGGTGTATTGATTGGTTTTACTTGTGGTTTTTCTTGATGTTATAAGATGTATCCCAGAGACCCACAGTGCAACCATGTGAAGAGGTCAGAGAGATTTCATCCTCTTGAATTAAACATAATCTCATAGAAGAAATGGTTCTGGTTATTCACGAAATGGGTCTAAGAGTATACTCTAGACATCCTCAAGTCAAGGAAGATTAATTGCGTCCGAAAAAGGACGCAGATCATGAGATCCTGATGAAATAGATTCTCCCCTTATGGGATTTCACAAACCCGAGGAGTAAGAGGTGTGGATTGAGGAAATAAAGAGAATGGTTGGGTTTCCTGGCACTCATGATCTAGTGAAGGTGATGTGTTCTTTTTTTTTGTAGAAAGGTCCTAGCCAAAGGTGGTGGGACTCACTGGTTCAAGACTCGAAGATCAATAAGATAGGTTGGATGGATTTAATGATCATATTTTATGATCATTATTTCATAGTGAAATGGCCCTCTCTAAGACCTGGGAGTTTCTGGATCTTCCCAAGGGGGATTAGACCGTTATGGATTATGAAATTCTCTTTACAGAGTCAGTTTAGTTATCACCCAATATTGTTTCCAATGGTTAGATAAAGGAAAAAAAGTTCAAAATGGGGTTGGAGCTAGATATCTTATGTCAGGTAATCTTCTTTATGTGGAAGACTTATACTAAGGTGGTTGATTATGGTTTGATGGCTGAGATCGATCATAGTGGAATGTTTGGTTCTTCTAGAGTAGTGCGTGTAGTGGGTCATGGCAGTGGTAGTTCATTTGAGAAGAAGAAGAAACAATATGTGTAGGAGAAGAAGGGATTTGGTATTTTAGAACACGTTTCTCGATATCCTTCATCTATGGCATTGGGATCAAGATCAGTTCTATGTAATTAGTGTGGAAAAGAAGGGAATGTGGGGTCTCCATGTTCGACTCCACCCATACCATTCCATCGATATGGGACTTTGTAACACTTGAAGTTATTTTTCAAGCTGTTGAACCCATATCTATGTTGTGTAGGATCTATAGACTCAATGGGGATGTCAAATCAATCAAACTAATCCAGGAAAAGGGGTTCTTAGTTCGTCGGTTGGGGCAGTATGGTTGGATTCACTTCGAGATAGTGTGAATTCAACAAAAAAATGCATTCTAGTGGTCATTTTTAGGCTCAAGTAGGGATCGATCATGTTTGTACTTTATTGAACGAACTAGTGGAATCATGAAGTAGGAAATATAACTGTTATAGGTATGATCTTTATTTCATCATATATAGCCATTGTTAAATGAGATACTAGTGCTTATATTTAGTTTATCTCTGGATATATTTTGGATGTATTTATATTTTCTATTGTGCTCATTCCCCATGTGATCAATTTGCTGACACCATTAGGTACGTAGCATGAACAAGGTTTAAGGTGTCAAAATTTCTCATTCATCATTTTTGAGGTTGAGCTTCAATGAGATTTTCTAGTTTTGGGAATTGTCCTCTTGGGAATTATCCTCTATATGGGTTGAATGGTTTGTCTAGGTACACATTGATTTTTATCATCTATGAGTGAGTTTCTAAAACTAGATGAGAGTACCCTAGAAGTTTAGGGTGAAAGAGGTCCCCATTCAAGACATTCTAGGCCTCCAATTCTAGAATGGGAAAACCTTATTTCTCTAATAACACCGCTCTTCATTAATGATGATTATGGTTCTCTTATGGGTGTATTACATCATATGATGGATGAGTTTCTGAAGTTATTTTCAAATGAATTTTCATGTTTTCCACTATAATGGGAAGTGGAGTTCATAATTGAATTGGCATGGGGAATGTAGATGATATATCATCCCTCATACTACATGACCCCCACAGAGTTGGGGGATTTAAATTACATATGAATTATTTGGAATGAAAATGATTCATTCACTCGAGAATTTCACGTTGGGCCACCACTATGTTGATTGATAAGAAGGATGGTGGATATATTCTCTTATTAATTGATTATGAGAAGCTGAATAAGGTGATGATCAAGAATAAATACCATTTTCCTTGTCCATATTACCTTTTAGAAATGATTAATGGGGAAAGGTGGTTCTCCATAAATGATTTGTGTTCTCGGTATCAATGGGTTAGATTTAGAGAGGCGGACTTTCTAAAAACAAAATTTAAAAGTAGGTATGAAAATTTTGAGTACTTGACCATGCCTTTTAGATTAAATAGAAAAAAATTATATGGCAGTCTTTGAGGCACTCTTGAAATGGTTATTCCATCAATACCTTGATTATTTTTTCATGGTACTAATGGATGAAATCCTAGTCAATTCATTGATTGAAGAGTAACAAGAGTGTCATTTGAGGATCGTGTTTGGTGTTCTTTGGGATCATCATCTATATAAGATGTTATCTATATTCATATTATGGATCAAGGATGTGAAATTCAAAGTTCATGCTATCTCAGAAAAATGTGTTTTCATGGACACTGAGAAAATTAGTTAAGTGATTTCATATTAATAACCGAAAATAGTTTTTGAGATCAGATGTTTTTTTCGTAGCAGCATATTACATGAGTTTTTTTCAGGAAATATCTCGTCTTTCTTCGACCATTATGGCGCAAACCAGGAGAGTGGTGAATTTTTAATGGAATTCAGAATACCATACATCCATTGAGGAACTAAAGCAATGGTTGACCACATCCCTTGTTATAATAATTCTGAAATAAGGGAAAGGGTATGTGATCTAATACAATGATTCATGTATTGTTCTTGGGTTTGTGCTGCTATAGGGTGAGCATGTGGTGGAATGTGGTTCCCACTATCTCTGACCACATGAGAAGAATTAACCAACCCATTACATTGAATTAGTATCATTGATGCATGACATGAAGATGTGTTGTCATTATATATTCAGGGAGAATTTTCTAGTCTATTAAAATCATAAAATTTTATACTACATTATCTCACATATGGATCTAAATTTGAGGGAATGTCGTTTGGTAAAGTACCATTTGGGTTTCAATTTTCATATCATGTATACCCCCAATAAAGGAAATGTGGTAGTAGATTATTTGAGAAGGTAATTGAAAATTAAATCCATAAAGGTGTCCAATGATGATTAAAACATGATGGTACTCTTTTCTCAAATGTATTTGGACACCAAGGATCAGAGTGGAGGTGCGTTCTTGTCCAGTGTTCAACCGAGTCCTTCCCTTCTGGACTTGATTCGATATGAGAAACTGGGTGATGGGTTATTCCAATGTTCTAAGAACTTCATAAATGGTGGGGTTGTTCTCTGTGAATGGTCATTGTATTAATAGGGCTCTCAGTGCTTTAGGTTTTTCTTGATGGTTCCATTTTCATTACATAAGCTAGTGATGTTAGATAGCCACCGGTTTCAGTGCACTGTTCATCACAAGAACACAAAGATGTTTTTTGATGTACGTTATATGTTATGGTGTCCAGGACTCGGTAGAGATATAGTTTAATTTTTATCTTGATGTTATAAATGTCAGAAAGTTAATGTATTAAACTAGAGTCCCTATAGTTTTCTTAAATCATTACCCATTCCTACCTAAAAGTGGGACAAGGGAACCATGGATTTTATTTTTGTCTTACCTTGCACACCACTTGGAGAAAATTCGATATGGGTGGTGATTTACCATTTGAAAAAAGTATAACATTTCACTCTGATAAATGAATCATCCATGCTGGATGAATTGGGATGGTTGTATATTTTGAACATCGCAAGGCTTCATGGTTTGAGGACGTACATTATTTTAGATAGGGACCTCAATTTTTATCTCGCTGTTTTGGAAAGGCCTTCATAAGCTTATAGGGTCACAAATCATGTTGAGTATTGCACACCATCCTAAAAAGGAATTTAAAATGGAATATATTGATGAGATCATGGAATACATGCTTCAAGATTATGTCTTATATTTTCATTGTTCATGGGATTTCCATTTGAGGTAGGTAATATTTTCCTATAATAACATTTATCAATCCTTGAAAAAAATGGAACCCTTTTAGGTTCTTTATGGATGACCATGTCGGTACCGACTATGCTAGGATGAGGAGGGTGAGACCTCATTGTTGGGACCATGAATTATGAAGGAGACATATAAAAAGATAAGTTGATCAGAAATCATTTTTTGGATAGTGCAGATCCACTATAATTATTATGCCTATCTGTGGCTATGAGCTTTGGAATTTTTTATGGGTGACCGGGCGTTTCTGAATGTAGAACCTCACATAGTTCACCATAATTTGGGTAAGAAAGGGAATCTAACTCTGAGGTATGTTAGAAATTTTTATATTACCAAGATAATTCATAATCTTTCAAACTAGTTAGATTTTCCTTCTCAATTGATATCAATTCATGATGTGTTCCTTGTCTCACTGCTGAAAAAGTATAATATGAATCCATCTCATGTGGTGAATTGGGAAGTGTAGTAGTTAAAACCAAATTATTATTAGTTTGATTGATGAGTATAGGTTGTGTATTTATAAGATATTTTTATTTAGGGTAATTCTATACCATTGGTTTGAGTACTCTAGTAGCGGGAGAGTGAAGAACACGAGACAAGGGAGAAGTTGTCTTGGATTGGGGAGAAATATCCATTTTTGTTCCTTAGTTAGAATCTATAGTGACTTTATGAGGGAGGAAATCATTCATTGTAGGAAGAATTATCTCATAAATGTTTTTAAATATGAGGAATTATGATTTTATTTTTTTATTAAATATATAATTATTTCCCTAGGAGTTATTAGTGAGAAATGATTTTTTTGGACCCTACATTAGGTGGAAGATGGTTGTTTCCTAATTAAATGCAACCATACTCAAACCGATGAGATACTTTGTGACCTATAAAATGGAACTGTTCAGGATACATGTCCTACCTCATGGGTTTGTTACATCCCCCAAAAAACCGTGTGTCCAGTTTCCTCTTAGATAGAGGAGACCACACTGTTTCCATACGATTAGGAAAATTGTGTGGGCTAACCATGTAGCCTGTCTTGGTCATTAAAAATTCGAAATTTACCATTTTTTCAATCCTCTTTTTTTTACCAAAAACCTCCCCTAATTTGTGGTATAAATGATTTTCATCCCAAGGAGCTCCCCCATCACCCTTTTTTCCCCTTTGAACTCCAATTTGTTTGGTGGATTTGGCCTTGGTTATTTATGAATCATCGAGCAAGTATCTATTCTCTTGATTTCCTCATTCTTCAAGGATCATTGTTCCCTATTTCATGGGTTTTATTTTATCTAGTGGGTTGGTTGAACTAATAAGGGTTCAATCATGTGACTTTTGGTATAATATTGAATTCTATGGTTCAATATTTATTTTAAAGGATTCTTTTGTGGTGGAGTTTTGGTTTTCCACTAGATTTAGTAAGTTTCCAAGATCGAGGTAGGTAATTGCATGTTTTATCATAATTAGAGGATTTTGGAATGCTTTATTTATACCATAAATGAGTTATATGGATTATATGAAAGGTGAAGAATGTTTCTTCAAAAGGATTTGAGATTTGAATATGTTGAAATATATTTTATTTATAATGAAAATTGGTGGTGTTTTAGGTGTTCTTACTTCTTATGCTCATAATGGTCTTCAATAAATTTTTTAAGTGGTGTGAAGTATGTTTTAAATTTTATTTGGTGTGTGTATGGATATTAAATAGGTTTTTCTATAAAAAATGTTGTTTTAATGTTTTTTCATATAATTTGTACTGTATATGTGAATGTGGTGATCTGTATGACCTATCAAATAAAAATTTAGCACAATGGGAATCCTGGGTATCTAGGTGGTTAGACTAGGACTAGTATACCAGTTGGATTGGTGGGGATAAGGGAAAATTTATTTTTGTGGGAATGACAATACAACCCTAACTAAACTTGTTGATAATTGGAGACCACTAGATATTGAGGTGGATTCCCATCTAGTGTCTTATGCATGAGGAAGATGTGGGTTATGGTTGTTATACTATTTTTCACTGAGATATAACTTTCAAAGTGTCCCAATAGTTTTAGTACCAATATGGATTTCTCTGGTTCCATCTTTTGTTGTAGTGATCACCATCAGAATACAATGGTAATTGATTACATTATAATTGAAAATAATGTTTTCTTTCAAAAGGTTTTATTTAAAATGTTTCCCTTAAAAGAATTCCTTAAATGTGGTTCATTTTTTTCTAAAAGATCAAATGTTAATTTATCTTCTAATTTAATTGCAAGAATATAATAACTGGGTCTCGGTGATAGTAGAGACACATATCCTTAACATTATTGTCGGTCATGGCCTACTAGGAACCACCAATTTCCCCAGTAGACAAGTGTTACCCACCATGGGGCCCACCCACCTGCCCAAACATGTCATCTAACTAATTAAAATCCACAAAACTCACAATTTTTCTTTTTCTAGTGTGACTTTTCTTCACTCACACACAATCTAGGAATCTTCCTAGAAGATCAGCCTTCTTGATCACTACTCCAAGCCAAGAACATTTAACTGTGTAATTCTAATCATGTAGGCTCCGAAAAAGGAAGGTTCCCCTTGTTGACATGAGCCATATCATCTAGTGATTTAACCCATTATCATTCCTGGGTGTTACATTTACCCCTACTTTAGAGCACAACACCCTCGTTGTGGACGCTAAATATCAACCCAGGTATTACCCCACACTCAAGGATGGGTACCACCTATGATACCATAATGTAACAACTGGGTCTCAATGATAACATAGACACCCCGCCTTAACATGGATTTTGGGTCCTGGCCCACAAGGTACCACCAGTTTCTCCGTAGACATGTGGTCACCACCTTGGGGCCCACCCACATGCCCGAATGGGTAATATGACAAATGAAAATCCACATAGAACAACACACGTCCTTTCCAGTGTGATTTATCCTCACTCAAACACACTCAAGGAATATTCCGTGAAGATAACCCATCCAGATCACTACTCTAGGCCAAGAACACATAAATGTGGAGTTCTAACCAGGTAGGCTCCTAAAATGGTAGGTGAACCACGTTGACATGAGTCATATCACTTTGAAACAAAACCCTTTATAATTTTACAGTGTTATAATTAAGTCATTATTTTTGGTGGCATCCTTATGGGTGTTAGTTCAAAACCCACAAATAAACTATGTTGTATGTACTATTTTTTATGTTTGATAGATGAAAAGAGAAGACATTCTTGGGTGCTGATGGTAGATCAAGTGTCTAGAAGTCCTCTTCTGTAGGTGTTGGTGGAGGTGGATTCGGGGTAATTTACCACCTATTTCATGGGGTCTTTTTAGTTGTGGAATAGTTGGTTTCCATGATATTTTGGTGCTTTGAGGTATTTGGGTTTCAGTTTAAACCGTGAAATGTATAACATGGAATTGTTGATCAGCATTTGATTATGGATATTTATCATGGGATGATGTATCATTTAGATTATTGTTATTTCCTATTTATCATTTGATAAACCATTACCCAAAGATAATTTTTCATACCCATGAACTAGTTTCCAATTTCCAAGGATTAGGAATTCCCTTCAATCCATTACATCGGCTGGATTGGGTGTTGAGTTGGATGGAACCCTATCTTAGTTCGTGACAACCCTACGAACCAATGTCATTTGTTTTTCATCATCACCTCTCATGGATTTTTGTAATGATTGATTTAAAATATATATATGATATTAGTTTAATATTTATACATATGAAGTTAGTATATCATATATACCACCTCAAATTATATTTTGTGGGGAACGAAATAATATCACACATGTGTACGACATACAACTGCCTCGTGAAGCGATGTGATTCATTTTTCACTAACAATTTAGATTGAAGATAATAAAGATGATAGTAATGAATAAATGTTATATAAATAACATAATAATTATAATAATTATATATTTATCATTATTGATAGATATTATATCATTTTTTTCACACACTAAAAATGATAGTGTCGTTTGAGGATGTGTGAACTACTACCTCCCTGAAGCAATGCGATTCTTTTTTTCATCACTAAATCACATGGATGGTATAATTAATTATATTTTAATAAATAAAATCATATTTATTATATTATTATCATTTTGGGAATATAATATATTTCATACATTCTTTCTATGATGATAATTAAATAATGTAAATGTTAATCATGCATACGTATGACCTAACATATTCAGGATCGTAATGTAGTATTTTTTTCAGGAAAATATTTCATTATTGGTTTTAAAAAGTATAATTCATGTTTAATATGATAATAAATTTGTGATTATTATTTTAGAGATGTTTAAATAATGACCATGCTGACCATAATCAATACACAGATTCTATTTTGAAGAAATTAATCGTACATCCACAAAACACCCGATGTGGACATAACTGATTAAGTATTTGAAAATATATTTATAAAAAAACAAATTATATTAGTATAAGTTTTAAAATGTATAAAATTTTATTATGAAATCAAATAATTTACCTAGTCTAATTATACAGAAGTTAATGGACATACAAGGAAAGTCTGTATATGAAGTAAGGGATTTCTGTCTCACTTTTTACTTCCTTGAGAAACATGCCATATTATACACCTATTTATTTTATGTGGTCCATATAAATATCATGAATGTCTATTATGATGATTCTATTGAATTTTTTTTGGATTTATATATCTTTTATTGGATCTGTGTTTCGTGGAGTTTATGGTTCAAAAGTTACCAAACTGGTAAGATATTTTTGCCTCAATTTTATCTTTTGTGACTTATTATATATAATGTACCTATATAATATTATTTTGTTTATATAAAATCCATTTTACATGAAATACCATGATTTAAATTATTCTTATGATTTCTTAAGTTTCATTTTATGTTATTTCTTTATAAGTCTTCTGATTTAGTGTTACTTGTGTGGAAATTGTTTTATGATACAATCTTTTCGCTTGTCATGTTTGTGTATGTTTATGCTTCTGCTGATGAATTATTGTGATAAATCTCTCCTGAAACTCATGATATTTTTATCCCATTGGGTTTACATGAGAATACATGTTTCTTTATAATTTATTCTCTATATATACTGAAGAGATCAAGAGAAATGTTTTATAAAAAATTGTCTTTATTTATCTCTTTTGTAAGAAAATATTTTCCTTACAAAACCTTGTCATATAAAAATGTTTCCATTTTTTTAATTTGAAAATGATTTATTAAATACATTTTATGTTTGATTTTTTTTGTAATGCTTCTTCTTGCTATTTTAATAACAATTCTAATTTATTTTTTATTGAAAATTTTATTGGAATATTTGTTTTAACATTTATGAAATGAATGAATTTCCACGACAATGTACATTAATTTATTTTAATTTTTATTTATATGTTTTGGAGGATATTTTTAAAGAAACATATTTTAAAAATTGACACATTTTCAAACAAAATTCAATGTGGAAGTGGTATTTTCCTCATGAAACGTTTTAAATGATATTTTAATACCCCTACATAATTTTTCATAGTTATTGAAATATATAATATTCAAAATGAATTATTCTTAAAAAAATGTTTTTCAAAATAGAAAGGATATTTTCTTCATGAAACTTTTAAATGATTTTAAAGCCTCCTTTATATGTTTCCAATGTTATTTAAATTAAAAGTGTTTTTGTAATAATATTTTTAATTTCCAAATTTTGAAACATATTTTAATAATGAAAATGACATTTTCCTAAATATGTATTGAATGATATTTTAATGGTATTTCAATTAATAAATGTATACATAACCCATGGTTATTTATGATCTAATTAGCATATTTCATAATGCTACCATCCACAGTCATTCTCTAGCTAGATTTTTTTTTGTTTAAAATTATTTTTTATAAAAATCCATTCATTTCCATTACTAAATCATGTTTCAAATGTATTTTTTTGGAAAAAATTTCATTTATATTAGTTAATCATGTTTTGAAGATATTGTTATAGAACTAGTTTCACATCCATGGTTTAGAAATTTTTCAATGATATTGTTATAGAACCCATTTCCTTTTGGAACCTATTTTCATTCCATGGGTTTATCATATTTTAAAGAGAGTTTTATGGAGTCCATGTCACTTATCATGTGAAAATAATTTTTCAATGATATTATCACAGAACCCATTTCTCATCCACTATTTAATCATGTTTTAACGGAATAATGACTGTTTTTAGGGATTATACAATAATGTGCATTCTCTATGTAAAATATTTATTTTTCTTGGACATTATATATGATGGGTTGACCCAAATAGTACATCAACACATTTGGAATGCTTTATTCTCTATGTAGAATTTTATTATAAGCTGATCGTATGGTTATTACATTTTAAGGGTTTTTCAAGGGTTTTGTAAGCTCTATGTGATAGTGATTTCCCATGATACCAACATGTTTTCTTGATGATTTATATGGGTTATAACTCTTTCCTTTTATCAAAATTGATATCAATTGGCTCATGATTATTGATTTTAATTAATAATTCGATTTTTAAATCCTTATTCCATGTTTTTATGTTTGATTATCCAGGTACTGATGGGTATGAATTTTTTAATGTTATTATCATTTACTTTGATTATGTCAGTATACACTTATTCTCTTCTTGTAGTCACTAATGAAATTTAATTATTAATATTGATGTTTATGCTTTCTGATCATTTGAGATCACCCTAATTATGTTTCATTTTCCCTAGGTTATCAGGCATGATTTTGAATGAAATTTGAGAATAAGTTTCTCATATGGATGACATTGGAGAACTAAAATAAAATTTGAAAATATGAGTATGTGGGAATGATAATATCTTTAATTATTGATCTGTCATTTATGTATGATTTTTTCCTAATTCTTGAAAACTAGAAAAATAAAAGATCCTTGAGAAATTAAGTGATCTAATGTATTATTTTGATAGTGTATTATATGAATGAAAAAAATGTGGTCACTATAATTGGTAACAATGCTATAATTGAAATTTTTTTGACTTATGTATCGGATCTAGGAGTGTAGGTTTAGGGTGATTATAGTTGATATCAATGGTATGGTTTAGATAACATTGTACATTAGGATGCTCTAAAGTGAGGTTATGTTAACAATTATGGAAAGAATCATAGGTCAATAATATTAAGTTTGATAATATGTTCATTGTCCTAGACACCACATTGAGGTTTTATGCAATGAGATATTAATGTGATTAATGATAATTTAGTAGATGTTTTATTAGTTTATTGTAAATGTTATTATTTTGTTCAATGGAAAGTATTCCTTTACTTTATTAAAAAATAATATTTAATTTATTTATAACCATTATGGTTTATATGATTTTGGCTATTAACATAATTATGTTAAATTTTATTTTATGATATAGATAAACATGGAATTGAAAACTGATTTGGTGATTAGGTGATTAATATTATTTCAAAAGGATATTTAGATATTTTTTCTGCTAGTATAGTGGATGTTTTGAGGTAACATTTGAGGTTAAAACCCTTTAAATTTGATTATAATTGGGTTATTTGGGATATATTATTATGGGATGATTTAGTTTCAACAATTGGTATTGCTATGTAATTTTTATGACTAATGTTGTAAAATAATGACCTGGGAGCCACTGAATGGTTCCCCAAGCTAGTAGGTCACATGGCCTTAATAGAGCCTCCCCATAGGCTAGAGGCTTTTGAGTAGAAGTGAGGGTCTAATATGGTATGTTAGGAAACAATACAATCATGATCATATTAACACAGTAATATCTCTAGTAATAAATCAGCATAAGAATAATATCAATCATAGAAAGAATATAGATATCCAGAATAAAATAATAACAACATATCCAAAGAAGTATCATCTAAAATATTAATATCATTTCATGTTCTTATAAAAAATTGGAGGCAATAAATGGAAGCAAGAATCCAGTACAATACATTTATCAATAGTATAAAAAGACAAAAAATGAACAATCTCCAACTAGCATCATGAGTACTACTCAGTCTTATGCTTTCTTTCTTCTTACCATTGATCCAATCAAACATCATAAAGTGGTAACATAACTCAGTTCCTAACTACATACCTGAATTATGTCTGGGTACTAAATGATGGACCAAATAGGGTGTGAGATAACACTCATTAGACCTTAACCAATGGAGTCTATTACATGTCTAGTCATAGTATTAAAAATGAGGCAGTGCATAGTAAATAATATTTATTGCCCAATAAAAGTAAAGAATAAAAATAATTTGTAATAATGTCTAGAAAATTAAGGATCTCTATGAAAAATAATCTAGGAGGTGAAATAATATCTTGTACAACAAATTTAATCAAATACCTATAATAGGGTTATTTATAAAACATGTTCCAAATCCACAACAGCCTATGTTGTGAAATCAAGTGTCAGGCCTCAAATGGATTGATCTTAGGTATAAATGACCATAAAATCCTCATCATATATATGGAGAATCTCAATGGGAAATTAGCTATGATTTGGTTAGAATCCATGGAGCTTTTCCAAGGTGTTCCAAGAGAATGATATCCAAGGAGTAGGAAATTTTATAGCATCCTATAAAATGAGGATCTTAGGAGTAGAAATGTACCAAAAATCCACTAGAATAACCAATACAGATCCATGGTGTAGAGATTTCTGTATCATCCTATGTATTATAGAAACAAGGTATAAATGACCAAGGCACCCACTAAAATATTCGGTTTCTATGGAGTAGAAATGTGCTTGGAATCTAATGGTATTTGGATCTGAGGATTTGAAATATCCAAGGCATCCTATACTATTATCAATTAATCATCCAATTTCATAATCCATTTCCTATTCTATAATTTCATCCATCACATTTAATAATTATATATTTTACCATCATGCATCACATATCAAATGGGGAATAATACCACTCTTATTTATTCATTTAATTCTCATTTAACTCAACAAGGCTCCTAAAACAAGTGGAGAGGTAACAGACAATCAACCGGGCAATATTATATAGTTCAAATAAATATATACACCTCAAAGGTGGAATGTGTTAAGGTGAAATAAATAAATCTATATAATAGAACAACTGGGAAACATAATCAGTTCCCAACCAATTTAATCTAGATAGTTTTTCAATTTTATGGAAAACTATGGAAAGCCTGGTAGGTGGAACAATGGAAAAAATTCACATAAAAAACATGAGGTAAAGGTATAAACCAGATTTAGTATACCCATGGAATAACACTCATCTAGTATCAACCCCTAACTCAATCCAAATTCTATAAAATAATAAGAAAGAATTATTTATAATTAGATAGATCATATCATCTTACACAAAAATAACTTATTTGGTACAAGGAGAAACAATTAATTACATATGAAAAACATGGATCATACTGGAATGGATCCAATGAGATAAACAATGGTAGATTCTAAGTTTGTATGGAATCTTGGGAGACCACCCAAGGGTTTTTTCTTAAAAGGGAGCTCCCAGAAATCAAGGTTGTCCATTGGAAATAGTAGGGAAATAGATATAATAAAATTAAAGGTAAAAACGATCATTCCCACATTTTAAATGGGTTACATGGTTTGGCTACACAATTGTCCAAACCATGGGCCAATCATGTGCTCCCCACTCTCTTATCATGGAATAAACATGGTTCATACACATAGTTTGTAAATCCATGAAAAATTGCACCATAATCGACAATCCCTTATGACCCCTCACACGTTCTTGGTTCATAGTTAAAAAAATAGTGTTCCAACCTTGCATTTATCCTCTATTAAAAAATTTAGGTGGACACACTTGGGCATACGGCCATGGGCGCATAGATTAGGTGAACCATTTGCCCTATTCTTCTATCTATCCAACCATGTATGGTTACTACTGACTACACCACCTTGGAAACTTGGTTTCTACTAAGCATACATCATAGATGTATTTATCCAAATGTAAGGGTTTGAGCTCTAAAAGATCCCCTGACAACCTCAAAACAACTTTGGCCTCATTAGGTATCCAAATTTTGTAAAGAAATAATTAAATAAAAAAAATCCATGTGTTAAGAAAAATATTGGATTTTACAATAATACATCCTTTAGTAAAATTTTCACTATATTTACCATCCATGGGTTGTCAAGAATCGCATGGGAAGAACACCGACCACTAAGGACGTACAACGACCATCTGTTCCCATGTTTTATCTTATAAACAATTTATCATCCATAGAACCCGTAGTAAGGGAACTATCCGAATAAGAAGAACCTTTCTACCCATATCAACAATATTTATAGGATGCACCATGAATGAAACATGTACCTGTAGATCAAAATCATTCATATGAAATGTTTATATTGAGTATGGATGATAATGGCAATTCTGAAATACATGAATGATGTCATACAGGTCTTGGTCCCTATAAAGATTATTCAACTGGGAGGCTACTGATCTGAATAACTCTATAATATATAATGTCATGTATTGTCATGGTTAATGATTACCCTGTATCATAATCATTCTATATCCCATCATCAATTAGATACATGAAATTATTGGATCCCCATTTGTGAACTATAACATCTCATTACCTTGATCGGGTATGTTTTTAATTTTCTTTATGTTTCCCCTTTGTTTCAATTTTTTAGAGGTGTTTTTCTGGGTTTACTGTAGGATAAATAATAGTTACACATTTCGTAACTGAGGTACATGGCATTTACAATGTGATGGATGCATGTTATAAAGGGGATGTCACACTATGAGCTTCTACATGTCATTAATGGTGGGTACATGTAAGGTAGGGTGAAAATGTTGGGTTCTAATATGTGGTGATGGGTTTTGGGGTGTATCATATCAAGTGTGGACTACACGTCATTACCATTGAGTACACATCCTAACCTGGCCAAAACCAAGCTTCATGTCACTCGTTTGGAAGTTTCTCGTGGATGATTGTTTCCAGACCTCTTGGCTCCAGAACCAAAACTCTCCCTATTTGATTTTCAGAGGCACCCCTCCTTCCAGATAGACCATATTGGCTTTAGGTTGTCATTTCTCTGGAGGTGTGATTCATGGGTATGTTCTCTCCCTTTTTCATCAATTTTATCTCATTATCCTCTGTTGAATTTTTGATGGATCATATATGAATTTATGGATCCCTTCCTTGTGAAGTAAGATCTTTGATCTAGGTTCGGTTTTAAGATATACTTCATGTTCATTCTCATTGACATGTTCTATTATAAGTGTCATTCTTAGAGAAAAAGGTAAGTGGTTCCATCTTTATTTGGAAAATTTTATTACCATTGTGTTTCTTGATTGAGATCAATTTATGAGTCGAAATCAATTTCTTAACCTTTTTTAAATTCTTTTGATAATATAAAATTCTAGTGAATTGGGAGATGTGATATGGTTTTGGAAATGTTTTTTCGAAAAACACCAATTCCATTGAATTATGGTGGTTATGTGGAACTTTGATAATTTAAAATTTTGAATTTAAATTGTGGATTTGATGGAAATTTGATCTATTAAACTGTTGAATTTAATTGAGAAATTGAATTTTTAAAAGGATTTAATTGGTAATTAATGGATTTCAGACTCATGAAGATGGATTAAAATGTTTTATATAAACCCAATGGTATTATATTATGAAAGAGGATTGTTTTCGAACAAAACCACTTTTTGTTTTAAATGGAATGAAATTAGAATTTTTGAAATGGATGAATGATATTTATAGTATTTTACATTGTCTTAAGATAAATATCCCATCATGTAAGACTACATGCAAGCCATAGGTAGTTGGTGAGTTATTTTAGTACACTCTACACTATTAAAACATTCTAAAACAACCCTATAAAGGGTTACGTCAAAAATGGGAGGGTGATGAGTCACCTCTGACCAGTGTCAAAGGGATGTGATTATACTCCTTTTGGTGTGTCCACATAGAGAGTGTGGAATCTTATATATGGTTAATAATATTGTAACTTTTGGTAGATGACCATGTTTCTCACATGTTATTTATATTAGAGATTTAATGAATGACAATGTTGTTTAAACATCATTACATTCCTATTGTATTTATAAAAACCATTTTATATAAAGGTTTTACCTAAGAAATTATTTTATAAATATTCAATATTTTTTTTAAAGAAAACCATTTTCTCTAAAATTATAATTCCATCAATTTGAAAATGAATAACAACTATTGTTTAAGTATAATGTTGATTTTAAAAATCTATTTACCTTGAAAAATGATTTTTTTTCTTTGGATAATATATATTTGGCTACTTCTATGGACTATTTGGTGGTATCCTACTATTCTTAGGATCACACACTACTTTCTCATTCGAGTGATTGTAAACTTTCTTATTCCAAGTTCAAGTAAATGGAAGGTATTTCATGGGGGTTGATCTAGTTGTTGAACCATAGTCTTGGTTTGTTGTGTCCTTAGGGACATTGGGGTAGTTTCATCCCATTTTAATACTTGGGTTTTAGTACTTTGGGATTTTGTGCCTTATTGTAATCAGATACTTTACTCCCAGTGGAGTTTTCATTTGATATGCATATTGTTCTTGTTTTGTTCTTACTCATTCTTGTGGAAAAAAATCATTCCCACTTGTATGTTGTATGATACAAGGTGCTCGTCGTCAACCCATAGGTATCAGGAATTTCCAATGGGTCTATATAGGGTTCGGCTTAGTTATCCGGTTACCATGGTACCCGAGATGGTTCTTGACATGTTGGTCTTAGAGGAGGCTATTTAGTATCTTTATTTGATGCCAATATGCATTTTTGAAGTGTTTCTGGGACATAAGAGGTAGTTTTGATTGATTTCCTGACCATATCTCATGAAAATGTACCTTAAGTCATTAGGTGTAGTTTGGGAAATATGTCTTGTGGATTACTTCTACTCTTTTCCATGTTGAGATTTAGATGAGACGAATCCAATTGTTTTTGTTCCTTAAATAGAGAATAATTTCTCTTGTTACTATGTTTCAACATAAATATAATTTCTTCCTTTTATCTTTTTATGTTGTAGAGAATCATTCCTCTGAGAATATGTTCATATCCAATATAGGGAGAGGCTTATGATGACCCTCATAATGAAAATACTATTTCTGATCCAAATTTATTTGAGGTGATTGTGTGCACTATCCATGCTTTGGGATATGCACCACCTCTAGTTCTCACTCAAGCTCTAGTTGTGGATCCTTAGGGGGATGATCTTTGGAATTTTTATCATTAGATCCATTACCAGAAGTGACCAATATTTAAGGGCTCCGTAGACCCTCCACATACTAAGGAATGCTTGGGAAAGATAAAACAGTTATTTGAGGTTTTGGAGAAATTGAATGTGATCATGGTGAAGTGGTACACCTTTGTTCAAGAGGGACCATGAAGGAGATGGTGTGACATAATAGTGATGGTAGGGAAACATGAGAGATTAGAGTGGAAATACATCAAATTTATTTTCTCCAATCAGTTACAACTATAGTAAATAGTGTTGTCTAGGGTTATATAATTCATCAAGAATGAGGAAGATAGATAAATTGAGATTGAGTGTTCAAATTTTAGTGTTTTGTTGGTGTGGTTTTCTCCTGAGATTTTATATAATGTGAGGATGAAGTCTCGACAGTTCGATTTGGGACTTCGATCAGATATCCATTCTCAGGTCTTTTTTCTTAATCTACCAACTTATTATGATGTTCTAGATAGGGTGATGATGGTTGATATGGACCTGGATGGGAAGTCAGGGTAGACATGAGTACCTTTTTCTCCTAGTGGTAGTATTGGTGCCTTTAAAAGACAATGTAATCATGATGATTCCCACGACAATTTTCAATGGCAGAGTCATTCCAGACCACCTAAATTTTCAACAGGAAGTTCATTGGTTGTCTATTAGTATAGATGTATAGGAAATGTTATGAGGGATTTCACTGAGGCACCCAAGGACTGTAGTTCCTGTGGACGTTCATGAAACTTGCATAGGTTTTGTCATCACATATCTAATATATGAAGTTGGATTGGATCATCAACTCCTCCAAAAACTATAGGGGAATCAAATTCTTCTTCTTAAAAAGTGATATAGCCAAAGGCATCTGGAATGAATTGTCTTCACATAAAGGAAGAGTATCTAGAAGAAGTAGACATGGGTCCCACAAATGTGAAAGGCACCATTACGATTTCATCATCATTAGTGAATGTTCTATTTTATAATAGTGCATATCACTCTCTAATTTCATCCATTATAATTATTCTTATTAATCTTCATTTGGAGAGGCTATCTTGTTCAATTGATATTACTAAACCCCTTGGTATGATGTTAGAGTAGGGTCTTTTTAGTCTGTGTGCCTTATCTCTATCTGATACTTTGATAGATTATAGTTTTCTGGATCTTGATATGAAATCTATTGACGTTATTTTTGGGATAGATTGGTTCATTGCCAACAAATCCCAAATAGATTGTTATATTTTATGGGTCTAACCTATTACACTTAGTGATGAGACTCTTATCTTTCGAAGAGAGTGGGACCCAAGGTATTGTAGATCTAGACCATCATATCCAGGGTTGGAGAAAGTGATATCAGTATTCTATTTGGAATTGGAGAGATATTTAAGGGGTGGTGATCTTCCTCCAGTTGTCATTGAGCTTTCCAATGTTTTTTCAATGGATTTAATTTGTATACCACCTGTGAGAGAGGTTTAATTTTCTATATACATAATGTGTGGAACTCAACCTTTCTCTATTCCCTCATAACAAATGGTTTTGGGTGAACTGAAAGAGATGATGTCCCAACTAGATGATCTTATTGAGAAAGGATTTATTCATCCATGTGCGTCACCTTGGGCAGTTCCAGTTCTCTTTTCCAAGAAGGATGATGGTTATCTTTGATTATGTGTTAATTATCAAAATCTCAATCAAGTTACGATGAAGGAAAAATATCAGTTTCCACAGATTGAAAATCTATTCGAATAGATGAAAGGGGCGGAGAGTTTTTCTAATATCAACATTCAATTGGGTCACCATCAGTTGAGGATAAATGTATCTAAAATTTATAAAAGTTCCTTTCAGAGTAGGTATGAACTCTATGAGTATCTTTTTTTGGTATGACCAATTCTCCAATAGTTTTTAGGTATATAATGAACAATATTTTCAATGAGTATCTGGATAGATTTGTGGTAGTATTTTTGGATGACATTTTTGTCAACTGCATGTTTGAGGATGACCAAGTGAAACATTTTAAAATAGTTTTGAGTCTTCTGACAGATCAAAACGTTTATGAAATTCTTTAAAAGTGTCATTTCTAGATTTGAGAAGTGAATTTCTAGGAACACATGGTGTATGAACATGGTGTATAATTTTACGCTAATAAGGTGAAGGCTATTATAACTCGAGAGAAATGATAAAATGTTTTCTAAATAAAAAGCTTCATGGGCTGAGATGTATATTACCAAAGCTTCGTGAAAGAATTTTTAAAGCTAGCTACACTAATGATAGCTCTCACTCAAAATGGGGTGATGCTTGTGTGAGATGATAAATGTTAGAGTTCTTTTGTTGGGTTGAATGGTTTGTTGACTACTGTGCCAGTGTTTAATCATCTAGAATCTCTGTTGGGCTCTGTGGTCTTTTATGATGCATCATGTTTAGGCTTGTGTTGTGTTCTTATGCAGGGTGATTAGGTAGTAGCTTATGAATCTCTTCAGCTTAGGCCACAATAGATGAATGATACTACCAATGACCTAGATCATGAAGCAATGATTCACATGCTTAAGAGTTAGCGACACTAACTTTTTAACAAATGTATTATGCTATATTCAGAGTACAAAATGCTGAGTTATATCTTCTATAAAAAAATATTAGATTATTCGGAAGAGGCATTGGGTGGAATAACTGCAGTCTTTCAACTTTTACATTGCCTATACTGAAAGCAAGGGGAATTTCATTAGAGATTCATTTATCAGGAAACTTCCAACCCAGGCATTGAAAGAATCCTTAGAAGTGTGGAATTTTATGGTGCCCATTTCACAATTTCATATGGAAGTTTCGTGGGAAGAAGATAAGGATTACAAGGAAAGTGTTCAGTTAATATCCATTCTTCTCAAGATTATTCATTGGGATAAATGTATTTATGATGTGTTTTTTAGCATTGGAGACTCTATTTATGGTGGGGAAAATGTTTCCCAACGGTTGTTCGATAAAAAGTGTGTTATATGATATCATAATCGCTTATTTGTACTGTTATCGAAAAGGAAGGTAGTGATTAGAGATTTTCATAACTCCCAGTTATCTATTCACCAAAGAACAACTAAGAAGTTCTATGACATGAGATATATGTTTTGGTGTCTGGGTATGAGGCATGAAATTTTTAATTTTACCTCTACTTCCTATACATGCCAGAAAGTGAATGTCAAGCACCATAAGTATTTGGGTTTACTTCAACCACTTCTAGTCCCTAAATGAAAGTGGGATGATATCTCTATGGACATTTTGGTTGGGTTACTACGTAACCTTCGAAAGATGAATGCAATATGGTTTGTGACAGATAGGTTAACAATGTCAGTTCACATTATACCCATTCACGATATGACCAAAGTTAAGGAGTCGGGAAATATCTATGTGAAAGACATTGTTTGTTTACACAAAGTTCCATATTTTATTGTCTCTAATAGGGATACTCGGTTTAATTTTCACTTTTTGGAGAGGCCTTCAAGAGGCACTAGGATCTCATGTCCATTTGAGAATGACCTACTATTTGTAGTAAGATGGACAAACAAAAAGACCTATACAGATTCTAGTGTATATGGTTCATGCTTGTGTTCTCAACTTTGGTTGGGATTGGGATGATCACAGAGTACTGGGGGATTTTTCATACCAAAACAGTTACCATTTAGCAATCAAAATGGAACCTTTCTTGTCATTGTATGGAAAAACTTGTAAATATCTGTTGTGTTGGTTGGAGGTTGGTGAAAATTCCTTAGTTGGACTAATCTTGGTGTAAGAGATGACATATGAAATTCCCCTGATTCATTAAAGGATGTTTATAGTACAAAGATGATATAATTCTTATACTGATCGATGTCATAAACCTTTGGAGTTTTCAGTTAGTGATAGGGTGTTTTTGAAGGTATCACCATGGTTGGGTCATCAATATCTTGGAAGACAATGGAAGCTTTGTCATAACATTGTGTGACATTTCTAGGTTGTTTCATATGTGGGAAAGGTTGTATAATATTTGGAACTTCCAATGTAATGGACATCGATACATAACGTGTTCCGTGTATCATAGTAGAGAAAATATCAATCCGATCTATCAAAGGTTTTGAGTTGGAGTGATATTGAGATTGACTCTAATTTATATTTGATTGAGAAGCCATTCATGGTAGTTCATTCTGAGGCCAATGTACATCATCAGGGGAAGATACCTTTGGATCATGTACTATGGCAGCATGGCCCTGATAGTTATGAGACGTGGGAACATGAGGCACTGATGAATGAGTAGTGAACTTATCTATTTGGAATAAAAGCTTCTTCATAGGATTTTAGGGGGGGAAGGTTTTTATGGTGGGGAGGTTGTAACATCCATTTACCTTGATCGGGTGTGTTTTCCCTTTCTTAATGTTTCCCATTTGGTTTAATGTTTTTATATGTGTTTTTTTAGGTTCAATGTAGGATGAAAAATAGGTACATGATGTGTACCTGAGGTACACATCATGTAACTAAGGTACACATCACGTACTGGTTACTGGATACAAGTCGTAAAATGGGAGGTCAAGTTGTCAGCTTGTACATATTGAGAATTGGGAGTACATGTCATGTAAAGTGAAAAATTCTATTTTGAATCTGAGGTGAAAGGTTTTTCTGTCCTAACTTATCTAGTGTGGACCGCACATCATGACCCATGGGTACACATCATGACCCAACCCACACCCATCTTTAAGTCACACGTTTGGTAGTTTCCATCGGTTTATTCCTTCTATACATCTGGGAACTCAAATGAAAACTCTCCCTATATGTTTTTCAGAGGCCCCCCTTCTTCCTGATCGATCTGATCACCATTGGATCATCATTTTCCTTATCGTGTGATTCCTAGTTAAGTGATCTCCCTCATTCTTTGATTTTTTCTCTTTATCTTCTCTTGGATTTTTGATGGATCATCTATGAATTTATGGATCCCTTCCCTAAGGTGTTCTATTTTTCTTCTAGGTTGAGTTTCAAGATATCCTTCTCCATAATTCTCATTGATTGGTGATGTTTCTAGTGTTATTCTTCATAAAATAGGTAGGTGGTTCCATCCTGATTTGGTCAAAGTGATTACCAATATATTTCGTGATTTATGTCAATTTTTATATTAAATTCAATTACTTAAACTTTCTTTCAACTTCATTGATAAAATCCAATTCATGTGAATTGGGATATTTGAAATGGTTTTCACATGAAAATTTCGAAACCCCCCAATTCCATTGAATTGGGGTGGTTTGTGGAATTTTGATAATTTAAATTATTGAATTTAAACTGTGGATTTGATGGAACTGTTTTATATTATATTGTTTAATTTAATTGAGAATTTTAATTGTAAATATGATAAAATTGGTTTCTAATGGATATAAAACTCCTGAAAATGGCCAAAAATCATTTCATAGAAGCCAATTGGGTTTATATTATGAAATGGGCATGTTTTTTTAATAAAGCCTGTTTGGTTTTAAATGGATTGAAATTGGAATTTGTTAAATGGGTGAATGAGATTTATATTATTTCATGTAGTTTTAAGATAAAAAACCCATCATGTAAGAGAACATGAAAGCCTCAGGTAGTTGGTGAGTTATTTATTTACACTCTTTGTTATGACAAAATTCTAAGAAAAACCAATGATGGGTCACTTCTCTAATGGGAGGGTACTGCATCACTTCTGGATAGTGTTAGGGGGATGTGAGTATACTTATATTTATATGTCCACATAGAGAGTACAGAATCCTATAGCTAGTTAATACTATCATACCTTCTGTTAGAGGACCATTTTTATTGATTGTTTATTCATATTTGAGATATAAATGTATTCCAATGTTGTTTTAATAGATTTACATAAATGATGAATTTATATAGACTATTTTATATAACTTTTTTACTTAATACATAGTTTAAGAAATATTCAATCTGTTGTAAAGAAAATAACCTAGTTAAAAAGTATATTTCCATCAATTTTGAAAATGTATAACTTGTTATGTATAAGTTTTAATTTGATTTTATATACCTATTTACCTTGAAAATTGAGTTTTTTTCATTGGATAATATTTATTTGGAATCTTCGATTGAATAATTGGCGGTATCCTACTTGGCTTAGGCTCACACCCTATATTTTCTTTCGGGTTTTTGTAGACATTCTTCTTCTAGGTTTGAGAAAACGGAAGATTCTATTGGAGGTGGATCTACCAGCAGAATCGTGGTCTCGGTGGGTTGGGTCCTTAGGAACCTTGAGGATGTTTCTTCCAATTTTAGTACTTTGGTTTCAATACATTGGGATTTTAGGCCTCATTCTATTCTATATATTTACTCCCAGTGGAGTTTTCATTTGATATGCACGCTATTCTAGTTTTCTTTTGATTCATTATTATTATGGTAGATATCATTCCCATTTGTATGTTGTATGATGCCAGGTGCTAGTTTCTCACCCATGGGGTTCCAGAACACCCATTGGGCTGTGTTTGGGTCAGATCAGTTATCCTATTTTCAGGGTACCCAGGTTGGTTCGTGACATGAACTCTGGAAGTCATTGACGGTGATCAATGTAGTATTTCTATCTATAATGATCAGTAGACATCAGATTTTTGATCAACTCGGCCTTATTTGTAGTCTTATAATTTTGGAGACAAATTTTGCCTCTATAGCCTCTAATTAGGATAGATTTTATCAACATGGACTACTGTTGAAATCATCATAAGGTACCATCGGAATAGGCGACTGATTGAATTTTTTATAGTTGAACATTACCATGGGCATAGGACTCTCCCTAGTTCCACAAAAATCAACGACCCATGATCTAACCACGTACTAAAGAAATTGTATAGTACACTCTATATAGACGTTAGTATGATGATGGTATTTAATGATCAGATGCACCTGTGTACCCCGTACCTTATACAAGACTTTCTAGAATCAAGAAGTAAACTAATAATACCTATTTGATACACTGGTCTGAACACCCCATAGAGACACATAATTTCATGAATAAAGAGTCTCATAAGATCATTAACTAGGAATGTATCCTTGATCAGTGGGAAATGGGTGACCTATTTTAGAATTTCCACAACAAATCATATGACATCAATACATTGAGGTAAGATCGCTGATCCGATCATGAAATCAATCACAATATATTTCAATTTCCATATAGGAATGGAAAAATACTATAGAATAATATTTTTTTTTGTTCTTCTACCTTCACATGTTGATAGGTGGAACACCTTACGAAAAAAAATGATTCATAATGTTTCATTCCTGGGCTTCAATATTAATAGCACATGTCATGACACACCATGGTAACACTACGTCGTACTGCTCATGCTAAAGCAATAAAATATCACATTATATCCTCACTTATATCTAATGGGACCCAAAAACAATAATGCATATTCATAACTTCATCCTCAGGCATAGTAAAACCAGGAGGGGATTCCTCTCCTACTAAACATTCTTATAGGACTAGGCCCTCAAAATCAGATAAATGTCTCATCCTCAATCTATCCAAATTAGTGGACGTCACTACTAAAGAAGCAAGAAAAGTGTTCCATTGTCCATAATGCACATCTTAGTGTATGTTCCTAGTCAGTGTATTGTATCACTCAGAGGGTGAGGTGGTAAATCAGTGATAATATTTTTCATTTCATCTTCTTTTCAATAGAAATATCCTTCATATCCAGTTAGAAATTTCAATTACCTAATGAAAAAAATTCAACATACATCCATAGGAACAAAAATATTAAAAATTTTCACTATTGAATAAGAATATATACATCCATGGTATGGTTTGAAAATAATCTAATACCATATAATCCACAAAAAATCCTTGGATTACACGGAGTAGGATTTACCCTTGCACTATTGAAGGTCTAGAATTCAGTCCCACAATTTCATGTTCACCCTCTTAGTACAATAGGTTTAAACATCCTCTCTCTAACAACTCATGATAGTGGTGATTATTTTCAATTCAAAAAATGTATTAAATTGAAATAAAATTATTCAATTTATTACCTATAAGAAAGGTAAGAACCACCTGGACATTGTTATAAAACACTAGCTTTGATATTTTCTGAGTCTAATTCCTCTAAGTTCGATTCTACCTGATTATATTCTCTCAGTCCGATTTTCTTATAGAATACAATTAAAATTAATCAACACCACTTCAAAACAACTACTATAGTCTGTGAAAATCATAAATATGGTAAAAACTAGTATGAATACCACATTCATATTAATTCAGCCTGATATCAAAATCTACCGAATATAATTGACAAAATAAATTTGACGATCCATTGAGTATGACGAATAATGGGTATGATAATAATCTAAATACAATCATTGTAACATGGTCTTATTACCCATCAAAATATATTCAATAAAAAACAAAACGATATCATTTTTTCTCATTGAATACTCAGATCTCCTCACTCTATTGTGATGAACAATACTCCATTATGAGTAAAGTACAATGTAATTTTTGAATTTTATAGGTGACCCACAATTAGGCTTTCACATGAATCAAAAAAATATTCCCACACACATAAATTCAAACAAAATTGAATTTCTCTAAAATTTTAAAGCAATTAGGACTTCTTCAATGATTCATGATTCTTATCAAATCTTCCTCATTCTTCACCTATTATTCTTTAAACTCCCATTTCAATTCCCAGTTCAATTGAAATTGATGGGAAATACATGGGTCTGATCATCTACATCTGATTTTATCAATCTAATTACTGAATACAATTAACAAAACTGATTGGAATAAAAATCATGTATTTGAAAGTAAAGCTCCATGTCAAAAAATAATTCAAAAATCTATTTTCTTCGATCAAATCATCCAAAAAAAGTAATTTTACCCTTTGGAAATGGTTGACAGCATTGTTGATCACCCTCAATGCTTCTTCTCCTGTCCCACTTAAAATACCACTCATCATTTTCTCCTCTTATCTTGACCCACTTGAAAAAGGAATTTGAGAATAAATTAGTGTTCACCTGTCTCTTCCTTCATCAATTCAAACAACAATTATAATCATCATGATTATGATATATAGATTATGATGATTCTTAATATTATTGTCCTGGGTATGAAATGTTTTTATATTATATGATGGAATAAAATATTTTATAGTAAATTGGTACCACCCTTTTCAATCCTTTCTAGCTTTTCAATCAATAACACTTTTTCGATCAATACCACCTTTTTGATCAATATGGGTATGATTATCCTAATGCCTTTCCATATCTAAGGGGTTGATGGAAATCAAAAAACTATAGTAAATTGGCTTCCCTATTTCAATTGGCATCACCTTATATTTTCCTTCACATAGATATGATTTTTTTTGAAAAACAATCGGTATCATTTATTTCTGTCTACCACCAGGATATGTTTAACCTTGATACAATCCTTTTCAGATTGAAAAAATATCCTTCAATCTCCTATTATTTTATCATTCTTGAAACAAAATTTCTCTATTCAGCTAAATATTTACGTGAAATATAAATCATCAAATCATTGTCACATTTAAAACATTACAGTCATGTTGACCCCAATTCTATAGAAAAACTAACACTTATTTAAAAACAACTTCTTCTCATTATTATGGACTATCATAGTGAGTCTGATTACATACAGAACATGAGTCTATTTTTTATCAATCAAATTGTGAGTTTGGTTTCTATCAATACCATAGTAAGTATGATATGTATCAATCCCATAGCGAGTCTGATCTTTTTCAATCCCAGAGTGAGTCTGATTTTTATCAATTGTAATGCCCCAATCCTAGAATCTAGAGATTTTTCATTATTATAATACATTGGAATATAAAGAAGGAATATGAATCCCAAAGGACTGAGTAGTATAGAAGATTTCGAAACAATGTACATACATATGTTCAACCTTAAAACTTGAAAATAAATACATCATATAAACCCTTTTGACAACATCCATAACTCCTAGGTTATTTATGCTTGTCACTAATAATGTACCTCTTCATGCTTGAGGAAAATGAAATATAAGAAAGGTGTGAGATAAAATTCTCATTATGGGTAATCAATAAAGACGAATATATCATAAACATAAACATTATTCTTGGTGAATAACATAAAAACACATGCATTTAAAAATAATCATAAACATAATATGGTAGGAATCAAAGATGAATAAAAAATTCCATAATAAAGCATAGTAAGGGGTATCCTACTAGTCGAATAACCTCACAAAATTTCAATTACACATATTATAATGAGGTAATTTATAATGTGGGACATCAAACCATATCATCAAAGCCTCATTCCAAGACCTTAAATATCAATTTTTTAATGGCCTCGTGCAAGGACCATAGTTTGTCTAATGAAACCTACTTATGAATCGAGGGGCTAAAGAGGGCACCACCAGACACTTATTAAGGTCAATTAATTCCTCATATGAATGGGGGTAATTATAAATTACATATATGCTCATATTGAAACTAATATATGAAATGAAAATAACTTTCCCTGACTATTGAGCATAAAGACTAACCATTCGATGTAAATTGGTGAACGGTGTTAAGATATCACATTCACTATAAAACAAATAATAAAAAACTAAATTAAAAATAGTAGATGATATCATAAACTATTAATCCCAATAATATATAAGAACCAATAAGTGTTTTGAAACATATGTATATAATCTTATAAATCGTTGAGTAATTTTTAAGACAAATACACTTTTACTTTGAAAAGAAGAGTTCTATTTTAAATGTTTTTTTTATAAAACATAAAGTTAAGTGAGATAGTATATTCATAATAAAATTATTTAATTTATAAAAATAATGGTATCTAAAAATAGATTATATATTTCCCTTAAAAATATGTATGAAATTGAGAAATTCTTTTGAGTCGAGCTAGTATTTGGGAATGAATTTTGAAAGTTCATTTTAAATTGTGTAACTCCCCATAAAATAAAGAAGGGTTCTAGTTGGTAATCATATATAGTGAACTGACACATAATTTATCAGGAGTGCATAATAATACATATTAATTTCATTGGGGTAAGTAGATAATAAAAGTTACCTGAATGAAAATGGAGGTTCAGGTAGAAAACCCTTACATTAAATATGAAGATGTTCCTCACTTGAAATTAATGACCTGAATAATAAAATTTATATTCATAAATTAATAATTAATGAAACTCCCCAACAATTAATCTATTTTCTGTAACCCTATTATGTTCATTATTGGCATGTTGATGGGTTAACAGATTCAATTTCATTTTTTGGGAGTGTTATCTTCCTTGGTTTTCCAGATCAATTTACTTATATTCATGTTTGGATAATCATGTTGATTGAGAATGGTTATCCAGAATATATGTTGTACGTTATTAGTGAAAAATAATTAGATTATGTGGCTATAAAATTCATTTGGTTATTGCTAGTGAGGTTGAATCATTATAAAAATCATTAATGATAATTGCTTGGGTTAATTTGCAGTTTTTGATCACAACAAACTCATTTGGATTTATTAATTGATATCATATATAAAAATAGATTCTAGAGCCCCTAGTTCAAACATCAAAATGTCTTCATGACTAGAACTGAAGATGGTAATAGAAATTGAAAACTATTGTCCATGAATGTGATAAATTAACACGTCTTGGATTGCGTTTTCATTTCTAGTATAAAATAATGTGAAAGAAGAGATAAAGATGAATTAATACATTATCCCAATAGTAGTAAAGTAAAAGTACGTTACTAGAGTTATCATAACATTTGGATTAAAGTAGTTTAGGAATAAAATAAATGAATGGGACTTGAAATAAAAGAAATTTTGAGAAACCCCTTACAAAAATTCGGTAACCGAACGGTGTCACTTAAAAATTCATAAAATATTTTGATGAGAGAAAAGGGGTGTCTCATAATTCTTAAATAAAATGGAATGTAAGAGGAATATGGTAAGACATATCCCAATATAATACAAATTAAATTAACAAACAATAACATAAAAAGAGTGATTGAAATTGAGAAGGGTGGTAGATTCCCTGACCTTGACGATTACCTCCTAAAATACGAAGGCTAATACCTCGGGGGATTGAGGTCTCCTTGGGAGGAATATTAGGGATGTAAAACTACCAAATCATTGAGGATGATGAGTTTGTAATGATAGAAAATTATGCAATGAGTGGGAGTTTATTGTAATGAGAGGGATTATTTTATTAATTTCAAAGGAGACCTCATCAGTTGTTTTTGAAAAACCATGGGATTGCACCTGGTATTTTACCATGGTATTATCCACTTGGGACACATAATATCATATTTTAATTTTAAAAATTCTAAAATAATTTTATATTAATTAATACATCCTTATGAAGTCATTGAACATATCGAAAACTCAAAACTATAGTCTTACAATTCCCAAAAAATTCAGGTATTGTAGAAAAATACCAAAAAGTCACTCAAACAATTTTTCGAGGTGTAGAATTCAAAAATGAAATCCCATTTTTGAAATTAATTGACTAAATATTTTTAATTTAAATTTTTATATAAAATAATAATTTTTCCAAAAAACTTTAAAATTATATCTCATTTTCTAACACATTGAGAAATTAATAATGGTCCCATAAAATTATCCTATAACCATATGATAATAAGGTAACAATTTATGAATAAGTTTTTTGAAAATAAATTTCCATTTAAGATTATTAAATTAATCTTGAAATTGTAATTAAAATATTTATGACATACAAAAATACCAATACTTCTACTATGACCATTCTTTACATATAAGTTGTCTATATTGTTTTTATACATTCATGGGAGAAGGTTCTAATTTTTTTTCCAATTAACTATTAAGTACTATTCATAAGAGTAATAGTACTATTCATAACTGTATGTTACTATTCATAATGGTATGTTACTATTCACAGAAAATAATGTCTGCCTTATCAGACTCTAAATATCTTACTGAACGTGACCGTGTAGGTTAGTTTTTTGAAATCCAAATCACGGCGGTGGAAATATTTTGACTACTGGATAGGTTATAAAAAAGGGATTCATTGTAGAGAATTAGTATTTCATGATTTCTATATTAAATCTAATTTTAAATTCTTGGGTTGTTTCATTTTCCCCCCGCAACTGAATTACATCCCCACAATTCAAAACTGCACTTCGAAAGTTAAAGGTTGATGCTTGAAAATTCCATTGTGGGAAACTTACATCAGAATTAGGGTTAATAAAATATCCCACTAAAACGAGGGTAATGGAAATGAGGTGGCCACCATAAATATTATTCTTTTGAATGGGGTAACATTAGTTGGATGTAAACACATATACATGGAAGAAAAATATTACTATGAATTTCTAATGGAACATGATAGATAACATGTACATATGAAAGTAGATTACAAAAAAACTATAAACTTCGATAAAAATATTTTTATCGATATTATCTATGATTATGATAATAGGAAAGAAATTATATAAGAGTCTTGTTTATTCTATTGAGGAATTATTCAACTCTATAATAGTATAAATGTACATTAATATTTAAAAAATCATCCTTTTATTACACCTTAATATATTTATACTCCATCACTTAGCACATGTTATTCCATATGGTGAAGTAATACATTAACCTATAAAATCCCATAAAATGATGAAATTAAACCATTTTGTAAATGGTTAAACATTCTAAAATGTAATTATTGAACAATTTAGAATGAAGGTCTCTAAATTTAAAAGATGACCTTATCATTAACCTTTAATTAACATGAACCGGCTCTACATTTTGACATTACAAACATGTGAATAACTTCATCATGTATCCTTTTGAAATATGATAATAATGTGAATTACGTTAAAAACCATATTGGAAACATAGATTCTTCCATATTCCTTAAGTAAGATAAATGTTATTCGATATATTCCTTTACTCCAAAAGTGTTGTAAAATCCATCGATGATTGAATAGACCACTTCTCAACAAGTCAATAATTTTTTCCAGAGTATTCAATACTTAATAGAAACTATCAATTTTTATCATTATCTCAACATAAGATATATATTAAGGGGTTTCATTCCCTCAATAATACGTTTTTAATAATTATAATTTTCCACTGAATATCTTTTCGTGTTACCATTCAACTTATGGTTTCAAATCCTTAATGAAAATGTCTTTCAGTACAATCCTCATAAATTCCATAATTCTTATATCTAGTACATTGCTGACATAATATTGAAATGACATAATTCTTGAAGTGACATGTTAATCATTCTAATTCATACTCGACAACATCATAAATTTATCATTATATAGAATCATCATTTAGGGTATCTTCCTTTGAAGCTTGGGACATTGATTCACACAGTGTCCCATCTCCTTGCAATTGAAACATTGTACATTGGATACCTTTTTCATACCCTTTACATCATGAACTTGGTGTCCTTTTTCTCCACACTTATAACAAACACACTTTACCTTCAATCATTTAGAAGGGTGATTCTTTCCACATTTATCACATGTGGTAAAAATTTTCTTTCCCTTCTTCCCTTTATCCTTATTTTTCTCTTTAGTCCTCTGATTATCTTTCTTACCTTAAAATCCATAGGACTCAGTGAATTATTTTCATACCATGTAAATAGATGATACTATTTCCTCATATGATAAGGACACATCAGTGAATATCTTCCATTGAAACTATGGTTTAAGACCATGAGAGATATGATCCTTCTTACTATTTGCATCCCATGGATTGGTGATGATCTCATTCCTTCTAATCGTTACCATTTTTAAACAACGAAATACCATAGATTAAATTATGAATAATAAAATATTTTCACAACTTAAAAAAATACATAGCATAAATTTGAATCCTATCCATAAGTAATATCATAATCATATACATGGTTTCTTTGAGGAAATAATTACATTTAATTCCTTCATAATGTTTTATAATGAAAATTGGAATTACCTTAGCATATCTCCTAGGAGTGTCAAACCAGGTGCATTGTGAGGCCCATTTTTAGTTACTAGGGTACCTTACGTCATGCCCAAAACTCCTTGTTGGAGTTTTCACTCCAAGGTACATCTGTTCTGGAACCATGTCTAATTCTATTATCTAGAAAAGGATGTATTTTCTAGAAAGATGCACATAATCTATTATTTACAAAAAAACCAGGATGTTCTTACATGTTTATCCTCAAAGACAATCTTAGGGGTTTGTTCCCAAAATCTCTGTTTTCAAAATCTAGTTTCCATGAATTCTACTAAACATCCTATGATAACAACTATAATTCCTGACTTTAGATTCCCATATCTAGTGAGATATTTTAATAATTCGCATATAAAAAAAGAATATGAATACCAAAGGTCTGAGTAGTTTATGTTCATTAGAAAAAGATACATATATAAGTTCAACATTAGAAATTGAAAAGAAATACAACATATACACTCTTATGACAACATCCATAACTCTAGGATATTTATACATGTCATTCATAATATACCTCTTAATTTCATAGAAAAACGAATCATAAGAAGGGGATGAACTCAAATAGTAATTAAGGATAAGAAATATAGTATAAAATATAATAAATATAAATATTAGTCATGGTGAATAATTTAAAAACACATGCCTTTGAAAATAAACAAGAACATAACATAGCTGGAATAAGAGCTTAATAAATAATGCCATAATAAAGCATAATATAGGGTATTATACTAATCTAATAACCTCATGAACATTAAATAAATATTTTCATAATGAGGGAATTCATAATGTGGTACATCATAACCATACCATAATGGATTTTGTACAACTCCCTCAATATCCATTTTGTCAAG
This sequence comes from Viscum album, assembly GCA_963277665.1. Classification (NCBI taxonomy): domain Eukaryota; kingdom Viridiplantae; phylum Streptophyta; class Magnoliopsida; order Santalales; family Viscaceae; genus Viscum; species Viscum album. The sequence goes on along the minus strand of OY728161.1, from coordinate 1,241,762,327 downwards.
GCCACATACCAAGACCATAGTTTTTCTCATGAGACATACTGATGCGTTGAGGGGATATAGAAGGCCCCACCCGACACAGACTAATTAAAAATCACTCCTCATATGAATAGGGAAAAAAACAACATATAAAATTATAATAAAAGTAACATTTGAATTGTAAATAACTTTCCTTGAACATTAATCTGAAACAGTAACCATTCTGAGTAAATTGGGGAATGGTTCTAAGATAGAACATCGACAGTAAAACTGATGTTAAAACATTAAATTAAATATTTTAGATGATATAATAAAATATTAATCCCAATAATACATAATGATCAAAAGAATGTCTAAAACAATGTAGATACTCTTATCAAATCATCAAGTAATTCTTGAGATAAATACTCTTTTACTTTGAAAAGAAGGGTTCTTTTAGAAATTCCTTTTTTTTAAAAAATTTAATGTAAGATATTATTTTCATAATGAAATTTCTGAATTTAGAGAGATAATGGTTGATAAAAACTGATTGTAGAGTGCCCTTAAATATAGTAATGAATATGAGAAATTCTCTTGAATTGGACTTGTTTTTTGGAATTAATTTTTAATGTTTCTTTTAAACTGTGTAACTCCCCATAAAATAAAGAATTATTACGATTGGAAAAAATATATTGTGAAATATTAGAAAATTAATGATAAGTATATAATGATATTTAATAATATCATTGTGGTAAATAGAGAATAAATGTAACTCGAATGAAAATAGAGGTTTGGGTTGAAACCCCTTACCTTAAGTATGAAGATGTTCCTCACTTTATATTAATGAACTTAATAATAAAATTTAGTTTTATAAATTAATAATTCCAAAACCATCCAAAAATTTAATTGATTTTTTAAAACCTTATTAGGTTTATTAATGGTATTTTGGTGGGTTAAGAGATTTAATTTTATAGTTTGGGAGTGTTTTCATCATTGGTTTTCACGATCAGTTTACTTATACTAATGTATGAATAAACATATAGAAGTGGAATAGTTGTACAAAATAGAATTAGTATGTTATTTTTTATTAATTAGTGGATTACATGGTCATATAAAATGTGAAGACCCAGAACCCCCTTGGTCCCTTCCTTTGCCAAAAATCCGGTTTCCTTGCGGGGTACCGATCGGTGAGACCGATCGGTGAGACCGATCGGGGAGACCGATCGGTGAGACCGATCGGTGAGACCGATCGGTGAGACCGATCGGTGAGACCGATCGGGGAGACCGATCGGTGAGACCGATCGGTGAGACCGATCGGCGAGACCGATCGGTGACACCGATCGGCGAGACCGATCGGTGACACCGATCGGTGAGACCGGCCCTGCCAAGTTGTTCCAGTAATGTTCCTTTTTCGCAAATAGGGTTTTAAACCCTATTCTTCCTTGCTAAAAATATCTTGGAAATCCGAAACGCGCGCAAAGGTCTTAATTAAATGCTTCATTAATTCATGGGTCAGTTAAAACCACCCAGCACCATTAATGATGAGTCAAGCCACGTGGTCAACCCACGACTCCCTCGTCTTCCGTGGTTTTGTGTTTTCATCTCAACCATCCCCAGCCCTTATAATTAAGGGTTAGGCCGTGGTTTTCCCCCTTCTTCGATCGTGACTCTTCTGGTGCATCGGGACCGCCGCGTCGTTATCCGTAAAGTTCCGCGCCCCCGGCCTAAACGTCGATCATCCATCAACAAGTAGGGAATTTCTCTCGTCTCTCACTTTTGTGTATCATGCGGGGTGGGTGTTACTTTTGTTCCTATCAAATTGGTTGAACCAAACCCTAATGAAGATACTAAACGAAGTTCTAAAGAAAGAAGGGGAAGGGGTTGTGATCGTTGTTTATGCTTTATCTTGTGATCATCCCTTTTGTTGTACTGGTCTATGTTTTTTGAAAATTGAGGCCGTTGGTGGTCGTGTGTGTGCACTTGAATCCCCTCGTGATGTTTTAAATGGGTTGCTGAAATTGTGAACTCCTGCTGTGAAATTGGTTAATCACGTATACCCGGCTGAATAATTTGAAAGCACCAGGATCAACCCTTCTGTGATAACTAACGGATAGAACACATGGAATTTTTGAAATCATGGAGTGTGTTAAGTCGTTTAAATCTGAAAATCCCTGACTCGTGTTGGTAGTGGTTGTTGGTTGTTTTCCCTTCGGGCCGTTTGCTGGAAATGTGGGAGGGGATGGGATCCCCCGTTCTTTTTATACTCTCGGCGGCTGTGTGAATTTGGGGGATGGGATCTCCTGTTGGCATGGTTTCAGTGGTTGTGGGTTTTTATCACAAACTGGGGAGAGATCCTCTGTTGGCAGAACCGGGTGTGGGTGTTTTGGTTGATCTATGCTTGACGTTTTCCTTGGTTATGCTTATGGTAGTTGCCCAGTAGTGCTTAAAATTAATTGAACAATTGACTGAACGTGAAACAAGAATGGGACAAATGGTTTTGTGGGCAAGGGTCGCGAATTGTGACTCGGGCGTTGTGGTATTGTGTCCTGTAGGTTGGCTAGGAAAACCTAAGTTTTGGGTGAGTGTTTGTTACCTATATCTATACTTGTAGCTTTGTGTTTCTTATTCGCGCCCCACCCAAGTTGAGCACTTAGTGCCGAACACCCCCATTTATGGGGGAAGGGTGTTTTTCCCAACACTATACTTAGTGGCTGGTTATTAGCTCCTTTTCTGCTCCCTTTCCCGGATAGCCCAAGTACCTTCGGGCAGGCTGTGATGGCCTGAAGTCCATTATTAGCCCAAGAACCATCGGGCAGGGTGTTGTGGTGGTTGGCCAGGTGTGTGCGGCAGGTGGTTTCCCAAGTGTCTTCGGGATGAGGCCCAGGTGTTTTTCGGGCGTGGTAGTGGATTCTTTAGCCCAGGTGTCTTCGGGCGTAGCGGTGGTTGTTCTGGCCTAGGTGTTTGCAGGCATGGTTACTTGTGACAGTTGAGGCCCAGGTGTGTGCGGGCGGGATTTGGCAGTGGGACTGCGGTGAGAATGGCGGGATTGGTCTGATGCGTAGGATGTCTCAATAACCAGTGGGAAAGTGGCGCGGGGTACCCAAACATCGATGTGCTCTTATATATATATTACTTGACTTGCGTTATTTGGGGAGCGAACCTTGGTGAGGCTTGGGATGGATAGTTGCCTTGTTAGGTGTTTGGTTTACTCTTTCTCACGGGACTTTAGTACGTTCCCCCACTTGTGCACGAGAGTCTTGGTTTTCCCTACTGAGTGTACTTGTATGCTCACCCTACGTTTACTTTCAGGTTTCCAGGAGGACTACCAGGGCTGCGTGGGACCCTATTAGTTGGACAGTTGGAGTTGTCGCTGTTGTCGCACCTTTGTTTTCTTTTGGTATTGTACTTGAGAGCTTCTTTTTCTTTTGTACTTGTACTTTGTTGTAAACTGTTTAAACATACATGTGGGAATGGTTTACTTTTGGCTTTACTTTTCTTTCTATCTTGGTGTTGTTGGGTTTTCTCCTCCTTATCTTTCGATCCTATAAAATAAAAAGGGTAATGCCTTCCATTTGTGAGAACTTCCTATACCCTTGGTGCTAGTCGCCACTCCGGGACCTATTGAAGGCGGGTTTCGGGGGTCATTATCTCTCCTTCAACTCGAAGAAGGAAGGGCCTGGCAACCTGCTGACCCTTCCCTCCTTTTGGTGAAGGCGGGTCGTGACAGAATGGTATCAGAGGAAGGTTGAGAGATAGGACGGAGTCTGGAGTTAGGCACAGTGAGGATTTCATGGGATGGTAAGGCAACAGCATTGGGTGACCCTGGTGCGTGAAATAGGCCAGGGAGGACCGGCTAGGACACAGGATTTTAGGGCCCCCCGTGATCCGATGCAAGGACTCTGGACCTACCGAACGACCAAGTGAAGCCACACTGATTGCAGGGTAGAGACCCTAGGAAAGGTACATGCATCATAAATGACTTGTGTTCTTGTGTTTCTGGGATGTCTTGGGAAATTAAGAATAAATTAAATCTTAATAAGTTTTGAGAACGGTTTTCTTTGCACTACTGGGCTTAGGTATTCCTTGGTTACCTTGCAGCTATGGCACCTGGAAGGCGACCACGTGTGGTACAGGCGATCGAGACTCCTGAGACTACCTTGGCCAATCAGCAGAGAGCTGATCGGGAGGAAGAGGACGACCGGTGGCAGAAGACTCTTCGAGCCTTTCAGCGACAGGCCCTCGAGAAATATGAGGGCAGCACCTCCGACATGAAGATGGAAGGCTGGCTGGAGGAGCTAGTCATAGCCTTCGGCCTGATTCGGGCCCCGACAGAGTACTGGGTTCCTCTGGCTGTTAGCCAGATGCGAGGAGCGTCACGTCAGTGGTGGATGCTTCACCTGGGGAGTAGGAAAGAGTCTGAGGTTGCTTGGGCGGAATTCGAGAAGGAGTTCCGAGCGGAGTTTCTCTCCTCGACAATGAAGGCGGAGAAGAGACAGGAGCTACTCTCCCTCCAGCAGGGGAGCATGTCCGTGAGGGAACTTGGAATCAAGTTCAAGGACCTCCTGCGTTTTGCTCCAGACCTCTTTCCCGATGAGGAGTCTCGGGCAAGACGTTTGGAGGAGGCGCTCCGACCCTCCCTCCAGTATGCTGTTACTCCCTTTACCCTTCCGACATACTTAGAGGTTCAGAAGAAGGCCGAAGTGGTGGAAAGGATGCACACTCTAGGCGGACTGTCACGAGAAGGGATCCAGCTGGGACCATCGAAGGGGAAGGCCGTCAGCACCAGGCCCCCAGCATCGGGACCCTCCAGGTTCCGACCCGCAGGGAGCAGGCCGCAGCAGTTTCAGTTTCGATCCCCTGGCCCACGTTCTTTCCCTTCGGGCTCGGGACCACTGTGCTTCATCTGCGGGAGCCCTGGACATCTTCGGAGTCAGTGCCCCGATCGGGTGCAGTACAGCAGTGGCAGTCATCCCCAGCATCCGCCACAGCAGCAGCAGTTCCCAGCCAGACCCTTCCAGCAGCAGCAGCAGGGACAGCGAGCTCCCGCTCCTCCGCAGACAGACATAGGAGGGGGAGGCCGACCTCAGGGCGCTCCCCAGGGACCTCGACCAGGGCGTGGTCGGGGAGGTGGCCGACAGCCGAGGGGTAGGGGAGCTGGGCGTGGACAGTTACACGCCGCAGAAGCAACAGTTCCAGCAGGGCCAGAGGTTGTTCGAGGTACGATCAGTGTGTTTAGCACTCTTGCTTATGCTTTGTTCGATACCGGAGCTTCGCACTCCTTTGTTGCACCCAGTCTAGCCCGCGCCTTGGGTCTAGATGCCGAGAGACTTCCAGTGCCCCTGGTGTTGAGCACACCAGTTGGAGGTCAGATCGACTTGTTGTTCGTTTGTCGGGGATGTAGACTGATGTTGGGGCCACATCAGTCGGTTAAGGACCTCCTTCTGCTACAGATTCGGCCGTACGATGTCATCCTAGGCATCGACTGGCTATTTTCTGTGTGCGCCGTCATCGACTGTTTCCAAAGGAGGGTGGTGTTCTCCGGTTTGGACGGCCAGCGTGTTACTTTCACCGGCGAGCGGAGCTGTCCGAATGGAAACAGGAGGGAGGAACCTCTCCTCTCCTTGTTGACCGAACTGACGATAGAATCAACAGATGCGGAAATGGTGGAAGTACCAGAGATCGTTCGTGAATTTATGGACGTCTTTCCTGAGGAGGTGACGACTCTACCCCCTCGACGTGATATCGAGTTCGGGATAGACCTGCAGCCCGGCTCTCGACCAATCTCGATGGCTCCTTACCGGATGGCACCTTCGGAGCTACGGGAGTTGCGGATACAGATTGACGATCTGATGAAGAGGGGTTATGTTCGTCCAAGTGCATCACCGTGGGGTGCCCCAGTCTTGTTTGCGAAGAAGGCAGATGGTGGCCTCAGGTTATACATTGATTACAGGAGGCTGAATCAGGTAACAATCAAGAACCGCTACCCTCTTCCGAGGATAGATGATCTTTTCGACCAGCTGAAGGGGGCAGGATGGTTCTCGAAGATCGACCTGCGATCCGGGTACCACCAGCTGAGGGTGAAGGATAGCGACGTCCCGAAGACGGCGTTCAGGTGCAGGTATGGGCACTTCGAGTTCGTGGTCATGCCCTTTGGTGTTACGAACGCCCCGGCCGTGTTCATGGGGCTTATGAACTCCATCTTTCGGGAGTACCTGGATCGGTTTGTGGTGGTGTTCATCGACGATATCCTGATCTATTCAAAGTCAGAAGAGGACCATGCAGAGCACCTGAGGACAGTTTTGGAGGTCCTACGACAGCACCAGCTCTATGGGAAGTTGTCAAAGTGCAAGTTCTGGGCGCGAGAAGTGCACTTCCTTGGACATGTAGTGTCTGAGCAGGGAGTAGCAGTCGACCCATCAAAGGTTGAGGCAATTGTTTCTTGGGCAGCACCCAAGAATGTGGCGGAAGTTCGGAGTTTCCTTGGACTGGCAGGCTACTACCGGAGATTCGTACCCAACTTCTCCCGGGTAGCAGCCCCTTTGACGGCTTTGACCAAGAAGGACCAAGTTTTCATGTGGAGCGAGCAATGTGAGTCGTCCTTCAGCTACCTAAAAGAAAAACTGGTTAGTGCCCCAGTGTTGAGGTTGCCAGAAGAAGGGATGGCCTATGAGGTATTCTGTGATGCTTCAGGACAAGGCCTGGGGTGCGTATTGATGCAGCGACAAGGGGTGATCTCCTACGGGTCCAGGCAGCTACGCCCCCATGAGCGGAACTATGCCACCCATGACCTGGAGCTTGCAGCGGTGGTGTTCGCATTAAAGCTGTGGCGACATTACCTCTTTGGGGAGCGCTTTGTGGTCTTCACCGACCACAAAAGCTTGCGCTATATCTTCTCCCAGCGTGACTTGAACTTGCGACAGCGGAGGTGGGTCGAGTTTCTCCAGGACTACGACTTTGAGATCTCATACACTGAAGGTAAGGGAAACGTTGTGGCTGATGCCCTGAGCAGGAAGCCGCATCAGGAGGTGGTTCGGGAATCTGCTGATGCTTGGAAGGCAATGGGGGAGTTGGCTGCCTTGCACTTGGATGCAAGGGTGGAAGGTACTAGAGGTTGTTTGTTTCAGATGACGGTACAGTCCTCCTTGTTGCAGCAAGTGGAAGAGTCTCAGTGGGGAGATCCTGAGGTAGAAGTGTTGCGGGATCGTGTCGATCAGGGGAACGCCCCGGAAGGATGGTCGGAGGACAGCCGACATCGGATGCTCTTTCATCGGAGGTTGTTTGTTCCAGAGGTGATGCGTGATGAAGTCCTTCATGAGTTCCATAGCTCAGCCTTGGCGGTACATCCGGGTGTTTCGAAAATGTACCGAGGCCTGAGGGGACAGTTTTGGTGGCCCGGGGTGAAACGGGCAGTGGCAGAGTTCGTGGCTAAATGCCTGGTGTGTCAGCAGGTGAAGGCTGAACACCGTGTTCCTGGTGGTCTGTTGCATCCTCTAGATGTTCCCGAGTGGAAGTGGGACGACGTCTCAATGGACTTCGTCACGGGACTACCCAGAGCTCAGGGCGGGCATGATGCTATCTGGGTAGTGGTGGATCGATTGACAAAATCTGCTCACTTCTTGGCTATCAAGGAGTCGGGACCCGTGAGTACCTTAGCACAGAGGTACGTGGATGAGGTGGTGCATTTGCATGGAGTTCCGAAAACGATCGTCTCGGATCGGGACACTCGATTCACCTCACGAGTCTGGAAGGGGTTACAGCATGTTTTTGGCACCCAACTACGCCTTAGCACTGCTTTTCACCCTCAGACTGATGGGCAGACAGAGCGGACTATCCAGACTTTGGAGGACATGCTGCGAGCATGTGTTCTGGATTTCGGGGGATCATGGGTACGACACTTGCCTTTAGTAGAGTTTGCCTACAACAACAGTTTTCACTCTACTATCGGCATGGCTCCTTTTGAGGCTTTGTATGGAAGACCATGTCGTTCACCCTTATGCTGGGCAGAGGTTGGTGAGACTGGCACTCTTGGACCAGAAGTAGTGCAGAGCACCACGGAGAAAGTCCAGCTAGTGCGGGAGAGGATGAAAGCAGCTCAGGATCGGCAGAAATCTTATGCTGATCGTCGGAGGAGGCCCCTGAAGTTCGAGGTGGGAGATCATGTGTTTTTGAAGGTTTCCCCTCGACGGGGGCAGCGGAGGTTCGGAAAGGGGAGTAAGCTCTCCCCTAGGTTCATCGGACCTTTCGAGGTGCTGAGGCGAGTTGGTGAGGTGGCATATCAGCTGGCCCTACCACCTCAGTTGGAGAGGGTCCATGACGTCTTCCATGTCTCCCAGCTTCGTCAGTACTTACATGATGACTCTCATGTCATCAACTGGGGAGAGCTAGACGTGGGAGGAGACGCGACCTTCGAGGAACGGCCAGTCAGAATCGAGGATCGCAAGGAGAAAGTGCTCCGTGGACGAACCGTCGGCCTGGTTCGTGTGTTGTGGAGACATGGCGGCCTCGAAGAGAGTACGTGGGAGAGGGAAGCACAGATGCGTGCCCAATACCCCGAGTTGTTCTGAGTTTTGAACCCTTGGTGCCTGTTGTGACAGAACGTTTGACCTTTTTGGCTATGAAATGTGCTAGGTTCCTTCCCTCTGTTTTGTGTGGGAAGCCCCGGTTGAAGGGAAGGGGAAACCCGACCCCTAATCAGGACGCATTAAGGTGGATGCGATTAAACCCGTGCGGGCGAGTCAGTGCCGCCCAAAGCGGATAATATCTTGACATGGGGGAGGGGAACTCCCCAAACCCACATGACCGGGCGGTTTGGCGTGGTGTGATGCTTGGTTCTTGACAGGGAGTATTTCCAACTAGCGGGGGTCCACTCCTAAGAGGTATCTTCGAAGATGGTTGTTCGGATCCTCTCTTTCCTTCTAGTTTGTTTGATTCTCGAGGACGAGAATCGTTTAAGAGGTATCTGATGTGAAGACCCAGAACCCCCTTGGTCCCTTCCTTTGCCAAAAATCCGGTTTCCTTGCGGGGTACCGATCGGTGAGACCGATCGGTGAGACCGATCGGCGAGACCGATCGGTGACACCGATCGGTGAGACCGGCCCTGCCAAGTTGTTCCAGTAATGTTCCTTTTTCGCAAATAGGGTTTTAAACCCTATTCTTCCTTGCTAAAAATATCTTGGAAATCCGAAACGCGCGCAAAGGTCTTAATTAAATGCTTCATTAATTCATGGGTCAGTTAAAACCACCCAGCGCCATTAATGATGAGTCAAGCCACGTGGTCAACCCACGACTCCCTCGTCTTCCGTGGTTTTGTGTTTTCATCTCAACCGTCCCCAGCCCTTATAATTAAGGGTTAGGCCGTGGTTTTCCCCCTTCTTCAATCGTGACTCTTCTGGTGCATCGGGACCGCCGCGTCGTTATCCGTAAAGTTCCGCGCCCCCGGCCTAAACGTCGATCATCCATCAACAAGTAGGGAATTTCTCTCGTCTCTCACTTTTGTGTATCATGCGGGGTGGGCGTTACTTTTGTTCCTATCAAATTGGTTGAACCAAACCCTAATGAAGATACTAAACGAAGTTCTAAAGAAAGAAGGGGAAGGGGTTGTGATCGTTGTTTATGCTTTATCTTGTGATCATCCCTTTTGTTGTACTGGTCTATGTTTTTTGAAAATTGAGGCCGTTGGTGGTCGTGTGTGTGCACTTGAATCCCCTCGTGATGTTTTAAATGGGTTGCTGAAATTGTGAACTCCTGCTGTGAAATTGGTTAATCACGTATACCCGGCTGAATAATTTGAAAGCACCAGGATCAACCCTTCTGTGATAACTAACGGATAGAACACATGGAATTTTTGAAATCATGGAGTGTGTTAAGTCGTTTAAATCTGAAAATCCCTGACTCGTGTTGGTAGTGGTTGTTGGTTGTTTTCCCTTCGGGCCGTTTGCTGGAAATGTGGGAGGGGATGGGATCCCCCGTTCTTTTTATACTCTCGGCAGCTGTGTGAATTTGGGGGATGGGATCTCCTGTTGGCATGGTTTCAGTGGTTGTGGGTTTTTATCACAAACTGGGGAGAGATCCTCTGTTGGCAGAACCGGGTGTGGGTGTTTTGGTTGATCTATGCTTGACGTTTTCCTTGGTTATGCTTATGGTAGTTGCCCAGTAGTGCTTAAAATTAATTGAACAATTGACTGAACGTGAAACAAGAATGGGACAAATGGTTTTGTGGGCAAGGGTCGCGAATTGTGACTCGGGCGTTGTGGTATTGTGTCCTGTAGGTTGGCTAGGAAAACCTAAGTTTTGGGTGAGTGTTTGTTACCTATATCTATACTTGTAGCTTTGTGTTTCTTATTCGCGCCCCACCCAAGTTGAGCACTTAGTGCCGAACACCCCCATTTATGGGGGAAGGGTGTTTTTCCCAACACTATACTTAGTGGCTGGTTATTAGCTCCTTTTCTGCTCCCTTTCCCGGATAGCCCAAGTACCTTCGGGCAGGCTGTGATGGCCTGAAGTCCATTATTAGCCCAAGAACCATCGGGCAGGGTGTTGTGGTGGTTGGCCAGGTGTGTGCGGCAGGTGGTTTCCCAAGTGTCTTCGGGATGAGGCCCAGGTGTTTTTCGGGCGTGGTAGTGGATTCTTTAGCCCAGGTGTCTTCGGGCGTATCGGTGGTTGTTCTGGCCTAGGTGTTTGCAGGCATGGTTACTTGTGACAGTTGAGGCCCAGGTGTGTGCGGGCGGGATTTGGCAGTGGGACTGCGTGTGGTTGTGGCCCAGGTGTGTGCGGGCGGGATTTGGCAGTGGGACTGCGGTGAGAATGGCGGGATTGGTCTGATGCGTAGGATGTCTCAATAACCAGTGGGAAAGTGGCGCGGGGTACCCAAACATCGATGTGCTCTTATATATATATTACTTGACTTGCGTTATTTGGGGAGCGAACCTTGGTGAGGCTTGGGATGGATAGTTGCCTTGTTAGGTGTTTGGTTTACTCTTTCTCACGGGACTTTAGTACGTTCCCCCACTTGTGCACGAGAGTCTTGGTTTTCCCTACTGAGTGTACTTGTATGCTCACCCTACGTTTACTTTCAGGTTTCCAGGAGGACTACCAGGGCTGCGCGGGACCCTATTAGTCGGACAGTTGGAGTTGTCGCTGTTGTCGCACCTTTGTTTTCTTTTGGTATTGTACTTGAGAGCTTCTTTTTCTTTTGTACTTGTACTTTGTTGTAAACTGTTTAAACATACATGTGGGAATGGTTTACTTTTGGCTTTACTTTTCTTTCTATCTTGGTGTTGTTGGGTTTTCTCCTCCTTATCTTTCGATCCTATAAAATAAAAAGGGTAATGCCTTCCATTTGTGAGAACTTCCTATACCCTTGGTGCTAGTCGCCACTCCGGGACCTATTGAAGGCGGGTTTCGGGGGTCATTATCTCTCCTTCAACTCGAAGAAGGAAGGGCCTGGCAACCTGCTGACCCTTCCCTCCTTTTGGTGAAGGCGGGTCGTGACATAAAATATTTGGTTATTATGAGTGAAGATGAATCATTATATAAAACATTAATGATAATTGTTTGGGTTAATAGGCATTTTTTTTATGATAACGAATTCATTTTGATTTTAAAATTAATATAATGTGTAAAAAAAGATTCTAGAACCTTAATTAAGTTTAATATAGATATTATAGTCTGGTTTATCCATAAAAATGGTTTTATGATGAGAAATAAAAATAGTAATAGATATTGATAACCCGCCATCCTTGAATGTGAAAAATTAACACATCTTGGATGGTGTATCAAATTCTAGTATAAAAGAAGAGGAAAAGAGAGATGACGATTAATTATTTAATTATCACAACAACATAAAAATACATTTAAGGTACTCTAGTCATCCTGAAATTTAGATGAATGGAGGTGGAGAAAGAAGAAAAATGAACGGAACTCAAAATAAAAGAAATTTTGAAAATTTGACAGGCTAACGACGTCACATAAAATTTCATAAATTATTTGGATGAGAGAAAAGGGGTATCTCATAATTCATAAATAAAATGGATATTTAGGGGTATATGGTATGAAATATTCCCACATAATCCAAAATAAATTAAAAGAGAATAAGGAGTCCTTGGAAAAGAGAAGGATGATAGATTCCCTTACCTTTTAGTGTAACTCCTAAAACTTGAATGTAGGGATATTGGGGGATTGAGGACTCATATAGAGCTAAAACTAACATATATTATAGGATGATGAGTTTTTAATGGATTAAAACTATAAAATGAGTGTGTTTTTACAGTAAATTGTAGGATGTTTTTTATTAATTTCAAAGGACACCTCATTAGTTGTGTTTTTGCAAAACTATTGGATATCCCATGATATTTACCAATGATATTAGCCACTTGGGACAACTCATATAATTTTTTTTAATGTAGATAATCATAAAACATTTTATATTAATTATAACATCATTATGGTGTCATTAATCATACCGTAAACTCAAAACATTTTTTTGTAGTATTCATTAAAATTCAAGTATTTATGAAAGATCCCAAAAATTCACCCCAACCATTTATCGATGTGTAAAATTAAAAAATCAAATCCATTTTCTGATAAAAAATTCATAAATATTTTAAATTTAATTTTCAATTAAAATATTAATTTATTCCAAAAAACCTACTTCAAAACTATAACTCCTTTTATAACTCCTTGAGAAATTAATCATGGCCCCATAAAATTATCTTACAACCATAAGATAATAAAGTAATAATTTAGGATTAAATTATATGAAAACACATTTCCATTTTAAATTATTAATTTAGTCATTAAATTTTAGGTAAAATTTTTATAACATACAAAAATACCAAAACTTTTACTACTATCGTTTTTTCACTTATAAGATATATAAATTGTTTTTATACATTAATGGGTGAAGATTCTATTTTTTGGCATATTTACTATTCATTACTATTCATAATAGTAATATTACTATTCCTATGGTTATGTGACTATTTACAAGGTTATGGTACTATTGTTAAAATAAACATGTTTGTCTTATCAGAATCTAAATATCTTACCGAACGCAACAATGTATGTCTGTTTTACAAAATACAAATAAAAAGGTGGGAAAATTATGTTTAATAGATAAGTTATAAAAAAAGTGGTTCTTTATAGAGACTGAGCATTTCATGAATTATGTATTAAATCTATTTATAAATTTTTTGGGTGTTATCTATCCCACACTTGTTACCAGAAACAAAGTGAAGTCATTTCCTTCAATCAAAACATATATTGATAAAACAATATAACACAAAACATGATTATCATCAGCTTGGTCGTAAAAATCACCCCTTTGTATTTTTCTGTCAAAAAGGATCATAAATCAATGAACTTTTCATCCACACACAATCAATTACATGTCCCCAATTCTAAGCCTATGTGAGCTAACACATCGTACAAAACAACATTCATTCACAAAAATACCATGCTATCCAAAATTAATGATTTTACAACTTCTTCATATTTATTCCTCAGTGCTTCTTCCACCACCCTAGATTACCAAAAAAAATTATCTCCTACAACCAATATAACAAATAGTTAGAATAGTTCACACACTAAACAATGTTGAATTCACAGATTACCCACAACTCCCTCATTTTACATGAATCATATGGATTGATTTATTAAAAAATTCAATTACCTCCCCTTGAAAAAACATTTGAAGGAAATATGCGAGAGGGGAAATAAACACATACCTCATCATTGAAGAGAAAGTGGTCGGACACCCATGTCCAACCTAAATTTTTAGAATGATTCTTTCGGTAAAAGTTTTTTGAATATGTCAGCCACTTGTTCATATGTTGGAACATATTCAAGATTCAATTAATTATTCTCCACATTCACTTAGTTGAAATGATATTTGATATCAATATTATTTGAATTAGAATGTTGAACTGGATTCCTGGGGTGATTGATTGTTATTTGATTATCAAAACCCTGGAGCAAGGGTAACATCACTTCAACAAGTAATTCTTCCAATTTTGTTTTCATCCACATGATTTGAGTATCAACTTGAGTGGAAGAAACCTACTCAAAATTAGTTATACTGAGAGTTACTGAATTCTGTTTCTTTGAATGCAAGCAAACAAAATTATTTTCCATAAATAATACTCCCCTTAATGTTGATCTTCTATCATCAACATTTCCTTCCCAATCTGCACCTAAGTAACCAAAAAAACAATACTACCTAAGTTGTTATACGTGATTCGAAATTTTATTGCTCTTTTTATGTATCTAAGATTTATTTTTCCAGCAATAAGATGTAATTCTTTTTTAGCATTCTGAAAATTTTCCCATATGGAAACATCATACAGAATTTCTCTATCAAAAGAAATTGACATCCAATCAGATTCTTATTCTCTTTCTCATCCACTTCATTCCCATCTCATTCTTAACTCAAAATTTTTCCACTGAAATGTTTTTGGAAACATGTTTCTATTATTCCGTGACGAATCTATTTATAATTTCCATATCGTACTTTTCATAGGAGAGAATAAATTATTCCTTATTTTGAACAATTTGTAACCCAAGGAAGTATTTCATTTCTCCGTGTATTTACATTTCAAATACCCTCCTCATCACTTCATTAAATCATCCACTACTTCTTTCATCATTACAAATAATGATAATGTCATCAACATCAACAATAACAATGAGGGAATTCCCTTTCATTACTCTAATATACATATTATTTTCAACTCTTCCTTTCATAAAACTCCTCTTCCTTAAGTAAGTATCCTATTTGGAATACCGTGACCTTGAAGCATGTTTTATCCCATTAAAGGATTTATTCAATCTACACACATAACATTCTTCTTTACCAAAATCAAAGGCATAATTTTTTTAAATGTTAACCTACTCTTCAAGATCACCATTAGGAATTAAGATTTTATAACAATTTGAAAGATATTATAGCCTCATTGTAAAAGAATAGTAAAAACGATTCTAATTATTTCCAATATGGGATCAAGATCAAAGGTTTTATTGAAATCAATTCCTACAATTTTGAATACCATTTTCAAAAAAAATCTTTCTTTGCATCTTATAACCTCCCCTTTTTCATTCACCTTGTACCGGGATACCAATTTTGGAAAATTATGTTCATTTAGGCATGGGTAGGAGTTCCAATTCTTTGTTCTTTTCAATATAATCCAATTCATTATTCATGGAATGAACCCATTTGGATTGCTCAAAACCCTCTTTCACATCATTTCATTCCACTTTTGAATACAATGAACTATGTGTGATAACATTATTTTCTTCATGTTTAAACCTTTTAATGTTGATCACCAATTACATTCTGAGCATCCATTTGTTTCCTTAACCTGGGTTATGTTTTTTGAGATCCATATTCATCACTTGGAAAATCAAAATCCAATTCTTATTGTTCAGAAGAAATACTACTGTATGTATCCTTATTAGAATTTTTTTCTACACATTGATCAAATTTCTTGTCTTCCTGAGAATGTTTAACTTCCTATACATTTTCAATTACTACAACATCTAGTTAATTAACAGTTCAAATTATTTCTTTTTTGAAGAATCTATAACCTCTTCCTTATAGAGCATAGCTAAGAATGTTACCATCTTTACCTTTCTGCTCAAATTTTTCATAGTATCCACCTTTCCTCTTTATAACACTTGGAATCAAAAAACCTCTAAAGTGATTCAAACATGATGTTTTCCCTTAAAACAATTAATAAGATGATATTTCTGATTAAGGCCTATAGAAATAATGGTTCTGAATGTAAACAATAGTGCTCATTTCTTATCCCCAAAAGTAATGTGAAAGGCAATGTTCATGTAACATGTTTATTCCCATTTACACCAATCTTTTGTTCTTTCTTTCAACAACCCAATTTTGTTAGGGAGTGTTTGGGGAAATATATTCATGATTAATTCCACACTTCTCAAGATAATCTTAAAACTTTTCACTCGGTATTCACCATAATTATATCTTTGTATCTCCTTCAAAGAATACTCACACTCATTTTTTACTCTTCTTCATACACTTTTAAACATTTTCAAAGAATTTGATTAATTTTTTATATAAAAGACACAATTAATGAGATTAAAATCATCAATTAATGTAATGAAGTACTTATCTCAATTTTTTTTATTTTTTTCATTGGCCCACATATATCATAATGTATCTGCTCCGTGGGTGGTTTTGAACAAATTTTAACTTTCCATTGCACATCATTTGTAATTTTTCCTTTGTGGAAGATATTGAATCACCAATCTCTTATTTTTAAAAAATATGGAATACCTCGAACAATGTATCTCGTAGATATCATTATCATGTTTCACTAATACATGTGTCCTAGACTTTTATGCCACAACTGATTCTCTTCCACCCTGCTCATGTAACAAAAGTTTGGTGAATCACCAACCTGAAAAAAGGTCCATTTCGTAAAGTATCCACATGTAACATTCATTCCATCCCCATAACATTACACATCAAACCCATATTTTATGAAAATAACTTTTTTCCCTCATCACATAATTATCAAACACTCAAAAAATTTTGTTTCATCCCATCAACATATAATGTTCTCTTAGATTTTATCTTATCTTTTCAAATGATGGCAGATCCAACAACATTGATTTTGAAGGATTAATCATTTCTAAAGGTCTTTGTTACTTTATTAAAATATTTCACATTCATTAATAGTTTTATGTATTACATCATGTGATATGAACACCCACTATCACGTATCCAAGTTCGTTATCTTTTTGTGGATTTCAGTTCTGTTTCAACAACAAGAGATTTGTCTCTTTTATTTTTATTATTAAATTTCAGCTTCTGAGGATTGAGAATCTTTTTCTGAGCTAGTAACAAAACAAGACACCATTTTTCCCGATTTCCAGTTTCTTCACACCATTCATAAATAATTTTCAGGGTTTAGAACCTATTTTCAATAGTTACTTCATTATTTTTTAGATTTCTTCACAACAACTTTCTCTTACATTTTCTTTGAGGTGATTAACTCCCCCAAAATATATGTTTTCAATATCATGTGGGATAAAAAAACTGTTGCGGGATAAAACAACATATACTCATTATGTGTCCAAATACTCCACAATTCGAATAATATATAACGAAAGAGTATTTTCCTCTGAAACCTCCATACTAATCCGAATTGTAAATATGTTTCTCAGACACATTATTTTCTATCATTTTTGATTGATTACCCTTTACATTATAAATTAGATTCTTCTACTTATTTTATATTATAATAGAATTAGATGTATTTAAAACATTTATAGACCCTATGAAAACAATTTTAGACTATGGATGTTTTGTAGCTTCTGAATTCTACACATTGGCCACATGCATAACTTTCCCATCATTATTCTTTTGAAAAAAAATTCCATTCTTCTTCTCCTTATCATTTAAAGGTTTATTTGGTTAACCCTTATTAGTTTTATCATTACAAAAACATTCACCAACATTAGTGATAGAGTTTTGGGAGCATGTATTTATCAACATAGCATTAAAAAGCCTTTATTGGACATGTTCAATCTCTTTTTCTTTGGCATTCAACATCACCTCCAGATGCTCATTACGAATATTTTATTCTTCAAGAGACTTATTCAAATTTTTAGTCTATTTCACCTTGTTTTATTTATACAAAAAATGTTAATATTGATTTATCACTGAATTAAATTCATATTCCATGTTTTTTCTTTTCAATCCTTCTGATCATTCTTAGATATTCTTTCAATTCTTCTTTCAAATGATTCTCACGTTGAATTTCTTCTTCTTTATAACTACTACTTCTGAATTCTTCATCATTCTCTACTGTAATAAATGTATTCTCAATACCATAAAAATTGGATTTTTTGGATTAAACATCACTATATTATTCATATTATTCATCTTTATATAAGAAACATATTCTTTTGAATTTGAAGAATTTATTTTATTTCCTTATGGAAAAGAATTTTCCATATCTCCATGTTTCTTCCACGATCTTCAAGGAATTCTATCTTCGTCCTCAATATCCTCTTCATTGTTTCTTCAAGTAAAGTTAGCCAAAAAGTGAACAACTATTCAAAATTAAAAACATTTCATGAAAATTGTTTTTATTTCCCTACACATATTTTCACATTTTTGGAAAACTAGGATAAAATATCATTGGGATTTTTTCTTACCACATTTTTATCCTCAGAATCACCATATTCTTCTTCAATAAAAATTCTCTTCGAATTTTCTTTCATTGTATCATTGAAATTAATTTCTTTATCATATTTTTATTTCCTCTTTATATCTTCCTATATTATCTTGTAATAAGTAATAAGAGTGTTATGCTGATTTTCAATAAATAATGTTTTAGGATCTCTATCTTCCAATGAACAAACTATTGCATTGATTTTTTAAGTTGGATTATCAATATATTTTCAACAATTGTAGTGTCATCCTTCTTGTAATTGAGACTTTTGATAGTACTTAACATTTCAGTCATCCTAGTAAAGATTTCCCCAATTGATTCAAGCTCACCCATCTTGAAGTATTTATACTACAGTCTCCGTATTTGAATTTTCTCCTTCAAGAGTTTTTTATTGAATTTATATATGTTTTTTAATTTCTCCCATATAAATTTGGATATGACAAAACCTTTCACTCTCAGTACTTCACTTTCAAAGTGTGATGAAAATACAGAATTTTTATCCCTACCATCATTATCTTGATTCTTATTATCAATAGATGTAAGTGGAGATTTATCATAAATTGGTGGAAACCCAACTTTTTTAGCTTCAAGAACATCATAACTGATAGATGTAAGGTAATGAATCAGTTTACCCTTCTAGAAATGATAATTTATTCCATAAAATACTAGAAAATATTTACTCTTCACATAGTTCAAATTATTCATCAGTAATAAACAATGAAGGGAACCGGGCTCTATTAACAACTGTAAGTGTCCCCTCAGTGTATTGTATCATTGAGAGGGGGAGGGGGTGAATCAGTGATACTCTTTTTCATTTTTGTTTATTTTAAATTGAAATAACCTTCATCCCCCTACTAAAAACAAATTCAACCCACATCCATATGAACAAAAATATATACAAGGGTCACTATTAAATAATAATAGATACGTCCTTGGTATGGTTTGAAAATAATCCAATTTCATACAATCCACTAGAAAAAAAATATATGTATTACAATGAGTATGATATACCCTAATAGTCACTATGCACTGTAAAATAATGCCACGAGTGTGTGTGAATACTACTAGCATAATAATGAAAAACAACTTCTATGTAAAAACCCATGTTACCTACACTTCTTTTCAATTTAACAAATGTATTCAATTGAAATACAATTCTTTAATTTCTTACCCATAATAAAGGTAAGAACCACATGGAATTTGTTATGAAACATTGACTCCAATATTTTTTGAGTTTGATTCCTCTGATATTTATTTTCCCAGATACAATTCTCTTAGTCTGATTTTCTGATAGAATACTATTGAAATGAATCGACACCACATCAATACAACTTACTGAGTTCGGAAATCTAAAATTCCATAAAACCCTAATCGAAAACCCCATTCCAATTAATTTATCCTGAAGAAAAAATCAACTAAACACAATTAACATGATGAATATGATGATACACTAAATATGATGAATCCTGAGTACAATTATCAGTGGAAAACAGTCGTCGTAACCTTGTCTTATTCCCTAATGAAATTTATTCAATACAAAACAAAAATGGCATCACTTTCTCTAACTAAAAACTCAAATATCCTCTCTCTACTATGATGAATATATGAAAAAAACAATTTTAGTTAAAATTTTATTGATAATAAATGATATATTTTA
This sequence comes from Viscum album, assembly GCA_963277665.1. NCBI lineage: Eukaryota > Viridiplantae > Streptophyta > Magnoliopsida > Santalales > Viscaceae > Viscum > Viscum album. The sequence continues at coordinate 1,241,742,512 of OY728161.1, read as the reverse complement.
CTCACATTGTGGTAAATATGTTCATTTATGAAATATTCGAAATTAGATCATTTATTTGAAAATTTGATGAAAATTCTAGTTTTACTCTTTTAAAATTCACTATAGTATTTTGAACATAAACATTTTAATATGACTTAATTGAACATAGAATTATGTAAAAAAATTTCTCACTTAATGGTATAGAAGATTTATTTAGGGAATTGAAGCGAAAGCCTGCGTTTGGACGGAGTTAATGGCCCATTTAGTGAAAGTTGGGCTGGACACACCAGATTGTACATCACTGTAGTGTTTGAGCCGTATCTTCCATATCAGTGCATGGATTGAGACCAAATTTTGTGAGGATATCCGAAACCCAATTTTCCAAAAAATTATATTTCTAGAGGGATAGATAAATAATACTTTTTGGAGGTAAAATGGTTGGTTTAATTTGTGTGAAAATATTTGTATGAGATTCCCCATTCACACTTGAAATGACATCGAACCTAACCTCCCAAACACTCTATAAATTGTTGTTTTAACACTTTGGGATGGGGGGTCCATGTTTTTGGTAGGTGTGGCTGGTAGTTTGGATCTTGGAAGCATTTCAATCATATTGGATGTAGTAAGGCTTTGTTTATCTATCTCTTCCTTGAAGGCTCTCCTATCCCACATCCACATCTTGTGTCATTGTTTTCATTCCTGAAATTTGAATTTTTATTCAATATGTATTATGTATTTTTATATTTTTATCTTTATATTTTACATATTTGGGTTGGAATAATGATTAGAAACAATATTGGGTTATACCCTTTCAAAATTATTTTACTTACATAACGTTTCTATGATGACTACACCGCCCATGGACGAGTAGTTTTTTAGTAATTGATCAACCTCTATCCTTATTCACTAATTTATTTTGAATAAATGATTTTACATAATTCATATAAAGTGATATATTCATTGAGTTTTTAATTTAATTTAAACTATTAAATCAATTGAACATTTAACACAAATCACGTGATGTCAGTAATTGTGTGAATTCTGAGAGCACAACCTTAACCGATAATACAAAACCATACGAGATCAATTTGTAGAGTTCAAATATATTACATAAACTAAACTAATTAAAAATTTAAGAGAGGAAATGTTCCTTAATTTTCTATGGAACATAATCTAACTTTAGAACCATAATCAAAGTAGGGTGATGCAACTGCATGTTCTGAAGTTAGCCTAGGGTTAAATTCACTCATCGTTGTGGTGAAGTTAATTCTAATAGGGTTTGAACATTAAAAAATTAATGTATAATAATTTATTGGTTATTAATTTAAATTATAGTGATTAATAAATTATTTAATAGGTAGAGTTAGATCGATTACAATTTCAAAAAATAAATTTCTAAAAAAAATATCTTCTCGTTGTTATTTGTTAAACAACATTCATTAAAAAAAACTAAAAAATGAAATTTTCCTCTATCATACTTATTCTTATTATTTTATAAATTCAAACCACCCGATACTTTTTATGGGGTTTGTATTTATTATTTTATTTTATTTTCATAGTACCTTTATTAAGTAGTTTTAATTACTGTATCTTGAGTGAAGACCTAGGTCAGCCACTCTACTTCACCTAAATAACCCCAAACTAAATATCATTTGAGAGCACCCATGACAGTGCCTTTAAAATTAGATCTATTATCTTGAAGTAATGTAATTATTTACACCAATTAGTGGTATTTGTTTTATTTCTCATTTTAGTTTTTTCCTCTCTTCTTTATTCCTTCTTTACCCAATCTGAATTTTTCATATCCTTTTGTTTTCTTCTTCATATTCTTCTTGGACCATCTACTCAAACTTCTCATTTTTATTTCATTATGGTCCAATTTTATTCTTTTTATTTTTATTTGATTTGTGACATGAACTAATCATGAGGATTTTTATGATCTTGACCTTGATATTGGACGTAGCCTTTGGTCTCAAATTCGACATTCCTAGTCAACAAGAAGTTTCATCATTAAACCATTTGGAGAATTCCTCCATTCCGGGAATACTAAAATAGGAAATCGTTCTATATAAATCCTAAAACAAGAACCAATGGATGAAAATAATGTCAATTAACTTAATAAAGCCACTATTGAATTGGTTGCACCATATATTAACTATCAATCAAATTGTATTGCATACCAAAATCTCGAATCAGACTATAAAATGAAATATGGATTAATTCACCTTCTTGAAACTTTTCATGGATTATCTATGGAGGATCCAAAAAAAATTAAAATAATTTAATGTGGTTTGATCAATATTAAAACCAAGAAATGTTTTTGATGATCAAATGAAACTAAGAGCATTCCCATTCTCACTTGATGGAGTTGTAATATATTGGAAGAATTATTTACAACCTGAAGACGTAACTTTTCAGAACGATTTGAAATGTTTTTTATTGTATAGATTTTTCTCTAGCATCAAGGACCACTTACATTCATAAAGAGAACTCTGGGATCAAGAAATCATAAGGGGAGTCAATGTATGAGTACTGGGAGTGATTCGAGAAGTTTTGGGCAAGCTTCCCATATCCAAAAATCTATGAGAAAATCCCCATCCAGTACTTCTATAAAGAAATAACACATATGGGGAAGAGCATGGTGGATTATACGGATGGAGGAGAATTAGTAGACTAGACACTTGTAGATACACGCACATTGATTGATAAGTTGGCCCAAAACACCCAATAATTTGGTGATCGAGGTACACCACATGTTAGGGGAGTACATCAGGTAAGTCCTTGACACGAAATCATTTGATTGATACTAGGATGGAAGGATTGAAAAATATGTTGAGTCAAATTTCATTGGCCCAAAAGACATCCCAACCCACTAACTTGGGGCCTTGTGTCATTTTCACTGAAAAAGACAACCCAACTGACTATTTCCCCCAATTACAAGAGACATTATATTGCACTTCCATATTTCATGGGAGACCATATCAGAAAAAACCATAGCCACATTACCAAAAAAAGTTTGATTCCATTGTACAAACATACAATCAAGGGTTTAATGATCAATTAGACATGATTTATGCCTCTGCACAACAACACGTGCCAACTTTTAAAAACAATCTAGTAGCATCTGCCATATACGTAGGGTTTCCAACAACCCCAAAGGATATTTGAAACCCAAGTATCGACTAGAAAATAAAAAGTTAATCTGAAAACCAGGGTAGATTCTAACATTGACAACCTTTTGAAGAAAATTTCTCTGAACAAATAGAATTAGTTGAAGAGTCAAGGTTTGGGGTTGAGGGAGTTAAAGACACAAATGATCCAGATTTCCCCCTCCCTTAATGAACTAGTAAGTAAAAACTCTATAAATAATCCTTCTCAACCTACTCTAAATCCCATGGGGAATGTTATTTCCATTACATTGTTAAGTGGGAAGAAAACAACTGATACATCTACACATATCGTTCCATCGATATTCAACTCAAATCCAAGAAATCCCTATTCCACACAAACTATTGAGAAACCCAAGGAGAAAGATAAAGGTAATAAATAAAATGATGACATTCCTCCTAAACGCATTTCCTTTCCAAAAAGGGTTGTACAATCCATGAAGATGGCTGAAGAGGTGATGCAAAAAAGAAGGTTTTCATACCTTCAAGCATGTGGATATCAACAACCCTTTACTTGAATCCATCAAGAAAATTCCAAGGTATGAAAAATGTTTAAAAGAACTTTTTACCAATCAATTAATGCTCAAGGGAAATGAGAGTATCAATCTTGGAAGGAATGTGTAATCACTCATTACAAAAACACTTGAAATGGCAATAAAGTGGAAGGATCCAACGAAATTCACCAAACCATGCACCATAAGGGGAGTTACTCTTTTCTAATGCTTTATGTGATTTAAGAGATTCCATAAATGTAATTACTCACTCTGTTTTTTCTTTTAACCTTTTAGTGAGTTGAATCCCACAAGAGTAGTGGTCCTGTTGGATAATAGTGCTACAACACATCCAGTAGGAGTCCTTGAGGATGTACATTTCTGGGTAAGAGACATGATCTTTCTAGAAGATTTCTACGTGATGGGAATGGAGGATGATTAGGTATGTTCACATTCTCCCATTATCTTAAGTAGGACCTTCCTCAAAACTAATAAAATTATCATAATTTTCCTTGAGGGTACACTTCACATGGAGATTGGATATGAAGTTGGGATAATTAATATTCTGGAATCCACGATGTACCCCTCAGAAGAACATTCGTCTTTGTAATATCAAATTTTAATCACCATGTAAAAACAACGTAGATTTTTGTGGTCCAATTCTTACAAAGATTATGAGAATTGGTTCTTGTTTTATGGATATGAATACTTCCACATCTATTTCAAATGAACACTAATGTTGTAGATTTGGTTTTGAAATGGATTCATATTCAGATTTTGATCATGTTCACTCTGATTATGACATGGCTGTTGAGTATGCTAATGGGTTTGATGCTTTATTCTCTGGTTTTGATGATGTATTTTATGATATTTATGTTCATTGTGCACATATTTCAATTCCTTCAATTTATCCATCCAAACATCACCCCTAAATTGAAACTGAAGACATTTCCACATAATCTCAAATACTTATAGATTTTAAGTGGTGAGAAATTACCTGTTATCATTACTAACAATATCCATTTTGAACATAAAGAAAATATTTTGAATCTTTTGCGGGAGAAAATTATCGAAATCAGGTGGAATTTGGCTAACAAATCACGTATTAGATAATATATTTTCAAGAATTTTTTTTGGAGGATGGGGCTAAACCATTTAGGTAGCCACCAAAGAGACTCAATCCAACACTTTTATAGGTTGTTAAAAAAGTGGTAGAAAAATTATTTGAGGAAGGTCTAATCTATCCCATTTTAGATTCTCTATGGGTGAGTCCTATTCTAGTTTTACCTAAGAAAAGTGGTGTTACAGTTGTTACAAATGATAAAGAGGATTTAGTTCTAATGAGTGCATAAAATATTTGGCATGATTGTATTGATTATATGAAAATAAATTAGTCCACTCACAAGGACAATTTCCTCTCCCATTTAATGATCAAATTCTTGATAGACTAGCTTGGAAGACACATTATTGTTTCTTGGATGGATTTTATTGATATAATCAGGTTCCAATAGCTCTGTAGTATCCATAGAAGACTATATTCACCTATTCCTTTGGGACATTTTCCAACAAGAGGATCCCATTTGGACATTGAAATTCCCCAAGTACCTTCATGAGACGCATGGTGAGTATTTTTTTTATTTTATGGAGACCCTCATGGAGGTTTTTATGGATGATTTTGTAGTGTATGGGTCCTCTTTTGATGATTTATTTTATAGTATGGAAAAGGTTTTGAATCGTTGAATTGTGAAGAATCTGGTCCTGGACTTTGAAAAGTGTAATTTCATAGTAGATCATGGCATTCTCTTAGGGAACGTGGGGTCAAAACATGGGATAGAGGTTGATAAATCTAGAGTAGATATTATTTCATCCCTACCCTATCATTCATTTGTTAGTGATGATATATCTTTTCTAGGGGATGAGGGATTTTATCTGGGATTCATCAATGATTTTAGTGAAATTGCTCTTCCTATGTCATGATAACTTCAAAAGGATTCTGAGTTTGTATTGGATGATACTTTTAATAATTACTTTTATTTTTTAAAACAAAATAATACCACTCCACATATCATACAACCTCTATGGTTGGATCTTCCTTTTGATCTTTTTTGTGACACCTGAAACATTGCAGTTGGGATTGTCTTATCTCAATGGGTGGAGGCACGTTCACATATGATCGCTTATTCTTCGAGAACATTGCATTAAGCCCAATCAAACTACAAAAACACATAAAAGGATTTTCTTACTATTATTTCTCCATTAAATAATTTTTTTATATTAATTGGGATCTAAAATATTTGTTTTTTCAGACCATACATCTCTGATGTACCTCTTATAGAATCCAGATGCAAAGCCCAGGCTAATCCAATAGATTCACCTCCATCATGAATTTGATATCTAGATAAAGGAAAAGAAGGGTTAAAAAAACCTAATGGTGGAATACATGAGTAGAATTACTCACACTTTAGAGGCTTACACCTTTAACTAAGTATTACTTCGGGACACTTTACCTGATGAGCATTTTTATTCCATCTCAGGTACGAATCATTGGTTTTCAGATTTAGTGAACTAACTTTTTTCATCTAAAATCCCTACAAATTTAATGAAAAATAAATTCCATAATTAAAAACCTAGTCTTAAAATTATGTGTGGGAGGGTTCCTAACTTTAGTGCATATGTAGTGATCAAATCCTTAGGACATGTGTTCCTGATCATGAGGTTGAGTATGTTATGCAATTATGTCATACACATGCTTGTAGTGGAGACTTTGGACCCCAAAATTATCTAGGAATGTATTGGACTCTAGATTATGTTGGCCTAGTTTATTCTAGGATTCTCATTTGTTTCGTATGTTGTGCGAACATTGCCAACACAGTGGTAATATTTCTAGGAGAAACAAGATGGACCAACCACCCATATTATTCTGTGAGATTTTTGATTTATGTGGAATTGGTTATATGAATCCTTTTCCTAGTTCATTTGGTTTTCTGTATATTTGTATTATAGTTTATTATGTGAGAAAATGGATGGAGTGTAAATCTACTAAGACTGATGATTATCATGTCGTTGTGGACTTTGTCATAGAATATATTTTTTGTAGGTTTGGAGTATAGAAGGAAATCATCAGTGACCAAGGGACACACTTTTTTCTTTTGAATTTGGATTCCCTCCTTCAGAATTATGGGGTGACAAAAAAAACCTCAACACCATACCACCCCCAAACAAATGGCCAAGCTTAGGTTTCAAATAGGGAGATGAAACAAATTTTTTAGAAAACTATGAAACCAAATAGGAAGGATTAGAGAGAGTGCCTTGATGATGCATTGTTGGATTATAGGACATCATACAAGACCCCCGGAGGTATGTAACCATTTTATATTATTTTTGGGAAAGAGTTTCATCTCCTCATAGAAGTTTAGCATCAGGCTTATTGGGATATAAAGAAATTTAACATGGATTTGGCCCAAGATAGAATCCCAAGGAAGCTAAAAATTTAATAGAATGAGGATATTTGATTGTATTCTTATGAGAACTCAAGGTTCTATAAAGATATATCAAAATCAGATCATGAAACAATTATCTGAAAAAGGGAATTTCATGTTGGAGAGAAAGTCTTCCACTATAGTCTATGACTAATGATGATGCCTGGTAAGTTGTGTTCCAGTTGGTTAGGTCCATATGTTGTGACAAAATTTTTTCATTATGGTATAGTGGAGATCACCAAAGGGGAAAAATTAAGGATATTTATATTCATTGGAAAAAATTTGAAGAAATACATTGCGGGACTTCCTTTAGATGTAATGCATTTCATCACACAACATTACCCCATCATCACTTGATCATATTAGGCTATTCCTAACCCATTAACTTTTACTTTCTTTATTATAAATAAAATTAGACATTTATGTGCTTATATTATCTCATTGTGTCACATTGAGGGAAATTCCATTTTTTAAGTGTGGGGGAGGTAACCTTTTAGTTTAGTAATTTCAATTGTTTTCCTTTTTTCAATGATTCTAAAAAACAATTGTCTGTTTTTCTAATTTTGTGTGTTTATTTTTTAATTTTTTGTGTGTTTTTTATACTTTTGAGATGAAATGATTCACATAACCATTTTGAAATCCATATCAATTAGTGGAACAATATATCACATGAAACTATGCTTAAATGAATGCTGAAAATGGCATTGTTTCAAGTTCAAATCTTTAGTAATTTCATGAAAAGTACTCCAAAATTGGAATCCCATGACACATATCACTGTCTATATATTTGAAATCGCATTCCAGTGATGATATTAACCATCATTTTCCTTTTATTTAAATTTAATTCACTTCTTTAGATAACCAAACCCTGCTTGATTTAACTATAATTTAATTTATTCATGTCAAAAATTGAGGGTTTAGGGTACTTTTGTTTTAAATATCTGAGTATTTTATTTGGAACCCCTATTTCATAACAGTCATTTTTATAATGGCCTAACTTGAACATATAATCCATGTATCCCATGTAATTCTATAAAATCCTATTGGGTTTTCCACATTACATGTCAATTTTTCCTATCCAACCAACTCTTGAAGTGAAATTGCATAATCCATTGGAACTTAAGTGTGGGGGAATCTTTCTTGTGTTGTGCTACCACATTTTGTGATACATTGGGTGGAATGTTAAATTATAAAGATATGTGTTTAATACTGAAGAATATAATTATGTTTTAATCTATTCTTTTTATAGAGATTTCATGATATGAAAAGTTGTGCCTTTCTAGAGTTTTTTATAGAGGAAGAAAGTTGTGCCTATCTAGAGCATTCAAGAAAATAATGTTTGAGAAATTGAAATTTTTGCTTCTAAAATGTTGAATGGTTTGAACATTTATATATTTTTAATGTTTATTGATAGGAATTAATGCTTATGGGATTGAGTAAAAAACCATATTTATGTGGAAATTAGATTAATTCAATTTTCCTTCAAAAAGAGTCAAGCCCTCCTAATTCAGCCTCATAAATTATCACATCTAAATCATACCTACTAAAAGCCATAGAAAACATTGAAAAGTCCTCTTGATAAACATTTTTTCTTGAATCACATCGAGTGGTGATTTAGGAATTTTCCAATCCTATGGTAAACCATGAATGATTTTTGACAAAAATGACATTACTAAAAAATTGACATTTGTGTGATAAGAGAATATTCAAGTGGGTAAGGGTTTTGTGCATGAGATGATAAATGAAGTAGAAATATATTGAATGTTATATATGAAAAACATGAAATAATGGGGTTTTATGAGTAATTATATCTTCTTTTTCTTGGTGTGTAATTATTGGATCTCAATGATATGTGTTTTAAAATTTGTTTTGAATTGATATTGATGTTTACTTGTAATCTTTTTTGGAATACATTATATGAGTTTTTTCCCGATAGTGCAAAATGGTATGTGTGGCGGAGTTGATATTTTTTTTAATATATTATTTTTAAAAAATTATTTAATATCTCACATTATGGTAAATATGTTGATTTGTAGAATATTTGGGATTAGATCATTCATTTTCAAATTTGATGAAAATTCCATCTTTACACTTTTAAAATTCATAGTACAATTTTGAAAATAAATATTTTAAAATGACTTATTTGAACATAAAAATTTGTAACATTGTTCATCACATAATGGGTTAAAACATTTATTCTAGGAACTAGATCTAAATCGTGGATTTGGATGGAGTTAATGGGCCATTAAGTCATGGGTTGGCTAGACACACCACATTGGACAACACTATAGTGTTTGGGCCATATCTTCTACATCTGGGCATGGATTGAGCCCAAATTTTTAGAGGACACAGAAACCCAATTTATCAAAAATTATCATTCTGAAAGTACATATAATTCACGAGTTTTGTTGTAAAATGGGCAGTGAAAATTGAATTAAAATATTTGGCCTAGATTCCCCATTCAAACTTGAAACCACTTTGAACCCAACCACCCCACCACTCTATAAATAGGTCCTTTAACTCTTTTGGGATGGGGGGTCAAGGTTTTGGGAGTGGGAGGAATAATTTTTGGATCTTAGAATCATTTAAATACTATTGTAATAATTCATTATTTATGCATATATCTCTTCCAAGAATGCTCTCCTTCCCCACATCAACTTTGTGTTTCATTGTTTTCATGATTTCAATTTGATTTTTTTTCAATAAATCATATATATTAATATCCTTTAATATTAATATATTACTTATTTGGATTGGAATCAAGATTAGAATCAATATTGGGTTATACACTTTCTAATCCAATGCACTTGCATAACATTTCTACAATGACTACACCACCCATTGAAGAGTAGTTTTTTTAGTAACAGATCAACCACAATCATTCTTCATTCACTTATTTTGAATTAATGATATTATATAATTCACATAATATGATTTATTAATTGAGTATCTGATTAAATTGAAACTATGAAAGAAATTGAACAATTAACACAAATCATGTGAGCTCAGCAATTGTGTGAATTGTGAGTGTGCAACCTTAACCGGCTATACAAAACCATACGTGATCAATTTGTAGTGTTCACATATAGTCCTTAAACTCAATTAATTATATTTTCCAGAAAGGAAATGTTCTTTAATTTACCACAAAACATATCCTAACCTTAGAATATCAATTAATGTAGGGTGCTGCAATTGCATCTTCCCAACTTAGCATAGGGTTAAATTCACTCATCTTTGTGGTAAAGTTAATTCTTGGGGGGTTCGAGATTTAAAAAAGTATGGGATTATAATTAAGTGGATAATAATTTAAATGATAATAATTAATAATTTATTTAACAGGTAGAGTCAGATCAATTACCCTTTCTATAAAAATTTTTCTAAAAAAAATGCCTTCTCCTTGTGCTTTGTTAATCAACATTCATTTAATATACAAAAACTAAAAAAAATTAATTTCCTTATAGTGTACTCATTCTTCTTCTTTTATAAATATCAAACCTCCAATCCTTTTTATGTGGTGTATTTTTATTATTTTATTTTATTTTCTATGTACCTTTATTATGTTGTTTTAATTACAACCTCTTGAGAGACAACCTAGGTCAGCCTCCCAACTGCACCTAAATAACCCCAAAATAAATATCAGTTGAGAGCACCAACGACTGCGCCATTCAACAGTACACCGTCATCAGTCAAGTAAAGCATAGTTTTATCCTTTCCTAGGTGACTCACTATCATGTTTGGGTAGGAATCCCAAAAATAATCCCCCTCACTTAAATTCACCCAAATTTGAATTTCTCATGAAATGACATAGCAATTATGAGTTATTCATTAATTATTGATTCCTTTGAAATATTTTACAATCCTCACCTATTCTTCTCTAGAATCCCATTTCAATTGTCAGTCTTATTTCAACTCATGAGTAATAAATGGGTCTGATCATCTGAGTCTGATTGTCTGAATACAATTGCCGAATATAATTCATAGAACCAATTTTAATCAAAATCTTGTATTTTAAAGTTAGGACCCCCTCGAAAAATCATTAAACAATATATTTTCTTTTAAAAACTCATCCAAAATAGAATAATTTATCCCTTTTGAAATGGTTGAATAAATTGTTAATCCCATTAATCCCTTCATCTCTAGACCCACTTCTAATATAGAGCATCTTCTTCCCATATTCTAATGACCCACCTGAAAAATACATTTGAGAGTAAATCAATGTTCACCTGTCTCTTCCTTTAGTAATTCAAACAACCACTGAACTCTACATGATTATGATATGTATAGTATGATCATTATGAGTACATTTTTCCTGGGTATGAAAAGTGTTTATATCATTAGATGGAATGCTATATGCTACAGTAAATCAGTACAACCATTTTCAATCAATGTAACCTTTTCCATCAATACCACATTTCCGATCAATAACTCCTTTTTGATCAATATGGGTATGATTACCCTGATGATGATCATCAATTAAGAGTTTTATGAAGAAAAATCGGTAGTAAATTGAAATCTCTATTTCAATTGAGATTACTTTTTATTTTCCTTAACTCGAGTATGAATTTTTTAATAATAATCGGTATCACTTATTTTTATCTACCAATAAGATATGATAACATTGGATATGATCTTTCTCAGATTGGTATCATCTCATGCACTCTCCCACTATTCCATTAAGATTTCATCACAGGTTCTCCAATTAACTCACTATTTATGTGAAATAAAAATTAGTAAATCATCTTCACATTTAAAACATCATGGTCCCACTGACCCCGATTCCCCACCAAATCAAATACTTCATTCAAAATAGATTCTTATCATTACGATGGACTACCACAATGATTCCGATTATTTACAAAAAATGAGTCTAATTTTTATCAATCCCATAGGGAGTATTATTTTTATCAATAATACAATGAGTCTAATTTTTATCAAGAAGACAATGAGTCTGATCATTATCAATCCCAGAGTGAGTCAAATTTTTATCAATCCCAAAGTTATTTCCAGAAATAAAGTGATGTGATTTCCTTGATTCAAGACATATATTGACAAAAAAGACAACACAAAATTCCCTCATAATTAGATTGGTCCTAACATTTAGTGTATCTTAAAGAACAATGACAAAAGATTTAACTTACTATTGAAATTCAGAACTACCTGTATCTAAGCCTTCTTGCCTAGTTCATGGAAAATAGAATTACCCTTCCCTTACATATATGAATGATTGAAATCAAAGTAATGGGGGTATTCTACCCACATTCTCTACATAAGTTTGAAGTAACGCTGAGTAAATATGTACTTGAGGATTTTGTTATTAGTGCACACAAAACAAATGTTCTCAAAGTAAATAGTTCCTCGATATCAAAAGGCAAGTATCAAAATGGATAACTCTAGATTATGTGTCAGGTAGTTCCCTCTATGTGGCGTCAAATAATGAGATCTATACCAAAAGACCCTCTCAAAATGCATCATAATATCCCCAATCCTAATAATTGATGCATCAAAATATTGAGTGTATCGTCGGGCTGATTCTTGAAGAATCTAGACTAGCACTGATGTAAGAATCCCTTTGGGCTCCTAAAAGGATGTATCACTGGTATTTTTCCAAACAAACATCACACCCTTCATAGTCAATCATGTAAGTGGGGATTCTAATAATTGGAATCACAATACAAAATAACAATATTATGCAGTTTTCCCTAAGAAGCTCTATATATCCTGGATTTTCTTGGGATCCTCAGAGGAAACTACGAATCTCACATTTTTTTTGGGTAAATTGATACTCTTGTCTCCAAGATAATTTTACATAGGAAGTGAATCTTATACATGAAAAAGTAAAAATTAGTGAGCTTATTAAATAATTGATTCTCTCTTGGTGTATCCAAAATGATCACAAGGTGTTTGGAAAGGTCATATTGATTTAGAGAATACATCATGATATCCTCCATGAATACAACCAAAATTAACCAAGATAAGTATAAAAACAATAGATCAACTATGCCATAAATACTCCTAGAACATTTGGGAGTCTGAATGACATAATCATATAATCATATAAACCAAAATTGTTATAAAAATATATATGAGGTATTTTTATAGGTCAAATAGGTACCTAGTAATAACATGGTCTCAAATAAAAATTTCAGAAAGCCAAATCTCCCATGATATGGTTAAAGAGGTTATCTACCCATTGTAAGGGATACCAGTTCCTAACTATAAACTAGTCCAATTTTCAATAATCCACACATATCATGATTGTTATTCCTATATTTCTTGAAAAAAGGACTGGTGTGTCCCATGTGATGTTCCCAATCAGGATCTAAGTACCACTGAGAGAGGGAGGAGGTGAATCCGTGATGTCTTTTTTATTTTATGTTTCCTTCTTTTTGAAACAACCTTCATATCCTTTTATGGAGATTCTTCTCTACTGAACACACACAACCACAGGAACAAAATATTTACAAGATTCACTTCTCAAAATGAGTATCCACATGATTGGTATGGTACAGAAATAATACAGTACCACAGAATCCACTAGAAAACAATCCCTTGATGTGGAATACAACAAGTAAGATATACCCTTAAACTCTTATAGCACGTGGAAAACAATAAGCATGTCTGTGTGCATTCGCTTATAACAAATAGGGAATTACATAATTTCAGTGCTTCTTTACAATTGAACAAATGTATTCTCTATAGCACAAATCTTCACTATTTTACCCAGAAGCCGGTAAGAACTATCTTACGCACAACCAAATACGTGCGAAGACCGTAACCTTTTCAGAAATCCTTTAGGATACCATGAGCACAATTCAAATGGCTTTCACATAAAAATTATCTTTGGACATGGAAAACCTTATTTGCGCAACTTCCCACTTTTTCACACACCTTTCCTCTTTTCACGCAGGCCTATTTAATTTCACGCAACTCAATTAGTGTATAATTTTATGCACTTCAAAGCTCGAGATTTCTCTATGTGTCGAGCAACAAAAAATTAGAGGGGGTCCCCTCTTATTTATTGGCCTTTTAAACCCTGCGAAAAAAACAATAATCCACATGCCAAAAAACCTATTCATGCCCTTAAAAACTCTTTCACACAATATCAAATTTCGCACAATGTTCCAATTTTTGAGGCACCTCATGCCACTGCCAATTTTTGAGCATTTGATCTCGAAACACCTCTTGCACAAAAAACTCCATTCCTCTATTTCGTGCACCATGCCAATATTTCGCGCACCGCTTTATTTTTCGTGCATGCCACTAATATTTCATGCACCACTTCCCATAACCATTCTTCTACTTTCATCACGAACTCCACTATTTTGAAATATATCATTTTATAGACTAGATTTAGAATCATCAGAGTTACAATGGAATGTACTGAAACTTCTTTATCTTCCAGAGGCATCATTCTATCCAATAAAAACTGTATATGACTACCAACATCATTTCTACCACATTCCTTTATAAGGATTTCATTACAAGTTCTCAAAACTTATGATTTTTCTGAAATACATATCAGCAAAGCAGCAATTGGTTTTTACATCCTTTACAAAGTGAATTGATTTATCTTCTTTGACAACAAAAAACAACACTCTGTTACAGAAAACTCTTCATACATCCTTATCCATCCAACTTGGTCCCAAAACCCTGAAGAATGACTAGTTTTTATAAATGAATATTCTTCTATGAAATCTATCTTTCCTTTGAGCTCTTACATCCCTATATTAGTTGTAATATATGGAGGAATAGAGACTATTGTTTCTCTTTATAATAGATCAAAAAGGGAAATACACCTCTCTCTAAGGAGGTATACTAAAAAATTCATCCATGTACACAAACCTCAACCACTGGAAGAAATTATTCTTGACACATTCCCTAATCATCCAGATACAAACTAGAAATCTGGGATGTCATCCCACCCATCCCAACATGTCCCAGTTCTATCTTAGCTTTCCAAGAAATCCCATTCATCTTTTTGAATAAAATTACCTCCTATAGTGATATGAAGGTCACCCGTTGGAGTGATCAATCAACATGGGTGTGATATAAAACTAGTGATTCCATCCTTATAATAATGTCAAACAAAATCATCTCATGTAATAAATGATATAATATAAAGTGAAACAGACCAATATCATGGGGTCACTCCTTGCACTACTGTAGAACCTTCAATTTGATCCCCAATGGAGTATTCAATGTCATAATGCCATTTGAAAACATAAAAACAAACCCAATATTCTCCATAACATGTAAATATATGAAACTATGAGAAAAACTAGTATCAAAAAAGAGAAGACAAAATTGTACAGGCTACTAACATGATATCTCTCAACATCGATGACTCAATGCTCTTCACCTCAAGTGTTGGTTGTATAATATATATTTTACCTAAATTGTGACCATGTGAAACAACTTCAATACCCATAGTAGGCCCACTATACTATCCTGGTACCACATGTGTATAGTTTCCTTGTCCATAACCACAAAATTGGCATGAATAACCAACATTACTCCAGCTCCCATCCTGACATGGAGCAGTGAATCCCACTCCTAAATTAGGAGATAAAGTAAAACCCCTTTTATATACCACTAGATGGAAGATCCTCTAGAATTTCTATACAGGAACCATCCATCTGTATGATTAACACTCTATTGGGTCTCTATAATACTAACTCCTCATATGTCCTAATCGGACACAATGATGATAGAGTAGAAAACAACTATCACTATAAGTGTGGATGGTACTCCCATCAAGTTAAGCTTCAACATGAGGCTTCTGAATAGCCTTCACTAAACTTCTAGGACAAGCTGATGAACAAACCTCCTCTATTCCCCTAACATCAACCATGCTCCATTTAGTAATATTCACCAGATTCATTATCTTTTTAATAGTAGTCTACCAAACCACATTTAACTGTGATCAAATTCTATGCATGATACCTTCTTCAACTAGTCACTCCCTTGATGGATCATTAGCAAGATAAGTTTATAATTTTATTGTAATATCTATGAATAATTTTAAATAGACTATAATAGTATTTGTTCCCTTCACCACACACATAAATTCACTATTATTCTCTCCCTTAAGAGTCATTGGAAAGAAGTAATCATAAAACTTGTATAGGAAATCCCTATGAGCTGTATCCTGAAGCATATCATCCTAGCTCAAAAATTCCCACATGTGCTAATATTCTCTCATAGAATATATATCTCAATATCCACTCTCCTCTTATGAGGTGTCTATAGATTTTTTAACAAAGAATATATAGTCTCTAGAAATATCTGAGAAGCTTGTAGATTTCCATCTCCCAAAAACATTGGAGGATGATTCTTTTAGAACACATGAATCAACTCTTCCCTTGTTTAAGTAGTATACATGGATCCATGAACAATATTCATAAATTGTATGAATCTCGAGAGGGAAAGGGAACCAACACTATGTTTGGTATAAATAATGGTTCTGCATAATACATTTCTAGAGGTTTTACTAGCGGCTTAGGGCCCACCTATAGAGCATGGTCACTACCATCATCATGGAACATGAATGGTGGGGGTCATGGTTTCATGTATCTATAATTCCAATCAGACTCCTTATACATGAAAAAGGTATCAGCCAAGTCACATATATAAAATAATAGGACATGTTGAGGTTTTATTATAAAAAACACACACCCCTATACCTACTCCAAAATCTAGAAAAGATTAATTAAAACATATATTAAAAACTAGATAAACATCCTAATTCATTCTATAATTCTAAGTCAATATCATGTTCTTGGTTTCACAACACATTTCATGGTTTATATAATTTAAATTATAATTATCTACTACATTTAATGGTGACCTTTCTATTTTATAAATTCAATTTCATTACAATTCACTACCATTTACAATTATCTTTAAATATATGAACCAAATAAACCCCACAAATAATCAATAAGGTCTCATACACCTTATAATCTAATATGTGGAATCCATTTAATCCCAACCACATCATTTTCTTGTCCATGCGACCAATGGTCCACGCTTCATCGTTCCATAATTTCATTATTATAGTGTATGTTTCAGTCTATAAAGGAAAACACTTTTTAGTTTATGACATGCACTCTATGTACCAATTTTTTTCCCTATTTCCCAGTAAGTATTTTTAGCTGATAATAATTCTATAATATATGGAAAACATAATAATTTTCATGTTGTCATGAAATTCATCTTTTATGGCATGACATGAGCATGAAATTTGAATCCTATATGGTGCTTAAAATAATAAATGAGATGGAATACCATAATCTCATTGGGAAACAATAAAATCCATAATAATAAGGAATATCAAACATCAGGTGTGTCACACAACATTGGAATCAAATCAAATACAATTGAAAAAATATAGAAAAACTTGTCCCACTCTAAAAAATTTGGGTTTTCCCTATATATTGGCTAACAACACCAGAACATATCTCCTCAACAAATTTCAACACTTCCAAAAATCCTATATATTTTCTCAAAATAAAAAATAGAGAAAAATAAATAATTTGATACAACTTTATAACATTCAAACCCTTGAGCCTCTAAATGGTTCCCCTACTCGGCGGGTCACATGGACTCCTGTGAACCTCTCTATATGCCATAGGTTATCGAATAGAATTGGGAGAGTAACATGGTATGGTGACGAGACTATACCATCATGATTAGAGTAACATACTATTTTATCAATTAATAAATAAACTGAAGAATAATATCAATTAGATATAAATGATAAAATTATAAAATAAAATATTAATAATAAATTCAAAAGTAGTGTCATGTATAATATGATTATCATTTCATATAGTTATACAAAATGTTAGTAAATCCATAATAATAGAATTCCAATACTGTATATATATATCAATGAATTAAAATAAAATATCTCCATCTTGAATCATGATCTTTGCTCGTTTGTTTCATCCCATGCTCCTAATCAATGATCCAATGATGAAACATATTGTGGGAACTTTCCCTTGATCCTCCCAACTACCTTGAAGTCTGTTTTTCTACCTATGGGTTCCCTGAAAAGGCTGCGAGATAAAACATAGTAAGCCACCATCAATGATATATATAACATGTCCAATAAGTGTATAAACAATGAATTAGTGTATATTATATAATAGGTATAACAATAATAAAAGTAAACAATAAATATAACATGTGATCTTCTCAAGATAAACATTGATCCCTATGAAAAAAGCAGGTGAAATGTTGTCTAATATAACAACTGTAATTAAAGACCCATACCAGTGCCATCTATAAAAAATTATAAATATCCATAGTGGACTATGGTACGAAATCTTGTTTCAAGCGTTAAAGGTTTGAATTAGAGGTATAAATGACCAAGTCATCCTCATAGAATCCATGGAGCATCTGAATCCAAGGAGCTCTTTAAAGGCATTCTAATGAAGAAAGGTCCTAGGAGAAGCACTATCCAGGGAATCTTATAGAATCATGATTTTGGGAGAAACAATGTCCCAAGAATCATCTACTATAATAAATATGGATCCATGGTGTAAATTTTCCAAGGAATCCTATGGAATTTGGATCCAAGGTATAATTGCCTAAAGCACATACTACCATATTCAGTGGTCGTATAGTAAAAATATCTCTGAATATGATGGAATCAGGATTTGAGGAGCAGTAATGTCCAAGGAATCCACTAACATTATCAATTAATTTTCTCAGTTTTTTATTCATTTCATATACCAAGTGATAATACAACCCATTTACAATTTACACATTATACATCATGTATTGCCAACAAAAGTGGAATAATATCTCTCATATTTATTCATTTAATTTTTATTGAAATCAAAATGCAACCCAATGAAGGTGGTGTTCTCACACACACCCAATAGAGTGGTATATCATAGGGTAAACACATAAATAAACACTATAGGTTGCACAAGTTGAGGTGAACTACATACTTCTATATAATGGTACTAGTGGGAAACCAAACTATGTCCCAAATAATTTATTCAATACATTTGTTAAATTTTATGAACAAATATATAAATTATGGAATGCAGAGTAGTTGAAAATATTAATATAAAACACCCAGCCATGAGTGAGTGGTAAAGACCACCTACCAAATTCTCCTGATATAACAGTCATCTTGTACTAACTCTTAACTCTATATGGATTGGATGAATTAAAAGAATATAAGATTACCCTAGAAATATGGAATATCACCCTGAATAGTAATAACTTCATAAATATGAATAAAAATAAATAACAACACAATAATAGTGAATAATTTATCAATGCTAATCCAATGAGATGAATGATTCTATATTATAGGTATGAATGTATAATCAGGACCAAAGCCTAGGATTTCAAATTTAGAGGGAGATTCGAAATATTATCTCTATCTAATGGATTTATAAGGGAAATAAATTTCTGTTGTTATGAATAATTATGTGGAAAATAGTAATTTCCATCATTTAAAATGAGATGCATGGTTTGGACATGCAATTTTCCTAATCCTATGCAAACTATGAAACCCTCACTATCATAATAGGTAATCTTCATGGCACATGTGAAAGGTTTTGAAAAGCATGAAAAAAATGTTCCATAATCCACAGTACACTATCACCTTTCGCACGGACATGGAGGTCCATTAGAAATTTTTTTCACAGAAGCACCTTTAACCCCTGCAAAAACTAAATGTAGCCATTCCAAGGAATGCGTACTTGGGAAAATAGTTGGGGGGAATCTTTCAATATTTTCTATATTTTATCGTACCCCACACATTTACTACTAACCATGAAACATGGAGTGCAAGATGTATCATAAAAGGTTTTCCCAGCATCATTTCTCCAAAAGTTGGGCTCGAGGATCTGAACAAGACCAAAATACTACAAAACATTCCATGACTTTATTATAAATTAATATGAGGTCAATACCAAGAAACTAATAAAAAATTAAATTGATATTTACCTCATGAAAAAACTAGGATATTACACATGTATCTTATAATGGTTTATTCATTTTCAGATTTATCTCAACATGTTATATCAATTTTGGTTTTGGTTAATGTCTAAGGATAGTTGGAATAGATTGTTTTCCCATTTACGGTTATGTTGTCTTTAGAAGAGGATTATATTTGTTCATGAAATAATAATTAATCATTATTTTGATAAAAATATAATATTGTAGTGGAATTTTAAAAATGTATAAATGTATACTCATCAAGTAAGTATATTACCTTACACTCTTTGTCGAGATGGAAAATGAATTCTTCAAACCTATGGAAATGATCATAGAATTGTTTTATCATTACCATTATTTCTAATTTTATCAATGACCATTTTCATACCTCTTTGTTTTATGGTTTTGAGATCCTCAACATTCTGTTGATCATTCGCTCTCTTTTCATCAATGATCAATATCACCCTATATCATTATTTTGGACTTATGATATTCTACCATGTCAAAATCGTTATTTCTAATCAATGTACTCATATTTTTCATTAGATTATATGTTATTCTAGATGACCCCGAGAGAATCCTTACACATTATTTAATATGATGTTTTTGTAACCTTTATTATGAATTGGGTTAACAAAAAATGTATTTTCCAATGTACAACCATTGACTACCAAGGTAATTCACAAATATATTGGATTTAATTTATTAAATGAGGTGGTTGTAACACCCCTGGATCTAAGAAAAGAAAATAATATTCAATTGCATATTATGAAGACAACACCATGCTTAAATGACATGTGACGTATATTACCGTTATAAACTAGTCATTAAATTTGTTAGTATGAATATTTTTATATACCTTTAATATATAAATATATATATATTACCAACTAAATATATTTTATTGGTATATGTTTAGAGAAAAATCAATCAATGTTTAGATATGTAATTTTATTCATCAAAAAAGTGTTTTCTTCATTATTTTTATTTATTTCTTGAAAAAAATATTATGAATAAATTTTGAAACTTTTAGGAAATTTAATTTAAATGATAAAATTATTTTTTAAATAAATATATAAAAATTTATTTGGGTTTATTTTTGGGATTTTTTGGAAAATATTTATTCTTCATTGAATAGTGAAAAATATTGACATTTACTAAAAAAATTCATTCCATTTCAAAATATTAAGTTATTTAAAACTACTATTATGTTATATATTTGTTTTAATGTAATATAATTATTATATAGTTATATTTATTCCACTTAATTACTTTATGAGAGACTTTATATTGTATTTTTTATAAGTTTTCATGTGGGTTAAAAATGATTTTTTATAAAAAAAGTTTTAAGGTGCACAATGATTCCAAATATTAATTAATTAAATTAAATCATTTTGAGGAATTATTTAAATTAAGTTGATATTTTTTATTTTGATAATTATTTATTTGGATTCATAAAATGTTGATTAGAAGAAATAGAGATAATATACAATCATCTTTTGCTCAAAAATTCATATATTGAAAACCCATTTTTCATTATGTCCATGAAAATTTTAATTTATATTTCCACACCTATGCGAGTTCAAAATGGTAAAATGTATTATATATTTGTAATCATAATTATTTATATTATCTAAAAATTCCAAATTAAATTTTTACAATAATGAATAGTGATAAATGTAAATTTTAATAAACGTGGTTTAGGTAAAAACGGATTTATTAGGGTGTTAAAATTAAATTATATTGGTTAAAATGACCTAAAATATGTATAATTTATTTTTTGTAGACATATTATTACCTAATAATGTATTATGGTTGAATGTTTTCCATTTTTTATCCTTTTGAAAGGTGAAAAACGTGTTTGGCACTTTTTATTTTGAAACAAAGTGTGCCACTCAACTAAATTATCAATAGCAACCATATATCCACTCTTATTCCCAAATTAAAACAATTTTGGTACATCAAATACTTACACAAATAACATAAAAACTTTTCAGACATTATAATAATTGCCTTTATTTTGTCAGAAATACATTTTATAAATACATTTGGTATAATTATTAATAACTGGCCAGAGAAGATGGGAAATTATAACTATGTGTTTTTTTCTCCTTACACCACATTAAATTATTAATTAAATATTATTATTATAAAACAACACCAGTATATCCAATTTAATAATATTTTATTATGTTAATATAATAATCTAAATCCTTCTCCTCTTCCATCAAATGAGATACAAAATAATTATTCTTATTTATAGTGGACTACCGACCCGAGAACAGATTTCATTCATTTTCCATCATCCAATATCATGTATTTCTAATGATGGATTTAATGTATATATATGATATATATAACATATTTATTCTTATGGATCTATGAAATTACATATACATTTTTAACTTTTATTCACTAGGGATACGATAACGTCTCTTGTTTGTACAACAGACTATTGCCACACAAAGTGGTGTGATTCCTTTTCACTATCACTAAAATGGAATGTAATATGGATAAATTCATTGAATTTATTTGATTTAAATGAGATTATAATGATATTAATTAAATATTTACCATTATAAAAATATAATATATTAGATTATTAGTTACACTGAAAAATGTGAAATTCGTTTGTGGACATCTGGAATACCATCTTCATAATGCTATGTGATTTTTTATCACTCCATCTAGTGGATGATATTTTAAATAAAATTTATACAAATAATAATAAATTTATGATATTACTTTCAATCAAGAAATAAAAAATAACTCAAACCTTTCTTCCATAATGATAATTGAATAATGGAAAGGTTACTCATGTGTATGTACAACCTACCATCTTCATGATCACAATATAATTCGTTTTTTCATAAAAATATTTCATGACTGATTTTAAATAGTATAATTTTTTATAAATATGATAATAATTCATCTATTATTTTTTACATGTGATTAATTATTGAAGTATTTCACCACAATAAAAAGACCATAGATTTGTTGAAATAATGAACCGAACATTATCAATACAACAAACATGGGGTTAACAAATTAAGTATTTGAATATTTAGTTATAAAAAAATAAAATAAATGATTTACGTATAAGTTATTAACTCATGAAAATTTTATAATTGTATAATATAATTTATTTAATATTTTTATAATGAATTTAAAGGCTATAAAAATTATTTCTAGACTCAATGTAAGGTATTTTTTTCACTTTTTACTTTGGTGAGAAAATTTCCATATTCAATACCTCTTTATTTTTTTAGGTCAATATACAAAACATGAAGGTAGAATGTTATTATTATCCTTATAATTATTGGTATTTACATATCCATTCTATTATGTCTCTTTTATAGGGGGTACAATTTTAAATTTTCTAAAGAGGTAAGATATTTTTTTTCTCAATTTTCTTTACTGGAGACATTCATTTTTTTATACAACTATCATCTTTCATGAGGAATATATACAGGACATTTAGTAAGAAATAGTATTAATATTCTTATTCTTATGATGTTTTATTTTTAATTTAATTTTTCTCCCATTATTCTTTTGATTCAATGTTACCAAATTGTAAATGGTGTTATGATTCAATATAAACATTTATCAGAATTTTTTAATTTTATGCTTCTAATAAAGAAATATTAAGATCCATCTCACATGAAACTAATTAATTTTATTTCTTATATGAAATTCATGACAATAAATTTTCTCTTCATTTTTATTTGTTTATTATCACAAAATAGCTCAATAGAATGTTTTTATGAAAAGTGTATTTTTTTCTCGAATCAGTCAAAAAGAATTTTATTCCAAAACCATGTTATAGAAAAATAAATTTATAATATGTGTTTAACATTAAAAAATTGATTAATTAAATATATTTTTCATTATGTATTACATTGTAAAAAAATTACATGAAATGAATCTTCTTGTTGTTTTCCAAAAAAAAACATGTATGGATTTTACCAAAAATGTGAATTGAGTATATGTTTTAACATATAGAGAATGAATGGAATTCACCATTATCATATCCTTAATTTCATTTAAGATTTATTTTTATGTTTTCAAGGTTATATTAAAATAAATTTCCTTTTAAATTTCTTTATTTATTAAAAGGTTCATTTCTTATAGAAAAGTATAATCCCCACATGAATTGTTTTAAATTATTTTTCAATCATCATTTATAAGTTTTCAAGAATAAATTCAAAGAAAATAATAATAATTTTTTTTTAAATTTTTTTTCGTAATATAAAGGATACATTCCTAAAAATAAATTAATTTTTTTACGATTCCATAATATGATTCCAGGGTTTTTTTTCAAAGAAATGATTTTTCATAATAATTTTGTAAATTCTTCATTAAAATTTGATTTTGAAAATAAACTAGATTTTTTCCCCAATTCTTTTTAATGATATTTTATTTTTATTTCAAATCATCAAAGTAAAAAAACATTTTTAGTAATTTTTCACAAATGGGAAGATTTTAAATGATATCATCCTTATTATTTTTCATTATGGATAATGGTTGTATCAAATAAATTTTTGTTCAACGTATTTATTTTCAATTAGTTAAATATATTTTAATGTTATTATAATAGAACCAATTTCTTCTCCATGGGTTAATCATGCTTCAAATATAATGTTATAGAACCTCTTTCATTTCCTTGGGTGGAACAAGTTTCAAAGATAATTTTATAAAACATGTTTATTTTCCATTGTGTAATCTTGTTTTGATGTGATTTTTTTGTAACATGTTTCCTTTATATGACTTAATCATTCTTTAAACATATTTTTATGGGACCAATTTATTCTCCCATGAGTTACTATTATTTCTATGAGATTTCTATGGAACCATTTTCTCATCCAGGAATTAATCAAGTTATTAAATGAATAATGATTAATTTTATGATATTTATAATGGAGTGTAAGTTATATGTACATTATTATAGATCATGGTCATTATATATGATTGGTGTTCCTAGATAAAACTTTTTGATCCTGTTATAGATTATATGAAGGGTCCACCTAGATAGTACTCATTTGGATTAGGTAATGATTATGGTCTCCAGTGAATTATATTTGAAGTAGAACATAAATTTATACAATTTGTAAGGGTCATATAAGTGTTATTTTTGTATTATATGAATATGATATCCCAAGATTCCAACACATTCTTATTAGGCTTGCTATGGAACCTAAATGTATCCTTTGATCAAGATTGATATCACATGGATCATAATTATTGATTTTGATGAATCTTGCCTTTACTAAAGAAATATTCCTTGTTTTTTTGTCTGATGATCCTAGTAATGATGCATATCAATATTGTTATGTTATTCCCACTCACTATGATTATGAAATCATACCCTTATTCAATTCATAAAAAAATGATGGAATTTATTTTTAAATGCTTATGTTTACCCTTACTAGGAATATGAGAAACATATTCTTATGATTCCATTCCCCAGATTCATCATGTATATTATTGAATGAATTATGTCTAGTAGGGTTTAATAGTGATACTGTTGACAACCTAATATTGAATATGAAAAGCTATGTAAGGTGGGAGGGATATTCTCTTTAATTCATTGGTATTTTTTATATAAGTTTTTTTTCTAATGATCTAAAATTATAAACAAAAATTGACCTTAAAAATGTAATTGGTCAAATTTTTCATTTGTAATTGACTGTTTTAGATGGAAAAAAGTAGGTCCACTTCTTCGATATTGAATCTAGAAATGTAATTCTTATGATTTCTACACCAGATCAAATACTAAGGGTTCTATGCTATTTGAATCTATGTAATATTCTATTTTCATCAGCAGTTCTCCATTTCCCCACATCCACATCTATTTCATTTGGGCCCCCTGTTTCTTATGAACACTAATTATCTTTAAATTTGGTTTTAGTGTTTTTGAGTATGTTTGAACATAAGGATTTGATGTTTTAGGTTCTATAATGGGTTTTCATTACTTCATAGGTAGTTTCCATGGAAAGTGATAAATTGTGAGTAGTTTCTAATAATTCTGATGTATTTTGTTCCTCCCATTTCATTTTTTCTTTTTTAGAATAAATTTATTTTAATTTTTTTTGTATGTAAGGATTGTTTATATATAATGATTTAGAAGAAAAATTATATTTTCTATAGAAATATTGAATATGAGTAAAGTGTTTTCCCATATATTTATGTATTTATTTTGTATTAAGTATATTTCATATGAATAGTGATTATAAAATTTACCAAGGGGGCCTTTTAATGGTTATAAAAAAACATTTTTCTTTTTCCATGTTATAAATTTTCATGGAATGTATGATTCAATCAAATGATTATTTAGTATTTATATGAGAAATATTTTTTTCCTAATGTTTTTAATGGTTTAATTGAATTATATTTTGAGGGATCAAATGTGACTCAAATAATCAAGTATGTTTTTATGCTCATTTGGGAAATTATGGAATGGAGTTTTATTTAAATTACTAGACATTTCATGTGACCATTTTTTCTAATTTCGTTGTGTTACTTTATATATGTGGTTATTTGAGGATTAATGAATGGGATTATTTCCTGATACAGGATCAGATTTGTGGGTGAGAAACTATTAATGATTAGTTTTACTATTTATAAATTTTCGTATGTTTGTTAATGCGATCTTAGGCACCCTGATAGGTTGACTATGATAGGGACAAGGTCTAACCCTCTAGTAATGGTTGACCCCTTGATAGGTGATGAAATTTAAGTTTATATCCACTAGAAAGTGAATTTATAACATATCCATTACATTGGTAATCTAGTAAAAATATTTATTAGGTAATGCAGACACAATATTGAGAGTGTTTACCATGAAATATTCTATTGTTTTTTGGTAAATGTTTGTGGATTTTTGTTTCTTATAGTTTGTATCGCTTTATGTTTCTAGGGTTAGAGGAACACATTATATTGTTTTATTTTATTTCATCTCTATAAAATTACAGATTTCATTTTTAATATATTTTTCTATTTTATAGTGCGCTATTTTTTCATAATTAATATAAAAGGGTGGTTATGGAGAAATTCTTGTAAATGGAAGGAACACTGTTCTCTTAATTTTTTGTTTCAAATCATTCAGAAATTTTATTTTTGAAAGAGGATATAAATATATGTGAGATGATTATTCTATGAATTATACTTAATTCTATGTTTTTAAATCCTTGAATAAAAATTTATTATTATTTTTCGAAAAAATTTCTTTGTTATAAAGATAAGAACATGGTGGGATTTCCATGATTCCTTAGTAAAATTAAAACCTTTATTTTCAATTGTATTTTAATATTTCATATGTACCGACCTTGAGCCAAGTTGACTTACGTTTGATCCTACTACCATTATATTGGAAAAAGATACATGGATATAAAATACAAAAGACTAAATAATTTAGTATTCGTAGTAAATTACACACATATCTATGTCTTGCATAGTACATGGAATTCAAAAATTTCATCAAAATTGTTTTTGAAAATTACTTTATTACATATAGGGAATTCTTACCTATGAGTCACGGTAATCTTTGTGGACTATTGGGGAAAGAAAAAAATATGTGTGACCTAAAATGTACTATAAGGATTAATCAAAATAGAATAAATCTTGATTCAATAATGAATAATCAATATTTCATGGCAAATTATTAGAATCATGAAATTTAAAAAACTACACCGGGAATAATAAATATGGAAAGGAAAATAACTAAAAACTAAATCCATTATTCAATAAACTAAGAGTTAAATAAATACAAATTTTTTTATAATGAAAATATCATGGATAATAAAAACTGAATCTAAATTAAGAAGTGCATAATTATTGGACTCTGCATTTCCTAGATTCACAGAACCCTTACCATCAAGACCATTGATATGATGGTTAAAACACGTGGGTTGCAATCCAATTAAATATTGCTATTCAAATAATTCATCCCATGGGAATACAGATACATAAAGTTTATATCATTTAATTTTACCCACCCATTTCTTTTGTTAAAAATAATTACTCATAAATCAAATAATCAATTTAATACATAAACATTGTTCCTTATCCTAAAATATCCATAATTAGTTAAGAATATGGGTTTAATAATATTTCCCTAGATAAAAAATACTTTTAATATAAAACACTATATGTAGAAATGATATACATTTTAATAAATAATCATATCCATGAATAATAATATGGATATTTAGGTGTAATGTAATGTCTAGTTATCCCCATAAAGTGAATATTTCAAGGGGAAGTTAGTTACTTGAATATTGTATTTAAGAAAAGAAATGAAATAGAATCCATAGTCAAAATAAAAATGAGACATCCATAGATAGAATAAGTATGATTCAATAAAACATGTACCCATTAGATTATATGATGAATATTGGGGTTTTATCATTGATAAATAGAAATAGCAGAGAAACATCATTAAAAACTTTCTTATGAAATTTATCTTTTTTATTTTGACAGACATTTTGTAATTTTTTTCTTTTAAAATAATTTTTTAGAAATTATTTAAAAATATAACTATAAACATATAATGGAATCTTTAAATAAACGAGTGTCATGTCATTAGGTAATTCCATACATTAAGCAGAGAACAATATTTTTTTCTTGGTAAAAAAGTTAGAAAATTTCATTATTTAAAAAATGAAAATAACATTTTTCTTCAAAATTTTTTGTTTCAAGTCCAAATTGGTAAAAATGACATTGATTGTGAATTTTGAAAAGGTTAAAAAAATTAGGAATTTATTTTTAGAAAATAAGGTTTTGGACAAGAACATAATTTTCTCTAAAGAGGGAAATGATGTTAGGTTTTATTAAAAGAATCCATCCCATTTTAATTACCAATGATTAGAAAAATGAAACAATTAATTAAAATATTTCTAGAAAAAATAGAAAATATAAAACAGAATGGTATGCTAAAAAGTGATCATATAATTTCCATTAAGGTATTTTGAGGCGTGATGGATTGTGCAGGGACACTGTGGGGGGGGGGGGAGTGAATCAGTGTACCCAACAATTTAATTTTTTTACTTTCTTTCAATTAACCACTCTACTATAGAACCTATTCCCTAGTTAAGAGGAATGTACCTATTTTTTTAGAAAATATATAATAATGGTAATAATTTAAAAAAATATTTTTCCAAGGTTCAATATAAAGACCTACCAATTTCAATGATCAAAATATGGTTTATTCATATATTTTCTTATCATAATAATTTTTAGTTACTACAAACACCTATAATTAGTGTACAATATTTAGGAAATAAGTATACAATATTCTAAAATTAGTAGTGTTATTTATATTGGTTCCAATATTCTTCAATGGCGTTGTTTATACCGGTTCCACATGTTCTTCAAGGATATTCAATATACAAGACAAACAATATATCACTATTGGACTAGATGACTTTTCATCAACTTTATAATATTATCCCCCTACTTAAGGACATTGATTTCAAAAAAATCTAAAAAAATATGTATGTTGCCATTATTCTCTTTAATAGGTAAAATATGCCACTTACACATGAACTCACTACTTTTTCTGAATGAGAAATTGATGACTACTTAAATTCACAATATGTTGTCACATTCCTTATTCAATAAAATGAAAGGGTATATATTCTTTATATCAACAAAGTTCTTATATTCAATAGACATTATGCATTTATTCCGGACATATAAAACAATAAAACCTCCAATTTAACACTTTATTGTTATTTTATGTTCTATTAATTCATGATTCTAGTATATAAATATCAATCCATCAAGTTGACATGTTTTGATGTGAGTGTAGCTTGGGTTCTGAGATATTTATTAACATGTAAATTCCTTTGATAATCATGTGCATACATGTATGCATGAAACCCCATTTATGTTTTGTGTGCAAACTTGAATGGGTGTGAACAATAATTATTCCTCCTCAAGAAACCTTCAAGTTCTTATTGTCTACAAAAAGTAAATGTTTTACCATGTGTGATAGTTCTCTATGTAGTACAACATGTTAGAGTCTTATTCCTTTACTTCTAATTCTTCTTCTTCTTTTTGAACAAAGTGAAAGGATATATTTTTTCACAGATCCTTAATAATACATATGAACCATGAATAATTTATGGATCTCAGTTGATTGAAAAATACATCGAGTGTGTGGTGAACATGTGACATTCCATATGGTATCATGATGCTTCAGAAAAACTGGGGAGACGTGCACATATTTTCCAAAAATGGATCATATAACTTGTTATTCTTGAATAATAATGACTATGTTATGAAAAAATCTTGTAATCATGGGGTTCTCATCTCTATAGTAAAATTATAGAACTTCATAGATACTTTCATAGTGAAGTAGATATTCATGGTGGATTTATTTTTAGGAAATATGAGATCTTTATCTTTATTGGAAACAGAAAAACTTATATATGGGAATCAATATTTATAAGATGAACCAATGGCTTGTAACGTTGAGATTCACTGACTCAAATCCTAAATTTTATGATGAGTGGAAGATATATATAAAAATCTAAATACCTCACCTTAGGAAACTGTAATACATGATGTAAATGATATTTGAACTTGGTATGATCATTTTTAGTAGTAATCACATGCTACTCAATTTTCAAAGCATGATAATATCAATGGTGATCAAATACTCATTTGGACACCTGAAACGATGTTTCGAGTTCATCCAAAGATCATATTTTTGAGTTACATGCTTGAATGCGAGATGATATATTCCATACATGATTTCAGTTCAATCTAAAACACTCACATCATCAAATAAATCACAAAACATGGTGCAAAACTAGACCATCAATGTATTTTTGTGGTCTTCAATCTTGTTTCTCCATTGAAGGATGGGAAAATGATGTTGGGAGAACTGGTTTAAAAAAGTAGGTGATGAGATTCAATTGAACGGTTCATGTTTGAACTGGAGGGGTGCAGATGATCAGATGACCAAAATCTCCTAGATCAAATGAACATCATTATATTGGACTTTTAAATGGTGGAGAAATAATATCCTCCTTTTCCTTGAACCACCAGAAAATATTTTATAGGTTGTGTATGGTATATGAAATAATTGTCTCCATGATCAACATAAAAATACCCCCCCACACTTTAGTACTGCCCCATATAGGATTTTTAGGTCCACTCTATGCTTAGATCCTTAGATCCATTGTCAAGACCCATGGACACCCAACACATAGGCATGAGATCAGGGTATTACACATTTCTCTTTATTCCATTAGAGGGAGAGCATGTGGCCAACTCCTATTGGGTGTGGGAGATATCAGTCCCACTTGATTTGGTGGTTGAGTTGGCCTTAGCTAGCTAGTAGGTCAGCCCTCTATTTGTGTCAAGGTAAACTTTGAAAACATTGAAATAATCCATTAATTACAAATAATATTCCTTGTGTAATCCATGTAAGACCAATTCTACATTCAATGCCCTAAACTCCCCTTATATTTATCATCATACCATGAAAATAAATATTATCATGAACATAATCAACTAGAAACCCCTCATTAAATAATATTAATATTTCACTATCCACATTTATGCATGAATCCTTCAATATAATTGTGAAATATATAAATTATTATAATGAAAAATCTTCATATATACTTTCTCAAACAAATTCATCAGGAAAATTAACATTTTTTGGTCATCACTAGATCTGATGTTGAAGATAATGTTCTATCTCCAAGTACATGAAGAACATGTCTTTGTACTTATCAAATTTTAACAATAATCTTATTTAGAGAAAATGGGAAATTTATCAGGTGTTGAATCCAATGCTATATATCAATAAAAATTCTCCAGGAATCATAAAAATTCATGCTTAATTGTCTGAAAAATTAAAATCAAGGAATCTATATTAATTATCCAAGAATCTTCACCAATCATAGAGAATTTCCATAGCATATGACAAGTAATGAATCTATAAAAATTATCTAGGAATCATCACCATGCCTTATCATTCAAAAATTAATCACTAGTCATGGATGAATTAATAATATATTTAATTTTAATTCCATCTAATATATTGATAAAAAACAATACCACATTCATCATCCATCCATACATGCTTTTCAATATACCCCTTTAATTTTTATTTCAATATTAATTATTCATTGTCAATGTTACTTCTGCAAATTATCGATAATAAATTCAAAGTATTATCATCTTACTCTCAAGGTATTAAAAATGAAACTTATACTTTATATCAAAGTAGGATGGAACAACAATGTTTAATTATAAAATATTGTTTACTTTGTATAATTTAACTCTATGTTGGATAAACCTATATAGAAATCAAGATATATAAAACAGAGGATATCTTTGAAATCCATTAACACTCATTCAGGTGATATCATGTTCATATTAATTTCTCAAATATGGGGATTTCCAAAAAACATTTCAAGTAATATACTACTCTATAAAATTAATTAAGAAAACTATAAATTTCATCTGCAAGAATATTTCCTCCCCTTATCCCTGAGATTACTCATCAATCAACACCACCCTTCGATGAACATGTTTGATATAATTATGTCAAGAGAAATAATTGTAATTTCGTAACCTCCTTTTTTGGATAATGTTATGATGACATGATATTTTAGATATTAATTAAACAAGAGATGATTTTAGCGCCATTATGTTTTTGACCATTAACGGGTTATCCCCCATTGATTTGACATAGTTGGAAAATTTTAATAAATAATATTCAATGTAGTCCTGTTGATAATCCATGATGGTGGAGAAATTAAATTTTCTTTCAGATATTAAATAACCCTTCATACTTGTTTTCAACCACTTTGATCACCATGTTATTCACTTTAGAGACATCATCACCTTCAATTCCCTACAATGCATGTATAATTTTTTTACAATAATAATGGAATAAGATAGAACAGTTGTGAGCTTCATAATAGGAGCAACATGGAAAATAATTTTCTCTAAAAAAGACTCATTTTATTGTTTCCTTGATGTGTCTAGTATTATTTAAGCTTGGGAATCATTTAAATCAGATGTTTTGAGATATCATTGTCAGCATGTATAGTTTACCTTCATTTACTCTCATCTTCGGGGGATTTTTTATCCACACTTCTTATAGTAGTGATGTAGCTTTTACAAGTGTTTTGTTTTTGTATTTTCATCATCTAATATTGATCTAGTAGAATAATTATACAATAATTTTCATTATGTAAATATTTATTTCACATTCTATTCAACGTTTTGTGCAAATTGAGTTTTCATGTGTTAAAAACATCTCATGAAATTTGAGATATTCATGTAGAAGAACCTATTTTACATTTTCTTTTTCTTTATCTAGTGCTTCATCCTCCGGCTTCTATATTTATCTAGCTTCTTTCAATTTATTAGGGAAGATTATTATGCACTCCTTCCTAACATGTTTTATCTTGGAGTTTTAACATAGATTTTTAAATTCATTATGCACTCCATTCATTTCCATGGCCTCTTTGTAGTGCTCCATGGTATGAACTCTCTTTCAATAGTAGAAAATTGTTTCCTAGTTTTACATGCCATTCATGAAATCCTTTTTATCATTCTTCTTGAGAATTGATTGTTTCATATATTTCTGGAATAATTTCTTTTTATATTCCCCAAGGAAGAGTTTTCAACAGTTTTCTTTTTCATCAGCATTTTTTGTGTTATATTCCTCTCATTAAAATACGAATAGTCCACTATTAGAATATTTCAGAAATATTTATTATTGGGACCACTAACATTTCAAAAATCACGTAAGACTTCAAAATTACAAAACCTATTATTGAAAGATATATTATTATTCATATGTTTATTTAACATCAATATTTACACTTTATTCTTTTCATCAAATCTACTCTCCCTGAATGAAGGCCTTATGTAAATTTTATATGCTTACACGTTATGTCAGTAATCAATGGCCTTATACCTAAATTTATGAAGGCACTATAAATAGAAAATAAATCTCATTCTTTTGAAAGTAGAATAAATATTAATTGATTTTATATTTTGTTTTTTATGGAATTTCCCTTACTTTATTAGCTCACCATTTTGAGAGGTATTTTTATTTATCATTATAGTGTCTATTTTTTATTTCATTGTGGAATTATCAATAACTTTATCAACCCTACTCTTCATAGCTATTGGATTTTAAGATACACATTTAGATGAGACTACATAAGATGATATTGAATTAAATGAGATCTGAGTTAACATATTTCATGATTTTCTTGTAAGTTTGATCAAGTGACTATCTTGAGATATTATTTCCACCGGTATGAGTATCATTTGATACTTGAGTCAAATCTATTGTTTTTGTAGAAAAAACACTTCATGGAGACTGAATAAATTCATTTGTTTAGGTGGTAGAATTCATCTTCTAAGAAACCTAGGATGTTACATTATGTGTCTCCATTAAATTTCTCAGTTCATGATCAAGTTCAAGAAATATCCTACAAAAGGAAAGATTCTCATTTTCAACAAATTTCAGCTTACCTTCCCCATAAATTATCAATTTGATAATACAATCTTCATGATTTTCAATACCATCAGTCATTGAGTGGTTGAGGTCCTCAATTAGTATGAGATTAACTTATAATTAGTCTTCCTTGAAAAAGAGAGTAGCTTTTTGATATCATTTGTAGGAATGGATATTTTCATATAATAATCATTTAAGTTGGTGTTTTCTTCCTCTAACACATCAATCTCATTGAAATTGCATGTTTTGTATTTAGGTTGATCATATATGAAATTTATGGAAACATCAAACAATTTTTTATGTGAATGGATTACATCTCAAAAGACATATTTAATCATAGTTTTATCATAGGCATTCTATTTCAATTATTCTTCAATTACTGAAACATTTTTATCATAAATCTTCTCAATTTTTTTTATTCAAAGAGTTAGGTGATAACGTTTCACCTTTTTAATTTAATTTAAAGTGCATCCTCTTTATTTAATTCACCTTCATGTTGTGATCTATCATCAAATAGTTCATTGAATGAAACAATTATATATTAAATAACTTCATTAGGAACATTCTTCAAACAAAATTCAAATTTAGATTATAATCCGTGAATTGTTTTTATAGATTCCATTCCATAATATTATCTTCAAAATGAAATAGTATCCTCATTAGGATAATTATTAACTAATTTGATAAAGGAACATTGATCCTCATCATCTTTCTTTTATATTTTTTAATCTATTTTCTTCACTATTCTTCCAATTTTTTAGATTATTGGAAGATACATTCATTATTTCTTCAACAAGAGTTGATATTAAATATCCGAAATATGTTCTTTCCAAACCAGCTTAAATTTTATACATCATATAAACATTTTCAAAATATTGGGACAAACACATTGATACAATTTGAGTCAGACCTATTCTCCGATACAAATATTAGATCCCAAATGGATCACGTAGGGACACTGAGAGGGGGGGGGGGGTGAATTAGTGTAACGCCACAAAATTTTAGTAATGAAAATGCCTCATGATCTAATTAAATGTCTTATTATGTAAAATGGTTATATAAAATATTCAATTCCTTGGTTTTATGTTTTTTTAGTTTAAAATACAGTTATGAATTGTTACCATTTCTAATATACATGTTGAACAGTAACCACATTATTATTATAACTATAGGGCATTAACAAATCAAATTTACTCATAAAAAGGATGTAATGTCCTCATCCAGTATAGTTTCTCCATATGAAGCCCATTTGTCAGATCTCGGAAAGAAGGTAGAATCAATGTGCTTCGCTCTTGACCAATCCCAAGTTGAGCTTCAACACGATAATCTTGAATGGAACCACCTACGTGAGAAACTGATATTGGTACAGACTACCACCCGAGGGATGTTATCCGTGCCACCCCAAGAGCCAGTCACCATCACACACCATACCCCTATGTATTATGTGGGTGTTTTAAGGTATTATGTAATAATACCATATCACTATGACTATGTTTATTATTTCATAGAATAGAAAATATACATTCATTTTATTATTGTTACTTTGTAAGTGGTTTTTAAATCCCAAATAATTCCTTTAGTTAATATTCAATTAAGAAATATATTTTCATGAATTAATTGATTTTTTAATTAAATAATATTTCCATAAAATATTACTACTAAATGAAATGAAATTAAATATAAATTATTGTATAATTTTTGTGAATAAAATTGTAATTTTTTTCAATGTTTGAGAACTCTTTTTGTCAAAACCTGTGAATTTATAATAAATATCTATTTTTATTTTAAAAAAGAAAATGAAAATATTTAGATAAATATTTAGATAAAATGAATTATGTTTTTTAATTAGGATGTAAAAATTTTCCGAGGGTGAATTTTTCATAATTATTTGAGGGAGTTGAATCTTTGGGTAAAAATTAAATACCGTTTAAATATATAATGTGTTTTATGTTATCATTATGACCCAATAGTGATTTAATAAAATACTATAAAATGGTAGTTCGGACAATATATGGTTTAACATTGAAATAAAATTATTTCATATTATTTTGATTAATTTTATGGTGCCTTAGTGGACCTTGCAAGTCTCATACAACATTTTATTTTTTAAATGATTTCCTTGAGAGTGTGACTCACCTCCACATATGCAAGTGTAATATTTTAAAATTCATGGATGTTGGACTTATAAAATAATGTTTTCAACTCCCCTTGGGAAGAATCCATCATAAAAACCATGGGTATGTTTGTGGTTTTGATTAGATTGATGTGTACTTTCCAAAACCTAAATTAAAATGAATTCCCTCTCTTTTCCTATATAAACCCACCAAAGGTCCTACTTCTCTTCATTCAAAAACCATAAATCACATACCTACCTAACCCTAATCTCTTGAAAATCATCCCGAGGCTTCACATGATTCCTTATAATCCTCTCTCTATCCCCTCCCAAGCCATTGGGATCACACTTCCAAGTAAGAGATTTCCTCCTTTCTCATTTTTGTCCAAATTTCATTATATAGTTATACCATTTTGTTTTCAAATAAAATTGTTGGGGTATTATTTATCACCACCACAATACTTCCCTCAATATTTTTTAATGATTATATACATCTTTATATACCATTAATGCCTTCTATGTACACCCATTACGATGCCGAAATTCTGTAAGAAATTTCTCCAATCTCATTTACATTCTAGCAATTCTTTTGTATTATGAGTCTAAATTACATTTAATGTGTTTTGAAATGTATCTGTATGCCCCCTTACTGTCCATTTCATATAAATATGATGAGACACCCATTTATCTATAATCAACCATTTTCTGAATTCTTATGTCACAACGTTATGCTATCGAAATTGAACCAACATTTTCCAATACAAAGTAACTATGAAGTGAATACCATGGCCATTTATCTAACAAGGGTATTAACCTATTTAAAAATTTACTAATTGATTATATAGTTTCATTTATGGATTCAACATTCCTTTATCGTGGAATAAATTATGATGTTTAATGAATCTATGTAATATGATCCATGTGGCACACTTATGAATGAAATGAAATGATTAAGAAGGGTGCACCCACATAGCGCTCCAATGAATTGGGTAAAGATTTGTATAATGATAAATCAAGAAAAATTAGGGTTCACTCATTCTAATTCATATTTAATGATGTCTTAATCATGCTCCATGTTCAATTATCCGTTGATCATACTGATATCATGTCAAATGCTGATGCCACATTTCCATGTTATGATAATCATGCTATATCAAGCATTTATGTTCATGATTCCCTTATGCTCCATTGATATGTTAATTTCCAAAAATGTAATGTATTATTCATGTTATGACTTTTTTACTCCCTTACTAGGATTTATAGCTCACCCTTTTATTCTGCAAGTCTTCAAGATATCCCTTACAATGCTAAGTACGAAGGAATGTGTGTGGTCATGTAATAGAAGTTTTCAATAAAGATGTGTATTTCTTGTTTTAATTAGTTATATAATGTTCCTATGCCCCAAACACACTAGAACCCATGAATTTTGAATAAATGTCATTTTTTTATTTTTAAAGTGAAATTGAAAATATTTATAAAATTATTTAGATAAAATAAATATTATTTTTTGAATCAGGATGTCAAAATATTCCAATGCTGAATTTTTCATTATTTTCTGAGGCAATCAAATTTTTGGGTAAAAATTAAATATGGTTTAATTGTATAATGTGATTTATGACATCGTAATGACCCAATAGTTATGTAATATAATAAAATATAATGGATATTCAGATAATATATGTTTTACCTTTAAAATAATGCGTTTTTTGATTTTTTTTATTAATTTTATGGTGCCTTTGTGGAACCTCCCTGACTTAAAAAACATTTTATATTTTAAAATGATTTCCCTAAGTGTGGGACTCACCTCCACATAAGAAAACAGAATATTTTATGATGTTCGGCCATTATACTTGTAAAATTATGTTTTACAATCCCCTTCGGAAAAAACATTGGAAAAAACCATGGGTTCTTAGGTGGTTTTGATTAGTTTAATGTGTAGTGTCAAAAACCTAAATAATAAATAATTATATCTCTTTTCATATATAAACCCAACCAATATCCCAATTCATTTCACTAAAAAACCTTGGAGCACATCCCTACATTTCCCTATTATCTCTAAATACCTCTCAAGGTTCCCTATGCTCCCATGAATCCTCTCTCAAGCCCCTACAAAGCCTTTGGGATCACACTTCCATGTAAGAGATTTATTCCTTTCTCATTTTTCTCCAAATTGCATTATGTTGTTATACCATTTTTTCAATTATATATTTTGGGGTATCATTTATTAACTCCACTATACCACGATAATTATTTTTAAATGATGAGAGACAACTTTTTCTCTCATTAATTCCTGTCATGTACACCTTTAACCATACCAAAATTCAGTAATGAAGTTCTCTTTTCTCATTTACATTCACAAAATTCTTTTATATTATGTGTCTAAATTCCATAATGTATGTTGGGAAATGTTTCAATATGACACCCCTTAATTTATCTTTTTGTAAATATGATGAGACAAACCTTTCTCTCTCACAAACAATTTTTATGAATTCTTGTATCACGTCCTTATGATGGTGAAATTACACTGCATTTTTTCAAGCCCATGCCATTGTGTAGTGAATTCCATACCTATTTCTATATCATGGGTATTCAACGCTATTCACATTTAGATATTGATTATATAGATTCATTAATTAATTTCTCATTCCTTTATGTTGGTATAAATGATGATTTTTAATGAATCCAAGTTATATGATCCATGTGGCACACATCTTCAATAAAATGAAATGATTAAGAAGGGTTCACCTTGATAGTGCTCCATTGCTTTGGTTATAGATTAGTATCATGATAATTCATGTGAAATGGGGGTTTAATCATGATAATTCAAGTTCAATGAGGGTTTACTCATGCTCCATATGCAATGAGCCTTGTCTCATAACATTATCATGTTAAATGTTGATGCAACAATTCCGTGCTATTATAATCATGCAATATCACGCCTTTATGTTCATGTTTCTATTATGCTCCATTGATATTCCTAATTCTAAAAATGTACAGTATTATTGATATTATTCCATGTTTACTCCCTTAATGGTATTTATAGATCACCCTTTTCTTATGAATGTCCTTAGGTTATCACATGCAATGCCAAGTATGAAGGAATGTGTGTGGTCATGTAAAATATGTTTACAATAAAGATGTGTATTTCATACTTTAAGTTATTATGTAATGTTCTTAATCCCCAAATACATTATAACTATTGATCTTCTATGTTGTAACAAGTTATGATTTTATGTAATAAGTTATGTATAAGTGGGAAATATTGAGCTGGGATGCTATAATCAGTGCACCAAATTTTTACCAAATATTATTTTCTTTTAATAAACCCATATACTCTTGATCTTCTATTGCTGTTAAGAGGAATTTATGTGTTCTGTGCAATGAAGATAATAATAGAACAAAAAAATATTTATAAAAGGATCAGAATAATGGATTACTAATTTCTGTAATGAAGATGCGGTTGATCCACTGATTAGGTTATCATTATAATTTTCAACGGTTACAAAAACGTAGAATTTGTGTACAATGTATACGTAGGAAATAAAAATCTTCTGGTGTTAGTGGTGTTAGTTATATTGCTTCCACAATTCATTAATGTTTTTGTTTATATTAGTACCAGCAGTTCTTAAAATATATTCTAAGAAAATAAATGAGAAAGTCATATCTATTACACATGATAACTTTACAGTAACATGATAATCATGTTCCTCTACTAAAGGACATCTATTTCCACCGAATCAAAAAACAATTATGTACGCTAGAATTATTCTCTCAAAAATATAGTAGATACTACTTCTAGTTCATATAACTTATTTTAGAATGAGATATAAATGAATATCTCAATGCATGACAATTTGACATATTCCATACTTAATCAAATGTTCAATTAGATCATTCTTATTAGAATGATGTATGCAGACTCAATTAACATCATTCATGTTTTCATGACATCTGAAACACTAGCACCTCCAATTATATTCTTCATTTTTATTTTATGTTCTATTAATTTATTTTTTTGGTTATATCAAGATAAATTTTTCAAGAGGAAAAGTTTCAATATGAGTATATATTTGGTTCTCAAATAGATGTTCACATGTGCATGCATTAGATAATTATTAGCACGCATGAAGGTAGGTAACAATATTCATGACTTGTTAAAAAACTAGAATGGGTGTGCGTGATTATTTTTCCTCCAAAATAATTCATCATGTAAATTCTTTACACACACATTTCATGTTTTATCATGTCTGATAGTCCTCTACAAAATACAATTGGGGGAGAAATCTTATTTTTTGTGAAAAAAGTGTAATGATATACTATTTATGAGATCCTTATACAAAACACCTGAACAATGAATATTTCACCGATCTCAGTTCATTGGGAAATATATTGAGTGTCTATTGAACATGTTTTCTACCCTAAAGTATCTTATGGTTTCACTAAAATAAGGGATACATGTATTCAATTATCGAAGTGTCTTCGCAGAATTGATTCTTAAAAATGTACTATGAGTGTTATATGTACAAATGGAGTTCACATGGGATCCTTTTTTTTATTCAAAAACGTAGAGTTATTCATTTAAATTTTCTTCCTGAAAAATATATTCATTGTGGATCTAGTTTTAATGAAATATATGCCATCTATCTTGATCGATCACATATAATTTCATCTATATGCATAGATATTTATAAGAATAATTTCTTACTTCTATCTGTGAGAATATCCAACTAAAATCCCAGATTTAATCCCATATGGGAGACTGATATATGGAATTGAAAATATAATATTTTAAATATAAAAAACACATCTATATTTAATTATTTATGTCATAAACCATGGAGTAAATGATTTGTAAACTCATGATTATCCTTTTCTATTGTAATGATACTCCATCCAATTTCAAATCTTGACTGTATCAATAGTGATTGGGTACTTGATAGGACCTCTATAACACAATTTTCTATTTGTAAAAAGATTATATTTTTCATTTTAATGGAATTCAGAGATATTTTTTATCAAACACATGATTTTGGATCGATATGAAACAGTCACCACATCGACAACATCACAATATATTTTCCAAAACGTGATATGCCTTGTAAGATGGGTTTTTTCAACCTCAATAATAATATAAATGATTGATGATGGTGATGAGAGAACTAGTTTAAACCAGTGGGACATGTTATTAATTCTGATGTATAAATCTTGAACTGGTGGAGTATAGATGATCAGATGGATGAGATATCCTTGATTCAACAACTTGTGTTCGGTCCGACATTAAAATGATGAGGGAAAAGTAACCCACATCCCCTTTCCCCACATCAAAATGATTTAGTGGTTTAGAGAAGTATATAAAACATGATACAACGTCTTGTGGGATAATAAATATCCTCTCCCTCCCTTATAACACCCCGTATCGGTTTATTTGGCCTGGTAGGCACCAACATTTTTTTCCCTACCGAAGACCCATTCACAACCTACACACATGATTTCACATAGGGGATTACACACAACCCTATATATTGGCTATAGGTTAGACTGTGGATGACCCCCATTAGGTGTGGTAAAATTTATCCCCACATGATCTTGTGGATTAGTTGGCTTCATCTAGCCAGTGGGTTGGCCCCCTATTTTTGTTTTGGAAAAACATGAATAGTTGGAAATAATTCAATAATTATAAATCAAATTCCAATATTAAGACAAGTAAAACTAATACAAAATGAGAAGCCATCAAAAACCCATTCAATTCATCATCTTATCATGAAAATAAATATTTTAATGGTCTTAATCAATTTGAAACTCTTCATCCCTGAATAGTTAGATTTTATGGTCTTAATTTATTTATGATACTCTCCATATTTTCAAGCAAAATGTAAATTTTTCACATGAAATTTTT
This sequence comes from Viscum album, assembly GCA_963277665.1. Lineage (NCBI taxonomy): Eukaryota > Viridiplantae > Streptophyta > Magnoliopsida > Santalales > Viscaceae > Viscum > Viscum album. Next base: position 1,241,699,927 of record OY728161.1, on the reverse strand, counting down.
TTGAATCTTCTTTCACACATAAAAGAATCATAAAAATGAATATTTTTATGTTATTCACATGATAAAATGTTGAAGAAAATATTAACTCACCTAGTACACTAAGAAAATTTATTTGAACTTATGTATAGTGCATAACTCATATTATTTGGACTACATGTATAATTAATCAGGCATTACATCCAATTATATGAATCCAAAATATTTCTCCATGAATAGTTACAAGACAAGAAGAGTTTCAATACCAAATTTCATTCAAGGAATCCATAATAATTCCCTTGGAATCATCACTAATCACGATGAATTTTCATACTTAATGAAAATCGATGAATCCAAAATTATTCCCCATGCATCATCTCTATGCCTTCCAATTTCATAATTTATCCCTGATCATGGTGGACCTCATGATGAGTTTTATTTTTATCCCTTATAATGTATTGAAGAAAAAAATCATACTCATCATCCATAAACATGTGTTTTACAATGGAAATTCATGAATAATAAATCTCAATTATAATGAGATTGTGAAATAAACCATTAAAATGATCATAAATTTGATGTCAGAATTAATCAATGAATTGACTATGTGTATAAACTATTTATCCACATTAAAAAGTTGAAATAAAATAATTTATAGTTTAAAGTCCTTATACACAAAATCATTGAAGTTCATAATCAATTAGGTGGATGTTTAACCCAATGAATGGAAATGGAGTAAAGAAATTATTAACCACTAGGTAATTTTTAATTAAAATAAAATTAGATAAAAACTTTTAAATAAAAACATAAAATACAATATATAATGATGTATTAATTAAATTTCAATCCAAAGGGGTAATATATACACAATATAAACATAATATGTTTTATCAAATTATAATATGACTCAATGGACAGAAATTGAGATGAAATCCATTACCTTATGCTTCATTATGGTCGAAAAATATTTATTAAAAAATATAAAAGTTTTAATCATTTTAATAACATATAGTAGGAAAATCTTATAATTATAATATCTTATATGATTAATTAAGAACATATTATAACCTAGTTGTTAATAACTGTTCATTATTTAAATCATTTCGGGTAATAACTTTCATTGTTTTTAGAGTATTTTTTGACATTAAATTTTTTGTTCCACATACATTGAACCTGATTTAATAATCTCCATAACGAAAAAATAATTTAAATATTATATATATTCAGTGTATATTTATTATAATGATCCTTAAAATTTTATTATAGGAAATGAAATATACCATTCATAGAGATGGTAGGTCGTACGTACCAATAAATATTGTTTCCATTTTATTTTCATATTCAATAAAACAAAAGTAAATGATATATATATATATATATAATCCTTAAAATATCATTTCTATGTCAAATATTTCATATATTGTTACTAAACCCATCACTGATACATTCCACTAAAAGAGTGAATGAATCGCATTGCTTTACGAGGCAATAATTCACTGTACGCACAAGGGATATTATCGTATTCCCAAAAAATGGAAATCACAAGTTATATAATAATTAAATAAAAATAAATAAATCCTAAATATCATAAATATCATCTATAAATAGTATATAAATCACTATTCCCAACATTGATAGTTGGTAATGGAAAAAATAAATATATTGGTTCATGAGGTGGTAGTTCATTACACATAGGAATGACGATTTCATAACCTATTTGATGGATATGTCTCCAGTTTTTGGTAATAAAATCATCTAAAAAATATTGAAATATTTTTAATATACTAATGTTATTATATAAAAATGATTTATGAATAATTTATAGAGGTGGAAAAGGAAATAATTTTAAAACACTTTTAGGAAAACATTACCTTCTCTCAGGGTAACTTCATTTGGTTTGCAATAATGAGTTTTTCATGTCTATTGATGTCAGAGATAAGGATTCTAGGATGAGGTTTGGGTTGTTCGGGAATAATTTTGGATATTGTTTTCTAATAAAATAAGTTGTGACTTGTGTGAAGAAGGGGGAGAGGGGGAAGCCCTTTATTAGTGGGGTGAGTGGAAAGCATGTAAATTATTAAAAGAGGGAATTCCATAATAATTTTTTACATTTAAAGGGTATAAAAAATGAAAAAAGATGTATAAAATACATTATAATTCACAAATAAATAAATATATAATGTTTTTTATAAGTTTCTAGGTCATTTTCCCCTTTAATTTAATGTTTAGTGCCTTAATAAACTTGTTTTTTCTCTTAATAACTATAATTAATTTTTACTATTTTCTATAATTGATTTGGTAAAAAAAATACGCAACCTTATTAGAGATAAAATATCATTATAATTAAAAAATATGGAATCAATTTTTCAAAAATAAAATCACAGAACTAGGAAACATTGATATATATTTAATCCCACAGACCAAAAAAGAATGTAGGGTTTTAAAGTGAAAATGTTCAAATATTTTACTAAGCCTTCGAATAAATATAAAAAACATCCCAGTGGAATGAATTTGATTAATAGATTAATATATTTTCTATTTTTTATTTAAATCAAATTCAAAATATTATTCCATATTATAATAAATTTATCAAAACAGGTAGTATTGAATTGAAATCCATTTTTTGCACTATTGAACAGAAAATGAATCATTTCAGAAAAATAACACTAAGATAATTTGAAATTACTAATTTAAAAATTAATGATATTTTATTAATTAAAATCTATAAAAGTTTGAAAATTTAGTTTTACAACATGTTTCCCATCAAAAGGTGAAAAATTGCATGTAAAAAAATATAGCTTTTTTATGTGTGAAATTAGAGTTTTTCTTACACTATACCTATTATATCTATTGGATGAATGTAAAACAATTAATTAAACTTATAATAAAAATATTTTATTATAATTATTCACTAATAATAGTTAAGTTAACTTATTAGTATCAAATAGATGTGGGAACGTGAAAATTGTTTTTTATAAAAATGTTATCTTTATATTTAATTAGTTTAATATTAATTTCTAATTAAATCATATCCAATGAATTCAACCATTTATTTTCATAACATGGTAAATAATAATAATAAAATCGTATTTAGTGGATATATATAATTTTCATTTTATATAATAATATTAATATTATTCCATAAAACTCAGTTTTTTGTGTGACACATGTTATCGAAGAAACTCGTTGTTGTGTAAAACACATGCTAAATCCGTAATATAAGATTTCAATGTTATAGAATTTAATTAATTTAATTAAAATAGTAAATTAATAACAATTTATTGAGATTTTATATTCATTTCTATGTTTGGGTTTGTATGTCATACAACCTATTGAATAAAATGTTATTATTTTAAAATTTTCAGCGTGTTTTATTCTCCCCACAATAAATAGTTTTCCGCTTCAATATTTAAACATGTTCATTGAATCCAAGGGTATGTAATTTGATAATTCATTTATTATATTACATCATCATAATATATTTAATAAAATACCCTCTTACTTAAATATAATGGAATGTAAAACATTCACATGAAATAACACATAACTAGGTTTATAAGTAGGAGATCATTGATGGAATGTAAATATTTGGACATAGAGGAAAACTAAAAATATTTAAAGAGAGTTATTGAGGTAATTTAATAAAATATAGTTAATGATAAATAGAATGTTTAGTCATTGTAAAAACTAAATCTAGTTGGTGTAAAAATGTTATTGAAATTACCTGAAATGATGGTATTAAGATAAAATTTTATTTGATCATATATTTTCTAAAGTTAAGAAATTATTTGACTATCCAGGAAAAAAATTATTTTCACGATGTGTTCCTATAATTATTTTTCATCATTTGTTTTTTGTTTTAATAAATTTCTATATCATCCCTTATTCTATGAAATTTTAATCCAAAAATAAAATTTTTATACCTGATGAACAAAATTTCTCTTTTCATAGATCCAGAATAGTATGAACGGTATTTTTTCTATATCTCTATATATTATCAAAAACTAATATGATTGATAAATTAGTCTATAAACCAAAAACATTAATTGTAATATTTCATAAAATATTCAATTTTTAATTTTTTAGTAAGAACAATGACACATTAACCACGACATCTCATTGGAAGGTAGTTAGCATTAAAACGTTATCATCAATAGGTTGTGGATTCAAGCCATGTTGCCTTTCTGGATATAATTGGTTTTCATCCAAAATAAATTTTTTCTTTTATCTAAACTATATTAATATAATTCATAGAATATTCTAGAAAAAATTATTGACAACCTTGAAATAAAGTTTTTCATTAAATACCCTTTTTCACAGGGTTTTAAAAATAACGTATTTTTTATAATGTCTAATAATATTATTTTTGTACTATTAAAACTTCATTTATAATCATTTATTACCTAAATGTTATCAATTCCTTTAATTATTATCTCCATAAGATGTAAAATAATTATTCCCCTAATACAATTTTCATTAAAACATATACTTTCCATAAATTTCTCTAAGATGATCTCAATATTGGTAGAGTATCATTATATAAAACCAAAAATATAATTTTACGTCATTGCTCTTATTTAAAATATTATACCCATTAACACATGATTTTGACCATGTCGATTATGTCAATGAATACACAATTTATTAAAAAATTAATAAAATCCTTAGATGATTCATGATTTTGGAAACCAAAATATTATTGGTTTAAAAAAACATATATACATTAATTATTTAATCCCATTACCTAAATACTTCATCCACTATACATCAACAAAGGCCCTTATTTGGTATATGTTTTAGCCAAAGTCATTCATTGTCATTTTATATTTAAATACATCATAATGTGTTCTAAATAAATGTGATTTATCCTAAGAATATCCCTCTATTGTGTCAAACAAGGTGCACAGTCAGGCCTGTAGTAATTCACCAAGTGATGATCCGATCAAGGCCAATGTTTCTATTTTAGAGTAATTACTCCTACGTAAATATTTCCCAGAACCATATCAATTGGTAGTATCCTGATAGAGATGTATTTCTATTAAAACCCACATTATATATGTCTTACAAAAACATTATAATGTTATTATATACTAATCCTCAAGTTATATAATAGGTTTATGTTCCTTAATATATTTTTTTCTAATATGTTCTTCCCAATGATTATAATAAAAATTATATGTTTCAAATTATAGGGACCCCGAACCCAGCATCCTAGAGTCGGTGCCTACTACCACAACATTTTAATACGATACAATGAAAAATAGGGTAATATGTTAGTTGAAATTGAGTCTCATCAAGAAAAAAATCATAGGATGTTTTTTGGTCATGAAATAAAGAATTACTGGTTGAGTTTTAGTTAGTTATATGTTAAATGAAATAAGGATATCTACATGATTAACATTTTCATTAGAAAATTTATATTATATTAGATAATTATTATAATAGTTTAATGAAATATTTAGATTTTATTTCTGATTAGTGATCCACATAATTTCAATTATCTTATTTTAATATATGAAAATAATATCTAGCATAGTTGAAATTTCAATCATGACCAAAAATAATAAGAAATATATCCAAATAAAATATTATAAGATATATTTAAATTAATAGAATATATTGAGATATGATATTTCAAACATTCATACAGCAAAGATAGTTTAAAGTATGAAAAAGAGTTTGGAGATACAATCCATCACCCCACTAAAGATGATGCACCCTGATTTCATTGCATCCATGAGACATAAATTAAATATAAGTGACATGAATTTTATCACATTCAATGATTATTATAAATGGATGAATCAAGTTTTATTCACAAATCACACATCAAAATAAATAGGAATATTTAATCCAACCCTTTGGAAGGTTGATAAAAATACAATATTCACATCCAGAATTATGGTAATCATAATGGTAAAGAGTTCACCAGATGTCAATATGAATCATGTGGTGGTAAATAGGGAATTAGGAACCAATATAGCACCCTCTAAACACATTATATGTCTGGGGTTATTAAAATAATGAACAAAAGCATTATGAAATGGATTGAAAATGGATAGTTTAGTTTGAAATGTTAAATGGTTCCATGAGAATTTTTTTTAGATTGTTGTATAAATTGAAAATAGTTTCACTCAACTGAAAAATTAAAGCATGGAACCATAAGAAATATTTTATAATAAGTTGATAATTTTTAAATATTTCAGAGTGTTTGGAATTCATTTTAACAATAAAAATAATTAAAATATTTTTGGATGGATCAATGAAAAAGATGAGGATGTTATGATTCATGGGTAAATATAAAATAGAAAATGATACTAATAAGAGAATTAACGGATTTATAATTCTATTTACTGATATGATGTGATAATAAATGATAATAAGAATAGAAATTATATTGAGATGTTGCTGATTTTGAGTTATCAATTTAATATTTGGATCAATTTTCTATGAAATAAAATAATGAATATACATTTAACAAACTACAATGAACACATGTTGACAATAAAATGAACATAATTTATTTAGAGTCTACTAAGAATAAAAAAATGGAATTAAACATTTTAGAAATATCATGTTGAGGTAGGAATTATCATTGTAATTCACTACAAACCTAGATAATAAGAATAAATGTTATACATGATAGTCAACCAATATTAATAAGTTAAATATAAACCAAATTAATGAAAAGTTATATCGAACCTAAAAACTAAAATAGATCCAAAATGGGCAATTTTTCCAAATAAAAATGTATTTCACTTTCATTATTGTTCTTTGAAAAAATTATACAATAATTATTATGATAATTTGTGTGTTCAAGAATAAATTCAATGATAAGGGGGAATCAATAATGAATAAGGTCATGCATGTTTTTAATGGATACTCACAAATTGATCGTGTTGATTTTGAGGTTAAATTTTCCCTATTTAGAATGTTAGCTGTTGTCAAAATTTCCAGAGTGGTTGTAACTTATAGTCCTTGAAAATTTCATCAAATCGATTTAAAATCTACCTACAGTGAAAAAAGTAGATATATGTATTGTGAAAGATGATAGACTATATGTTGTAAAAGTTAAAGAACAATTATTATGGTTTTTACATAGGACTATTGGACCTGGTATTCAAGGTAGAAAAAAATACTTAAGGAAGATAAATTAAACTAAATGTTATGAATTTTAACCTACCAGGTTTTATAGATAATAATAGGAATGTGGATATTGATGATATAGAGTCTTACTTAATACATTAATGTCTACCAAGATGTGGTTTTGTAATATGTAATTTTTTTAATAGAACTTTTTCACAATAATTATTATAGTTTTTAAATATACTATTGATTATTATTGTTGTAGTCTGTTGATTTTAATGAAGGGGTTTTTTATTTCTTGAGGGTGAAGGTTGAAAATCCAGTCATGAATTATTTTGAAATTAAATATTCAACTAATAATCCATTAAATAAAATACAATGATCATGGTTTTGTGAAATAGATATTAGTTTTCATTTTCATGAAGATACATTTTTCAATAGAGCCATCATATTGTGATTTATTTCTACCTATGCGTAGTTTGTATATATTTTACAATGATCACTCTTTATAATTGTTCTAAGAAACATAGGCAAACCATTATTTTTCGTCCCTTCCCACTAACTTGTGGGTCATTACTACTGACCCCCCATATATCATTTGATTATGTTGTCAGCGTGGGATAAAATGGGAAAAACTCATTATAAAAAAGAAGTAAATATTTCTTCTTTTTGTATTGGGAATACATGATTTGTTTTATTTTGAAATGTTAGATAAATAATAAAGGTTATAAGAACCCTTATTTTGAAGTTATACATCTCTCTTAGTAATTTGATAAAAATATAGAGTCTGGTTGTCCATGGTTGAGCCTCGGTTGGACGATAAGAGACATGTTTGATTGGCACTAGAAAGGGTTGTATAATTGTTGGAGTTATGGGATGTAGATCTAACATTTATCAAGTAAATTACATAATTAAAAAGTAAGTTTCTTAGGAATTACAACCCCATATGATTTGATTGCAATTTATGTTTTTTTTGTAAGCTCTAAAGCTGGAATTCATGTTGTAAAACAGTTTTACCTTATAAAATAATGTTTTAGTCTATTATTATTCTATGTGAAAATTGATTCCTTTTATATGAATATTTGGGAAATTATGAATTAAATTCCTTATTTATGATGTAATTTAGTTGTCAAAAGGGCTTTAAACCTATAACCCATCATTTTTATAATGTGTGGTCGCTTATTTATTTTCTACCCTTCTTTATGTGATCGTAGGGGTGTTCATATTCAATGAAGATGGTATTTTAGTTTATTCTTGGAATTTTTTTTAATGAGATTGGGAATATAGGTTTCATTTATGGGATGGAAGGAGGTGTATGGATTTATCTCAAATATTTGGAATTATCAGTATCTACCATCATTTAATGTATATTCTCCACATCTAATCCATAATATTCTAAGGTGATTGTCCTATAATATGCAATATGTGCAACCATGCCCGGACACCATGTGTGAAACCTATGTAATTGGATGATTCTATTATTAATGAGTTATATATGAATATACCATTCCATAGATCCTATTTTGTCTATTGGAATTGAGTCTGTACTTATGGATACCAAGGAGGTTAGACTACCCTTGAGTTATGATGAATTCTATGTTTTGTTTAATTTTTATATGAAAAAATAATGGAATTGTGATATTTAGTAAATTTAATGACATATAATTACATTCTTGTTGTGTGAAAATGGGTCGTATTTGATTGTATAATTGTTTTACCTGACTTTTAGACATGTTGTGATACTTATAGGGATCTTCAAGGTGGTTATGCAACTCTTATACATTTATGAACAGGTGTGGTGAAATGTATACGACAATGTATGTAGTTGTATTGTAATTATTATTGATATCTTTCTAGTTGTTCTGGAATTATTATAGGATTATACCAAAAAATTATAAATTTATTTTAGTTTTATACCCCCATTATATTGTATTGATTTGTGGAAGATACTCTTGGAGGTTTATGTCATTGGTTGAGGAGTTCCACAACATGAAAATTGAAATCTTGAATTATGAACAAGTAAGATTGGATGGCACGTAGATTCATCATAGAACCCAAGATTCCATGGGTTCATTTTACTATTAGTTTTATGTATTTAATTAATACCTATGTTATCACAATATTACATTGACTATATATAATCATAACATATTATTTAGAAACCAAGGGTCTCAGAGTACATAGTTTTTCTCATATACTATTTGGGACTACATTTGCAACCCCGTATGATTTTATGGGTGAAAATTTGGACAAGGGAATGAGTCCATATTATTGAATCATTACTACAACATGTGTTATAGTTTGGAGATAGGATTGAAAAAGTGATCAGGACAAGGGATTTTAATATATTTTATCATTTTAGTTTGATCATTATTTTACAATAATTAAGTATGTCATTTAGTTATATTCATCTTGTAATTAGATGATTCATTATTAATGGATTTTTTCTTTTCCTTTATTATTCAATATATACAAGTTTTTTTATTTATATCATTTATGTTATATCTTCTAATCTATTGATTATTTATGATATTATTGAATCTTTTTTCTAGAGGGTATTTTCTCCAAAGTATATTCCACTGAACATTTCTACTAGTCATTAACATCAGAATATGCGGTGGAATTCATGGGGTCATATATCCCACCCAAATCATCCATATGATGGAGTACCAGGTTGGAAGTGTTAAAACGTTTTATCATAGAGAACTATTTATTTTCAGTAATTTTACTATTTTGAATAATTATAAATAATATTACAATGTTGTAGGGAATAGTAATGAGTTCGTGAATGGAATTAGAAAACCCTTGTGTGGGGAAACCCATATTTCCTATGGATGCGGTTATTTTTTATATATATTTTATTATCATTTTAATGTAATTTCACCTTTGGTGATTCACATGTTCTGTGATTTGTTTTAAAGTGATTTTTACTCATGAATAGAAATAGAAAGTGTATAATATGAATGAATCATAGTATAAACATATGGATATATGTTGAAATTATTTTCACAATCCTGGGACATATCAATTTAATGTGAAAAATCATCATATATAAACTATGAGATGCAATTCTTTTTATATATGATAAATGAAATGAATGAAACTATTATGTTATGCTAATTTACGTATTGAGAAAAATACAAAGGGACCTTAATCCATATGTTCACTATTTTTATCACCTTTTTAGGTTTTTCACATTTAATATCTTATTTTTTATAGAATGTATTGGAAATTAAGGAGAAAAGAACTCCTTATCATCTTCGAGTTGAGTGACATCGATGTTTATCATCGCAATCTTAATAATGTTATTCAAGAACATCCCACTACTCTGAAAAATCACATTGATAACAATTTTCACATAATCATATAAAGGTTCAAGTAATCCTTGGAAGGGGAGATTATTCACACCATACCATTGATGTCTAATATACGGAGAGAGTTCCAGCTATAGTATCCACCTACATTCATTGGGGCATGAATCCCCAAAGAAGCTATGTTCTTGACTGAGTCATTATAGATGATCTTTAAACACCTCAAAAACCCAATGGATAGGAGGGTGAGGAAATAATATTATATTCTTTAATGGCTTGACAAAAGATTGTGGAACATTATCGAGATAGTTGAGTAGAAAGAGGAGTTCTCTTAGAAGGATTTTGTGGTGATGTTTCGAAGCCACACCTATCTAGAGATATTGAGGGATGAGAAATATCATGAGATGATTCATAGTTATAGGGAGACATTTCAATGATGGACTATGCTTTTGTTTACTGGACTATAGTATTTTACACCTTCTTTAATAGATGATGAGGTTAATATTTAGATATGTTTACATGAATTCATTTTTTATGAGATAATGTCACAAGTGAACATATTTTCTAGATAAAAATTATAGATGTGTTGAGTTAGGATGTCATAACATAAGGAATATAATATAGGACTCAAGTGTTGGCCAAAATAATTTAGTCTGTTGATCTTAGATCACATCATTTAGTATTAGGAAGTTTTACTATTGTAGTTACCACTAAGTCATTAGTAAAAAGACCATTTAAGGGATTAGGCATCCAGTTTAATATAATGGCCTATTAGTATCCTATCAGGGAAGGAAGGATGGAAACATGCACCCTCTACATCCTTTTCCAACATTGGATTGTCTTTCTATATGTTGGTTAGTTATTCTATAGAGATTTTATATATACTTTATATTTAGAGAAATGTTAGTGTATTTATATAGGAACGTATGTCTAGGAAGTCTTACACTACCCTAAATAGATGGGTAGCATGCATTTTATCATGTTTTTAGGTATAAGATGGGGATACATAAATCTAGTGAAGGTGATATAGCACCACAAATATGGAACGATATAGGGGAGTCAGACTAGAGCCCAGGGCTGATCAGTGAGTCAAATGAACACTATTTAGTCAACTCTAAATAGTTTGGATTTTGAAACATATACTATTAGAGGTGTGATTCTTATATCCCCTACCCTTTATTAAATTTTAATCGATACAAGAGAATAAAATTACTTAATATCATCAATTTTTTAAAATGTTTTGTGATTTTTCATGGTGATAATGAATGGTATTTTTGACCATCAATACACTATTTTAAGTGTCGTCGTTGGGTATCTAGAATTATAAGGAGTGTTCTCTTGGAATTGGTTTCTACTGTTTCATTTCGGTGCTATTTTTTTTGGAATTGTTATGATTGTATTTTATTATTATAATGGAAAGGATAGTTCTACATTAGTCTCATATCTACTATTACAGAAGGAGTGTTACATATTTATCTCTCTATGGGGGAAGCTATTATCACCTCGATGAGTGGGATATCAATGTTGGTCGAGTAGTAAATATTCTATTTATATTATAAATTATCATAACTCATATATTATGTCTTGTTCTCTATGATGTTATAATATTTTAGGATACTTTTTCCTCACATATTAGTAAATTTTTAGTACATCATTCTTCAAGAGTTCTACATCCTACCACCAAAGTGAGGGATAGTGTTCATGATCGGGTTGGTGGTAAGAGGTGATCCAATTTCTATAACACTATATTGAATAGGACCGATTGAGTATATTGATATAATTTATTATTTAATATATCTATAAACTAATGGATTCTTATGTCCTAGTATTTCTACAAAGGGTTCTCCAATGATAGTAATCCAAAAGAATGACTTGACTTTGCATTTATTTGTTGATTATCAGTGAATGAAGTAGATGATGATAATGAAATAGTATCCCCTTCTATACATCAATGATTTATTTAATTAGATAAAAGAATAATGTATCTCCTCCATGTTCATATTTAGTTAATTGTACTATTTGTGGATTTTGATATCATTAGACATACCGTAGACTACATTTAGGAGTTGGTTTGGCTTGTCTTAATTATTGGGGATGCTTTCTATTATATGAGTTTATAGGAAACACACATAGACTTGATAAATAAGACCACTCATATATTTTTGGATTGGTTTTTTTATTTATGGTGATATTTTAGTGTATTCAATAATTTTAGAAAATTATGACCAACATCTTGACATCATCTTGAGCACAATAAGAAATAATAATATCTATTCCAAACTATTTAAATGAAAATTATTGATTGAAATAATCCACTCTTAGGACATGTTATCTCAGAGCCTGATGTGGATGTGGACCTAGAGATGTTTTTAACCAATATGTCTTGGGAATTACACAAGAATGTATTCAAGATTTATGTTACTCAATGTTTTGAACGACACAAACCATGTTTCATCTATGTCATATCATGTATGAAAGAACCAGTGTATAAGATAACGAAAAAAGGGGATAATTTTATTTGTGAAAATGATTTTGAGAGAGATTTTCATATGATGGAAAGATTAAAATCATTAGAAACGATCCTCAACATTCACATTCAAGGTACGGAGTACACCCTGAATTTTAATTCGTTAATATTTGGACAAAGAGAAGTTCTGGTGTAGTAGGATTGAATAATTGGTTATGGATTAAGAGATATGATACTATTTTAGATTATTAACGCTACTCAAGATATAGAGATATCTACTATGGTACATCCCCATAGATAGTGGAGACACTACCATTATGGTGAGTGGTTTTTTGTACACACAAATCATAAGATCCTATAGTACAAATATTATTATTAATACTGGAGCCATCCTCATAGGAGGTGGGTTGCGTTTCAGTAGTCTTTATAATTTTATATATATTCAAAATGGGGAGAAGGAAGTATCATTGTCAATGCCTTGGGATAGAATATAGAAAGAGGTTGTGTGGGAGTCTTGTGACAAGTGTGAGATAATGGAATTATTTTCATACCTCCATCAAATGTTTTCAAACTCCCTAGAACAAGATGTTCCTAAAATTACATCTATTATACATGTGCATAATTAATCGACATTGAAATAAATTTAACATTAAATATTAGTGAATACCAATTGTTGAATAATTATATAGAATAGAGAGACCAATGAGAATGTGACATGGAAGATTTGATGTTCTTATATATCATGTCTGAGTATGGGTTCCTACAGGTTTTCATTAGGTCCTAAAGATGGTGTTTGATTATCCTAAATATTAATTATATCCTTGTTTGATAAATATTTACACTTTATTATTAGAGTTATTATCTTAAGTGTGAGGTGAATTGATTACCAAATAAAAATTTGTATCCTAAATGGATTGTTTTGAAATCCCCCAACATTTTTAATAAGAGACAAATTATCCAAATATGTTGTGTGATATAGATCTAAATATTTCAAAACATTTATATAAATATTTATTTGATCTTGGATGAATAATATAAAATATTATTGGATCCATTGAAATATGTTACCTGATCAATATACTATATGAAAAAACTAAAGATAGACTTTCAAAGTATATATTTTCTTTATAGATAATTTTTTTTCTATTTTAAAGTGGAAAAAAGTAAAACAAAATTAATGAACACATACGAAAGAATCAATTAAAGGGGTTTAGTCTCAAGTAGATATGTATTCCTCTTCACATGGTGATAAAACTACCCCAATCAGTTTATATAAAATAAACAAGATGATACACAACCTTGATCGGGTTTTAAAACAGTTTACAACTGTCTAGGTAATTCACATCCTCTTCCACAATTATACATGTGGTACAACCAAAATATTATACACAAGGACCTCTACCACTCTTATAAATTGTAGAAACGATTATAAAAATATTTTTAGAAGATATCAAGTATTTGTTAGTTTAAAACAGGAGACATTGTGCATGTGACAAAACATAGTATTCAAAAAAAACATCTCCAAATGTAATAAATATTCAAAAAAATATTAATTTAAAAGTTTAGAGCTTAGGGATAATGTTGCAATTAAAATTTATCTTATTAATATTAGTTAGATTCTGCAATGAATCTTGATTCAGGATCTGTTGAATAATTTAGGAAAAGAGTGTGTCATAGACTCTTGTTCTTTTACTCGAGGAAAACACCAAATGGTAATGTGTAGTTTAGCTTCTAGTTGAATGTTTCAGGCCTGAAATATATTCTAGTATTAAATTTGATTATTCTCTTTGGGTGGTCTATAAGTTTAAACTCTCATGTCTCTATAATTCCACTTTATCAACTATTGAATCTCATAATGCATGAGTGAGTGTGTTTCACCCTTATGGGTAGCAACAAGGAGAATATCCAGATCATCTCACTCCTCATACAGAATATCCTGACACTCTATTCAATGCATTATAACAAACATTTAATAAGAAATCATTAAAATAGTAAATAAAATTAACATAAGAAAATATAGATGTTTTAATAATGTGATTAAAAAGATAAGTTATGAAAAATAGTGGTGGTGTCTTAGACCAACAGGGTCTCATGTTCTAACAGTGTCACAATCTAGGGGTATATTGTTCTGGTGGAATGATAATTATGGTGTGTAGACATATCTAAATTTCCACTACACTGGTGGTGTCTCAACTAGTGGTTTCTGGGTTGGTGGCCTATGGCCTGATTGGGTCTTTGAAAAAGACAAAATACCATGTTGGATTTATGACATTGAGGGTACCTCATCTGGAGATATCTCATTCTTAGCCCGGTGTTCATTCTGGCACCATGACATCCTGTTGGTCTGTCTACTGTTACTGTGTCATACATTGTAAATTTTTTATTCTATTGAACGACATTCTAGCGATGAGTTTTCATAGTGTTATCTCAACCTTAGAGAGATATTTATACTAGAAACAAGTCATGGAAAATGGTGTCTCAAGTTGGTGCTGACAGTATTAATGGCATCTTGGACACATAATATTTTATCACCTATCTCATAATAATGGAATACGTAAAGAAAACACAAAACTGAATAATATAATTATATTCATGAAACTTTTATAATAAAAAATAGGTGTTCAATAATCTCCCCCTTTTTGATGCTCAAAAATCTTGTAATCAGATGTATTACAGAATGTTAGACCTGATATCCATGGTAGTATAAATTAGAATACTATATTCATAGTAATTGAAGATGGTATCAAGGGAAAATAAAAAAAATGTAAGTATCAATGTTACGTATCATGAATATAAGGATTAAAAATAGATAGTATCAAAGATTTCATAGAAACAATAATGTAATAAATAATTAATTCCATAATGTTTTTAATATTCCATAACTGGAATACCCTGTTTGGGATTATAAAAAAGGTAAAGAATAGTAGTATAAAAAAATCAAAAAATAGAATAAAAAGTAACAGAGACATTCAAAATGATTACAAAAAGTTATTACAAACCATTTCTTATTAATGAAAAAATATCTAACCGAATAAAAACACGTCTCTATATTTGAAGGAGTGTTTTGTTGGTTCTTTTCTATTATCCTTGTCTTTTAATTGATCTATATCCGATGTAGCGGGATCATCTCGATGTAAGACATAAGGAACACCATGCAAGAGTCAATCTATAGTCCAATGATGATCTTAAACAATGAAAACTGTCTTGAGGTGTATCAGAAATTGAGAAGAAGAAATTATAAAAGGATGGAATTGGGTAAGAAAAGAATAAAAAAGATTTTGAGAAACTCCTATTATGAGAGATAACAGAGGAGTAATTTTAATTGCTTCCTAAGAAACATCTACATGGTCATGAACATGAATAGAAGACTTCTAGAGATTTATAAAATCTCTGTTAACATGGAAATCTCCTTCCATTGAACTAAAGAAATTATATTTACCTTCCATGAAATGGTTTAAAATAGATATCATCTCTATGAGGTTTATGGCCTGTTCATTGAAATCCAGATCCATAGGTGGAAATCTATGTTTTTCAGCCAATAATTCTAAATTTGAATTCATTCCATCCTTTTTATAAATATGAGATAGTTAAAACCTGATAGACATTGTAATAGTTTCTCTGTTAGCTTTCATATCATCGGCATAACTAGTTATCAACATGATTAAATTATTTAAATTATATTTAATTTTAATCATGTTCACTTGGAGGTAATCGGTGACACTTCAAGAATAAATGGATGAATAATCTCTCAACTCATATATAAAAATAGTTCTTAATTGATCTACATCTAACACAAGAAGAGGAGAAGTAACAATAGAAGTATCTAAAGATGTATTCTCAAGACTTTTTAGGATCCAATTCATGGAGGATTGAAAATCATATCTCATTTATTTAATAAAGGCCTTGAGAGATTCTAGTTCACCACTTATTACCTTATTCTCAATGCTTCTCCCATAAATTAGATACATCACCTTTGGTTGAATACAATTAATAACCAACTCAAAAGTTTATCTATCATATTTATAAAAGATTAAATTACCTTGTGGTGGTCAATTATATATCTGGAAAAATATATTAAACATGAATGTTTTCCCAAAAGAATCCAACTCAACTTTAGTGACTAGTTAAACTAGAACAGAAAAAGGTGATGTAGCGGGTTCAGCTACAGAAGCACTAATATAAGTTAACTTTTCCAATATCCCATTTAAATTTACTTGACATATCAATGATTCCTTAGGTTCACCTTCAATTCGAACCTCAGGTCCACCATTGTTTTGTTGGGATCTTTAACACATTGGATTACATTCCCCATTCATCAAACATGGGATCAAACCATCTCCCAGAAACCTCAGAAGCTACTACATAAGTAGTATGAGGGACCACAAAATTAGGTACAACCACCACCATTTCAACATTTATATGAACATCTGAACTCTATCTTGCTAAAAAGAGTAAAATGACTACATGGCATTCTTTAAATTTTTGAGAATCTGAGCAATGTGTTATAACACTGGAAGACTTGGATTCTAACCATTTTCTAATAGTTGACCTATCTTACTTCCAAACAACATTTCTTTGAACACCATTAAGGTATTCATTTTCAAAATTATCATCCATAGGAGGAATTCAGACATTTAAGTCAATGAACAGTCCATTCCCCTATTCATCCTCAATAAGCTTCTTTTTCACTTTCTTAGCTCTATGTTGTTCAACAATAACTATAACTTCCATTTTGTCAAACAAAGTAGAATTTTATATTTATTGAAACATGAAAAAATTGATTTCCTCAACTTCATGAGAAACTATATATTAATGAAATATTTAAATAGATGGGTATTTCTCCTCAACAATTGCATCTTCAAGCTCTATAGGCATCTCATATTGATTTCTCTTTATTTTGCCACTATCTCCACTACGTTAAAAACATCATTATCATCATCATCATCATCATCATCATATTTTTCAATTCCATATATATCTTTATTTTTATATTCTAAATATTCAACATCTCTTTATTAATCATTATCTTCATCATCAACACCAGTGGATTTGAAACATTTGTACTACACCTCTTCAAATACCTCAGTCTCCTCTTCATCACTCTTAGAAAGTTTGTCTCTTTTTGAAAACCTCCTATGAGGACTTGGAGATCTAAAATTAATGGTCTAATCTATTGGAAACAAGTCTGGATCTCTCCCTACATCAACAAAAGATTGATTTTCTTCATCCTTATCAAAATATTATACATTATCTTCATTAGAGTATTCAACAACTTCAACAGTCTCCAAGAATGGATCATCTTAATCCCTTGGTTTGGTTTGATGATCAACCGGATATTACTCAGTATATAACTTATCAGAATCTCTAACCCACTATTTCTTCTTGGTATTCATACTAATAATCATCCTAGAACATATACCACTTGTAATATTGAAACCACCATAGTCTATACTAGAATATTCATCCTCACTTACTAGGCCATTGGCCTTACACATGGTAGAAATAATATTAGGGTAGATCAACAAATTATATATTCACGATGGATTTGTCATCTCCTTAATATGCACAATGAGAAATCTAAAAATATTGATCTTGTAACTTTATGTCCTACGAGATACAAGATAAAAATCTTGATACATTAATGTTTTGAAATCACCCTTTCATAGAAGAAACATGTGATATAAAAACATAAAGACCAACCTACATTATCCATCCAAATCTGAGGCTATAGGCCTGTTGGTTCTACCATCTCCAATATGCATAATATGATAACCCTTATATAAAAACAAACCATTCAATTGTAGAACATTTCCTTGGTCTATTTCTTTGAATAAAAACAAAAAACATGTACTTTCCCATGAATTATTATCCAATCTGATCTGTCTTCATCAAAAAAAACTCAATATGATGATATAACTCAAAGACCATATTATGGTAGAAAGTTATTTTATTTGAGTAAGTACACTCTAACCAACCCTGATTCTAGTTCGCATTGAGTACTATAGAATTACTAGACAATATCCATTTCGATTTAAATTCATTTTATTATACAATAATTCTATAGGAAATCATAGGATTAATTGGCAAAACTCAAGCAGGTGCACTCAACACTTTTTTCTAATTATTATAAGATATTGTATTAGAAAGAGAATGGAAAAATCATGATTTATTATCAACATATAGTCTGGTCTGAAAATCATCGTCGAGAATAGGAAAAGGTTTGAAAGGTGGGAGATAAAGGGTTGCGCATGGATCGAGAGGGAAAATACAACTGTATAATATGAGGTTCAAAGTATTTTTGGAATAAACATTATGTTTTTTGATATCATTTGGAATTTTAGGTATTTTATAATTTAACTAAAACTTGTAATAAAAAATGGAAATGTGAGGAAAAAACATATCGAGTTTGAGGAAATAATATAAACGGGGTTTAATGACCCAAATTTCCCTGGACCTATCCTTTGTGAAAATCCAGTGTTTTAGGTGTTTTTGGTGGCAATGGTGGATCATTTCCTTAATTTTCTAGTTTTATTAAGTATTTACATCAGTGACATTGGTTGTCGGTGACGACATCTTATTTCATCAGCTTGTTAGTGCATTGGCATGCCCGTGCATTAGAATATCAGGGGCGTTGGCATTGGTGAGTCAGGTGCATCGGCATTAGTGAGTCAAGAGAATTAGCATCGGTGAGTTGAGGCTGTCAGTTTCAGTAGGTCAGGGCATCATTAGGTCATGGGGTCAAGGGATCAGCGTTGTTCAGTCGCTTCATTGGATCACCTGCCGGTCACTTACACATCAGTGACTCATTTGTAGTTTTCATATTTTTTTCCCAGTTTTCATGTTTCAAAATTCTTATGTTTTTTTAATGTATACCAAGTTTAAAGAATTATTCGATCATTTTAATGGTAATTTCAAAGGGTATGAATTATATCATTAAATAACCTAGACTCCAAGGCAATTTTAAATACCTAAACCATGTGATTTTGACTATGATCCCACGTTAATGACTTCTGGAAACATTTTTTCTTTTTAAATAGCTTCTGGCTCATCAAGGATATGATCTTCCTTTCTTCGTGTGGTTTCCAGTTCCCCTTGGTGCACCTAGATCCTTCATCACTTGAAATGTTATGCACCTATGCTGTAAATCTCCTTATCATCTTTTGTGAAGTTCTTTCTTTCTCATGATGCGATCTCCTTTTCTGGGCGCAAGGAGGAAATTCAATCATTCGATCATCAGGTAGGTATTATCTTCTATCTTTCATTATTTGTGCATCATATGGGTAGGGTGTAATAATGATTTTCTATGATGAATGTGTGAATAATTTATTAAAGTAATAAATAAATAAAAGGGAATATTATCGATAGATAATGGGGTAATGAAATAATGGGATGGGAGTGGATTGATGTTTGATCGCAGGTTATGTTTTTTGGTTATCTTTGTATCATTATGGTTTCATTGTGGTTGTATGCATTATGAAAACCATGGTTGTTGGTTTTCATTTCCTTCAAACATATGCTGTCCTTTTTATTTTTTTATGATTTTTGATAATCGAACATAACAAAAAAACTGCTTAGACGCAAACACATAGTAAATCGTAACAGATTCCCTAGAATGAAAAACCGTTGTATGATCCCCCATTATTATCAAATGGATTAAAGAATGGTGTCTACCAAATCTAAATATACATTCACTTCCTATTGTTAGGTATGGATGAGTTCCATGTTCTATTAATATTAGGGACATTGTGTGAGTTTTTTGGTTCTTCTCTTGGGGGCACAGTTGTGGGTATGGGGGTTGACATAAGATTTGGTTACATTAGAAGGCAGTGGTATGTGGGTACAACGAGCTTGTGGGTTAGTAATTATTTTTGTGGGATTTTTCCCAGGTAATACAGGGTATGTTGGAATCCCATTTTGGGAGACTGATTGATTGTTGAATGGATGGACCTGTATGTAGCTAAACTACCTTGGTTTGTGTCGTGTCCATAAATCGAAATTGTGTAGTGGGACTCTGGTGTGGTTATGAATTTGAATGCAGTGGGAGTAAATCTAGTAATTGTTGGGTAGTAGGGTTGTGGAGATGGTAATGAGAGGATGATTGTGTGATATAACATTGAAGAATGATTGTTGGTAGTGGTTTTATGGGGGTATGTAGTGGGACTGCAAATCAGGGATTCTTTGTTGTTTTGTTGTGGTTGTGGTTGGTAGTTTCCCAACAGTGTTGGAATAAATTAATGTGAGCCCCTAAATTTTAGATGAAATGTCATTAAATGAAAAACGTGTTGGGTTGTGCTTTGTATGAGCCTGTTTTATGGTTGTTCATAGAGGTGTAGCAGACACTGTGGTTGTCTATGAGTTGTTTGTTTTTGGAAACCCATAAGTTGGGACGAGTGTTAGCTTATCTATATGTATAATTTAATGTTCCTTGTGATTTCTATATAGGGCCCACCCTTGTTGAGCACAAAGTGCAACACCCCCAGTTCATGGTGGAGGGTTGTTTGCCAACATCCTGGTGGGAAGAAGGATGGTGGGTTTTGGACGTTCGTCCATGTAACCTCTTCTAGTTTATTACATCACAAGCATATCCAGGTAGGATGTAATAGATTTTAGCTTACCATATCCCATAATACTTCAGGAAAGGGTTTTTTGTGTATGAGAGGCCTAGGTGTTTGCGGACTAGGTTTGATTTCCCAAGTATCTTCAGGATGATGCCCATGTGTCTTTAGGTGAGAGACTTGGTTGTTGAGGCATAGGTGTATGTGTGCAGGATTGTGTGTGGCTTGAGGACCAGGTGTGTGTAGGCAGGTTGTGGAAGTGGGACTGTGTATGTGAAGAGTGGTAGAATTGTTACATTATACATTAGGGGTGAGTATTTAACTCGTGTGAATGTGGTGCAGGATACCCAGACATCGATGTGTCTATACTATTACTTTACTTGACTTTCATTATTTGGGGGGCGTGCCTTAGTGTGGCTAGGAAGGTTAGTATTCCTTGGTAGGTCCTTTGAGGTTCTACTATTTTTTCACAGGGGCATTAGTATGTTCCCCCTCTTATAAAAGAGTAGCTTTATTTTCCCTACTGAGTAGACCAATATTCTCACCCTAAGTATATAAAAGTAGTTTCAGGTTTCCATGAGGACATTGAGGACCATTATGGAATTAACAAGCTTAGACATTAGGATTAGTTTTTGTTTCTACATAGTCACTTTTCTTTTGGTACTTTTTTTAGTGTTTTATTGTAATGTGTATAAGCTTTACTTATTGAACATGCATGTGGGAATGTATTTTGGATTTACTTTTACTTTTTTGTATTTTGATTATCGTGGGATATACCATCTTATATCCCGATCTTGTTTTAGAAAATGGTAAACCCTTCCATATTATGTGAGATTATATACCCTTAGTACTATTCACCACTATGGGGCCTATTGAATGTATGAATCAGGGGGTTATTATCTCTCCTTTATCATTAGGAAGGAAGGGTGTGTCTCTTTGCTATCTGTTCCCTCATGCTGAAGAATGCGGTTCATGAAAAAATTGTATTAGAGGCAAGTTGGTTTTCAGAGATGAGGAATAAGATTGAGTTCAGAATTAGGAATAATGATAATTGCATGGGATGTTAGGAATACAATGTTAGGTGACCATGGTTTATAAAAAATGTCACTGAGGACATTCTAGGTCATGGGGTTTTATCCCTCCCCCCCTCGTGATCCGATGCAAGAACTCTACAACTACTGAACGACCATGTTAGGCTACACTGATTGTCGGGTACAAACCCTAGGGAATGTACATGAATAATAATGACTCATAATATTGTTTGATATGGGATGATCAATAATTTAAATAAATAATTATTCAAAAAGAATTTAATAGAAAATTTCTACACTACTTGGGCATAGGTTTTCCTTTTTTCCTTTTTCAACTATGGCACACGGACGTCACCCAAGTGTGGTACGATCAGTTGAGGCCCAACAGGTTGAATTCATTTATCAGTGGGGAGATGATCGAGAGGAGTAAGGTGACCAGTGGAAGAAGAGGATTTGTGCCTTCCTGCGACAGACTCTGGGGAAGTATGGTGGTAGCATCTTTGACATAGAGTCATAGAGTTGGATCGAGGTGAAGGTGATCATTTTCAGCATGAACCATGATCCGACATAGTATTGAGTTGCTATAATAGTGAGTCATATATGAGGAGAAGCACATCACTGGTGGATGCTTTACCTTTGGAATCTATAGAAAATTGGGGCTTACAGGGATGAATTTGAGAAGGAGTTCCGGGTAGAATTCCTTTCTTCCATGATGAAGGTTGAGAATAGGTAGAAGATACTCTCCCTCCAGATGCGGAGTATGTTCGTAAGGGAACTGGATATCTAGTTAATGGATTTCATATTCTTCACACTGTATCTCTTTCCAGAGGAGGAGTCTCATGCATGAAATTTTGCGTGGAGGTACTCTATCCTTCGATTCAGTATATTGTTACTCCCTTTACTCTACCGACATACTTAAAGGTTCATAATAAGGATGAGATAGTTGAAAGGGTGCACTCGCTGGGTGGTGTGCCACGAGAGGGGATCCAATCGATTTCATCGAAGGGGAAGGCGATCAACATTAGGTATCTGACATCAAGACCTTCAAGATTTCAGGCAGTAGGAAGTTGGATTTACAGTTCTGGTTCCGATCTCCCGGTCCTGGCCTGTTCCCCATGGGTTTGTGATAGAGGTGATTTTTCTACAGAGACCATGGATATTTTTTTATATAGTGCCCAGTTCATTCCCTATACAGTGGGGGTGGGAAGGTTCATCACCCTCCTCAGCAGTATCAATTTCTAGTCAAGATTTTCCAGCAGTAGGGGCAGCGATCTCCCTCTTCACAAAGGGTAAACAGTGCCAGAGGAGGACGGCCATTGGGATATCCTTAGGTACCTTGAACAGGGTGTGTCCAGGGGGTTGGTTGACATCAGATAGGTATAGAAGATGGGTTTGGTTAGTTTCATGCCACAGAGGAAGCAGTTCCAACAGGGCCCGAGGTTGTTCGAGGTACGATCAGTCTATTCAGTACTCTGGCATGTTTTTTGTTTGATTATGGAGCATCATACTCCTTTATTAGACCCACTCTAGCCCATTATCTGGGAAAAGGAGTAGATAGACTTCCCATATCCCTAGTGTGGAGTACACCAGGTGGAGGTCAAGCTAGTTTTTCTTATGTTTTTCAGATATGTAGACTGATGTTGGGACAACAAAAGTATGGTGGGGATCCTCTTATGCTATAGATGCAACCGTTCGATTCCATTCTAGGCATCAAACGGATATTTTTAGAGCACACTTATATCAACTACTTCCAGAGAAGGATTGTGTATTCAGATATGGACAGTCAGTGCGTAGCTTTCCTTAGTGTGAGACGTTGTCAGGAGGGAAGCCGAAATGTGGATCCTCTTCATTCATTGTAAAATGTGTTGTCAGTGGAATTAGTAGAGAAAGAGATGGTAGATGTTATTGGGGTTCATAGTGAGTTTTTTGATGTATTCTCCAATGAGGATGTGACTCTACCCCCCTCTATATGATATTGAGTTCCGAATAGGCTTGTAACCTGGTGCTCATCCGATTGTGATGGCTCCCTAATAGATGAAGCCTTCTGAGTTGTAGTAGTTGTAGTTTCAGGTGGAAGACCTGATTAAGAACGGTTTAATCCAGCCATGTGTGTCATAGGGGGTGCTCTAGTCTTGTTTTCAATGAACAAAGATGGTTTCCTATGAATATACAAACACTATTGCAGACTGAACCAAGTGATTGTCAAGAACAGTTACCCCCTTTTGAGGATTGATGATCTTTTCGACCAATTAAAGGGAGTATGTTGGTTATCTATGATCATCCTAGGGTCTAGATATCACTAGTTTCATGTAAACGAGGATGAAATCAGGAAGAATGCTTTCATGTGCAGGTTAGGGAACTTCAAGATCGTAGTCAAGCCCTTCGGTGTCATGAATGAAATATCCTTTTTCATGGGGATCACCCACTCTATTTTCCATGAGTACCTAGACTGGTTCATCTTTGTGTTTATCAATGATATCGTGATCTACTCAAGGTCAATGGAGAAGCACTCTCAGCATATAAGGACTATCTTGGATGTCCTCTAACACCACCGAATCCATGGAATGTTGTCTAAGTGTATGTTCTAGACATGAGAAATGCAATTACTAGAAAATATCATGTCTCAACATGTGTAAGTCTTGGACCTGTCAAAATTCAAAGCTATTATTTCATAGGAAGAACCCAAGAATATTTGATAGGTTTGTATTTTCATGGGTTTGGATGCTTATTATCAGATGTTCGTACTCGACATCTCCGGAGCTACAGCTTCACTAACATCTTTGAACAGAAAATACTAGACCTTATTATGGAGTGATCAATGTCAGACAACTTTTAGTGATCTAAAGGATATGCGAGTCAGTTCCCCAATGCGTAGGTTTCTGGAGGAAAGGGTGATGTCCGAGGTCTTCTGTGATGATTTTGTACTACGCTTGGGATTTGTGGTGATACAACAATGAAGATTAATCTCTTATGGGTCTAGGTAGTTACATCCTAAATAATGTTACTATTCCACCCACGATCTGGAGCTTGCAACAGTCATGTCTGAACTAATGTTTTGGTGACAATACCTCATCAGGGAGCGCTTTATGATCTTCACGGATCGCAAGAGTTTGTGGTATATATTTTCCCATTGATTCCTGAACTTTTTACAGTGAACTTGGATGGAGTACCTCAAGGATTACGACTAAAAAACATCTTACACCATAGGTATTTGGAACATTGTGGTCAATTACTTTTGTATGAAGTTGTAGAGGGAAATAGTTCAGGAATCCATGAGTTCATGGAAGTAAATAGAGGAATTGGTCACATTGCACCTGGAAACTTTGGAGGAATGGGGAAAGGGCTATGTGTTTCAGATGAAAGTGCATAAAACCTTAATGCAGTTGACAGAGGAGTCTAAGTGTGGAGACATAGTGACTAAAGTGATGCGTGATCGCGCAACCCTCAGTGATTCTCTGAAAGGATAGTCAGTGGATAATCAGAATCAGATGTTGTTCCATGGGAATATGTTTGTCCAAGTGGAAATGTATGATAGGTTTCTCTGTGGCATCCATAGATCACCTTAGGTAGTGCTTCTAGGAGTCTCTAAGATGTAACGAGGCTTGAGGGAACTTTTTTGCTGGTATAGGGTGAAGCACATAGTGGAGCAGTTTTTGGCAAGGTGCCTAGTGTGTTAGTAGGTGAAGGTCGAGCACCGTGTTCTATGTGGTCTTTTGGTGCCCTTTGATTTTCCTGAGTGAATGTGGTATGGAACCTCGATGGATTTTTTCACAAGATTCCACAGGATTCAAGGAATATGCGATGATATTTCTGTAGTGGTGGACCAGTTGATGAAGTTGGCTCTTCTTGGTGATCAAGTAGTCGAGCGCAGTGGGTGACTTAGCATAGAGGTACATTGAAGAGGTAGTACAAATACCTGGAGTTCTAGGATCGATCATCTCGGATGGAAATACAAAATTTACCTCATGATTCTAGAATGGATTAAAACATGCTTATGGCACCTAGTTATGCCTCAACATGACTATCCACCCTCAGAACAGATGGGCAGACTGAGAGGAACATTCATATGTTTGATGAAATGTTTTAAATGTCTTTCTTTGATTGAAGAGGATCATGGCTATGAAAATTTCATCTAGTATAGTTTTATTAAAATAATTTCTATCAATCCAAAATTGGTATGGCACCGTTCAATGACTTGTATGAAGGACCGTGTTTCTCACCCGTATGCCAGATAGAGGATAGGGAAGCAGCCCTTCTTGGACTAGAGGTAGTGAAGAGCACGACATTGAAGGATCAGCTGTTGAGTGAGAGGATAAAGGTGGATCGGGACTGAAAAAGTTGTATTCCTATCATAAGATGAGGCCACTAGAGTTTGAGGTTGCGGACCATGTTGCCTTGATTGTTTCCCCTCAATGTGGATAACAGTTGTTTGATAGGGGAAGCAAGATTTATCCATGGTTCATCAGACCTATAAAGTTGTTGGTACATGTTGGCGAGGTGGAATATCAGTTGGCATTTCCACTATGCTGGGAGATGATCCCCGACAATTTTTATATCCTGAAACTCTATCGGATTATACACGATGTCTCCCAAATCCTAGATTGGGGAGAGTTAGATATTGAGGATGACACAATTTTCATGGAGTGATAGGTAAGAATCACGGATCATAAGGAGGATGTTGGTCATGTGGGGACAATTCTGTTGGTTCTTGTGTTTTGGAGGCTTGGTGGCGTCGATTAGAGTACATGGGAGTGAGAATCAAAGATGCTTTCCAAGTACCTAGTGTCGTTTTGAGTTTTATCATGTATTTTTCTTTGTACCTTTCTTAAGATGTAACGTGTGACCTCAATTGTTGTATGATAAGCTGATTCCTTGTTATCTTATTTTTTTTTTGTGAAAATTCCTAAAAATGGGGAGGGGAGGACCTGATCCCTAATCCAGACGCATCAATACATATTTGATTAAACCTGTCTAGGAAAGGCAATGCTGCCCAAAGTGGATAATATCTTGACATGGAGGAAGGAGCTCCCTAATCCATGTGTATGGACGTTGTGAAATTGGTGTTTGCGTTTCTGATTAGGGTAGTATGGGACATAGTGTTGGAGAAATTATTCAAGATATCGATGACATTGAAGTATTCTAGGATATTGAGGTTTTCACTCCAACATTTGAATAACACATCATGGTTTTCTCCTGAGAGATATCTTAAGGGGTAGCTGTTCAAACCATATATATTCTTATTTTGTTTTAAATTTTCAAGGATAAGAATAGTTTTAGAGGTATATAATGTTATGAAATGGACATAACTAGAATTTTAATTTGAAAAAATCCATTGTTTTAGGTGTTCTTGGAGGAAATGGTGGCTTGTTTCAAGAGTTTCCTAGTATTTTTCAGTTATTCATCAGTGAATCACGGTGTTAACATCAGAATGTCAGTGCATCGGCATGTTAGTACATCTGCATGACACTGTGTCTACATGTCACTGTGTAGGAATTTCTTGTATGTCAGTATGTTAGTGCATTAACATGTTCAGGGCGTCAACATCAGTGTTTCAGGGGCATCAACATCAGTGAGTCAGGGGAGTCAACATCGGCGAATCAAGGGCATCGGTGTTTGTTGTTCAGGGCATAGTTAGGTCATGGTGTCTGTGGATTATCCAAATTAGGTCGCATCAGTAGCTCACCCATCAAAGGCTCTGTGTCGGTGATTTACCCATCAGTGACACATTTTTAGTTTTCCTAGTTTTTTCCCACTTTTCCAGTTTCATAACAATTACAATTTATTTGATGTAAATTGAGTTTAAAGCAGTCTTTGGGAATTTCAAGGGTGTTTTAAAGGGTTCTAATTATATCATTAAATATACTATTGTCTCGAGTGATATGAGATACCAAAACTGTATGAACTTGACCACTATCCCACGTTAATGACTTTTGGAAATAATTTTCCTTTAAAATAGGATTTGTCTATTCAAGGATAGAATCTTCCCTTCCTTGTGTGTTTTCCATTTCTACTTGGTGTTCCTAGAACATTCCAACATTGGTGATTGGTTTACCTCTTCTAGATATATCTTTATCATTTTTCATGAAGTCCTTTCCTACTACTCACGTGATCCCTTATTTTTGGTGCAAGGAGGAACTTTGATCCTTTGATCATCCGGTATGGATTTTCTTCTTTCTCTATTTATTTGTGTATCATGTCAGGTGGGTATAATAATGATTACTTGTAAAGAATATGTGAATAATTTCTGAAGGAAACAAATACATAATAAGGGAATATGATCAATATATAACATGGTAACGAAATAATGGACTGATAGTGGAAAAATGTTTGATCCCATATTTTATTTTTTTGTTATATCTATTTACTTATGGATTGATTGTGGTTTTATGCCTTTTGAAAATCATTGACATTTGATATCTTTTCATGCGCACTAGTGGTGTCATGTTTTTTTGTTATGATGTTTGGTAATCATCCATAACATGAAAACTAATTAAACATGTACACATGTTTAATCAAAATAGAATCCCCAAAATGAAAACACATATATGATCACCCATTTTTATTAAGTGGATTAAGGAACAATGTTCACCAAATCTAAATATACATTCACATCCTGTTTATAGGTATCGATGATTGATGCGTTTTTTTGTGTTTTTTGACTTTGTGTGAGTTGTGTGGGGTTGTTGTTTGGAGCACAATTGTGGGTATTAGGGTGGTAAAAGGATTTTTTTTGTGAGAAGGGTGTGGTATGTGTGGACAATGAGGATATGGGTTATTAGTAGTTACTGTGGGATTTCTGTGTCAGGAAGTATAGGGGGGGTGTTGGTATCCCATTTTGAGAGACTCAATGATTGTGGAATGAATGGACTTGTTAGTAGCTAAACGGAAATTGTTTATATCGTGGTCATCAAACGACATTGGGAAGTGGGACTGCGGTGTGGTTATGGCCATGTATAAAGTTTGACTACATCTATGAATTGTGGGGAAGTGGGTCTATAGAGATGGGTTGTGAGATGGGGATTGTGTGTTATATCATTGATGATTGATACTTCATAGTTGCTGAACATGTGCATGCAATGGAAAGGAAAATCTTGTTTTGGTTGTTGTTTTGATATGGTTGTGGTTGGTAGTTGCCCAAATATTTTGGAATAAATTAATGTGAATCCTTAAATTAAAAATT
The DNA here is from genome assembly GCA_963277665.1 of Viscum album. Classification (NCBI taxonomy): domain Eukaryota; kingdom Viridiplantae; phylum Streptophyta; class Magnoliopsida; order Santalales; family Viscaceae; genus Viscum; species Viscum album. Next base: position 1,241,670,321 of record OY728161.1, on the reverse strand, counting down.
TACATATTGTTAATTTAAATTGGGTTTGGGTTAAGCTTTGGCAGTGTCTTCTGTGTGTGTGTGCATATAGGGGTTTCAAAAATGATGGTTCTTTATTAGTTGGTTATTTGATGGGAAACCCATAGGTTGGGTTGAATATTTTATCATCTATATGTAAAAATTTCAGTTCTTTGTGATTTATATATGCACCCCACACTTACTGTGCTCCATGTTTCGAAACCCCCATTTCCTAGGGGAGGCTATCTTTTCCAACATCATGGTGGGAGGATGGATGGATGGGGTTTGACTATCTTCCTTACACCCTCTTCCGGTTTCATAATGCCTGAGAGTATCCGGGAAGGATATAATGTAATTAGGATTACCATAGCCCAAAATTCTTTAGTCAAGGGTTTTTTGTGGATGATAGGACTTGTTGTTTTCAGACCATGTTTGTTTTACCCTATTTTTTTGGGATGAGCCCAATGTTTATTTGGGCGAGAGACGTGGTTGTTGAGGCCTAGGTGTATACGGTCAGGATTGTGTGTGGTTTGAGGCCCAAGTGTGTGAGGTAATGTTGTAGTAATGGGACTCCATATGGTAAGAGTGGTAGCATCAAGATGTTAACCATTATGGATGAGGCGTTAACCAGTGGGAAAGTGGTGCATGGTACCCAAACATCGATGCGTCTACAATAATAATTTACTTGACTTGTGTTATTGGTGGGAGTGCCAACACAAGGATATGCTAGTTAGTATTACTTGGTAGGTTCTTTGATGTTATAATATATTCTCAGAGAGCAATTAGTATGTTACCCTGCTTGTTCATGGGAAGTATTAATTTCCCTACTGAGTATACCTATATGCTCACACTACAAATATAAAACTATTTTTAGGTTTCTAGGAGGAATTTTAGGACCATGTTGATCTTTAATAGCTCGGGCATTAGGATTTGTTTCCATTTCTATTTACACTTTCTCTCATTTCTTTTGGTACTTTTTTTTATATTATTTTGTAAAATTTATTATATTTACTTTTTTATCATGCATGTGGAAATGGTTTTTGGATTTATTTTACTTTTGGTATTATGAGTTTCTTGGGATTTACTATCTTATCTCCCAATCTTGTTCTATAAAAGGGTAATTCCCTCCATATTATGTGAAATTATATACCATTGGTGATAGTCACAACTCCAAGGCCTATTGAATGCGGTACTCATGGGGGGGGGGGTCATTTTCTCTACTTCATCTTGAGGAGTGAAGGGTGTCGAACTTTGTTGTCCCTTCCCTAATCTTGAAAAAGGCGGGTTGTGACACAGGGAAAAAAACCAACAGTTCAAAATATTGTGTAACAATTTTTTTTGAAAAGACATGAAAAGTAACATCATAACATAGGAATGACACGTCATCACAATGGTGTTTCATTGAAATTTATAGTTAACCGAAATTAAAGATTCATAATTCATGATTGATATAATTCATTTTCTCATAATTAATGGATTAGTAAATATATCATCTAACTAATGTTCTATGAAAAAAATTCAATATTGATAAATCCTTCTTGAAAATGGTCTCTCAAAAAGTTATGTCTTATATCAACATATTTTGTACTAGAATATAAAACAGCATTATTAGAAATACATTTTTCCTTTTTATTTTCAAAGTTTATGGGGAGATGTCAGAATTGATATCCATAGTCTAGTAGAGTGTGTTTCATCTACAAATGTTTTGTGAGTATCTACATGCAACTATGTAATTAGCTTTAACAATAGACAATGCAACGTAATTTTTCTTCTTACTATACCATAAAAATAACAGCTTTCCTAAAAATATACTGGTTCTCGAGGAAATTTTTATATCCTACTTTGTTCATCCAAAATAAACATCAGAATAACTTACTAAATCAAATTCATTTCATCTATGGAAGAACAATACTTGGTTGGTTGTATAATTTACGTATTTCAAAATTCCATTATTATCAACAAGGTGTGACTCATTAGGGATTTCTGGAAAATAAGAACACATAAATTTAATAAATATAAAATCCTGTCAGCTAGTAGTCAAATAGAGAAGAAAACCAATCACACCTCCATAACTTGTTCTTAGCTTCATAAACATCCAATCTATAGGTGGTACTCATAGTAGTATCACTACTCTTAGTGATATCTAAATTAAATCATTTCAGAAGATATTTTTCATACCTTCATTGATTCAAAATGATTCCTTCTTTGTTTTGAAAATTTTGATATCCCTGAAAGAATTTGAGTACACCCATTAGACTCATTTATAATTCATTTTTCATCATTTTTGAAAAATCAAATCATAAATAATTTCATGAAGATCCCAAAATATTAACATTAACATATATTTGTACTAATAATACATCATTTGAAATTATCTTTATGAAAAAATTTGGATCAACTATTACTTTTTAAAATCCTTTTCAAATTATAACATTTCTACGACTATCCCACCATGATCTAAGAGAATGTTTTAAACCATATAAATCTTTACTAAATTTAAAAACATGATTTGGAAAATGAGGGATTTGAAAACTAGGGGTTGTTCAATAAAAAATCATTAACTATAAAATCACTTATGAATGTACACTTGACATCATTTTGGTAAATCATAAAGTCTATAAGTTCTACATTAGAAATAATGTTTCTTATGGATTCATGTATGGCTGCATGTTCAAGGATTCCTCATAGATTATCTTCAGTTCTTAAATATAACCTCATATAAAAAGTCTACTTATTTCTAACTATAGTGCCTAACTAATCATATTTATTCATGAACACCGATTTATTTCATATACTTAAGTTATCATTGGGTCTATTTTCAAGTTCCCACACATTATTTCTATAAATGTTATTTAATTCTTCATGCATAGGTACTACCCAGAAGTGATAATTAATTGATTCATTGATGTTCTTAGGTTCAAGATGTGATAAGAAAGCAATATGTTCAACATGATTTTTAATATAAGATCCAATTTGTGTTCCTATATTTAGATCCCATACAGAAACATCTAATGGATGGTGTTTAATGGTTCTGACATCTCTAGAGAAAGAGGATCTAGTTACATATAAATTTTCATTTTTTCATTCTAGAGGCCCTAGATTTTTTTGAACATGATGATATTTTTCTTATTTAACATCAGAGTCTAAATGTTTATAATTTAAATTAAAATAAGATAATTCATCCTCAATGTCTTATATGTAGGTCATAGGGAAATGTGGATTAGTTTTATCGAATTTCACATTGAATAATTCTTCCATAGTTTTTGTATTCTTATTAAAAACTCTAAAGGAATTACTTGAGATTGAATAACCCAAGAAAATACCATAATCACTCATGGTAGATATTTTTTCCAAAATATCCTTTTTAAGAATAACGATATTGTAACCAAAAAAACTAAAGTAAATAACCATAGGATTCCTATTAGTCCAAATATCATAATTGGTTTTATTAAGGATACGTCTAATGAAAACACTATTTATGATATAACATGTTGAATTTACATCTTCTTCCCAAATATAGATAGGTATGTCCAACTCATTAACAATTGTTAGAGTTATCTTTTGTAAAGTTCTATTTATCCTTTCAACAACTCCAATCAGTTGGGTTGTCCTTATATAAGAGAAGTTATAAGTGTATCCATTTTGTGAGAAAAATGATTCAAAATCATTATTTTCTAATTCACAACCATGATCACTTCTTATGGTTTTAATCATAATCCCACTAAAAGATTCTACATACTTATCATAATTGGTAAGGTAATAGTAGAATTCATTTTAGTGAGCTAGAATGTATACCCAAGTGTACCAATAGTAGTCATATACAGGAACATAAACACAGTTCTTCAAATTAGGACTTGAAACCCAATAATGTCCAAAAAAATTAATGTGTTCCAAATCCAGCATTTGAGAAGTTGACACTTATTTATTTAATTTAATAGAAGAATTATGGTGTTTCCATTTTTGACAATGGTTATAAACATTATCAGTTGGGAACCCAAGTTTAGATACATTCATAACTATCCATTTTACAATTATCTTCCTACGTGAGTTAATTGTTCAATTTCTTAGTATCCTATTACAAATCTACTATTCTTTGTGACAGAAACATAATCATGAATCATCTTAAGGGATTATAGAAATCAAATCTATTGAAAAAAATACATTTTTCAAGGTAGTGAAAATTAAGGTTTTATTAGAATAAAACAACTCAATGAATCATTCTAAAACATATCGTTGAAAAATCATCACAAAACATAGAAATTATTCAATGATTATATTTATACCGTCAAAATATAACACTTTAGAATTCAAAACTGATTTTTTTACCAATATGGCCTAGGATGATGATATTTACCTTAACATTATCACCAAATGTGATATGGACACCATCTACCTTTTTATGGAACTTTAATCATGGATAATCTCATGTTATATTCCTTGAACCACCATTCTTCAAGTACTATAGACTTATACTAGAGGCCTTGAATCATTTTAGATAAAAAATATGTTTTAAACAAGAAATGATTTTGGTACCCAAATCTGATTGGGTCTAGATATAATAGTAATAAATGATTTATGTACCCACGTTTTCTTAATGAGTTTACGATAAATAGATTGAAATCATTTAGTAAAAAAAAATTGTTATGTCCTTTTGAAAAATGATATTCTGAATAACAATGAGTTCTTTATTTAGGAACAAAAGTGATTATAGATATTATTATCTATCAATGCACAAATACTATTCCAAAAACATATCCGAGTGAAACATTTTTCCCTAATATTTTTGAGTGTCTCACAACCATTGGAAAATTAATCAAGATCATTCTCCATTTTTTCATTATATAGAGTTTTTTCAATGTTTTCTTTGAGTAGTGGAATGTTTCCCTCTTTTTCTATAGATAGTTGACATTTTATATTTAAGTCAGAGAAATATGCCTTTGAAGACATTTATAATTATCATTTAGTTCATTGAATGTGTCCTCTAGAATATTCTAGTATTAAAATAATTCATCATTTGATATATTATCATCACCATGTTGTTCATTTTCAGAATTTTCAGAATTATGCATGGGAGAATATTGGTTATAGTAGGAAAATCAAGTACCTCACTGACTTTAGTTATGAGACACATATTTGATATGTCTGTATTTTATTCAAGTGATGCATCAGAGTCACTAGAGTCATCCTATGTAGCACTCCACTTTTCCTTCATGGTCTTTTTATATCATCAATATTAGTACTCATATTTCTTTTTTTACTTTTTCTTTGGATAGTCATATTATATATATCCTTTCCTCTTATATTCATAGAAAACAACTTCTTTAGGTTCATCACCCTTCTTCAAATATTTCTTCTAGTTTCCTCTATTTTCATACATTTCTTTGTAGTTTAATTTTCAAAAGAACGTCATGTTTTGGTAAGATTTATAGAATCATCTTCCAAGGTGATCCATATCCTCATCATTATCAAAATGTGACTCACCGTCACTGGAACAATAATCTTATAATTTCCCTTTCCCTTTCCATTTTGTTTTATAAGTGAAGTAGTATTAAAAGCAACTGAATTTCATTTAGGCTCCTCATATTCTTCACAGCTTACCTTTAATTTCTTTTTATGCAATATAAGCCTTATAATAAACACTTTCAATAGAAATTTACTTATGTCACATGATCCGTTGATGGAGACAGATGTCCCTCTCAATATTTTGGTAGGAATTTTAATTTTCTCATAATTTGATCCTTATCAGATACTAGATTTCCAAGAGAGCTCATTGTGTTGAAAATATCATTAAACTTGAGATGAATTTGAGGAATGGATTCATCAAGATTCATTATAAAATAATCATATTTAATTTTATAAGTATTAAACCACATCTCTTAATCATTTAACGATCCCTTATGGGAAACATAGATAGTGTTAAAAATTTCAAATGTTGTTTTACATGCAGAAATTCTATTATATTTCTCATCCTCAAAAGAATAGTGTAAGGAATTCACTACCTTATAATTATTATTGTATTGTAATTTTGATGCATCATCCCATGTACTTGTAGCAGTATTAGGTATAACATATTCATATTTTATCACAGGAAAAAAATAAAAACCCATTATTTCTATATGCATTTATATTTTAATCTTATGTTGGGAATAATTTATACCATTAAAGAAGGAGGTAAGTATTTAGAATATAATTCTTGTAAATTATCTATTTAAACAACTAAATTTACAAAAGAATGAAATTTGAGATCATTAATGAAAACTAGAGTTACAATTAATGTTTTTTTCGAAAAAATTTATCATAAAAAATACAACCTCTAATACCAAATTTTGGTCGGAATGAGTATCTCCAGATGTGGTGAATTGAGTACCCAATAAAAATACATGATAAAATGGGTTATTTTGAAATCCCTAAAATGTATAAATAAATCATATTTTATTAAAATATGTGGTATGATATACATCTCAATATTTCCAAATATTTTTCTAATTATTTATTGGGTCTCGTATAAATAATATACAATATTATTGGATTGTTTGAAATAAATTTACAAGATCAAAGTACTATAAATACACAAATTAAGATAGACCATAAAAGATAATATTTTTTTATAGATAATACAATTTTTTGTTTTTATATGGAAATAAAGTAAAACAAAATTAAATCATACATTTGAAGGAATCAATACATGAAGTTCAGTACCAAGTCAATACACAGTACTCTATACTTTCTGATCACCCATCACCAATCAGTCAATATAAATTAAACAATATAATCCACAATTGTGATTAGTTTTTACAACATTTTACAACTATTTAGGAGACAAATGACCTCTTCCATAGTTATACAAGAGATAAAAGCTGAACATTCCAAACAAAGTATTCCACCACATTTATTAATGCGAGAAACAACTATAAAAAGGGTTTTAGAAGATATCATATATCATATAGTTTGGCATAGAATAAAGTTTTCATGTGATAAAACATAGTATGTACACATACTATTCTATATGCAATAAAGATGTACACAATAGAGAAATATAAAAGTGTATTGTTTTGGAATTATCAGTCTGTTGTAATGATGATTATGAATATTGGTTCAATTATTCAATGAATCCTCAGTGGAGTTCTCTTGAAAATATCAAGAAAGTAGAGTGTTTCAGACTCTATTTCATTCATTGGAAAAAACTACGATATTTAAATGGGTAATTTTTTTCATAGTTCAATGTTTAAATCACATGATCTCTTCTTGATTTCAATTAGATTCAGATCTACTGGTGTTCAGGTAGTTCAATCTCTTATGTTACTATTGATCCACTTCATATAATGTTGCATCTCATAATGCATTATAAAGTGTGGTAAAACATTATCAACAATATCAAAGAGAATATTCAAATAGACCACTTCCTAATACAACACATCTTGGAACTCGCTTCAATGCTTTAAATCCATAATTTATGAGATAATAATTAAAATATTAAATGGAATTAACATTAATAAATATAGTCATTAGACTATTGTGACTTAAAAATATATATTAAGAAAAATATTGGTGTTGTCTTAGACTAGAGAAGTCTCATGGTATGATGATTTCATGCTTTGGATGTATGTTGTTCTGATGGTATGATACTGATGATGTTGTAGACTTACCCAAATTTCCACTGCGAGGGTGGTGTCTTAAGTAGTGGTCTATGGTCTACTAGTGTGTTGTCTGATGGTGTTTATGACATAGCCAAAATTCTGTGTTTGCGGTATGAAATTGATGATGTCTCATCTGGCGGTATCATTTACTTATCCAAATTTGTGGTCAGGCGGCATGTAATTCTGATGGTGTGTTGAATGTTAGTGTTTCATTATTTTTCAATTTTTCAGTCTAATGGTATGAAATTATGGTGGTGAATTATCTTAGAAGTATCTCATCTTTAGAAATTTTTTTATTTTGGTGATGTGTCATGTAAAAACTGTGTCCTGAGTTGGTCATGCCAATATCACCAGTGTAGTATACTTATGATATTTTGTGAACTAGCCTTGAATAATTGAATAATTATAGGAAACCTAAAATCATTAATATAATTAGAATCATGATTTTGTGGACATCAAAATTATGAGGTCAATAATACATATCTGTATATAAAATATTAGTGGTCAGGAATAAAACATTGCAGTAGATTTTGTGGTGAGATACTTCATATGTTATCAGGTGAATGCCATGAATCAGATGCATGATTGGCTTTAGTATCATATACCCATTAAGGAATTGATTGTGGATGATTTCACTATGGATTTTGATACATGATTTCCAATGAATCCTTTCATGTGTAAATTTGTATTGGCTATTTTAGATCCAATGGTGAAGATATCTGACTTCAATATTATTAGGGAAACCTTCCCCATTAATAATCTGGGTATCCTAAACATGCTGGGGATTGTTTTATGGAATGATGTTCTGAGGATTACCATTTCTTACGGAGATTGTAGATCCAAATGTTAGTTCATGAAGGATATTTTCAATGATTCAAGATCATATGTTCTTCTAAGTATAACCAACCATCAAAATAATATGAAGCCTATCTGCGTAGACTATTGTGATTTTAAAAGATATGTTGTGATCCTATGTTTGGGATTTTGGTTTTTCATGGTGGTATCATTTAGAGATCATGGAGAATTGTTAATTTAATAGCATATATGAACCAATTAAAATATTCATTTTCAATGTTTTTTATGAATGTTCATGCCATTCCCGTTTTTTGATTTTTAGAATAATGTAAGGTAACACATGTCAAATCTAGTCTCATGCAGGAGATTTCTAAGCAGGTACAATTGAATAGAAAGAAGTTAATGACTACATTGAGTTTATATAAATTATATACCAAATAATAAAGATGGCCTCTATAGTTAGATCATGGTCATCATGTTCTTTTTGGTGTCACCTAGGCTAGAGAAAAACCATATCATGAATCATGGGATGTCATCTCTCAGGTGTGTCAATCCATTTTAGGTTGAGGAAGGGGTTGATGCAGTGGCATTCCATTCAAACCTTCTAAACCACTACATCACCAGGCATGATTCTTTTCCCATGTCACAACTTCATAGATAAAATCATGACACTTATATGGTGAAAAAAATTAATTACAATGAGATATATGTTGATGTATTCTCTAAGGAGCATCTGATTCTGATTTTAGATCATAGTGGTATGAATGGAGCACATGATTCAGATTTTAGATCATAGTGGAAATAATGGACAAGGTAAGAACATTCCTTCTGTAATAATATTATTGTAGCATGGTTATATACTAGAGGTAACCTGGAAGTGATTTTATGAAAATTGAGCACAATGTATTGAATTATTTTTCAATTCCCGATAATGATTACTATTGTAGCTCTAGGAGGATTTGGAATATAGAGGGGAGGTTATAAGATATATTATTTTTTATATACATATCTCCTTTAGTTTTTGGGTAATATCTTTAATCCTGGTTGATATTAATTTTGAATTGGTTTTATATTATGAGAAGAGTAGGACTAGAACCGGAAAGTCTAAAAGATGTGCATGAGGTGAAAGAAATAGAGAGAAATGATAATGTAAATTGTAAATTGAAACAAGTAATTACTTTTAAATGCTAACAACTTAAGATTTTTTTAATTGTATGTTATTAAGGTGTTCTATAATATCATAATTCACAACAGGAAATAGTTTTACATCATAAATGTTTGTTTATTTGGGTTTTATTTCATGTCATGAGTTTTTGAGGGTTTATGTTTATCAGTATATTTCTGGAGAAAATTTCCCATTTTTTCATAATTTACTCACTCATTGTGAATGAAAACTATTATTCATTGATCATATAATGTGAACCCTCTACCCAATTTTTAGATTTTATGTATGAAATCTTAGTGGATTTCTTCTCTAAAAAATATGTTCACATAGTCAATTCTGGGTATGATAGATCATATAGTTATAGTTATCCATTTCATTGTATAGAAGGAAGGTGGAGCATGGTTTTACCTCACATGTTGGGAATTATCAATATCTACTAACTTTAAAGGTATATGGTCTAAAAAAACTCCCTAAAAGACTATTTTTATTAAAATTTTTAATTGAATAAGTGTGGTCACATTGGAATATCATGCATACATACTATGTCATGGGATGATTATCTACTTGATGAGTCACACAAGATTAGACCCTCCCTTGGATCATGTTTCATCCATTGGCATTGACAAAATAATTTTGTCCACCTAAATGGTGATCTTATCCTCAATTTTAGATGAATTTATATCCTTTTGTATTGTTAATATTTTAAATTTAACGTGTTGTGTTAATTATAATATTTGATGACATGTTTTTACATGCTCTATGTGTTTCCAGGTGACTTATTTGTGTGAATTATTTCTATTTTTATAAATAAAGTCATTTTATATTTCTTAGAGATATCATCTAGGTTGTACATTATTTGTTATTTAGGTCTTTCCGGTTGTGTTGTAATACATATAGAGCTCTCCCATTTTATTTTGTAATACTTATTGGTATTTCCCTTATTATGCAATAATTCTTTTAGTGTCCTATCGAAACATGTTGAAATTCTTAAATGGATCTGATCAATTTAACGATGATAATGTGTGAGATTTACCCTAGAAGAATTTTGGATATGGTTTCTAGGGTTCTATGAAATGCTCAGTGATATCTGAAATCTAGAAGGATTAGATTTTCAGGCTATTAGTGAAATCCTTGAATATGAGGTTCAATGGGTTTATTTTTTGAAAAATATTAAACATTTATTTATTACCCCTGATGTAAAATTAATTCCTAAACTATGTATATTTAGAGTGGATTGTTATAACAACTTGGGCATAAACATAATGAGTTTTACTCAAACACTATTGGGTATAGAGTTTGGTTCCTAAGAACATTTCATGGATAGAGGTTTGGATAAAGTAAAGGGAAACTTTTGTTGACTATTATATATACTATGGGTGGGAGTTCAGAGATCATATTTCCATGGGCCTAAGAATAAAGGCTTTTTGAGAATTTTTTATTTTCAGTTGGAATTTTTTGGTATTCAAATCATACATAGTTTTAGTTACATGAAGACTATAATTTCATGATTCCATAATATTCTATTTTTTTGTCTTTATTTTAATGTGGGATCATGTCTAATTATCTATATTATTTCATATATTTCTTCTATTATCGTGATAATTTATTATTTTATTTAAAATATTTTCCATAGGGTATAGTTTTTGAACTATATTTTCTTCACAATCTTAGTTAGTCAGTACTAAATCACATATCAGGAGGCACAACTATGGTCACATAACCACCAAAAAATAGTCACATGAGAGATTTTATAGTTGGTGGTGTATCAAAGGTGACTGCTTAGATTAAAGGGTGGGATTCAAATTACTTTGTGAAATAATTCCTATTACCGAGGGATATAATTTCCTGAAAAACAATACATTATATTTTGATGTGGTGTTATGATTTATCTCATCTGTGATAGAATATTATTGTATATATCTTTCTTGTGTTTGAGTTATTTTAAGGAGTTGGGTGAGGAAAAATAACAATCTAATCGGGGATATTGATGGACCATTTCAATTTTTTGATGTATTTTTATTTCTATATAGTCAATAATATGTGTTTATGGGAGTTGTTTTGATCATTTTTATTCATCTTCCTATTGTTTGGTGTTTTCAGGAGTATTCTTATGATTTCTTGAGGTGAAAGAAGCTTGGTTTTTTAATTTTATCAAGATTAAATTCAATTTAACTATGGAATTCATAATATAATTTTCTATTTGTGCATCATACCCCATATTCATCGATACATGAGTTTCATATAACATTTATTAATTTCTTATATCATATTATTAATTATTAAGATATTTTATGTTCATATGAGATGATTACATCAAACGATACAGGTGTTCTCATATGATTTCTCAGTTTGGGGTGTTGGAATTTTCCATCGGGTAAGATATTCCATGGGTTTATGATATTTAGTGTTCATAAGTTAATGTAAATTTTTGAGACAAGTGAATGATTTGAGTTTTCTACCATATAAAATTCAAAAATTTAGAGAACATAATGATACTATGACCCATTAATGAATTATTATATCAAATTATAAAATTAATAATAAAATTATTATGCTATTCTATATTAGTAAATTTTGTAGATGATAAGAAGATTGAGTTTATTTTCTGAATATCTAAATATAGTCAAATGAGTAGAAAAATATATGATCTCATGTGTTCATTCTCTAAAACATTAGTTTTTCATTATGAATTTTTGAATGTAAGGCCGACTAGCTGCCACTACAATGATATTATCCTTATATCTAGTGAACATAAATATTACATATTTTCATTGATGTATAAAAATTGAATTATTTTAAGGAAAGATCTCTCAATAAAAAGTTAATATTATTTACAAGAACTAGTGGTTCCAATATAAATAATATGATTCATAGATATTGGATGGGGATGATACTAATCCCTTTAAGAAGTTTATAATAACTTCTCAAAACATTTATGTGACTTATACTTCATTTTTGATCAATATGAATTTATCGTTATAATAAAATTTGTGTCTCAATAAATGGTTAGAGATTAAAAGGATTAAACTCCCACATTGAGATCCAACCTTTTAAAAAAACTTATGTGTGATGTATGTTCATATTTTTTGTTCATATGGGAAAGGATGATATTCAAGAGAGTGGATTAAGAAATTAATTTAAGAACAAGGATAATTTTAAAAGAATGATTTTTAGAAAAATGATACCACAAAGTCACAAATTCCCTTATCATTTTATTCCTAATATATGTAGTATTATCCATTTGTAGTGAATTAATAAATTAATGTGTTGGAATTCTTATCTCCACTTGTTATTTTACTTTTTATGAGTCTATAAATATTAGAGTATTCAAAAAGTAATATCCTTATATATTGATTCTAATGCACCAAATGTTTTTTATTTACAGTATTTTACATTTTAAATGTAAAACCCCATTATTTTATATTTATTTCCTTTTAACAAAAAACTTAATTATTTAATGAGTTTCTTTACAGAAAACTATGCATCTATATAAACCACAATATAGTAATTTGATACACAATCCATTAATTTGGTGGGTATGAATAATAAACATTCTTTTATGTGAAAAAATATAATTTTCATTTATAATGTAAATCTACAGATTTATTCAAAATAGTTACGTACTCAATTTTCAATAATGTCATTTTAGGCATCTAAAATATTGTCTCTTCAAAAATGCTTTTATCATTTTTTTTCAGGAAAACATTATAATTATTTTTATTTAAAAAAAATTATTTTAGAAAACTAATAGAAATCTTGAATTAATCATTTCAACACAATCATAAGGTTATTTTTTATAATTTATGTGTAAGTATTTATTTTTCACCGAATAGAGAAAATAATGATTTCTGTTAAAACATATTTTTATTTTCTATTAAATTTTTGAATATGTTGTTATATTGGTATTAATGTATCCTATGTCATATATAAATACAATTAATATATTTTATTACATGTTAGTCATCAATATAATATATTTATTAAAATAATGTTTGGGTTTAAAAATAAATTCTCATAAAAATTGTTTTCATACACGGAATGCATTTTTCTATTTTTAAATAAAATAAATGTAAATTATATAATTTATTTAATAATAATTTTAGATTTTATATTAAATATAATATTTATATTTCATTATATTGTTTTTACTAGGCAATTAATTAGTGTAAATTATTATTTACTCTAAAAAAATTAAAATTTGGTTTCATTTCACTTTGCATGGTTAATTAAACTTTAATTATACCGCATAGATAAAATTAATCCAGTAAAATAGATTTAATATTAATAATAATCAGAATTAATATAAATTATCATGTAAAATATTTGATTTTCCATAGTTAATAGTAAAAACATAATTTTTTTTGTTAATGCATGTATGTTTAAAACAAGGTTACTGGGTTTCATAAACCATTAGACATGGGTATGATTAATACCTAAACTTGTAAAATTTATATATATTTATGTTATTAAAAAAATATATTATTTGATATTCGAATCCATTTAAATCTGGGTCTATTATTCCATGAACATGACCTTGATTTATTGAAATCAATCGAGTTGTTCTGTGTGTGTTGCTCCCCTCATTTATAAAAGGGAACATATTCTCCTCCATTAATAATACCACAAAGGTTTTTTTGATCAGAAAATAACTTCTAAAAAATGTTACATGATTCCTTACCTTCACTCTAGATAATATATTTTTCTCCTAAGATATACCCTTCAAGGATTAAGGTGTAAAAAATGAGGTGTCTAATAGAATTCATTTAGATCTTTAACATGTTTATTCAATATTATTTCTTCCTCTATGTCCTCTAAACATCATGTATCCAATAGAAAATGAATTATTAAGTATCATTAATATAATTTTATAATTTTATGATGGTGGAATTACTATTTAACCCCTCTTATCAATTTAATGGTATATATAGGTGTATCTCATATGTATGTGGGGACGACCACCTCCATGCATCCATACGCCCCATTTTCAACCATCAGAATTCAGGGATGGTAATTATAATAAATTTAATATTTATATAATATATTTTGGTTTTAATAATTAATATTTAATGTTAAAATATTATTTAACATTCTTTTCATCCACCAATGTATATTTTGAAACACTGCTCTAGTGTCCATACAACACACCATATCATTATAGTGATGCAATTAATATCATGTCATGATATTATATGAGTTGTTATAAATATTTACATATTGAATATATAAGTTATATATATATATATCATGATTAAATTTATTAATATGAGTTAAATATGTTCTATGTTAATTCTCCATTACCACTGAAGAAAATCATACATTGAAAAAGATGTAGTTAACACCCAAAATGATGATGATATTGAAATATTGTAAATGTATAAGTGATATGTTTTTATAAATAGATCATTAATGGTATTGTAAGTATTATTATAGTTTTTTATATAATTATAATAAATATATATTAATTATATAGTATTTTATATCACTGATAATTAAAGACATACTTGAGGTAAGTGATTTATATTGCAATATCATTTTAAGTTAGATTGTTTGTGATTATATTTTCAGATAAGAAAATCATATGAGAAATATATCGCATGAAATATGAATTTTATTATCCTCTGGTTATGAATTATTTTTAATGGTTCTATATCATTGTTTCGGTTTATGTACTTAATAAGATGAAAGACTATTTTTAAGGAAAATTTACCTTGTTTTTATACTATATCATGCATCTTTTCTTCTATGTCCTTATTAAATTTAGAATGTATTATACTTGTTTAATTATTCTTGAAAGAGTATTTTTATAATGTTATGACTAAAGTGTTCTCTATGTGACATTGTTTATAATAATTCATATTATCATTTTATAATAAAAATTAATTTTACTTTATGATGAAAATTTGAAAGGAATTTTTTTAACACACACAATGTGAATGGGTTTCCCTTCCACAAGGAATACAACGTTCATTATAGGTTTCTTTATTGGTGTTATTTTTTTATTTCCAAATAGAATAACTTCCATTTTTATTATAAATATGTTTTTCAAATAAAATGAGATATTTTCTCATGAACTTTTGATGGTTTAATTTAATTTAATTTTAATTTATGAGTAAATATTTTGGTGTTTATTAGGATTTTATATTGGTTATGATAAAATGTTAACATGCTTATTATTATGTTGTATGGTTAATGATTTTTATTATAAAATGTTTATTAATCCAATATCATTAAAGGGGTTATGATATGATGATATGATTATATGATGGAAGTTTTATGATCATGTGATATATGTATATTTGATTTTAATTATTTGATCGTTTGTTATGTTATAAACCAATGATATTGGGTTAAAATAAAAAACAAGGTCATATGGGTCTATAATATCTCTCTAACACATTTTGTTATATATTATATGTCAAGAGAAAACATTACTACAATGGGGAGTGACCTCAGTTAAGTAAGGTATTTTTTATAGTAATATTATCCTCATAGTGATCCTTGACTAAAGAAATAATGGAATGGAGATTGAACCCAATCCACTATAATACACATTGAAGTGATCCTTGTGTAAGGAAATGGTTTTCAATAAGTATGTATATAACAAAATCTTATAACTAGTTATTATGATATATTTTAATAGAATATTATTTACTAGTGATAATGCTATATTTTTATATCTTCATATTTTTTTTCATTTTATTAATGTTTATTTCATGTTTTAGTATTATTATATATGAATGTATGGGTATGATTTTCTATTTTTTATCTTATGTAATCATACACATATTATTCTCTTATTATCACTTACGATTATTTTAGTATATCTCTTATATTTACCCTTTTTGATACTTTGAGGATTCTATTTCTTATTCCCCAGGTTATGGATAATGTTTTTAGTATGTTTTATTTACAAAGTTGATTGTTATGAAGAAAATAATGGGGAATGATTTAGATATTTTATCTAACATTTTTTTTATAAATCTTTGTTTTTGAATACAATATACCATTACGGTCTATAGCAAAATATTAACATTAAAATTTAAATATATTCATCTAAAATGATCAAATATTTTTGTATAAAATCTACGAGCCTCTATAGTTAGTATCATTATAATTTTTTAGGTACATTTTGAAACTAGTTTGAATATTTTTTTGTTAGAGACATTTTGAATATTCTATTTAAAATAAAAAAATCTCATTTTATGATAATGTGATGATTTTTGTTTCCAAAATAAAATACATCCCAACCAGGATATGCCATGTGGTCATGGTTTTAGAATATAACCATATTATGCAGTAACACAAAAATGACTTAGTATAGTGTATCTAAACTATCATTCCGATGTATATATAAAGGGAATTTAATGCGTACATAGTTTCATACATCGGGGAGTTAATTTTATGTTAGTTCATATTTTCATTAAGAGCCTTTATAAAGGGTTTGAATAAATAATGGCATTGAATAACCAATATAAAATCTTTGTCACCATAGATAGAAAATAACATTTCATAATTTTGAAACTCTAAATAAGATTTTCATGATTATATTATTTCATACTAAGAATAATGTTTCTCATAATTTGCGTTTTAGTTTAATTAAATGGTTCTAATTTGAAAGAACCATGTTAATGGTAAATGTGATAGACAATAAAACTATTGTCCCACAAGGAAACTAATAGTTATAGGACATGGAATGAAAAATTGTATTGACATGCCTTATAAAATTCTGGGACATATGTATCATGATGAGATTCAAAATGTGATAAGTAAGGAACAATTTAAGGTTTAGTTCTTCTTAAACAAATGTAAACATTCTTTTAGTTAATCCCCCAATCAACTAGCTATTTAGACATAGATATGAATAACAAAAAATATTTTTCTTATTCTCTAATACTCGAAATATAAAATGGATGTATTAGTGGTTTATAATTTGGAAGGTGTAGAGAATCAATGGTGTACTCTTATATGTAATACAAAAATACTTTCTGAAATTTAATCCATTGATTGGGATAATATTTTGAGCTTAATTTTCAGGAGTGACATTCATTGCAGTCTTCATATGAACATCGAGAAAAAATTACATTAGATAGAGGAAAAGGATGATGAATTTTTTAGATTTGATGTAACATTTGTACATGAATTGTGATATACTCTTATGGTAATATCATTGATCCTAAAATTGTGAACTATTAATTATTCATTTGATTAAAACTCTTTATCTTAATATCATTATCAATAAGATATTTCACTTTCGATGAAAAAATATTTTCATTTCCGCTCAATGTGGAAATGGTTTTCGGTTTCACCCAACAATGTCATGGATTTGATAAGAAATGAAAGATGCATGTGAAAGGAAATTAAAAAAATCATATGTAGGGAAGAAGAAAAGTTTTCCTTTATAATAGACATGTGGAAAGAAGAATATATGCAATTTTCATTAAAGGATTGGTAATTATTAAATGTTTTTAATCAAATACCATTATAAAATTAAATATTTATGTTATTTGAATAAGAAAGTTAAATATTAAAATGTGGATAAATCACTAAAGAATGCTCAAAAAATAATCTATTTATATAAATGAAAGGATTATGAAAATTATGCTATATAGTGCTGGAATATGAGGGTTATGTGTGATGAATAGTGTCAGCAACCACTTAAGCCAGTAGAAAATATGAATTATGATGTGATCATTATTAAAATTGTGGGTTGCGATAACGATGTTGTGAAAGGTAAACATACTATCAACTCAATAACTAATAATGGATTATTTGTATCTATTGAAACCCACTCTTTTATATATGAATAATTTTGAACTATATCACATTACCACACCAATGGTTTAATGTTTATGTATTAGTAGAAATTTATATGGTATAATGATCACATCCCAACTCTAAGAATCTTCCCTAATTGATGTTTTTAGACTTTTCATCTCACAAAACATGATATTCATACTATAGATTAATTTTCTGTGATTTAGGGAATGGGTTTTCCTTTTTATATAAATAATATATTAGTTGATGATGAAGGGAAGTTATATTTTATATTCTAAACCACCATATTATTTTATTTCAGTGCCGGGTAAAATTTGAATATTTAGTGGAAAATAAATATATGTCATGAATATATACTCTTTTCTGAAGTGGATATTTATCTTAGATGGTAAACCTTTTTAAAAAAAAGATGGTCTTTGTATTTTTAGATGAGTTTTCGAGTCTTCTATAAAAAATCTATATTTTTTTCAATAGTTGTCATACCCGGTGACACAAATATTACAAATACTCTATATAGAATAGCTCTGACTGAGTTGTAGGAATTGAAGAAGAAAATCCTGGAGAATTTGAATACATCTTTCATTTAACCTAGTGTGTCACCACGAGGAAAACTTTTAATTTATTTTGGAATAATGACATATCAATACACTCTCTATTTATTTATAAAATATTAACAAGATCCTAATTAATATTAAATATTCATATAACCATGTTAATAATTTCTTAGGTCAAATATATGTGCTCTACTTTTTTCTATGATTTATCTTCCTTATGAAATATTTCAATCGAATGTAATAAATGAAGTAATACCTAAGAAAAACTATTGATCAATGTATAGAGACTCTGAATTTATAGTTAAAAATCTTGTTTTACTAAGTCTATCAATAAAGATTCAATTTAGTTCTATATAATATCAATAGAGGATATATGAGAATATCTATAAATGATGATATTTATTAAACATTGGCCCTAACTAACCACTATGATAGAAATAAATATCTTTCTAGAATTTTTCTTGATATTATCAATGTTCATTGTAGTATTTGTCATTAATAACTAATCTAATCACTATGTTAAATATAAATGGGGTAAATTTAATATAGAATGATCAATGTGATGAGAATATCAACGAATAGAAAAGATGATTGTGCAGTGAAAGATTTCTCAAGATACCCTATAATAGAAAATGTTTTGTGATTTATAATTACGTTTTAATAAAGGGCATGTATTCTGTTATTATAAAGTTTTATATAGTGATAACCATTTCTATATTACAATTAATTGTTCATGAGAAAAATTACTTAACACAAGATTTAGAGATAGAAACATTAATATTTTCATTAAAAAATTATAGGAATTTACATTGTGGAGAATATCGTGACATATATACTAATTATTAAATATTATATTATATATTCTTAAATAATTTTTTGTACTTATTCTAAAGAATATTGTTGGATTTGGTAAATAATTTTGACTTCCCCATACACTAACACCCTCAGAAAGTGAATAAGTTAGATGATTATTTGAGTAGAATCTATCATGATAGAATAGATATGACAAGGATCAAAAAATATAATATATTTATGAATTTCCAAAAAATGTATGTTAAAATTTTTAAAGGGATAAATCCAATATTCCAAAAACTATTTCTAAACATCTATCCATATAAGGATTGAAGAGTTGAAAAATTAGGATTCAGAGCACTAAAATATAGTGAGAAATATTCATGTGTTCAACATTGATTTGGATGGAATGATAAATCTCAGGTGTTGAGCTTGTGTCTCATTGATGTTATTCCTATAGAATTAATTAATTGAATAATCTTGTTCCTCATCATTCTCTATTCATCCTGGATGTATGAAGTTTTAAAATACCTTAAATAGTTTTTGTATAGGAACTACAAGAATAGGGATATTGTGGATTATGTATATCAGTGCATAGTATGTTAAAAAGTTAAGTCTAAGAGACTAATGTTTATATGGATGTTAGAATAATTACCTATACCTGAATTGCATTAGTAAAACATCACAATGAATTTTATCATTAGACTCCATAAAAAATCTAAAGGTTGTAATGCTCTTTTGGTAGAACTCGATAACCTTATGAATTTTAAAAACATAAAAAATATTAAAGAATATACATCAATTAATCAGATTTTAAGGATATATACTTCATATGTAACTAGGAATCATGGGTAACTAATGTGTATTGTATCTAATTGGGACCTGAGGTTTACCATGATGTTATGGAAAATTATTCATGATTCTCTTGAAACAGGTTTTGTTTCAGTACATCTTATCATTATTTGACATAATATTAATCTGAGTAGACCATTAAATAATTAGAGGATAAATTGATATCATTGTTTCTAGATTCCAAAGGTTGTTAGGATCAACACCCCTCTGAAGTTGAATTTTCATGTAACACCTTATGTTTCTACAAATTATTATTTTTCTGATAAATTAAAATTATTTAACGTCTTGCATTGAAAGACACATCATGTTAATATTTATTTATATATAACACCATGTTAATATTTCTTTGTATATAACACATTGTAAAAAATATGTTATAAACAACAATTATTTCATCTTTCGCTGAACATAACACTATATTTTTCTTGTGTAACATGCAATAACATGTTTTTTCAAACTACAATATACTATTAACATTATTAATTAATATGATAGATATCACCTATCTGTTGGAATGTTGGGAATAAATAGGATTAAATTAATTATGAAAATATACAGTAATAAACGATTTATTAGTAATCTATTTATTATAAATAAAATTATAATTATTATACTGAAAAATTCATGTTCCCTTAAAAACAATTTTTTTCTAAATGATTGTTTAATCGGGATTGGAGCACATAATTTAAAGTTAAATTTTAACACTTTCATAAAACATAATAGAAAAAATAAAATTCAATTTTTCAGTCAGAATTTCAATATTATATTATGGTTATTTTTTAAAATTTATTTCGAGAAGCTTTATTTTTTGGTGAATAGTAAAAATACTGAATTTTAATTGAAAAATATATTTTCATATAAATTTTTAATAATGTTAAAATATATGTTGAAATTGTGTTAAACCTAAAACAGTTCAATAAACCATATATTAATCAAATTTAGGTTATTTAAATCAATTTAATATTGACATTGAATATAAAATCATTTTAAAATTTTTATTTTGTTTTACATAGAAACCCCACTTTCTCATCACATCGGTGGGATTATTTTTTAAATAAATTTATCCATTTATGTGAATTGAATTTATAAAAATAGATTCCAAATTTGGAATAATAATTATATATAATTAATAATAAGGTAAATTTAATTTTTTACCAATGTGATTAGTAGAAACAGTTAAAATTAAATGCACTGATTAAGATAAAAATGATTTTACTTAGTGGTTAAATGTAGAATTTACGGTGTAAAATGACCTAACAAACTCTAAAAACCCCATTTTTTAAATATTTTGACCCTTAACACCTTATGTTATATTTTTATTAGTTATTGGGATACAATTCAATGAAGTTGACCTAAAAATATGTTAAGAAAGGAAAGGAGACATAAAATAACCATCCTTACCATCAATACGTACAAATTGTTTTGGGAAAAAACCATCATATTTTTTGTTATAAAAACTATTTTGAAAGGTAAATGATTATTTTTATCATTACGGTTTATTTTATTTTTTTACAGATTAAATAATTATATTAAATGATTAATAAACACCAGCAGATGAGTTAAATAGTTTAAAATTAAATAAAATAAAGAATACTGAAAATATAAAAACCAAAATTAATTGTATGAATTATTGTATTTCATTAAATATATTGATGAAAATATCATGTGAATGATTTATGAACATAATGAGTTTATATTCCATCATTTTTCGGATATCATTAAAATCAAATTAATTATATAATTTTAAAATAGATATTAATGTTATTTTATAAAAAATGGATTTTTTTGGAAAGATTTTAAATTAGAATAATTCCTATAATATATAGAGTGATATTTAAATGATAATAAAAAATAAATAAATATCATCAAGTTTATAGTTAATATATTATCATGAAAAAATTAACCCCTAACTACTAAAAACATTGTCAGCATGGTTATGGTTAAAGCTGTGTTTTTGTTCAATACTAGCACTTCTATTAAAACTAATTTCCAATAAATAGTGGATTTTTATTTTATAAAAAATATATATCATTTTAGAATCCTTGGGGAACAAACTTTATTTTATATTGATCGAAAATTTAGGTTTAATATATAAATAAACTTGGTTATAAAATTATTTACCATAGTAAAAAAGGTAAAAATATGGGATCTTATATGGTAAATAATAACATTATAAGAAAGAATATATTTTTTAATTGTGGATGTTTTTCTCAACAAAATAAACCCCTAAATCCATTATTATTAAATTTTGGGGCCTCATTAATTAAGGGAGACCATCCAATAGTGAATAATTTTGATTATTTGCAATGAAACCAATCCTTATCAACTATAAAAGGGAACTCACTCTACCCAATTATTATCACATCTAATGC
Organism: Viscum album; assembly: GCA_963277665.1. NCBI lineage: Eukaryota > Viridiplantae > Streptophyta > Magnoliopsida > Santalales > Viscaceae > Viscum > Viscum album. Next base: position 1,241,647,382 of record OY728161.1, on the reverse strand, counting down.
CATGTGGATAATCCATTCGTTGAAAAAATAACTTACCAAAACTTATAACATCATCATAGAATCATTACACTATACAAAAATCCAACCAAGGTTGTCCTTTGTTTTAAACCAAAATAAGATACCTAAGAAAGAGGTAACATTCATCAACAAACATTTTTTTTATTATTTCTTCCTCAAACTTCTTCATTTATTTTCATATCTTGCCTATATTGTAACATAATTATCTTCAATATAGTAATATGTTGTTATGTTTAGGGTATATTGTAACACCAAATATTTTTATGAGATATATTTTGTTTTTATGTTATATAAATCATCAAAGGAATCTTTCACTACACACAACACTAGCTCGGCTTTCTTTACACGCAACCGCAACCTTCCTTGATAGCTTGCATCGGACGCAATACCGAGATTCAATAAACAATGATATGCTATTAAAATATAATTAAAACTAGCCGTTATGAATATTAATAACCACCTTTTTAAATTTTTTAAATTTTATCTTTCAAAATGAGCTTCATTTTTGGATTCGGAATATCGAAATTATCCTTGGGTGAATCTTTGGCATTTTTATGAAAACATTCAATTTTTGATGAATAGTGAAAACACTAGGTTAATATTTAAAAACTGACTTTTTATTTAAAAAATTATTTATTTTCTTTAAATTTATTTTAGGTCAAAATTGATACATAATACCTATATAAGTTCAATGAAATTTATTGGGGTCATTTTATAATAATTTTAGATATATAAAAATTTTATTGAACTTTTCACCGTCTTTTACCCACCTCCTAGGAGATTTTGCAATTTTACATAAAACATAATTTTACTGCTTCTGTGACTGGAATTTCAAAAATCCGAGAGACACAGATAATATCAAGGACTAAAATGTGGTTTAATGAGATTAAAATAATTTTTGGGGAATAGTAACTTTTTACTTTTTTTTACCACGGTTAAAAGTAAATATGGAAATTAAGGGTAAAAATGTTATTATTATTACCCTAAGACATGTCCTAATTCTATTGAATAAGTGTAATTCAACCAAAAACAACCTTAGGAATAAAATATGACCATTTAGGCCCACATGGATTAGATTAGGACATTTATTATTAATTTATTTAAAGAAGGGTTAAAATAGTTAAAATCAATGTTTAATAACTAAATCAATTTTAATATAGGGTTATACATAAGATAAATTCGACTATAAATATTCATTAGAAATCTAAAAATATTTCCTACATAATGGTATTTTATTTGTAATTTTTAGACATTAAATAATTTAAAGATGATGCAGTAATTATCTTATTAATGAAATATTGACATAATTGCTATTATATATACCCAAATTAATGTAATTTGTGACTTTTTGTGAATTCAAATAATTTTATAGGTTAATATTACATATTAGTACTGATTAATTAACTTTTTTCGAACTAATATTTCTGTTATGATTTTCACAAAAAGCAATTACCAAATAGTATCAAAATTGACATAATTTTTTTTTTAAAACAAATATTATATTATTAATTGTTATTTTATTCCTAAAAAACTATTGCTCAACCAAATGACTTAGATAAGGTTATATATATTAACAATAAACAACTTGGGGTTCGTTTGGATTGTTAGAGTATGTTTATTAACCATATAGTGTAAGAAAACAAGAAGACACGGTAAAAGTAAAATTATTTAACTTAAAGTTAAATCTAAATGATAAGGTTAAAATAGATACCTAAACATGTCTAAATTATATTGGATGACAATATCTTGACGCATCCCCACCATATCTTAGAACTAAATCTATTTGGAGCTATTAAAAACTGAATATGTCTTTATAATAAAATAATATTTTTAGTTTTTCCAAAGGTGCCCCTCTCCTCCCTTATAAAAGGGCACCTCCTACCTCTCTTCCTCACAACACATTGATCCTTAAAGCTCAGCCAAAACCTGACAAATTCTCTTCTCCACTTCCCTAGAAACATCCTAGAGGTCATGGTCTTCTTCAAAGACCAATTTTAGTGCCCTAAGTGGAGGTCTCAAAGAGGCGTTTCAAAGAAGAGGTAATGTCCATTACGGATTCTTTAAACATTATTTCTTCTTACACATTTTATTCTTTAGTTGTTACATTATGAAGTAATAACATCAGTATCACTCATATATTTATATGTTATTATAAGTATGAAACAACCCTATTTCACAATCTATCCATCCTACAGAAAATGAAATCACCGCGCGTGCGTACAGAATACCGTCTCCACGCCGTGGTGTAATCTATTTTACACCACCACCTTACTTGGATGGGTATAATAGTGAAACTAAATAACTATATATGATTATTGTAATGTGGTATTGATTCTGAAATAGTATACATACACTCCAATACAATTCCACGATCATGGGAACGATATCGTCACTCGTACGTACGGACGGAATACCGTCTCCACGATGTGATGTGACTCGTTTTACATGATCTTCATTGCATAATTATTATATAAATGAATTGAATGAATAAATATGATATATAGTACACTAATACCATTCTGGAAATGAGGTATCTATAACCTAAAGAGAAGAATAATAATTTATTCGACAAAACACGCATAAGAACAAAAAGTAATAAACACCCGAATAACAAGTAGCAGTGAAATATTACTAATAAGAAGCTAAGAATATGACCATATATGATATCATAACAATGAGTATGATTCTAGAATATGTCAATGACATTATTTAAATCATTGTACATGAGGTTTGGACACTTACGAAGCAAATCAGACCTAAGGTAAGGGAAAATCTCACAATCTCATTTTTATCCGAGATTGTTTATACTTCAGGATTTTCTGGGAAATATTTATCATCCACATCCATGTTTCTTCAATATGTAATATTATTTATATCCATCTACAATTTTTTTAATCCAATTTTACCCTTAGGTGGGTTTTTAGTAAATGATATGAATGGAATCTTTTGTCGTTTTTCGTACGAGGTACATTTTGACTTTTCCGGCCAAACTACGAGAAGAATGTTTTTAACTGATATGACATGAATGGATTTTTATAACATTATTTCTATGAATCTTCCTTTTCAAATTTTCAATTTTATTTTTAATCAACTTATTTTAGTCAAATTTATATGACATGTTAAGAAAGGAAAATGTTTTTGAAGTAGAAAGGATATTTTCTTCAAAAATGGAGTTCAAGTGTTTTATCAAAATTATTTTCCATCTAAGATAATATAGGTTTCCATTTATATAACTATTTTTACATTGATTTGATTATGTTATTATGGAATTATTTTTACGATATCCTTTTATGGATTATGTTATGATGACGTGATTTTTAAGAATTCCATTTTTATTACATGGGTTATGATATGATGTATAATTTATGATATTGTGGAACACATAATAATGGTATCATTATGAGATGGGTGGGACCTATATATCCTTCCAATGAATTGGGTAAAGATTTATATCTCATGAGATAGACATGGCTGGAATGGAAGGTTAATCCGAATCAGTGAAACAGGACTAAAATGAGGAGTGAACTCGGTTCAGAAATGGAATTTGTCCGCTATGATAGTCTTGGATATGATTCTTTACTACTAAGAAATGATTCTCTATGATTACGTGTGTATTCCACAAACTATCACGTTTTATGTTATGATTATTGGGATTACATTTCACTACTATGTTTTATCCCATGTTATGAAATTATGATCACTTTTGCAGGTTATGATTTCCAAAATGTTATATTCTTCTGAATATGATGTGATTGATATTTCTTTTGTTTACCCTTACTAATCATTTGAGCTCACCCATATGTATGTTTTCATTCCCCAGGTCAGGAAGATGGTTATTAAGTAGTATATGACAATAGGGACTCTAGATATGATGAAATAAATGAGAGACAATGTAGATACTTTATGACCCACATGTTTATGTTTCCCAGTTTCTAAATACACTATACCTATACGGTGCTTTCATGGTTTTGTTATATGTTGTGATAAGTGTGCTTAAATTTTGAAGTATTAACAATGTATGTAAAGTATGGGTCGTTATATTTGGTATCAGAGGAAAGGTATAGTCAACCTTTGGAAACTAGGATGTGAAAGCCTTAGTAAGAAACTTAAGGATATGTCTAAGCATAGAACACAATATTAGTGTTTAAGAAATGACCATGAATAACCCATGATAAGACCTTAACTGTAAAAATTTATTTTGATTATGTGGTTTTCCTATTGTAATTAGTGTTGCTCACACTATTCTTCTTCATTTTAGTCAATGGCTGGAACCCATAGGAACCGTGTTAATGCAGAATGTGATGGGAAATGCAATGATTGTCCCCATGAGCAACCAAACGTTATGGGAGGTGGATTGAAAAATCTTGTATCCATGATCATGTAACTTTGTCATGCTATGAATCATGCAGGACTTCCAAACCATCATAGGAAGGAGAAACATTCTGTTGAATTCTTCATGAGGCAGCATCCACCTTCATTCAGCGGGTCTTCTGATCCATTAGTGGTTGAACAATAGATCAGTAGAACTAAAAAGATATTTTCAGTTCCTCAATGTTATGAACATGATAAAGTCATCTTATAAGTGTATCGTTTCGAAGGTGATGCTGATCAATGGTGGAATCTTATTAAGAATACGAGGAAAATGGATGAAATTGAGTCCATGGAATGGGATGAGTTCAAGAACTTATTTTTCAATAAGTACTTCCCTTGTATTCTTCGAACAAAGATGGAGAAGGAGTTTCTTGAACTGATGCAAAAGGATAATGAATCTGTTGGTACCTATGAAGAAAATTTAACAAGACTTCCAAGGTACGCTTCTGGAATTATTATCCATCCTAATAGTAAGATCGACCGATTCTTTAGTGGATTAAAACCAAGTCTTCTAAGGGCGTTAGCCATAAGGGACTTCAATATCTATGAGGAAATCGTTCGATGTGCTCTCAAAGTTGAGATGGAGATTGGAGTAACCCATCAGTCATATGGGTTTGATAAGAAGAGGAAAATGGAATTCAAAGGAAAATCTAAAGACCATACTGAAAAGAAGATGAGTTTTCCCTTATGCTCAAAGTGTGGAAAGAAAAATGGAGGAAATTTTCTTAAGGGGACAAAGAAATGTTATAAGTGTGGAATAAAAGGTCATCGGGTGATTGAATGTCGAAATAAAGGGAATAAAATGTTTAATGATGCAAACAAAGGAAGGGATACACAGAATGAACCCACTACACTTCAATGTTTCAAGTGGAAGGAGATGGGGAATTATGCCAATTAATGCCCAAATCCAAGGGTTGATGATGATGATCGACGTCAATAAGCTCTTAAGGCGAAAGACAAAGGAAAGTCACATGAAATTACTATCGGTGATGTGGATTACAACAACCAAGTGGTGAGAGTTACACTTACCATCCACTCTAAAGTAGAAAATGTTTTATTTGATTCTACATCCACCCACTCTTTTATTTCTGAAGATTTTTCTGAGGGTATCACTATATTACCTCAAAAATTAGATGTTGAGTCTGCTGTGACAACTCCTAATGGCACAAAATTCACATCAAAATATTATAATTCTTCTTAGATTGATGTTTGTGGGAAAGTGCTTACTGCAAATCTTGTGATCCTTCCTATAGTGGAATTTTATGTGATTATTGGCATGTATTGGCTTTCTTTATATGGATCCCATAAAAATTTCGAAATAAGGGAAGTCACATTTCATATTATTGATTAATCTATGATCGTCCATCGATGCAAGGTTGAACATAACCTTATAGTGGAAATTTCATCCATCTTATGGGTCTTGATTCCACTAAATGAAGGTTATTTATCTCAAATGTTTGGAGAGAAACTTGCGATTAAGAATATTCCCATTTTACGGGAGTTTGATGATGTATTTCCAGTGGAATTTCCAGGTCTTCCTCCAAATCGTGAAGTTTAGTTTTCAATCAAACTCGTACAGGGTGCTTTACCTATCTCAAAGAAACCTTATTGAATGGCCCCAATTGAGTTTCTGGAATTGAAGAAGCAACTCCAAGAGAATCTTGATAAAGGATTCATACGCCCTAGTGCGTCACGTTGGGGAGAACCTGTTCTGTTTGTTAAGAAGAAAGATGGATCAATGAGACTTTGCATTGATTATCGAGAACATAACAAGATCACTATCAAGAACAAATATCCACTCCCACGCATTTATGACTTATTTGACCCACTACGCGGAGCTCAATACTTTTCCAAGATTGATCTTCATTCAGGGTATCATTAATTAAGGGTCAAAAGGGAGGATATACCAAAGACGGCTTTTCGTACAAGGTATGGACACTATGAATTTATAGTGATGCCATTTGGTCTTACTAATTCCCCTACTATCTTCATGGATATGATGAATAAAGTCTTTAGAGACTATCTTGATCAGTTTTTGGTAGTATTTATAGATGATATTCTTGTCTATTCAAAGAGCAAGGAAGAACATGAAGATCACTTGAGAATTATATTTAAGTCCCTGAGAAAGGAGATGTTTTATGCCAAATTTACCAAGTGTGAATTTTGGCTTAAAAAAGTTGCATTTTTTGGGTCACATAATATAAAAAGAGGGGATATCTGTGGATCCAGCAAAAACAAAGGTTATCGAAAGATGGTCGAGACAAACAACAGTAACTGAGATCCGAAGTTTTCTTGGTTTGGCTGGATATTATAGACCTTTTGTGAAAGATTTTTCATGATAATATAATCCACTCACCAAGTTGACTCGGGAAGGAGTTATGATTGTTTGGACGGAGGAATGTGCAGAGAATTTCAAGGAGTTAAAAAGAAGGTTATCCAGTGCACCTGTACTCACACTTCCTTATAGTGGAGAAAGGTTTGTGATCTAAAGTGATGCATCCAAGAAGGGATTTGGGTGCGTTCTTATGCAAAATTATATGGTGATATCTTATGCCTCACGATAGTTGAAAATCCATGTGTAAAATTACCCAACTCATGATTAGGAGTTATCTGCGGTAATATTTTCATTAAATATTTAGATACATTATCTTTATGGAGAAAAGTGTGATATTTATACTGATCATAAAAGTTTAAAGTATATTTTCACACAAAAGGATCTAAATATGCACCAAAGGAGATGGTTGGAGCTGATTAAGGATTAGGACTGCTCAATTCATTACCACCCTGGGAAAGCAAACAAGGTGGAAAATGCCTTAAGTCTACAAGACCATACTAGCTTATCCATGATGAGGATCTCAAAGGATCCAATATTTATGGATTTACAAATGATGGATCTTGGAATTATAATGGAAGGGGAAAATCATATCTTCATCAATTGAATGTTCAACCATCTATACTTGTGAAGATTAAAGAGGCACAGAAAGAAGATGTAGAGTTACAAAAGAAGGTGAGAAATATTCCTCAATTCAACCATGATTGTGATGGGATAATAATGTTCAGGAATCAGGTTTGTGTTCCTCCCATCCCAGAATTAAAGAAGGAGCTACTGGAGGAGGCTCATAGTTCTTAATTCTCTATTCATCTTGGAAGCACGAAGATGTATATGGACCTGAAAGTGTACTTCTGGTGGGATGGCATGTAAAGAGATGTTGCTAAATATGTCTCTCGATGCTTGGTTTGTCAGCAAGTTAAAGCTGAGAGACACAAGTCCAAGGGGATGTTACAACCATTACCCATACAATAATGTAAATGGGAAAACATCACTATGGAATTTGTCACTGGACTTCCTAAAACATCTAATGGCAATAATGCTATCTGGGTCATAGTTGATCGTCTTACAAAGTCGGCACACTTCATCATTATTAGAGAGGATTTCTCTCTGGATCAGCTTTCCAGGATATATGTAAAGGAAGTGGTAAGATTGAATGGAGTACCACTTTCTATTATATATGATTGGGATCCGAGATTTACCTCAATGTTCTGGCGAAGTCTTCAGCATACTCTAGATACAGAGTTGAGTTTCAGCACTGCTTATCATCCTCAAACAGACGGTTAGTCTGAGAGGACAATTCAAACTCTAAAAGATATGTTGAGAGCTTTCTCTATGGATTTAAATTGTGGTTGGGATCAACACCTACCTTTGGTGGAATTTTCTTATAATAATATCTTTCACTCCAGTATTCAGATGGATCTTTATGAATCTCTCTATGGAAAGAAATGCAGGACTCCAACTTCCTGGGATGAAGTTGGGGAAAGAAAGCTATTAGGACCTGATCTTGTTGATGAGATGGAAGAAAAGGTCAGATCTATTCAACAACACATTAGAGCAGCTCAGAGTCGACAAAAAAATTATCCCGACAACTGAAGAAAAGACCTAGAGTTTGAAGTGGGCGATAAAGTGTTCTTACGAATAACTCTTTGGAAGAGAGTAATGAGATTTGGAAAGAAGGTAAAGCTGAGCCCTATATATATCGGTCCTTTCTAAATATTGGATCATGTTGGGAAGGTAGCTTACCGATTGGCGCTTCCACCAAATATCTCCCAAGTTCACGATGTGTTCCATGTATCTCTCCTGAGAAAGTACATACCTGATCATTCACATGTACTCAGCTCAGAAGTTTTACCACTGGAAGAAGATCATTCTTATGAAGAATATCCAATAGAGATTCTGGATCGTAGTGAAAAATTCCTACCGAACAAGACCACTCGCTTGGTGAAAGTTTTATGGAGGAACCACTAATTAGAAAAAGCTACATGGGAGCTTGAGGATATGACGAGGGAAAGGTATCCTCATCTGTTTGTTACAAAGTGACGAATTTCGAGTGCGAAATTCATTTTAAGGGGGTGGAATGTAACACCCGAGAATTTTATGAGAAATATTTTGTTTTTATGTTATATAAATCATCAAAGGAATCTTTCACTACACACAAAACTAGCTTGGCTTGCTTTACACGCAACTGCGACCTTCCTCGATAGCTTGCGTCGTACGCAATACCGAGTTTCACTAAACAACGATATGCTATTAAAATATTATTAAAACTAGACGTTATGAATAGTAATAACCACTTTTTGAAATTTCGTAAACTTCATCATTAAAAATGGACTTCATTTTTGGATTTGAAATCTCGAAATTATCCTAGGGTGAAATAATGGTATTTTTCTGAAAACATTCAATTTTTGATGAATAGTGAAAACACTGGGTTACTATTTAAAAACCGACTTTTTATTTAAATAATTATTTATTTTATTTAAATTTATTTTAGGTAAAAATTGATACATAATACCTATATAAGTTCAATGCAATTCATTAGAGTCATTTTATAATAATTTTAGATATTTAAAAATTTTATTGAACTTTTCACCGTCTTTTACCGACCTCCTAGGGGAATTTGCAAATTTACATAAAACATAATTTTACTGCTTCTGTGATTGGAATTTCGAAAATCCAAGAGACAAAGTTAATATCAATGACTAAAATGTGGTTCAATGAGATGAAAATAATTTTTGGTGCATAGTAAATTTTTACTTTTTTTTTACCACGGTTAAAAGTAAATAGAGAAATTAAGGGTAAAAATGTTATTATTATTACCCTAAAACATGTCCTAATTCTATTGGATAAGTGTAATTCGACCAAAAACAACCTTAGTAATAAAATGTGACCATTTAGGCCCACATGGATTAGATTAGGACATTTATTATTAATTTATTTAAAGAAGGGTTAAAATAGTTAAAATCAAAGTTTAATAACTAAAGAATTTTTAATATAGGGTTATACATAACATAAATTAGACTATAAATATTAATTATAAATTTAAAAAGATTTACTACATAATGGTATTTTATTTGTAATTTTTAGACATTAAATAATTTAATGATGATGGAGTAATTATTTTATTAATGAAATATTAACATAATTGATGTTATAAATACCCGAATAAATATAATTTTAGAATTTTTATGAATTCCAATAATTTTATAGGTTAATATTACATATTATTACTGATTTAATAAACTTTGTTCGAACTAATATTTCTATTACGAGTTTCACAAAAATCAATTACCAAATAGTGTCAAAATAGACATAAAATTGTTTTTAAAACAAATATTATATTATTAATTGTTATTTTATTCCTAAAAATCTAAGGTTCGGCCAAATGACTTATATGAGGTTATGTATATTAAAAATAAACAACTTGGGGTTCGTTTGGCTTGTTATTGTAAGTTTATTAACCTGATGTGTGAGAAAACAAGGAGACACGATAAACGTAAAATTATTTAACTTATAGTTAAATCTAAATGATAAGGTTAAAATAGATACCTAAACTTGTCTAAATTCTATTGGATGAGAGGCTTTCGACCCATCCCCACCTTATCTTCGAAATAAATCAATTTGGAGCTATTAGAACCGGAATATGAATCTATAATAAAATAATATTTTTAGTTTTTCCAAAGGTGGCCCTCTCCTCCCTTGTAAAAGGGAACCTCCTCCCTCTCTTTCTCACAGAACTTTGAGCCTTCATTCTCAGCCAACCCCTGCCATATTTTCTTCTCCACTTCCATAGAAACATCCTAGAGGTCCTGGTCTTCTTCAAAGACGAATTTTAGTTCCCTAAGAGGAGGTCTCAAAGAGGCACTTTAAAGAAGAGGTAATGTCTATTACCGATTCTTTCAACATTATTTCTTCTTCCACTTCTTCTTCTTTAGTTGTTTCATTATGAAGTAATATCATCTGTATCATTAATATACTGATATGTTATTTGAAGTATGAAACATCCCTATTTCACCATCTATCCATCCTATGGAAAATGAAATCACCGCGCGTGCGTACGAAATACCGTCTCCACGATGTGGTGTAATCTATTTTCCACCACCACCTTACTTGGATGGGTATAATGGTGCAAATAAATAACTATATTTGATTATTGTAAAGTTTTATTGATTCTGGAATAGTATACATACCCTCCAATACAATTCCACGATCATGAGAACGATATCATCGCTCATACGTACGTACGGAATACCATCTCCACGATGTGATGCGACTCATTTTACATGATCTTCATTAAATAATGATTATATAAATTAATTGAATGAATAAATATGATATATAGTACAATAATACCATTATTTAAATGAGGTATCTATAACCTAAAGAGAAGAATACGAATTTATTCGACAAAAGATGCATAAGAATAAAAAGTAATAAACACCTGAATAACAAGTAATAGTGAAATATTACTAATAATAAGCTAAGAATATGACCATATATGATATCATAAAAATTATTATGATTCTGGAATAAGTCAATGACATTATTTAAGTCATTGTACAGGAGGTTCGGACACTTACGAAGCAAATCGGACCTAAGGTAAGGGAAAATCTCACAATCTCATTTTTATCTAAGATTGTTTATACTTTAGAATTTATTGGGGAATATTTATCATTTACATCCATGTTTATTCAATATTTAATATTATTTATATCCACCTACAATTTTTTAAATCCAATTTTACCCTTAGGTGAGTTTTTAGGAAAATATATGAAAGGAATCTATTGTCATTTTTCGTACGAGGTACTTTTTTACTTTTCCGGCCAAAGTACGGGAAGAATGTTTTTTAACTTATACAGCATGAATGGATTTTTAGACCATAATTTACATGAAGAATCATTTAAAATTTTTCAATTTTATTTTTAATCAACTTCTTTTAGTTCAAAATTATATGACATGTTAAGAAAGGAAAAAAATTTTGAAGTAGAAAGGATATTTTCTTCAGGAATGGAGTTCAAGTGTTTTATCAAAATTATTTTCCAACTAAGATAATATAGGGTTCTTCTTATATCCCTATTTTTACATTGATTTGATTATGTTATGATGGAATTATTTTTACGATATCCTTTTATGGATTATGTTATGATGACGTGATTTTTAAGAATCCCATTTTTATTACATGGGTTATGCTATGATGTATGATTTATGATCTTGTGGCACGCATAAGAATGGTATCATTATGAGATGGGTGGGACCTATATATCTCTCCAATGCATTGGGTAAATATTTATATCTCATGATATAGACAAGGTCGGAACTGGAGGTTAATCCGGTTCAGTGAAACAGGACTGAAACAAGGAGTGAACTCGGTTCAGAAATGGACTTTGTCTGCTATGATAGTCTTGGCTATGAGTCTTGAATACTATGAAATGATTCTCTATGATTATGTGTGTATGACACAATTTTTCATGTTTTATGTTATAATTATTGGGATTACATTTCACTACTATGTTTTATCCCATGTTATGAAATTATGATCTCTTTTGCAGGTTAAGATTTACAAAATGTTATGTTCTTATGAATATGATGTGATTGATATTTATTTTTTTACCCTTACGGAGCATTTGAGATCACCCTTTTGTATGTTTTCTTTCCCTAGGTCAGGAATAAGGTTATTAAGTAGGATATTCCAAAAGGGACTCTAGATATGATGAAATAAATGGGACACAATGTAGATGTTTTATGAACCAGTGGTCTATGTTTCCCAGTTTCTAAAGACATTATACCTATACGGTCCTTTCATGGTTTTTTTATATGTTGTAATAATCGTGCTTCAATTTTGAATTATTAACAATGTATGTAAAGTATGGGTCGTTATATATATCCTAAAAACCCACAATATTCCATCAAATGGGTTATTAAATCCTCATTTGTGTGTACGGTGGACTACCGCGTAGGGAACTGATGTCATTTTTTTCTATTTCCACAAATCATGGTTGAGAATACTGGTGATAATTCAATTTTTATAGGATATATATCATATTTATTATATAATTATTATTTTTAATCATTATATAACACATACTATGATTATTTCCATTTCATGTGAATACAAGTACGCCATTCATGGGTACGACAGACCACCACCCCGTGAAGCAATGTGATTCATTCATTATTTAAATGGAATGTATTAAAGATGGTATTAATAAATTTCTTTGATATATTTGAACTAAAAAATATTTTCCATAGATAATATCTCTTATACATTTCTTTCATTTAATCTGATAAGAACGTGGAATGCTCATTTTTGTTTATATACGACATACCATCTAAATGATCAGTGTGTTTCATTACCTATTTATTTATTATGTATATTATTCTAAAAAGACAATTATACAAAATTTATATGATATTTATATCATGTTTTATATTATTGATATTATTAAATCATGTTCAAAGTAAGAGTACAATGAATAAAAAGTCAAAAAATGCATGAAAAACTATGTGGTTATTACCCGGAACAAAACATAACATGAAATTGTCAGTAAGATAGAAATAAATTGATCTAATAAAATAATATATGGTATTATAAATATATATATATCAATATTGTTGTATGAAAGTTGTATAATAATGATTTAATTATTTTAAAATCAGTCCTAACATGTATGAAATATGTCGGGACTTAGGTTTGAGATTTCCTTCACACTTTTTCAATTTGTGAGAAACATGATTTATCCACCACCACCATCTTCTATGTGGTTTATATGCTGACCAAAAACGTATTTTATGATTATAATACTTATATTTATTTATATTTATATATCCATTTTAGGATATCAATTTTTTGGGGATTACAGTTTAAAAGTTACAAAGTCGGTAAGAGAATTTTGTCTCATTTTTTCTTCAATGAGACAAATGTTATGTTAGGCACCTATATTATTTTATGAGGTGTTTATAATGACCAAATATATTTTTAAATCACTAATTGAAAAAATTGACTTATATTTTAATCTTCATGTAATGTTATTCTTTCATGGGGATTATGCTTCAGGGTTACCAATGTGACAATAATTTTTATATATAATCTCATCATTTATCAGGACTACTTATGATTATGATTATAAAAGAAAAAGACATATGAAATTTGTCTAAATAATTTACTTCAATTTTATTCTTATTTTTTCTTTTAATGATAAATTTATTTAATGGTACTGTAATTTTATCATTTGGTACATTAGATAATTAATGAAATGTTTTAATGAAAAACTGAATTTATTTCCCTCTTCAGTAAAAAATATTTTTTATTTCAAAACCAAGATTTGTAATTTTTTTCAAATTTGTTTTTAAATGATATTTTTAAATAATTTTAAAAAAATGAGGTCAATTTTTTTTATGTTTATAATTGTTTTTTATGATTTTTTAAAAACCATTAATGTGTTTTAAAATCTATTTTCAATGAAAAAGTATTTGAAAAATTTTCCTGATTTGAATAGTGTTTTTTAAAGTGGAAATTATATTTTACATAAGAAAAAATTTAAATGATTTTAAGGATAACATTATATGTTTTCAAAGTGGTTTTCAATGAAAATGATTTTGAAAATAATTTGTTTTATAAAATTTATATTTCAAATAAATGTCACTTTCCTTACGAAATGTTCTTAGTTATATTTCAAAAGCCTTCTCCTTCTAAGTTGACATCTTATGACATAGTTTATTCATTACTATGGATTCTATCCAAGTAATCCATTCTTATTCATTTATTTAAATTTTATTTTCTAAAGAAATTTATTCTTTGAGACCAGTTTCACTTCCATGAGTTAGGAAAAAATAAAATTCATATGAAACATGATTATTTTAATGGGTTATTATATGAAGAATTGATTAGGAGACCTCTCTCTTTTTATTAGGTTATGATATGATGAAATTTTAATGATACACATTTTATTTCATGTGTAATGATATGATGAATTACTTTTTCACACATATGATTGCCTTTATTATTTTATGGGTGGGACCAATATCTTTTTCCAATTCATTAGTTAAATATTTATATATCTTATTATATTTATATGGATTGAATTGGTAGTGAAATCGCTATAATAATAGTCATTTTCAATTTTGATATGAATCCATTCCACAATAAGAAAAGGGTTTGACTGGGGATGATGTTGTGTTCCATATAGTAGGTGTAGCCTATGTGTAATGCCCTAATAATTTTTAGAAATGAACCTTGATTTCAAGGGAATTATTTTTTACCATTATTTGTAGACCATAAATCTATGTCTTATGCTGATTTTATGCATATGTTGGTCATGTTCTTTGATGATACTATCCATCAATTCATGAGGACTACCAATTTTTATTTCATGAGTCAGGATTATGATATTTTACCTGAAGGGTATGGTTTGAAATTTTTAGCCTCCTATTATAATACCTTTATGTTCATGTTATATTTTCTTATATTTTATATTTACCCCTAATGAGAATTTGAGCTCACCCTTTCTTATATTTCGGTTCCCCATGTTAATAAAAATGTTTTTATATACGGTATCAATATGAATAGTACTAACTTGAATGATCTTTTAGGGGAAATTGAATATCTTTTTCCAAATTATCTTATTTTTTCTATGTTTAAAAAAGAACAAAACTATTGTGGTCCTTAAAAGTGTATTTTTTAAGGTATAGAATTTTCATCAAAAACAATTAAATGTATATGAATAAATAACCTACTTCTCTATAGTTTGTATTAGAGGAAATGTTTAGTTGAAATTAGTAAACTAGGATGAGAAAAATCATTGAAATCCCAATGGATAATTCTAAGGATATGTCTAGGAATGTGTCTAATGATAATTCTATAGATTATTCAATGTTTAGAAAATGTAATATATTGGTTGTAAGGGTTTGAGAGAGTGGTTTATAAGGAATTAAATCCTTTTTTGGATACTATATGTGGATGTGGTTATGGTACATACATATATAGAGAGATACATAGAGGTAAATACCTTGAAAAAAATATATTGAGACAGAATCGATCTGGAACTAGTGCATGAAAATCGATTTTACTAGAAACCTGGTTTGACAATCACGGAGGATATGCTTTGTGATATAAATAAATATTTACAAACTACTATGTAGTATTTAAACAGATGATCATTATAAATGACCTAGGATAAACATAATTATTCATATATTAAAAGAAGGTATCATTATTTAGACATCCAGTAAGTGAATTTCATTAATATTGGTTTTCCCATTATGGTTAGTGTTTCTCACCACATGTTTAAGGTTTTAGTAAATTACTAGAACTAGGTGAAAAAATTTTAATGTTTAATCTAAACAAATTCAGTGACTATAATAACCAAACATGGATGATATCCAGAGAGAAATATATTGTAAACATGGATAATTAGTTGTCACTATATATGATTGAAAACATGAATTCCAGTGAGCTTCCTGAAGCAATTAATAAGAGGAAGATGGAATTTTATTAATTTTCATATGGAAATGAAAACATTGGAATGATGCCGTCAAATCCCACATATCAATAAAAAGGGAATGAAAACATGAATGAATATATGAAATGGAGGGTAATATATTATCTATATGAAAAAAGAGGTCATAGAGTGACAAATTGCTGAGGAGTATAATGTCTCAGGTTTAGAGAACACAGTCACTACCCAACTCAATTCCCAGACCAATAACATCCTTTTAGACCATGGAAGGACCTATTCCATGAAAATAATTGATGTGGAAGGTTTAAAGTATTTATGTATTTGGATTATTTAATTATTAATTGGAAAATATATTATTATTGTTTAGTATATGTTTTTCATTGTGTATTTTAATGAGTATGCTAAATGTTTCTCCAGGAATGGAATTGTATTTTCATTGTGATGAGTTATTTTGATTATGGGTAGGTACCCCCTAATATGTTTTAAATTCTAATTAAATTAGGATTAATATTTATTTGTTGATTATTTATATGGATAAAGTAAATTTGATAGTATTGATGACCCCATAACTAATGAAGGATTTTTTGAAAAAGGTTTTTACACTGTCATTGATGAAGTTTACCACATTTTTGGATGTATGGAATAAAACCAATAATCTAGGTTCTTTTTAAGGAATGAAGAGGAATGTTTTTTTCAATATGGTTTTATTATTATTCATGTTATTCTCATTTTTCTAGATAATACATGATGAAGGTATTAAACTATTTTTATTTGATAATGAAGAATTATTTTTTGATATATTAGTGATCAATGATAATCCGATAGTGAGAAATTTAGTGACCTTCCTTCTAATATTTTTTATTTTCATCATTTAGATGGGTAAAAAGGTTAAACATTTATGGAAATTTTTATATTAAAATTAGAATATGGTTTTAGAGATTAATTTTTTTCAACATGAGTATTTATGAAGATGTGATAATCAGTGAAAACCATTTTTTTGTGATGATAACTTAAGATAAATAGAATAACTTATGATTATATTTAGGTATTTTCTAATAAATTAGTGATTCAGACAAAATTATAACCTTTATTTCATGGATTATAAAATATAGTGAAAATTGATCATGGTAGAAAAGATGGATGAGATGGTGCTTATAAAAAGGAAGGAAATATATTAATTATATCCACTTTTAAACATTCATAATCTTTATAAAAAGGATATTGGAACAAAAATGTTACCCTAGTACCTTATTTTATGATGAATTACATCATATATTAAAGCATTAAATTTTTATAGATTTGGGGTTTTTATATTTATCTGTATCACCCACTTTATTGTGATCAGTGATCTCTATCACTCACTATAATTATTTAGACATTCATCCAAGTCCACATCTTCAATTGCCACATATGCTCTCTTTTTTGGAAGCATCATTTTGAGTATCAATGGGTAAATGTTATGTTTCAAAATTTCATTTTATATATAATATTTTATTATTAATTTTTATAATGTAATTTTCAATGATGTAAAATTTCATGTATTAAACCTTTGATGACACAATCGAATTTGGAGGTAAAAATTCATTTTATAGGGGGTAGAATGTATAAACTTGTGTTTTTGTGATTTTTTTTGAATAAATAAAAATTATTTGATGGATTGTGTTGCATAGTACACCTCGTTAAGTTTTATTTAAGAGAAAAAATAATTTAATATTGAGCTATATTCACCGAAGAGTTTATCTTTTGGTACATGCAATACTGAGTTTTGTATTAGTTACACACGATTCCGTGTTTGACCAAAGGACAATTTACTTTTGACATTAATATTTAATATGATAGTAAATGCCTACCCATTAGAATGATGGGAATGAAGAGTATTAACTAAATTCTTGATTTATGTATTTTTAAAATGTTTATTAATTATCTATTGTTTGGAAATAAAATAAGAAATATTTAACTGAAAAATATTTGTTTTATGAAAAATGATTTCTTTATATAGGGCATTTTAATCATTTTTGGTAGAAAAAAACATTTAAACTCCATTAAATCACATTTAGAAAATTAAATTTATAGAGTAAAATTTATTTTTAAGTTAAAATATAATAATTATATTTGTATAATTTTTTAATAATTTTTTGGTGATGTTTCATTTTTTATGAATAATGAAAAATAATATGTTTTAATTGAAAACTACAAATTTGATTAAATGATTTATAATGTTAAAATATATTATTTACTAGTTTTAAAGATAAATAGATCAAATATACATAAATAAATATAATTTATGTTATTCATGTAAATTTAATGAAGAAATTGAATTTAAAAACATTGTATATTTTTTATTTTTTTCCATTTATAAACTCTCTTTCTCATCACATATATGATATTAATTTTAAATTTAATTCTACCACTTTTTTTAATTAAATTTTTAAAATGTATTAAATAATTTTAATAATAATAATTTTTAATTTTTAATAAGGTTAAATTAAATATTTACCAATGTTATTATTGAATATAGATAAAAATAATTATAGTGATTAACATTATTAAGAGTTTACATTCATGTTAAAATTAGAATATGTAGTTAAAAATGACATACCAAAATTTCCAAAACTCATTGGATCGACATATTTATACCCTTAACACCTTAATATCAATTTGTTTTGATTTTTGGGCTACTATTCCATGAATGTGACCAGCATAAAAATTTATGTAATGAAAAGGAAAAAAGGAACCTTCCTTTCTTTTAATACTTATAATGCATTGAGAATTGAAAAAAATACTATTTTTTAATATTATAATAAAAGGTAAATTATTTATTATATCATGGAAATAAATTTTAATTTTTTAAATATTATGTAATTACTTTAATTTCTTAACAATAATAAACATATTAGTTAGTTAATAAATAGCTAATATAAATGGAGAGAAAAGTATTAAAAGTATTGTAAATTAAATCAAATATTTTATACAATTAAATTTATAAATTAATATATCATGATACAGATGTATAGAATTAATATATTCAATTTCCAACATATTTTTTATGTTTTTAACACTCAAAATAATTGGAAATTTCTAAAATTTATATTAATGATAATTTATAATAAATGCTATTTTATTAAATTATTTTAAATTATAAAAAAATAATATATTTCAACAAGTGGGTTTTAAATGTTAATAAATATAAAATTTGGTCTATTAATAGACAAAGTTATCTTTTATAAAGAACACATTAACCCCTAAATAGTAAAAAACATTGTGAGTGCTATTAGGGTAAAAAACGTTTTTTGTATGTTAATTGAGATTCTGTAAAAAATAATTTCTCACACACCTTGTGTTTTTATTATAAAATATATATATAATTATTTTGTTAATTGGTTAAAAATTTCCTATTATTTATGACTTTGATATAGTTCTGATGTAAAATTACCAAGGAGAAATATTATTTACCTAAATAAAAACAAAAAACTATAAAAGTAGGGAACCTAATATTATAAGAATTAATATTATTAAAATTCTTTTATTATTGAGTGGTTGAGGTTAAAAAAAATAAATCCTTTCCACCATTACTATTCAATTTTTGGGTCACATAATGTACGGGATATCTCCAAATAGTGAATAATTTTGAGTTTTTACAAGGATTCTGCTTCCCCTCAACTATAAAAGTTCACTCATTGTCCCCCATTCATCACTCTTTTAAATCCCTTTGGCTCAAAATACTCATCCAAAATAAATCCCCAAATTCCAAACCCTCATCTCATACAACATACATTTTGTATAATTCCAACCAAGTATGTCCTTCGTTGGAAACCATAATGAGATGCCTAAAGAAGAGGCAATATTCATCATTGTATGTTTTTGTTTTATTTATATCTCAAACCACATGATTTATTTTTATATTATTTTTATATCATTACATAAATATCTGAAAAAAATTATATGTTATTATGTTATGGTTAATACCTAAAAACACCCACAATTTCATCAAAAGGGTTATGTAATCAATGTTTATGTTTATGACAGACTACTACCTCACGAACCAATGTCATTATTTTTCTTCTTATCCCCTATAAAGGGTGGGAATAATGATGGGAATACTATTTTTATATCATATTTAAGAAAAAATTATTCTTATTTAATCATTATATAATAAATACCATTACACTTTCCATTTTTTGGGAACACGATAACGTCATCCATGTGTACGAAGGACTGTCGCCTCGTGAAGTGATGTTATCCATTCACAGATTACACTGAATGTAATAAAGATGAGTTTAATAAAAAAATTTATTTATATGAAATTAAAATGATCCTAAAAATATAATATCTCATATAATTTTTTTTTCTTTCAATCTTATAAGATAATGGAAACAACGTTCATGCGTACGTGCGACCTACCATCTCCATAAATGATGTATTTAATTTCATATTTTGATATTTTATATATTATTTTAAGCACATATATAGTGAATAAATATAATTTTTATATCATGGTTTAGATTATAGAGATTAAAAAACCGTGATTATAGTAAGTGGGAAAAAATATCTATTCCCAACATGTACGAACAAGTAGTTACTCCCTGAAAAAAATATTAAAATGGAATTGTTAATAAAAGGATAATATAAAGCCATATGAAAAAATATATGGTATTATTTATATAAATATGGTTCAATGAGTGATTAATATTTAACATATAATTATTATATAAGAGGTTTAAACCTATGTGAAGGAATTCAAGACATGGGTTAAGGGATTTTTGCCTAACTTTTTCCTTTCACGAGACACAAGATATATGAACCACCTCTCTTTTGTGTGGTGTAAATATAGACTATAAATGTATTTTCTCACACTTATACTATAATTTATTTATATTTACAAAATGATGTAAGGATCTCTCTTTAATGTGGTTTATGGTTTAATTGTTACCAAATCGGTATTGGAATTTCATCTCAATTTTTCTTTTTGAGATGCATGTTATGTTATGCACATAACCTTTTCTAGGAGGTGAATATACTACCCATTTGATAGGTTCTATATAGAAACATAGAGTTTATAAATGATATTTATCTCTATATATAAATTATCATTATAATATACTATATAGTAGTACACATATAGAGAAAGTGGAAATAATTTATTTCACTAAGAAATAATATTACATTAATTAGAAATGAACCCAATAAAAATTAAAAAAATTAATGTCAGTCCAAAAAATATAATATAGATAAACTGAAATGGGAAAATATTCATTCCCCAATCTTCTAAAATCATCTCCCTAAATATAAACACTGTAGAAAAGAAAGAAAATATTTCTAAGTGAATATAAATTATGGAGAATGGAAATAAATAAATTTGAGAGGAATTGAGTTGAATATCAAATAAATGATATTATAGGAAATTATAAGATGTAATATGACCGTTGGAATAGTAAACTGACCATTTGGAATAGTAACCAAGCTATTTTGAATAGAAAAATGGCTATTTTAAAAGTAATTTCACATATAAATAAAAAATTATGATATATATAATATTTATCATGGTTAAAATTAGTAAATAAAAATACTATAGTACTCTAAAACACATATCATGTTTATAAAATAAATGAAAATATATGCACATTTTTAGTTATTGGAATTTTAAATTATTTCATAAAATTAATAATTTTTTATTAAAAATATTAATTATATATGTTATAAATTTATTTTTATAAATTAATAAATTTTATGAAATATTATTTGTAAAATTTTCATAGGGTTATAAATTTAGTAATTTTCTAAAATACTTTAATTTTCAATTGAATAGTAAAATATAATGTTTCCCATAACTAGTGTATATTGAATAACATCATTCATGATGTAATAATGACCTAATAATATATATGACTTATATTTCTGCCATAATATATTTAATTTCGTAAATTATTAATTAAAAATAACAAAATTTGAAATACAATCCTCAAATTCACTTTTCGAAACCTAAATTCGAAAGTGATTCCTTTAAATAACAATTTTTATTTCTTTTTTACTTTACTTTTTATAAAACTAATTAATTAGATTTATAAATAGGATTTAATGTCATAAAAATTTATGTTATGTTTATATATGATTTATATTATAATGTAATCACCTTGACAAGGTTTATCTGGGGTATATTATTTTATTAAATATTTTATTCTAAAAATATAACTCCCCTCAAGTATAAATACTGCCACTCCCTCCCAATGGAAAATGACTCATCCCATTGTTGAAAAATCCAAAAGTCTATAAATATCCATCATCTCAGGCCCCATAGTATCCCTAGAGACATTATGGGGTAATCCAAATCCAATCATCAGGGGAGTTTAGTGTCGTACAAGAGAATCAATATGAAGGATTAAGTAAATATTGATCAAATTATCTCATTTACTTTTCTTCTTATTATTATTCTTATTTTCCACTTCCCCATTCAAAAAATACTCTGTATTAGTTTAACAGGAATGTATGATATAATTTGGATAATAATTTTAACATACTATAAGTATCGTATTTACAATACTGATAAATTTAAAAATTCTCTTTCCTACTCTCCAAATAATGTCCCTTGAATGTTTGGTTAACTTCTTATGGAGACATTTCCAAGTCAATTTTTATAACCACATTCATGGAAGGACATAGAGATATATTCATAATATATATAAACATGTAATTATTTATTTTATAAGATTTGGGAATTAATTATATTAATAGGAAAATTAAATTAATTGAATAGTTTAATCAATGAACAATGGAATAATTGTGTCTAAAATATGATATCAAAATTACTACCCTATAACCAATGAGCTTAAGATATATAATAAAATTAATTTAATTGATTTTTATTCTAAAAATTATAATAAATCAATTATGGATCAGTGTTTTACTAAACCTATCTTTATTATTCAGGAGGAAAAATGAAAAAAATAACGTGGTAGTAAAGGTAAGGGGATTCTATACCACTACTTATTTTCTTTGTGTTATACCTATTTCATGAAATACTTTTTCGGAAAAAAACAATATTAGTTCATAAATATCATTTTATTATTTTTAAATTTTCTTTTTAGGGATATACTTGTTTATATATTTATTTTATGACAAATACAAATATTTTCCAAAAGAACTATTCTTTCCAAAACACATCATTGAATCCCATTATGTTGTTTCTTTTTCTCTCAATAATGATGAGTTGTATACTAAATATGTTTTTAACATTTCCATTCGAGAACCAGAAGTTTATTTCTAAAATCATGATTGATGAAAACCTTATGAAACCCATTCATTTCCCTTGGGTAATTCATGATTTTGATTTTCATACGGTCCTTATAGAATTCATGATTATGTAAATAATATCATGTGATGGGTGGGCCTAGAATTATATATCACTATAATTAATTGGGTGATGTGATGTATCTCATGATATAATGTCTAATATGAATCAACAAGATGTTAGAATGTTTCACAATGATTATTTTATGATTATGCACATATGTTATGTGCGAACATGATTTTGGATTTGTTCACAACTACGTGTGGTATTTGACTATCATGATATTGATGTTATTGTTTATGTGTTTCCACATTCTATCCCACATCACATATTTCCCTCAGGATATTAGTAATCATACTATGTTTATGAATGATTATTATTATTATTCTCACCCATGTTATATTGATTCATGTATGTTATTCATCCTTCAACTATGATTCTAGCTCACCCCTTTCATCGATATATATCCTCTTATGATTATATGTATTATAGAGAATGTGATATTTTAAGGATAAAGGTAAAGTATTTAAATAAATTGTTTTTTGTTATATTATTTTCATGTTATGAATGTGCTTAATTTATTCAAGACACAAAAACTTTTGATACTGGATTTGTATCTTGGATTTCTTATTTACCTTAATTTTTTTTAATAGTTATGAAATCAAATATAGGGCCACTATAAATGGTATTATAGTATAGTGTAGTTAATTTTAAAAGTACGTTTAGCAAGGGTTTTAAAACCCTTAGTAGATGTCAAATTATATGTAAACATTAATGAATAATTGTTTTAGAAGAAGGAAAAACATAAGGATCCAATAAGATATTCCTTTAGAATTAATTTAACTTTGTTTAATTATGTTGAACCCTTTTCTATTTTATGTAATTGTGGGGACCAAGAAAATATAGTCCAATAACCTGTGTAAGGGATGATGAAATGATTTCATGAATGAAATAGCTAATTCCATGGAAGGTAGAGTTCAAAAATTCATGGAAATGTATACCTTGTAGTCTTATGAAATTTATAATAGCATAGACCCCTTGAAAAACCATCCATTACCAAATAAGGATCCACTATCATTTGATTCTTTTATGCGGCGAAAACCATTGACATTTAGTGGATCTTCAATTCCAATTTCCTTTATAAATCTCTCTAACTCAATAGATTAGATATTTTCTATGATCCAATATTTCGATATAGATATGGTAGCCCATTTAATTTATCATTTAGAAGTAGAAGCCAATCATAGGTGGTAGTGATAGAGAACACAAAACCAACAAATCAGATGGAAGATATGCATTGGGAAGAAATTAATAAAAGATTTCAGACCAAGTATTTCCCTAATGTAATTTAAAAAAGATAGAGAGGGAAGTAATTGAATTTTGAAAAAAGCAAGGTGAATATATCATGGATTACAACGAAGACATCACAACAATTTTAAGATAGGAATCAATTTTATTATCAGTTATGATAATAAAATAGATAGATATTATTGTACATTAAAACCAAACCTTCGAAAGGATCTAGATATCTGAGACATTTAGAGTTATGATGATGTGGTTTGATGTGCTCTCGACATAGAGCTAATCTAATGGGTTTTAGATTATAAGATAATATTGGAGTCTCCAACTAGTGTGTAAAATGAAAAATAAGGAAAGATAATCAAACTACCCACTTGTCCAAAATGTGAAAAGAAACATCAAGATAATTGACTTAGAGTAGTGGGGAAACTATTTAGGTGTGGTAGGGAAGGACAATGAGCTTATAAATGTTTAAGAGACATGAAAAAAATGTGAAAAATAATATAGGAAATGAAAAATCCTTCTAGTGTGCCACCCATGGATCAATGCATAAACTATATGGAAGAAGTTAAGTATTTATGCTAGTTAGATAAACAAATAGTTCTTTAGGGTAATCATAATTAGCAACCCCCAAAACTAAATGATCAAGGAAAAATGTATTCTATCAGCACTGCTAATGTGGAGTGTGAAAATGAAGTTGTACAAGGTACACTTTCAATTCACTAAGGAATGGTAATTTGTTTACTTAATTGTTGTTCTATGTATTCCTTTATATCATGCATGTTTTCTAGGACATTGTAATTTAATCCCCATTTCCTTGATGTACATATTATTGTAAAAATACCTAGGGGTGCATTAATTTCATCCCACATTTCAAATTATTCTCTTATATGAATCAGTGGGAATATTCTTCTAGTTAATACCATAATAATTTCATTGGTAGAAGTCGATATTGTATTGGGAATGGATTGGATCCCACTGTTTATATAAAACATCAGCTTCTGGGAAAAAGTAATCACTTTTTATTTTCCTATCAATCTAATTCTCAATTATGAATTTAACAAAGGTCATGATTCCCTATTGGTAAATCAATCAATGGGTTGAGTGTTGATTCCATTTGAAGAATAATACCTTATCCAAATGGTTGATTCAAAGTAAAGTATCAACATGGAGTAAATGATGATTGGTAGAGAATTTGGTGATTTATTATAACAACCCCTACTTTATACACATTGATATTACTTGAAAATTGATGTATATTCATTACAAAACATAACCATAATACTCTAGGACGGTTGAGGTCTTGTATCTCTAGAATCTAGGAATCATAAATGATTGGTTCAAAATACATCTATGTTGTATCCTGATTATTACATCATAACTTGAACCCTTTTAATCATTTTCTACTTAATATATTTATTCATTACTTGGTGAAAAGAAACATAAGAAATGATGAGATCAGATACTTAGTAAGGATAAACAAGGGTGATATAAATCATAGAATAATCATATGACATATGAACATAACATTTAAATATCTTACCTTGCATATCAAATATCATGATATCATGTCATGTGATAATTCATAAATGTTCAAAACGAATCAATGATTATATTCTCAAAATTCATAACATAAGGCATTAAATTTGTCGCATACACATAAGATTAGAAAATAATTTTATATCAGTCAGAGCTTATATACAGGACCATCATATCAAAGAAAGTCCATTACTGAACTAAGTTCACTTCTCATTCCATACATGTATTACATAAATAGGTTTACCTTCCATTACGACCCTATATTACTGAATTGTGATGATTTCCCATTCAAGCACTGTCTATATCAGGCGATATAAATATTACCAAATGAATTGGGGGGATATATAGGTCCCACCCATTTCATAATGAATTTAATCTTATGTGTGTCATAAAAACATAAATAATCCATCATAGCATAAACCATGGAATAAAATGGGATTCTTGAACATCATTCTATCATAACATAATCCTTGTAAAAAAAGATTTCATAAATTTCATTCTAGAATATACATAATAATATAATATGAATAATAGGGATAATATAAATGACACATAAATATGTTAAAAAATTACATATTTATGGAACATAATTTTGATAGAACCCTTCAAATTAATTTTTCATGAAACCATCCATTCTTCTTCAAAAACATTTTAATTTCTCAATATGCCATGCAAATTTTAAAGAAAATAATTTATTCAAAAATAATCTTAAAATATTTTTAAAGGATTATTCATGTAAATAATGTGTTATGAAACCTAAAAATCCATTAATGTTGTATATGTTAAACGAAATCAATCCTCTGATGCTTTTGTGAGATAGGTCAAAAATAATCTTGTATTTAAATTGAATAATGATTTATTTTATACCATTTAATAAAATTTCCCCAATGAGTAAAATTAAATTTAAACTTGTTTAAGAATAGATATAATATTTTGTAATAGATATTTAGGATACATGGACATGGATGATAAATATACCCCCAGTAAATACTTTCGTATTAAAAATCATTGGATAATAATGAGATTGTGAAATTATCCATTACCTTATGTACAATATCCTTTGTATGTATCCAAACATCATGTATAATTATTTTAATATTTTAATTGTTTCATTCCCAAATCATATTATGTTTAATGATGGCATATATGGTCATATTAGCATCCTCTTATTAATAACATTTCATTATAACTCGTTATTTGAGTATTAGCTGCTTCATTTTCTTATGCATATTTTGTCAAATAAGTGCATGTTCTCATTATTATGTTATAGTTATATAATTTACAAAATATTATTAACATAATAAATATCATATTTATTCATTTTATTAATTTATATATTCATTCATTAATGGATATCATGTAGAATGAGTCATATCTCCACATAGAGATGATATTTCGTACGTACATATGAGGGACAATATCGTTATAATAAATGAGAAATGGAACAGAATTGGATAGTATATATTGAATTAAAGAATCCATATAATATTATACTAATCATATATAGTAATTATTTCCATAATTATACCCATCTATGTACTGTGTTGGTGAAATATAGATAACACCACGGTGTGGAGATGATAAGTTATACGTATGCACACGTGGTGACTTTGTTTTTCATAGGTTGGATAGAATGTGGAAAATTGTTATGTAATTAAAATAATACCACAATATATATGATATACTATATTTATTTATTTAGAAAGGAGAAAAATCATAAATAGGACTTAGAATAAGAAATAAGTTTGAATGAATCAATAGAGAAGATTATCTGTTCTTCAACGTAGTCCCTATAGATCTCCTCTTAATACACTATAGTTATTCATTAGATAGAAATAAATCCTATGTAAGGTGACTGGGAATATTTATTATGAAAATTTCTATGGGATGTCTGATATTGAAGGCTTAAAGAGAAGTTAATAGGTGTGGGAGGATGTACAATTTCATAATTTAGGTAAGAGACACTTTTAGAATATCCAAAATTGTAAATTTATAATAAAATAAAAACTCATAAAAGTCACCAAATATTTCAATATTAAAAGGGCGAAATATGTATTTATTTGATGTAAATTAGAAAATAAATCAATAATTTTGAAAATTCTAGATCATATTATACTTATTCGATATTTTTAAGATTTATTAAGAATTTTTAAATAATCTAATAATACAATATTTTGATAAGGAGTCAATAGTGTAAATTTTAACACTATTCAATTAATCGATTATAAATTATATAAATATAAAAAGATAACGTAGAATGAAATATTTTATTATTTTATTTAAGAGATAGATATAATTTATAAAATTAATTGTATATATTAAAGATCAAAATTATATTCATTTTAATATTTTCGATAGCATTTATTTGTTATCTCCATAAAATAAAATAACCACTACATCAGTTGTGGGTATTTAGTTGATAAAAATATTTCATAAGTAAAAATTATAAATAAAATACATTAATAAAGATAAATCCTCTATATTTTATAATAATTCTTATAGTGAAATATATCATTTGGAAATTACATTATTGAAATTTTTATATTTATTAAAACTTGTATTTGACAACTTTAACATCACATTAAATGAAATATCAAAACGTCAAAAATACTTTCCATATGGCTTAAAATGGTAAATAAATCAAGCATTGGATGATTATGGTCGAGATATAGTTGTCCAATAAGATTATGGAATGTGTTTTGGTCTAATAATGGCTATTATTATTATAATCAAAATTATATTATTGATTTTTCATATAATAAATAATTTAAACATCAACAATGTATTAGCTTTTATGGTAATTTTTTATTTCCTAAATATTAAAATTATATTTCCATGATATTGAAAAAGAATTAGATATATGATTAGTATTTATAGTCAGATCTAGATTATTTATAATGAGTTTTAAAAGTTAATGGTATCCTTTTACTTGTATTTTGCTTCAAATAAATTAAATTTAATATCTTATCCCATCCAAGTGGCTTCAAAAGGATACAATTTCTATACAATGATGATTGATACTGGAAAAAATATATCCAATGATATCACTAAAACTGTCAGGGTGATTTTGTAAAATTATTTTTACCCTTAATTACGAGATTTACCCCTTTACTATATTAATAAAATATACCAAAGATACTTTTCATAATGCCAAAAATAAGAGAAATGTATTTCTATAATTTGGACCAAATGATTCTAAAATTGGACTCCATTTTTCAAAATTCAAAACACATAAGTCGCAGTAATTAATATAAAATTAATCTTGATGTTCGAATATGAAAACAAGTTTTAAAAGATAAAACATTGTAAAAGTTAGATATATTTTTATAACTAAATTCAATTTAAAATTTCATCCAATGAATTGAATTATATTAAATGATAAAATAATAATAAATTTATACATTAAAACCTTTAAAAAATAATAATTCAGCCATATAAATTATTTCAATGAAAAAACCAGGTTTTAATAAAAATTTAGTATAGGTTTAATATTTATAGAAACATTAAAGTTATTAGGAAAATATCAAAAAATCATACAAAGTAAATTTTTATATTCCAAATCAAAATAAAATAATTATTTTTTTCATGAAAATATTATTAATGCAACAAAACTTTAATTTAAAATTCATTTTCCATAAAAAGGTGGAAAAATTACCTTTTTGAGGTTTTTTATACATAAAATAGGGCTTATTTATATCCTTTGAGTAAATTATCATTTGGATGAATCCAAAAAATATTTTATTAATTATATATCATATATATTTCATTAATGAATTTTAATTTTCTTAACTTCAGAACACAAAAATATAAACATTTTATTTAAATTTAATTTGATTATATTTTTTCATAAATAATTGATATCTATTGAATTCACCATACATATTCATAAGTTAGTTATATTTATTTCTTCTTACATAACATCTAGTTTATAATGGTCATGTTATGCTAATGGAATATTGTGGTTTATTTAAACTCATGATTATATGCACATCAAGCTATTAAATAATTAAATTTATTTAAATAAAATATTTCATAAAAACATCTGGGTGCTACATTTTACCCCCCCTAAACTGAATTTATCCCCCAATACTAGTCACTTGGATACAAATAGATGAGGATATCTCTTCTGAGTGTATTGTTGTATAGAATATTTATATGTTGTTTCTCCATAGGAAAGATATTTATCCAGTTGTATGAATTCTATGTTTAATACATGAGAATGATCATCTACATACTTTCTTAAGAGAGATACCTGGAAAAAATCATGAACATGGGAGAGATTCAGTGTAAGATTCAATCTATATTCTACATTCTAAGTATTATCAAGAATTTCAAATAGACCAATATACCTTGGGATCAACATTACATTATTTCAAAATCTAATTACCCTATTTTAGGGAGATATTCATAGAAACACCTTTTCACCCACTACAAATGCTGGGTCTTTTCATCAGTTGTCAATATAACTTTTTTGCTGACTCTGAGAACTCATATCTAATGCTGAATATATCTAACTTTATCTACCATTTTTTAAAAAAGAATTTGTCCCAAAAGTTTTCATTGACCAAATTAATAATATAAAATTAGATTTCTGCACTTCTTTCCATATAAGGCTTCATAAGGATCCATCTACATAGTAGAGTGGAAGCTATTGTCTAAAAAAATTATACCAAAGGTTGGTGTGAATCCTAAAAACCATTAAAATCCATATAGAAATCTCTCAAAATAACTTTTCGATTCCAGATTGTTCCCTCAGACTGACAATCTATCAGAGGATGATAACCTGTGCTAAAACATTACTCTGTATTTAGATCGTGTTGAATACTTCTCTATAACATCAAGGTAAATAGTAGATCCTAATAAGATACAATGCAATATGGTAATCCATATAATTTTACCACTTTCATTATATATATTCAGCTAAGATGGTAAAGGGATAAATCTTCTCTAATTGAAATGAAAAGATCCAAATTTGTATGGGTACCAACTGTAACCCATATAGAATTATAGCCTTTACATGTTTTGGGAAGTCTGGCGACAAAGTATATAAAGTTTTTTTTCCCATTTCCATTCTATTATGGGTAATGGTTATAACATAACCTTATTATTTCTTCTCTCAACATTATCTTATTGATAAAAAAAGTAATGAGAGACATATTCTGTAACATCTCTTTTCATGTCATCCCATCTGAAATACACATTTAGGTCCCTATACATCATTATGATTCTAGGATGAATAGATAATGAAGAACAATGAGTTGCATCCAACATATCTTTATTTAATTTTGATATGGGAGGAATAAAAATATCGCTCACCAACATTATTATTCCATTAAATTCAAGGCCGAATTTAGGAACATTTTTCACCTTCTATTATAGCACATTATCATCTTTCTTCCCCTCCATAATATACTCTTGTATAGATGGTTGAATATTAAATTGAGAAAGATAATATGTGTCCCCTTTCTTTAAAATATCAAGATCCATCCTTCAAAAATCCATAAAAATTGGATCTTTTTTGATCCCCATAAAGGATAGGCTAACATGGTCCTTTTGACTCAAAGCATCATCCACCTTGTTCGCCTTCAAGGGTGGTAATGTATTGAAAATTCACAATATTTAATCAACTCCAAACATATTTTTTGGATCATATTAAAATCATTTATTTTATAAATATAATATAATAATTTATGATCAGTATAAATATCACACTTTTCACTATGAAGTCAATTACCCCATATCTTTAATTAAATGATTAACACACCTAACACAAAATCTGGTGTTGGGAAATTTTTCTCTTGTATTTTCAATTGAAATTTGGAATAATCTGTCACCGTATTTTTTTCTGGATCCATAGATATCCCCTTTCTTGAGACTATTTTTCCGGAAAAATGTAATATTATGAACCAAAAGTTTACACTTAGTAAATTATGAATGAATATTATCCTTTCTGAGGGACTTTATTACAATTCTCATGTAATGTTCCTGCTATTCTAGGATCGACGAATAAACTCAAATTACATTTATAAAGACAATAACCAATTGATCAAGATAGTCTTTAAAGACACTATTCATTAGATCTATGAAGATAACATGGGAATTAATAACACCAAAATTCCTCAAAATAAATTCATTGTCTCCATACCTTTTACAGAATGTCATATTTGGAATATACTCCATGTTGACCCTTAATTGATGACATCCTGAATGATGTTCAATCCCGGAAAAGTATTGAGCTCCGCATAGTTGGTCGAATTTTTTTAATGCGGGTTGGTTGATTTTTTTCTTGATAGAGATCTTGTTAGCTACTCGATAATAAATGAGAAGAATCATTGATCCATCTCTCCTCTTAACAAAAATAACAGGTGCACCCTATTGTGACATACAAGGGAATATTGATCCCTTGTTAATATTATCTCAGAGTTACTTCTTTAATTTCTACAACTCAATTGGGGCGGTTCTATATAGTGTATTTGGAAGAGGCATAGCACATGGTATGCATTCTATTGAAAAATATACTTCACAATTTAGTGGAATACATTATAATTCTTATGTAAAGAAACCAACAAACTCTTCCAGACTAAGTTTTTTTTCAATAGAGAGTTTTTTCCCAAACAGTTTAGATAGATAACCTACATATTAAGGATCCAACACCCATAAGAGGGATGAAATTTCCACTAGAAGGTCATATTCATCCTTGCATCGATATATGCTCATAGATTGATCTAGAATATGAAATGTCACTTCCCCTCCTTATAAATTGATCATGGATCTATATATAGAAAGCCAATCCATGCCAAGAATCACATCAAATTAAACTAATATAAGGATCACAAGATTTATAGGAAGCAAGTTCCTACAAAATTTTGCAAGAAAAGAAATATAAAAATTTCGTGTGACTGTTGTTCCATTAGTATTTTTCATAGCTAACTCAACGTCAAATTGTTTATGTAATATAATGATACCGTTAGTGAATTATTTATAAAAAATAGTGCATGGATTGAGAATTGAATAAAAAAGTATTATACTTTAGAGTGCTTGGTAACTATACATTTTACCACTTTATTATCTTACTCGACATCACTGATAGTGATCACATGTGAACTACCTTTTTTATTATGAGTTTTTTGATGTCGATCATCATTTATAGCCTAGGGATTTAAGAAATTTTTTGCATAATGCCCCCATTTCCTTGATCTCAGAGCATTGAATTGTGTGAGGTTCATTCTCTATAGAATTTTCTAAATTCACATCAATTGAAATCATTTCTATCATCAATTTTCCCTTAAACTTCCTAATTACCTGTGTTCCCAGATATAAAACACTTTCTAGTACCTTTAATGAAATTTCCTCCATGTTTCTATCCACACTTTGAGAACAAATTAAAACTCATCTTATTTTCAGGGTGGTCTTTATTTTATATTTTTAATTCCATTTTTTTCTTCTTATCAAACCGAGAGGACTGATGGGTTACCCAAATCCCAATCTCAACCTTGAGATCACATGAAACAATTTCCTTATATTTATTGAAGTCCCTTATGAACACTGACCTTCAGAGACTTGGTTTTAATCCACTAAAGAATCAATCAATATTACTCTCATGTTGGATAATAATTGCATATGCATACCTTGAAATTATTGTAAAATTTTCTTCATAGGTTCCAACATACCCATCATTCTTTTTCATAAGTTCAAAAAAACTCATTATCCATCATTTTCATTGAATAAGAAGAAACTAGTTTTGAAAAATAAGATCCTCAAATCAACTCATTATATAGATTCAATTTCATATGTTTTCATCATATTCTTGTCAATATTAGACCATTGACCAGATTCACCATCAAATGACATACTACCAAGATGAATTTATCATGATATAAACATTAAAAAATTGAAAATATCATTTTGATGGTACTAGTCTATTTTTTATCCATCAGTGGATCAAAAAACTTCTAAAAGAAGGTGGATCCTTCCCCATGACAGACTCAACAAAATGTTCTACCAAATTTTTCTAGTTTGGAAGTCTCTAACGATTCATTTCTTTAGATTGTTTTGTGAGCATAGACACAATATTTTTCATTCTATCTCCCAAAACATTTTTCAACATAGGAGGACAATCATTTCATTACCGACATCATTAAATATTACTATGGTTCCTTACGTTATATCAATTGACTAAAACCATGAAGCATTGTGTGAGAAACACTAATCATAATGGTAAAACAACATAGTTAGGAATAAAAATTCAATTTAAGACACATTTTTTTATTCAATGTTATTGACGATCATTTATAAAACACTGGGATTCTAAACTCTATATAAACATATCATTAGGGATATTACTAAGGATTTCTCATCCCAGTCACTAAATTACAAAATACCTCTATTATTATACCAACTATTAAGGCTCATAAATTACATATATATATATTACTTCAAAATTGAATAATATTGATCAAAAAATATAACAATATCAAGAAAGGACTGTATTGGCCAAGTTTTTTTAGAAACTAGAAAATATGAACAACTGGTTTAAAAGAAATGTATATTTTTTTGATTATTATTTCATAACTAGACCCTTATTATACATATATTACTTAATTATCTTCTCCATTACCTAGTGAAAAAAACATAAGAATGTGTGTGCTCAGATTCTCAGTAAGGGAACTCAAGGGAGATATCAGTCATACCATAATCATAATACATAAAAACACAACATTTGAAAATCCTTTCCTAAATATCAATGATCATAATATCAAGTCATGAGATAAATTATAAAAATTCATAAATTATCAATGAACATATTCCCAAAAGTCATAACATATGACATGGACTTTGTGGAATACACATAAGCAGAGAAAATAATTTCATATTATTCAAGATAACTTCCAAGGACATCGAAGCAGATAAATCCTCTTACTGAAATGAGTTCACTTCTCATTCTAGCCCTCTATTACTGAACCGAGTATACTTCCCTTTCTAGCCCAGTATTACTGAACCTAGATCATTCCCCATTCAACTCTGTCTATATCCAAAGATATAAATCTATACCAAATTAATTAGAGAAATATATTGGTCCCACCCATCTCATAATGAATTCAGTCGAATGTGTTCCAAAGAAATATTCATCACTCATTGCATCATTACCCAAGGAATAAAACGGGTTACTTAACCCTCATTCCTATATCCCATAATCAATGTAAAACAAATAGATTTTATAAATATAATTCTAGTATAAACATAATAAAACCATAGAGATATTAGGGATGCTATAATTCAAACATATAACTATTCAAAAATCCATATTATATGCAAAATAATTTTGGTAGAACATTATAAATTATTTTTTGAGAAACATACACTTTCTTCTTCCATTTTTTGTATTTTCTCAAAATGGCACAAAATTCTAAAAAGAGAGAATGTCTTCTAAAATAACCTTGAAATCAGGTAGATATGGATTCATGGTAATAATTCATTATGAATACATATAAATTCATTTATGTCAAATATTTTAAAAGAAAACATTCTTCTCAAACTTTTTTTAGAAAAGTCAAAATGTACATTATATTAAAAACGACAAAAGATTCCTTTCATAACATTTAATATAAAATAATTGATGTATAAAACTGAGATTAAATATTTTTAAAATAATAGAAATAATATTTGGGAATACATATTTTTGAAACATGGACATGGATGATAAATATAACCTAGTAAAAATTCTTGAATAAATAATCTCGAATTATAATGTGATTGCAATATTATTTCTTACCTTAGGTCTGATATCATTGTTATGTATCCAAACCACCAATATCGCTACTTGAAATGGAGGATATACCAAAATATTTTTACAAATGGTTAATGAAAACCATTGTAATAGAGATGTTGATAGGTATTTACACAATGTTTTCAATCAATAGTTGTAATTGAGAAGTTTAGATGAGTTTTTACCAACGGTTTTATAGAATTTAGGGATATGTGAACCTTTACCCAACAGTTTTAAAAAACATATAGTAAAATTATGTTTTAGGAATCCTTTTAAAAAAGTTTTAAAAAATGGTTTGTGATGTTTTCACCTAAAATTTTCACCATCCCCAATACCTCATCCGCCTGATTATAGACCTAAATCCATGTCACAGAGCTCTCTCTCCCGGAAAATTCTTCATCCCTTCAATCATATTTTTTTGTTCTTCACTTAAAATATATATGTGGTACCTTAGGATCAATGTTTTCCATCTATTTGTTTGGTTTATGTTTTTATTTGGCCAAAATCATAGGTCTGTGCACTATGGTATACCCAAGAATTGTAATTTTATTTGTTTTATATTTTTGTTCTACACTTAAACTATCATGATTTTGTGAGTCAGATTTTGTGAGTCAACTTCATATAAAGTGTTTATATGCACTACATTGTAGAGACAGTGAACCATACGAAGGGATTGGGGCCGTTTGGAGTAGTGGTGCAGGTGGAGGTGAGGTGGGGGTGGGGGCTGTATAGGTGTGGTTGGGCTGTGCAGGGTGGGGGTGTTGGGGGGGTGTAGTGGGTGGAGGCACTACTACAAAAGCGGGCAAGGGAAGCGCCCCTTATATCAGTGCTAAAATAGCACTAATAAAAAGACCCTTTATCAGGGATAGAAAAGCATGGATAAAGACTCCCTGTATCAGCTCTAAAATTTTAGCGCTGATACAGGTTAACCTTTATTAGCGCTAAAATAGCGCTCATAAAAAGACCCTTTATCAGGGATAGAAAACCACGGATAAAGAATCCCTATATCAGCGCTGATACAGTATGGATTTATCAGCACTTTTGTAGCGCTGATTAAGGGAACTATTATTAGGGCTAAAAAAGCGCTGATAAAGGACACCTTTATCAGGGCTAAAATGTTAGCGCTGATAAAGGTAGTCTTTATCAGTGCTTTTTAGCGCCCATAAAACCTTAGTGCATTTTTTTATAATTTCGGTCACACAGTGCCCTCGTTTTATCGCGACCAAAATCTCTCACGGTACTGGAACCCTGCGACTCCCCTCTGCTGCCTGCTGAGATAACATTGCCGGACCTCCGCCACCCGCTGAGTTCGCGTTGCCGGACCTCCGCCACCATTGAGCTTCAGTTTTCCGGACCTCTGCCGCCCACAACGCTTTTAAGCTTCAGTTTTCCAAACCTCCTTTAAGACATGTTTTCCAAATCTTTTTTCAATATTTTTCTCCTCTCCCATTTCTATATAATTTATTAACATGATTTTTTATTATATGGGTGAGTATTATGGATTGACGGATTGAAGAAAATAAACCAAACTTGATGGAAAATGATGTAAATGGGATGATTCACATGTGTTTACAAATTTACATTATATTTCTCAAGAACATGATGCTTGTTTACTTTTATTGTTGAAAATCATCATTGTTTTTTGGTGGGGTTTTTTGAGAAGTTTTTTGTTAGTTTGGTTGTGATATATTCCATTGGTGGAAAATGTGAGATGGTTGAGGTGGTAAATCGTGAAGTGGGGAAGAATCAACCTTTCCATTGTTAAAAATATGTAATGACTGGGTTATTGTGGGAGATGGCATCATTAGATGATATGGGTTTTCCTTTTAGTTTCCCAGTGACATATAATATAGTTGTTAATGATGAAACTAAAAAGGGTTTTGTGGGAATTGAATAACTTCATGGATAAAAATGAAATGGTGGAGATAAAACTACGCTCACCCCCTATACGATGAGTGTATCTGCGGGTTCCCTCTTCTAAAATTCAAATATGTGAGTTCCATTACCAAGATATAAACATATGACCACTTTTAATTCAGGAAACATACACCACTAGGTTATAATCCTAGGTTGCCTTAGGTGACGAGAATATGAAGTCCCTATGCTCTGGGAATATGAGATCTTCTTTATCTCCCAAATAATGGTCCCTTGATTATACCTCATGAGATTATAAATAGATTCATTAGGGGATATGCCTAAGAATCCCATAAGTGATGATCATAATATCTCTTCTTTATCTCCTAGGTAATGATCCTAGGATTATACCTCACATGAGGAGCATGAGATTCCTTAGGTGATGTGCCAAAGAATCCCCTATGTGACGATCATACGATCTCTAAACACTTCCCTTATTAGATGATCTTATGTTCTTACCTTGTGTGATAAGAACATGATTCATTAGTTGATGAATGTACAAATCCTTATGTGCTATGAATATATTTTATGGACAAAATTGGTGTACATTCCTCACTTGGAAATTGTGATCCACCTTTTGTAATGAACATAAGATTATTGAGGTTATAATACTTCAATTCCTTCTACAATAAGAATAAATTACCAATTATCAATCATTGTATGATTCATGTATTTCAGATAATACACCTCAAGTCATGAGCTAATGAAAAATTAATAACCTCAATTTTATATGAATTTTATAGCTTATCAATCCACTCATCACCATTATTATATTCAACTAAAAGTATATTCCCACTAACTATAATAATAATTGTAATTTACTTGTGTCCACTAGAGAGTAGAACCAAAAAATAGATTCAGAAACATGTCTTATATCTGGAACAGAGACCCAGAATAGGAATCATACGCCAAGAAGGAAA
The DNA here is from genome assembly GCA_963277665.1 of Viscum album. Classification (NCBI taxonomy): domain Eukaryota; kingdom Viridiplantae; phylum Streptophyta; class Magnoliopsida; order Santalales; family Viscaceae; genus Viscum; species Viscum album. The sequence continues at coordinate 1,241,608,486 of OY728161.1, read as the reverse complement.
CAATAGAAGGAATATCTAACATCCCATATTCCCATTCCAATCAAGAGGACAATATTATCAACCATGGAGGTGGACTCTTTCCACCTTTGGAAATAGGTAAGGTAGGTTTTGAGGATTGTGGATATCCCAAGGAAACAGATTCAAGCCTGAGTGATTTCCCTAGTAGAGGAATCAAAAAATTACCCATGAGCTCAAATATCCAATTAAAATGGGCCTTATTCTATGTGAACCACACATATTAGGCCATACTCTAAATGAAAACATTCCCACAAATAGAGGACCGTATTAACTAAGTGGTCCATACTCCTACTAGTTGAAAAACCTTATACCACATAGAGTCATATTTTTTGTGAATCCAAAATACACTCATTAGGCTATATCCCCTTTTAGTTAGACCAAAAATGTCTTATCCCACATATTTACCATAATAACTTTCACTTGGTATCATTCAAAAAATAATCTATACAACGTGATGTTAAACTATATCAATTATTTATTATTAGAAGTACATTGTACATGGTTGTGATAAATACCCTCAGTGCATTCACTAACCCATGACATGTTATAGGATGGTTTTAGAGGGTCACTACACTATAATCTACTAACCAATAGACGGGTCTAAATGGTTATATGCCATGAAATCATGTTATCAATGAATTTTATTAGGAGATATGATGGGATTTGACATTAGGAACATTTGAGGATTTCAATGGTTTGGTTTAGAAAGTATTTCATTTGAATTCATTATTATGTTTTGGGTGTACCTTTCCTTAGGTTTCAAATTATTCTCCTAGTGGTTCTTCATGGTTAGTGGTTGTAGTAACTTATTTGGGTGAAGGGACGTGTTCTTAATATATTTCCATCTTATGATTTTCTTCATGGTTAGTGGTTGTAGTCTCTTATTTGGAGATGTATGATGTTCTTGGTAAGGTCCACTATCTAGCTAGTGGTTTCGTTGTATATGAGAAAGCATCGATGTAGTTGGAGATGTATGATGTTATTCATTTGAGTAGACTCATTCAGATTCCAAGTGGGTGTTTCTATACTATATCTTTTTTTTGGGATTCATGTGTTTCAGGAATTCATATTTTATCCATTTGAAGTTGGATAGACTAGTTTTAATCATTTTTAAGCACAAAATAACCCTATTAATGAAAATAATATATGGAATGGATGGTATCTTGTTTTGAATTAACCTTTTTCATTGATATAAATTAGGTTTCCTTCTACCGTTGGTGGATTTGATATTATAAATGAAAATCATGGTTTAAAATAAAGATAAGTTGATTCTTTAAATACAATTCCAAATGGTTTGGCATGTGTTCTTTTATTGATTTTTTTTGGGAATAATTTCCAAAATAAATTAAAATGTCTTGTTTTTAAATGGTTTATGGTATTATTATTTTAAAAAATTGAGGGGGATTGATTGTCCTTTTGAAAAAAATTCCTTCTATCCCGACCACCATCCATTGTTTGTTGGGGGTGACTTTAATGTCATTTCAAACCCAAAGGAAAGGAAAGGTAGAAGCCCACTCCAGAGGAAGGACATTATGGAGTTTGTTTAGTTCATGGCTGGGAAGGGCCTCATTGATCTCAGATTCTCATGTGACACTTTCACCTGGTGCAACAACTGTCGGGGCTATAACTGCTTGTGGAGTCTATTAGATAGGTTTCTAGCCAACATGAAAGCCACTAACCTATTCTCATATACCATGTTTTCCATCTTTTTTGCTGTATTTTGATTCACTGTCCCCGTTTGGTTTCCATTTCTTCTTGCTATAATCATCAGGAAAAGTTTCACTTCCACCAGTAGTGATTATTTAGGCATGATGATATTGAATGTAGGGAAGAGACCTAGGAGTGGAAGATGTATCATTCATGATTATTCTTGTGTTTGGTCTGGGGTGATTTGAGGAAACTATAATAAATCTAAAGTAATTATATTTAATGAAGATGAATAAATACTAATGGTTAGGCTCTATTAATCTCCATTTTTATAAGGAAGTGGTTCTCTTCTACTTTATTTGGAATTCTTGTTTTGTGTACTTGAACCATAAATACTAATATTTGAGATTCAAATAGGATTGAGATGAATAAAGATTGGATGGATTCTAATCATTTAACAATAGAGTACGAGAACAGAGTGAAAGAGTTCATCAAGTTTTCAAAGGATCACGCAAAGGATCCTTGTCAAATCCTTTTTCCGTCTTTACGTTGTTGTTATTCTAGACTACATACTCCAGAGGAGTTGGAAGAACATTTAATATGTCAAGAAATAGATCGGAGTTATAAATGTTGGAATAAACATGGAGAAAAAGTGAATGTAGCTACTGGATGGGATAAAATTGTGTTTTATGGATCATCAATGATGAATACAAATATGGATAATGAAGAAGACTGTATGGAGGATGTGATTACAGATGTTAATGATGATGAAGATCGTATTTAGGAAATGAAAAAGACAATTCAAGATGAACTCCGTGATTTCTCAAAATTGTTTGAGAAGTTAAAGAGTTGTGAAAATATGCCATTGTATGCTGCTTGCACTAAGTATACAATATTGTAATCTATACTGAAGTTGAATAAATTGAAATAAGGCAACAGATGGAGTGATTTCAGTTTTACGGAACTACTTGCTCTCTTGAATGACATGTTCCCGGAAGATAATGAGCTCCCAAGATTGACATGTGAAGCTAGATGAATGCTACGATCGATGGGAATGATTTTTGAAAGAATACATGCCTGCCTAAAAGACTGTATATTGTTTCTCAAAGAGAACAAATCACTTATAGATTTACCAAAGTGTGGTGCTTCTCGATATAAGAAAGATAAATCCAATCCTACGAAAGTTATATTGTATTTTCCAATCATTCCAAGGTTTATGCGTCTATATGGAAGTGATGAAACTACAAGACAATTGTCGTGGAATGTAGATAATAGAAATAAAGATGGGTTATTACGTCATCCGGACGACTCTCCTCAATAGAAGAAAATTGATCACGAGTATCCTGAATTTGGAAAAGAGACGAGAAACCTTCGTCTTGCGTTATCTATTGATGGAGTGAATCCTTTTGGTTTTCAAACCAGCACTCATAGTACATGGCATGTTATGTTGGTAAATTATAACTTTCCACCCTGGTTATGCATAAAGTGGAAATTCATCATGTTATCTATGATTATATCAGGGCAAAAACAACCAGGTAATGATATTGTTGTTTATCTGGCTCCTTTGATCAAGGATTTTATGTAATTGTGGGACTCAGGATTAATTTTTTATGATGCTTATAAAAGTGAATAATTCACGTTGAGAGCGATATTGTATGGGACAATAAATTATTTCCCTGCTTATGGAAATTTGTCAGGATATGGAATTAAAGGAACTCAAGGGTGTCCCATGTGCGAAGAAGATATAGAATCAATTATGTTGAAACATTCAACGAAATATGTGTTTCTAGGACAAGGTAAATTTCTACCTCGTCGGCATAAGTACCGATCATGGATGACATCATTCAATGGAAGTTCAGAAAAATGCACAAAACCGTCCCCACTAACAAGTGATCAGGTGTTTGAGAAAGTAAAAGATCTGGACACAATTTTTGGTAAACCATTTTCGAAAAACCTTATGAAAATCGGTGGGAAAAAGAGAACAGTTTTTTTGAATTACCATACTGGAATTGTTTGTACGTCAGAAATTTTCTTCATGTGATGCATGTGGAAAAAAATGTATCTGACAATGTTATTGGAACATTGCTAAATTCCCCTGGAAAAACAAAATATGTAATTAAGGCAAGGTTGGCCATGGTTGACATGGGAATACGAGAAGTGTTGGCTCTCGTGAAGGGTGAAAATCGAATGTTTCCTCCTCCTGCTGCATATACTCTTTCTAGGGTGGAGAGATATCATTTTTGCAACATCTTCAATGATGTAAAGGTTCCATAGGGGTACTCATAAAATATCAAGAACATTGTGTCAATGAATTATTTGAATTTAAAAGGTTTGAAATCACATGATTTCCATGTTTTGATGCAAGATCTAATTCCTATAGCTTTATGTTTCATTTTTCCCAATAATGTTCATCATACGTTAACCAAACATTGTTTCTTTTTCAAAGCTATATATAGAAAAGTTTTAGAGATGGGGAAATTTCCAGCTATGGAAAATGAAATTGTCATCATATTATGTGAATTATAAATGTTATTCCCGCCAAAATCTTTGATATGATGGTTCTTTTGGTGATTCACTTGGTGAGAGAGATTCGACTTTGTGGTCCTGTGCACTATAGATGGATGTATCATGTTGAACGGTATATGAATATTTTGAAAGGGTATGTCAAAAATCGAAGTCGGATAGAGGGTTGTAATGTGGAGTGATATATTGTTGAGGAAGCCATTAAATTTTTTACTGAATAACTATTTGATGTGGAAAGCATTGGTCTCCCGAAATCTCATCACACTGGATGCATTGAGGGTGAGGGAATTTCTGGAAGAGAAGTTGTGACAATCAGTATTATAGATCTGGAGTAGGCCCATCTTTATGTTTTTCATAATTTTTGGGAGGTTACTCCATATATTGAAACTCACAAAGAAATTCTTAGGCAGGTGAATCCATCAAGGGCGGAAAAATTGTTATCAGATACACATAATCACTAGTTTATTGGATGGTTTTAGGAACATATTTTTAAGCAGTTGGATGAAAATCCAAATTCAATTTCAGAACATCTTCGATGGCTAGCCGCTGGACCAAGAGTTTCTGTATTATATTATAGTTGTTATGTAATTAATGGATATACATTCTATACAGATGAACATGATGAAGATATTACCATGAAAAATAGTGGAGTTACACTAGTTGATGAAGCGATGCATGTTTCTGGTAGTAAGGGCAGAAATCCAATTTATGCAAATATGTCATACTTTGGCAATATCAAACTAATATGGGAGTTGGATTATACGACATTCCAATTGCCAATTTTTCAATGAAAATGGACTGATAACAACAGTGGTGTTAAAATAGATGAATGGTGATTTGTGAATGTTGATTTTAATAAAGAAGGGTACGAAGAAGAAAAATTTATAATGGCATCACAAGCGGTACATGTTTTTTATGTTCCAGATCCCGCTAACCGAAAGTGGTCGATTGCTCTGTTATCGTCCAAAACTACTGAAGGTTCGGATGAAAATTGAGTTGAGGAAGATCCTTTTAGTGGTACGTCATAATCATTTAGGAGCAGTACCAATACCGATGATGTTTTGTATGTTAGTGGTGACCACAATAATGGGATTTGGATAGTTGATAGAGGTGTCAAATCCCTTCAACCTTTGAAAAATAGGAAGAGAGTTCAGTAAAGAGGTTATATTTTGTTTGTAATATAGATCTTTTATCTCATGTTATTATCTTACCATTACTGAATTTATGTAATCTGAATTAACTGTTCAACCACTTTTGTAGATAATGACTTCTGCACATTCTGATGCTCCTAACCTTGAGGATAAACAAGTCTCTCAAAGAGATGCTGTTGCGGCTCCTGCTGCTCCTACAACTCATGGTGTTGCTGTTGTTTCTCCTGCTGCTACTCCTACTACTCTTGCATCTCATGCTGCTACTGCTGTTGCTCCTACTGCGGCTCTGGTTGCTCCTGCTGCTCCTCCTGTTGTGGCTCCTATTGCTGCTTCTCCTCCTGCTGCTCCTCCTGCTGCCGCGGCTCCTGCTGCTCTTATTTTTGAGGTCCAACAACCATCAACACATGTTGTTGATACCATTCTAGATAAACATATAGATGATGTTGATATCGATGAAATGGTTTGGAATGAAGGACCGGCATCACTGAAATCACAGGTGCATCGTAGTTTGAAGGTGTTAGCCAAAATTCTTAAGGAAAAAAGCAATGGCATCAAATTTGAAGTCGGATGGAATGCACGAGGGAACATGTGAATCAAAACAAGGCTATGTTTAGTAGCTACATTGGAGTTGTCACTCAGTAACGCGTGCAGATTGACATAGATTCATGGCACCATGTTGTTTCTGGGATGAAGGCTGTGATCTGGGAAGATATTATGGTAACATTAGGAATTTATATCATTAATTTACTAGAAAATAAAATAATGAAACAATGTCTTACTCTTCTCAATATCTTGTAGAGTACATTTATTCTCGACGATTCACACAAGGATTATGTACTAAGGCTTGCAGGAATGATTCATCAAGGTTTTTTCACTATTTTAATAAGATGTCACCTCAAAGATTCTAAAGGTAAAATAAACCCACACCCACCCATTATCATCACTGACCTGATATCCCAAGAAGCATGGGATAGATTTATTGGCTGTCATGGGGATGAGAAGTTTCAGGTACATTATGAGTGATAATATGTTATTTGAGGATACCTATATTCAACACTTTTATTGTCAATATTTCATTTTAGAAAGAGAAAATCTGTACTGAAAACAAGGAACGTGCTTCAAAACCAACATACCCGTATCCTAAAGCAAGGATGGGGTACGCATCATTAGAGAAGAAAATGGTACGTATTCTAAATTTACAATAATATTATTAGGTGCCAATAAACAACATCATTATTATTTTTATATGTTTATATGTTGATTGGTGAGTCTAAAACCAAATGAACTTCCATCCCACATCATGTGCTATGGAAGGAGGCACGTGTGAACAAAGAAGAGATGTTAGTCGATTAGAACACACAAAAAGTGTGAAAAATATGACTAACTATGAAACGACGATAAAATAATTTGTTTAAAATTGCTATTACATAAAAATAATTAGTTATTTTCCTATATTTGACAGTCACAGGAATCAGCTACTCCTGTAATTGATACAGACCTATTGTCGACAGCTTTGAAGCATGCAGATAAATACGGTCGTGTCAGAGGTGCAGGGTTTGGGGTGACACCCTGAGTATATTTTGAGAAGAAGAAAAAAATGGATGATACATATGAAAAATTGGAACAAATGAGCGAAAAAATAGCAATCCTTGAAGAACAATTGCAATTTCAGGGGGAGTTTCTAGCAACATTTATCGGTGGGAAGAAAAGGGAAGACATAACTCAAGAACAATCGCCGTATGAACATCCCGCCCCACCCCCACCAGCTTTGAGGTGAGCCATTCAACTCAAATAACTGTCTTAGTCATGGTAATCAATATTCTTATAATTGATCCCATTAAATATGAATCAGACAAACACTGATAATTTTATTGTACTCATCTTCTACATGGTGACAATGATTGTGATTTATATCTGTCAACACCCTCCTATCACCATGTAGCGAGGGCTACAGTGTTGAATATCCCAGATACCACACTGGATAATAGACTACATCTGAAAGATCATCTGAAAGTGACGATTACTGTACCTCATGAGCCAAAGGCAGAGCTACCTATTCCACTTGATAACGATGATATTCAAACGGTCGGAAAGGATATTGGGACATTCATTATATGGAAGTCACAACTTGTAAGAGTACATAAAGACAAAGAGGTATTTATTTTCTTTTAATTTCAAGCTAAACCCTTAAAAATTAATGAAAAAAGGGTATGAAACAATGATTATTGTTATAGACAGAGAAAGGGATGGGGGTGAAAAACGTCAGCTCAAAACCATCTAATGGATCGACCAACCGATCCAAAGTAGCTTCTGAATGTACAATAACACCACCTGTTCTCTATCCACATTTCTAGCATGGAAGAATCATGTGGATATGAAGCTAAAAGGTGGTAATAGTCATATAGTGGTTTTAGAAGATAATATATACGAAGTGGAATGTCAAGATATCGTTGCTGCTGAAAATGAAAATGAAATCCTTGAATGCAGTTGGCTAGGCGTCATAGTTGTAAATGTATATATGAGGTATGTTTCCATGAATTGATTTTCCAAAAGCTGATCTAATTTTCAAATTATGACTAAATGTATTTTATATTGTTGGCAGATGCATTTATGAAAAACAACTAAAGGAATTTTCCCACGAGCCATGATTTGGACTGGTTAGTCCTCATATCACATCAACAAACCTAATAAAACTAGACCATCAAAAAGGGATGCAATAGTGAATGGCTTGCTGAAAACATTTGAATAGAAGATTACAGATGACCGACTTTTCCTAATACCAACCATGTCAGGGTAATTATCTACGATTAAAGCATAATAATTATATTTTCACTTCTTTTATTAATTATTCCTTTTTGTGTTTTTAGGCAACATTGGTTTCTAATTGCGGTGAACTTGGATACTCCGAAGATTTATTTTCTGGACTCAAAGTAAGGATATCCATCAAACCGACCACACATGATGGAGATTGTGAATCTGTAAGACACTACATCTTATGTTTTTGGTCTAAACATCAAGTAATACAATTTATATTATCTTTTAATCAGGATTCTATTATGATAGGGAGGTGTATCATTATCGTCTAAAAAATGAATGAGGATAGGGGCTAACCGTAGAGAGGTGAGCAAGTACTACATCTGGACAAATATCATGGTATATATAATAAAATTTCATTATCCAAACACATATCAACCCAAGATACTTATTCTCCTAATGATCAATTTTTTTGCAGTGTCCAAAACAAACAAACAATTATGATTTCGGTTATTATGTTTGTAAATTTATGAAAGAGATAATTTTTCATCAACAAACTAGCATCCCTAAAGAGGTATTTTTAAAAACAACTACTAGTTTGTTTACGTTATTTATTAATTCTTTATTTTGTTTATTTTGCAGTACTACTCTGACTTCCGAAAATCCTCATACTCACAAGTTGATATAGATGTGTTCAGAAAAAAGTGGGCCACATAACTGATGGAAGATTGTATACAAATATAATGAAGATCTGACTTGGGGACATGTACAATTTTTTTGTCATTTTTGAGAGGGGTTAAGGGGATCAAAAGATGAAACATTATTGTATGTAAATGTTTGTAAGAAAATTATAATTGTTATTAAAAAAATTGCCTTTCTCCAATGAGTGATTTTCCCATTTTAACAGATGATATGCACCAGCAACATGCAAGAATGCTGAACCACTCAAAGGGTCTCTATTTTGTTTAAAATGGACACGATATTAAGTGAAAACAAAAACTAACATACGGAAATCTGACCAACGTATTTGGATTGCCTTGATCTTTTATAATAACGATCCAAAGGTCCTTGGTGGTGTGTAAGAGTCAACCCCACTTCAATCTGAGGGACGGTGTGGCCGCTATCACTCAAAGGGTCTCTATTTTGTTTAAATTGGACATGATTTTAAGTGAAAACCACTACTGACCTGTGGTAATCCAACAAAACGAATTTAGATTGCATTGATCTTTTATAAGAACAATTCAAGGGACCATGGAGAGGTGTACGAATCAACCCTCTTAAATTCGAGGCACGGTGTGGCCGCTAGCACTCAAAGGTTCTCTATTTTGTTTAAAATGGACACGATTTTAAGTGAAAACAACAACTAACCTACGGAAATCTGACCAAACGGATTTGGATTGCATTAACATTTTATAAGAACGATCGAAGGGTCTTTGGTGATGTGTATGAGTCAACTCCACCTCAATCTGAGGCACGGTGTGGCCGCTAGAACTCAAAGGGTCTCTCTTATTTAAAATGGACACGATTTTAAGTGAAAACAACAACTGACCTAAATATTTTTTACCAAACACATTCATATTGCATTTATATTTTATAAGAACGATCCAAGGGTCCTTGGTGACATTTACGAGTCAACCCCACCTCAATCTGAGGCATAGTGTGGCCGCTAGTAGTCATAGAGTCTCTATTTTGTTTAAAATGGACACAATTTTAAGTGAAAACAACAACTTAACTACGAAAATCGGACCAAATGAATTAACATTGCATTGATATATTATAAGAACGATCCTAGGGTCCTTGGTGACGTTTACAAGTAAACCCCACCTCAATATGAGGCACGGTGTGGCCACTTGAACTCAAAGGGTCTCTCTTGTTTAAAATGGACACGATTTTAAGTGATAACAACTAATGACCTACGGAAATATGACCAAACGCATTCGGATTGCATTTATATTTTATAAGAACGATCCAAGGGTCCTTGGTGACGTTTAAGAGTCAACCATGCTTCAATCAGAAGTACGGTGTGGCCGATAGCACTCAAAGGGTCTCTATTTTGTTTAAAATGGACACGATGTTAAGTGAAAACAACAACTTCCCTATGGAAATCCGACCAAACTCATTTGGCTTGCATTGATATTTTTTTAAGAATGATCCAATGGTCCTTGGTGACGTGTACGAGTCAACCCCGCCTCAATATGAGGCATGGTGTGGCCGCTAGCACTCACAGGGTCTCTCTGGTTTAAAATAGACACGATTTTAAGTGAAAACCAAAAATGACCTATGGAAATCCAACCAAACACATTTGTATTGCATTTATAATTTATAAGAACAATCCAAGGGTCTTTGGTGATGTGTACGAGCCAACCCTGCTTCAATCTGATGGAAGATGTGGCCGGTAGCACTCAAATGGTCTCTCTTGTTTAAAATGGAGATGATTTTAATTGAAAACAACAACTGACCTACAGAAATATGACCAAACACATTCGTATTGCCTTGATCTTTTATAAGAATGATCCAAGGTTCCATGGTGACATGTAAGAGTCAACCCTGCCTCAATCCAAGGCACAGTGTGACCGCTATAACTCAAAGGGTCTCTCTTGTTTAAAATGGACATGATTTTAATTGAAAACAACAACTGGCCTATGGAAATACGAACAAACGCATTATGATTTCATTGATATTTTATAAGAACGATCCAAGGGTCCTCGGGGACGTGTACGAGGAAACCCTACCTCAATCGGAGGCACGGTATGGCCGATAGCACTAAAATGGTCTCTATTTTGTTTAAAATGGACATAATTTTAAGTGGAAACAACAACTGACCAACGGAAATCCGACCAAATGAATTTGTATTGAATTGATCATTTATAATAATTATCTAAGGGTCCTTGGTGACATGTACGAGAGAACCTTACTACAATCCAATTGACGGTGTGGCTGCTAGCACTGAAAGGGTCTCTCTTGTTTAAAATGGACACGATTTTAATTGAAAACAACAACTGACCTTCGGAAATCCGACCAAACGAATTCAGATTACCTTGATCATTTATAAGAGCTATACATGGGTCGTTGGTGACATGTAAGATTCAACATAGCCTCAATACTAGGGACGGTGTGGCCCCTAGCACTCAAATGGTCTCTCTTGTTTAAAATGGAAACGATTTTAATTGAAAACAACAAATGACCCACAAAAATCTGACCAAATGCATTTGGAATGACATTATCATTTATCATAATGATCCAAGGGTCCTTGGTGACATGTACGATTCAACCCATCCTTAATCCAAGGAATGGTGTGGCCACTAGAACTCAAAGGGTCTCTCTTGTTTAAAATGGACACGATTTTAATTGAAAACAACAACTGACCTACGGAAATCTGACCAAACGCATTCGGATTGCATTGATATTTTATAATAAATATCCAAGAGTCCTTGGTGATGTGTACGAGGAAACCCCCCTCAATACTAGGCACAGTGTGGTTGATAGCACTCAAAGGGTCTCTATTTTGTTTAAAATAGACACGATTTTAAGTGAAAACAAAAACTGACCAACGGAAATCCATCCAAATGCATTCGGATTGCATTGATATTTTATAAGAACGATCCAAGGGTCCTTGGTGACGTGTGAGGGTCAACCCCGCCACAATATGAGGCACGGTGTGGCTGCTATCCCTAAAAGGGTCTCTCTTTTTTGAAATAGACATGATTTTAAGTGAAAACAACAACTGACCTACGGAAATCTTACCAAATGAATTCAGATTGCATTGATAATTTATGAGAATGATCCAAGGGCCCTTGGGGACGTGTAAGAGTCATTACCGCCTCAATCTGAGGCACAGTGTGGCCGCTATCACTCAAAGGGTATCTATTTTGTTTAAAATAGACACAATTTTAATTGAAAACAACAACTGACCTACGGAAATATGACCAAATGCATTCGGATTGCATTGATATTTTAAATGGGGGGTTATGGAATGTGATCTATCAGGGGACTCATATATATCAATTCATGGTTGGCCTGGTATTAGGGTGATCATGTGTTTGGGTCTATGATACATATGGGCTTATATCTGGATGAAAATACTCCCATTTGGGAGGGTGGATATGCTTATGGGTCTTATTCCTTAAATGAGAATACTCTCATAGGGGAGGGATGAGATGTATATAGGTATTATTCCCCAAAGGAGAATAATACCATAAGAGCAGGATGAGATTCTTATCGGGAATATTCACTAAATGAAAATAATCCCATAGGGGAGGGCTGAGATGATTATATAGATTATGCCATAAATGAGAATACACCCATATTGGAGGGTTGATATGCTTCTATGAATTATAATTTGGATGATAATACTCCCATATGGTAAAGAATATAATATTCATAGTACTATTCCATAAATAAGGGTACTCACATACTATAGGGATGAGATCCTTGTAGGTATTATGCCTCGGAATTGGAAAAACACATATTGGTGGTCTGAGATACTGTTGAGGGTATTCCCTGGATGAGAAAACTCCCATAAGTGGATTTCCATGATGGCGTATAAATAAAACTCACATATTGGAGGTCAATGATAATTATTTATATAGTTGTGAGACTATGGTATATTATATGTTTTGTGTGGTTCATATGATGTACTCAGAGAAACCCTAACATTGGATGAAGTAGGTATGGTTGATCAAGCTTTAATACATTAGAATCAATGTGTCTTGATGTAGATGGTGTAGGACTTAGTCAAACTATATTTTTATAATGTCGACATGATCCTTGTTAAATAATTGGTAAAAGTTCAGCACTTGGAAAATTAATTTGGGTTTAATCATGGTCATGGATTTGAGGACCAATGATTATTTTTACTAGTTTTATTCCAATTCTTTCTCAACTAGGTTTTGCATATTGCCTGATCATGCACTTACAATAGCCTATTGCAGGTTTAATATTGGGGGTTTATTAATGAGATTCATCCCCCCAATCATGTGCACCTCCGTGTGTGTACAAACCTTATACCTTCTTTGAGGTTGAGAACATGATACATAGGGGATAGAGAAAATTCCAAATATTTATGTATTGATAAAACACACCCATGTGGAACCTTAGTATTGAACTGGAAAGCCCCCGTACACCCCCTACCCCCCCATGGACAACAACCCCAAACCCTTGAATAGCCCCTAAACGCCTTTAATTCAGAATTGATTTCATTAAGTAATTTATTAACTTATAAATTATGTGTTTATGGTGTACATGTATAATTGTTTTATGGGTATACTTGGTCTATTTTGCTTATGATTTATGAGATAATTGTGTATGGGTATACTTTCTTTAATTGGATTATTGAGATGATTTTTTTTTGCAGGTGTTTGGGTGTGCTACTGCATATTTATTGTAGAGGCAGAGAGGGCATTTATCAGCACTCTTTTAGCACCGATAAATCATGCTTTTATCAGCACTAAAAAAGCGCTGATAAACTTCAAATTTATCAGTGCTAAAGAAGCGCTGATAAAAGATATGTTTATCAGTGATAAAGGAGCACTGATATAGTCTACCATTATTATCACTTTTTTAGCCCTGATAAGGTAACCCTTTATCAGCGCATACTAAGCGTTGATAAAGGGGTACCCCCTTTATATGTGCAGAGCTTTACAGCTCGTTTTTAGCGCTGTTAATTCCCATTTTTGTAGCAGTGTGTGGGGGGGGGGGTGTAGGTGGGGGGATGTGTAGTGGGTGAAGGGGGATGTGCATGTGGGGGTGTGTAGTGGGGGGGGGAGCTTGTTGGGCGTGAGTCGGGGGGGGGGGGGTTGAACATGTGGGGTGGGTTGGTTATGATTGTGGGGTGGGGGGATGCAAGTACAAGGTGTAGGTGGTGGGGGGGGGGGGGGTTCAAGTGGGTATTTCGAGTGTTCAAGTGGGTGGGGGTGGGGAAATGTAAAACCAAATTATTTGAAAATTATTCACCTGAAATGTAAAATAAGATTATTTGATAATTGAAAACAAATAATTTGGTTAATTTGGGTTGTAATCTTGTTATAGAATCATTAGTGAGACCGTACTGGGATATTTATGTGACACACTTGCAGTGGATTTAGGTTTCTGTATATTATCTACTTCCTAGTTTGGGTAGGGAAAAGTCACCACTTGGAGGTATTTCTATATGTTGACATACTGGTCTGGAGTTATTCATCTCTTCTGAATCTGGATTTTTCCATCATATTTTTATGGTAATGTTCGGTAGTACATTGTCATGTTTATGCTTGTTTGACTTCTAGAACACATCTCCCATTGGAGTTATTTTTATGAATACAATATATTTTTATTGTTTTCACAATGCTAGTAGAAAATCATTCCCATAATAATTTTTTTTCAAATCAGGTTCTATTCACCATCCTCTGGAGATCAAGAATCCACTTGGACATCCAGCCCACCCCTGGACACACCTACCCCCTGGACAGTCCCCCAACCCCATGTACAACCCTCCCCCTGGACACCCCAACCCCCCTGGACAACCCCTCTAACCCCGTGGACATCACGCCCACCCCTGGACACCTCGTACCCCCTATATAGCCCTGCCACCCCCCATGGATAGCCAGACCACCCCACTAAACACCCCTACCCCACTGGACAGCACCCCAACCCCGTGGACTACCCGCCCACCCCCTGGACGCCCCCACCTCTGGACACCCTGGACACCCCCATCCCCCCAAACATCCCCACCCCCTTGGACACCTCATACCCCCCTTTACAGCCCCCACCCCCATGGACTACCTTCCCACCACCCCTAGACACCCCTACCCCCTTGGACAGCCCCGCCGCCCCTATGGACAGCCCCTACCCCCATGGATAGTCTGCCCCTACCATAGACACCCCTACCACCAGGACAGCCCCGCCACCCTTATGGGTAGTCCCCCACCCACTGGACACCCTGTACCCCTTGGAAACCCCCCCCCCCACCCTTATGAACAACACCCCCACCCCCTGGACACCCCCTACCCCCTGTACATCCCCCCAACCCCATTGACAACCCATCCACCCCTAGACACCCCCACCCCCATACACCCCCACCCAATCGAAAACCCCATCCCCGGAACACCTTGTACTGCCCTAGAATGCCCCCCACCCCCATGTACAGCCCACCCGCCCCTGGACACCTCCTACCTCCTAGACAGCCCTGTCACCCATGTGGACATCCCCGCCACCGTCGTGGACTGCCCCCACCCCCTGGACACCCCTGACCTCCGTGGATAGCCCCCACCCCCCCAGGATTGCCCGCACCCCTGGACACACCCACCCCTAGACACCCCACCCCCTTGGGTAGTGTATGTGATCAATCAAATAATCTACTAAAATATTATATATTTTTTATCTGAAAATTACTCAACTTCTGAATAATTCTCCTCTACAAGTGTACATGATCTAGTACACTCATGTATAGTTTTTCATAGATATTTTGATATAAATATAGTATTTTTTTATATTATAATTCTCATATAGAGTAGTGAGTCAGTTGTGGTTTCATATAATGTGAACAATTCTCATTTACATAAATATATTTTCGATGAAACTTCAATCTTATTGATTTTATTTTGATGAAATGACTTATTACATTTTATTACAAAGTGGATAGAAGTTAGATGTATGAAACCGATTAGATCTCAAGTGATTTTCAAAACAATTTAGAGATATTTTCATATTTTCAATTTCACAATGCTTCAGATAGTGGCCACAAACATGGCCCCTGTTACAATTGTGTTGGAAGACCTTGGTTGAGCCCTGACGAAGTCAGCTACCACATAACCAAATATGGTTTTCAAGAAAACTACTCTGTGTGGTATAACAATGGGGAGAAAATGAAATCCCAAATTGCTGATGATCCAAATGAGAGGACTGTATTGGAGAATTTGTTATAGGACCAGTTTTTATTTATTCTTCATTATGATAAATAAAGGATTCCAAACCAATAAGATTTCAATAAAACCACAAATGATGCGTCTAATGAAAATGATGATGTTTCCAGGGTGAAAAAATTGAATGATGTTGCCACAATTCCAGTATATCAACAATGTGGTAAAATGAAAAAGCTGGAATTTTTAATCTGACTGTTTCATTGGGAAACTATGTATGGGATTTCTAATATTTCCATCGATTACATTCTTACCTTCTGAAAGTGCTTAATTTTAGATGATGCATATATTCCCTCAAATCACTATATGGAATGGAAGTTAGTTGACGAACTTGAATTTTCAAGATATAAAAATCATGATTGCCGAAAAGATTACAGTTTATTCTGGGAGGAAAATGCTGAATAAAATGATTGTATAAAATTTGGCACATCCCTCTGGAAGCCAAAAGATGATGGAACACCATCTTGTGTGCCATATAAAGTAATGTGGCACTTTCCATTGATCCCCATACTCCATAATATTTTTATTTCGGGTGAAATATCAACAAAAATGTGATGGAATGATACCAAGAGAAAGAAGACTAATGATTGGTTGGTTCACCTTATAGATGGATTTTCATGGTAGATATTTGATGCTTAATATCTTTATTTTTCTGATGATGTTCATAATGTGAGGTTGGTTCTTTCATGTGATTGTTTTAATCCAATTGGGAATATGCTTATTTCACATAGCAGAAGGCCATTTTTATACACATTTCTAATCTTCTCCCAAGGTTGTGTATGAAAAAACATTCAATTTAATGAGTATACACATATCTAGCCATTCTAATCTCGATCATGATATAGAAATATACATGAAAACTTTATTAAACTAGTTGAATCTTATTCAGGTCTGGGTGTGTACACATACGAAGCATGTTCAAAAGACATATTTCAGATGCGTGCTACGCTTATCTGGATGATCAATGATTTTCCTGCTTATGCAATGATGACTTGATGGAGCATGAATGGAAAACTATCATGTATTTTTTGTATAAAGAATACATGTTCCATAAGACTAAAACATCACCGTAGTTTCAGTTTTATGGGACATTGACAATTCGTGCCAATGTACCATCCATATAGAAATATTTTTCAATGATTTGACAATACCATGGAGACCGATGATCCAACTTAGCGTATGTCTATAACTTATGTGCATAATGATTTGAAAGATTTCCGTTTTCCATTCAGGAGGGGTCAAATAAAATCTGGAAATAGAAAGAATATTTCCACTGAAACATGTTACAATTGGAAGAAGAGAAATATCTTCTTTGATTTTCCTTATTGGGCAACCAATTTGTTACATTATTAGTTAGACGTAATTCAAATTGAAAAATTTATATGTAAAATGTTGCTTTCGATTCTTCTAAATGTTATGGGAATGAAAAAATGGTGATTTACAGTCTTGAAGTGACTTGGTGGATGGAGGAATTAGACTAGAATTGCATCCTATGCGTATCAGTGAAAATAAATGGCATTTTCTATGTGCATCTTATGTGATGACACCTATAGAAAAAAAGAAATTTCTGGAAGTACTAGAGACTATTAAAGTTCTTTATGGCTATTCAAGAAACATATCCAAACGGGTCAACAGAAGAGAGTTGAAGTTAAAATCATTTAAGACTAATGATTATCACATCCTTATGGAAGAATTGATTCCAATATAAATTCATCATATTCTTTCCAATAATGTAAGGGTGGCTGTTATTCGATTGTGACATTTTTTTAGAGATCTATGTGCTAAGAATATGTCCATGTCTTTATAGAAAAAAATGTTAGCAGATTCCCCATTAATTTGTATGATTTAGAGAAAATATTTCCTCCATCATTTTTCACATGCAAGGTGCATCTGACTGTCCATATTCCAACAAAAATACTTCTTGGAGGACCTATTTGTTTTAAATATATTTATCCTACTGAAAGAAATATGTACACATTAAATTATTATGTCCGTAAAAGGAGTCATCCTGAAGGTTCTATCGTGAACAGTTACATGGCTCAAGAATGTATGGATTTCTGTTCTATATATTTTTATGATCTCACTACAAGAATGAACAAACCAATAAGAAACAAATAAGAATAATATAAGAAAATTGAACACATTTTTCCATCACTTCCTCAAATAGTAGGAATTCTTAGATCATATACATTGATGACATTAAACATTGAAGAGCAGGAGATGGCCCATTGCAAAGTTTTGTCCTACTGTGATTTCATCAATGACTACATATTATAAGTAAATTCAATATGTATATCTTATATATATATATATATATATATATATATATATCTGTTAATCAATTCTTATTTTTATATACAGGGAACATAAAACGATGATAAATAGAAAGAATCATTCTTTATCATTGAAAAGGAGGGAGACTTCGCATAGCAAAGAGTTTTCTGGTTTGTTAAAATTGAATGTTATAATATAATTGTATAAAATAATTAAAAAAATATTTAATTAAGGTTAAAAATGATTTATATTTTAGGTATTGAGTTTGCCTGCTGACTTTTTCTATGAGGAAATAAGAGAATTGTCTTTTTTTCCTAATACTATGGTTCATGACTATAAATCAATTGTTATCAATGGGTCTAGATTTATTATCACTGAATGAATAAAGAAAATGAGAACACAACATGATGGTGTTTTGGTTACTGCCACAATAGATTGTTTTTCTAGTGCATCAAATTGTCGAACTTGATTTGAAAATGTTGGTTATTATGGAGTCAATGAAAAATAATAATATTGCATTATTATTCTCATGGACGAGTCACGATGAGGAAATTCTAGTGGTTTGATTCGATGATGAGGCATGTCACAATTATTATTGATGGTGGATTTCATGTAATTGATATGACTCACCTTCTTGCTATCGATGAACCATATGTATTAGCATCAATGAAAAAACATGTTTTTTATGTCAAAGACCATCTTCGACTTAATTTTGATTCATTATTAAAGTTATTACAAGATATATTTTTGATGATGGTGATGATGTAATTTACACCGTCCCTACTGCCATTGGAAATGATCCATTTATTACTTTTGATGACTCTGATAGCTCAATTGTCAAAGATGACTGTGAACATGATGTTATGGTAGAAAATATTTAAAATAATCTATTAATGTTCTCAATTCTTTTTGTTTTCCTCAACATGGGCTATTAATGTTGGTACTCTTCAAATAATTTAATATTGTTTACCAATATGTTGTATCAGACTAGACCGTTATGCGAATTTTTAATGTTTATTGGATGCAATTTTATTTGAATTGAATTTTATAATTTTGAATTCAACGATATTTAAACCGACGAAACCAACATTTCTAACTTGGTAAAAATTTCAATTCATCGACTGAGATTTGTATAAAATTTGTAAAACACTAAGCCCTATATTAAACATTTTACCAGGTAATGAACATGATGGTTTGTATTCTTCTGGAAAACATGTATTGAAACCTCCATCATCTACCTAGGCTAAAGAAATTAAAATTTTCCATAATTTTGAAAACGTCTTTACTCCTTATGAATATGGTAGAATCAATGTTCTATTATTTTAATAGACATATGACACTTAGTAAATATGCATACTTCTAAAAATTAAATTTCATTATTACATCTTGTACAATTTATTAACATCATTATATATTTGTTCAAGCTCACCTAAAATAATGGATAGTTAAATTATCCTGGAATGACCCTATTCCCTCTCATTTATTTTGTTTTTTGGGTTACACATTAGTTATCCTTTTCTATTTACTTCCATATTTGTTTTAAAATGATATAGAAGAAACCAATTGAAGAGAGGTGACGAAAACAGATTATGGATAACAATCGTTGCAGGACTGAGTTGGGCATTCCACCACTAGTGCCTGCAGTGAGTATTGTATTTCAAATATATTTATTTAAATAATATATATTGTCATGTGTTCAATTTTTTTTTATACATTTTTTAGGATCCATCTATTTGGCGAATGTTATTTGATGAGAAGCATAGTAGTGGTCCCAATACTTGGGGTGTTCATACAAGGGGGGGGGGGTTACAGGAGCTAGACAATCTGGTCGGCATACCCGATTAGAACCTACCCCTCCCACTGACTTACCATCCATCCGATATTCTAATCATGGTGTGCCATTAGGGACATACGGGATATTTATGCATCCCATATTTTCACCACTTTTTACATCTAAGCCTCTTCACCTGTCTGTACCATATCCGACAATGATTCCCACTCCTCATCCAGTAGTCGGCCTGCCATCCCTATCATCTTCTTTTACTTATGCTTCCTTATCTTTGGGATTTTATATTCCATTTTCTTCAACTCTTGCTCTGCCAGAGTCTTTTCTAGTAGAGAATAAATTGGGACCCCTTCATCTGTACAGGGCGTTCCTTCAGTTTCTGTGGATCTAGCATCACCCATTGATCAGACCACTACAAGTATACTTATACACCCCGAAAAATATTTACACTGTTATTTATTTTCATTAAAACATTTATTGAAAAATATTTGTTTTTCCTTCATAATAGATACATCTAAATATAAGATGTGGGGGTGGGGTCATACACACATGCGTTTGGTGTGGAACTGCCACATGGAGTTCATGGTGGACTACAATGAAGATAGTCATATGATTGAAAAATCTGGGTAGCAATGTCTGCATTTTTTGGCGACGCATTCCAAATACTCTGAAATCATTCATTTCAGCTTGATCTCATGGGGACACCTGCCAAATAAAGTCAAGGATAAAGCTTGGGCAGAGATAGGGGTTAGAAAATCTGTTGTATTTAATGAAATATATTATTTTTTGTATTTATATAAAATAATATTTCAGTGTCAGCTACTGTTTAATTTCCCTGATGGTGAGGGTGCACAACTAACATGTATAACTGATTTAGATGAGTATTGGAGAGCTTATATGACAAATATGTACATTGTATGGCGTGATAGAGTTGGAACAGAGAGTGAGGAAGAGGAGGATGGTGATGTGGAGGCTGAGGATGAGTATGAGGGCAAGGAGGAGGGCATTGAGGAAGGCAAGGATGATAATGGGGATGATGATGAGGATGAGGGTGAGGCTGATGATGACGATGATTATAGTGATGGTGATGAGGTACATATTGATCTGTTACATTTTTTTACTCATATTACTGACCATTGATGCTTATTGATTTATTGGGCTTGAATATATGTGTGATTATGAAGGTCACATTATCATTATTATTTTATCTATAAATAATAAAACAAGAGTTGATAATTTTTTGTGACTAATTCCCCCCACCCCTTATACATCCCCCACCCCCATGGAAATCCTACCCACCCCCTGGATACCCCTCTACCCCTGGACAGCCTTGCCACCCCCGTGGACAGCCCTTCCACCCCCCCCGGGACAGCCCACAGACGCCCTGGACATCCCCTCCCCCGTGGATAGCCACCCAAACCCATGGGTAGTGCACCCACCCTGCTGGACAGCCCCTCCCCCCCCCCCCCATGGACAGCCCATCCACCCCTGTAGACAGCCCCACCCCTGTGGAAAGCCTGCCCACCCCCTAGACACCATGTACCCCCTAGACAGCCACGCCCACCCCCTAGACAGCTTGTATCCCCCTGGATATCACCACCCACCCTCTTGAACAGCCTCGCCCAACCCTTGGATAGACCGCCCACCCCCTAGATAGACCAACCCACGTGGACTGCCCGTACCCCCTGGGCAGACCCGCACACCCCACCAAACAACCCGCCCACCCCCTAGATAGCCCCTCACCTCGTGGCTAGCCCATACCCCCCAGATACCCTTTCCCCCCCTGGATAGCCCTTCCACCCATGGACATCCCCCACCCCAGTGGACAGCCCACCCGCCCCCGTGGACAACATGCCCACCCTCGTGGACCACCCCTCCCCCTGTGGACTGCCCTTCCACCCCTGTGGATATCCCCCACCCCTTTGGCCAGCTCGCCAACCCCTAGAAACCTTGTACCCCCTGGACAACCACACCCACCCCCTGGACACCCCGTACCCCCTGGAGAGCCCCACCCACCCCCTTGACAGCCGCACCCACCCCCCTACATAGCTCTCCCCACCCGCTTGGAAAGACCGACCACCCCATGGATAACCCCTCCCCCAGTGGACACCACAAACCCACCTGGACATCCCGGCCCACTCCTAGACAGTCCTTCCATATCTGGATAGCCCGCCCATCCCCATGGAAAACTCGCCCACCACCTTGGATAGCCCGCCCACCCCCTTGGACATCCCCTACCCTCTGGACTACCCAACCACCCTCGTGGACAACCGGCCCACCCCCGTGGACTGCCCACCCACTCCTTGGACACCACCCCACCCCCTGGACCCCCCCATAGACCCCCACCCCTACCCTGGAAAGCCCCCCATCCCTTTAGAACCCCCACCCCCAGGACACCCCCACTCCTCCTAGTCACCACCCCACCACTTCGACACCCCCACCCCTTGGACACCCCACCACCATGGACAGACACCCCCACCACCTGGACATAACCACTCCCCCCCCCTTAAACAGCCCCAACCCCCAGCACCACCCCACCCCCGGGACACCCCCTGACACCACCCCATCCCCCTAGACACCACCCCACCTCCTGGACACCCCACCCCCTGGATAGACCCACCCCTAGAAATCCCCCAACCTCCTAGACACCACCCCACCCCCTGGACACCCCAATGGATAGCCCCCCCACCCCTCCTCCACCCTGGGCAGCTCCCCACCCCCCCCCCCTACACACCCCAACCCCCTAGATGGCCCCAACCCCCTAGACACCACCACATCCCCTTGGACACCCCCATCCCGAGGACACCCCCATGGAACCCCCCCCCCCCATACACCCCCAACCCCCTGGATAGCCCCCACCCCTGGACACCACCCCACCCACTTGACACCACCCCACCACCTGGACACCCCTAACCCTGGACACCCCACCCTTGGACATCACTCCAACCCCTTGGACACCCCCCCCCCCCAACTCCTTGGACCGCCCCTACCCCCTGGAGACCACCCCACCCCTGGACACCCCCAACCCCCTAAATGGCCCCGTCCCTCATAGACATCACCCAACCACCTGGACACGCCCACCACTCTGGACACCAGCACCCCATGGACAGCCACCCCCCACCCCCGGGATAGCACCCCATCCCCTTGGACAGCCCCCAATCCCCTTAACTTCCCCCACCCCCTAGACACCAGCCCACCCCTGGACACAACCCCAACCCTAGATGCTCCCACCCCTTGGACTTTCCCCACCGCATGGACACCACCCCACCCCTTAGACACCACCCACCCATGGAAACCCCCACCCCCTAGACACCCCACCCCCTGGAAAGCCCCCCAACCCCCTGGAAACCAACCCACCACCCTTGGATAGCTCCCCAACACCCTAGACCGTCCCCACCCCCTGGACACCACCCCACCCCTGGAAACCCCACCCTGGAAAATCCCCCCAACCCCGTGGACACCCCCTCGACTCCAATGCACCCCCTAGACACCACCCCATACCCTTAGACACCACACCACCCCTTGGACACCACCCCACCTCATGGACACCACCCCACCCCCTGGACAGCCACATGGACAGCCCCCCACCCCTCCAGGGCACCCCCATCCATCGAACACCCCCACCACAAGGACACCCCTACCCCCCTTGGACAGCCACCCAAACCCCTAAACAGCCCCCAACCCTATCAATTGTGAATTGAATTCTTTTTATATATAATTAACATAAGAATTATGTCTTAATGGTGTATGTGTATACTTGTTGTATGTGTATACTTGTTGTAATTACCTTATAAATTATGTGTTAATTTGGTATGTGTGTAGAGAGTTATTAAATACAAAATAAGTGGTATTTATATTAATGTATGAATTATGTGTTGGATGAATTCTATATGAATTCATAAAAAATTCTATACGTGTTATAGATACATACTTGTTATTGTTTCATTGTTGTTTTACTTTTTGTGTGTGTATGTATTATGTTGGTATGTAGTGTATGAATTTTCGTGGAATTGATGCAGCTGCACAGGGGGAATTGGTCCACATGCACATGGGTTGTTTCACCTGCACAAGGGAGGCCAACAATTTATCTTTCTGTTGGTACAAAAGATATGCCAACAGTTTATAACCATTGGAATATGTGTAAAATTAGAGCTTATACAGATGGTTTTATGTAAAATATTTGTATAAGTATATTCCATCATTTTAACAAACCTTTGGGATAGATAATTTTACTTCATATTTACCAACAGTTTTTGGGAAACCATTGGTAAATTTTTATCCCAAATTTTTTCTAAACCTTTGGTATATATGGAATTCATCATATTACAAACAGCTTAAAACCATTGGAAAATATCAATACCAATGGTTTACTGAAGCCGTCGGTATATAATGAATTTTCTAGACATATCCCAATGGTTATATGAGAACCGTTTGATATGTCTATCCCTACGCCTCAAGACACAACGGTATGGACAACCATTGGTATAGTAAATACCAACTGCTGTCCAGCCATTACCAACGATTTTAAACCATTGGTAAATATAAAAAATCCAATAGTGTATAATGATTTAAATAATTTCATTGAATTTTTTTTGAAATATATTATCTTTTATAATATCAGATATGATCATATGATCATTATTTTGTTTACAATATCTCATTATTACTTGTCATTCTTGTATTATCTTCTTCAATTTCTTATACAATTTTGTCAAATAAGCTCTGTTTCTAAATATAAGGATATATTAATATAATTTTCAAAATTATATTAATAAAATAAATATCTTATTTATTCATTCTTTATATTTTATTATCCATGATGTGATGGATATCTTGTAGAATGAATCACATCTCATTATGGAGATGGTAGGCCATTTTTTCGCATGAACGACGATGTCATTCCAATAATTGTGAAATGTTTTGGAATTGGATGGTATATATTCTTTCCATAATCCCGATCATGATGTAATATTTATATATAAATTTTTTATTTCCATCATTATAAACATCCATTTATAGTGGTGGTAAAATATTGATTACACCACAATATGGAGACAGTAATCCATATGTATGCACATATGGTGGTTTCATTCTTCTTAGGATAGATAGAAGGTTTAATATGATTGTTTAATAATAATAATAAAATATAATTTTATAAGTGATACTTTATTTATTAATTTAGAATGTGAAAAACTCATTAAGAGTATGTGGATGATGAAATATTATTTGAAGAATCGTTAGAGAATATTAACTCTGATTCGATTTTCTCCTCTTGATCTCCTCTAAAAGAACAAGAGTTTGTATTTCAAGAAATACAAGACCTATACAATGTTAATAGGAAGGATTTGAATCATATTGGTAAGGGTATGAAGGATATTTAAGGCTCAATGTGATGTGATGAGGTGAGGGAGGGTATTAACATTTATAATTGAGGTAAGGGGCACTTTTAGAATATCAAAAAATGATAATTCATAATAATTTAAAAACTGATCCAAAAAACATCCAAAATATAATGGTTTCGAATATGATATGATAAATTGAAACCAATTAATTTTATACATATTTTTATATCAAATTAAAAATTATCATTATAATTAAAAATTGGTTATTCTATTTAATTTTAACTAAGGTAACACATATTTTAATATCAAAAGGCTGAAACATTTAGTTATTTGATGTAAATTGGACTATAAATGAATAATTTACAACATTTTTAAAGATATAATAATTATTCAATATTATGAAAATTATTTTATGACTGTTAAGTAATTTAATAATACATTTTTTTTGATAACCAATCAATAGTGTCCATCTTAACAGAATTCAATTTATTGATTATTTAAAATACAAAGAAACCAAGTTATCATTGAATAATATGTTTTATTATATTCATAATAGGTCAATTTAACATATAAAATTATTCATATAAATAAATATTAAAAAATTATTTTTATTTTAATATTGATAAAAACATTTAATTTTTATCTCTATTAAAAATATAATTACTACATTAGGATTTTTTTAATTATTTATAATATTTTATTGATTCATAAAAATAAAACAAAATAAAAAAATATGATGAAGATAAATAATATATATTTAATAAAAATATTTATAGTTTACTATATCTTCATGAAATTCCAACATTGAAAATCTAATGTTTATTAAAACTGGAATGTGACAACATAAACATCAATTTAAATAAAATATTATAAGTGTCATGTTATTATATATATGAATAAAAATGGATAATTACATGACTATTAGATGAATATGGTTGAGATATAAATAACTAATAATATTTGCGAAATTGTTTCATTATTTTAATGGTTATTAATTTTTTAATAAAAATTATGATATTGATTTTTCATCAATGAAATAAATTTTTCATCATCACCGTATAATCCATTAACAAAATTATTTATTTCCTAAAAATTAAAAATAAATAACCATGATAAAGAAATACATTTTATCTCTACAACGATTATTTATATTCAAAATTATATTCTTTATGACCATGTATTAAAAAAGATATTATTATTACAAATTTAGTAATACATATTTAGGTTTTCATTAAATAGATTAAATGAAATGTCCTAATATCATCCGTGTGGGATCAAAAGTATAAAATTTCAACCCAAGGATGGTTTAAGTCGAAACACACACATAAAATGATAATAGGACATGTGTTTGGGTGACTCTATAATATTTTTTCACCTAAGTTACTCGATTTACCCATTTAATGTATTCGTAAATATTAACAATAATACTATTTATATTCCCAAAAAATGAGAAAATGATATTTAAATATTTTATAAATAATGATTGAAAATATTGATTCCACATTGCAATATTAAAAACACAAATTTTTCAGCAATTAATTTAAAAATAATATCATTTTTGGAATGAGAAAACATTTTTAAAAGTTATTATTTCAAAAGACTAAAATGTTTTTATTTATATATTCAATGTTAAATCAAATACCATGACCTAAATTATATTCGATTATAAAAATATAATATATTGATAAATTAAAACCAATGGAAATTATAATTTAGTAATAAAAATTATTTCGATGAAAAAAGTTGTTTTCAATTAAAATTTAATATATTTTTATTATTCATCAAATCTCAAATGTAATCAGAAAAATATCAAAAATTAAACTAATATAATTTTTTATATCCTTATTCCAATAAATTAGTTTATTTTTTCATTTAAAAATTATTCATGTGTCAAAATATTAAATTAAAATGGTTTCTCCATTAAAAGACAGTAAAATTACTCTATTGAAAAATATCTGTTTTTATTCATAAAATAGGATTTATTCTTATCGTACGAGGAAAATATCCATGGGATGAATACAAAAATATTTTTTATAAATATATAACATATATATCTCATTAATTAAATTTACTAATTGTAATTCATTTATTTTATTAATACAAAAATACAAATATTTTCTTTACATTTATTTGGTTTATTTTTTTATGAAGAATTGGTAGTCGATGAATTCATCATATATTTTCATAAGTTAGTTATATTTATTCTTGATAACAAAAGTTCTAGGTTATAATGGTCATGTTTTACTAACGGTGTATCACTATTCATTTAAAATCATTTTTACGTGCAATTTAGGCAATAGAAGAATTAGAATTATTTAAAGGAAATATTTCATACAAACATCAGGGTGTTAAATGTATTCTAGAAGAGTTACCCAAATATCCCCATGATTGAGAGGTGGAGTTATTAATAGAACTTATACCGTGTGGAACTTCTATATCAAAATTTCCATATATGATGGCCCTAAATGAACTAAATAGTTAAAGAATTAGCTGTGAGAGAATTTCAAAAATGGGTTTATAGACCCAAGTGCATTACCGTAGGGCTTCACAATGCTATTTGTAAATAATATGGATTGATTAATGTGGCTATGTATCAATTATAGGAAAAACAACAAGATCACCATAAAAAAGTTTCCTCTTCTAAGGATTCATGAATTTTTAATCAACTATGAGGATCTCAGTACTTCTCAAAGGAATATCTTCATTATGGATATCATCCACTGAAGGTGAAGAAGGAACATATTCACAATACTTCTTTTATTACAACGTATTGGAACTACACCTATACACAATCATCCAATAACTGGATAAGGTTTTGTGATATCTAGTGATTCTTAAAATAAATATGTAATGTGTCTACTCATACAGAATGATTAAGTGATATCTTATTATTAATGATAGTTGAATATCCATGAGTAGAGCTACATGATTCATGATATAGATTTTTTTAGTTTTGATCTGCACCTTAAGTATTTTTCATGATTATATATATCTTGTAAAGTGTGAAATATATATCAATGATAAGTTTCTAGATTTTATATTCACATTAAATTATCTCAACATGTCTGAAATAAAATGGTGAGAGCTAATCAAGGATTACGATTTCTTTTTTGGATACCATAAAATAAAGGGAAACAAGGTAGCTAATCCACATAGCAAAAAAGAACCTAAAACTATATCTATGATGTCAATTTATCATGACCATTTATTCTGGGATATAAATAAGATATATTTTGAAATCATAATGGCAGGGAATACATCCTACCATTACCAAATGATTTCATAGCCATCCAAGAATGATAAGATCAAGACGACACAAAATGGTGATTTAGAGATACAAAAGATGCTGAATTTAATAAAGTGAAGCTACCTGACTTCCATATTGATGAGTATGATTTCATTCAATTTGGAACTACCCATTATGTTATGACATCACTTGAGATAAAGAGGGAGCTATTGGATAATGCACATATATCATATTTCTTTATCCATCATGGAAGTAACAAGATGAAACTGTTTCTTAAACATAACTTATGGTGGTAAAAAATAAATATAGATAATATTTTACTCAATTTATTTTTTTATTTATATTATTTATTACCTCCCAATTTATCCATTTGATATTATTTAATATAATTTTGTTTTTATGTGTTTTTTGAGTTAAAAAGTTAAAATAGGTTAATTTTGGAAATCAAACAGTTTTCAACCAGTTCAGTATTTAGGGAATATGATTTATAAAATTGATCAAATTGATATGATTTTTTTTCTAGGATTCATATATTAATTGGGATAAACTTTATAATATTTGAAAAGATCTTAATAGAACTTCCTATGTCTTAAAGAAATCAATAGTGTTGGAAAACATTCTTGGCAGACAGCGTGGCACCCACTTCCGTAAATGAAGCATAACTCAGAATACAAACATATAATTTAAGTTATTCATCTAATAATTGAATGAAGGATCATATAAAGGTTTTATAAGTAAATTAAATGGTGTTATGGAATGAAACAAATGTCCACACAATTATTTTTATTGAAGGATTATTTATGAAATTCTTAGATAGAAAATGTTATGCTCAGTTTTAATTCCTTAACATCCAATAAAAGCATATAAATAATGTTAAATTCTGTATGTAGGATTGGAAATTATATTTGAAAAATATTATAAGAAGGGACCGTGCGGTTATTCGAAGAAATGGTGTTCCAAACAAGACCATATTTTAGAAGATAGATTCTAGAGTAGAATCTGATCCACCCATTTCTTTTCTTCTTATATATTTATATTTATTGGTTTTCACTGTAGTTTTAATTTCAATATAATTTTAATTTATTTTATTTAATATACAATCTAATTCATTAATGGTTTTAATTTTTGTGTATTATTCCTCACATCCCACCTTTGATTTACTGTATTCATCCCATTCTTCTCTTATTTTATTCTATTTTTAGTTGGTGATTTAATGTGCGTAATTTTATTCTTATTTTCTCATCCCATTTATTTTATTTTTTATTATTTTATTCTATTTTTATATTTTTTATAATCTTATCATCATGACCTCTTACCCTAAAAAATGAGTGGATATCCCGAGGTGTTGCCCAATGGAGGTAAGTGGAAATTTTCTTAATTATATACTTAATTTAATATGTATTATTAAGTATGTTATTAAAAAGAGTAATAGTGTATGGGTATGGAAATCTTCTACCATGACATTGTACACAAATTCATTTCGATCCTTTTATTAAATCTTTTACATTATTTATACTGCATACAAGATCCTCATACATTGGAGTCAATCCATTTAGTAGATGTAATGGTGTATGATGTAGCCAGGTCTTGGAAGATTTCATTCTCTCGATAAAGGTGTAATATTAACATTGATTATAGTAGGAGTTGGAATTAATATTTCAAAAAAAATTCAATATTTCACACCTCTAAATATAGGAATATTAATTTATGAATGATATCTCAATATTGAATTATTAAACGTAATTTAGACATCAATAAAATGAATTATGGATCCCACATACCAAACCATAATGTCAGTGTTATTTTTTAACTAATTAAATGTTTTCATTTCAAGTTATTTTTATCTTCTATTTCATTTAAATTATGTTAAATTCCTAGATTAAATAAAAACAACAAAAAATAAGTAGTTTAGGTGTGTTAGATTAAGTGAGTGAACATATATGGAATAACATCTAGTGAGATGAATCTGGAAAGTATATGTGATCCATTAGTAAAATAATTTTCTTCTTATATGACCGATGATAGTCATGTATCAAACTGGCTTTATTTTTTGGGATGTAGTAGGTTTTTTTATTTAAATTTTCTATATTCAAAATTTAGATAGTTTTTCTTTTTTTCCAAATTCGAAAAAAACATAGAAAAAAATTCCATTATATATCTTAAAATATATTACTTTTCATTTAATGACTACTCATAAGTGCATCAACAAAAATAAATATTTTGGAGTACAACAGGGATTCATTGAAGGAACATAACGAGGAAAAATAAGGAGAACATGGTCAAATAGAATTATAATAGAAATTTTCCATTCCACCCAATAGAAACAAAAGTATGAGATATATGTCGGTGATCAAAATGACATGTATTAATTTGGGAATGATTGTGAAGAACAACTTGATATCCCTATTTCGTGAAAATATCACGAGCCATTGGTGGAAACGATTTCACCACTCATAATTTAAATAGTATAAAATATGGAGGATCCTGACTACCTACCTCCAACCATTGAAAATCAACTCCAAGAGGAAGTCACCATGGAATAAGATATTAAAACCGAAACTAATAAGGGACTTGAATACTTCTAGAACACAAAATCATATTATTTAATTGAAATTGAATTGACCATCACTCATTTCTATGTTGATTTTATATATTTAGATGAAACTTATTATTACCTATAGGATAATGATGGAATAAGTAGATAAACATATTGAATAACACATGTATCTCCCTAGTTTTTATGATTATACATTTGAATAAGCCTATGATGAGATCCAAGTAGCTGATCCTAATTAATTGAATATAGAGGCTTCTCACCCCAAAAGGGAGAATTTTGGATAAATTATTCATGTTTAAATTTATTCAAATTAAAAATACATTCTAGACCAAATATTGAAACTAAAATTCATGCAGATCAAATTGATCCATCACTCAAATAGAAAATAGAGGTTTCACAAGTAGCAACCTAGAAGGACGATGATCAACATTTAAAACTACCCACATAATGAAATCTATATTTAATTATGAAGTGGATGGATTTTGTATACTCTATCCAAGGATTACAACTCAATAAGAATAATGATGTAAAATATTGGATGAATAAAATTTGGTGGACCAATTATAAGAAAAACCACCCACCGATATATTGTGGATAACAAGTGGTATTTCCCTTATTGAGGTAGTATAAATTATGGGGCTAATAGGGGGATCATACAAAGAATTATCCTTAAATTATTTCTATGAATTTATAATTCAAATTAGATATTATTTAGTATTACATCATGAATCCCACTCCCTCTTATATTTTTTAGGTTAAATGAAATGATCAATAAACTTAATGGGGTTATTTTATTTTGTAGGTTCGCCATACCAGATAGAAACCCCAAACATTGGAAGAAAAGTTCTATGATTAATTTAAAAATGGAGTACACCTATATTGTTTATCTTTTTAACTCCATGAATTATTTTTCTCTAAACATGTTTTGAGCATGAAATTGGAAAATTGTTTGACCATACATGAATTATTTCCTTACATGACATATCTAGGAGCCAAGAGTTTATAAGGTATATTATTATTCCACTTTCGATAATTAAATGGTAATGAAAATAAATGAGTAAACCCTAGACATGGATGATTATTATGAATCATGAGTACTAAAATGTGGACTCATACATTTAGGGAATTAATTTATACACATAAATTAAATTTCCCTAACATCTTTTAGGGTTCTAATTTCTGAATTTCATGTGATTTAATTTGTTATTATTAGTCCGTCCATGAGTGATTGTACCAAATAATATTTATTATTACAATGATTATTTGTAAACTAAGTACTTCCAATATTTCTTAAGCATATTTCTTGAACGATCTTGGGACATGTCACCAACCAGATCTTGCATTGGAACTTCTCAAAGCTATGAATGTGCTAAAACACATTGAAAATTATTTTGGAATCATTGGATTAACCACTTTATCTTAAATAAATACCATTCCTCAATCCTTCATTAGATCATAGAGACCATGAATTAAATTTATAGTAATGAGCCATGTTTCATGGAAATTTTAACCCATTCTTCCATCCTCTTAGAATTATCATGATATTTAAATATAGAAGTGTTGGGGTGAAGGTAGTTATTGTATAAGGGATGGAATAAATTGTAAGGGAAAAGTGTGGTGTTTTTTGGGACTATGTTAATGATTTTGATTCATTCATGATAAAACAATGTTTTAACCACTTTAATTAAAACAAAAAAAATGAAAAAATGGACTAAAAATGAAGAAAATGGTTTGTAATATGGGAAAACCAAAAATCACAATTACTAGACCTATGAGTTTTATTATATGTGGATAATTTGTGAATGTACGGTTTCATATAAAAATAAATTTTAAAA
The DNA here is from genome assembly GCA_963277665.1 of Viscum album. NCBI lineage: Eukaryota > Viridiplantae > Streptophyta > Magnoliopsida > Santalales > Viscaceae > Viscum > Viscum album. The sequence goes on along the minus strand of OY728161.1, from coordinate 1,241,575,457 downwards.
ATAATAAAAAAATGAAATTTATCTTTAGAAAAGAATGATAAAAAGTAAAAAATCACGAGTGTGTATAAATCATTCATTTTTTGTTATTTGATTATGACATTTAATTTGCGTTTTGGGGATTTGAAAGCTTCTACTTTGATGTTGATAACTTAATTACAATTTTTTCTTATATGATGAATTTTAATTAATAGATAAACCACCTCTGTGGTCCTTAATTTGAAAACACCAATTCCAAATATCATTAGGCCTTAGAGTTATTTTAACCTTTAAATGAAGTCATCTTGATTTCATGTGACTTTTGTCTTTAAAAATAGAGAAGGGTTTTTCATTAAAATATTATGGACACAGATCATTTTATTGTAATATATAAATAAATATACTTGAATCGTATCATGAGTGATAATATATAATAATACATTGTGAGGTAGATCAGGATTTGGAATGTTTAATAAAAATAAATTTAGGAACATAAATGAGTGAAAGGGGAAGTTACATAATTTGTAAAAGGGGGAAAATAAATTTCATAAATTGACTATTTATTTAAATATTGATAAATTAAATATATATTTTATGTTGAGTTTAAAATTTTTATTTGAAATTGATTATTTTTTCTATTTTCATGCTTAGGAATTTTAAATATGTAAAAATTGGTGCCCATAGAAATATAATTTCGAGATTTTATGCTTGAAGACCCGAATGGTTTATGTGTGGGGGGAATTGATAAAGATAGTAGTTTACACATTTTATATATGTATTTAAATTATTTAAACAACAAACATTTATCAATTTGATATTGTTTACATTAACTTTTGATTTATCATGTGCTTTGGGATAAAAAAATGAAATTGCTTAATTCAAAAAATAATAAAATTTACTGTCACTTTGGTATTTTGTTAATAAAATTTACAATATTGAAAAAATTGATATTATTATTATTATTATTATGATTCATAAACACATTTTTTCCCTCTTTTTCTTCTAGGAAAAGAGATGATGAAATTATCTAGAGGCCTGAAAAAATCAATAAAGTTAGAAAACTTTCCGGGTAGGCAGTGTGGACCCCATATCTATAACTGAAGCATTACTCCAGATAAACTCCTCTAATTAAGGTTATTATATAGAATTTAAGTATAAATCATAGATATGATTCATTTATAAAGTATATAGGGTTTTGAAATAAATATAGTGGACAATGAAGGATTTTCATTGAAGGAATTTTTCTAGAATTCTCGGCAAGAAAATGTCCTACTCATTATTAATTTCATAACATCCTCTTCAAATATACAATTAATATAAAATTTGGAGAGCATATATGAAATAAAAATTTTAAATTCATATAAAAAGGGCTCTTCTGGTGATTCTAATATATGTTATTACAACTAGAATCCACCTTTTAGAAGCTGGATTCTAGAGGCAAAGCTACTACACCCATTTCATTTCCTCTTTTATTTTTATATTTTTTATTTTTATTATAGTTTCATTTTCAATTTAATTTTAATCTAGTTTATTTTATATAACATATAATTCACGCATGGTTTTAATTTTTATTTTTTCTCCCACCCATCCAAACTCTATTATTCTTCATATTTTTCTCATTATTCTCATCTTTTCTTCTATTTTTAGTTTGTGATATCATGTGTGTGTTTTTATGATTATTTTTCCATCATAATTATTTTATTTTTTATTATTTTAATTTATTATACTAATATTTATCATACTACCATAATAAAATATTATACTAAAAAATAGTGGGCTCACCCGAGGATTATCATAGGGGAGGAAAGTGGAAATTTTATTCATTTTGCATATACTTTAATCTCTTCTATTATGATAGTGATTAGAATGTGTAATAGTGTACATTTGTGGTGGTCATCCACCATGAAAATGAACTCAAACACATTTATATTCTTTTTATTAAAACTACTCTCTCCCTACTACATGACAAGATCTATTCATTTATTAGATTTGAGCCATTCCGTAGATGAAATGTCCTACAATGGGGCCATGTATTGGATGATGTCACACTCTCGATTGTGGTTTAAATTTTCACTAGATTATAGAAAGAGGTGGAATTAATATATCTAAATGAATTATATATTTCACACCCGTAAATAATATAATAATAATTTACGAATGAGATGTCAGAATTGAATTATTAAAATTAATTTAAATACTAACAATGAAAATTATGGAACCCATAAACCAAAACATAAAGGAAATGTTCCTTCTTCAGTAATTATAATTTCTCATTTTTTGTTATTTTTATAGACTATTTAATTTAAATTCTTTTAAATTCCTAGATTAAATAGAAAATAAAAAATATGTAGTTTAGGTGAATTAGATTATGTGAGCGAACAAATGAGAAAGCACCTTGAGTGAGATGACCCCAGCCAACCTCTGCTATATTTGGAAAATAATATTCTTTTTATATTCCCCATCAAAGGATTTCATCAAACATGATGAAGGATATTGTGGAGTATATATCACAGTGTTTGTTATGAGAGATATTTAATTAAGCATGATAAACTTCTAAATGGTTGATGCAACAATTTCTTATACCCACTTGGAAATTGGCGAATTTTATAAGGTACTTTTTTAATATTATCCTAATGGAATCCAAATTAAATAAAGTGACATGGGTTGTGGTGGATCAAATCACCATGATAACCAAATTTATTGAAATTAGGTATTATTTTTCAAAAGTTGAAATTTGAAAGATATATGTGAAGGATGTGGTGAGTTTCCAAATGGTACCACTACCGACTGTCTCTGGTGGAGATACATGGTTAACATCTAAATTATAAAGAATTAATCAACATGACTTGAGTAAAAATATATAATTTCAGTATGAATGGTCCCCCCAATACTAATGGTCAACTTAATGAACTATTGGTCTTCTTGAATACATTATAAGATCATACTAAATGGGAATTAATGGAGGATGGGATCTAAATAACCGAGTGGTTAATTTCTCATACAACAATAAATTCTACTCAAGTATTCAAATTCTTCATTATGATGCTCTATATGGAATGTAATGTTGAACACTAACATATTTGGATGAAGTTGGAGAATGAAATTTTCTTGGATTTAACCTAGTGCAAGATATGAATGAGAAGGTTCATGCCATCGAAAAACATATAATAGCTTCTCGGAGTCAGAAAAATATCTATGATGAAGTCTGTCAATTGGATTTGGAGTCTGATACTGGAGATAATGATTTCCTTCGAATATCATCATGGAAGATAGACAAGTAGTTTTAAAATTACGGCAAGAATAAACCAATGCAAATTGGCCAAATTGGGATCCCGTATTACATTGGATCATTGGCCTATTGGCTTTCAATTTTACCAATATGAATCATGTTCATGAAGTGTTCCACGTATCTCTCCTGAGGAATTAAATACCCAATCCTTCACATGAATTTAATACAGAGGTGGTACCACTAGAGAATGACCTCTCATATGAAGAACAATATGTGAATATCTCAGACTGTAGAGATATAGTTTTGTGGAAAAAGGTAACTCACCTTGTTAAATTTTAGTGGAGGAACCATATGTATGAAGATTCAACATGAAAATAAGTTAAAAAATGAAACAAAATTTCCCTCACCAATTCAAAAATGATAATAGTGGTTGAAATATTAGAGTTGAAAATTCTAAATGGGGGAAGAATGTAACATCCCATAGTCTATAAATGGTATTTTTACCTGAAAAAAATGTGTTTTATTTTAAAATATATAATATTATATGAATAATAAAAAGAATAGTAATTTATTTCATTAATAAAAAATGTTACATTAATCAGGAATGAAAAGAATAAAAATTATATAAATTTAACCTATGAAAATAATTTATAATATAAAAGATAAAATGTGAAAATATAGATCTCCTCAATCTACTAGAATCAAAACCCCTATTGCCAACACTATATAAAAAACATAATCATAGTAAAAAAAATAATAATTATTGAAATAAATGTAGAACTTAGTGAGGTTTTTAGTTGAATAATTAACAAATGAATCTATAGGTATTTATTGGAGGTAATGTGACCAGTCAAATAGTATCATAGACATTAGGAATAGTAACTGGACCACTTGGAATAGTAACCTGACCATTGGGAATAGTAACCATACTGTTGGAATAGTAATTCAACAGAAAAATTATAAATATTGATATAAATAATTTTCATCATGATTACATTAAGTAAATATAAATATTATGATGACAAAAAATAAATATCATGTTTATAAAACTCAAACAATATATAATCTGATTTTTAATTAACTGTATTTTAAATTATTTGGTCAAAATAACATTTTTATATAAAAAATTAAAATTACATATGATTGAAGTTTAATTTCATAAAATTAATATCATTTTTTAAATCATACCATCAAAATATTCAAAGTGTGATTTTTGGGTAATTTTTTAAAGTACTTCAATTTCCGGGTGAATAATACACATAATGATTTTCCCATTACTAGTGTATCTTAAATTTCTTAATTCATGATGTATTATTGAAATAATAATTTCTATAACTTGTCTTTTGACCATGATATAATAAATTTCAAAAATTAATAACTAAATTAACATAATATTATACTTCGTTCCTAAAACGAACTTTCCAAAACCTGTTGTCAATAGTGATCCCTTAAAATATAAAATTATATTTTTTCCATTTTAATTTTAATAAAATAACGAATTAGAATTATAAAGTTGATTTTAAGTCTTAATCCCATTATATTATATTTATATATAATTTATATTTTAACAAATTGAGTATTAATAATTTAACCAATGAAATATTATTTTATATAATATTTTAATCTAATAATACCCCTATCCTAAGGTATAAATAATTCCATTCAATCCACTTTAAAAACCAGTAATATCACACTTTCAAATCCCAAACACTACCAAAATACATTCTATAAATAACATTATAAACCATTGGTACATTTTGAAGTAATCAAATTCCAAGAAACAAACAGTTTTAGTCTCGTAAAAAAGATGTTACACTAAGGATTAATTAAGTATTGGTAATCTTTTCTATTTTCTTCTGGTCCTTCTTATTATATTTACTTTTTTCAATCCATTAAAAACTTAAAAATATAATATTAATTAAGAAGGATTTTATAATTATATTAATTATGTAAACCTACTTTAGGAATCACATTTTCTATACATATAAATTTCAAAATTCAGTTTCCTATTATCCCGATAATGTCCCATCATAGGTCGACTTTCCACATATGAATGAATTTATACATCTATGATTATGACATCCTCAAGGATCTATATTATAAATTACATTTAATATATAAAAAGGTTATTATATTTATTATATTCTTGTGTAAATAATTATATTAATTTATAAATTACATTTAAAAAATAGTGAAATCGAGTCAAAATAAGAAATTAGTATAAAAAACATGATTCCCTTATATCCAAGGAAATAAAAAACTATAATAAAATGAATATAATTGAGAAATATTTTTAAAAACTAAAATAAATCACTTATGATTGAATGTTTTAAAAAATATATGTTTAAATTTTGGAGGTACTAAAGTTATTAAATAATTTACGAATAATGGTAATGGGAAATCTTGAACCGATCTTATTTTCAATGGGGTTTCCCTATTTTATAGAAAATTTTGTTTGAATAATCCTATAAAATTCCATTAAAATCATTTAATTATTATTAACTTTTATGTTGGGTGATGTACATGTTTCGTAAATTATTTTACTAAAAATACAATTATCTTCCCAAAGAACTCTTCTTTCTAAAAGACATATTTGCCTCTTCTTTAGTTGTTTATTATTCACTCAAGAATGAAGATTATCATAAAAAATATGTTTTTAATATTTAATTTGGTAAACCCATGTTTTTTTATAAAACCATGATTGATTAACTCAGGAATAAACTCATTATTTTCCATTGGTTAATTCCTTACTATGATATTAATATGTTCTATATAGAATGTATGATTATATAAATATTATAATGTCACAGGTGGGCCTAAAATTATATATTCCTTCAATTTATTGGTAATATGATGTAACTCGGGATATTATTTATATTATGATTGAGCATTATTCTAACTCTATTCATAATTAAGATGTAGTGATAATGTATATATGCTATGCATGATCATGTAGCTAACTTTTTTCATAACTATATATGGTTTTTGACCACTATGACTAGATGTTTCATTTGAATGAATATCCAAATTATATTCTTTTATACAACGTTTCCCTCGTGATATTTTTTAATATACCATTATTTTTATATGATGATGATGATTTTGATCACCCATGATATATTGACAATGTTCCCTTATTCATCATCTTATTGAGCATTTAGGTCACCCCATTCCTTAATGTATATCTGTAGAGTCCTGAAAAATCCGCAAAGGAGTTTCAAACCAATTCCCCCAAAATAATTAGGGGAAAGTATAGAATGTATGGATAAATCTCAATGGATTCACAAGCCGAACCGGTCCGCAGACCGGTCCCATGAAAATGCTATGCAGACTGTTCCGAGAAGCACCCCCTCCACAGACCGGTGTCGTTCGCTGAATGAAGGTGGAGATCCTCTGCGGACGCGAAGCAGGACTGGCGCCAAGCCGGTCCACTGTATCAATCCGCCCCCGACCGCGGACCGCGTCGACCGGCCCAGACCACATCCGCTGTCGTTCACGGAATGGAGGTGAAACCCTTCACGTTCGTGAAGCACTCCTTGAGTCGGTTTGGTTCGCGGGGAGGTGATCTCAATGCACCCCGCGAGTGGTGGACTTACCAAGTCATCCATGAATAGGGTTTTCGGTCATGGGCCTTTATAAAATATGCCTCATGACCATAGATACATCTCTTTCCCAACTCTATAAAAGGAGATCGAGGGGGAAGATCTAGAAAAGGAGGATTCAGTAGAGATTGATCATATTCATGTGGATGGATTTCGAAAGAAGGAGCTTAGGATTTTGCAAACAGCGAAGTTCCAGTTCATGAACCAGAGCACATATGAACTGGGGAACAAATTAATAAGGAACTGGAAAATGAATAATAACATGGTGAACCACGAACATAAAAAAACAAAGAAAGGAAGACCGAAAACCATGGACCCTCCACGGATGCACTCCCCACGGACCATGGAGTTTATGCCCCTTTTCTGATCCATCATACCACGTAACAACCTCGCATGTAGGTGAAGCCTCGACCGACGAACCACCAACCGACATCGCCCTCGTCCACCGGTGCTGACGTGGACTCCTTCACAAACCACCCTGGTACGCGGGCCAAACTCGAAGCCGTGATCCACCATGGTTCGCCAGATGCCTACTAGCCCGCAAACCACCCTAGTTCTCCAAGTGCTCATCAGTCTGAAGACCACCATGGTTCACAGATGGCCTCTCCAGCCGCGTAGAACCTCCCTACGCAAAGGGTTCCACACCTCATAGATGTTTCTGTCCCACCAGGTCCTTCGGAGTTCCCGTTCCCCGAGCCAGATAAAATCCTTCCAATCCGGCCTTATCCTATGCGACTCCCTCATTGGACTATTCACCGGCTCTGAGATGAGGCCTCCACCAGAGTCGTAGGACCCATGTGATGTAACCTTCTGGCGCATCAGCACACCGTTTTGAGTTCACATACCCACGGTAATCAGGGTTGAAGGGGTTTCTCCGACCCTTGGGTGGATTCTCGAAGCATTCATGGGTTCACATTCCCACAGTAATGAAGAGTCCGAGATCAGGAGTCCCCTTTCTTCCCCTCCACTTGTTGGGGCTGGGAGACTTCTCCCCTCCCCAGGGCATGGCGAGATACCCATCAGAAGGAAGCCCCCATGCATCTCTGTACTTCCCCATGGCCATTGCCAGGGAAGGGAGTAGTGGTAAAGGGTGCTGCTTCATCCTTCTTTGGGGTCAATTCCTTCTCCCTCTGTGCTTTGTCACCATGGGCATCCACCTCAGAGTAAGCCCTGACTTTAGGGGCCACCTCTATGCATAATCCCCACTACACTTCCCACGGAGGCACCATTCATGACGTGATCATCTTTTCCCTATTACTTCTTCTTTCTCACACCGATAATGACTCATGTGGGCTTATAGTAAGCATCGACCATGACATCCTCTTATGGGCCACCTCAGAGTGTAAGCCCCCATCCATTACTATGGGCCTCCTCAGAGTGTATGCCCCAATCCATTAATATGGGCCTCCTCAGAGTGTAAGCCCCAATCTAATGCGAACTATGATGACTTTGATTCCCTACCACATGGATATGTAGGAAGCCTTCGTAAGGTTCAGGCCCAATCACCATTGGACCCATGAGTCCACATTCACATTGGCTCTCCAACACTCCTATTTGAACTACGTGGACATTGATCCCTGTCCCCCATGAAGGGTACGTAGGAAACATTTTTGAGGTTTAATCCCTACAACCGGTCGATCTGACTATCTTCACATAGGTTTACCGCGCCATTCCTAATGCCACCTCAATGATTCCAAACTCCTCGGGGTCATTAATCCAACAAGGGATAGTAAACCTCAGGCATAAATGATTCCAAACCACTGCGTCCAACTGAACATTGCCAACCAGGAGTAATCTGTGGATACTATGCTTGGGTATAAACCAAATATTCACGAACATATGAATATGTCTTAAATCTATAATAGAGTCCTGGAACATGCAATAATTCCACCGAAATGGGTCTGATGATCCTGACTTCCCATCCTCTCGACCAATGTGAGTTCTCAAGCGTCGTTGGTCAAACCACCCAGTGAACGCTTTCCATTGGAAATTAGGTCCACGTATCGTCGGATATAGAATCGTTGGGCGTTTCAAAACCGACTCGAAACAAAAAATGGTGAACCCGACATGAATATTTAACCAAACATGACAGACTTAACCCAATCCCACCCTTACCCTCTTTATACTCACAAGTAGGACCTAGCATAGCCATTAATTATGCATGGGATCATGAGATGCTGCTCTGACGGGTTTGTTGTTTGTATTTGTTAAAATATTTTACAGGTACCACTTAAAAACTCTCTTCGATCCAATGGCGTCATGAAGGAACTCACAGGAGGATGCCTCCAACAACGCAATGACCGTGCATACCCACCAACGGAGGACCCCGACACCAACCCAGCGTCTTCGACGCTGGGTGTCGGACGCGTTAATCCTAGAGTACAACGTGAACGGTACTCTTCCGAAGGTGGAGGCGGACATGCATTCCCTCCAATCCGCCAAGACCCACCGGTCACCCGCCCAGCAGTGGCCGCGAGGGAAGATCCAGAGGGCCCATGTTGCTGTCTCCAACTGTTTCTGGAGTCTATCCCCGGAACAGGAAAACACATACCTCCTTTATCTTATGAAGGAAGATGTGGTCGATGTTGAGGACTTAATCCCCGCCGAATGGGGGCTCTGCTCCAAGGCCCCCATCGGAACAAGTCATCGAGGTCATGCCGCGACTCAACATCCTCATGCTCAAGAGAATGTAGACCCGAGGATCCAGGCCCACGCTCCCTGAGCGCCGGCCCCTCGGACCACCCAACGGGGGCAACAAACATACAACCAGGGACCAGTCATCACCATTTTCCTTGAGGAGGAGCTCCGCTACCCAGTCATGGAGATGTATCATGAACAATCACATACACATGTTCGCTCCACCAAAGCCCACCATCCAGACATGGCAGCATCATATGAGCCGACACACATCCCTGCCCAGCACCGTCAAACCCGTCGCTCACGCAGGACGACACCTACCTAGCAGGTACCTCTATCTGCCTAGGGTCGTAAAGCCCACTAACCTGACGGGGTGGCGACCCAGCGCCTGTAGGACCAACTCCTCGCATATTCTCTTTTTCCTACCATCCTGACGTGGTTGCGATCAACAAACACCGCCATCTAGATGTGGTAGCAATTAATAGGTGGGCACATCTTCCTGCCAACAAAGGCCACCGACTCAATACGGTGGGAATCCAATATATGCAGGGCCATCTCCCTGCGGATGCAAGTAAAGTCCACCATCCCGATGTGGCAGAAAATAGAGAGAAAAAATGGCATATCCTGGCCCAGGGGAAAATTCGTTCACCTGCCCCGACCCAGGAGAATTGTCTGTACCCACTGACCACTGGAGGATTGGAGCAGTATATTCCTACTCCGATACTGGAATGAGCATATATACCCTTTCTAGCCAAAGATGTCTCTCTACATATCCTGGAAATTATGGATGAGTAGGTATCGATCCCAGATCATATATTGCAGACTTCCCAGAATGTAATTGCATCAGCGGCAACAACAAGGACTAGGTCCCATGAGCCCGTCTCCCCAATTGAGTTGACTCATCTAAGAGACGAGATATCTGCCTCAGAGCAGATCTGCATCCCAGCTTCTTCCCATGAGGGTCGCCGGCTATATTCTGTGACGCAAGGGAAACTAAATCTTGTAGCTCCACTCGTTCCATCTGGGGGACACCCATCCATCACGATGGATGCTCCAGAGTAGGCATATGTCCCTGATAAAAGTGAGGATGTTCGTCGGTGTATCCCAGAAGCATCACGGTACCCAATTATATAGAGACCTAAAGATGAAGGTCGTTGTCCACAATAGACGGTCCCATCTTCCCACAAGAAAGCACCCCAAACGTGCCGAAGCCAGCTGGAAAATAATGAACGGGTTTATGAATCTGCTATGCTAGAAGCTGGGGTTCCCGATGCCGCTAAGTGCATATCGAAGGCTCCAAACCCTACCCATCCATTACCATATTAAGGGAGTGGCAGTAGAAGTTGCGACGGTCCTCCCCACAATGTCCCTACCAGTAGCTCTAAAGGTCCTCCCCAGAGCACCCACGGGGGCCTCCCCTGTGGGCGTATAACGATCGATCACGATAGCTCCTCCTTTTATGCGAGTCACGAAATCCCTCCACGTGACCTGAAGATCGAGCAGCATGAAGGTCCTCAAGTTTCTCGATCCACCCTGAAGGTCCTCCCTGGGGTATATGCTACAAATAATCTCGATGTAGTGGGACCAAAAATTATGATAGTAGTCCACACAATCATAGTCACAACTTCGGAGGTCCTCCCCACAGTGACGTCTCATCCTGACAAGAAGGTCCTCCACTTGTTGTGGTCTGCCCTGAAGGTCCTCCCCAGGGGTTACACTGCAACAAGACTCTGCGCAGCCAGACATCATATCATGGTGGTAGTCCTCGCAAACCTGATAATGAAGGTCCTCCCCATAGATACGTCAAACAATGATAAGGCCCTCCCCTCGTTGCGGTACATATTGAAGGACCTCCCCAGGGTGTACCCTGTAGATATTCTCCCGGCGGCAGCTGTGATGGTAGTCCTCACCACCACAACCGCCATTGCGAAGCTTCTCTCCACAGTGGCCCCAAGGAAGAAGAAGGTCATCCCCTTATCGCAGTGTGTCTTGAAGGTCCTCCCCAGGATGCACATCGAACGTCAAACCATGATGGTCATCCTCACCATGATGGGAGTTGTTACGAATGACCTCCCTATAACAATGCTACGCAACCAGAATGTCCTCCCCTTGCTGAAACATGCCTTGAAGGTCCTCCCCAGTGTATGCTCTGCAAATGTTCTCTATGCAGTGAGGCGTCGAGAGGTAAGGGTATTCCTCACCATTACGGCCGCCATTGCGAAGGTCCTCCCCGCAATGTCATATCATATCGACAGGAAGGTCCTCCCTCTTCAAAATCAAGCACAAAAAAGTCCTTGTATACTGAGGCACTAATAAGGACGTCATCAAACATGTCAGATCCCCATCTAGTCGCCAACGACACCCTTCTACAACTGGGAGACGTTCTGGGACCACGTTCATCTTCCGGTTTTCCCCAAAATCACCCACATGATGATTCGACACTAACTAGTCTCAATGCCTCCGACAACAATATCGGCAAGAATCTCAGTTAGGCCGACCAGGTGGAGGAGTCACTAGCGGAGGAGTATGCTGACATGTTTCGCTTGAGGAAATGACTAGCCATGGATGATATACCAGTTATGTTTTGGACTATGACCACCACTCGATTCGACATGCCCAGAGTGTTTTTGAAATAATGCGTGTACGACATATGCTACAATATATGGACAACCCTCAACCGACTGAAATCAAGATTCCTTCCCTATGATGGGTATGTAGACCACGTCAAGACAATATGATACCTCCTACATCAAATTGACTTAGAATCCCTTCCTTTAGTGTGCCAACGGTGACCCGAGAGGCGTAAAGGAAACATTGAGATATCTTGCCTCTGGGCGCTGCACTAGTTGCATCACCTTATTGATGACGCCGTGACAGGAGTCCATATCAGGGGATGGGGAGAACATGGAGCTTCTCATTTCACTCCGCTCCCCCCTAGAAGAACCCATTCGACATGGTGTGTTGCATCATCATCACGTCAAGACAACAATCGAGTGGTCTCCCTGTTCGTGAAAAGAAACACACCCAACGGAGTCAGGCCTTGAAGAAGTCCCAGAAGAGTCAGGCCCGACGGGAACAATCCATTAAAGAACTCTTGAATCAGGACACCAAGAGCATATAAGAGGAATAATTCCAAAGATAGGCCAATCATCGATCATTTCCTGCCTCCCCAGAAGGGATTGATTCATAGAAGAACTCGGCACCGAACCCAGTTCACCACCAAATGGGGGCACACAAGATCAGGTAGGCAGCGATAGCAGCAGCCATTTCCGCAGTCCAGGGTCAACCCTAGCCTGCAGGGCTGGGGGAATTTTTAACAAAAAATTCCCCCATAAGACCAATAAAATCCGGAAGAGACTCAACGTCCAAGGAACAGAGCCATCCCCAGCCCTCAGGGCTGGGGGCATTATTAACCCCTCAACAACAACCTCCCCCCATGAGAGTCAGTATTATCTCATCTATGGAGGACAGTTAGAAGAGGAGTTTCCTATCATATCCAATTGTTTGAATAATCATCCCCTCTAAGAGGAAGGCGTACCGTAAGGTCTCATAAAATAACTATCTGTGTCACCCTTCGTCAAGGGGTCCAAAATCCATCCCAGGACATGAAAAGGAAGGATAGTAGGAGACGCGGGTGATCCTCTTCCTATTTGGAAGATGAAATATTCCCCATGCCGTGATATGCATTTATCCAAGCTATTGAGGCTAACTCCATGGGTGACACCGGAGATGATGCAAATCCAGATGGGTCGAGAGACGATGGTTCCGGTCAGGCTGTGACTCACAACGAACCGCCATGTGTGCACACTCGAAACCAGAGTTCCGTCCTAAATATGGCATCCCCTTCAGCTAAAATTCCTTTGTTCACCCTTAGAGCTCCTAATAAGGTCAAGAATAAAGGGGAAGTTACCCTTAACCTGCCTCCTTCTCTCGATAAAAACAATCCACATACGCTCCAAGAGAGATTCGCTCGACAGGAAGAGAAAATGAAAGAACTGAGGCAGCTCACCATCGAGCTACTCTAGAGGAACCTTCTTATTGAAAACATGTAACAGAAGGATCCACATCATACGCTCCCAGTAAGTGCATCTCAAAGACCAAGGTTTTCCCCAGTAAATGAAGAACAATCATGGATCCCGCCCAATGAGGAGACTGGATCATCCATCTACCTAAATGTGGATCCAGATGAATACCAAGACATTCCACCACTTAGGAAGCAACCAGAGAAAGTATGGATGAACCCTATGAAGGTTTCACAAATGTTAAATGCACCCCTAGTGCCAACCGAGCTAGATCCTCAACCAATGCCTCAGGCTATAGCTGCCCAGGATCGGGCCCAACAGGATGTAAACCCGGGTCTCACCAACACCATCGAGGGAATAACAGCTTGATTGGAGGTGATGGATGGTCAATGCACTCCGATAAAGCCAGATTAGAAGCCCTACCCCGATTGGGTGAGAAACACGCCACCTCCACCTAATTTTGGAAGCCATGTATTCCATATCTTCAATGGATCATGTGATCCGAAATAGCACTTGATGCACTACACATCTTATTGTGACCCTATGATGGGAACTCTGAAACAATAAGAAGTAGTGAAACTCAGATGCTTCCTACGGACCTTGCAAGGATCCGCCTTCATCTGGTATACGATCCTGCCAGTCCAGCCAATAAACAGCTGGGAAGACCTTCAGCAGCAGTTCATGTTCCACTTCAGCTCAATGTTGCCTAAAACAACGGTCAGAGACCTCATGAACTGCATGAAGAGGGAGAACGTGAGGGTCTTAGATTTCATCACTATATTGAAATATTTGACCTACTCTGTAGATACCCGAAGATTGACGTACATTGACATTACATTACTTTTGCGGAATACTTAGTACATAACAAAAACACACACACAAGGATCGTAATAGTTTAGTGTCTTTGAAAACTCGGAACATAATCTTCTAATCGTGGTGAAAGATCTTCAATATCTCCTATAAAGATCTTCCCTTTTTTTTAACCTAAAACATTTCTTTATATCTTGGGGAAAAGAAAAAATTAAAGGGTGAGCTCAAATGCTCAGTAAGGGTAAACAAAAGAAATATCAATCACATCATATACACAGGCACATAACTTTTGGAAATCTTACCTGCAAAAGAGATCAAAATTTCATAACATGGGATAAATCATGGTTGTGAAATGTAATCACAATAATCATAACTTAAAACATGAAACTTTGTGGCATTCACATATAATCATAGAGAATCATTTCTTGTTAGTCAAGACTCATTGCCAAGACTATCTTAGTGGACAAAGTCCCCTTCTGAATCGAGTAACCCTCGTTTCAGTCCTGTTTCACTGAACCGGTATAACCTATCGTTCCAGCCCTGTCTATCTCATGAGATATAAAATCTTTACCCAATGCATTGGAGGGAGATATAGGTCCCACCCATCTTATAATGAATCCTTTCTTATGTGTGCCACATAATCATAAAACATACATCATCACATAACACATGTAACAAAAATGGGATTCTTGAAACATCATGACATCATAAATCAATTCATATAAGATAAAAGAATTCATAAAAATAATTCCATCACAACATGATCGAATCAATGTGATAATAGGGATAAAAACAGAACCCTTTATTATCTTAGATGGAAAATAATTTTAATAAAACACTTGAACTCCATTCTTGAGGAAAATATCTTTTCTCCTTCAAAAAACTTTTTTCCTTTCTTAACATGTCATACAACTTTAAACTAAAAGAAGTTGATTAAAAATAAACTTGAAAACTTGTAAAGGAAGTTTCTTGGAAATAACGTTTTAAAAATCCATTCATACGTATAAGTTTAAAAAAAACATTCTTCGTACTTTTGTCGGAAAAGTCAAAAAGTACCTCGTACAAAAAAACGACAAAAGATTCCTTTCATATTCTTTACTAAAAACTCACCAAAGGGTAAAATTGGATTTAAACTATTGTAATTGGATGGAAACAATATTAAATATTGAGGAAACATGGATTTGGATGATAAAATACACCCCAATAAATACTTACGAATAAACAATCTCGGATAAAAATGAGATTGTGATATTTCCCTTACCTTAGGTCCGATTTGCTTCGTAAGTGTCCGAACCTCCTGTATAATGATTTAAATAATGTCATTTACTTATTACAGAATCATATTCATTGTTATGATATCATATATGGTTCACTTATGACATTACATTACCCGTTCTTTTGTAACTTCCATGTTAAAGAAGCGTTTTGCGTAAAATCGTTTCATTTATCGTAGATGTTCTGACTTGTTGTTCTTGACATTATTATTACTTATATCATGATTTACTTACTTCCAGAATATAAAATATGATTTATATATCATATATATTCATTATATATATATATAACAGATAGATAAATGAAATGAAAAACACCGTTCATGGAGACGGTAGTCCGTACGTACGCATGAACGCTGTTTTCCTTTCCTTATTGTCTTGAATGGAAGTAAGTAGATGACATACATATATATATATATATACATAAATCCAGTAGCTTTATAATGTCATATATTTCATTATTATTTCTTATATATACTTTATAATCAGTCTTAAATGGTTAACATGGAGAATGAATCTCATCGCGTCGTGGAGACGGTAGTCCGTACGTACGCACGAGCGATGATATCATTTCCATAAATATTAAATTGAATTGGAGTAGATTATACAATATATCAGAATCAATATGATGTTGTAATAACTATTTATAGTTATTCTTTACACCATTATACCCATCCATGTAAGGTGGTGGTGGAAAATAGATTACACCATGGCGTGGAGACGGTATTCCGTACGTACGCACGCGCGGTGATTTCTTTTTCCGTAGGATGGATAGATGGTGAAATAGGGTTGTTTCATACTTATAATAACATATCAGTATATGAGTGATACTGATGTTATTACTTCATAATGAAACAACCTAAGAAGAAGAAGTGGAAGAAGAAATAAAGATGAAAGAATTGGTAACGGTAATTACCTCTTCTTTGAAGCGCCTTTTGGAGACCTCCTCTTAGGGAACTAAAATTGGTCTTTGAGGAAGACCAGAACCTATAGGATGTTTCTAGGGAAGTGGAGAAGAGATTTTGGCAGAGGTTGGCCGAGCTTGAGTGGTCAAATTGGTGTGAGGAGGAGGGGGAGGAGGTGTCCTTTTATAAGGGAGGATAGGGGCACCTTAGGAATATCTCAAAATATTATTTTATATTAAAGTCAAAATCGGTTTATAATGGTTCCAAAGGGTCTTATTTCGAGGCTAAAGTGGAGATGGGTCGAAATCCTATCAACCAATAAGATTTAGACAAGTTTAGGGTATTATTTTAACCTTATCAATTAGATTTAACTCTAAGTTAAATAATTTAACTTTTACCGTGTCTTTTTGTTTTCTTTCACTATATGGTTAATACACTTACTATAACATGCCAAACGAACCCCAAATTGTTTATTATTAATATATATATCCTTATCTAAGTCAGGTGGCCGAACATTAGATTTTTAGGAATAAAATAACAATTAATATTATAATATTTGATTTAAAAACTATTTTGTGTCAATTTTGACACTATTTGATATATGATTTTTTTGAAAGTCATAACAGAATTATATGTTCGAAACAAGTTGATTAAATCAACACTAATATATCATAGTAACCTAGAAAATTAGTGTAATTCATAAAAAGTCTCAAATTATATTTAGTTTTGTGTTTATAACATCAATTATGTCAATATTTCATTAATAAGATAATTACTGCATCATCTTTGTGTCATAAATAAATTAACTTATTTGATGTCTAAAAATTACAAATAAAATACCATTATGTGGGAAATATTTGTAGATTTCTAACGAATATTTATAGTCTAATTTATCTTAGGTATAACCCCATATTAAAAATGATTTACTTATTAAACATTGATTTTAACTATTTTAACCCTTCTTTAAATAAATTAATAATAAATGTCCTAATCTAATCCAAGTTGGCCTAAATGGTCATATTTTATTCATAAGGTTGTTTTTGGTCGAATTACACTTATCCAATATAATAAGGACATATGTTAGGGTAATAGTAATATCATATTTACCCTTAATTACCCTATTTACTATTAACCACGGTAAAAAAAGTAAAACGTTACTATTCACCAAAAAATTATTTTCATCTCATTGAACCACATTTTACTTACTGACATCAACCGTGTCTCTCGGATTTTTGAAATTCCATTCACAGAAGCAGTAAAATTAAGTTTTATGAAAAATTCAGTTTTTTAACTACCACTTAGTAGTTTCACTATTCATCAAAAATTGATGTTTTTCAGAACAATGCCAAAATTTCATCCTAAGATATATTTTATATTGCGAATTCAAAAATAAAGTCTATTTTACCAAATTTATAACATAGAAGTTTCATTAATAATTTTTATAACTAAATCCCGCTGTTAAAACAAATAGCGTGTTTTTAAGAAACAATATCTATCAAAAGATTGACATTTGATTATGTCTGGTTTAAATGTGAAATTACAACCAATGACCAACATTGTATTAAATTGTAAAAATATATTCTAAATATACTTTAAAACCACTCAAATTAATAATTTATCACTATTAATTATTTCGATTAAAAAGGTTCTTTTTAATTAAAATTTAGTAATTTTCACTATTCATCAGAATATGAAAGTTATCCGAAATGTACCAAAATTTCACCTTAGGCTAAATTCGATACTCCAAATCCAAAAATGAAATCCATTTTGAAAAATAAAATTCACAAAATTTCAAAAAGTGGTTATTACTATTCATAATGGCTAGTTTTAATAACATTTTAATAGCATATCGCTGTTTAGTGAAACTCGTTATTGCGTACTACACACGCTATCGAGGAAAGTCGCGATCGCGTGTAATGCAAGGCAAGTCCAGGATGCGTGTTGTGCAAGATCCTTTTGGTGTAGCGTACAACACAAGACATTAGTGAAATAAAAAGAATATTTTTCATAAAATATCGGGCTGTTACATTCTACCCCCCTTAAAATGAATTTCGCCCTCGAAATTCGTCGGGGTTATAAATGGTTTACTATTCGAAAGTTTCTTTAATAGAATCCCACATCGTAAAAAGGAATACCAAAACCAATCTTTAAAAACAAAAGTATGAAACCTAACGGTTACCCAAATAAACTAATCACTGGGTTTCCACATAGGTGAAAATATGGATATGGAAGAAAAATCTAACCATCATGTTCTGATGGAGAGTGGTAGAGAACATGGCTATGGAAAAGCCAGTAATCACAAAGCCATAAATTTGTGACGATCTAAGGTACCATCTGATTCATCAGATATAAGATCACTAGGACAACATTTTTGGTTTTCAAGATCGTTTCCCTAAAGTTAAAGAATTTGAATTAGAATAAATACTTACTTTATGTTGGTACAACCTCATTGTTGTTCGTTCCTTTAACAATTTCATCTTCATCTCTTAAATAAATGAAGTTGAATTTGTTATTTGTGAAGTGTTAGCAGATCATGTGATAGAATGACGGGTCATTCCATCTGTCTCAAACAAAAGGTTAGCAAAAATTATATACATAAGTCGATCTATAGTGAGATTAATCATATATTGTTCCTAAAATGGACTTATACTTCATATATCATACTGCTTAATATAATAAAACTAGTTTCTACTAAACAGGGACTTCCTGTAGGCCAGTGGTAGGCGATAAAGGCCAGTCACACTTCGGTTGTGGGTTCGATTCCTACGACCTTGTCCGACGCGATTGGTTGTCGCCCGTCCTGCAGGTTGTCCCTTTTTCTAAAACTATATTACTATAACATCCCATCAATAATATCGAAAAAAACTTCTATCCTTAAACAATACTAACTTATGTCCAACATAATCCATTCTAATCTTTAGGCTTATCCATAATACTGCAGTCCACTCTCATAATATAGTGAAAACGATTACCAGAGATTTAATACTATCGTTAATCCCCATATATATGTCTTGTTGGTAACATCCCAAACATTCAAAGGCCTTAATCATGTATTCTCTTGAATACCTTAGTGAAAACATGAATGCAGTTTAAAGTTAACACTTTCCACATACCAAAATCCTCAAAATTCTATATACTCAAACCATGATATCACTTAGTCCTTATATCAATCATGAGCTCATGAATACTATCAAACATATTAGATTCTCTTTATCCCTTCATTATGCGCATATCATCCACTTTCCAAAAAAATATCTGAATAACCTTTCATTGTTACTCATACCATTCATCATAAACTTTCAAAACTTAAGGAAAGACAACAGTGTAACAATCCTTAGATGTCTTTTTATTCTATAGTACAACATTACACTTGATAAACGTGTAATCATTCCACTACCTTCTTAAACCATTGACCGAGCATCAATAATTCTTTCATCTCACATATCATTTGTAGTCTCTTCATCATCATCAACATAAATACTTCCCATACGACCATACTGATTATCTTCATGAGACTTTCCCTTAGGGAATTGGTTTGCATAATGCCCGTACATTACACATTTAAAACATTTAACCATTGTTGATGTCGTAGCAATACCATTATCCTCATCCATGGTGTTAACTGAACATTTTCCTTTGCACTTACTTGCTTTGTGTCCTTCTTTTCCACACCCAAAGCATCTTCCAGTTCCTTTGAAACATTCTCCTTGACGCCTCTTCCCACATGATTTACATAGGGGAAATTGAACTTTCTTTCCTCTATGATCATCATAAAACTCCATCTCTCTCTTATTAGCTGAGTCAGGAAACTTACCAAATTTTACTTTATTGATCATATTATGAGATTGCTGATTCGGCATAATAATGATGTTTGGACATCCAAATCCCATTTCACTATGAAGAATATCATTCCATTGGCCATCATATCCTCCATTATCGTGAATCATCTTGTTTCCAACCATTTTCTAAAACCCAAAAAAAGAATAGTGTGAGAGGAAAAAATCATGCTAGGGAAAACAACATAATAAAGGGGGAGTACCTTCAATATCTAACATCTTAGGTTTTATTCTATGATCGTTAGCGTAGTTCTAGTACTATAACCTATACGTATACTTAACCTTAGGGACATCCCTAGACATACCGTAGAAATATCTCTAGGGATCTCACTAACGTTTTCGCATCCTAGTTTTCAAAGGTTGAATAAACCTTTCCTCTGATACCAACTGTAGAGACCCGAATCTTGACGTACATTGACATTACATTACTTTTGCGGAATACTTAGTACATAACAAAAACACACACACAAGGATCGTAATAGTTTAGTGTCTTTGGAAACTCGGAACGTAATCTTCTAATCGTGGTGAAAGATCTTCAATATCTCCCATAAAGATCTTCCATTTTTTTTAACCTAAAACCTTTCTTTATATCCTGGGGAAAAGAAAACATAAAAGGGTGAGCTCAAATGCTCAGTAAGGGTAAACAAAAGAAAGATCAATCACATAATATACACAAGCACATAACTTTTTTGAAATCTTAACCTGAAAAAGAGATCAAAATTTCATAACATGGGATAAATCATGGCAGTGAAATGTAATCACAATAATCATAACTTAAAACATGAAACTTTTTGGCATTCACATATAATCATAGAGAATCATTTCTTGTTAGTCAAGACTCATTGCCAAGACTATCTTAGTGGACAAAGTCCCCTTCTGAATCGAGTAACCCTCGTTTCAGTCCTGTTTCACTGAACCGGTATAACCTACCGTTCCATCCCTGTCTATCTCATGAGATATAAAATCTTTACCCAATGCATTGGAGGGAGATATAGGTCCCACCCATCTTATAATGAATCCTTTCTTATGTGTGCCACATAATCATAAAACATACATCATCGCATAACACATGTAACGAAAATGGGATTCTTGAAACATCATGACATCATAAATCAATTCATATAAGATAAAGGAATTCATAAAAATAATTCCATCACAACATGATCAAATCAATGTGATAATAAGGATAAAAACAGAACCCTTTATTATCTTATATGGAAAATAATTTTAATAAAACACTTGAACTCCATTCTTGAGGAAAATATCCTTTCTTCTTCAAAAAACTTTTTTCCTTTCTTAACATGTCATACAACTTTAAACTAAAAGAAGTTGATTAAAAATAAACTTGAAAACTTGTAAATGAAGTTTCTTGGAAATAATGTTTTAAAAATCCATTCATACGTATAAGTTAAAAAAAACATTCTTCGTACTTTTGTCGGAAAAGTCAAAAAGTACCTCGTACGAAAAAACGACAAAAGATTCCTTTCATATTCTTTACTAAAAACTCACCAAAGGGTAAAATTGGATTTAAACTATTGTAATTGGATGGAAACAATATTAAATATTTAGGAAACATGGATGTGGATGATAAAATACACCCCAATAAATACTTACGAATAAACAATCTCGGATAAAAATGAGATTGTGATATTTCCCTTACCTTAGGTCTGATTTTCTTCGTAAGTGTCCGAACCTCCTGTATAATGATTTAAATAATGTCATTTACTTATTAAAGAATCATATTCATTGTTATGATATCATATATGGTTCACTTATGACATTACATTACCCGTTCTTTTGTAAATTCCATGTTAAAGAAGCGTTTTGGGTAAAATCGTTTCATTTATCGTAGATGTTCTAACTTGTTGTTCTTGACATTATTATTACTTATATCATGATTTAGTTACTTCCAGAATATAAAATATGATTTATATATCATATATATTCAGTATATATATATATATATAATAGATAGATAAATGAAATGAAAAACACCGTTCATGGAGACGGTAGTCCGTACGTACGCATGAACGCTGTTTTCCTTTCCTTATTGTCTTGAATGGAAGTAAGTAGATGACATACATATATATATATATATACATAAATCCAGTAGCTTTATAATGTCATATATTTCATTATTATTTCTTATATATACTTTATAATCATTCTTAAATGGTTAACATGGAGAATGAATCTCATCGCGTCGTGGAGACGGTAGTCCGTACGTACGCACGAGCGATGATATCATTTCCATAAATATTGAATTGAATTGGAGTAGATTATACAATATATCATAATCAATATGATGTTGTAATAACTATTTATAGTTATTCTTTACACCATTATACCCATCCATGTAAGGTGGTGGTGGAAAATAGATTACACCACGGCGTGGAGACGGTATTCCGTACGTACGCACGCACGGTGATTTATTTTTCCGTAGGATGGATAGATGGTGAAATAGGGTTCTTTCATACTTATAATAACATATCAGTATATGAGTGATACTGATGTTATTACTTCATAATGAAACAACCTAAGAAGAACAAGTGGAAGAAGAAATAAAGATGAAAGAATTGGTAACGGTAATTACCTCTTCTTTGAAGCGCCTTTTGGAGACCTCCTCTTAGGGAACTAAAATTGGTCTTTGAGGAAGACCAGAACCTCTAGGATATTTCTAGGGAAGTGGAGAAGAGATTTTGGCAGAGGTTGGCCGAGCTTGAGTGCTCAAATTGGTGTGAGGAGGAGGGGGAGGAGGTGTCCTTTTATAAGGTAGGAGAGGGGCACCTTAGGAATATCCCAAAATATTATTTTATATTAAAGTCAAAATAGGTTTATAATGGTTCCAAAGGGTATTATTTCGAAGCTAAAGTGGGGATGGGTCGAAAACCTATCAACAAATAATATTTAGACAAGTTTAGGGTATTATTTTAACCTTATCAATTAGATTTAACTCTAAGTTAAATAATTTAACTTTTACCGTGTCTTTTTGTTTTCTTTCACTATATGGTTAATACACTTACTATAACATGAAAAATTAACCCAAAATTGTTTATTATTAATATATATATCCTTATCTAAGTCATTTGGCCTTACCTTAGATTTTTAGGAATAAAATAACAATTAATATTATAATATTTCATTTAAAAACTATATTGTGTCAATTTTGACACTATTTGATATATGATTTTTGTGAAAGTCATAACAGAATTATATGTTCGAACCAAGTTGATTAAATCAACACTAATATATCATAGTAACCTATAAAATTAGTGTAATTCATTAAAAGTCTCAAATTATATTTAGTTTTGTGTTTATAACATCAATTATGTCAATATTTCATTAATAAGATAATTACTGCATCATCTTTGTGTCATAAATAAATTAACTTATTTGATGTCTAAAAATTACAAATAAAATACCATTATGTGGGAAATATTTTTAGCTTTCTAATTAATATTTATAGTCTAATTTATCTTAGGTATAACCCCATATTAAAAATGATTTACTTATTAAACATTGATTTTAACTATTTTAACCCTTCTTTAAATAAATTAATAATAAATGTCCTAATCTAATCCAAGTGGGAATAAATGGTCATATTTAATTCATAAGGTTGTTTTTGGTCGAATTACAACTATCCAATAGAATTAGGACATGTGTTAGGGTAATAGTAATATCATATTTACCCTTAGTTACCCTATTTACTCTTAACCACGGTAAAAAAAGTAAAACGTTACTATTCACCAAAAAATTATTTTCATCTCATTGAACCACATTTTACTTACTGACATCAACCGTGTCTCTCGGATTTTTGAAATTCCATTCACAGAAGCGGTAAAATTAAGTTTTATGAAAAATTCAGTTTTTTAACTACCACTTAGTAGTTTCACTATTCATCAAAAATTGATGTTTTTCAGAACAATGCCAAAATTTCATCCTAAGCTATATTTTATATTGCGAATTCAAAAATAAAGTCTATTTTACCAAATTCATAACATAGAAGTTTCATTAATTATTTTTATAATTAAATCCCGCTGTTAAAATAAATAGCGTGTTTTTAAGAAACAATATCTATCAAAAGTTTGACACTTGATTATGTCTGGTTTAAATGTGAAATTACAACCAATGACCAACATTGTATTAAATTGTAAAAATATATTCTAAATATACTTTAAAACCACTCAAATTAATAATTTATCACTATTAATTATTTTGATTAAAAAGGTTGTTTTTAATTAAAATTTAGTAATTTTCACTATTCATCAGAATATGAAAGTTATCCGAAATGTACCAAAATTTCACCTTAGGCTAAATTCGATACTCCGAATCCAAAAATGTAATCCAGTTTGAAAAATAAAATTCACAAAATTTTAAAAAGTGGTTATTACTATTCATAATGGCTAGTTTTAATAACATTTTAATAGCATATCGCTGTTTAGTGAAACTCGTTATTGCGTACTACACACGCTATCGAGGAAAGTCGCGATTGCGTGTAATGAAAGGCAAGTCAAGGATGCGTGTTGTGCAAGATCCTTTTGGTGTAGCGTACAACAAAAGACATTAGTGAAATAAAAAGAATATTTTTCATAAAATATCGGGCTGTTACATACTCAATGAACATGCCAATGCCTCAAGATGATTTATTGGCATATGCATCGATAATATTCGAGATGAGCTGTGAACACCTCCCATACCCGTGAGTGCACTAGTGGCTTCCTCCATCTCTCAGCCATTGCCCAGAGAACTGAAGAATCCCTGTAGTGGACCAATTTGATGACTTGAGTAGCCTCGCAAGGCTGCTACAAAGTGAACAGTTATAGCTTAAGCATCCTCTGTCACACTCAAACCAGCCCTCTTTCCTGCTCCACTCCTCATGCCTCCACCAAATCGTCAAGGGACCCCTATATATCAGCAGCCACCTCTGCCTAGGTGGGACGATCAGAGAGGGTCAAAGCATAATCAGTTTGAGGAAAGATGACATAATGTATACTCCTTACGAGAGGACCAAGTCATCGGCTACTTCGTCGCCGCCATGAATTGCAACTTGCTGCACCTCCTGAAGCTGAGGAAACCTAAAGAAGTTGGCCGCGATGACAGGCCAGACTACTTTCCGTACCATAAAATGTTGGGACACAATATCCGGGAATTCTAAGTCTTTAAAGACCTCTTGAAAAATATGGTAGACTCTAGGAAGTCGAGCTGAGACCACCCCTAGCACATGTGGAATATATTTATACCACTGACTTCGACAAAGGGGAGGGGTGGCAGGAAGTCACCAGCAAGAAGGTGCAAATATTTGATAAATGGATGACCTAGAAGACTATAAACCGATCCCAGGGCATACTCCGAGCTCAAATATAGCAGCTGGTGTTGCTAACAATGGCTCCAGATGCCGCACACCCAACAATTCCGGCCTCACAACCCATTACGATCTAGTCATCTAGTTGTAATCAAAGAAGGAGGAGACAAGAACAAGAGGAGAAGTCCGCAACGAGGCCAATGTTTGTCCCTATGCTATCAGACTTCATGCCCTTGAATTTGGCGCCAGAGGAACTGACCCACCAAAGGACACCATCAAGGACAACCGACCAGGTTGACCAGTCAGAGGATGAAGAGCCAATATTTGGTTCCATCATCATCATCCATCTTGTGGAATAGTTCCCTGACAAAGGGTATGGTTATGAACCCAAGTTCCCAATATATGAAACCCGTGGGGGATCCCTTCAACGGACTCAATAAAAGAAATAATTCCCATGAACCTCCACAAGTGGCCACTCTGCCCCCCATCATTTTGTGGTACCCATCAGAGGAGGAACAAGGGTCTAGAATCCTAGTGCGCACAAACAGACTAGCCAGGCCGAGTCCCCAGAAAATGGGGACATCATCGGCATCTGACCGCACAGCCAGTCCCTCCTCATTGCGTATTCCAACCCCTAAGTTTCCCTCTAAAGCTCCCCCACCAATGGAGAAGCCATAGTTGCATGAACAAAAATATGACATCCTTAAGAAGCCGACGTTGGTACTAGCCATACTATCGATCCTGGATGCCCTGGGTTTGTTAGCCAACCTTAGGGAGGCACATATAGAAGCCTTGCTCTTCCCCCAAGAGATTAAAGCCCAGGTAGCTGCCACCGAGATTAACCAGATCGAGACTGGCTCTGTTGAATGCACTGTAGTGATTTCCTTCACCGATCTAGATGAAGATTCCATCATGCAGCAACACATCAAAGCACTATATGTGTCTGGCACACTAGATGATGTTGAGATCTGCGAAGTATTTATTGACAACGACTCTGGAGTTAACCTCCTTCCCCTATAGACACTCTGTAAGTTGGGCTACAATTAGGGTGATTGAATACCCTCAGCCACAACTCTTCTAGGTTACGACAAGATTGAGCAGAAGCCAATAGGAAAAATTAATCTAAAGACCCATTTTGGCGACCTTGTGGCCTATTCGGATTTCCTGGAGGTTCGGTAGAACACATCATTCAATGCCCTACTGGGAAGGCTGTGGCTCCACAAGAATGTGGTCTTTCCTTCATCCTACCACCAGTGTATTAGTTGAGAACAAGGCTATTTCTCATTGAATTATTGTACACCAACCTCAATTCATTGATGACAATCACTCAATAGAATCCCCAATTTGAAATGGATCAATCAGTAACACATAGAGGAACCAAAATCAAGATCTAAAAAATAGATTCAAAATTAAAAAGATAATAATCTAAAAAAATACTATATCTAAGTCTTGAACCAACAACGTATAACACTCATATTTTATTGGGGAATAGGAGGAAGAGAGAATGAGAGATATAGAGAGATAAATGGAATGAAACTATATTCCTAGGAGTTTTAGATCTTCAATCATCCCTTTGATTCACCAGGACTGGAAGCCATATGGTCATGTAATTGGCCTAGGAGTCTTCTAAAATTAGGAAATAATGTTTTAGGGTCGATATTGGGCCGATTAACGGTTAAAATTTTGGTTTCAGTATTATTAAAACCAATTAATAGGTTAATTGAGAAGTTGCGCATGGAATGCTGGGAAGGGATGCATGGTTTTCTCAACCATGATAGTTAACCATGTGCCTCTTCTAGGGGGGGCCCTTATACTTTTGGGGTGAAATGTTTGAAAAACTATGCACCAGCCCTGAAAACCCTCTCTATGAGGGGTTCCACAGTTTGTTGGGCTAATGAACACAATTTTTGAAACCTTTGTGGTAACCATGGACATGTCTATCTCCTTTATAAAAATTCAATTTTCGACCAAATTCACCCCAAGGAGAAACCCAAATGAAAAGTACTCAACACAAGGAAAAAGGAGAACCTATAATTGATCCTGATACATCTGGAAATGGTATCGATCTTACATGTTACAATGGTATGTTGTTAAATATGTCTTCTAATTGGTGTTTTTATATTTATCAACATTTTTTATATATGGATTATCTAGTTTTAACAAATATTATTTTGGTTCTGATCATTTTTTTTGGGTGTGCCGAAAAATTCTTGTGAAATGTTTTCGAAAAGTTCCATAGTAGGGTTCAAGTGATGCTCATAATGGGAATGCTCCGATGGATTAGAATTTAATCGAGTTTATTTTGATAAATAATTGAAAATTTTTCTAGAATGTAACACATGATTGTAACAAATTTTTTTTCACTCAGCCAATAGCAATAGGAGAAAAAGTTCAATCATGGAAATAAATATTTTAGAATACACTTTCCATTAAATTTATGAATGAACATCTTGAGGGATAGGGATATCTTGATAAGATTGATCATATCTATGAATTCTTGGAAATGCATGAGAGTATCAAGGTGGAGTGTGAAACATTCAAACATTATCTTCCTAGAAAGAGTTTTTGGGACTCTATGGTACATGAAGATAGAAACGTGGCATTAGAAATTAATGGTTTCATGAATATATTCTTCAAATAGTTTTGTCTATAATAGATGATGATAAAAATGTCGATAGTGTTCCTCTCTTTTCTATTGGGAGTGTATATAGGGTCGATATACAAAATATTTTGTCATGAGATGGTTCTTTTTGAACCAATTTATTTAAATAATGGAAAACTCAAATCTCATATGTACCTATAAGGTTTGTGATGGGATATCAAATTTCATACAGTTTTGCTGAATATTTGATCCTATGTAGTGATAATGGACATGTATATTATGGAAAAAAATAATATGGCTGGAACAATTGTATATTATTCTCCATCTCTTCCACCAAATTGAAGCGTCAGTAGTACCCCATGAAAGAAGTTGCAGAAAAAAAGATTATATCAGGAGTGTTGGAGGTGTTTCTTAGTAGCATGCCTCTACAATACTTCTAGTTGAGTCTAGTGGTGTGCCTAAGACCTAATATTGGTGTAGAAAGGTTAGATACACATCGAGTTTTTTTATTTAATATATTAAAATTATTAGTATATGTGGAATTTATTGGCATCCAGAACACTTTTTTCAGGCTACATCTACACATGAATTTTGATACTGATCATCGGCCCCATATGATGCTATTATTAATTTAGATTCTTCATAGACTACTGGTGTCCAACCGTGAGCCTTGAGAGTGAATAAAATTCAATCAATAGATGATTTTTTAGTGGAGGTAGACATGAGTCTATAAATAGTGAGAGGTACGATACTTATTTCATCCTTAGTAGCATTTTCTTTAAATGATATTGGTGTTTCGCTTTCATTTATATCTAACCATTTTATTAATATTATTAACAATATACCATGTCATGTATATTATGAAATTAATTTAGTTACACATCTTGGGAAAAGAAAGAATCAGGTTTTTTAGTGTCCTTATACATTATCTATACCTGATGCAAAGTAAGTCATTAATTTCCTTATTGCCGATCCAGATTTGATTAATGACATCATTTTTCTGGATTTCCTTGTTTCTCATCATGATGAGGATGATTTTTATCATCTACATGTCTCAATTATTGTGTCTGATGGGATCTTATGGGTTTTCTAGGGAGATTGGGAGACATTGTCTGGCCATGTTGGGGCTTTTTTCGCAGAACACATGATTTTTTTGTCTGCTATAGTAGTTAGTCCTAATGATGTGTCTTCTAAGGTCAATATTACTTCTATTGTTATGTATTTTCCTATTGTTTTCTAGGAATATTTCCCCATGATTACTCCAGAGATTGTGGTTGATTATATAATTGAAGTAGTTCTATATGAGAAGTCAATTTCGATAACTTATTATCGTATGGAACTAGATGATCTGAAAGAGCTCATGAATTAGTCAAGTGATATGGTGGAGAAGAGATTTTGTCTACCTTAGTGTTTCACTATGGGAAACCCCGATGCTCCTTTCGAAGAAGGAAGATTCTTCACTCTACTTGTGCGTGCACTATCATATGTTGAACTAGGTAATGGTTTTGACAATGTATCCAATTCCTTATGTGGCAGATTTTTTTAATTAGTTAATGGGATATTTGTTTTTGATGATAGATCATTGGTCAGGTTGTCTCCAGTTCATAGTTTGAGGGAACAGTATACCGAAAATGTCTTTTAGGAGCATGTAAAACCATTATGAATATCTTGTGGTGCTAGTTGTCTGGACTAACACACTACCAATTTTAATATATTTGATTTATCAGATGTTCGATTAGTATATAGACGC
The DNA here is from genome assembly GCA_963277665.1 of Viscum album. Classification (NCBI taxonomy): domain Eukaryota; kingdom Viridiplantae; phylum Streptophyta; class Magnoliopsida; order Santalales; family Viscaceae; genus Viscum; species Viscum album. The sequence continues at coordinate 1,241,545,512 of OY728161.1, read as the reverse complement.
ATTTTTGGAAATGTTCCGTGATGATATTTTTGTTTACTGAAGATATGATAATAAGAATAAGAGCCATCTGTGTTTGGTTTTGAAAATCACGAGGACTCATCATTTGTATAAAATTAATCCAAAATAGAATTTCTAGATTGATGAAGTGAAATTATTATGTGACATGATTTCAGATCATGGGTTATCATACGATCATGAGAAGTAAAAGGGTGTTTATTTATGGGATAAATCATAGATTTTATTTGAAATTTATAGCTTCTTTGTTGTATCTTGATACTCATGATGGTTCATAAAGGATTTATCAATGTGGGCATCACCTTTAACTAATATTTTAAGGATAGTGGTGAGATTTATATGGGATTCAATGTTCCAATCTACTTTCAATGAATTAAATTACATATAATGTTGTATCCTATTTTGATCTTACATATGACTAGTAAGGGTTATGTTTTTTCTATGAATCTTTTAGAACTATTTTGGTTTGTGTGATTATGAAGGATTATCATATGTTTGACTATGATTTTTTACATCAGTGACCACATAAAAATAATTACCCCACAATTGTTTTAGAGCAGGTCTTAGCATTTCACACACTTATGTGTTGGACAAATTGACTTTTTACAGAAATGTTAATAGTCTTATTTTACCATAAATTTTTTAGATATAAATTTTTATAATGACATGAATCTTAGATAGAAGCGGTGGATGGAATAATTTCAGAAGTTTCACTATGATATAATCTACACCTAGGGGAAGGGGAATGTCATTGATGATTCTCATTGGAGGGAAGTTCCATCACAAGATGTTCTAGAATTTAAGGATGAAGGGAACATCATGGGATTTTTTTTAGTTTTATGTGGATGTGCAATAGGATGTCACAGTTTTGGTTATGATAAGTGTTCAGTTCACATCACATATTGTGGTGTCTATTCTTTAAAAATAGATAAAGGATGTCAAGCTAGTAGGTATTAGATAATACCTATATGGTGGGGGAGCTGTATCTGGTTATTATCTATCTTTAGATGGTATTATCAGTTTTGGGTACCAGTTTCTCAACCCAACATCTATGAGGTGTTCACCATTGTTTAATTTTTATAGTTCATCATGATATATTCATATTGCCCCTAAAAATATGTATTATAAAATGAAACTGAGATTTGGGTGGTTAGTTATAATGGGTGACATTGTTGATTATGTGTCCCATTGTTACACCTGCCAAGAGATTATGGCAGTGCATAATAAATCTTTTGGTTTGATTGAGCCACTTCTGTTACCGGTTAAGAAATGTGAAGTGGTATCCATGGATTTTATTGTTAAATTGAAACCTATTTCCCGAAGGAGAAATTCTATCAAAGTTGTGATTGATCGGTTAAAAAATTCACCTCATTTTATTTTGATCAAGGTAAAACTGATCTTGAAGATCTAGGTAATCTGTATATTAAAGAAGTTGGGAGGGTAAATGTGGTTCCTTCAAGAATTTTTTGATATAATAATAATATTATTTCAGTAATGTTTTGGAGAAGTCTCGAAGATGATATTTGGACATAGATTAGGTTTATTATATCTCATCATCCACATACTGATGGTAAGATGGAGCATGATATCAACACATATGAATCCAATCTGTAGTATCTAAACGCATTACTAAATTCATTATATTTTAATAGTGTGAAAAGAATGAAATTTAGGATTTCAATGGAAGATATGACCAAGATTAGGTATGAAATATGAAAAATCTAGTAACATTAAAAAATTTAAAATGTTGTTATCTGGGAGGTTTGACTTCATTTTATATATTAATTTATTTTTTATCTAAAAAAATTTGATGATGTTGAACGTGTCGATGGGTGGGTCAAGAGTAATTGCTATTTATTTTTCATTCTATTGTAGTTGATTACTTATTTTGTATTATTTTCATCTATCGCAAATTTATAAAATTTATTCCCCTTACACATTCATCTTTTATAAACTTGTAAAAGAGGGTTAAATTATTAATATTTGGTGAAAGGATGTTTTTCCTCTTCTATTTATTGACACTTCAATTATCAATGAATGAAACTTTTTTTATCTCATCATCTAGTATCAATTTTTAGATGAAATTAATAATTTATAATATGGTTAAATTAAATTTAATTAATTTTTTTCTTTCATCAATTATCCATAATATTTATCATAGTGGTTTTAGGGTATATACAGTAAAATAGAATGAGCTGAGTAGTGATGTACTTAATGACTAATGGAATATATAGAAGTGGGAATAATTACACTCATTATTAATCTGAATCTTAAGACCTTGAGGGGTGTTTCTAAAGTATTTATGGACTAAGATATTATTTAACTTTCACACATAGGAAGAAGGGTATATTACGAAAAGCAGTTTTTAATAATAATACTATCAAAAACCATACATCCTTAAATAATTGGTGAATCAATTGTGGATCAACTTATTCACTATTTATTCCAAAGAAGAATATATAATATTTTATGTATTAGGATACTATTGAAATTGAATATCCAAACTCTATAATGTGATATTCCAATAATTATTATTATTTTCCATATATACACTGAATTTATTTCTTACCTTCTTCATTAATCTAATGAGATTAAAAAATGAGTTACTTTCTAAAAAAGTAAAAAATAATTTCGGTAAACCTCTTTTAGAAACAACATGAGGTTTAAAACATAAAAAATATTTAATACATGAATAAATATATTTTATCATACTCAAAAAATAAGTATCAATGTCACAAAACACTATAATTATCAAGGAGATGGTTCCAAATCACTAACACTAAATTAAACAATTATATATTACACTGACCCACATTACATGTCAGATCCAAAAATAGGTATTCAAATTATGAGATAGATTTACAAAATTATCCATAAAACATTACATTATGGTGTTTTCTTGAAATACTCATGTGAACATTCATGTGTGCACAATGACCCTTCCATCAAGGAATCCAAAACAAATCCTAACCTAGGATACCTGTTTGCTCCAAAATTCATGAAATAGAATAATTATACGATCATGAAAGTTTTGAAAATATTAATTGAGTATTAATTTTTTCTAATTCATTTTTGTTCATAATTATATAGTTTGGAAGGTCAATAACATAAAATAAAAACAAAATAATTCACACATTTTCACTCTACCTTGAATCTAAGATGAGTGTTAGGGGAATATGTTAAATAGATGGTATTCCCTTTTTAATTTCATGGAGTTGAGAATGATAGATTGTAAAACCTATTACTAGTAAAATTACAAGATTGGATGGTATTATATGAATATTTTTAATATATTTTTCCATACCTCCCAAAGTGTAGACATCTAGAAGGAGTTGTGTGCTATAATAAATCCTTTTATGGAGACTCTATATGTGTATTCACTGAGGTTTAAAATGATATATTCCAGTTTCCCTTAAAAAATGTATATGTTATATATTATCATGTATTGATGGATAATTAATGAATTGTGGTTGATAATGCAACTAGAGGAGTTTTGACAGAGAAACCACCAAAACAAACCAATGGAGTGGTCGAGAAGATTTCAAAAACACTGAATTGTTTTTCAAAAGTTGTACTACTGCCGTATGTAGTAATTTGGTTTTAAAATCTTTAAATCCTCAATGTTTTGACTATAAAAATTAAATTCTAAACTATATTTTTAAAAAAAAAATTATTTTCAATAGACTAGTGAAAAATACACACATGCTATATTATTTGGTTTATGCTCATCATGTCACAATTTAAAAATATATTCTATTAAATAATTTGTAATATCAATTTTTTTAATAAATTTCATCAATGGAAACAACAATAACCTATACGGTGATAAAGATCAAATTACCATGTCTGATATGGAATTGGAGTTCAATAATACCATTCCAGGAAACCTTTTTAAAATTTGTAACAGTAACAACCACATTTTGATTGAAAATTATAGATCCCATCATATTTAGAAAAAATATACAATAAATCTTACACACATTTATATTACATTGATCCACATACATTTTAGTAAAATAAAATGTTTGAATATCCCTCTATCAAAGAAAAACATCATGTATACAAATCTCAAGAAACTAAAATTTAAAACCATAACATGAATTGGGATAGTTAAGATAAAAAATATATAGTATTATAGTGATTATATCAAAAACTTCACAGGTTATGATATCCCAATATATTCATAGCAATAAGGAAGATGTTAGAATTATGAATACAAAAAAAGTGAAAATTATTGTCCATCACTTACCCCATTTGAACCTAAGTAGAACCGTCTAAATGTTAAGAAAAACAAAGATAAAAAATCAATAAATATAAATTTAAAATATTCATGGGAATAAGAAAATATATAAGATGAAGTTAGTAATAATCTATGGAAAAAGAATCCAGAAACACTATTTTATAGGAATCAATGAGATAAGAAATACCATGCACAAAAATTATAACCATGAATGATATTATAAAAAATTGTTCATATAGAATCACATAAAAGAAATTTTTTAAAAAAATATATATAATGTGGATTTCTATAACAATATAGGATATAAATTTAGGGATATCACATATTTTTAGACCAATATTCATTACATTACAAACAAATAAGGACAAAGACTATATTATTTTAGTTCATTATGAATCATGGAACTCATTCTTCTAATTTGGTTAAAGATATTAATCATATCCAACAAAGAACAAACCCTTTAAAACTCCAATGTAAAACAATTCTTTATATACTACGGAAAGGAAACATTGGTTAGGGTGAGCTCAGGTGACCAATATGGTTAAAATGGATGATATATAAGCCTATATTATGCATAAGACTTTGAAAACAAGATCATAATATTGATATGAAAACCCTTCATATCAATGATCACAACATTGATTCATTAATTTAAATACAAAATGTTTATAATACAAGAATCATAATAGAATCAAGATCATAATCTAGGATTGTGTATCATAATAATAAGACATGAAATTGTGGCTGATACATAACTATATAAATTGATTTTAATTGTAGTCGAGGCATCACATCCAAGGACATCTTAGTAGCATGTGTTAAATACCAATACCATCTTAGTAGAAATGGTTCAATACCTTGACAATATTAATAGTCAAGGATTACTTATAAGACCATATTAGTGGAAAAATTCTTATAGTGAACTGAGTTCTCTGCCTACTCCATCAACATTTATCTTAGGAGATGTAAATATTTACCTAATTTACCATTATCAAGAAAAAAATATATGATGGTTAATATTCTTATTAGAAAAAAATAAAAGGGAAATATTATATATATTTAGACCTTATGAATATATAATTTGAATAAATTTTAATTATTGAAAATACTGATGCTTCTGAATTTAATTTCAAATAGGACCCATAAAACGACATGAATAATAGTTTAATAAAAATACCTTTTTAAATTTTTTTAAATTATAAAATTATGTATATGTAATATATAATATTTTATAATAATATGACTATTTTAAATTAAAATTAATTAATGAAAATACAAAAAATAATCTAAATCATAATTTTACCATGTAAAGTCATTAAATGAAAATACAGTTTTCAATAAAAGTTCTTATTTTCACTTTTCATCAAAATATGAATCTTTCCAGAAAAATACAAAAAAATTACCTTAACATAAATTTAAAATTTCTCTTCAATAAAAAAAAATATTTTTTGAAATATAAATTATAAATGGGTCAAAATTCTTTTATAAAAAAGGTGTTGCATTAAAAGGTGATAATCAGACCTTTTAAAAAAATTATAGATTTTTATGCGTAAAGTTTTATTTATTTTTATCATATGTGTATAAAATATGTTTAATTAATGTGAATTTGTTTAAATATTATATATATATATATATAAATTTCATGGTGGGATCAATACTATTCATTCCCAACAATTGAACAACTAGGTTCTAATTTTCTTATTTAAATAATTGCAATAATAAAATGTTGTTTTGTTAGAAACTTTATGTTTGGTGAAATGAATTATAAAATTGTGTTACATGTAAATGAATATTTACATGGTGTATCATATAACACATTACATCTAATAGATTTAATATAATAAAAAACAAAGGATCATAAAAACATGTCGTGTTATATTCTACTCCATTTAAAATTAATTTGATTGTCAAAATTCATCATTCTAATACCAACAAGGGAGGATAATATTTTCTCATGATATAACCAAGTACATATGTAGATATTTCCAAATGGAAGATTCTACAAAAATAATTTACCTGTTGACCAGTCATATTTTGAATAACATTATCTCTATGATCCCAAATTCTTATTTGTTTCTCTTTATAATAAACATCTTGATCAATGGTACAACAACTATGTGTAGTACTTGTGAAGGATCAGGTATGTACTTGGAATAGGTACATGAAATAAACCATGAACGTGATAAATATTCACTATAATCACCAATCGATAAGCAACCATTCTGAAATGATCGTGATTTTTAAAAAAGAGATGACATCATTACAATATGAAATTAGACGTAGAAAATAAAAGTTGGATGTCTATGAATTTATTTGTGGAAATATCATATTATAAAAATTAATACGAAAAAATATATTAATAATGAAATTTGTAATATTAATGTTTACCAAAATTAACAAACAATCATTTTTCCACATAGGTGAAAATTTGGGGTAAGTAAGAACATAAACAAAAAAGAGAAAACTAACTATCATGTTCAGACGGAGAGTGATAAAGAACATTGCCATTATAAAGTTATCCATTATAGAGAAATAAATATTTGATGATCTATGAGACCATTTTAGTAATAGGAAATGAACATAAAATGGTAAAATTTTTGTTTCAATATACTTTTTCGAATGCTGATCATGTTTCTCAAGAAGATATTCTTACTTTTTCTAATTTCGTATTGTAAGAAAAATCTCATCCATCAGTTGTTTTCTGGTCAATTTCTGATTCACTTCATACTCCATGAAATGATGTTTATGTTGTAATTCCTGAATAACAAGTCTATCATAAGATTCATAATGTAATTAAAATTTATTGCATTTTCCTCCATTTATCCTCATAACAAAAATGTTGAGCACATGTTCTCCAATATGTGTAAATATTTACATGGTTAAGTAAAATAGTAATATCTAAAACCAAATACAATGTTAAAAAACTATTTCATATATGGTTTCCTATATTAACCATAAAAAGTATTGAAATCCATGACCTTCAAAAGAATGTTAGTAAACTTATCATTTATTTGTCAAACACACGATGTACCTCTTAACTTTCACACACCAAAATGTGAATACCATTATCATATATTCTCTAAAAACATGGAAATAACATGGATAACTATAAAACTATAGTTAAAACATTCATGGTTTAAAAAATTAACACTTTCCTCATATGAATAATCCAAAAATTCTGTAAACTCATACATTAATATCATAACCCATCTTGTCATCCAATCAGTACAAAAGTCATCAATATTTTCCCATTTATTTTATCAAAAAAATTTCACTATATTTAATTATCCAAACAAGATAAAAATATAAGAAGTTATCATTACCTTAATCATTTGTTGTTTCAAAATATCAATTTACAACATTAATCAAATTCTATGGTAACTAATAAAATTCAACTTATTCGTTCTAATCCTTAATGAAAAACTATAGTGTAAAAATCCATAATTGTTTCTGTATTCGATAATACCATAAAATAAAATATCTAATTTTTTTATTTTATCAATATAACTAAGTACATTAATCCATCGATTTCAATAATAGACACAAAATATGTCATTGTTTTGCCTATAATTTAATTATTGGGTCTGAGCATTATGTTGAATTATGCCGATATTCCCCATAAATAAGGCATTGAACTCCAAGAAAATTTCCCAATATATTACCATATTTTTCACTTAGACACCATATTCCCCTCTATTTGAGATATTCATCTCTGTTCTCTCTGCCACAGTCTTACCATGTAGGAAGTTGAATCATCTTTCCTCTATGTTTATAAAAACATGATCTTTCATAAATGACTGTCTTCATGTTATTAAATGTTTTGGGAATCTCACAAATTTTTAGATTATTGATCAAAATATGAGATTACTAATTAGGAATAATTATAATGTCCTTTACTGCAGTAATTATTAAATTTTGATTTATTATCATAAAATTGTTAATCATATTAAATGTTAATGAAATTCCTTATGGTTCTTACCATTAAATAAAACCATAAAGCATAATGTGTGAAACTTATTATAGAAAAAAACACATAACTAAGAAAAAATGACAAGGGATGATTAAATTTTGACGCATTGATTAATCTACAACACCTTTGGGTTATCCTTAGAGACATCCCCAGACATATCCAAATAAATAACCCTTGGGATTTCTCTAATGTTTTCAAATATGAGATTATAATGGTTGACTAATCCATTTTTTGATATCAACTAGAATGAGCTATACATTTTATACGTGGATATTAAATCTTTTCTAGATAAATATATCATATGTTAGAAAATCACATGCCCAAATACCATATTATTTTATAGGATTCGGAAGCTTGGAACAAATATTTCAAATTTTGTGAATGATCATAAACATATCCCATATAGATATTCCACATTAGTATTCCTGTATAAAACATTTATTTATATCCCAAAGAAAGGAAACATTAGAAATGGTGATCATAGATACTCATAAAGGGTAAAAATGGATGATATACAATAATATCATAATCATAATTCTATGAATATTGTAGTGTAATAATAATAAGAAAAACCTGCATATCAAATATCATAATCTAGAATCATTGAATTAAATATTAGAAGTTCATAAGACATGAATCATATAGGAATCAAGAGAATAATCCAAGAATTCTAGATATAGAAATAGTTCATTAAAATTATGGCATACACATAAGAATATAAAATGATTTCCATAGTATTTAAGGCATCACTCGCAAGGCCATCTTGGTAAAATGGATTCACTTTCCATACCATTGTAGTAGTCATTATTCACTCCCATGACTATCTTATTAGTTAATGTTAACTCCAAAAATCATCCTCGTTGGAATAGTTCTTTAGTGAAATGAGGTTACTTCCAATTCCAATCATTTCTATCTATTGAGATTAATATCTTTTCCAAACTTACCCTTTACTATGGTAGAATATTTTACTTGGTTACTATTCATGCATTCCCAAAATAAACGCGACTAATTCACTAAATTTGGACCTTATGAATCAATATTTGGACTTTCTAAATATAAATTTTGATATTTTAAATTTATAAATTCAAAGGGAATTTATAAAAGTGCCAAAAGTTAGTACTCAAATAGGCGCACCATTAAATGGCGATAAATTTTCCTTTAGAAAAATATATCTTTTTATAGGTAAAATTTTATTTTTTCTTATATTATTTCTATAAAAAAAGTTAGATGAAATAAAAAAATATTGAATATATATGTATATATGTATATATATATTATTTTCAATCTGAGGTTAATACTATTCATTCCCGGCAATTTAACGGCAAGGTTATTGTTGTCCTATTTAAATAATTAGAAGAATAAAATTTTATCTTGAAGAAAATATGTATTGTGTGAAATGTTAGCTAAATTTTTTTAGTGAAATATGAATTTTTTTAGTGTATAACACATCACGTCAATGATATTTAAATTATTCATAAGAAATATTCATTAAAATTCTTAGTGTTACAATTTCGATACACATTTTTAATGTATAAAAATAATTGCCTTGTTTTCCAAATTACACAACGATGTTCTCAACAAGAAAAGAATAATTAAAGGATTTGAAATTATTATCACTGGAAGAAGTGTATTAATTCTAATCACACCACATTGGATCAAAAAGTATACCATTACATGTATAAATTTCATTTATACATTCCTATTCTCCAATTTAACCATATTTACAAAATAAATGTATCAATTTTTTTACTTAGTCTATACTCTGTTATGGATTCCTTGAAGTTTAATTCAATAATCATAATAAAATTTATTTACATTATAGAATTTAAGGAGATTTAATAATCTATCACTTCCTTATTCATAAATATTTTCTCCCTTATCATTAAATATATGATGAATATACAATATATAATTTCAAAATATTTTGTTTTGAGATATCTATCTTATATGGATAAAATACTGTAATCAAATATATATGGTGTAGAGACCTGAAGCTTATCGTACATGGACATTACATAACTTTTGCGGAATACTTAGTATATAAAAAAAACACACACACACAAGGATCGTAATAGTTTAGTGTCTTTGGAAACTCGGAACGTAATCTTCTAATCGCGGTGAAAGATCTTCAATATCTCCCATAAAGATCTTCCCTTTTTTTTACCTAAAACCTTTCTTTATATCCTGGGGTAAAGAAAACATAAAAGGGTGAGCTCAAATGCTCAGTAAGGGTATACAAAAGAAATAAAAATCATATCATATCTTTTTGAAAATCATAACCTGCAAAAGAAATCATAATATCTTAACATGTAACAAATCATAGAAGTGAAAATGAAATCACCATAATCATAACATGAAACTTGAAACTTTGTGGCATGCACACATAATCATGGAAAATCATTTCTTGTTAGTCATGACTCATTGCCAAGACTATCTTAGTGGACAAAGTCCCTTTCTGAATCGAGTAACCCTCGTTTCAGTCCTGTTTCACTGAACCGGTATAACCTACCATTCCAGCCATGTCTATCTCATGAGATATAAAATCTTTACCCAATGCATTGGAGGGAGATATAGGTCCCACCCATCTTATAATAAATCCTTTCTTATGTGTGCCACATAATCATAAAACATACATCATCGCATAACACATGTAACAAAAATGGGATTCTTGAAACATCATGACATCATAAATCAATTCATATATGATAAAGGAATTCATAAACATAATTCCATCACAACATAGTCAAACCAATGTAAAAATATGGATAGAAACAGAACCCTTTATTATCTTAGATGGAAAATAATTTTGATAAAACACTTGAATTGAATTCTTGAGGAAAATATCCTTTCTTCTTCAAAAACATTTTTCCTTTCATAACATGTCATACAACATTAAAATAAAAGAAGTTGATTAAAAATAAACTTGAAAACTTGTAAAGGAAGCTTCTTTGAAGTAATGTTTTAAAAATCCATTCATGCCGTATAAGTTAAAAAAAACATTCTTCGTACTTTTGTCGGAAAAGTCAAAAAGTACCTCGTACGGAAAAACGACAAAAGATTCCTTTCATATTCTTTACAAAAAACTCACCTAAGGGTAAAATTGGATTTAAACTATTGCAAGTGGATGGAAACAATATTTCATATTGAGGGAACATGGATGTGGATGATAAAATACACCCCAGTAAATACTTACGAATAAACAATCTCGGATAAAAATGAGATTGTGATATTTCCCTTACCTTAGGTCCAATTTTCTTCGTATGTGTCTGAACCTCCTGTATAATGATTTAAATCATGTTATTGACTTATTACAGAATCATATTCATTGTTATGATATCATATATGGTTCACTTATGACATTATATTACCCGTTCTTTTGTAAATTCCATGTTAAAGAAGCGTTTTGGGTAAAATCGTTTCATTTATCGTAGGTGTTTTGATTTGTTGTTCTTTGACATTATTATTACTTATATCATGATTTACTTACTTCCAGAATATAAAATATGATTTATATATCATATATATTCATTATATATATATATATAATAGATAGATAAATGACATGAAAAACACCGTTCATGGAGACGGTAGTCCGTACGTACGCATGAACGCTATTTTCCTTTCCTTATTGTCTTGAATGGAAGTAAGTAGATGACATACATATATATATATATATACATAAATTCAGTAGCTTTATAATGTCATATATTTCATTATTATTTCTTATATATACTTTATAATCATTCTTAAATGGTTAACATGGAGAATGAATCTCATCGCGTCGTGGAGACGGTAGTCCGTACGTACGCACGAGCGATGATATCATTTCTATAAATATTGAATTGAATTGGAGTGGACTATACAATATATCAGAATCAATATGATGTTGTAATAACTATGTATAGTTATTCTTTACACCATTATACCCATCCATGTAAGGTGGTGGTGGAAAATAGATTACACCACGGCGTGGAGACGGTATTCCGTACGTACGCACGCGCGGTGATTTCTTTTTCCGTATGATGGATAGATGGTGAAATAAGGATGTTTCATACTTATAATAACATATCAGTATATGAGTGATACTGATGTTATTACTTCATAATGAAACAACATAATAAGAAGAAGTGGAAGAAGAAATAAAGATGAAAGAATTGGTAACGGTAATTACCTCTTCTTTGAAGCGCCTCTTTGAGACCTCCTCTTAGGGCACTAAAATTGGTCTTTGAGGAAGACCAGAACCTCTAGGATGTTGCTAGGGAAGTGGAGAAGAGATTTTGGCAGGGGTTGGCCGAGCTTGAGATCTCAAATTGGTGTGAGGAGGGGGAGGAGGTGTCCTTTTATAGGGGAGGAGAGGGGCACCTTAGGAATATCTCAAAATATTATTTTATATTAAAGTCAAAATCGGTTTATAATGGTTACAAAGGGTCTTATTTAGAAGCTAAAGTGGGGATGGGTCGAAATCCTATCAACCAATAGAATTTAGACAAGTTTAGGATATTATTTTAACCTTATCAATTAGATTTAACTCTAAGTTAAATAATTTAACTTTTACCATGTCTTTTTGTTTTCTTTCACTATATGGTTAATAAACTTACTATAAAATGCCAAAAGAACCCAAAATTGTTTATTATTAATATATATATCCTTATCTAAGTCATTTGGCCGAACCTTAGATTTTTAGGAATACAATAACAATTAATAATATAATATTTGATTTAAAAACTATTTTGTGTCAATTTTGACACTATTTGATATATGATTTTTGTGAAAGTCATAACAGAATTAAATGTTCGAAACAAGTTGATTAAATCAACATTAATATATCATAGTAACCTAGAAAATTAGTGGAATTCATAAAAATTCTCAAATTACATTTATTTTGGTGTTTATAACATCAATTATGTCAATATTTCATAAATAAGATAATTACTGCATCATCTTTGTGTCATAAATTAATTAAATTATTTGATGTCTAAAAATTACAAATAAAATACCATTATGTAGGAAATCTTTTTAGCTTTCTAGTGAATATTTATAGTTGAATTTATCTTATGTATTACCCCATATTAAAAATGATTTACTTATTAAACATTGATTTTAACTATTTTAACCTTTCTTTAAATAAATTAAAATAAATGTCCTAATCTAATCCAAGTGGGCCTAAATGGTCATATTTTATTCCTAAATTTGTTTTTGGTCGAATTACACTTGTCCAATAGAATTAGGACATGTGTTAGGGTAATAGTAATATCATATTTACCCTTAGTTACCCTATTTACTATTAACCGCGGTAAAAATAGTAAAAAGTTACTATTCACCAAAAAATTATTTTTATCTCATTAAACCACATTTTACTTACTGATATCAACCGTGTCTGTCGGATTTTTGAAATTCCATTCACAGAAGCGGTAAAATTAAGTTTTATGAAAAATTCAGTTTTTTAACTACCACTTAGTAATTTCACTATTCATCAAAAAATGAAGGTTTTCAGAAAAATGCCAAAATTTCATCCTAAGATATATTTCATATTCCGAATTCAAAAATGAAGTCTATTTTACCAAATTCATAACATAGAAGTTGAATTAATTAATTTTATAATTAAATCCCGCTGTGAAGACAAATAGCGTGTTTTTAAGAAACAATTTCTATCAAAAGATTGACACTTGATTATGTCTGGTTTAAATGTGAAATTACAAGCAATGACCAAAATTGTATTAAATTGTAAAAATATATTCTAAATATACTTTAAAACCACTCAATTTAATAATTTATCACTATTAATTATTTCGATTAAAAAAGTTGTTTTTAATTATAATTTAGTAATTTTCACTATTCATCAGAATATGAAAGTTATCCCAAAAGTACCAAAATTTCACCTTAGGCTAAATTCGATACTCCGAATCCAAGAATGAAGTTCATTTTGAAAAATAAGATTTACAGAATTTTAAAAAGTGGTTATTACTATTCATAACGGCTAGTTTTAATAATATTTTAATAGCACATCGTTGTTTAGTGAAACTCGGTATTGCGTATTACACACGCTATCGAGGAAGGTCGTGATTGCGTGTAATGCAAGGCAAGACAAGGATGCGTGTTGTGCAAGATCCTTTTGGTGTAGCGTACAACACAAGACATTAATAAAATTAAAAGAATATTTTTCATAAAATCTCGGGGTGTTACATTCTACCCCCCTTAAAATGAATTTCGCCCTCGAAATTCGTCGGGGTTATAAATGGTTTATTACTCGAAAGTTTCTTTAATAGAAACCCACATCGTAAAAAGGAATACCAAAACTTGTCTTTAAAAACTAAAGTATGAAACGTAACGGTTACCCAAATAAACTAATCACTGGGTTTCCACATAGGTGAAAATATGGATATGGAAGAGAAATCAAATCATCATGTTCTGATGGAGAGTGGTAGAGAACATGGCTATGGAAAAGCCAGTAATCACAAATCCATAGATTTGTGATGATATAAGGTACCATCTGATTCATCAGGTATAAGATCACTAGGACAACATTTTTGGTTTTCAAGATCGTTTCCCTAAAGTTAAAGAATTTGAATTAGAATAAATACTTACTTTATTTTGGTACAATCTCATTGTTGTTCGTGCCTTTAACAATTTTCACTTCATCTCTTAAATAAATGAAGTTGAATTTGTTATTCTTGAAGTGTTAGCAGATCATGTGATAGAATGACGGGTCATTCCATCTATCTCAAACAAAAGGTTAGCAAAAATTATATACATAAGTCGATCTATAGTGAGATTAATCATATATGGTTCCTAAAATGGACTTATACTTCATATATCATACTGCTTAATATAATAAAACTAGTTTCTACTAAACAGGGACTTCATGTAGGCCAGTGGTAGGCGATAAAGGCCAGTCGCACTTCGGTTGTGTGTTCGATTCCCACAGCCTTGTCCGAAGCGATGGGCTGTCGCCCATCCTGCAGGTTGTCCTTTTTATAAAACTATATTACTATAACATCCCATCAATAATATCGAAAAAAACCTTCTATCCTTAAACAATACTAACTTATGTCCAACATAATTCATTCCAATCATTAAGCGCATAATACTGCAGTCCATTCTCATAACATAGTGAAAACGATTACCAGAGATTTAATACCATCGTTGATCCCCATATATCATAAGATATGTTTTGTTGGTCACATTCCAAAAATTCAAAGTCCTTAATCATGTATTCTCTTGAATTCCCATTGAACCTAAGTGAAAACATGAATGCAGTTAAAAGTTAACACTTTCCAAATACCAAAATCCTCAAAATTCTATATACTCAAACCATGATATCACTTAGTCCTTGTATAAATCATGAGCTCATGAATACAATCAAACATCTCATTATCTTCTTATCCTTTCATTATGCACTTATCATCTACTTTCCAAAAGTATCTGAATAACCTTTCATGGTTACTGGTAACATTAATCAGACAACAATGTAACAATCCTTACATGTCTCTTTATTCCATAGTACCATGAGATTACTTATACAACATTACACATGATAAACATGTAATCATTCCACTACATTCTTAAACCATTAACCGAGCTTCAACAATTCTTTCATCTCACATATCATTTGTAGTCTCTTCATCATCATCCACATAAATACTACCCATACAGCCATACTGATTCTCTTCATGAGTCTTTCCCTTAGGACATTGGTTTGCATAATGCCCATACATTCCACATTTAAAACACTTAACCATTTTTGATGTCGTAGCAATACCATTATCCTCATCCATGGTGTTAACTGAACCTTTTCCTTTGCACTTACTTGCTTTGTGTCCTTCTTTTCCACACCCAAAGCATCTTCCAGTTCCTTTGAAACATTCTCCTTGATGCCTCTTCCCACATGAATTACATAGGGGAAATTGAACTTTCTTTCCTCTATGATCATCATGAAACTCCATCATTCTCTTATTAGCCGAGTCAGGAAACTTACCAAATTTTACTTTATTGATCATATTATGAGATTGCTGATTCGGCATAATAATTATGTTTGGACTTCCAAATCCCATTTCATTATGAAGAATATCATTCCATTGTCCATCATATCCTCCATTATCGTGAATCATCTTGTTTCCAGCCATTTTCTAAAACCCAAAAAGAATAGTGTGAGAGGCAAAAATCATGCTAGGGAAAATAACATAATAAAGGGGGAGTACCTTCAATATCTAACATCTTAGGTTTAATTCTATGATCGTTAGCGTAGTTCTAGTACTATAACTTATACGTCTACTTAACCTTAGGGACATCCCTAGACATACCTTATAAATATCTCTAGGGATCTCACTAAAGTTCTCGCATCCTAGTTTCCAAAGGTTGACTAAACCTTTCCTCTGATACCAACTGTAGAGACCCGAAGCTTATCGTACATGGACATTACATTACTTTTGCAGAATACTTAGTACATAACAAAAACACACACACACAAGGATCGTAATAGTTTAGTGTCTTTGGAAACTCGGAACGTAATCTTCTAATCGTGGTGAAAAATCTTCAATATCTCCCATAAAGATCTTCCCTTTTTTTTTACCTAAAACCTTTCTTTATATCCTGTGGAAAAGAAAACATAAAAGGGTGAGCTCAAATGCTCAGTAAGGGTATACAAAAGAAATAAAAATCATATCATATCTTTTTGAAAATCATAACCTGCAAAAGAAATCATAATATCTTAACATGTAACAAATCATAGAAGTGAAAATGAAATCACCATAATCATAACATGAAACTTGAAACTTTGTGGCATGCACACATAATCATGGAAAATCATTTCTTGTTAGTCATGACTCATTGCCAAGACTATCTTAGTGGACAAAGTCCCTTTCTGAATCGAGTAACCCTCGTTTCAGTCCTGTTTCACTGAACCGGTATAACCTACCATTCCAGCCATGTCTATCTCATGAGATATAAAATCTTTACCCAATGCATTGGAGGGAGATATAGGTCCCACCCATCTTATAATGAATCCTTTCTTATGTGTGCCACATAATCATAAAACAAACATCATCGCATAACACATGTAACAAAAATGGGATTCTTGAAACATCATGACATCATAAATCAATTCATATATGATAAAGGAATTCATAAACATAATTCCATCACAACATAGTCAAACCAATGTAAAAATATGGATAGAAACATAACCCTTTATTATCTTAGATGGAAAATAATTTTGATAAAACACTTGAATTGAATTCTTGAGGAAAATATCCTTTCTTCTTCAAAAACATTTTTCCTTTCATAACATGTCATACAACATTAAAATAAAAGAAGTTGATTAAAAATAAACTTGAAAACTTGTAAAGGAAGCTTCTTTGAAGTAATGTTTTAAAAATCCACTCATGCCGTATAAGTTAAAAAAAACATTCTTCGTACTTTTGTCGGAAAAGTCAAAAAGTACCTCGTACGGAAAAACGACAAAAGATTCCTTTCATATTCTTTACTAAAAACTCACCTAAGGGTAAAATTGGATTTAAACTATTGCAAGTGGATGGAAACAATATTTCATATTGAGGGAACATGGATGTGGATGATAAAATACACCCCAGTAAATACTTACGAATAAACAATCTCGGATAAAAATGAGATTGTGATATTTCCCTTACCTTAGGTCCAATTTTCTTCGTATGTGTCCGAACCTCCTGTATAATGATTTAAATCATGTTATTGACTTATTACAGAATCATATTCATTGTTATGATATCATATATGGTTCACTTATGACATTATATTACCCGTTCTTTTGTAAATTCCATGTTAAAGAAGCGTTTTGGGTAAAATCGTTTCATTTATCGTAGGTGTTTTGATTTGTTGTTCTTTGACATTATTATTACTTATATCATGATTTACTTACTTCCAGAATATAAAATATGATTTATATATCATATATATTCATTATATATATATATATATATATATATATAATAGATAGATAAATGAAATGAAAAACACCGTTCATGGAGACGGTAGTCCGTACGTACGCATGAACGCTATTTTCCTTTCCTTATTGTCTTGAATGGAAGTAAGTAGATGACATACATATATATATATATACATAAATCCAGTAGCTTTATAATGTCATATATTTCATTATTATTTCTTATATATACTTTATAATCATTCTTAAATGGTTAACATGGAGAATGAATCTCATCGCGTCGTGGAGACGGTAGTCCGTACGTACGCACGAGCGATGATATCATTTCTATAAATATTGAATTGAATTGGAGTGGATTATACAATATATCAGAATCAATATGATGTTTTAATAACTATGTATAGTTATTCTTTACACCATTATACCCATCCATGTAAGGTGGTGGTGGAAAATAGATTACACCACGGCGTGGAGACGGTATTCCGTACGTACGCACGCGCGGTGATTTCTTTTTCCGTATGATGGATAGATGGTGAAATAAGGATGTTTCATACTTATAATAACATATCAGTATATGAGTGATACTGATGTTATTAGTTCATAATGAAACAACATAATAAGAAGAAGTGGAAGAAGAAATAAAGATGAAAGAATTGGTAACGGTAATTACCTCTTCTTTGAAGCGCCTCTTTGAGACCTTCTCTTAGGGAACTAAAATTGGTCTTTGAGGAAGACAAGAACCTATAGGATGTTGCTAGGGAAGTGGAGAAGAGATTTTGGCAGGGGTTGGCCGAGCTTGAGAGCTCAAATTGGTGTGAGGAGGA
This sequence comes from Viscum album, assembly GCA_963277665.1. Classification (NCBI taxonomy): domain Eukaryota; kingdom Viridiplantae; phylum Streptophyta; class Magnoliopsida; order Santalales; family Viscaceae; genus Viscum; species Viscum album. Next base: position 1,241,526,547 of record OY728161.1, on the reverse strand, counting down.
GGGGGAGGAGGTGTCCTTTTATAGGGGAGGAGAGGGGCACCTTAGGAATATCTCAAAATATTATTTTATATTAAAGTCAAAATCGGTTTATAATGGTTCCAAAGGGTCTTATTTCGAAGCTAAAGCGGGGATGGGTCGAAATCCTATCAACCAATAGAATTTAGACAAGTTTAGGATATTATTTTAACCTTATCAATTAGATTTAACTCTAAGTTAAATAATTTAACTTTTACCATGTCTTTTTGTTTTCTTTCACTATATGGTTAATAAACTTACTATAACATGCCAAAAGAACCCCAAATTGTTTATTATTAATATATATATCCTTATATAAGTCCTTTGGCCGAACCTTAAATTTTTAGGAATACAATAACAATTAATAATATAATATTTGATTTAAAAACTATTTTGTGTCAATTTTGACACTATTTGATATATGATTTTTGTGAAAGTCATAACAGAATTAAATGTTCGAAACAAGTTGATTAAATCAACATTAATATATCATAGTAACCTAGAAAATTAGTGTAATTCATAAAAATTCTCAAATTACATTTATTTTGGTGTTTATAACATCAATTATGTCAATATTTCATAAATAAGATAATTACTGAATCATCTTTGTGTCATAAATTAATTAAATTATTTGATGTCTAAAAATTACAAATAAAATACCATTATGTAGGAAATCTCTTTAGCTTTCTATTTAATATTTATAGTCGAATTTATCTTATGTATGACCCCATATTAAAAATTATTTACTTATTAAACATTGATTTTAACTATTTTAACCTTTCTTTAAATAAATTAAAATAAATGTCCTAATCTAATCCAAGTGGGCCTAAATGGTCATATTTTATTCCTAAATTTGTTTTTGGTCGAATTAAACTTGTCCAATAGAATTAGGACATGTGTTAGGGTAATAGTAATATCATATTTACCCTTAGTTACCCTATTTACTATTAACCGCGGTAAAAATAGTAAAAAGTTACTATTCACCAAAAAATTATTTTTATCTCATTGAACCACATTTTACTTACTGATATCAACCGTGTCTATCGGATTTTTGAAATTCCATTCACAGAAGCGGTAAAATTAAGTTTTATGAAAAATTCAGTTTTTTAACTACCACTTAGTAGTTTCACTATTCATCAAAAAATGAAGGTTTTCAGAAAAATGCCAAAATTTCATCCTAAGATATATTTCATATTCCGAATTAAAAAATGAAGTCTATTTTACCTAATTCATAACATAGAAGTTGAATTAATTAATTTTATAATTAAATCCCGCTGTGAAGACAAATAGCGTGTTTTTAAGAAACAATTTCTATCAAAAGATTGACACTTGATTATGTCTGGTTTAAATGTGAAATTACAACCAATGACCAAAATTGTATTAAATTGTAAAAATATATTCTAAATATACTTTAAAACCACTCAATTTAATAATTTATCACTATTAATTATTTCGATTAAAAAAGTTGTTTTTAATTATAATTTAGTAATTTTCACTATTCATCAGAATATGAAAGTTATCCGAAAAGTACCAAAATTTCACCTTAGGCTAAATTCGATACTCCGAATCCAAGAATGAAGTTCATTTTGAAAAATAAGATTTACAGAATTTTAAAAAGTGGTTATTACTATTCATAACGGCTAGTTTTAATAATATTTTAATAGCACATCGTTGTTTAGTGAAACTCGGTATTGCGTATTACACACGCTATCGAGGAAGGTCGTGATTGCGTGTAATGCAAGGCAAGACAAGGATGCGTGTTGTGCAAGATCCTTTTGGTGTAGCGTACAACACAAGACATTAATAAAATTAAAAGAATATTTTTCATAAAATCTCGGGGTGTTACATATGGTAAAATTCTTAATATTTATTTAGAAAATTGCAGAATATTACAATTTCTCTAGGAAAAATATTATATTGATGAGAAATTTAGTAACCCATCTAATGAAATCAACAACATATTAATCATCTCCAGTTTTATGATCATTTTACATCAATATTGAGATTTTTATCATTAATATATTCACATTAATATATACTTCATAAATATTATTCTACTTTTTATAAATTCAATTATCTATTTCTATTTCACTCAACTTTAGAAAATTAATTTCAAAGAATGATTAAAATATTAAATTTCTCGATAACCCATTGTATTCTATATTCTTCATATCAATAAATCTCATGAAAAAACCCAATGTTGTTACACGAGATGTTCATATATATATATATATTAAATTTTTATTTGTTAAAATTTAATAAATTTCACAAATACAAGCATGATGATCATAAAGGGTTACTGTATTTGGATTATATTGACTTATTATTCTTATTTCAAAAAATCATCAACATAACTAATTAATAACATCCCATTTTTTACTCTTCTTGTACATATCCCATATAATCCAATATTTATAACATTTTTCATGGAAAAATTGCAAAGGGTGATCTCAAATTCTCAATAAGGTTAAACATGGAATATATCAATTGGTGATCAGTTGAAAACCAATGATTATAATATTTGAAGAAGATTATGAATAAAAAATTCCAAGTGTGTACCCTATATACCATGTATCATAAAAAATATATATGGTATAAAACAATATCACTTCAAGATTTATCATCTATAAGAGTGAGAAATGTTTATAAATAAATCATGAACCATTTTTTGTGTATTATAAGTGTTTCACAATCATATGTGTGAGAGGACTAGTTTGCGATATACCTAACACTAAGAGGGGGTGAATCAGTGTTAGGTACTTCTGAAACCAATTCCAAATTTCTATCCCTTTACCTCATGACATGATAGTATATAGATTCAATTATTATCTTTCCCCGTCAAATTTAATTTTAGAAAGTAGTAAAAATATGTACAAAATATTTTTACATGGTTCATCACTCAATAAGAGTTTCTACATCCTTTTCAATGCATGGGTATAACCAGTGCATGAATTCTCCACTGTAATGTAATATGATGTTACAGTGGATCGACTAGGACAAAAATATTTTAGTCTATGTGGCATCCTATACTTGGAGGGGTAAGAGAGATAATCCTATTCCGACTTGCAAAATTTAGGATATGACCTTAAACGTGTTGGTTCTTGATACTGCTAGTGTATACAGTCTCTTGAAGCCTCTAGCTTGTTAATTATACTTCCTATAAAGACGATCATAATTCTTATTAATAATGTAGGTTCTACTCTTGTTCATCATTAAGGATCTTCACTCGATTACTTGTAAAGTAGTAGGCAAGAAATTCTTCCTTCCTCCATTCTCTTCTTCTCTACCACAACACCAAGTGCACTAGACCTATTATTTCTTCCCCTTAGTGAAAAAACCTAATACATTATAACATATTCTCCCCTATATACAAGAATCACAAAAACCAATGTAATTATTCAGGAAATGAAGATCAATTGACTTGTCATCATCTGTATTTAACAACCAAGAATAATTGTGATCATTCAATTAGGAATACTCTATTCTTCTTCATATTCTCTTATTTACTTTTTTCACAGTATAATATGGAATGATACTATAGTGTCTTAATATCTTTCTACAATTCTCAATACCAAAACGTGATTGTGTCAATATACTACCTTCTTCCATTATGTATATGTGAGTTTTGTTTCACATACAGTTGTTGTTCACATTACAAAGAACAACGAGGGTGACAAACACCAGTGGTGTGAGTGAGGTTCAACTTATCATTGTGGTTCTGAATGGTTCACAATTCTTTCTTCTTAGCAAAGCTGCTTCAAGAGTGCTATACACTTGGTGAAGGAATGTGGGACCATAATCATTCATGAACCCCTTTGGGAAACTTGCGTGCAACATTAATAAATTGCGCGCATCATTCAAATTTTTTCACCGAAGGCCTCTTGTGTGCAACTTCAAACATGCCTGATACTCTATTCTTACGCACAATTATACTTTCCGGTGTGTAACTCTTACTTCTTTCATGCAATTATGTTTAAGCATATTTCTTAGGTGCTTCAGAGATGTGATTTCATCTAAGCGGTTAGAACAACAAATTTGAGGGGTTTACCTCTTATTTATAGACCCCATCGATCCCTACAAACAAATAACCACAATCTTCCAAGCTGGATCATGACCCGTCGCAAAAATCCCCATTTGTAGTTGCATTGGGTGTGTAAGTCTCTTTTACGCCAACCAAAGTTTTCGCACAATTCCTGAATCATTTTCATGCTTCCTTCCTTTGTCCATTTTTCGATGTTTGGACCTCGAATCATGCCTTGTACAGAACATTCCAAACGTCGTGAAAGATCCTGAGGCATATTTCAAAACCCCATTTGACCTTATATTGGGTACATAAAATTCTTTCGCGCCAACTTCATCTTTCATGCACTTCATGAAATATTTCCCACCCTTCATGCCTTTTCCATTTTTTAAATTTTGGACCTCAGACCATTCCATTCATGCAAGATTCAAAACTCCCTTCAATCTAGCAAGAAAAAACGAATCTTGCATGCAAAATAAAATCTTTCATGTAAGCCTCTCCTTTACTTGATTTTGATGTTCAAATCATGGAACTCCACTTGAGCACAATATACCAAGCCACCTTAATACATTATTTTGTGCCACATCTAGATCATCCATTCCTTTAACATTATTCTATTCAATGAATTCTGTAACCTTTCTTTACTATCATCATGAATTCCACAATCATGATATATATCAATTGATAGATAACCTTTTCATCGTCAGAGTTTAAATGGGAAGTACTGAAACTTCCCTATCTTCCAGCAGCATCATTCCTTCCAATCAAAACTATATATGACTGGAATTATCAATTATCCCCCTTTCCTTCATAAGGATTGCATAAAACGTTCTTCTAACTAATGATATATGTGAAATAAATTTCAGCAAAGCATCGTCTGATTTTGGATACCATGTAAAATGTGTGGAAATATTCTTCTCTTATTTTTCACACATCATTCTCTACATCATGAAAATCATATGATTCTATTATTGTAGTAAGCTCTTGGATGGTTCTGATGCAATCATGAATAATTTCACGGTCTTCATCAAATCCTCATTCTTATTCAATTATCATTAGATGGATGGTTCCTCACCATTCTTCATTGTTTTAAACAATGTGTCACTATTGAAACATGTTATTTGAACATAGAATCTGTTCAACAATCATCTGATTTAACAACATGGAGAATTTTTTAAGCATAAAATTCAACGCTATGATTGAAAAAAAATTCTCTATGAATAATTACTTCAGCTGATCACCATTAACTTGGGAGTCCTTCTTCATATCCTTCTTTATTTTGACCAGTATTGACAACTGTTGACAACAAATATAATCTTAATATACCAAGTGGTCCCAACAAAGTACAGAAACCATTTCATATGAAAATGGAAATTTTTTGTACTATCTAATCATAATGTTTTAGATATCAACACATGATTCCCATTTCATAACTTATGATGCATTATCACCTAATTCCATAGTTGATTAGACCATCGATCAGTTTCCCCATGTAGACTTTTCACATCAACATATTTCCAAAAGCTATCTCATGAGATATAATACATTACCATATTCATCAAAGGGATATATACCCCACCCATAATAGAGTTATAATCAAATATAATTGTGTCATAATATCGTAAATCCTTATTTATTTCAAAACCCATTAATGAAAAGGGTTTCATAATTGTTCCATAATAGCATAACAAAAATAATTGAAATGGGACTCATAATTAACTCATAAATTCATCATAATAATAAAAACCAAATGAAATAATAATAATGGTATAGTTAGATCATATCCTGATTAATATATAGTAAACACCAATGGTTTTTTTGATTTATGAATAAAAATTCCACAAAAAAACATTGAATCATTCTTGAGGAAAATATCATTACCATACTAAAATAAATTTATTAGTTTATAAAAATTATATATATATATATATATATATAATAAAAACATTTAATTTAATATAAGGATGAAAAAATTTAATTGAAAAATTCAATCATTGAGTGGTCCTTATTATAGGGAATATCATTCATTTATTAAGCATTAAAACAATAGTTCCTTTCATATTTTTAGTAATAGACCGAAAATCCATAAAAACAATAAGATGATTCCATTAATAATTTTTTGAATACTAAATCATATAGAGAAATGTATTTACAAAACAATTTTTCTACAGTTAAATCATTTATTAAAGCATTTTGTGAAAAATTAAATGAATGATAAATGATTTTCGACCGAAGATAGAAAAAACATCAGTTTATCATTAAAAAAATAATTTACAGATCTTTAGTAAAAATAGTGTAAATTTAATTGAAATAATTTATTCGTAGAGGATAATAAATTAATGATTTAATTGGGAGGTAAATCAAAATATCCCATTGTGGGAGTCATATGCTAAACAATCCAGATAAACAATGAGATTGTAGCATTAAACCTTTACCACTCTGGAATATTTTGCATCATAAGTACCATGTATGAAAGGAAATTATATGGATATTTATATAAAATAATAATTATAAAATTTATTATATTTAAAATTTCAAGTTACATATATAAAACAAAAAAAATAAAATAGGTTTTTTAAGGAATGTGTCCCACTAATACAAAAATGAGAAGAAAATCCATTTATACTCTTGAAGAAATTAAACAACAAGCACAATTAAATACTAAAATCAAATGAAACATTAAAAATCACGAATATAAATATATTCCTGATATTACATGTCAAATGGGATGTATATTCATCACGTAAAATAAAAATGTTTCGATGATGGCATATATCTTCTAGAAATAACATAGAGACCAAAAATATATTACCTTTTGTCTCGACGTCCTTTTTACATTTTCAAAAAAATATATTAAAAATAGGAGTTATCACACACCTATTATAGTGGAATTATTCTATATATAATACCAATTAATATCTAATTATTCCCTTTTATTCACCATTTACTAAAAATATCCTGGTCGAAATCATGTTTTGAGTAATATCTTGTTTTTTTCTAGATGTTTTGGTTTGGTAAAATATTTAATTATAAATTGACAAAGATTCTATAATAAATAATATTTATCCTTTTTATAAATATCTAATATATTAAATATAAATTTATTTTGAGTAATCCATTAAATCTGGAGAGAGATTATGAATGACCTTATTCATGGAGGTATAATGTCATTCATATGCATAAACATTGTTTCTATTTAATGGATGAATGAATAGAAATAAAAGAGAATAATATATCAAAATTAAATAAATATTTTTATGTCATATATACAATAAATTTTCATTAGACATATCCTAATTATCTTCCTTGTAATGTGTAAGTGAAAAACGAATGATGTGGCTTCCAAAGGTGGTGGTCTTCCTTACACACAAGATACATTATTCTTTTCCCACTGAATGTAACCTAATAATTTATATGTGATTTATTGTTAAATATTTATAAAAATTTCATTAAGATCAAATATATAAAAATTATAAATCAACTTTTAGTACTAGTTGTGATTGGTGGTGATTAAAAAACAACATTTCATGAAGTGGTCATCTCGTGTACCCACATTCGATGGTTTTATTTCCCATTTGATGGAAGAGGGGAAAATGAATATAATTTTATTTACATAAAAAATATTATATGGTAGTTATTTATTTTGTAAAATTATAATTATTAAATTATAATTTAACTAGTTAGAGGAGAAAAAAAATGAAAAAAACATGGTTAAGGATTATACTTCTTCTTTAGAGAACCTATTTAGTTAAAGTTCAAAAGAATTTCTATAAGGGTATAATCATCAATAAAATCCCTCATATAAGTGTAGAGGGATGTTGGTAATTCATTTGGGATATAATTAGCCAAAAAATGGTTTTTGGTATATGAATAGGAGAGGAGATGTGGTGGGCTTTTATATGTTGGGGAGAGGACATGTATGAAATATTTGAAAATAAAAAAGTATACACACATTTGTAAAATGAACAATGGATAATAAATTTCATATTATAAAATCATATATAATTTATGGTCACAATATATAAAATAATTATTAATTGGACTTGATTTTTTATCTCTTAAAACATTATCGTCATATTTTACCTCTCTCACAAAAAGTGTTTTAACCCAAAGATTAGTAATTAATTTTTTTCACTTTTTACTATTCATTTTCACCAAAATAATGTTGAAAATTTAATATAATATTAACTATTATGATTATAAATATGGAATATATTTTTCTATATTTAATTCATGTAAGTAGGAAAATGTAAATTTAAATTAAACCCGCAAATATAATGAAAATGATTTCCCATATATTAAAGTTTCATAACTATATAATGTTTTAACAACTGAATTCCATATGAAATTTACTAAAATTTACTAAATTGGAATAATAAACATATCATTGAACAATGTTACAATTAAAAAATTATACAAAATTAACAAATAAATTATTTATATTAAATTCTATTTATTATTAATAATTAATTTCATTTAGTAATCATTGAAAAATTCATTTTTTCATAAAATTCTCTAATATTAAGACTAAGATAATATGGTCATTTTTATTCGAAAACTGAATTTATTGTTGAAAAATTAATTTTCTAAAATCATGAAAATCACTTTTTACCATTTTTGTAACAATTTGTTGTTGAAATCATTTTTTTATAAAATAAAACTACTTTAGATTCATATAAATATATTATAAAAATGCATATAATTAATTATAAATATATTTTTATTGTATAAAAAATATAATTATTTATAAAAAGGAGGTTATTTCTATTCATAATGTAAAATTTAACGTAAATTTTATAATTTTGTGTTTAATATTAATATGAATAGTATAATGTCGTTCGATAAAACACCATGTTGTGTGTAACACTGGCTATATAAAAATTTTATTTATTTATAAAATCATAAAATTATTAGGGAATTATATTCTTATAACATAAAATTGAATTACAATATCAAAATTACATTAATTTGGTATACACAAATGATGACGAATCTACCTCATTACATCCTCATGTTTCAACATAGCTTCCTCATGCTGGTGGTTTCACCCAAAAAACATTGACTTGGTTAATGGTTTTTTTTCATAGAAATTTTTCTATAAGATAAAGGACTTCCACCATTCTTCTTCATAAAAATGGAATTTTCACGTGGTATATCCTATGAGTTTAGGGAATATGATGGATTAGATATTTTCTTAATCAGATGAGATACATTGAATAAATCATGAACCTATGTCAGGTTCAGTTGAAGTTCTAATCAATCATATATAGTCTTTATATTATCAATAATTTCAAAGTGATCAAAATAAATTTTCCTTAGTTTGTCCTTAATTATTAATCTCAAAACCTTATTCCAGGGAGATAGTCTTGGAAACGACGTTTTACCAATTTAAAGTTCTTATACACATTAAGGGTTGTTAGAATAACATTTCAACTTATTTTATCCTTAAATAATGTGTTTCTAAATGACTCTAATAATCTCAACTATTTCTTAAACAAGAACATATAATAAAAAAATTCATTCTCTATATTAATCACAGTATTCTAAAGTTCTATACATTATTACATAGAGGGATTTATAATGACCCATCGGTGTTGAGACCCAAATCTATCATACATATATCTTACATATCAATTGAATATTATTAATTAAATAACTTGACAACTAATCACTAAATCATTTATGTAAGTGCCTTTTTGAAAAATGGATACATAAAAAACTGGTTCAAAAGTGAAATACATCATTTTCCACTATATTCATCACAAATATAACCCTCATAACATTTTTAATCTATAATAAATTAAATTATACCATTGAAAATTGGATCATAATAATGGGTGATATTTGATAATCACAAATGGAAAAAGGGAATCAGTACATAGAGTATGATAATATGCATATACCCTGAGAATAAAATTTAAAAACCATACCCAGAATATCATATATCATATAAATAAGTCATTGAATAAATCATGGTAGTTTATAAGACCTTAATAACAATGGAATCAATGAAAAAGATCTATTAAATCAAAAAAAGTTTCCAAAGGAATTGAATTATGGAATACACATGTACAATGAAAATTATTTACATAGTATTCGAGGATTCAAATCCAGGACTATCGTAGTGGATTGTTTTAATTACTGAACCGATATTTTTTGTCATATTTGACTCCTAAGAATATCATAGTGGATAGGGTTCACTCAAAAAACCATCATTGTAGTCATTAGTCACTCTAATGACATTCATACTGTGCAGAGTCCCTTAAAGAACTACATTGACTCCCTATTCCAGTCTAATTTATCTCATGTGATAAAAAAGTTAACCAATAAGTTATAGATAGATAATGTTCCCACAAAACATATAAAGTATAAATTTGTGGTCCAAAAGAACATAAAAATTTATTAATTTTACAACCTATATAAATTTAATATTTTCTATAAAAATTTCATTATAGTATAATCCATATAAATAAAATGGGATTCCTAAACATTTTATCATAGAATAATCAGTATATATGAAATTGTTTTCATAATCACCTCATAAATTCATCATAGAATAAGTAGATGGAAAAGAATCAGCTCAAAAATCTACCTTTATCATATTCATTAGCCAACCAGAGAATGAATTATGATCATACTATTAGATTATATCCCTAGAAAACATAAAAAACTAAAATTTTGTTGTCCTTGATAAATAGAAATTCTATAAAAATAACATTAAAACATTCTTGAAGAAAATAACCTCTCCATTTTTTTAAAAAAATAATAAAAATAAAGAAATTACTGAAATATTAGGAAAAGGTATTTTAAATATATCTATGGAATATTCTAATGGATGCTTTAAATAATTGAGGAGCCATTATAGCCAAAAAAACCACTTATGACATACTATTTAAAATGAATATTTATTTTACATTTTTAGTAAAAATTTCCGATAGACATGCCCAGAATGAACCAAGAATATTCCAATTAAATCCTTCTGTACAAATTAGAAAATAGTTGGAAATATATTTCAATGATCAACGGAGAATATTGAAAATATTCTTTAAAATAACTTTTGAATGGATGGACATGAAAAAGTTTTTTCAGCTAAATAGATAAATTAATTAAATTTGTCCATTAAAAAATATATTTTGGATTATTAAGTATATAAATTGGTGAAATTAAAGGGAAAAAATAAATTCTAATGAAATAAATATTTTATATTAATATACACGAGTTTTTTGAGAGGTATATTATATGATTTTTTATCAGAACATGATCACAAAAAATCTCAATAAATAATAAAAACATACCATAACACTTTCTCCACATTGGTATCCAATTAATCATAATCACCATGAAAGAAAAAAACTAAATTAAAGATTAAATTTCATTATAAAAAAATTAATGATATAACAGGTCATAGTGTATTTAGACACAACTCATAAAATAAGGCACATGCATAACAATACATATTCTAAAAAAACAATTTCAGAAGAAATTCTCTAACCTTGCAACATGAATTACATCACAAACATTAAAATACACTATATAATAAATAAAGGTTTTTAAACATCAATTATGTAAAAATAATAATTTTTAATGAACCAAATTTCATTTAACTATAACCTTTTATGACATGTCTATTAAAATTACATTGTAAAAATACTCTTCAGGTAATTGTTTCTTTCGTTTAATGTTTGTTTGAGCTTGGTATTTTCTATTATTTTATATTAATCATGGTTACACCATCAGTTAAATATTAAAAATGATAAAAATATCAAATATATTCATTTTATGTGTTTTTATAATGATCAATTAAACTTAGAGATAGAGAATTAATTAAACTGTGCATGCAGACAGTAGGCTGTACATACCTATGAAGAATTTTTTCTATTTTCTTGATGGATGGATAAAAAGGAAGGTAAATGATTTTATACCATTACATGTTTGTTATTATATCATATATATCACTTTTAATAATTATCATAATCATTATTACCATTCTTCTAAATCATTAGTGAAAAAACTAATCATATTGCTTCGTAAGGCAGTAGTCTTCTATATAGATGAGTGACGTTATCATATTCCAAAAGAATGGAAATAAAGAAAGTATATTATTTATTTTAAATTAAAGAAGTATAAAAATGACATGAATATTGTATTTATAATTTAAATACATTATGATATCCACCCGGTAGAGGTGGCGGTTGAAAATTAATTACATCGATCCGTGAGGTGGTACTCTTCTATAGATAGAGTAGATAATTTCATTCTCTATATAATGAAAGACGATATAGATGAATGTTATGCCATAAATATAAAAAAATAATCATATGGTATATATATTTTTCATTTTAGTGGAATTATTTTTACATAAATATATGTGGTAATAGATGTAGGAAAAATAATGATCTTAGTGAAGAAAATTACGTTCTCAGAGAATAACCACCTTTGGATGTCTTATTAAGGACCCCTTGGTTATTATTATGGAATGGATTGTATCTCTAGAAAATGGATATGGATATTTGGGGGATATTTAATATAGGTTTAAATGAATAAATTTCGTTATGAGTTTTGTGAAATAATGTGTAGGTGGTCCCTTTTTAAAATAAAAGAGGAGTGGCAATTTTTTGGTGAATCCCCAAAAAATTCAATAATGGGAAGTCACACTCATGCCATGTTCATAAAAGTTTGATAAATAAAGTATTTAATTGATTACATGTAATATAAACACATAGAACAAAAAACATACTTGTTTTAAACATGTGGTTTCTTGATATGCATGTTCACTCACCTTTACAATTTTATTTTTCACCACGATAACTAGTTTCTTTTTATTTATGAAGGTAATTCATAATTTATGAATATATTTAAAGGATTAATATTATATTATTTAAATTCATTGATTGTAAATATGAAATCCAATTTATTAAATATTTATCATATGTATGTTGAAACTATATTTGAACGCATTTGTATGTGATGCACAAAATCCCATTTTAACCTCATGAATAGTAATTAAATTTTATTATTTTTACTAATAATTATGACCAATTGTTAATTTGACCTCATTATATAGTCTTCCATTTTTATTCTAAATTAGTAAACTATTTTATCAAATTATATTCATATTATTGGAATAATATAACTCTAAAAAACCCATAACTGTGATGAAAAAGTGGTTTTCAAATGCATTTTTCATAAGAATAGATATTTTTAATATCACAATTCTTTATGAAATTAACTATAATGTTGTTACATTTATTAATAAATACATTATAGAACTTATGTAACTTTTAAATATATTTTTAAATAAATATTTCATTCCATATTTGTTAAATTAAAATATATTTGTTAACAAAAATCGGAAAATGTGTATTTTTTTAAAAATCATCAAGAAATTAATATTTTAAAGAAATTCCGAAAAATACCCTAAAAGATAATTTATAAATGTGGACTTAAAAATAATTTTTATATTTTAAAAACATTTTATAAAATATTGAAAATTTTATTTTAATATTTTTTTCAAAAAAATATCTATTTTTTATAAATGATTATTTATGAAACATATATAAATTTTACGTTAAATGAAGTAAATTTTATCAATATGAATTATTTAGATAAAACCATAATACTTTATTATTATAGTTTTCTTTATTCTTATCCAGGCCTCTATGCTTAATGAACAAATTATAATGGTCACATTTCATTAGAAATGTTTATAGTATATTGTGGTTCATTAAAACTCATAGTTGAATATAACACAAAATACTAATAAATTTAATTTATTTGATGGTAATATTTAATAAAAATTTTGTTACATTCTGAAAAACATAAAATGAATATATCCCCTTAATGTGATATTAAATATCTATGAACATCTCTTCAATTTCTCATGTAGATCATGTCACAATAGATTTATTTCTTAAATGAGATCCAATAAAATGAAATTATACATTTATTTCCATATGGGACTTCATAATGAGCAATATAAATGGTTTAAGTTAATGAAAATATTGAATGAAAGATATACCATGTGAATGGGTTCATTTGATTAACAATTCAAATCCATAGATTAGGATCCTTGAATATCCTCTAGGATCTTAATGTTTTTCTTGGATTGATGTGGTATTAGTGGATGAGATGTATTGTTGAAATTGAAATTTTTATCAAGAGCGTGTTGATGACATCATAATAACCTCATTGTAAAAATTATATTTTGATCTGATAAAAGTTTATGTGTCAATCCATTCTACCATATCACATACATTATGTATATTATGGAAATATGATCCATATATATATGTTCTCTGATAGTGATATATTCTGGTAAATTTCTAAGACATTTGAATACAACACTTATATAATTTTTCCATTTAGGTGCTTTTGGGAGTCCAAAGACAAAATCCAAGGTGATGTTTTCCAATTTCCATTATGTATGAGTACTGGTTTTTAAATCCCCTTATTATTTTGACTATTAGCCTAATATATATGACGTACCAATAACTAACCTACAAACTCTCCAATATATCTCTTCATTAAAACCAATAAAAAACTTATATTCAAATATCAATACATATTTATACTTTTATGATGAGTAGAAAATGAAGAAATATGATCTTATTTTAAAATCCCACTCTTCTGATTAGTTATGGATGGTACACATAGATGGTTTCTAAACCTCATCATTCCATTATAATAAAGGATAAAATCAAGATCATTTCTCACTATGTTCTAGAAGTCTACATCTTCCTTCTATACCTATTTAATATTCAATTTTATTGATCGGTTAACACTCAATTAATGATGATAAGATTTTTCTCCTTGCATCTGTATGTGAATATTATGATTTTTTAATCCTTAAAAATTGGATCTTTTGTAATCCTAATAATCGATCAGATGGCATAATCCTTTTGCCTAAAATCATTAGAAACCTTATTCACTTTCCCATGGTGGTATTTTTTTGATAGTTGTAAAAAATTAACTATCTATAACTGAATTATTTGAGGAATCATAATATCATAATGTGTGAATATATTTATTAATATTTTGAGGTCAATATATCTTTCACACTCATATTAGTAATTCTAAAGCCTCCATATATTTAATGGAAAAAATTTCCACATCCAAATCTAAATCATGGGATGCGTAATTATAAACTATAAACTTCAATTTTCATGAGTCATAATCTATTAACATGTAATTTACTCTAGAGATCTCATACCATCCCCTTCCTATATGAATCAATATGGATTGGAAGCCATTCTTAATTAATGGGTGATGTAATAATAGGTATCTCAACTTATCATCTCTTCATTTCCTCGAACAATCTGTCACAATCATCTATTTTAAGGAACTTGGATACCATCTGAGATAAAATTGTGATTGAATTTTGTAGTATTGATAAATTATGATCAAAATATGAATAATTTCTTTCCCAACATAAAAAAAATTGAATTTTTAGTATCCTGGTTAGTATAGGAAAATGATCAATAACCTCCTTCAATGATGAATCCACTAATATAATGGCTCATGAGATTATATAACTCAATAATTAATGATATTTTATATAAAATTCCAACATTGTATGTCTTTCATAAAATTCATCCTTCCTTCAGGTCTTTGATAAAATTATCAAGATATATTAATTATCTTATTTTCTTTTAAAATAGAAAATAATTTAAACTTTAATGTCAATAAAAAACTGATCAATGTAATATATAAAGAATATATTTATTAAATACATGATGATAGTGTGGGAGAATAGTAATACCAATTTGAATCAATATAAATTAATAGTGTCCATACATGGTCTATAATTTTTTATTTGTTATATCCCCCCTTACACATATAATATGATAGACAAAAAGAATTCCAATATTGGGAATGTATTGATCCCTTGATACATGATCAATGAAGTCATTAATATGGTTACAAGATACATGTTCTTTATTTTGATCCTATGATATTACCGAAAATCATTGCAGAGATGAATTTATCCATCTTTATTTATAACTGAAAGAATCATTGCACCCTAAGGTGAAACACATAGCCAAATGTATCAATTTTCTAGATTATATAAGGTTTTCTTCATCAATTCATTAATCTTAATTAGAACTATTGTATATGGAATTTATTAAATATTCAAGTAAGTAAGTAAGAGTTTTATTGAGTACTCAATTTTATAACTTAATTGAACTCTATAGAGTTCTCCTAGAAAGAAATAAATAGACTCTCTAATGGTAGGCATAACATCTATGTTGAGTTTTTAGGAAACCATCCGAAATAAACTCTAATTTGGACTAAAATCATGACCCAAATAGTGAGTGTGATATATATTTTATGATCAAATCTATCAATGCATCGATATATGATCATTGTTTTTTAGAATATCAAATGTGAATTCCCTTCCTTAACATTTTATGTGATAATTATGTAGGTAAATCCAATATATGGATAGTATAGAATCAAATTCAATCAAAATTTTATTAATAAGTTTTGTAAGAATAAGATTAATACAAAAATATACTAATAAATAATCATATACTTAATATACTATCTTCATACCATTTTGAATTTTCACAATTAATTCAACTTCAAATCATTGAGCTGTAATTTTAAAACCACTAGAAAATTATTCATATATAAATGAGTGGTTACATCTTGAATAAAATATGACATATGAAGTTTTATGTAGAATTATATATGTACCTTTCACCCCATGGATATTGCGTCAGTTGTCAAATGTTATTATCTCATGGGATTTTCTATTCTGTCATTGTTTAGGAGCTTTCTGAAGTCAATCATTTTCCTTCATCTATAAATTAGAACAATGGTTATCATGATGAAAAATCACTATTGATTTTAAGAAATGGAGAATTGGGGGGAAATATTGGGAATATTCTTTTCTTTCAATGAGTTAACCAACTAATTAACTTATTTTTGATAATTATAGGCTTTATCATGAACCCTTACCTATTTAACTAACCTCATAGTTCAGTTCATTCATTTCCCTTGATATATCTTCCCAGATATCTTTCATTAATATGGATTTTATTTCATTTCACCGTATTATATATTCGAGTTTTTATGAGACATGATTTAACTTTTCCTATAAAAACCTTGGAAATTATAGGAACATCAAATTCTTATTTCCAAATTTAGTGTATGTCAAACAATCTATTTGAAGATACCAAATCCTCTTATAGATAACACGTTTTGGGGAGATGGTTATAGGCCACCAATGATTAGATAATCCTAACATTTATATTGGATGGAAATACTAGAGGATTAACTCATAAGTCCTATTAAAATTTCTATAGTGGTGCCAAGAAATTCATCACATTTCTTCTTTAACTAATGGATTTAATTCTCCAATCATTTTATGCAAAATAATATGGAGGTACTAATTACAAAATAATCTCTTAGACATGCCCAAATCAATAAATTAAATATATCAATGTTCCATCATGTTGTTGATAAGATTCCATAATTGATTCACATCACATTAAAAATGATAATTAGAGGAAAATGAGTTTTTCATGACATTAACAATTGATAATTAAAAATATATCTTTTGATGAACTAATTCCTTTCTCACCAACTAGTGGATTAGTGGTTCCATTAAAATAATGTGTTTGTTGCTTCATGGACTCAATAGAATATTATTCATTCATTTTCACATTTTCAATCTCAACATGATTCATATATTAATAAATTAGATTGATCGATGATAAAAAAATATCCTTCCAACTCTGATAACATTTGGATTTTTAGGAGCAAATCATTTCCGTATCCTTCAAATTTTATTAATAACGCAATTCATTCTAGTTCCATAAATTAATTAAAATAATAAATCTTATGGTGGAAAAAACAAATATTGTGGGAATCCACATAATCAAGAAGGAAAATCCATTTTTAGGATATCATAATTTTGGAAATCCCGTTTTCAATTTATGAATCTTTATGTTCGACAAAGGTCATTCATGGAATTTTATTCAAATCCTTCATGGTGTAATGTAATGAGTTTATGAAAATACAAAGATTATCTCCCACGAATGTAAATCTAAGTGTAAAAAATGAACTTTTTAATGAACTAAAATATGGTAAATCCCAAATCAACACACCATTTATAGAGTTATTACACCTAGGTACATATTTATAGTGACATATCAACTTTATTAGCCATATAAAGATATAATTTGTTGGAAACTACTCAGTATATCCTTCACCAAAATTAAAAGACATTTTATTATTCTTATAAATGACTTTAGACATATCAATAATGTAACACCCGAGATTTCTATGAGTAATATTTTGTTTTTATATATCATCAAAGGAATCTTTCACTACATACTAGCTTGGCTTACTTTACATTCAATCGTGACCTTCCTCGATGGCTTGCGTCGTACGCAATACTGAGTTTCACTAAACAACGATATGTTATTAAAATATTTTTAAAATTAGCCGTTATGAATAGTAATAACAACTTTTTGAAATTTTATAAATTTTATTTTTCAAAATGGACTTCATTTTTGGATTCGGAATACCGAAATTAGCCTAGGGTGAAATTTTGGTATTTTTCTGAAAACTTTCAATTTTTGATGAATAGTGAAACCACTAAGTGGTAGGTTAAAAACTGAATTTTGCATAAAACATAATTTTACCGCTTCTGTGAATGGAATTTCGAAAATCCGACAGACACAGTTGATATCAGTAAGTAAAATGTGGTTCTATGAGATAAAAATAATTATTTGGTGAATAGTAACTTTTTACTTTTTTTACTGCGGTTAATAGTAAATAGGGTAACTAAGGGTAAATATGATATTAATATTACCCTAACACATGTCCTAATTCTATTGGATAAGTTTAATTCGACCAAAAACAAACTTAGGAATAAAATATGACCATTTAGGCCCACTTGGGTTAGATTAGGACATTTATTATTAATTTATTTAAAGAAGGGTTGAAATAGTTAAAATCAATGTTTAATAAGTAAATCATTTTTAATATGGGGTTATACATAAGATAAATTCGACTATAAATATTCATTAGAATGCTTAAAAGATTTTCTACATAATTTTATTTTATTTATAATTTTTAGACATTAAATAATTTAATTTAATTATGACACAACGATGATGCAGTAATTATCTTATTTATGAAATATTGACATAATTGATGTTATAAACACCAAAATAAATGTAATTTGAGACTTTTTATGAATTACAATAATTTTCTAGGTTACTATTATATATTAGTGTTCATTTAATCAACTTGGTTCGAACATATAATTCTGTTATGACTTTTACAAAAATCATATATCAAATAGTGTCAAAATTGACACAAAATAGTTTTTAAATCAAATATTATATTATTAATTGTTATTTTATTCCTAAAAACCTAATGTTCGGTCAAATGACTTAGATAAGGATATATATATTAATAATAAACAATTTGGGGTTCGTTTGGCATGTTATAGTAAGTGTATTAACCATATAGTGAAAGAAAACAAAAAGACATGGTAAATGTTAAATTATTTAACATAGAGTTAAATCTAATTGATAAAGTTAAAATAATACCCAAAACTTGTCTAAATCCTATTGGTTGATAGTATTCTGACCCATACCCACATTAGCTTCGAAATAAGACCCTTTAGAACCATTATAAACCGATTTTGACTTTAATATAAAATAATATTTTGAGATATTTCTATGGTGCCCCTCTCCTCCCTTATAAAAGGGCACCTCCTCCCCCTCCTCCTCACACCAATTTGAGCACTCAAGATCGGCCAAACCATGCAATTTTCTCCTCTCCACTTCCCTAGAATAATCCTAGAGGTCCTGGTCTTCTTGAAAGTCCAATCTTATTTCCCTAAGTGGAGGATTCAAAGAGGCGTTCCAAAGAAGAGGAGCTTCGGACACGTACAAAGAAAATCAGACCTAAGGTAAGGGAAATATCACAATCTCATTTTTATCCGAGATTGTTTATTCGTAAGTATATATTGGGGTGTATTTTATCATCCACATCCATGTTCCCTCAATATGTAATATTGTTTCCATCCACTTACAATAGTTTAAATCCAATTTTACCCTTCGGTGAGTTTTTAGTAAAGAATATGAAAGGAATCTTTTGTCGTTTTTTTCGTATGAGATACTTTTTGACTTTTCCAACAAAAGTAAGAAGAATGTTTTTTTAACTTATACGGCAAGAATGGATTTTTTTAAAACATTATTTCTAAGAAGCTTACTTTACAAGTTTTCATGTTTATTTTTAATCAACTTCTTTTAGTTTAAATTTGTATGATATGTTAAGAAAGGAAAAATGTTTTTGAAGTAGAAAGGTTATTTTACTCAAGAATGGAGTTCAAGTGTTTTATCAAAATTATTTTCCATCTAAGATAATATAGGGTTTTGTTTTTATCCCTATTATTACATTGATTTGATTATGTTTTGAGGAAATTATTTTTATGAAGTCATTTACCTTATATGATTTGTTTTATGATGTCATGATGTTTCAAGAATTCCATTTTTGTTACATGTATTATGCGATGATGTATGATTTATGGTTATGTGGCACACATAATAAAGGATTCATTATAGGATGGGTGGGACCTATATCTCCCTCCAATGCATTGGGTAAATATTTTATATCTCATGATATAGACATGGCTGGAATGGTAGGTTATACCGGTTCAGTGAAACAGGACTGGAACGAGGGTGACTCGGTTCAGAAAGGGACTTTGTCCACTAAGATAGTCTTGGAAATGAGTCATGACTAACAATAAATGATTTTCCATGATTATGTGTGCATGCCACAAAGTTTCAAGTTTCATGTTATGATTATGGGGATCTTATTTTCACTTCTATGATTTATTCCATGTTAAGATATTATGATCTCTTTTGCAGGTTATGATTTTCAAAAAGATATGATATGATTTTTATTTCCTTTATTTGCCCTTGCTGAGCATTTGAGCTCACCCTTTTATGTTTTCTTTTCCCCAGGCCAGGAAGATGGATATTAAGTAGAATATGCTAAAAGGGACCCTAGATATGATGAAATAAATGGGAGACACTGTAGAAGATTTATGAACCAGTTGTTTATGTTTCCCAGTTTCTAAAGACACAATACCTATACGGTCCTTTGTGGTTTTGTCATATGATGTAATAAGTGTGCTTCAATTTTGAAGTATTAACAATGTATGTAAAGTATGGGTCGTTATAGTTGGTATCAGAGGCAAAGGAGGTAAGAATGTATCATATCCTTGTGAACTCTCACATATGAGTGTTGGACGGAGCATGGCTCTCCGCCCAAGGGCTTCATGAGGAAATGAATGCCACTAGGGATGGTGGTGTGTCCCGCCCAGGGGGTGTAGCCACCCATGGAGTTCCCTGATAGGTATCAATTGTAGTCCACCGGAAGTAATTCTAGACCGTTACAGTTGGTATCAGAGGAAAGGTATAGTCAACCTTTGGAAACTAGGATGTGAAAGCCTTAGTAAGAACCCTAAGGATAAGTCTTAGCATAGAACACAATCTTAGTGTTTTAGAAATGCCCATGAATAACCTAGTATAAGACCTTAAGCATGCAAATTTTATTATTGAATTATGTGGTTTTCCTATTATAATTAGTGTTGCTCACACTATTCTTCTTGGTTTTAGTCAATGGCTGGAACCCGAAGGAACAGTGTTAATGCGGAATGCGATGGGCAATGCAATGATTTTCCCCCTGAGCAACCAAACGATATGGGAGCTGGAATGAAAAATCTTGTAGCCATGCTCACACAACTTTCTCAAGCTATGAATCATGCAGGACTTCCAAACGAGCAAAGGAAGGAGCAACATTCTGTTGAATCCTTTATGAGGAAGCGTCCACCTTCTTTCAGCGGGTCTACTGATCCATTAGTTGCTGGACAATGGATTAGTACTACTGAAAAGATATTTTCATTTCTTCAATGTTCTGAACATGATAAAGTCATCCTAGTAGTGTATCGTTTGGAAGGATATGCTAATCAATGGTGGAATATTATTAAGAATACGAGGGAAAGGGATGAAATTGAGTCCATGGAATGGGACGAGTTCAAAAACTTATTTTTCAATAAGTAATTCCCTCGTATTCTCCAAACAAAGATGGAGAAAGAGTTTCTTGAACTAAAGCAAATGGATGATGAATCTGTTGGTACCTATGAAGCAAATTTTACAAGACTTGCAAGGTACGCTTCTGGTATTATTATCCAACCTGAGAGTAAGATCGATCGATTCTTTAGTGGCTTAAAACCAAGTCTTCGAAGGGCGTTATCCATAAGGGACTTCAATAGCTACGAGGAAATCGTTCGATGTGCTCTCAAAGTCGAGATGAAGATTGGAGTAACCCATCAGTCACATGGGTTTGATAAGAAGAGGAAGATGGAATTCAAAGGAAAATCTAAAGAGCACACTGAAAAGAAGATGATCTTTCCCTTATGCTCAAAGTGTGGAAAGAAACATGGAGGGAGTTGTCTTAAAGGGACAAGTAAATGTTTCAAATGTGGAAAGTAAGGTCATCGGGCATTTGAATGCCGCGATAATGGGAAGAAGATGTCTAATGATGCAAACAGAGGAAGGGATACACAGAATGAACCTACTACACTTCAATGTTTCAAATGCAAGGAGAAGGGGTATTATGTCAATCAATGCCCAAATCCAAGGGTTGATGATGATGGTCGACTTCAACAAAATCTTAAGGCTAAAGACAAAGGAAAGTCACATGCAATTTCTATTAGTGATGTGGAGTATGATAAAGAAGTGGTGAAAGGTACACTTACCATCCACTCTAAAGTAGCAAATGTTTTATTTGATTATGGATCCACCCACTCTTTTATTTCTGAAAAATTTTCTAAGGGTATCACCGTATTAACTCAACAATTAGATGTTGAGTTAGCTGTGACAACACCTAATGGCACAATAGTCACATCAAAAGTTTATAATTCTTCTCCTATCGAAGATTGTGGGAAAGAGCTTCCTGCAAATATTGTGATACTTCCTTTAGTGGAATTTGATGTGATTCTTGGCATGGATTGGCTTTCTATACATGGAGCTCATATCAATTTCCAAATAAGGGAAGTCACATTTCATATTCCAGATCAATCTACGATCATCTATCGATGCAAGGATGAATATAACCTTCCAGTGGAAATTCCTTCCATCTTATGGGTCATGATTCAACTAAATGAAGGTTATTTATCTCAAATGGTTGGTGAGAAACTTACGATTAATAATATGCCCATCGTACGGGAGTTTGATGATGTCTTTTCGTAGGGATTACCGGGTCTTCCACCAAATCGTAAAGTTGAGTTTTCAATAGAACTCGTGCCGGGTGCTTTGCCTATTTCAAAGACACCTTATAGAATGTCCCCAATTGAGTTGCAGGAATTGAAGAAGCAACTCCATGAGAATCTTGATAAGGGATTCATATGCCCTAGTGCGTCACCTTGGGGAGCACCTGTTCTATTTGTTAAGAAGAAAGATGGATCAATGAGACTCTTCATTGATTATCGAGAACTTAACAAGATCACTATCAAGAACAAATATCCTCTCCTACGCATTGATGATTTATTTGACCAACTACGCGGAGCTCAATACATTTCCATGATTGATCTTTGTTCAGGGTATCATCAGTTAAGGGTCCAAAGGGAGGATATACCAAAGATGGCTTTCTGTACAAGGTATGGACACTATGAATTTATAGTGATGCCATTTGGTCTTACTAATTCCCTTGCTATCTTCATGTATCTAATGAATAGAGTCTTTAGAGACTATCTTGATCAATTTGTGGTAGTCTTTATAGACGATATTATTTTCTATTCAAAGAGCAAGGAAGAGCATGAAGATCACTTGAGAATTATATTAAAGACCCTGAGAAAGGAGAAGATTTATGCCAAATTTACCAAGTGTGAATTTTGGCTTCAAAAAGTTGCATTTTTTGGTCACATAATCTCAAAAGAGGGGATATCTGTGGATCCAGCAAAAACAGAGGTTATCGAAAGATAGTCGAGACCAACAACAGTAACTGAGATCCGAAGTTTTCTTGGTTTGGCTGGATATTATAGTCGTTTTGTAAAAGATTTTTCACGATTATCTAATCCACTCACCAAGTTGACCCGGAAAGGAGTTATGTTTGTCTGGATGGAAGAATGTGAAGAGAATTTCAAGGAGTTGAAAAGAAGGTTATCCAGTTCCCCTGTGCTCACACTTCCTTGTAGTGGAGAATGGTTTGTGATCTACAGTGATGCATCCAAGAAGGGATTGGGGTGTGTTCTTTTTCAAAATGATATGGTGATAGCTTATGTGTCACGACAGTTGAAAATTCATGAGCAAAATTACCCAACACATGATTTAGAGATAGTTGCGGTAATCTTTTCATTAAAGATTTGGAGGCATTACCTTTATGGTGAAAGGTGTGATATTGATACTGATCATAAAAGTTTAAAGTATATTTTCACACAAAAGGAGCTGAATATGCGTCAAAGAAGATGGTTGGAGCTGATTAAGGATTATGACTGCTCAATCCATTACCACCCTGGGAAAGCATACAAGGTGGAAGATGCATTAAGTCGACAAGACCAAGCTAGTTTATCCATGATGAGGATCACAAAAGATCCAATATTTATGGATTTACAAAGGATGTATCTTGGAATTATAATGGAAGGGGAAAAATCTTATCTTTCTCAAATGAATGTTCAACCATCTATACACGTGAAGATTAAAGAGGAACAGAAAGAAGATGTCGAGTTACAAAAGAAGGTGAGAAATGTTCCTGAATTCAACCTTGATTGTGATGGGATAATAAAGTTCAGGAATCGGGTTTGTGTTCCTCCCATCCCCAAATCAAAGAAGGAGCTGCGGGATGAGGCTCATAGTTCTTCATTCTCTATTCATCCTGGAAGCACGAAGATTTATAGGGACCTGAAAGAGTACTTCTGGTGGGATGGCATGAAAAGAGATGTTGCTGAATATGTCTCTCGATGCTTGGTTTGTCAACAAGTTAAAGCTGAGAGACAAATGTCTAAGGGGATGTTACAACCATTACCAATACCCGAATGGAAATGGGAAAACATCACTATGGACTTTGTCAGAGGACTTCCTAAAACATCCAAAGGCAATAATGCTATTTGGGTCATAGTTGATCGTCTTATAAAGTCAGCACATTTCATTGCTATTAGAGAGGATTTCTCTCCAGATCAGCTTGCCAGGATATATGTAAAGGAAGTGGTAAGATTGCATGGAATACCACTTTCTATTATATCTGATCGGGATCCGAGATTTACCTCGAAGTTCTGGCGAAGTCTTCAGCATACTCCGGATACAGAGTTGAGTTTCAGCACTGCTTATAATCCCTAGACAGACGGTCAGTCTGAGAGAACACTTCAAACCCAAGAATATATATTGATAGCTTGCTCTATGGATTTCAAAGGAGGTTGGGATCAACACCTACCTTTGGTGGAATTTTCTTAAAATAATAGCTTTCACTCCAGTATTCAGATGGCTCCTTATGAAGCTCTCTATGGAAAGAAATGCACGACTCCAACTTGATGGGATGAAGTTGGGGAAAGAAAGCTATTAGGACCTGATCTCGTTGATGAAATGGAAGAAAATGTCAGATCTATTCAACAACACATAAGAGCAGCTCAGAGTCGACAGAAACGTTATGCCGACAACCGAAGAAAAGACCTAGAGTTTAAAGTGGGTGATAAAGTGTTCTTACGAATATCTCCCTGGAGGAGGGTTATGAGATTTGGAAAGAAGGGGAAGTTGAGCCCTAGATATATCGGTCCTTTCGAAATACTGGATCATGTTGGAAAGGTAGCTTACCGATTGGCGCTTCCACCGAATCTCTCTCAAGTTCACTGTGTTCCATGTATCTCTCCTGAGAAAGTACATACCTAATCCTTCACATGTACTCAGCTCAGAAGTTGTACCGCTGGAGCAAGATCTTTCTTATGAAGAACAACCGATAGAGATTCTGGATCGTAGTGAAAAAGTCCTACGAAACAAGACCACTCGATTGGTGAAAGTTTTATGGAGGAACCACCAATTAGAAGAAGCTACATGGTAGCTTGAGGATATTATGAGGGAGAAGTATCCTCATCTATTTTTTACAAAGTGACGAATTTCAAGGGAGAAATTCTTTTTAAGGGGGGTAGAATGTAACACCCGATATTTCTATGAGTAATATTTTGTTTTTATATATCATCAAAGGAATCTTTCACTACATACTATCTTGGCTTACTTTACATGCAATCGCGACCTTCCTCGATAGCTTGCGTCGTACGCAATACCGAGTTTCACTAAACAACGATATGCTATTTAAATATTATTAAAATTAGCCGTTATGAATAGGAATAACCACTTTTTGAAATTTAATAAATTTTATTTTTCAAAATGGACTTCATTTTTGGATTCGGAATACCGAAATTAGCCTAGGGTGAAATTTTGGTATTTTTCTGAAAACTTTCAATTTTAGATGAATAGTGAAACCACTAAGTGGTAGGTTAAAAACTGAATTTTGCATAAAACTTAATTTTACCTCTTCTGTGAATGGAATTTCGAAAATCCGACAGACACAGTTGGTATTAGTAAGTAAAATGTAGTTCAATGAGATAAAAATAATTTTTTGGTGAATAGTAACTTTTTACTTTTTTTACCGCGGTTAATAGTAAATAGGGTAACTAAGGGTAAATATGATATTAATATTACCCTAACACATGTCTTAATTCTATTGGATAAGTTTAATTCGACCAAAAAACAAACTTAGGAATAAAATATGATCATTTAGGCCCACTTGGGTTAGATAAGGACATTTATTATTAATTTATTTAAAGAAGGGTTAAAATAGTTAAAATCAATGTTTAATAAGTAAATCATTTTTAATATGGGGTTATACATAAGATAAATTCGACTATAAATATTCATTAGAAAGGTAAAAATATTTCCTACATAATGGTATTTTATTTATAATTTTTAGACATTAAATAATTTTATTTTATTATGACACGACGATGATGCAGTAATTATCTAATTTATGAAATATTGACATAATTGATGTTATAAACACCAAAATAAATGTAATTTGATACTTTTTATGAATTACACTAATTTTATAGGTTACTATGATATATTAGTGTTGATTTAATCAACTTTTTTCTAACATATAATTCTGTTATGACTTTCACAAAAATCATATATCAAATAGTGTCAGAATTGACACAAAATAGTTTTTAAATCAAATATTATATTATTAATTGATATTTTATTCCTAAAAATATAAGGTCCGGCCAAATGACTTAGATAATGATATATATATTAATAATAAACAATTTGGGGTTCGTTTTGCATGTTATAGTAAGTGTATTAACCATATAGTGAAAGAAAACAAAAAGGCATGGTAAAAGTTAAATTATTTACCTTAGAGTTAAATCTAACTGATAAGGTTAAACTAATACCCTAAACTTGTCTAAATCCTATTGGTTGATAGGATTTAGACTCATCCCCACTTTAGCTTCGAAATAAGACCCTTTGGAACCATTATAAACCGATTTTGACTTTAATATAAAATAATATTTTGAGATATTCCTAACATGCCCCTCTCCTCCCTTATAAAAGGGCACCTCCTCCCCCTCCTCCTCACACCAATTTGAGCACTCAAGCTCGGCCAACCCCTGCCATTTTATCCTCTCCACTTCCCTAGAATAATCCTAGAGGTCCTGGTCTTCTTGAAAGACCAATATTAGTTCCCTAAGTGGAGGATTCAAAGAGGCGTTCCAAAGAAGAGGAGCTTCGGACACGTAGAAAGCAAATCGGACCTAAGGTAAGGGAAATATCCCAATCTCATTTTATCCGAGATTGTTTATTCGTAAGTATTTATTGGGGTTTATTTTATCATCCAAATCCATGTTCCCTCAATATTTAATATTGTTTCCATCCACTTACAATAGTTTAAATCCAATTTTACCCTTCGGTGAGTTTTTAGTAAAGAATATGAAAGGAATCTTTTGTCGTTTTTTTCGTACGAGGTACTTTTTGACTTTTCCGACAAAAGTACGAAGAATGTTTTTTTAAATTATACGGCATGAATGGATTTTTTTTAAAACATTATTTCCAAGAAGCTTCTTTTACAAGTTTTCAAGTTTATTTTTAATCAACTTCTTTTATTTTAAATTTGTATGACATGTTAAGAAAGAAAAAATGTTTTTGAAGTAGAAAGGATATTTTCCTCAAGAATGGAGTTCAAGTGTTTTATCAAAATTATTTTCCATCTAAGATAATATAGGGTTCTGTTTTTATCCCTATTATTACATTGATTTGATTATGTTTTGAGGAAATTATTTTTATGAAGTCATTTACCTTATATGATTTGTTTTATGATGTCATGATGTTTCAAGAATTCCATTTTTGTTACATGTGTTATGCGATGATGTATGATTTATGGTTATGTGGCACACATAAGAAAGGATTCATTATAAGATGGGTGGGACCTATATCTCCCTCCAATGCATTGGGTAATGATTTTATATCTCATGAGATAGACATGGCTGGAACGGTAGGTTATACCGGTTCAGTGAAACAAGACTGGAACGAGGGTGACTCAGTTCAGAAAGGGACTTTGTCCACTAAGAAAGTCTTGGCAATGAGTCATGACTAACAAGAAATGATTTTCCATGATTATGTGTGCATGCCACAAAGTTTCAAGTTTCATGTTATGATTATGCTGATCTCATTTTCACTTCTATGACTTATTCCATGTTAAGATATTATGATCTCTTTTGCAGGTTATGATTTTCAAAAAGATATGATATGATTTTTATTTCCATTATTTTCCCTTGCTGAGCATTTGAGCTCACCCTTTTATGTTTTCTTTTCCCCAGGTCAGGATGATGGATATTAAGTAGAATATGCTAAAGGGAACCCTAGATATGATGAAATATATGGGAGACACTTTAGAAGATTTATGAACCATTTGTTTATGTTTCCCAGTTTCTAAAGACACTATACCTATACGGTCCTTTGTGGTTTTGTCATATGTTGTAATAAGTGTGCTTCAATTTTGAAGTATTAACAATGTATGTAAAGTATGGGTCGTTATAAATAAGATTACCCTTAGTTATTTCTATAAGGATATCAATAATTCTCTCTCATCCTAGTTTCCAATGTATATCAAAACCAATCGTTTGGCACTAATTGAAGTGACCTAGTGTTTTTTATATATAGATGTAAATTTTAATAATTGAGTATATAATAAATTTAACAACACATGCCTTATGTTTACAGAGTTATAGTACATTTAGATAATAGTTATGAAAATATCGTTATTTCATGAAATATCCTCAACTTCTACCAGAAGGATCCTCCCATTTTTTAATCTTTATAGGTGAACCCTAATTCAACCGATATTCAGAATCAATGTAATGTAAACATAAGAATGCGTGAGATCAAATTCGTAGTATGGGTAATAACATAATATATCAATCAATTATCATTTAAAATAATATGTTATTAATAATCTTATAAAATTGTGTATTTAACATATAAAACTCATACTGAATCTATCATTGATCATAAACATGAAAAATGTAACAAAATAATATTATTTCAAAATACATAAAAATTAAGAGTTAAAAATTTTCATTAATCAATCATGAAACTTATATTTGTATCATTTAATTGTTTCACCATAATAAATATAAACATGATTTCTTGTATTAAGTTTAACATCCAAGAGAATCATGTCATGATGGATCAAGAATCAACCCATGTTTCCTATTTCATAAAAAATCAGACATTATCAACAATTTCCCATATTAGATCACACCAGTTATCCTATTTCCAATAATTGATCCAGAAAACCATCATGCTTCCCATTTCTATCACTTTAGAAATAATAATTAATCAAATCATTGATTTTATATATAGGTTCCACCAATCAGATAATGAAAATCATACACATGTATTCCCCATGTTCATAAATAATTCATTATATCACAACCCATTAAAAGGAAATGGGTTCAAAATCATTCTGTCATAGAATAACCCCTTGAAAATAAATGGGACTCATAATAATCTTGTTAATTCCTAATAATATGAAACCAACCATAGAATTCATAATGATAGTACAATTTAAACTAATCCATAGAAAAATATAGGCACTACCAATGGTGGTTTTTAATGAATTAAAATTAATTTATATTTAATTAAATCACTCTTGAAGAAAATATTTAATCCATATTTAACGAAATTCATTAAAATCTAAAAATATATATAATAATATAGAAATACTATTCTTGAATGTAACCTAAAAATATATATTGTATTCTTTATATATTATAGTGATAATGATGATGAAAAATACCTTTCATTCTTTACATGTTAGAACAATTATTATTTTTACATATTAAGAAAAAAATAAAGATAATTGATTAGAAAATGAATAGTTTATTCAAATAATCAATTTTATAAAAAGTAAAATATGGGTTAAAATTAATTTTAACTATCATTATAGAACTGTGAAAAAATAATTTAAGACATTTTCAGAAAATATTATCATGGATGAAAAAGGATTTTCAATCGAAGTGAGAAATTAATTTAGTTTTTCATTATAATTGTTTTTTTGGAATCATGAGTACATAAATAGAATAAAATTAAATGAAAATTATTATTCTAATAGGGAATAAAATACATTAATTTCATAAGAGGTATATCATAATATTATATAAATGGAAGCATATTTTAAATAATCTTGAAAAATAATGAGATTTTAACGTTAAACCTCGAAAACATTAGTATCTTTTCAATACTAGAACTCATGAAATAAAAAACATTATATGTATATGTATATATATAATATTTATCAGCATATGTATTATAAAATATATTAATGGTAATTATATACCCCAGAAAAAAAGAAATAATTGTTTTTTAAGGGACGTTTCTGACTAAAATTAAAGTGATATAAATATATCATACCACATTCAAAACTTTTGTATCATAATAGAATTTAAATATTAGAATCAAGTGAAATAATTAATATAATATAATTTAATATATTAATGATATATCATTTCAAATGGGTCGTATATGCACAATATAAAACTAATTAGTGGTGATTATGGTAGATGTGTGCTAAAGGAAAAATATTTACAAGAAATCAATTACAATAAGTATCAAATTCCTCCATCAACATTCAAAACAAATGTTTTATAAATATTATTTTGTTACAAATATTTTAAATTACCATACCTTTATATTTAACACTAAATTGAAATTTATTTTTCACTTTGATTATACACTTGTTAAAAATTTATTTTCAAAGTCATGTTTTGTGCAAGAGATGCTTCATTTTTCATTTAAATTCTGTTTTTTGTTATTTTCAGTTATTATATTTTTATCATGGTTCCACCATATCAAAAATATAAAAATGATGTAAATAAAATATATATTAAATATATATATTTATAGTAATCTATTAAATTTGGAGATAGGAAATTAATTTCACTATGCATGGAGTATATAAGTTGAACGTACACATGACTATTGTTACCATTTTCATGAAAGATAGAAGAAAATAAAGGTGACTAAAATAATAACTTTATATAATAATATCATTATCAATTAAATAAAATATCTTTCATACTCATATCCATATTTTCTTCCCTGAAATGCATATGTTAAGAATGAATGACATCATTTTGTGAGGTGGTCGTCCACCATACACATGAGGGATATTATCGTATTCCCATAGAATAGAAAGTAATAAGTTATATTCAATATTATAAATAATGAATTATAATTATGACATAAATTTAATATATATATATATATATTATCAATAATTATATCCATTCGTGATAGTTTGTGATGAAAGACTAACTACATTTGTATATGATGCAGTAGTCCTCCATACACATGCTTATCGATTTAATTTCCCACTTAATAGAATAAGAAATATATGTTGGTAATTCTTGTATATTAATGAAATAAATTTATATGGTAGATTATTTTTATATAATATGATAGTCTTTTAATAGAATTTTATTGATTTAGAGAAGAAATAAAAATAAATTCATGGTTTTGGATTATACCATGTATTTAGAGAATCCCTATAGGTAAATAGTTAAATCCTTATTAAGAGGTTTACTAACAAAAAAACTATAGTATGTAGACATGTATGTTATAATTATATTTTTGTGGGTATTTTTTGGAAGAAATGTTTTTGGTATAGTGAATAGAAGAGTAAATGGGTGGCCTTTTATAAATGGGTTAGAGGACACAATTGAAGTTTTTGAATTGAAATAAGTGTACCAACATATAAAACAAAGAACACAGAATAATTTGTCTCATTATCTTATATTATATGATACAGTGCCTACATATTTCTATAAAATAGTATATATATATCTGTGTGTGTGTTTTTAGGTCATTTTATCCCTCCTCTTTTTTGTTTAACCCAATGTATACTTGTTTTAACTATAATCTAGATAAATAATTATAACTATTTTTAATATTCATTTTGAATAGAAATTAAATATAAATTATTATAGAAAATTAATTATTCTGATTCCAAATATGGAATCAATAAATCAAAATTCCATTTATAGATGTTAGAAAAATTTAATTCAAAAGATAACCCATAGACACATTGAAAAAAATGATTAATCGAAAAGAGAATTTTCATATCTATAGAATATTTTAATATCAAAAGAAAAAAATGAAATATATTAAAATGATATAAATTGTATTAATAAATTAAAAATTTATCTAATTTTAAATTTATATCAATATTAAAACCAAATTTATCTTTTGAATTCTGTAATGGAAAATATTATTTTTATTAAAAAACTTATTCGTCACTAATTTTTGAAAAATTTATATTTTAAGGTAATTTCCAAAAATTCAACCAAAGATAATTTTGAAATGTTAACTCAAGAAGAGAAGTTAATTTATAAAAAAATTTATTTCAAAATATTATAAAATAAATTTTATTATTTTTCCAAAAAAGAATGAAAATTACAATTTTTAGATGAGATTGATTTTTATTGCAGATACGCACGTTACTAATATTTAAGGAGTTATTTATAAATGTATTTTATTTATATAAAACCCAAATATTCTATTTTTTTTAATTTATTGTAATTAACGCATCTAATTTTTTCTATTAGGTTGTAATGAGCATTTTTAAATTAAAATATTAATATTATATCATCATTTGTTAAAGCACATTGTTGAGTGTAATGTATGAAATCTATGAAATAAATCAGATTTTAAAAAAAATTAACATTATTCATGTGTTACACCATAATCCGAAATAAGGAAACCATATTTAGTAGCTTATTGAACTTCATAGACATTTTATTGTGGGCAGGGAATCATTTTCCCTCCCATATACAGTAGCACATCACATAAAAGATTTAAATCTCCTTACTATTAACTGTGTTAAGAAAATTCATTGAAACCAACGAATTAATTATAAATTAAGAAATATTTTATGATAGGAAATTTCACTGGTACCACATTAAATGACTAATCAGGATCTATGTGATTACAAGGAAGAGGGTGAATCAATGATATTATCACATTAATGTCTTACGACATTATAAACAACCTTTGTGACCGGTTAGAATAAAATTAACATTAAAGGAGAAAGAAAAACAATGAAGACCAAAAAAAATATTTACAAGGTTCAGAAATCAATAAGACAAGCTAGAAATTTTCTTTCTTGAAGATATTAAAATAAAAAAAACATAAAGAAATATATAGGATCTTGTATTCTTTATTGAGGTATAAACAACATAAAATTCATTTTGAATTACTTTTTTATAATGGAAGTGACTAAAGGATTAAATAAGGGATTAAGAAAATTAAGGGATTTTTTGAAGCCTTGGGATCCTATTTTTTGTGAATCTATTCGAGACACATGGTTGAAGAATGGATAAAATTAGCTATGAAAATCCACAATAAGAACCTTAAACAATGGAGAAGAGTTTGAAAAGCTATTTGAGGGAGGTCACATAGTTATAAAAATAATACATAATTTTCATAGAGTGAACCCTAATGAACTACTCATGGTTTGGAAAATCATTCCCCTATCCTAGATGGGTAGTTCCTCTTAGGTAGTATCCAGGTACGTTTGGCACACATTTTTCAAAATCCTATTTCCAATTGGAAATTGGGAAAACTAAAAATTTTAAATTAAGAAATTATTTATTTTCACCAGACATTTACTTATTCTCAATGAGTATTGGATCTGATTTTTTAGAGCTCATACACCATAAACATAGGATTTGAAGCCTCAATTTCAATAAAACTCATATAAAACTATTTTTCATTGTGTTTCGTAACAATTTGTATGTTATTAAACATGTTAAATTATTTATTTAATTATCTCTAAATCTTTGAGAATATTTGTTTACATGCTAATGTTAAATATTTTCAGCTAATTTTTTTATTTATCAATTTACTAACATCCAATCCTAGATTTAAGTTTGACACCAGACCATTGTTCTTCAACATCTATATGGTATGTGGTCTATATATTTTCCCTCAATATCTCCTCGATTATATTTTTTGCATTGTACCTCTTGATGGTTTCACCATGTGTTCGTCATTAAATAAATCCACCTTCAATTGGTTTCAAATATTTGGACAAAAAATCACTAATAGATCCCATTACTTTTATCGGAGGTTGAAGCCCTCAATGTAAGACACCCCATGGATGTTCCATGTATATTATTTTATTGATATTTGTATATTATTAACCAAAACATCATTTAGTGTGTTTTTATCTAAAAATGGATTTTAAATAATTTTAAAATATTAATTAATTATTTATTATTTAGAAAGTATGTTTTATTTGTACTTTATTTATTTTCAATGAATGTTTTAAATTTATAACACCTCTATTGACTTTTTTCACTTATGAATTAATGGGAAATGGAATAAATTTAATGGGAATAGTAATATGTAATTCATAACATGTAGAATTTCATTTAATTTATTAATGTATGGTGACTATTGATAATATATTCTTTTTTCTTATAAAAGAAGAGGTCGTACGTGAGCGAACATTATATTCTTGAGGGAATTCCTTGATTAGTTAGAGGATCCCACCCTGATTCATTAATCCCATTTTTAAGGGAGATACCCACCTTGGAATTTAGTATTTTTCATATTTGATTGTGAATGAATCTACATAGTACTAAAAATATTATAACGTAATATCTATAAATATGAAATTCTTGGATACACTCCTTTGATTATACATGATGTCCTTGGATACAAGATGTTGTGGATTCTCCCCATGGGAACTAGTCAGAAAAAAGACCAATATTTAATATGATTGTGCTCTATGGATTCAGTTAGATAGTTTTCTATTGCAATGACTCTGGTGTTCCATTTTTATTGTAATATGACCCAAAATCCATTCTTTATTGTTGTTTTTTTATGAGTTAGAATGACCTTTTATGATCAAGGATTCCTTTGTAACACATTAGTTCATACAATAATATTATTTATACTTGGACACCATCATTATATTCATGTATACTTATCATTTAATGTTCCCATATCCAAACACACAAGTCATATGATAAATAAGTTATAGTTTGTAAAGCCCATCCCTTCAATTTTTGATTCAGTTCTAAAAGATGAAGTGTAATTTAAAAAAATGAATAATTGAACAATACAGAGTACATTATACCACAGAGAACCATTTTTTATCTAGTTTTGGAAGAAGTGGGTAATAATAAACCAACTATCAGATTCATACAAAAAATTAAAATGTAAATAATTGGAATCATCGATACAGGAACTTTATCTACCTTTGAACATATAAGTAATCTAGTGAAAATAATTTAAAAATTGGAAACAAGATTTATATCTTATTTAGGAGGTTTTAAATCCATTTTAAATATATTTTATTAAAAACAACTAATCTCTTTTGGAAACAAATTCAAAAAAATTTAAAACATAAATGCTTCTATTGGGATTTTAAATTTATTTAAAAATTTTCTATAAATCCTTAATAAGTACATAATATTTTTAAAAACATTAATTTCTAAAATAATAATATTTTTAAATTATCCTTTATATTTATCCATATATTAGATAATAAAAATTTTCATGGGATAGTTTAGATACTTTGAATTTTAAAAGAAATATCATGTGGCCACATGGTAGTATCACATGCTAGATAGTGTCCCCATTGAGGTCATTTGTTTACACTCCATACCTTATAATATAATGTGATACAAAAGAGAAAAATTTAAAGAAAAAATTTTAGAGGGGTTTCCTTTATCATTTGTAACTAAAAATCCAGTCAACGACACTCAGAAATTATTTTAATAGAATAAAATAATTTTGATACCTCTTTTCGTAGAACATATTAATTTTTAAAGAATACAATAAACTAATAGAAATATACTCTTACATAATAATTCTATTATTTAAAATTAATTAAAAACTAAATAAATTTCTGAATAAAATGGATGAAATGTAAAAAATTATTATTAGTTATGGCCACATTTGAGATTATGAATAACATTAAAGGTTTAAAAAAAATTAAAATAAAAAATTATTACTTTTATTATTCAATTCGTATTATAAATAATAAACAAGCATAATACATTATTCTACTATGTCATTATTAGTATAAAATGACTACTTTTCTATTTAACATAAAAACTATCCTAACTAATCAAAATTAAACAACTACCAATCATGGTTTTGTAATTGATTTACATTATATAACAAAATAAACATTGAAAATATAATAACTTATATAAAACCATGGAATATTTTTTTGAAATTAATTCCCTTTTAAGTGTTTAATAGAAAAAAAACCTATACATATCAGAGTTTCGAAAAATACATAAAGAGTTAAAATTTAATTCCATTCCATTAGAGAAGGATTTACATAATTTCATATACTTTATAAAAAAATATAGATTAAAAATATATGACATCCATTAACTCATATTATATAATGGATGAACCCAAGGATAAAATATTTTTTAAAAATGAATGAGAATGAGTTTTGTGGGGAATTCTAAGTGTTTTGGTTGAATGAAAAGAATGTTTTATATAGATGATTTATTATCAATATTTTATACATATAAATTATTTTTAGTGGGGAGTGGTATTTTGAGGGTTTACAAATGTATTCTTCATTTAGTTTGAAATTTAATATAATATTTATATGTTTATTATTTATTTTAATAATTTATTTAAAAAACTGAAATAGGAATTTAAAATATGAAAGAAAAAAAGAATGAACATAGGTTTTCATTATGCTTTTAAGGTACTCCAAATCACAATTTTTTAGATTATCCAAGTTGATGGAAAATACATATAATACAAATAAAATTCCATATAATCTGAAGGAAATAAATAAAAAATCATTTTCAATATTGTGTCAGGGGTTATATTTATAGTGTAATATTTAATCAAGTTGTTTCTATATATATTTTTTTGAACTATTCCATGATTTGATAAATATGGATCCTTGGTGGTGGAGAAGTAGAACACATTGGCCTGAATGCTCTCTAGTTCGAGTACTCAAGGAAGAAGAACAATGATGAGAATATAGAGCAATTTGGATATGATCAAATGGATAACCAAGATTATAACCAATGTTTTAAAGGGTGTATGAAAAATTTTTATACCTCCCATCCCACATCGAAATGAATCTTGTTCTGGTGACACATAATAAAATAGGTCGAGTCTCCTTTAGCCTGAATAATAAAGATCACACCACATAGGCCATACACATGGGCATTGTGGGATACTGGACGAATTTATCTATAATCTCAGTAGTCCCCACACACATATCCTCCCATACTCTATGGATACTATGGGCATTCAATACATACATATATATTGCATGACCTTTGCATGTACAAATTCCCATTGAGGGATTGGCTAGTGCCCACCTATGATGTGTTAAATCACTAGTCTCCGTTTGGTAGTTATGTATATAATTTTTTTATTAATATAAAATTTTATATAAATATTAAAAGTAATGTTTTTAATTTATAGAAAAATGAATTTAGTTTTTATGTATATTTATTATCATTTTCATTAGGTTTGAGACATTAATTTAAATATTAATTGAATTATTATTATGTTTATAATTTTCAACTATCACCTTAAAAGTATATAAAATTTATTTTTAATATAAATGATACTATATTGATTTCTAATAAAATTTCTAAAACTATAATGGATACTTTATTGCGGTCAAAAAAATCTTATAAATATCTTTTCCTTGAAGGTATTTGAATAAAAATATCGGGATGTTCATTTCTTACATCCACAATAGTTCCGAACTTCCCTATTATTCTTTGAATTTTCACTATAATTTTTGATTGAGAATTTCTAATTATGATTGATCCAAGTGATGTGGATCACAGTTTTGGGATTATTACGCGTATTAGAGGTTTTGAAATGTTTTTGATAATTACAATAAAAAGATTACTACATTAGCTATGGTTTTCTAGTTTTTTAAGGATGTATTGAAGTTAGTGCTTCATTAATTAAATGTTCTTTTCTCTGTTCATGTATTTTTTTTTCTTTTATAGTGAAATAAATTATTAAAAATTAAAAATACATCATTTATCAATGATACAACATTCATTCCCTCTTGACTAAATTTCACCCTCATAATTCATTCATGGACACACCCTAATTTTCCTCACAATATAATTTTGCAATGTAGGTCCTAAAAAATTACTTTATTGTTATTATTATTCAGTAAATTGTATATAAAGTAAAAAATAATACCTTAACCAAAATTTCCATTGTTGGCGGTCTTATCTAAAAGTTGTTTTTCTTCAAAGAAAAATGGTTCTTGTGATGGTTTGAAGTTTCTATACCTCTCATACCCAAATGAAACATATGGAGTTGGGGTTATGTAAAAATAAACATAGATAATTAGATGAGACAGATGCATGGGGACATCAAAGTGAACTTGATTCATATATAATTGTCACACTAATTTATCTTCATGTAATTCATGCTCTTTGAATCTTGAATATAAAAAAAACCCAAATATTGACACACGTCACCCTCTTTTATAGCTTCTAGAATGACAAAAAAAAATACTCAAATTGACCAAATATTCTAAATATTATGAAAATACACTTATAATATATTTCTATTCATGATAAAGATGGATGCTGATTATTCACAATAGAATAATATATTGAATGTGTTCCTCAGAAGAATATAAGTATATCAATGGTGTTGTATGTCATGTTAAGATGTTTACAAGTAATTTGAAGGCTTTAATAGTGCTAAAAATTGTTTGAGTGTTATTTTAGAATAAACTTCCAAGAAAGTCATTTGGAAGAGATAAAAGTGTTTTTCATGATCTTTTTCTATGAATTTGAAAATAGTAAGGAAAAATGTTTACTATAGGGAAATACCTAAGTCATTAAATCCTCACAATCTTCCAAAATTATCTTGATCATTGCTCTGATACCATCGGTAAATCCCAAAACCCACACTTCTAGATTCATTACTAAAACAAATCTGTATTTATTTTTAATGATTAAAAGTAACTAAATAATACATAGTAAATTATATATTTTGGTACCATTCCCGATCTAGGTTTTGGAGAATTATATATTAATACATAAACAACTGTAGTTCTATAAGACCTAAAATGAAACTAATTTTCTTTATGCTTAAAATCTCCTTCTCTAGATTTTAACCTCTATGCAATCCTGTGAAAATAATTTTAAAAAATAGGATGAGAATTAAATTTCCTTTAAAAGGGGTTTAAAAAAAAATAAATTACTTTTTTATGAGTAATAATAATCAATTTTCGGAAAATTTTGTTAAAATAAACAGTTTATAACATCAATTCATAAAATCAATTATAAATTAATAGAATAATGTTCTAAATATACATAATAAGTACATATTATTTTAAAAACAATTACCTTTCCAAAAATAATCTTATTTCGAAATACACCATTTGATTTCCCAATTTTAAAAATAATAATTAATTATGGGTTAGTTGTGATACATATAAAATAAAAAGAAACACTTGGTGTCCACTAGGTAGTATCACATACCAGAAAACTCCCCCCTTGGGGTGATTGGTTTACTTTACATGCCTTATCTTATCATTCAACAATCAGGTGAAAAATTTTCAAAAAAAAGTTATATAGGTGTTTTTTTTCATTCAAAACCAAAAATCCATTCAAAATTATACATAGTGTTTTCCCATAGAAGAACATAATTTTTCAATGGTAATTCATGGAATATTATCATTTCCATGTTTATAAAAAGAACTATAAAATAATACACTCTTCCATTTAAATGATTTTATTTAAAAAAACATAAACCAAAATTTCATATAAATTAAAAAAATTCATGAATTATATACATTAATCATCAAAACTAACTATATGTGATGGCCATATCTATGATTATGAATTGAATTTATGGATGGAAAATGAGTTTTTATCCATAAAATAACAATTTTTATTATTTAATATTTATTTTAATTAGGAAACACACCTAAAGTGATAACTTCCAATATATTTCCAGGTCATTAATTTCATGAAACGATATCTTCTCTCTTTATCATTATACATAACCTTTATAATAAAATATAAACCATAAAAAAATAAGTTTTTTTTTATTATTTTACATGTTTTACAAAAATAAACTTATAAAATATAATAAATTATATTAAAAAATGTAATAATTTTATAATATTTATTCCCCTACAATGATCTAAGTGAAAATATTATATATATATATATATATATTTATATTGGTTTTTTGGAATATAAATAAACAACTACAATTTTAATCAAATCCCTTATATAATATTTACATAAGTTCATATCTTTTAATAATTTAGAAAATAAAATTGATTTAAAATTAAAGACATCACTTACCTTAGATAGTATAATGGATGATACCAAGGCTGTAGATTTCTAGAAAAATTAATGAGAAGTGGTATTGCGGGAAGAGTCAGGTCATTTGGATGAATGAAAAGAATGTGTTATATAGAAGATTTATTGTATACATTTTATTCATGTCAACAATTTTCGGTGAGGATGGGTATTTTGATAGTTTCCAAGTTTTTAATTCATTTAGTTTGATATTAAATATAATATTTATATATTTCATGTTTCTTTCACTGTTGTATTCGATGATTTGAAAAGGGAAATTAAAATTTGACAAAAAATGAATGAGAAAATGTTTTTTTATGCTTTAGATATTTTTCTAATCCAATTATTTAGTATTAGAGATATTGGAATATATATATATATATAATTATATCTTTACTCTAATTTCGAGGGAATGAAATAAAAAAAGATATCCAATATTGATTTAAGGGTTTGATTTATAGTCAAATATTTACTAATGCCATTTTTAAAGACATTGGTTTAAACTAGGCCATTATTCGATAATGATTGAACTACAATGATGAATTAGTAGAACATTACAACACGAAGGCTTACTGGTTAGAATATTTAAGAAACAAGAAAAATGAAAAAAAAAGATAAAAAATAGGCATTTGATCAGATGGATGGCCATGATTATAATTATTATTTTAAAGGGTGGATAAATAGTGTTCATTCCTTGATTCCCATATTGAAATAAATCCAATTATTTTGGCACTTAATAATATAGTCTAGGTCTGATTTAGTCAAAATTCAAAAGAACACACCCCGAAGGCCTTTCACACAGGCCTTGTGGTTTACTGTCCAAATCTATCTGGTTACTCAGCCGTCCCTTTATGCGATTCATCATGTCATTAGTGGGTGATATTCTCATTAAAACCTACATGTGGATTTCATAGAGTGATGCATGTGACAACTCCCACTGAGGGATTGAAAATTTCCCACCTACGTAGTGGTTAAGCAATATGATGGTCTTGGTGGATATGTATATATATATATATATTAGTGTTAAATTTTAAGAAATATTTAATGTAAACATTATCTTTAAAGGTAACACTGTTTTAATTGTTTTTATTATTTTTAAGAAATTTCATTATGCTACTAACATTATTTTAAATATTAATTATATTATTATTATGGTTATTATTTCCAACTATCATCTTAAAATAAATTAAAATTTATTTTTATGTCACATAATAACTAATAATTTCCTTACTAATAAAAAACACTAATAAATTCTTTAACATGGTGAAATATAAAAATTCATATATATATATATATAAAAGCTTTATAGGTATTCAAATAAATCAAAATCTCTCAATTATGATTTATTACTTCTAAAATGAGCTTTACTTCCCTCTTATTCTCTATAATTTTTTTATAATATACTTGCTACATATTTCATAACTATAACATATCATAGAGACATGGGATATAAATTGGGAATCACTATATAGATTGGATGTGTTCAAAATGTATTGATAATTCTTAAAATAAAATTACTGAATAAGATGTGATTTTATAGTATTGAAAATATTTTTTTGATGTTAGTGATTTATTCAATAAAATGTTCCCTTTGTAGTTCTTAAATTTTGAATTTATCTCGGTTGATTTTAATTTTAAAAATACATAAGTGATTCAGGATGTTACATGGTCATCTAGGCATTCCTTGAGTGTTTCAAGCCTGACTTTCTTATCACGTCATAGATATTATTCCACTTCATATTCTTATACCCACACACTATATATTTATATTCATATACTTAATTTATATATAGGTTTTTGGTGGTGACGTAATTAATATATCTAAAATTTTGTTTGCGCCACTAATTAACTCCCAAATAGATTTCATTGATTCATGTAGGGACAAGGGAAAACACCCAGTCTTGACTGATTTAATTTTTAATATCATGGGTGGTTGGGGAATTGAATAGAGACTATAATTAATATGATATGTGATGTAGGTTTGGACATTTTGTTCATTTCTTATAAATGTATTTTTTGTTATCCAACTACCATGTACTCCCACTTCCTTTTTATTAAATCACGATATCAAAAAAGGTTTGTATACTATAATGATTATTGTTGTTCAATATATTCATCATACTTGGATATTTATCCCTTTTGATGTTCAAGTTTTTATTGTAATCTATTTGCAATATTTAATTGATGAATATTATTTTTTTATAATATACTCTTACCAGATGGAATAGTCTCCCCCATAAACACACAATTGGCCATCACTGCTAGTCATCATGTTATGAAATATGGCGATGCATGCATGATGCCATCTAATAAAATGGGGAAGGATACTAATTATTGAGAATGGCCTAGGATATCACAATGTTTTATCATCAGTCTTTTCATTTTGTCATATTTTTTTATTTTGTAGGAAGGGTATAAGAAATATATCTATATTTGATAATAAAATAGTACCTTGGAGTAGCTAACCCACTGGTGGGGAAAATCCAAATTGACTATGATGGTAAATTATGTTATGTATTATTTCCATAATAGTTTTATTGACTTCATAGTTGGGTTATGCACATGTCTTGTGAAATGTTTCACAATTTCATGTTTTCTTTTAGTCTTAGCCTGCTAAAAGAATGAATTATTATTTCATGAATCATTATAGGAACACAAGGTTTGATATATCATTTGTTTTTATGTAATGTTTACCAACATTTTTCATTCATAACTATATATTGTGAGTTCCAGGAATGTTATATTTTTTTATCTTGGTGAAGTTTCTAGTAGTGACGAAATAATTTAATTAATTACTTATTATTCATCAACATAAACCATATTTCCCCATATATCATTATGGTGAAAAAATTATTATAAAATTATAGTTTTTTGAGATGTGGATCATTAGTCACATGAGGTTAAACCTCAATATATTCAAATTTCATAAATAAAAACCACAATTTGAATATTGTGTGATACTTAATAAATTTGGATTAATGATCCATATCATTGATCCATCTTAAAATTCTAGGTGTATTTACATCTAGTAAATTTTTTAACAAATAATGAGTAGGTATTTATAAATCTAGAATAAAATTTTCATATAACATGACGTTGATGTATATATTAATAGATATAAGAATTGATGCACCTATAAACTAATGATTTGCAAATTTTAATAGAATTTAATATGTTAAATTTGGATTCCATCTAAAAACTGTTGAATGTTTTTTACTATAACTTCTAACTGACACATTATATATGGGAATATAAATAATTAAAATTTTATATTTGCATAATATCCTTAATAAAGCTATTTGGATGTTGGGTTATTAGGTTTTGGATAGTAAACACTTATGCCTATATTTAATAATGAGAGCACATGTTCACTTATTATCGAGATTTGAGTTGTGTGATTCGAAATTATAGATATTTTCCCATTACATGGCATCAGGATGAGAACCATAAAGGTTACATGGAACATGATCATGAGGTGGTGGCGCCTAATCCATAAGTATTTCTACCAATAGAACCTATTTTTCTACCCAACGTTCATGTAAATGAGTTATTTTGAGATGGTTTTCTAAGACTTTTCTTGATATTGTAGTGATCCCTATGACTTGGACCAATAATGGAAGAGATGACCTATGAGTTATAGAATCAACATTAACCTACTTTTTGTTTTGATGTATGTCTAAATTTTGTATAGACAAGGA
Organism: Viscum album; assembly: GCA_963277665.1. NCBI lineage: Eukaryota > Viridiplantae > Streptophyta > Magnoliopsida > Santalales > Viscaceae > Viscum > Viscum album. Next base: position 1,241,481,894 of record OY728161.1, on the reverse strand, counting down.
AAGAGGCCATGATTTTTATCATTGAACATTTAGATATTCTTTTAGGGAGGTGGGTCAAGCCAATTTCGTATATTATTCATAGTTATGATAAAATATCAGGGGATGTTATTACCTAGGTATCCTATCATTATATTATAGTGTAGAGATTAATAAATGATTCCGTCCATTACTATTTCATTTCAAATACCCCAATTGATGATTTATATAGGGAATATATTCACATGGACCATGGATCCCTATTAATAATAAATTACCCTAATCACTTTATTGAGATTCAATGTTTTCTCATGTTCTTTAATTATTGATTGAATTTTGAGAGTGAGATTATTAGAGGATGGGATCTGTTATCCCTTTTGATTTAGGTAAATTTATTCTATCAAACCACCATTTTAGGGATTATGAACTACCCCTTGATCACTGAGTGTAATTTGAAATAAGTTAATGGCGCATGAAATCTTGGTTCCACACAAACGTAGTGTATTAGTTTTTTTATTGACAGGAAAATTAATTTTTAGAGTTCTCAATAGAGAAATGGAATGTATATATCTAGACAATTATTTTCGTAATATTCCATTAGTGAGGATGGAAAGGTCATCTAATGACTCAGTGTGATAGGTACCAATTTGTGTAATGTTATTGAAGAATAATGAGGCATCATTAGAGGGGTTTCTAGACCATTCCAAATGTTTTGAGTGGAAGATGATCTACACTATATATTCCTTATAGAGCATGATATGTATCTCCACGAATGGAAGAAAATTGGAGTACTGTCATCCATTCATGATGATGAGGTTGATGTGCTTGTGGCAGCTCAACTCAAGATATGATGTTCATACTATGTGGATAATCTATAGGCAATCATGTTGTAACTCAGGGTCATGGATTTGAACTTGTATACACTATATAGCATGTACTATAGGAGCAATGTTCTGGGCTATCTAAAGTATGAGTTATGATCATTTAATCCTCTAATATATTATCTAACATTTTTACACATGAAATTAACTTTATTTTAATTGGGTACTAATCTAGAAGGCCATCAGATCAAGATTTATATTTTTTTTGTTTTATTTCACTAAATACACTATTAGGAAAATGTTCGATGTTTTAACACCCGTTCTATGAGTGCTCCACTGAGATAGGTGGGTATGATTTCTTATAGAACCTATTTATACTTATGTTTAAATGTTCCTACATTATCCTATAGATGGATTAGTTTATTCCTTATCAGGCTAATACCCATTTCCATTAGCAAAGTGTATTGTTCCTATCTCATGTGGTTATTTGTTATATGAACAGGGTTGAATGAGATGTGTAAGAAATTCGACTTAAAGAGGAGCATCGTGGGCTGGGTGGAGTTATCACCCATATTAATTGTTATTATTTGGATGATAGGGTAATGTGTTAGTATGAATTCAATCTTTTGGTAGTTAATTTCATGAATTTATTCCATTATGACTTGTATGTACTACCTAATGAGAGATTCGTAGAGTGTAACACCCCAAGGTTTCATAGTACATTATCTCTTTAAAGTAATTCAATATCTTGCACCTCCCACAACACCGAGTTCGAGCGCATGAAGACATACCAAACAAGCCGTTAAAAAGTTGTTATGAATAGTATTTATTGACTTTGGAATTTTATAAATTCTATAGAATTTTAACACCCATATTATGTGTTTCTTAGACATAATTTAAGAAAAAAATTATTTTTTTAGATAATGGAATTTTTTATAAAAAAATAAAATTTTACCACCTTTTAATCATGAACCATTTTAAAATCATATAGTTTTACAATTTTATATGTTCAATTTGATAAAATAATATTCCAATTTAGAATTGGGATATTAAAATTTAGTTTTCATAAATTTTTTGTGTATTTCCAATAACTTTCACATTTGGGTGATTAATAAAAAAATACTAAATTTTAATTGAAAACAAATTTTTAAATCAAAATAATAATTAATTTCACTTTGAAATTATACATAAACAAGTGTCAGTTTTTGATATTTATTGTTTCTTAAAAACAGGCTATTTGTTTTGACAATGAGAATTAATTTTAAATTAATAAATGCAACTTGTATTATTTTAATTAGGTAAAATAGACATCATTTTTAAATATGGAGTATCAAATATAGATTAGGTGGATTTTTTGTTATTTTTATGAAAAACATTAATTTTTTATGAATAGTAAAACCACTTAGTTATAGTTAAAAAACCAAATTTTCATTTAAATGAAAATTTTCCACTTCAGTAAGTTGAATTTTGAAAATCCAACATACATGGTTGTTATTAGTAAGTAAAATGTGGTTCAATAAGATTAAAATAATTTTTGGTGAATAATAACATATGACTTTTATTCAACGTGGTTAAAGGTAAATTGGGTAATTCAATGTAAAAAGAATATTACAATAAAACTAAATTAGATTAAAACATATCTTAAAATTATTGTATGAGTCATGGTATACCATGGGCATACTTGGGAGGATTTTGGGACACCGAGAGGCCACTTATGAGTGATAATGATATATTTTTTAATTAACACAAACTAAAGACAAAATTGACATTATCAAATATCTTTTAGTATATCAATTTTTAAATCGGGTTATATAAGTCATAATTTTGACTATAAATATTCATTGGAAGTATAAATATATTTCATACATTATGGTATTTTTTTTATAATATTTAGACATCATATAATGTAAATTATTTATGACAGAATAATGATGCAGTATTCATCTCATTAAAAAATGATTTAAATAAATAAGATTATTAATTTTAAAACAATACCCAAAACCTGTCCAATTCTTTTTGGATGATTTTATTTCGAACATGAGTCATCTTATATTCAATTTTATTGAGTTTTAGACATTTTTAAACTGATGATAAGTTTATAATAAAATAAAATTTTCAAACATTCCAAAAGAGCCCATCCTCTCCCTTATAAAAGGACACCACTTATATCCCATTCCTCACACCTCTCAAGCCCCTTGGCTCATCCAAACCCTGCCCAAATAATCTCTCAAGATCCCTCTCTTCAATATATAAGATTTACCTTAGGATGAAGTCACTTCAAGAAGTCCATTTGGTTCAAACCAAAGGGAGTTACCCAAATTAAAGGTAATGGTTTCCCATACCTACTTATCTTTTATTTTACTTCTCCAAACCCTAAAATATTTTTATTCATTTATTTTATAAAAATAAAAGTATCTTCAATATACTAGTATGTTTTTATGAGAAGGATTCAAACTACACTTACACACACCTCCATCTAATGTGTGATGAACACACTCTTTCTGTGGTTCGCAAACTAACGCCTCCAATTATCCCCTACCGCCTCTCATGGTGGCCATTAAGAAGGAACAATATTTATATATGATATATATTATCTCTATGTTTTTTATGCTTCTGTTGTTTCCATTTATATGATACATTTATGGTTTCCATTATGGTTAAACTCGATAATTTCATTTGAGGAAGTGCAGACTACCGCCCCTCAAAGTGATATGACTCGTTAATGCCTTATGTGGGATGTATAAAGGATGGAGTTAATTATATTATATATGATATTATATTGGAATTAAAATATACCTATGTATTATTGTGTTTTAATTCAATTAAAATAAAAAATAGAAATGAAAGCAGCGTTCATGCGTACGTATGGCTTACCGTCTCCATGAACAGTGCATTTCATTTCTTATCTCAAAATTTTTTGTAATATTTGAAATAGAAATATATATATTGAATATATAATATATATATATATATATATGATACCTAAATCATATATATCATTCTGGAGATAATGGACTATTTACCATAAGGAAAAATTTTAACTATAACAAGTTCTTTTTTGACTCATGTTCTGAACATCGATAAAATATCCAACATGAACTCAAATAATTAACAAATTGTTATAGCAAGGTAATAAGTGATATTAAATGAATAGTAAACATGAAAAATGTTCTTAATCAAGAATAAATTAACATATGTTTATTATTTAGGAAAAACAAGGAACATACAAGACAAGTCAGACTTTAGGTAAGGGGTTTCTTATCTCACTTTTAATTCCGTGAGATTTCCATTGTTCGCCAATTATTTATTGAATGTGGTGTATTGTATACCGAAATTTGATATATATTATCATTATTATCTTTATATTCATGGTATTCTATGATTAATTTGGTGGTTATTAACTTTCGGTCAAATGACTCGATTGATTACAACATGGTTTTCATCTATCTTCTTATTTTCGTTAGATTCCTGCTATATTGCCACTATTTCCTTTTGAGTGATGTATATACTACCCATGATTGTATTTATTATGTAATATAAATTAATTTATGGGTATTTAAATCTTCAGTGTATGATCTTTTTTTCATGGGGTGTACGTTTCGTAAGTCACCAAATCGGTAAGGGAATTTTTAATTTCGATTTCATCTCTTTGGGATTTATAAATACTTCATTGATTATTAACGCAAATATTATGTGTTAAATAAATATTTATTATTAATGTTTTAATTTACAGTCTCCTTGGTGTGGATATACATTTGATAAACTTATTCCCACCATTGATTATTTTTCAATTCATTGGCATGAACTTGATAAGAGTAATCTTAACTCAATTTCCATTCATTGAGTTAAACATACAAGTCATTGGTGTAATTTTTACATGAATATGATTGAATGTCCTCTGAATTATTTACACTGAATATAAAATTGTATGAAGTGTATTTATATATTTCACACATAATTATTTCATTGATTTATCCTTAACCTAAGGATACAGTCTTTATAAGGGACTTTATCTCAGTTTTCATTCCGTTGAGACTTCATTGTTGTTATGCCTGAATGGCCCAAAGGAATTTTTTTATTATGTATAATCCCACATAAAAGGGTTTAATGGGAACCCGTACATGACCCGTAGGCCAAAGGAACAAGGCCTGACAGACCCGCAATACATGACCCAAAGCCCCAGAGGCATACAATTCCCAATACATGACACGTAGGCCAAGCCCACTTGAATTACCCCTACCTATATTTCTTCATCATTGATCACATAGCTCCCCACCATGCATTGCTGATCAGATAACATTTCCATGTACAAAGCTATACGGTTCCTGGTCCCGATGGCGGCTACCATACCCTCCCATTCGTCTAATCTGGTTAGCTCTGCATCTGGTGGTTTCTACTCCTGTAGCTCTGATCCTTTTCTGGGGCCTGTTTTTTATGAATTGGGCTACTCCATGGTCAACATGACCTGAAGATCATGTGGCCCGAAGGCCTTTGATGACCCAATGTCCCTGGAGACCCGTAGGCCCAAACCGTTGTCCCGAAATCCCAAATCGGGTGAATAGTTCAGACTGCTACATTACCAAACAGTGACTGCTACAATGACTGCTACAGTAATACTGCAGTACCTGGAAATTCTTCTCCACCATGTTTTGAACCCGGGTCTCTTGGATGCCAAGCAGGGGCCCTTACCACTCGGGTATGGGCTCGTTGGCTCTTTGTTTTTATTCACCAATTCACTTTTATATGGTGTATATAGGGTCCTTTGAAATAGTATATGATGAAATAATTTAATCTCCTGATATTGTAATGTTTTTTTATCTCAATTAATTGTATTAAAGCTTCTCTAATTTGATTAGGAACTCTAACTAAAATATCATTTTAAATGTTTTAAAGATTTATTATTCTAAATATGTCTCATTAATGTCCATATATTAAAAATTGTTTTAAGGATTTATTTATATGGACATTAACGTTTTCAAATTGAAATTTATTTTAAAAGTTTCAATGTTTTATGGTACACTTTGAATCAAAAATCTATTTTAAACGGCTTCTTAATAAATAGTTAGATTTTTAAATGTTTTCAAGAAAAAGGTAGATATTTCTCCTATATAGTTTTGATGATTATTTTCATCTATGTCAATATCCTTCATTACTATAGATTGAGGTTAATCTATTATAATACAATCTACCATATTGTGTTGAATCTGTTATGCTTGACTATGGATGTGCTATTTTTATTCCATTCATGGTTTTTGGTTAATGTATTGACATTTCATATGCTAGTTTTAATACAAATATTTAGATTATGTTTCACCCATTTCATATGAGGAAGGAATTGGACATAGTAAGCGATGGGTGGAGCCTTATATAGCTCCTAGATGCATCAGTAAGTCTCATGAGACAATTAAACATGGAATTGGTTGTGGCTATTTCCAATTTTTGATATGGGGTTTTGGTTGAGGCCTTAATCATTTTTAGACATCTTGGCCGAGGCCTTGAAAAAATGTTTTAGAATGTCCGGTATTATGAATTCCATCATTATGAGATTATTTATTGTTCTTTCATGTAGTTATTCAACTAGTAGAATACCAATGATGATGTTTTATTATGTAATTATGTACTCATCTTATATTCCTTCCATAAAGTGTTCATGTTTATTATCTGTAATTGCATGTTATTTCAATTATTCACTATGCCTAATGTTTATGTTATCTTTAGTTGTATTGCTTACTCTTACAAAGAATTTGAGTGCACCACTTTATTATGTTTCATTTTCCCAGGATATGAATAAGTTGGTTATGAGTGACTTGTCGGCATAATATAAGAATCTTGGATGTTTCTAATAAAATAAATTAGTGTTTTTTCCTTTTTATGTTGTAATGTTGTACTTATGTATGCATCTTGTTTCCAAGACTACTAAACTGATCGGTCCTTCATACTTGATTCCTTATAATCATGCCAATTTATTAAAATAATGCATCATCTCCTAGATTCTCTGGTCGGGGCAATACAGTTGGTATCTGAGGAAGTTTAGTACAAACCATAGAAACTAGATTTCGATAAACACTGTTTAGAACACATTAACCTAAGTCATACATTTTGGATTATTATAGAAGAAGTACCTGGGATTTTGGTAGTTTATAGATTTTGTGTATCCAAGAAATACATCCATGTTTGGATACGAGTAGGTGGAGGCATCTCTAGCACAAATGTATCTAGGAGTGAAATCTCCGACAAGGAGTTTCGGGCATGACTCGGGGTATCCTGGTACATGACAATAGGCCTTGCTGAAATCTTGGTTATGACACTCCCAGGGAATATTCTTAAGATAATATACATTTTCATTACAAATAGATTTAATGTCTTTTAATATATGATGAGAAAAAATGACCTTAGTTAATCCTAAGGTGTTTCAAATTGAAAATATTGTGTCATGATATTCTTTAAATGATTTTATGACTATTTTTACTCATACAATGCTTTATGGTTTTAGTCAATGTATGGATTCCAAGGAAGTCAATTCAACTTTGAGAATGATGTAAAAGGTGTGAATAATGGTGGAAATCAGAAACGAAATGGAATGTTGATAGGTGTAAAAGATATCGTGTTCTTGCTGAATCATTTTTCACAAAATATGATCAAAAACATATATATTAACCAACTCTCAGACTCAAAAAAGAAGAAAAAGGTGATGAATGAAATGAGATCCAGTAGTGGAGACCATAAAGTAAAGAAATTTCAATTTCCATCATGTATGAAATGTGGAAGGAGACCCCCATGAATGTGTCTCAGTGGAACAAAGAAATGCTTTATCTGTGGTAAATAAGGACATAAAGTAAAGAAATATCGCGGAAATATTAAGAGTAATATGGTTGAAAATAAAAATGGTCCCATGAATCCATTTACAGTCATTTTACATAAATATAGGGGACTTGGCCATTACCTGAGTGAATTCCCTCTTCTATAGGATATCCTTTTGGTCAATGAAGAAGCTATGTGGAAATAAATGACAAGATAAATGTTTAAAAGTATTATGGCTATTTGTTTATGGGATTACTTTGGAATAATTTTCACTTGTAGGTGTAACCATGCAGTTTTTCATGTGAAAATTATATTTGAGGAAGAATTATCTTTTCTCTTGTGGATATATTTATAAATAACCATTTGGTTTTATATGATCCTTGATTTTGAGGCAATTACATGTTACAATATTTTGGGATTAAAATGCAAGGTATGAGATAACATTTGTGGTCAAATTATGTTATGGTTCGTTTGAAGAATTTATCTCCTTTTGGTAATGTAATAAAATATAGTTTTTTTAAAATGACAACATGTAGACCATGTGATAACCCGTCGCGTTGGACAAAGCTATTTCAATTGATCCCATAACCAGAGTGCGATTGGGATCTATCACTTACCACTGGACAACATGAAGTCCCTAGTTAGTGTGACTAATTATTTTTAGTTAACTAATTTTATTAAGTTTATTTGGGACATTATGTATTAACAAATGGATATTCTTATTTAAGGAAAATGATTTGTTTTTTAAGTGATAAATGCTATTTTAGAAGACGTTCACATTGTTGGGAACACTATATGCCTATGGGAAATAGATAACTGTAGGATTTAATTTGAGGAGCAATGGTAGATATTTTTCAATCTTTTTATTGTGAATTTATAGGAATTTGGGATATTTATTGAAATGATTAACCTATCAGAGGGAATATGTGATTAGTTTAATTAGATTTAATTATGTGACATTATGAGTAGTCAATGTTATTTGGAGATACAATTTAATGTGAAGACTACGTAATAAAATTATTCTGAGTTTTGGGTTCAAATATAAGTTAGGATTGTATTGAAGGATTTTGTGTACATTTGTTCCTTCAAGAGTATTTTTTGACCTTTGGGTATTGTTTGTTTATATTTTGGATTTTAAGAGTATTACTTATTTCTATTAAGGATTTTCCATTTTGGGCATCATATGATTATGTACTAACAATTTTGGTATTGTTTAATGTTTAATGACAAGGGAAATATATAGTTCATCCTTTGTGGATTATGTGATTATCTATAAGATGATTTTAGCGCTTCATGTGCAACCAAGTCATCTTTAATACTCATCGTTTGGAGAAATAATGAGTTTGTGGAAGAAATTTCTTAATGGATGAAACTATACTTGTAAATTGAGTATATCTCTATATACTCTTATTCAGTCTCATAAATAAATTCATTAGCATTTTGAAAAAGATCATAAAACAAAAATTTTGTTTTCTTACTTTTCTTATAGGTTAATCAAAGTCCAATGAAACCATCACAAGTTTATGACTTTAAGATCATTATATTCTATTAATAATATTCTCAATCAGTCTCCATCAGAACATGATGATTATTTTTCTCTTCTATATCCATTTTTCCAACATGAAACCATAGTATGCGTTATTTTTGGTAAACTTCATACTTACCTTTATTTTTTTTAAAATAGAGTCCTTATTAATCCATTTTTCAATGTGGGAATTTCAAATAAGATATTCTGAAATGTCAAAACCCAAGTTTACAATCCCAATCTTAAATTGCGAGGGCACAATTTATTGAAGGGTCGAGAATGTAACACCCCAAGGTTTCATAGTGCATTATCTCTTTAAAGTAATTCAATAGCTTGGACATCACACTACACTGAGTTTGAGTGCACGACGATTTACCAAACTAGCCATTCAAAAGAAGTTATGGATAGTATTAACTGAATTTTGAATCATATGTATTCTATATAATTTTAAAATCTATATTATATGTTTCTTAAAAATAATATAATAACAAAATAATTTTCTCAGATAAAGGAAGTATTTTTCAAAAAATACAATTTTACCGCATTTTAATGGGGTAACCTTTTGAAATTCAATATTTTACACTTTTATATATTAAATTTAATAAAAATATACTACTTATATGGAATCTGGATATAAAAATATGGTATTAATAAATTTTTGGTGTTTTTCTGATAACTTTCATATGTGGGTGAATTGTCAAAATTAGTAAATTTTAATTGAAAACAACATTTTCAATAAAAATAATATATGGTGTTCAATTATAAATTTGAATGGGTTTTAAGTTTAATTAGAATTTATTTTTACCATTAAGTCCAATATTTGTCATTGGAATTACTTTCACATCAAAATTATATATAAACAAGTGACAAAATTTTGATATTGACTGTTTCTTAAAAACACACAATTCTTTTTGACAACAGGAATTGATTTTAAATTAATTAATGAAAATTTTATGTTTTTAATTTGGAAAAATAGACATCATTTTTGAATTTGGAATATCAGATATATCTTAGGCTGAATTATTTGTATTTTTCTGAAATACATCAATTTTAGACGAATAGTAAAACCACTTAGTAGTAGTTAAAAAACAGAATTTTTCATTTAAAAGAAATTTTATGGCTTCTGTGAATTGAATTTCAAAAATCAGACATACATGGTTGTTATTAATAAGTAAAATTTGGTTCAATAGGATGAAAATAATTTTTCGTGAATAGTAACTTTTGACTTTAATTTACTGCGGTTAAATGTAAACAGGGTAATTCAAGGTAAAAAAAATATTACAACAATAAACAATTAACATAACACATGTCCTAACCTTATTTTATGAGTCATGAACGCCCATGGGAATCTTTTTGTCGATTTTGGGACCACATGGAGCTACTTAAGAGTGATAATAACACATTATTTTAACAAACTTAATGTAAAGACAAAAATGACATTAACAAATATCTTTTAGTATATCAATTTTTAAATGAGGTTATCTAAGTCATATTTTAAACTATAAATATTTATTGGAAAGAAAAAAATATTTCCTATATTATGGTGTTTTTTATTAATTTTTAGAAATCAAGTAAAATAAATTATTTATGACACAATAATGATGCAGTATTTTATCTCATTAATGAATGATTTAAATAAATAAGATGATTAATTTTAAAAAAATATCCAAAACTGTCCAATTATTATTGGATGATTTTATTTCAAACATGAGTTATATTATCTTTGACTTCAATGAGTTTTGGATCTTTTTATACTGAAGATATGTTTATAATAAAATAACATTTTCAATTTTTCCAAAAGAGCACCACCTCTTTCTTATAAAAGGACGCCTCTTCTAACCCATTCATCAAACCTCAAAATCCCCTTGAATCATCCAAACCCGGCCCAAATAATCTCTCAATATCCCTATCTTCCACCTAGAAACCTTAAATTAGGCAGAAGTCAATTCAAGAAGTCCTTTCGGTTCAAACCCAAGGGAGTTACCCAAATTAAAGGTAATGGTTTCACTTAACTGCTTTTCTTTTATTTTTATCAGTAACCCCTAAACTATTTTTATTCCTTTCTTTTATAAAATATAAAATAACCTCAATATACTAGTATTTGTTTACGAGAATTATTCTAATTACACTTACACACACCTCCATCAAATGTGTAAAGAACACATTGTTTTCGTGGATGGAAAAATAACACCTCATGAAATGATGATTGTTCAATTATCTTCAACCACCTATCAATGTGGCAATTAGGATGGAACTGTATTTATATATGATATATATTATTTTTTTATGCTTATGTATTTATCATTTATATCATACCTTTATGGTTTCCATTATGGGTAAACGTGATAATTTCATTTGAGAAGTACAGGCTACCGCCACCTCAAAGTGATATGACTCGTTAATGCCTTATGTGGGACATATAAAGGATGGATTTAATAATATTATATATGATATTATAATAGAATTTTAATATACCTATGTATCATTATGTTTTAATTTCACTAAAATACAAAATAGAATTGATTGTAGCATTCATGCGTATGTACGACTTACCTTCTCCATGAACGGTGCATTTAATTTCTTATCTCCAAATGTAATGTACTATTATAAATAGAAATATATACATGATATATAATATATATATATATATATATGATATATAAATCATTTTTTATCATTCTGGAGATAATGATCTTTTTACCACATAGACAATTCGTAATTATAACACGTTCATTTTTTACTCAAGTTCCGAACATCGATAAAATATCCAATATGAACTCAAATAATTAACTAATTATTATAGCAAAGTAATAAGTGATATAAAATGAATAATAAAATTGGAAAAGTTTATTAATCATGTAGAAATTAACTTATGTTTATTATGCAGGAAGACCAAGGAACATACAAGACAAGTCAGACTTGAGGTAATGGGTTTGTTATCTAACTTTTAATTCTGTGAGATTTCCATTGTTCACCAATTATTTACTACATGTGGTGTATTGTGTACTTAAATTTGATATATTTTATCATTATTCTATTTATATTCATGGTATTCTATTATTCATTTGGAGGTTATTAAATTTTGGTCATACGACTCGATTGATTACAACATGATTTTCATCTCACATCTTATTTCAGTGAGATTCAAGCCATATTGAAACTATTTCCTTTTGTGCGATGTATGTACTACCCATGATTTTATTACTTATGTAATATAAATTAATTTTTGTGTATTTACATCTTCATTGTATGATCCTTCTTTCATGGGGTGTATGTTTCGTAAGTCATCAGATCGGTAAGGGAATTTCTAATTTCATTTCCCACTCTTTGGGCTTTAAGCATACTTCATTGTTTATTTTACACCAAGATTATGTGTGAAATCACTATTTATTATTTATGTAGTAATTTAAACTCCCCTTTTTGTGGATATAATTTTTATAAACATTATCACTCCATTGATAATTTTTCTAGTCATTAATATGAACATGATAAGAGTAATCTTAATTCAATTTCCATTCATTGAGTTAAACATCCAAGTCATTGGTTTTGTTTTTACCAGAATATGTGTGAAAATCCTCTAATTGATTTACATTTAATATCCAATCATATGTAGTGTATTTATATTTTTCACACGTAATTATGTTATTTAGTTATCTTTATCCAAATGATATAGTCTATATAAGAGACTTTATCTCAATTTACATTCCATTGAGACTTCTTTTTTGTTACGCACCAATTCACATTTATATGGTGTATATACTGTCCTTTGACATAATATATCATGAAATCCTTTATTCCCATGATATTTTAATTTTTTTATTATCTCAACTATGTGTATTCAAGCATCTATCATTTGGTTAGGGACTCTAACTAAAATATCATTTTAAATTTTTTTAATATTTATTCATCTAAATCGTTCTCAATGATGTCCATGTTTTAAAAATTGTTTTAAGGATTTATTTGTTTGGAAATTAATGTTTTAAAATTAAAATTTATTTTAAATGTTTCAATGTGGCGTGGGACACTATGATTCAAAAATATGTTTTAAACGACTTCTAAATAAATAGTGAGACATTTAAATTTTTTCAAGAAAAAGGGGGACATTTCTCTCATATCGTTTTCTTGATTATTTTAATATATGTTAATATCCATCATTACTCTCGATTGAGGATAATATATTATAATACAATATTCCATATTGTATTTAATTTTTTATGTTTGACTGTGGATGTGCTATTTTTATTCCATTCATGGTTTGAGGATTAAGTATTGACAATTCATATGATAGTTTTAATATGATTGTTTAGATTATGATTCACCCATTTCATATGAGGAATTTAGTGGACTTAGTAAGTGACGGGTGGAGCTCGTTATAGGCCCTCGATGCATTGGTAGGTCTCATGAGACAATTAGATGTTGAATTGGTCGAGGCCTTTCCCAATTTTTGATATATGGTTTTGGCTGAGGCCTTAATCATTTTTTTACGTCTTTTCTCAGGCCTTGAAAAAATGTTTCAGAATGTCCGACATTGTGCATTCCATAATTTTGAGATTAGATATTGATATTTCAAGTGGTTATTATACTTGTAGAATACTGATGACTATGTTTTATTATGGAATTATTTACTCATCTCATATTCCTTCCATAAAGTGTTCATGCTTATTATTTTTAAAGGCATGTGTTTTCAATTATTCACCCTAACCAATGTATATGTTATATTCCATAGTATTACTTACTCTTACTGAGAATTTGATCTCACCCCTTTCTTATGATTCATTTTACTAGGATATGAATAAGTTAGTTATGAGTGACTTGCAGGCATAATCTATGAAGCATGGATGTTTCTAATTGAATAAATTAGTGTTGTATTTATTTTCAAGTTGTAATGTTGAACTTATGTATGTATCTTGTTTCCAAGAATACTAAACTGATTTGTCCTTCGGTACATGATTCCTTGTAATCATGCCAATGTATTACAATAAAACACCATCTCCTAGATTCTGGGGTCGGGGCATTACAAAGAGTTTACTATTGAGCGGGTTTCCAGAGTGAAACTAGTATGCATTCCTTCTTAGAGGATGTATAATCTTGAATTTACCTAACTCAAGTGATAGCTATAAGATTTGGATGAAAATGTTTTAATAAAACCTTGTCCATATCCTTGGAGTTCACCTACAGTTTTCTTTAAGAATACAGATTGGACCCTCATGTTTTGTATTGATTATTGAAAATTACATAATATTACAGTTAAGAACTAGTATCCCCTACCTCATATAGAAAAACTATTTTTCTAGATGTAGGGTGAATTCATTTTATTGAAGATCGATATGAGTGAATTTTTCCGTTAAATATGATTTAGGAATGTATACATACCAATAAATGTGTTTCAAAGTATATTGGGCCTTTATGTGTATCAAGTTTTTCCATTCGGTATGTCAAATATTCACACTATTTTAATGGCCAACCTGAATCTGTTTTTTCAATGATAACTAGTTTTTCATTTGGTAGTATTTTTAGAAAACATCTTGGTGTATTCACGTAATTGATAATACTTCTATGAACTTCTTTAGATCGCATAGAATACAGTATAAGAAAAATATGCATTTTTTTAGCTCAAAAAACAGTACTATTGTATCAATAAGTTTGAGGTTCATGTAAAAATTGTATCTGATGAATGAATATCTATTAACATAGAGGAAGTGAGAGGTGTGGTTTCTTGGGATCACCCCATGAATGATTTTAATAAATGGAGTTTCTTGGGGAACGATTCCTATAACATGCACATAATTTAGTGATTCTAACCCCAAGTATATGCTCTTAAGGGATTGACTAACAAGGTTGTTATGTTTATACACACTAAAACCTATGAAAAACCTTTCATAAATTGAGTTAAATATTTAATTTATCACTAATCATGATCCAACCATAGCTAGGAAGAGGCTGTATAGTTTTTTGTGACCCATCAGGTATCAGGATTGGAGCAATCGTGATGGATGTTGATTAATTCATTGAATATGGGTCACATAAGATGATTCTTAATGAGAATAATTACCCTATTAAAGATATCATGTTATAATTTTTCATTCATTTCAAGAATTTCTGGAAGACTTCTTTATGAATAAATGCATATATAGTGACATTTTTTTACCTGTTTGTGGTTTAAACCACCGTTAGACAGTTCTGGGATAGTTTCCGAAAAACACCGATAAAATTGGTGATGGCAATCAACACATAGTGGTTACTTCCATTTAACGGTATATTTTGTAATGTGTCATAGAATTCATATTTTGTGGTGTTTTTTTGGTTTTAGAGGTTTTATTCGCTTTAATCAAATTACTGTAAAATAGAGGCGGTTAAAACCACCACTATTGTGTGAACCATTTACCGAAAAAGCACAAATAATACAGATAAAACCACTAATAATAATTTTTTTCGTATTTAGCAATGATTTAAACCACCTCCCAAAAATAAATAACATTATATAGCGGCATATTAAAACACTGTGAAAAAAATCTTACAATAGTTTAATGGACCTCTATATTTAGAAGCACAAAAAAACTACACATTCTATATCCCCTGAACCTGATGCCATGACATCTTTCTACAAGATACCCATTACCCCTTAGTAATGACATTTAATAACTGATATCATATCAAAATTATAATAAATATATCAATAATCATATTATTATAATTCATTTCCCATAAATTAACCATATAATAATAAATAAACAACCACAATAACCAAACATGTAGTTTAAGGGAAACATTCCATTAATAAGGTCTGCCAATACACAACTATCAAGGAAATTGACATAAATCCAACACAGTATTATAACATAATTAAATTAAACGTTTCATAGGGCCGCTCATCAAATATTTATATTCAATTTATCATATTTTTATTGAATTACAATTATGGTATAACATTTGTCAACATAAATCTTGTTTTTTTAATTCCTCACATTATTACGATATAATTAGCTTATACTTCACTTACATACTTCATAATTAAATTTAAAACCTATCATGCATAAAATTTCACATATAAAATTTAATTAATGTAGAAAAAACGTTAAAACATGATGATTGAAATGTAATAAATACAATTTAATAAAATTTATCATACATTTATAATAATTTGAATTTAAAATAATTTTAGAATTCTATTTAATAAAATGAAGTCATATTGACATTGTACATTGATTTAACATTTCTTTAAAACTATAGGTTCAAATTAACACATGATATGACATAATAAACAATAGAATCCCAATATTACTACTAGAACATTTATTTTTTAAAATATTTCATTTTACCAATAATAAATCATAAAAAATAATTCATTATTGGATTATTTTTTTTGAAATGTATTTTATATACAAGGAAATAATGATTTTATAAAATGATTTTCTATTATCAAAACATTAAATAATTGTATTAAACAAATATCTATAATATTCCAATAAAATTAATACATTTATTTTATAATATGATATTTTGAATTTATAGGTTTGTTAATTAACAAAAATTTAACATAAATTAAAAACCAAAATAATTAATTTTATATAAATAAAATATATCATCATATTATGTCATCAATTAATAATAAAATATGTTTAATATAACATAAATAAATTAGTTAGAATGTATCAATACTTATAAATTAAATATTTTAATAAATAATACTCAATAAATATATTGATACCATAATACACACGCTAAAACAACCAATTTAATAATTTTACACTAATATAATCTAATGATAATGATTAAATCAACATTATTAAAATTTTACCATGAAATTAGTTCATTTTTACCTAGACATGCTGAGTTGGATGTTAATGTCTTTGTGTCAAATTATTGAGGGCGACCTAATACATGGTTTCTCTCTAGTAAGGCACCATGAAAAAATTGGGAAATAGTAGAATATAATAGTTAGATCAACCAATATGTAAAAGTGAGACAAGAAAATAATCTTCATATATGATCATAAAGAAATTTTAATCTACACATCCAATTTAAAGAAAACATATATACACATGGATATACAATAAATAAAAACAGAACCCATTCTCCCTATCCCATCTCAAATATAAGAAAAATATAAAAAACCCTACATTGGACGTACTGATACATGAACAAACCCACGCCTTTAATAATTTCTCAATGATGAACAATTCTCATCACCCTCTCCATCTCCATCTCTACTTCATCATACCGACACATATAAGATAATTAAATTGAAAATTAGACAATGTAGTTTATTTGTATGTAAACATAAATTCAATAATTTTTTTGAACTAAATGATTATGATGCTGTGTTATTTACCTTCTCACCACCAGTCATCACATGAAATCCCCGTTTGGTTTCCAGAGACCTCATATGGTAATGGACCTAGACCCATCTATTTCACTCAACCATGATGCTCCATCCTAAGGACTTTACAAATTGGTTAATCCTGGGAGACTGATTAGGAATGTGTGGGATTGACATTCCATGGTTCTTAAATTTTTACCTATAAATCAAATATAAGTCATATTAGAAGAAATATATATTAACATTTTCACGATGGATAATATGCTATTATAGAAAAAAATGAATTCATACCCCAACTTCTTTAGAATTTTCATTAACAAAAATCCCATCATAATTTTTATGAACATTCAACCATACTTTTGTCCAGGAGGCATGGTGTCCTAAACTATATGTGTACATTAAAAAAGGTAAATCAATAATTTAATATATTTAATAAATTAAATTTTATAATAGATATTTAAATAAATGAAAATATTACCTTAGTTGATCAGAGTTAAGAAAAACACTTTGACACCACAGTGAGTAGAGCACTTCCTACATGGCATTTCTGTTATTTAATCAAATAAAATTAAGTTCAATGCATATATTTCAAAAAATTCAAGTAGAAAAAATAGAAATAATAATCGATTCATACTAATAACAAACAAAATATACCTATTAATGAAAATAAATTTTTAAACAATGGACATAAGCGGTTGATAAAAGAATGTATAACTACACATAAAATCATTTTTTTCTTCAATTATATTGGTTTCTGGCTCCATAATTTCCTAATCCATTTTATCTACTCATGAAAGAATAGTATTTTCAATATCATGATGGGAAAATAAGAATTATTCTTGCTGTGAATGGGATTCAATATCAATGGTCAAATCTTATACTTCATTACCCATATAATAAAAGTATCTTTTTTATGTGAGTAACTACACTCCACACCTCATCCATGACATCATTCACATAATATAACATTTTAGGTTGCGATGATAAGATATATAGATCATGTAGTTCATGATCACTAACATCCATAAAAAAGAGATGTTCATAGAAGTAAATTGAAAATAATCTATTTTAACACCCATGATAATGTCCTCCGAAATTAATTTGAATATAACAAGTGAAAAATTCTTATGGTACTTTAATTCGATTATATCAGTCAACATTCCATGATATTCCACTTCAAAAAAGTTTAAATATTCCACTATTATCTACTTTCAAACCCACTTCTCAATCAAATATACAAAATATAAATCCATTCCAATTGTATGAATCAATCATTCTAGCTTGTTATAAAGGGCATTGATCAAGAAACATTACATCTTCTGACAACTGTTCTCAAGTATCACTATTCTTGATCAGAAAAGAGTAATAAGACAAAATAGATTTAAAAAATATATGTTTCAACTTAATATACTTATTGATGGCAATATCTATGTGCCTGCAAAAAATCCATTTCTTTCAATTTAACATTGGATCCTGTCATAATTGATCGTCCAATAGAAGGAAGGATTTTTGATTATCCATGTATTTCAGATTGAGTCGATGTTTCTTCAACACATCAAGGTTTGTTGAATCATGTCTCAATATCATCCAAGTATCTAAAACAAAATCTAATATACTCCTCTGCCACATAGCATTCAGAAACAGAGCCTTCAGTTTGAATTTTTTTTCACGTAATATTTCAAATGTCCAAGATATTTGTGAAAAAATAAAAAAAACATAATTATGCATTTAATGATGTTCCAATAATAATTTACGGAAATGAAAAACATATAAATAAAGTAATTATAAAATGTATTATTGATCAATAATGTATGAAACCTCCTAATTTATCTTCCTCAACTAAATGCATAGTTAAATGCATCATGATAGTAAAAAAGAGATGAAGGAAAGATCATCTCCATTGCAACAGTGTTAATAAAAATATCTTCTAATTGTTGTCGTGTTGAAATGGATATATAGTTTTCTCACATAATTTTATGAAAAATGTGCATAATTTGAGTACAATAGTAGTATCCGTTTTAGGTAATAATGTACACAATTCAAATTGAAGTAACTACTGAAAAAAATTTAAATCATGGCATTTCAATCTATGAAACCTATGATGATTTAAGTCAACACAACTTTATATATTTCTTGAATTCCCATTAGATATCATCACATGTTTTAAAATTCAATTGAATGTATCTTGGTCACTATTGTTCATAGTAAAAATTCTAGAACATACCATCCATTATCATCTTTCCATAGATCACTCTTTATATACATTGCTTGTAAGTCTTTTCCATAATTGAGATGATCCTTTGATGTTCCATGGTAATAAAAAATGTGAAGATCAAATTGTCACAAATATTCTTTTCAATATGCATTACATCATGATTATGCCGCAAAAAATTATTTTCTAAGACGAATGTATGAAGAATGTACTTTTATTATTCCATTTTAGCATTCTAGTTTCAGATAATGATGTACTTTGAACTCATTTTTCACTATCAATCAAATGAAAACCCTCCCAATTTTGGTTTCAAAATTTCAATGTTGTTAAAATATTTCAAAACATGTTAAAAACATTAGAGGTGGTCTACGATCAATGAAACCATTGAATTTTAACATATTTAGCTGAAATCTGTGAGATGTGTCGAGAAATATTAGATGACACATGAAGAACCATTTTCTACTGTCAGGTAGCCATTCGAGCTCAATATCAAAGTTACAAAAAAGACATTCCATACCCATGTAATCATTCCAACCGGATAAATTCTCCATTACAGGGACATCACTATTGGTCCACAATAGAGAAGCTTGTATTTTGAACATTGTTCTAGAAGATGCATCATATGTGTCAACACATTTGATCAATAAATCCTGTAATTATTCAAATAATGGCATCAAGTATACATAAACATCATTTTTAGGCATTTTTTTAGGAATAATCATTGATATGATAAATGATTTTTCTTACACACACACACCCATAGAGGAAGATTTTATGAGATCAAAACTACCGGAAAAATACTATAACTGGTACTCAATGTACCTAATGTGTTGAATCCATTGGCATGAAATCCCAATCGAACATTCCTAGGATCAGATGAAAAATATGGATGTAATGAATCAAATGCCTTCCATGATTGTGAATCTCTTGTATATTGCATTAACCCATAATTTTTATTATCTACATAGAACCACTGTATGTGTTCAGTACTTTTCGATGACGTGAATAATCTATACAACCGAGGTTTTAAAGGAAAGTAATTGAAAACCTTTGTAGTTGAGTTAATTTTCTTCTTCTTTATAGTAGTATGTTTATTTAGACCTCCAACATCATCCACAGACATCCATCTAGAATAATAATAATTTTTTCAATCATGTATGCTTTAATACCCTCCATAATAAAGCATGCAATCAATGGGACGTATATGTATTTTTTTTATAATTCAGACCAAGCATGATAACAATATTTTTTTTCATTAGATAAAAATGACATAGGGATATTTTCTTCATGAAATACATCATGAAAAAATTTCAATATCATGTACATCACAAGAATTTGATATTGTATAATATCATCATAAAAGAATGTTTTGAATATTTCCAACATGCATTATTCAACTGTTGATTTCCATCACCAAAAAAACCATGAAACAATTATTTCTACACAGCGAAGGTTTCTATTACACTAGTCTCCAAATAATCAAGAGGAGGATCCAATTATATGTTACAATTTTTATCTGGATTCCCTATATTCGCAAAAACATCACTTATCATGTTGTTATTTGCACCACCCTCAACTAGTTGTTCTGATATGGTTTGATTTTAATGCTGGTGTCTTAAAATGCAGAATTTATCACATCTAAGGGGTTTCATTTCATTATCCATTGTCGAGGAAGTTGGGAACTCATTCTGTGGATTTACATTAATGCTCATCCATTCTATAATGTTCAATTGTCCCTACCAAAAGAAACCTAAATGTTGATAAGGTAATTTCTTCAATATCAAGTGTACATAAACATCATTTCTATTCATCAATCTTCTATATTTATATTTCATACATGGAAAACTTATTCTCTCATCAATAGATCGATCGGAAATTTCAAAATCTAAAAATTCATTCATACACTTAGCATAATGAGGTGTGTTCCTCGATAATGTGATCCAACTTTTATCCATATATATCACAATGTGCCTACACATTATAAAAATTATTATAACACAGAACTATTAAAAAATAGGAAAATTGATTCCTATTTACTAGTTGAAAATAATATTAATATTTTAAATTACCATACACTACCATTAAAATGTTTGTAAAACCATATTTGATATAATAATTACAAAAACATCTGAAAAATAATAAAACTATTTGGAATATTAGAACAGGTCGATGAAAAAAATTATGTAGTGTAGTTTACTTCGATGAATATTTAATTGATTCAGATCAAGGAAATATAGGGAAACTATAAATGCCTCAACAAATCTGTTTAATGAATCAACAATATTCTAATGGGAATTCTTATTCTTTATTGAATTATTTCCTAAGAATATATTTATAGACAAAAATGGATAAAATTATTAATAAATCCATTGAATATTCTACAAATGGTTGTTTCCTAAGTTGGTACATGGTGGGTTCAAGTTGTACACGATGTATACACATACCCATAGATAAATCCTTGTGCTAGATCCTCCCATTACATTTAATCCTTAACATACATGGCATGTGAGTGAATCAAAAAACATGTATAGGTCACTTGGATTCACCCCATACGACATTCCTAGCTTTGTGTATCAACTTGTGCCCATGTACGAGTACAGGACATGTAACACCCCATGATTTTATAGTACATTATTTCTTTAAAGTAATTCAATATCATGCGCTACATGAAACACCGAGTTTGAGCACACCACCAATTAACAAACTAGCTGTTCAAAAGCGTTTATGAAAAGTATTATTTTAATTTTTATGTTTATATATTCCATATAAATTTTAACATCCATATTATGTGTTTCTTAGACATTATATAAGAAAAAATCATTTTTATCAGATAAAGGATGTATTTTTCAAGAAATAAAATGTTACCATCTTTTAATGGTGAACCTTTTCTAAATCCAATATTTAAAACTTTTATATATTCAATTGGACAAAATAAACATTTGATTTATTATCGGGACATAAAAATTTAGTTTTGAAAAAAAACTTGCGCATTTATGATAACTTTCATATCTAGGTGAATAATGAATAATACTAAAATTTAATTGAAAAAACTTTTTTAATAAATATAATTTATATTGTTCAATTATACATTTAAATGGGTTTTAAGTATAATTATATTATAGTTTTATTTTTTAATACAATATAGATCATTATATGAAATTTGACATTTAAATTGGACATAAACATATGTCAATATTTAGATAGTTTTTAATTCAAAACCCAGTTTTGGGGTTGGACAATGGGAATTAATTTAAAATTAATAATTTCAACATTAATGTTATTAATTTGGAAAAATAGACATCAATTTTGAATTCAGAATATCAAAATTTTCTTAAAGTGAATTTTTGGTATTTTTCTGAAAAAGTTCGGTTCTTGATAAATAGTGAATAACACTACGTTATTATTTAAAACTGACTTTCTATTAAAACAATTATTTATTTATTTTAAAATTATTTTAAGTCAAAAATGATATATAATACTTATATAAGTTCAACTAAATTCATTGGAGTCATTTTATAATCAAATTAGATTTATAAGATTTTATTGAACTTTTTATGTTTTGTACCCACCTTCTAAGAGAGTTTAAAAATTTTCTTAAATAATAATTTTTCCACTTCTTTGAGTTGAATTTAAAATCTCCAAGAGAAATTGTTGATATCAGTAAGAAAATTGTGGATCAAAATGATTAAAATAATTTTCGGTGAATAGTAATTCTAGAGTTTTATTTACCATGATTAAAAGTAATTAGGGTAAATAATGGTAAACATGATATTATAATTACCCTAACACATGTCTTAATTCTTTTGGATAAGTTTAATTCGATCCAAAACAACCTTACGAATAAAATAAAATCCTTTAGGTTCACTGGGATAAGATTAGGAGATTTTTTATTATTTTATTTAAAGAATATTTAAAAGTGTTAAATTGAATGATTAAAAACTAAATTCGACTATAAATATTAATTATAAAGATAAAATTTATTAATACATAATGGTATATTATTTATAAATTTAGAGGTTATATAATTACATTTATTTTTGACAGAGTGATGATGCAGTAATTTCATTCTTAATGAAATATTTAAATATTTTATATTATAAATATTAAAATAAAGATATTTTAAAAGGATTGATTCCATCCACTAATTTTCTAGGTTAATATGACCTATTAGGGTTGATTGGATTAATTGTTTTTCAGAGTGATAAGGTTTTTATGACTATATCAAAAACAAAATACCAAATAGTGTCAAAATTGGAATAAATTAATTTTGGAAACAAATAATATATTATTGGTTGATATAATATTCTTAAAAATCTATGTTTCTTCCAAAGTTCATAAATAATAATATATATGACATTAATGAACCACTATAGGTACTCTTGGTAGTTTAGGGTATGTTTATTAACAATATAGTGTAAGAAGACAAGAAGACACTTTGAAAGTTAAACTATTTAACTAAGAGTAAAATTTTAAAGATAAGGTTAAAATGGTAACATAAAAATGTTTAAAACCTATTGGATGAGATTATTTCGACCCATACCTACCTATGTCTCGATATAAATTTATTTTGATCCATTATAAACCAAAAATGATTATATAATAAATTAATATTTTAATCTTTTACTAAAGTGACCCTAACCCCACCTATAAAATGGAACATCACCTTCTCTCAAAATCACACATCCAAAGCCATTTTGGTTTGGAAAACCCTGCCCAAATATCCTCCCAAAATCCCTCAAATAAACCTATAGTCCTTACATTGATCATAAATCCAACCTATGGAGCCCTTTTTATCAACTCAAAAGGAAACACCCAATGAAGAGGTAATAATTTCACCACCATCATTCAAGTTTTTTTCATCTTCCACTTCCACTTTATTTTTTTTACATACCAAAATAATAACTCTAGTACCTCCTAAATAATGTGATTTTATTATAAATATTTTACAACAATATTCATTATTCTATCCATCTTGTAAATGATAATGTCACCATATGTGCGTACGTACGGCTTACCGTCTCCACATTGTGGTGTAGTTTTTTATTAAAACACATAATTGTATGGATGAGTATAACAATGAGTATAATTGATGTAAATAATAAATATAACAAGTTAATGATTATGTATATATGATATACCATATATTTACATATGATTTCACCATCAATATAATGATATTGTCTCTCTTGCGTACGTATGGATTACTGTCTCCACGAACATGATGAAATTCATTCCCTATCCTAATCATTAATGAATAATATTCATTTTATAATTAAAAATAAAGTTTCAGAACATAATATCATTATGTATATTAATCAAATACATCCTATCCATAACAAACATGTATTACATAACCAATAATATAATTGAAAACGAATCAGTTAACACTTGAAACGATGATACTACTGAAATATTCTTAAAAAAGAAATATTAGAAGATCATATATGATATATTATTTATATATATATAGTTATTTTATAATTTAATAACAATAATTTAACCATTATACATGAGATTAATATACCCTCGACTAAGGAAAATTAAATTTAATGGTTAATTCATCAATCTCATTATTATTCGACATTGTTTAAGTGTAACTATTTACTGGGACAATTTAGTCACCCATGTCCATGTTTCATGAAAATGATTTCTGGATAAATATTTTATTGTTTTTTGGAAGGGAATATTTTCAATATCAGCCTTTTGAATGTTTTAATGATTTACTTTTTAAAATCTATTTAATTAATGTTCATATTTTCAAAATGATTTTATGGATTTATTCATATAGACATAATTGTTTTAAAATGTTAATTAATTTCAAAATTTTCAAAATAGTATTTGACACGTTGATTTAAAAATATATTTTGAATTACTTCCTCTATAAATTGTGATACATTTTAATGATTTCATGAGAAAAGGGTATTTCCCTCAAAGCATTTTTCTGATCATTTTCAACTATGCCAACATCCTTTACGGGATATAATTCTTGATTGAGGATGTTTTATTATAAAAAAATCTTCCATATTGTATTGAATGAGTTATGATATGATTTACTATGGATGTGATATTTTTATACCATTCATGGTTTGTGGTTAATGTATTGACATTTTGCCTGCTAGTTTTAATACGAATGTTTATGTTATGTTTAACCTATTTCATATGAGAAATGGATTGGACTTAGTAAATGACGGATGAAGCCTTCTATAGCTTCTCAATTCATCAGTCGGTATCATGAGACAAACTATTGTCTTGGCACAAGTACATGACAAAAACTTATTTTTAGTCTTGGAAATGGGCATTGATTATGTGGTAATAATGTATGTAATTATGTATTCCATCATTATAAAATTATATAGTAATATTACATTTGATTATTCGACTAATAGAATATCCATGTGAATGAATAAATTGAAATTTTTGATTTATCTTTTCCATATTATGATGAAGTTTAAGTTTAAAAGGCTAGTTTTATACTCTTATATATTGCCAAAAATGTTTATGCTCATTTGTGAATGTTTCTGATATATTGTTATTCTTACTGAGTAACTGAGCTCACCCAATTCTTATGTTTTATTTTCCTAGCATTCCAATAATTGTATTATGATTGATAAGAAGGGTTAATCTAGAGGATTAATGGAGTTCTCAATAGATCATTTATTTTGTGTTTTATTTTCTAATGTGTAATGTAACATTCATGTATGTAATCTCTTTTCTAAGACTGCTAAAATGATCGGTCTTTTGATACATGATTTATTCTAATCATGCCAATGTATTAAAATAAAGAACCAAATATCAGTTTCCGGGGATGGGGCTTCATAGTTGGCATCAGAGGATGTTTAGAAACAACCTTGGAAATTGATTTTGATAAAATATGATTATAGAACATTATCCAAAGACAGACTTTTAGGATTAGTATAGAATAATTTCGTAGAATTTTAGAAATGTAGATATTTTGTTTATTTTCCAAACAATATATCTATATCTGGATACGAATAGGTAGAGGCAGCTCTGGAACAGATGTACCTAGGAGTGAAAACATCGACAATGAGTTTTGGGCTTGACCTGGGGTATCCTGGTACATGAAAATGGGCCCTTCTTCAGTCTTGGTTATGACACTCCTGGGGGATATGCTTAGGATAACTCACATCTTCATTACAAGACATTATGAAGGATTTAGGAGTAAATAACTCCTCAAAAAAACATTTTACAATTATAGATTATGTAACACCCCACCCTTACCTCATTTTATTGAGGAGGTGGTGAGGGAAACTTGGCCTTAAGCAACGTTCCCAAGGTGCCAAAGGCTGGCAATAAATACTTAGGGCTTCGAGAACAAATTGGGGAACAATTTTCCTATAAGACAAAACCAAACAACAATCCACTAACAACCACTATATGATTCATGTCAATAAAACCTTCAAGAATGTATTCTCAAAATACAACCAAGTTTTTCCACGATACATCCCAAAACCAAACCAAAAAACACAATATTAGTGTACTATACAGAAGACCAAACAACAAAGCACCACATGCCAATATACCACCACAGCTCTACACCAAGATCCAAGCTCTAAGCTCTACCAAGACATCACAATGAACAACTAAATGAGGGTGATGCCTGACCATTTCCCATGTCATGGTACACAATATCTGCAAATACACCAACATTCCAAAGTAGGGGGTTAGTACTAAAACTTAGTAGGATTTCCAAAAATTACTTCCCTACACACGCCACTAGGTTAAAACCGTTTGAACATTTATATAACAAAATTTATATAAAATAATTACAAGTACAACCATTTCTATAAGCCAAACAGACCCTTACCAAACCATCACACCCAAACCAAGCAACCATGGGAAATCCAACCAAACATTATACAAGACATTTCATCATTTACACACTAGCACAACAATTCTCAACATGCAAGAAATGCAGAAAAAAAAACCAAAACAACCAAACGGTGGAGCTTTCGTCCAACCCGACCACCCATTCACACCAAGCGGCACTTCCTGTCCACTTATCCTAGATGGTGGCCCTTCTGTCCACTATCCATCCCCTTTTTATAGTGTTAATTCTCGTCACTTCCACAAAACATTCCAAACAAGCCAAACCAATCATATAACCCTCCAAGCTCACAACATCATGTAATCAATCCATTCCATTGCATATCAATCAACTTCAATTAATCACCCATTTATTGAAAATCATTTTCAATGCCGAAAAAAATTTCAATAAAACAACCTTTTTATTGAAAACCATTTCCATCATTAATTATCACAAATCAAACATATCATATGATTTTAAAATCCACATTTTAAAATCCATAACAAGAACATTTTAACATGAAGCACCCTTTTTCCCCAAAATCCACAATTGGATTTCCATCCACTTTCGCATAACAAATCACAATTATTTTTCAGAATATTAATTAATTGTAACAAAGCACCACTAGTTCTAACCAATTGGAGTCGAGAGAGAATCCATTTACCTTTAGGGTTACCGAGAACTCGACACACGAACAACCGTGCCTCAAATCTGGCGAACGCAACACCAAATCCTTTCTAGGTCCTATTCCCTAACCATCACGTGCCATAAAATCATCATCCAAGGAATCCATGACCCTAGATCTACACAAAACAAGTGTAGATCTTGAAAACCAAGAAAGAGGAAAGATTATATCTACAGGGAAATAGCAAGAACCCCAGATAAGATACTTACCTAGGATAAACCACCTTTAATCCGCCAAGAAACCTCTTCAAAATGCATCCAAAACAAGTGGGAGAGAACCCTAAACCTCTGAGAACTCGAAATACCAAGAGAGGATCGAGTGGGAGGATGTTTGGGGGAATTTTAGGTCAATTTCATGTGAGCCCGGATTTATGAACCCCAAATTTAAGTGGCCGCACGGTTAGCCCGCACGGTTTGACAAACCGTTTGCTAACTGTGTGCATGCTACTACCTCAAGAGAAATGGTTCATACGGTTGCAGCGCATGGTTTTCCAAACCCTGCGGAGGCCATCCGAAGCATACTATCTCCCCCTGCATGGTTTCCTAGGGAATCCGCATGATGTTCACTATCCGTGCTCAAACCGTGCTCCCTAAGAAAAGCCTCCAAACTCTTTCAAAACCATTCCAATCTCTCCCAACCTCTTCCCAACTCATCTCATTTACTTTAAACACATACAAATCCATAAACAAAGGCCACATACCTCAAACAGGGGGTAATACATTCTCCCAACCATTGGAGTTTCAGTCCTCAGAATGTAGTGAACCTGCCCTTTGCCGAAAGAGCTCGGGCCAATGCTCGACCATTTCTTTCTCCTGCTCCCAATTCTCCTCTAGAATTTGACCATGTTTCCATAAGACACGAAATAGAATGATTCTTTTACCATGAAAGACTTTCTCTTTCCTATCCACAACCTTTACTGGCACATGTACCAACGAAGCATCCGGTTAGTGCTCAACATGATCCAATTAAATCACATGGTCATGATCTGGCTGATACTTTTTCAACTGCGTCTCATGAAACACATTGTGCACCGCACTAAACCTAGGTGGTAAAGCCAAAAAATAAGCCACCTCACCAAAATGCTCGAGAATCTAAAAATGTCAAATATACCTTAGAGATAACTTTCCCTACTTCCCAAACTAATGATGTCCCAACCTAGGAGAGATCCTCAAGATAACATGATCCCTCACCTCGAACAAAAATGGCCATCAACGATGACCCGCATACGATTTTTGATGACTCGATCCATCTCCATTCTATCTCACATCAGCTTGATCTTATCCGTAGTCTCCTGGACAAGGCTTGGTATGACCATCATGGACTCACCTGTTTCTACCCAACATAGTGGAGAACAACATGGCCGCCCATACATCACATCAAACAGAGCCATCTGTATAGATACCTGATAACTTTTATAATACGAGAACTCAACCAACAACATGTGCTCCTCCCGTGAGCCACCAAAATCCATGAATCTATCCCGCAACATATCCTCCAGAGTATGTATCTTCCTCTCACATTGATCATCCGTCTAAGGGTGATATGCAGTGCACATTGTCAACTTTTTCCCATGGGATTCCTGCAAGGATTTCCAGAAATGAGATGTAAACCTCGGATCTCAATCTGATACAATCGAAACTAGAACACCATGCCTCTTTACCACCTCCCAGATATAGATTTTATACAGATCCTCCACCGTGTGAGATTACCGAATTGTAATGAAATGTGACTAATTCATTAGCTGATCCACTTTCAACCAAATGGAATCGTGATTTCTGACCGTTCATGGGAGACACGTGACAAAAACCATCATTATTTTCTCCCACTTCCAAACAGGGATTGGTAAAGTCTGCAACAATCATACAGGCCTCTGATGCTCTGCCTTGACCTGCTGTCAAGTCAATCATCTCGAAACAAACTCATCCACACTTATTTTCATGCCAGCCCACCAGAACTATGCTTTCAACACTTTATACATATTCTGAATTCCAGGAGGAACATCCCACCTGGAATGATTATATGCCCTGGGAAGCTCCTCCTGACAAGAAACTGGTAAAACCATATGATTCTAATGACACAGTACTGAATCTCTATTCATTTTCCTACTCTCAATATCTCCCCACCATTAAGTCTCGACCCAATGGTCACACACTCATAATTAGATATTTGTGCCTCTTTAATAAGGCCAACCAATTTAGGAATCAAAAAAACCAGAAAGAAGATCTCTCTATCACCCCAGTCTTCACATTCCAATAACATATTAGCTATAACCGACCTAAACTTCCTCTGGTCTATTGCATGTTTTACCACCTATGCATATGATTTTATACTTAGTGCATCTACCACCAAATTTACTTTACTCGGTGCATACATAAATTAAAAATCAAACATTTGGAGATATTCCATCCATCCCCTTTGCCTCAAATTCAAATCCCTTTGTGAAAAAATGTGTTTCAATCTCTTATGATATGTATATAATGTGAATTTCAAACCGAAGAGGTAATGACGACACACTTCCAAAGCATAGACCACTATTCCCAGTTCCAAATCATGAGTTGGGTAGTTATTCTCATGCACCCTCAACTATCGTGAGCCATACGTAACCACATGATTCACATGCATGAGAACGCACCCCATCCCTGATCCCGATGCATCACAATACATCACATACAATTTTCCTTGTTTTGGAAAAACCAATATTGGTGCTGATGTAAAGCGACCATTTAGCTCTTTGAAACACTACTAACACTATTCATTTCATCAGAATGGAACATTCTTTCATGTCAAAGCTGTCATTGGCGAAGCCAAACATGAAAAATCACGAACAAATGCTGATAATACCTAGCTAGAATGAGGAAAATCCATACCTCAAACACATTATTTGGAGGTTTGCATGAGTTAACAACCTCTACCTTTTTTGGATCCACTGAATCACCTATTTTAGAAATCAAATGGCCAATAAAATTAACTTCCTGTATGCAAACTCACACATTGAAAATTTGGCATATAAACACTGATCCCTAAAGATCCACAGTACTATCGCCAAGTGCTGCTCATGCTCCACCCTTGACTTTGAATACACTAAAATATTGTCTGTAAACACACCACAAATGAATCCAGATATCTCATTAATATCCAATCCATCGGTTCCTTGAACACTGCTGGGGCATTTTTTAGACCAAAGGTAGAAACCACATATTCATAATTGCCATATCTACTTTTGAATGCTGTTTTAGGAATATATTCCTTCATTACCCGCAATTGATGATATCTCGACCTCAGGTCAATCTTGGAGAACCACCAGGGTCCCCTCAACTGGTTGAACAAATCATCAATTTATGGAAGTGGATATCTATTCTTTATCGGAACTTGGTAAATTCTACAATAATCAACACATAGTCTCAAAGTTCCATCATCCTTCTTTACAACCAACACCGATGTTACCCATGGAGACGTGCTAGGCCGGATAAACCCTTTGTTTTCTACTAATCAAAATGGACTTTGAATTCCCTCAAATCAGTAGGTGCGATCAGGTAAGACAGAAGTGAGATAGGACTGGTCCCTAGAAGGAGATCAATCGTAAACTCCACTTCTCTTACGGGAGGTAACCCAATGAATTCTTTAGGAAAAAAAATCCAAGAACCAATCCACCCCTACTAGAAGAACACTCTTCTCAACACCGTCTACCGATTCCAATGACAATACCGCCAACTAATATGATATCATGCCCACTTATATTACAAAAAAACTCGTTGAACCATGACTTTCATTCCTTTATCCTATAAAGAGACGCCTAACACAATCGTGTGTCGTAAAATCCACTATTCATGCATTACAATCGATGTGGGCCTTAAATTCCACCAGCCAATCCATTCCCAGGATTACATCATTACCATCCATCCGAAGAACTGAGAAATTCCCGGTTATCTCAACATTTCCCACAATAATACAACATGCTCTACACAATAAGTCTTGACACTCTCTTTAACCAAGAGTATTTTGAAGTTTTAGAACGGAATGCATCATTTCTACCCTTAAACCAAGAAAATAAACCACTCGTGTAGCAATAAAATAGTGTGAAGCACTCGTATCAAACAACACTTGCATCAAGGTAGAATTTAAGAGAATAGTACCTCGCACCGTCGATGGTCTCGACTGATCATCCACTATAACATGCTTAGCTCCAAACAGATGTTTGCTTGGCACAATTTGCTCTTTATTGCTTTGCTGAGGCATCATGGTATTTCGAGAATCACCATGACCCACATTACTCTGCTGATGAAGGGTGTGCTGCAGTCCCTTGCCCATCTAAGCATGCGACGTCTACAGTACCTGGGAAGTGTCACAGACACCCGAACTTGGAGAATTCTAACAATAATGCTACAAATACCCCATCTGCTTACAATTATGACATGATCGAGGTTGTTCCATACAATCCCGCTTGGTTTGACTCATTGAACCACACTGAAAACATCCAGGATGGCTCTGGGGATTTGGAGGAAGATTTAATTATCCTGTTATCAGATTATATTCCAGATTCTTGTACAGGGAATAAGGGTACCTCCTTTTCTTGAACCCAGTAATAGATCTCCCTCTATTCCACATTGGTACCACCATGCTTCCTCTTCCCAGATCTCACAACAAATCCTGCTCATCCACCAAGGATCAATTCACCATATCTGTGTAATAATCTATACGTAGAACCACTATCTTGGAACGAATTTCTTGCCTCAAAATAGCTTCAATGATACAAGCTTTCAATGATGTACTACCCTCCACCTTGGATGAAAATCTCACTATGTTTGTAAACATAGCTTCGTACTCCGTCACTGACATATGCTCTGGCTTCAGACTGATGAAATCAGTCATGCACTAAATTCTGAACGTATGTGGGTAGAATTGTTTATTAAATATTTCATCAAAGCCTTACCAAATCATTCCATGGTCCATTCCATCTTGAACCTCCAACTCCCACCACTGAAGGGCCAGATCTTCCAACATATATGTGGCCAACTTCACTTTTAACTCTACTGGTGTTCTCAAGATCTCGAAGATCTTGGTCATTCTATTCATTCATGCTTCTTCTTATTTTGGCTCTGAATCACCCTTGAAGATAGGTGGATTCTACTTTTGAAACTGAATAGCTTGATCCACATGAATTCATACATCCATTTTATTTCCACATTCCACAGCTTGGAAAGCATGCACTATGCTTTGAAATAACTGCTGGTTCACCTGAGGCTCAGGTGCAACCATGTTCTCATCGGCCAATTCCAGTTGGTCTCTACGACGCCTACCCTGTTCCATTTCAATAAAAATAAAATAAAATCCCACAAGTCTCTCTTCTGTAGACATCATGAAATCCCATTTCAAATCACATTACACAACACTATCACAATAAGGCTTTCCACCATTACACATTTACCATGTTTCACCATTTTGAAAACCAAACCATTTTCAAAATACAAAATTTATTCGCATCACAATTTCACACATTCATATCACACCATAAATCATTATACCTCAATGAAATATGCATCTTAGTGGGATTTCATTTTTACCATGCTTGTCATGCTCATCTCAATTGGCTGTACCCACAAAAATGAGATATCGAATGCCTATAAGTGTCTCCAAAACAATTATGTACACAACACCCTGGTAACATGATGTTCAGCATAAGAGGGATAACTATATCCTTTTATGCTATACATTCCATGTTCCAATATTCATATGCATTATTACTATCCCAACTTAAGGAATATACAACAATGAATGTCAACACAAAAACCAAGGATCAACACCAAAGGACCGAACAAGCTCATACAACTTGTAATACCCTGCAACTACCTCATTGGCTTGAGGAGGCAATGAGGGCGACATGTCCTTAAGTGACATTCCCAAGGCGCCAATGGCTAGAAATAAATTCTGAGGGCTTCGAGAACAAATTGGGGAACAATTTTCCCATAATACACAACCAACCAACAAAACACTAACAACAACTATATGATGCATGTCAATAAAACCTTCAAGCATGTATTCTCAAAAGACAACAAAGATGTTCCACAATACCTCCCAAAGAAAACCAAACAACACAATATCAGAGTACTACGTAGAAGACCAAACAAAAAATCACCACGTTCCAAGATACAACCACAGCTCTACACCAAGATAAAAGCTCCAAGATCCACCAAGACATCACAATGCACCACTAAAGGAGGGTGATGCCTTAACATTTCCCATATCACAGTACACAACATCGACAAAGATACAAACGTGCCAAACCAGGGGGTGAGTACTATAACTCTGTAGGATATCCAAAAATGATCTCCTTACACACACCACTAGGCTAAAAACATTATCACATTTATATAAAACAATTTATATAAAATAATGACAAGTACAAACATTTCCATAAGCCAAACATTCCCTTAACAAACCATCACATGCAAACCAAGAAACCAACCTAAATCCAACCAAAAATGCTACAAGCTCGTTCATCATTTAAACAATTTCACAATAATTCCCAACTTCCATTTAATGCACAAAAAACAACCAAAACAACCAAACAGTGGATCTTTCGTCCAACCCGTTCACCCATTCACACCAAGCGGCACTTCCCGTCCACTTATCCATGATGGTGGTCTTTCCATCCATTATCCATCCCCTTTTTATATTCGTAATTCTCTCCACATCCACAAAACATTCCAAATAAGAAAAACCAAGAATATAACCCACCACGGTCACAACATCATGCAATCAACCCATTCCATTGCCTATCAATCCACTTCAATAAATCACCCATTTATTAGAACACATTTTCCATGCCAAAAAACATTTCAATAAAACAACCTCTTTATTGAAAACCATTTCTAAAAATCATTTTCACAATTCAACCATAGAATCACATTTTAAAATCTCCATTTTAAAATCCACAACAAGAACTTATCACCATGAAACCCCCTTTTCCAAAAAAAATCATGAATTGGATTTCCAACCACTTGCACATAACAAATCATAATTAATTTTCTTCAAAAAAATTCATTGTAACAATGAACCACTAGTTCTAACCAAGTGGAGTCAAGAGCAAAGCTACCTACCTTTAGGGTTCCTGAGAACTCGACCCACGAATAACAACACCTCAAATCCGACAGACGCCCCACCAAAACCTCTTTAGATCCCCTTCCCTAACAATCAAAAAACCTAAAATAATTACCCAAGGAAACCATGACCATAGATATACACTCAAAAATTTTAGATCTAGAAAACCAAGAATGAGGGAAGAGTAGATCTAGAGGGAAACACCAAGAACACAAGAGAAGAGACTTACCCGGGAGAAACCACGTTCAATACGCCAAGAAACCTCTTAAAAAAATCTTCCAAAATGAGTGGGAGAGAACCTTGAACCTTTGAGAACTATAAATCCAGAGGGATTCTCGAGTATGAGGATGTTTAGAGCGTTTTTTGTCAGGTCCAAGGGAGCCCAAGTTTATAAACCCAAACATTAAGTGGTCTCACGGTTAGCTCACATGGTTTGACAAATCGTACGCTAACTATAACGACCCATACATTACATACATTGTTAATACTTTAAAATTGATGCACACTTATTACAACATATAACAAAACCATGAAAGGACCGCATAGGTATAGTGTCTTTAGAAACTGGGAAACATAAACAACTGGTTTATAAAGCATCTACTTTGTCTCCCATTTATTTCATCATATCTAGAGTCCTTTTTGGAATATCCTACTTAATAACCTTCTTCCTGACCTGGGGGAAAGAAAACATAAAAAAGGGTGATCTTTAATGTTCAGTTAGGGTAAACAAAAGAAAAATCAATCACATCATATTCATAAGAACATAACATTTTGGAAATCTTCACCTGCAAAAGAAATCATAATTTCATATCATGGGATAAATCGTAGAAGTGAAATTTAATCCCAATAATCATAACATAAAACCTGAAACTTTGTGGCATACACACATAATCATAGAGAATCATTTCTTAGTAGTCAAGACTCATAGACAAGACTATCTTAGCGGACAAATTCCATTTCTGAACCGAGTTCACTCCTCGTTTCAGTCCTGTTTCACTGAACCGGATTAACCTACCATTCCATCCATGTCTATATCATGAGATATAATTCATTAACCAATGCATTTGAGGGAGATATAGGTCCCACCCATCTCATAATGATACCATTATTATGTGTTCCACAAAATCATAAATCATACATCATTGCATAACCTATGTAATAAAAATGGGATTCTTAAACATAAGGACATCATAAAACAATTCATATAAGATAAAAGAATTCATAAAAATAATTCCATCACAACATAATCAAATCAATGTAATAATAGGGATAGAAACAGAACCCTATATTATCTTAGATGGAAAATAATTTTGATAAAACACTTGAACTCCATTCTTGAGGAAAATATCCTTTCTACTTCAAAAACATTTTCCTTTCTTAACATGTCATACAATTTTAATATAAAAGAAGTAGATTAAAAATAAACTTGAAAACTTGTAAAGGAATCATCTTGGAAATAATGTTTAAAAATCCATTCATGCCGTATAAGTTAAAAAAAATATTCTTCTCGTACTTTTTTTTGGAAAAGTCAAAAAGTACCTCATACAAAAAAGGACAAAATATTTCTTTCATATCTTTTACTAAAAACTCACCAAAGGGTAAAATTGGATTTAAACAATTGTAGTTGGATGTAAATAATATTACATATTGATGAAACATGGATGTGGATGATAAAATACAACCCAGTAAATACCAAAGTATAAACAATCTCGGATAAAAATGAGATTGTGATATTTTCCCTTACCTTAAGGTCTGATTTGCTTTGTAAGTTTACGAAACTCCTGTATAATGATTTAAATAATGTCATTGACTTATTCCAGAATCATACTCATTGTTATGATATCATATATGGTCATATTCTTAGCTATTTATTAGTAATATTTCATTGCTACTTGTTATTCGGGTGTTTATTTCTTTTTGTTCTTATGCGTGTTTTGTCGAATAAATTATTATTCTTCTCTTTAGGTTATAGATACCTCATTTATAGAAAAGAATTAGTGTACTATATATCATATTTATTCATTAAATTCATTTATATAATCATTATTCAATGAAGATCATGTAGAACGAGTCACATCACATCATGGAGACGGTATTCTGTACGTACGCACGAGCGATGATATCGTTTCCATGATCGTGGAATTGTATTGGAGTGTATGTATAATATTTCGGAATCAATATCACTTTACAATAATAATATATAGTTATTATTTACAACATTATACCCATCCAAGTAAGGTGGTGGTGGACAATAGATTACAGCACGACGTGGAGATGGTATTTCGTACGTACGCACGCGCGGTGATTTCGTTTTCTGTAGGATGGATAGATGGTGAAATAGGGTTGTTTTATAGTTATAATAACATAACATTATATGATTGATACTGATGTAATTACTTTATAATTAAGCAACTAAAGAAGAAGAAGTGGAAGAAGAAATAAAGATGAAAGAATCGTTAACAGACATTACCTCTTCTTTGAAGCGCCTCATTGAGACCTCCTCTTAGGGCATTAAAATTGGTCTTTGAAGAATACCAGAACCTCTAGTATATTTCTAGGGAAGTGGAGAGAGAATTTTTCCAGGTTTGGCCAAGATTGAAGGCTCAAAGTGGTGTGAGGAAGAGAGGGAGGAGGTTCCCTTTTATAAGGGAGGAGAGGGGCACCTCTAGAAAAACTAAAAATATTATTTTATTATAAAGTCATATTCTGTTTTTAATATCTCAAAATTGATTTATATCGAAGCTAAGGTGGGGATGGGTAGAAATCCTCTCATCCAATAGAATTTAGTCAGGTTTAGTTATCTATTTTAATCTTATCATTTAGATTTTACGTTAAGTTAGATAATTTAACTTTTACCGTGTCTTCTTGTTTTCTTACACTATAAGGTTAATAAACATACTATAACAAGCCAAAGAAACCCCAAGTTTTTAATTATTAATATATATAACTGTATCTAAGTCATGTTTCCAAACCATTGATTTTTAGAAAAAAAATAACAATTAATAATATAATATTTCTTTTAAAAACCATTTTATGTCAATTTTGACACTATTTGGTAATTGATTTTTTTGAAAATCATAAATGAAATATTAGTTCAAAAAAAGATAATTAAATCAATAATAACATTTCATATTAACATATAAAATTATTTTAAATCATAAATAGTCTAAATTACATTTATTTGGGTATTTATAACATCAATTATGTTAATATTTCATTAATAAGATAATTACTGCATCATCATTGTGTCATAATTAAATTAAATTATATAAATTCCAAAAACTACAAACAAAATACCATTATGTAGGAAATCTTGTTTTCTTTCTAATGAATATTTATAGTCGAATTTATCTTATGTATAACCCTATATTAAAAATTATTTAGTTATTAAACTTTGATTTTAACTATTTTAACCCTTCTTTAAATAAATTAATTATAAATGTCCTAATCTAATCTACGTGGGCCTAAATGGTCATATTTTATTCCTAAGGTTGTTTTTGGTCGAATTACACTTATCCAATAGAATTAGGACATGTGTTAGGGTAATAATAATAAAACTTTTACCCTTAATTTCCCTATTTACGTTTAACCGTGGTAAAAAAAGTAAAAAGGTTCTATTCACCAAAAACTATTTTAATCTTATTGAACCACATTTCAGTCCTTGATATTAACCGTTTCTCTCATATTTTCTAAATTCCACTCACAGAAGCGGTAAAATTATGTTTTATGTAAATTTGCAAATTCTCCTAGGAGGTGGGTAAAAGATGGTGAAAAGTTCAATAAAATTTTTATATATCTAAAATTATTATAAAATGAATCCAATTAATTTCATTGAACTTATATAGGTATTATGTATCAATTTTTACCTATAATAAATTTAAATAAAATAAATAATTATTTAAATAAAAAGTCAGTTTTTAAAAAGTAACCCTGTGTTTTCACTATTCATCAAAAATTGAATGTTTTCAGAAAAATACCAAAATTTCAGCCTAGGCTGATTTCGATATTCCGAATCCAAAAATGAAGTCCATTTTGAAAGGTGAAATTTATAAAATTTCAAAAATTGGTTATTACTATTCATAACGGCATGTTTTAATAATATTTTAATAGCATGTCGTTGTTTAGTGAAACTCAGTATTGTGTACGATGCAAGATATTGACGAAGGTCGCTATCACGTGTAAAGAAAGCCAAGCTAGTGTTGTGTGTAGTAAAAGATTTATTTGATGAAAAACAAAATATTTCTCATAAAAGTCGCAGGTGTTACATTCTACCCCCCTTAAAATGAATTTCGCCCTCGAAATTTATCACTTTGTAACAAACAGATGAGGATACATTTACATCATCATATCCTCAAGCTCCCATGTAGCTTCTTTTAATTGGTGGTTCCTCCATAAAACATTCACCAAGCGAGTGGTCTTGTTCTGTAGGACTTTTTCGCTACGATCCAGAATCTCTATCGGCTATTCTTCATAAGAATGATCGTGTTCCAGCGGTACAACTTCTGAGGTGAGTACATGTGAAGGATCAGGTATGTATTTTCTCAGGAGAGATACATGGAACACATTTTGAACATGGGAGAGATTCGGTGGATGCGCCAATCGGTAAGCTACCTTCCCAACACAATCCAGTATTTTGAAAGGACTGATATAACTAGGGCTCAGCTTTCCCTTCTTTTCAAATCTCATTACTCTCTTCCAAGGAGATATTCGTAAGAACACTTTATAACCCACTTAAAACTCTAGGTCTTTTCTTCTATTGTCGGCATAATTTTTTGGTCGCCTCTGAGCTGCTCTAATGTGTTATTGAATAGATCTGACATGTTCTGACATCTCATCAACAAGATCAGGTCCTAATATCCTTCATTCCCCAACTTCATCCCAGGAAGTTGGAGTCCTGCATTTTTTTCCATAGAGAGCTTCATAAGGAGCCATCAGAATACTAGAGTGAAAGCTATTATTATAAGAAAATTCCACCAAAGGTAGGTGTTGATCCCAGCCACCTTTGAGATCCATAGAGCGATCTCTCAAAATATCTTCTAGAGTTTGAATTGTTCTCTCAGACTGACCATCTGTCTGAGGATGATAAGTAGTGTTGAAACTAAAATATGTATCCATAGTATGCAGAAGTCTTCACCAGAACATTGAGGTAAACCTCAGATCCCGATCACATATAATTGAATTTGGTACTCCATGCAATCTTACCACTTCCTTTACATATATCCTGGAAAGTTGATCCAGAGATAAATCCTCTCTATTAGCAATTAAGGGTGCCGAATTTGTAAGACGATCCACTATGACCCAGATAGCATTATTGCCTTTGGATGTTTTAGGAAGTCCAGTGAAAAAGTCCATAGTGATGTTTTCCCATTTCCATTCTGGTATGGGTAATGGTTGTAACAACCCCTTGGACTTCTGTCTCTTAGCTTTAACTTGCTGAAAAACCAAGCATCGAGATACATATTCAGCAACATCTCTTTTCATGCCATCCCATCAGAAGTACTCTTTCAGGTCCCTATACATCTCTGTGCTTCCAGGATGAATAGACAATGAAGAACTATGAGCCTCATCCAGCTTCTCCTTTATTAATTCTGGGATGGGAGGAGCACAAACCCAATTCTTGAACTTTATTATCCCATCACAATCAAGGTTGAATTCAGAAATATTTCTCACCTTCTTTTGTAACTCTACATCTTCTTTCTAGGCCTATTTAATCTTCACATGTGTAGATGGTTGAACATTCAATTGAGAAAGATACTATTTTCCCCTTCCATTATAATTCCAAGATCCATCCTTTGTAAATCCATAAATATTAGATCTTTTGTGATCCTCATCATGGATAATCTAGCATGGTCTTGTCGACTTAATGTATATGCCACCTTGTCTACTTTCCCAGGGTGGTAATGAATTGAGTAGTCGTAATCTGTAATCAGCTCCAACCGTCTTCTTTGGAACATATTCAGTTCCTTTTGTGTGAAAATATACTTTAAAATTTTATGATCAGTATAAATATCACACCTTTATCAATAAAGATAATGCCCCGAAATCATTAATGCAAAGATTACCGCAGCTAACCCCAAATCATGAGTTGGGTAATTTTGCTCATGGATTTTCAACTGTCGTGAGGCATAAGCTATCACAATATCATTTTGCATAAGAACACACCCCAATCCCTTCTTGGATGCATCATTATATATCACAAACCTTTCTCCACTACAAGGAAGTTTGAGAACAGGTGCATTGGATAACCTTTTTTTCAACTCCTTGAAATTCTCTTCACATTCCTCTATCCAAACGAACATAACTCTTTTCCGAGTTAACTTGGTGAGTGAATTAGATAATCATGAAAAAACATTCACAAAACGTCGATAATATCCAGCCAAACCAAGAAAACTTTGGATCTTAGATATTGTTGTTGGTCTCGGCCATCTTTTGATAACCTCTTTTTTTGCTGGATCCACAGATATCCCCTCTTTTGAGATTATGTTACCCAAAAATGCAACTTTTTAAAGCCAAAATTGACACATGGTAAATTTGGCATAAGGCTTCTCCTTTCTATGGGTCGTCAATATAATTATCAAGTGATCATCATGTTCCTCATTTCTCTTTGAATAGACAAGAATATCTTCTATAAAGACTACCACAAACTGATCAAGATAGTCTCTAAAGACTCTATTCATCAAATCCGTGAACATAGAAGGGGAATTAGTAAGACCAAATGGAATCACTATAAATTCATAGTTTCCATACCTTGTACGGAAATCCATCTTTGGTATATCCTCCCTTTTGACCCTTAATTAATGATACCTTGAATGAAGATCAATCCTGGAAAAGAATTGAGATCCGCGTAGTTGGTCAAATAGGTCATCAATGCGTGGGAGAGGATATTTTTTCTTGATAGTGATCTTGTTAAGTTCTCGATAATCAATGCAGAGTCTCATTGATCCATCTTTCTACTTAACAAATAGAACTGGTGCTCCCCAAGGTGTCGCACTAGGGCATATGAATCCTTTATCAAGATTCTATTGGAGTTGCTTCTTCAATTCCTGCAACTCAATTGGGGCCATTCTATAAGGTGTCTTCGAAATAGGAAAAGCACCCAGTACGAGTTCTATTGAAAACTCAACTTCACGATTTGGTGGAAGACACGTAAATTCCTCTGAAAAGACATCATCAAACTCCCGTACAATGGGAATATTCTTAATCATGATTTTCTCACCAACCATTTGAGATAAATAAACTTCATTTAGTAGAATCCAGACCCATAAGATGGAATAAATTTCCACTGGAAGGTTATGTTCATCCTTGCATCGATAGACGATCATAGATTGATCTGGAATATGAAATGTGACTTCCCTTCATTGGAAATTGATATGAGCTCCATATAAAGAAAGCCAATACATGCCAAGAATCACATCAAATTCCACTATAGGAAGGATTGCTAGATTTGTAGGAAGCACTTTCCCAAAAAATTCAATCGGAGAAGAATTATAAACTTATGATGAGACTGTTGTGCCATTAGGAGTTTTCACAGGTAACTCAACATCTAATTTTTGAGGTAATACGGTGATACCCTTAGAAAATTCTTCAGAAATAAAAGATTGGGTGGATCCAGAACCGAATAAAACATTTGTTACTTTAGAGTGGATGGTAAGTGTACCTCTCACCACTTCGTAGTCGTACTCCACATCGCTGATCGTAATTTCATGTGACTTTCCGTTTTCTTTAGCCTTAAGAGTTTATTGACATCGATCATCATCATCAACCCTTGGATTTTGGAATTGATTGGCATAATGCCCCATCTCCTTGCACTTGAAACATTGATGTTTAATAGGTTCATTCTGTGTATCCCTTCCTTTGTTTTCACCATTAGAAATGTTCTTCCCATTTTTTCGATATTCAATC
This sequence comes from Viscum album, assembly GCA_963277665.1. Taxonomy (NCBI): domain Eukaryota; kingdom Viridiplantae; phylum Streptophyta; class Magnoliopsida; order Santalales; family Viscaceae; genus Viscum; species Viscum album. The sequence continues at coordinate 1,241,438,729 of OY728161.1, read as the reverse complement.
GCATGATGACCTTCTTTTCCACACTTATAACATTTTCTTGTCCCCTTAAGACAATTTCCTCCATGTTTCTTTCCACAATTTGAGAATAAGGGAAAAATCATCTTCTTTTCAGTGTGCTCTTTAGATTTTACTTTGAATTCCATTTTCCTCTTCTTATCAAACCCATATGACGGATGGGTTACTCTAATCTCCATCACTACTTTGAGAGCACATCGAACGATTTCCTCGTATATTTTGAAGTCCCTTATGGATAACGCCCTTCGAAGACTTGGTTTTAAGCCACTAAATAATCAATCGATCTTACTCTCAGGTGGGATAATAATTTTGGAAGCGTACCTTGCAAGTATTGTAAAATTTTCTTCACATGTACCAATAGATTCATCATCATTTTGCTTCAGTTCAAGAAACTAATTCTGCATCTTTGCTCGAAGAATACGAGGGAATTAATTATTGAAAAATAAGTTCTTGAACTCGTCCCATTCAATGGACTCAATTTCATCCCTTTACCTCGTATTCTTAATAATATTCCACCATTGATCAGCATCACTTTCCAAACGATACATGGCTAAGAAGAATTTATCATGTGCAGAACATTGAAGTGCTGAAAATATCTTTTCAGTGGTACTGATCCATTGTTCAGCCACTAATGGATTAGAAGACCCGCTGAAAGAAGGTGGACGCGGCCTCATGATGGATTCAACAGAATGTTGCTCCTTCCTTTGCTCGTTTGGAAGTCCTACATGATTCATATCTTGAGAAAGTTGTTCGAGCATGGCTACAATATTTTTCATTCTAGCTCCCATAACGTTTGGTTGCTTATGGGGACAATCATTGCATTGCTCGCCGCATTCTGCATTAACATGGTTTTTTCGGGTTCCAGCCATTGACTAAAACCAAGAAGATTAGTGTGAGCAACACTAATTACAATAGGAAATACACATAATCAAGAATAAAATTTTACACTTAAGGTCTTATCATAGGTTGTTCATGGCCATTTCTAAAACACTAAGATTGTGTTCTATGCTTAGACATATCCTTAGGTTTCTTACTAAGGCTTTCACATCCTAGTTTCCAAAGGTTGACTATTCCTTTCCTCTGATACCAACTATAACGACCCATACTTTACATACATTGTTAATACATAAAAATTGAAGCATGCTTATTACAACATATAACAAAACCATGAAAGGACCATATAGGCATAATGTCTTTAGAAACTGTTAAAAATAAAAAACTAGTTCATAAAGCATCTACATTGTCTCCCATTTATTTCATCATATCTTGAGTCCATTTTGGCATATCATACTTAATAACATTCTTCCTAACTTGGGGGAAAGAAAACATACAAAAGGGTGAGTTCTAATGCTCAGTAAGGGTAAACACTAGAAAAATCAATCACATCATATTCATAATAACACAACATTTTGGAAATCATAACCTGCAAAAGAAATCATAATTTCATATCATGGGATAAATCATAGAAGTGAAATGTAATCCCAATAATCATAACATAAAATATAATACTTTGTGTCATACACACATAATCATAGATAATCATTTCTTAGTAGTCAACACTCATAGCCCAGACTATCTTAGTGGACAAATTCCATTTCTGAACCGAGTTCACTCCTCGTTTCAGTCATGTTTCACTGAAATGGATTAACCTGCCATTCCAGCCATGTCTATCTCATGAGGTATAAATATTTACCCAATGTATTGGAGGGATATATAGGTCCCATACATCTCATAATTATACCATTCTTATGTGTGCCACAAAATCATAAATCATACATCATTGCATAACCCATGTAATAAAAATAGGATACTTAAACATCATGATATCATAAAACAATTCATATAAGATAAAATAATTCATAAAAATAATTCCATCACAACATAATCAAATCAATGTAATAATAGGGATTGAAATAGAACCCTATATTATCTTAGATGGAAAATAATTTTGATAAAACAATTGAACTCCATTCTTGAGGAAAATATCCTTTCTACATAAAAAACATTTTCCTTTCTTAACATGTCATAAAATTTTAAGCTAAAAGAAGTTGATTAAAAATAAACATGAAAACTTGTATATGAAGCTTCTTGGAAATATTTTTTTAAAAATACATTCATTCCGTATAAGTTAAAAAAACATTTTTCTCGTAATTTTGTCGGAAAAGTCAAAAAAAACTCGTATGAAAAACGACAAAAGATTCCTTTCATATCTTTTACTAAAAACTCACAAAAGGGTAAAAATGGATTTAAAAAATTGTAGGTGGATGGAAATAATATTACATATTGAGGAAACATGGATGTGGATGATAAAATACACCCCAGTAAATACCAAAGTATAAACAATCTCAGATAAAAATGAGATTGTGTTATTTTCCCTTACCATAGGTCCGATTTGATTTGTAAGTGTCTGAACCTCATGTATAAGGATTTAAATAATGTCATTGACTTATTCAATAATCATACTCATTGTTATGATATCATATATGTCCATATTCTTAGCTTCTTATAGTAATATTTCATTGTTACTTGTTATTCGGGTGTTTATTTCTATTTGTTCTTATGCGCGTTTTGTCGAATAAATTCATATTCTTCTCTTTAGGTTATAGGTACCTGATTTCCATAATGGTATTAGTGTACTATATATCATATTTATTTATTCAATTCATTTATATAATCATTTTGCAATGAAGATCATGTGGAACGAGTCACATCACATCGTGGAGACGGTATTCTGTACGTTCGCACGAGCGATGATATCGTTTCCATGACCTTTGAATTGTATTGGAGTGTATGTATAATATTTCAGAATCAATATCACATTACAATGATAATATATAGTTATTATTTACACCATTATAGCCTTCCAAGTATGGTGGTGGTGGAAAATAGATTACACCACGGTGTGGAGACGGTATTCCGTACGTACGCACGTGCGGTGATTTCGTTTTTCGTAGGATGGATAGATGGTGAAATAGGTTTGTTTCATACTTATAATAACATACCAGTATATGAGTGATACTGATGTTATGACTTCATAATTAAACAACTAAATAAGATGAAGTGGAAGAAGAAATAAAGTTGAATGAATCGGTAACAGACATTACCTCTTCTTTGAAGCCCCTCTTTGAGACCTCCTCTTAGGGAACTAAACTTTGTCTTTGAAGAAGACAAGGACCTCTAGGATGTTTCTAGGGAAGTGTTGAAGGTAATTTGGCAGGTTTCTTCTGATCTTGAAGTCTCAAAGTGGTTTGAGGAAGAGAGGGAAGAGGTGCCCTTTTATAAGGGAGGAGAGGGGCACCTTTGGAAAAACTAAAAAAATTATTTTATTATAAAGTCATATTCGGTTTTTAATAGCTCCAAATAGATTTATTTCAAAGCTAAGGTAGGGATGGGTCGAAATCATCTCATCCAATAGAATTTAGACAAGTTTAGGTATCTATTTTAACCTTATCATTTAGATTTAACATTAAGTTAGATAATTTATCTTTTACCGTGTCTTCTTGTTTTCCTACACTATAAGGTTAATAAACATAATATAAAAATTCAAACGAACCCCAAGTTGTTTATTATTAATATATATAACCTTATCTATTTCATTTGGCCGAACCTTAGATTTTTAGTAATAAAATAACAATTAATAATATAATATTTGTTTTAAAAACAATTTTATGTCAATTTTCACAGTATTTGGTAATTGATTTTTGTGAAAATCATAAAAGAAATATTAGTTCGAAAAATTTTAATTAAATCATTTATAACATATCATATTAACATAGAAAATTAGTGTAATTCATAAAAAGTCTCAAATTACATTTATTAGGGTATTTATAACATCAATTATGTTAATATTTCATTAATATGATAATTACTACATCATCATTGTGTCATAATAAAATTAAAATAAATAATTTATAAAAACTAAAAATAAAATACCATTATGTAGGAATTTTTTTTATTTCTAATTAATATTTATAGTTGAATTTATCTCATGTATAACCCTATATTAAAAATTCTTTAGTTATTAAACATTGATTTTAACTATTTTAACCCTTCTTTAAATAAATTAATTATAAATTTCCTAATCTAATCTACGTGGGGATAAATGGTCATATTTTATTCCTAATGTTGTTTTTGGTCGAATTACACTTATCCAATAGAATTAGTACATGTGTTAGGGTAATAATAATAAAAGTTTTACCCTTAATTTCCCTATTTACTTTTAACCGTGGTAAACAAAGTAAAACGGTACTATTCACCAAAAATTATTTTAATCTCATTGAACCACATTTTAGTCCTTTATATTAACTCTGTCTCTCGTATTTTCGAAATTCCACTCACAGAAGCGATAAAATTATGTTTTATGTAAATTTTCAAATTCTCCTAGGAGGTGGGTTAAAGACAGTGAAAAGTTCAATAAATTTTTTATATATCTAAAATTATTATAAAATGACTCCAATTAATTTCATTGAACTTATATAGGTATTATGTATCAATTTTTAAATAAAATAAATTTAAATAAAATAAATAATTATTTAAATAAAAATTCAGTTTTTAAATAGTAACCCAGTGTTTTCACTATTCATCAAAAATTGAAAGTTTTCAGAAAAATACCAAAATTTCACCCTAGGATGATTTCGATATTCGGAATCCAAAAATTAAGTCCATTTTGAATGATGAAATTTACAAAATTTCAAAACGTGGTTATTACTACTCATAACGGGAAGTTTTAATAATATTTTTATAGCATGTTGTGGTTTAGTGAAACTCAGTATTACGTACGACGCAAGATATTGAGGAAGGTCGCTATTGCGTGTAAAGAAAGCCAAGCTAGTGTTGTGTGTAGTAAAAGATTCCTTTTATGAAAAACAAAATATTTCTCATAAAAGTCTCAAGTGTTACATTCTACCCCCTTAAAATGAATTTCGCCCTCGAAATTTGTCACTTTATAACAAACAGACGAGGATACATTTCCCTCATAATATCCTCAAGCTCCCATGTAGCATCTTCTAATTGGTGGTTCCTCCATAAAACTTTCACCAAGAGATTGATCTTGTTCTCTAGGACTTTTTCTCTACGATCCAGAATCTCTATCGGCTGTTCTTCATAAGAAAGATCGTGTTCTAGCGGTACAACTTCTGAGCTGAGTACATGTAAAGGATCAGGTATGTATTTTCTCAGGAGAGATACATGGAACACATCGTGAACTTGGGAGAGAGTCGGTGGAAGCGCCAATCGGTAAGCTACGTTCCCAACACGATCCAATATTTCGAAATGACCGATATACCTAGGGCTCAACTTTCCCTTCTTTCCAAAACTCATTACTCTCTTCCAAAGATATATTCGTAAGAACACTTTATAACCCACTTCAAACACTATGTCTTTTCTTCTGTTGTAGGCATAATTTTTTGGTCGACTCTGAGCTGCTCTAATGTGTTGTTGAATAGATCAGACCTTTTCTTCCATCTCATCAACAAGATCAGGTCCTAATAGCTTTCTTTCCCCAACTTCATCCCAGCAAGTTGGAGTCCTTCATTTCCTTCCATATAGAGCTTCATAAGGATCCATCAGAATACTGGAGTGAAAGCTATTATTATAAGAAAATTCCACCAAAGGTAGGTGTTGATCCTAGCCACCTTTGAGATCCATAGAGCAATCTCTCAACATATCTTCTAGAGTTTGAATTGTCCTCTCAGGCTGACCGTCTGTCTGATGATGATAAGTAGTGTTGAAACTCAAATCTGTATCCAGAGTATGCTGAAGACTTCACCAGAACATTGAGGTAAACCTTGCATCCTGATCACATATAATAGAATGTGGTACTCCATACAATCTTACCACTTCCTTTACATATATCCTGGCAAGCTGATCTAGAGAGAAATCCTCTCTAATAGCAATGAAGGGTGCCGAATTTGTAAGACGATCAAATATGACCCAGATAGCATTATTTCCTTTGGAAGTTTTAGGAAGTCTAGTGAAAAAATCCATAGTGATGTTTTCCCATTTCCATTCTAGTATGGGTAATGGTTGTAACAACCCCTTGGACTTCTGTCTCTTAGCATTAACTTGCTGACAAACCAATCATCGAGAGACATATTCAGCAACATATCTTTTCATGCCATCCCATCAGAAGTACTCTTTTATGTCCCTATACATCTTCGTGCATCCAGGATGAATATAGAATGAAGAACTATGAGCCTCATCCAGCAGCTCCTTCTTTAATTCTGGGATGGGAGGAACACAAACCCGATTCTTGAACTTTATTATCCCATCACAATCAAGGTTGAATTCAGGAATATTTCTCACCTTCTTTTGTAACTCTACATCTTCATTCTGCGCCTCTTTAATCTTCACATGTGTAGATGGTTGAACATTCAATTGAGAAAGATACGATTTCCCCTTCCATTATAATTCCAAGATCCATCCTTTGTAAATCCATAAATATTAGATCTTTTGTGATCCTAATCATGGATAATCTTGCATGGTCTTGTCGACTTAATGTATCTACCACCTTTTCTACTTTCCCAAGGTGGTAATGAATTGAGTAGTCATAATCCTTAATCAGCTCCCACCGTCTTTTTTGGCACATATTCAGCTCCTTTTGTGTGAAAATATACTTTAAAATTTTATGATCATTATAAATATCACACCTTTATCAACAAAGATAATGCCTCCAAATCATTAATGCAAAGATTACCGCAGCTAACTCCAAATCATGAGTTGGGTAATTTTTCTCATGGATTTTTAACTGTCGTGAGGCATAAGCTATAACCATATCATTTTGCATAAGAACACACCCCAATAACTTCTTGGATGCATCACAGTAGATCACAAACCGTTCTCCACTACAAGGAAGTGTGAGAATAGGTGCATTGGATAACCTTCTTTTCAAATCCTTGAAATTATCTTCACATTCCTCCATCCAAACAAACTTAACTCCTTTCCGAGTCAACTGGTGAGTGGATTAGATAATCTTGAAAAATCTTTCACAAAACGTCGATAATATCCAGCCAAACCAAGAAAACTTCGGATCTCAGTTATTATTGTTGGTCTCGACCATCTTTCGATAACCTCTGTTTTTGCTGGATCCATAGATATCCCCTCTTTTGAGATTATGTTACCCAAAAATGAAACTTTTTGAAGCCAAAATTAACACTTGGTAAATTTGGAATAAAGCTTCTACTTTCTACAGTTCTTCAATATAATTCTTAAGTGATCGTCATGTTCCTCCTTTCTCTTTGAATAGAGAAGAATATCGTCTATAAAGACTACAACAAACTGATCAAGATAGTCTCTAAATACTCTATTCATCAGATCCATGAACATAGCAGGGGCATTAGTAAGACCAAATGGAATCACCATAAATTCATAGTGTTCATACCTTCTACGGAAATCCATATTTGGTATATCCTCCCTTTTGACCTTTAATTAATGATACCTTTAATGAAGATAAATCTTGGAAAAGTATTGAGATCCATGTAGTTGGTCAAATAGGCCATCAATGCATGGGATAGGATATTTTTTCTTGATAGTGATCTTGTTAAGTTCTCGATAATCAATGCAGAGTCACGTTGATCCATCTTTCTTCTTAACAAACAGAACGGGTGCTCTCCAAGGTGGCGCACTAGGGCATATGGATCCTTTATTAAGATTCTCTTAGAGTTGCTTCTTCAATTCCTGCAACTCAATTGGGGCCATTCTATAAGGTGCCTTTGAAATAAGAAAAGCACCCGGTACAAGTTCTATTGAAAACTCAACTTCATGATTTGGTGGAAGACCCAGTAATTCCTCCAGAAAGACATCGTCAAACTCCAGTACAATGGGAATATTCTTAATCGTCTGTTTCTCACCAACTATTTTAGATAAATAACCTTCATTTAGTAGAATCAGGACCCATAAGATGGAATAAATTTCCACTGGAAGGTTATGTTCATCCTTGCATCGATAGATGATCATAGATTGATTTGGAATATGAAATGTGACTTCCGTTCATTGGAAATTGATATGATCTCCATATAAAGAAAGCCAATCCATGCCAAGAATCACATCAAATTCCACTATAGGAAGGATCACTAGATTTGCAGGAAGCACATTCCCAAAAACTACAATCGGAGAAGAATTATAAAATTTTGATGCGACTGTTGTTCCATTAGGAGTTGTCACAACTAACTCAACATCTAATTTTTGAGGTAATATGGTGATACCCTAAGAAAATTCTTCAGAAATAAAAGAGTGGGTGTATCCAGAATCAAATAAAACATTTTCTACTTTAGAGTGGATGGTAAGTGTACCTCTCACCACTTCGTTGTCGTACTCCACATCACCGATAGTAATTTCATATGACTTTCCATTGTCTTTAGCCTTAAGAGTTTATTGACATCGATCATCATCATCAACCCCAGGATTTGGGCATTGATTGGGATAATGCCCCATCTCCTTGAACTTAAAACATTGAAGTTTAGTATGTTCATTCTATGTATACCTTCCTTTGTTTGCACCATTAGAAATTTTCTTCCCATTATTTCGATATTCAATCATTCGATGACCTTCTTTTCCACACTTATAACGTTTGCTTGTCCCCTTAAGACAATTTCCTCCATGTTTCTTTCCAAACTTTGAGAATAAGGGAAAAATCATCTTCATTTCAGTGTGCTCTTTATATTATCCTTTGAATTCCATTTTCCTCTTCTTATCAAACCCATATGACTGATGGGTTACTCCAATCTCCATCATTACTTTGAGAGAACATCAAACTATTTCCTCGTAGCTATTGAAGTCCCTTATGGATAACACCCTTCGAAGAATTGGTTTTAAGCCACTAAAGAATCAATCGATCTTACTCTCAGGTTGGATAATAATTTTGGATGTGTACCTTGCAAGTCTTGTAAAATTTGCTTCATAGGTACCAACAGATTCATCATCCTTTTTCTTTAGTTCAAGAAACTCTTTCTCCATCTTTGTTCAAAGAATATGAGGGATGTACTTATTGAAAAATAATTTCTTGAACTCGTCCCATTTAATGGACTCAATTTCATCCCTTTTCCTCGTATTCATAATAAGATTCCACCATTGATCAGCATCACTTTCCAAACAATACACTGCTAAGATGACTTTATCATGTTCATAACATTGAAGAACTGAAAATATCTTTTCAGTGGTACTGATCCATTGTTCAGCCACTAATGGATCGGAAGACCCGCTAAAAGAAGGTGGACGCTGCCTCATGAAGGATTCAACAGAATGTTGCTCCGTCCTTTTCTTGTTTGGAAGTCCTGGATGATTTATATGTTGAGAAAGTTATCTGAGCATGGCTACAAGATTTTTCATTCCAGCTCCCATAATGTTTGGTTGCTCATGGGGACAATCATTGCATTTCCCGTCGCATTCCGCATTAACACGGGTTTTTCGGGTTCCAGCCATTGACTAAAACCAAGAAGAATAGTGTGAGAAAAACTAATTACAATAGGAAAACCACATAATCAAGAATAAAATTTTACACATAAGGTCTAATCATAGGTCGTTCATGGCCATTTCTAAAACACTAATATTGTGTTCTATGCTTAGACATATCCTTAGTTTTCTTACTATGGCTTTCACATCCTAGTTTCCAAAGGTTGACTATACCTTTCCTATAATACCAACTATAACGAACCATACATTAAATACATTGTTAATACATAAAAATTGAAGCACACTTAATAAAACATATAACAAAACCATGAATGGACCGTATAGGTATAATGTCTTTAGAAACTGGGAAACATTAAAAACTGGTTCATAAAGCATCTACATTGTCTCCCATTTATTTCATCATATCTAGAGTCCATATTGGGATATCCTACTTAATAACCCTCTTCCTGGCCTGGGGGTAAGAAAACATACAAAAGGGTGAGATCTAATGCTCAGTAAGGTTAAACAAAAGAAAAATAAATCACATCATATTCATAATAACAGAACATTTTGGAAATCTTAACCTGCAAAAGAAATCATAGTTTCATATCATGGGATAAATCATAGAAGTGAAATGCAATCCCAATAATCATAACATAAAATATAATACTTTGTTTCATACACACATAATCATAGATAATAATTTCTTAGTAGTCAACACTCATAGCCCATACTATCTTAGCGGACAAAGTCCATTTCCGAACCGAGTTCACTCCTCATTTCAGTCCTGTTTCACTGAACCAGATTAACCTGCCATTCCATCCATGTCTATCTCATGAGATATAAATCTTTACCCAATGCATTGGAGGGAGATATAGGTCCCACCCATCTCATAATGATACCATTCTTATGTGTGCCACAAAATCATAAATCATACATCATTGTATAACCCAGGCAATAAAAATGGGATTCTTAAACATCATCATATCATAAAACAATTCATATAAGATAAAAGAATTCGTAAAAATAATTCCATCGCAACATAATCAAATCAATGTAATAATAGGGATAGAAATAGAACCCTATATTATCTTAGATGGAAAATAATTTTGATAAAACAATTGAACTCCATTCTTGAGGAAAATATCCTTTATACTTAAAAAACATTTTCCTTTCTTAACATGTCCTTAAATTCTAAACTAATATAATTTGATTAAAAATAAACATGAAAACTTATAAAGGAAGATTCTTGGAAATAATGTTTTAAAAATCTATTCATGCCGTATAAGTTAAAAAAACAGTCTTCTCGTACTTTTGTCGGAAAAGTAAAAAAAACCTCGTAGGAAAAATGACAAAAGATTCCATTCATATCTTTTACTAAAAACTCACCGAAGGGTAAAATTGAATTTAAACAATTGTAGGTGGATGGAAATAATATTACATATTTAGGAAACATGGATGTGGATGATAAAATACACCCTAGTAAATACCAAAGTATAAACAATATCGGATAAAAATGAGATTGTGATATTTTCCCTTACCTTAGGTCTGATTTGATTGGTAAGTGTCCGAACCTCGGGTATAATGATTTAAATAATGTCATTGACTTATTCCAGAATCATAATCATTGTTATGATATCATATATGGTCATATTCTTAGCTTCTTATAGTAATATTTCATTGTTACTTATTATTCGAGTGTTTGTTTCTATTTGTTATTATGCGTGTTTTGTCGAAAAAATTCATATTCTTCCCTTTAGGTTATAGGTACCATATTTCCAGAATGGTATTAGTGTACTATATATCATATTTATTTATTCAATTCATTTATATAATCATTATGCAATGAAGATCCTGTAGAACGAGTCACATCACATCGTGGAGACGGTATTCCGTACGTTTGCACAAGCGATGATATCGTTCCCCTGATCGTTGAATTGTATTTGGAGTGTATGTATATTATTTTAGAATCAATATCACTTTACAATAATCATATATAGTTATTATTTACACCATTATAGCCTTCCAAGTATGGTGGTGGTGGAAAATAGATTACACCACGGTGTGGAGACGGTATTCCGTACGTATGCACGCGCGGTGATTTCATTTTCCGTAGGATGGATAGATGGTGAAATTGGGTTGTTTCATACTTATAATAACATACCATTATATGAGTGATACTGATGTTATTACTTCATAATTAAACAACTAAATAAGAAGAAGTGGAAGAAGAAATAAAGTTGAATGAATCGGTAACATACATTACCTCTTCTTTGAAGCGCCTCTTTGAGACCTCCTCTTAGGGCAGTAAAATTTGTCTTTTAAGAAGACCAAGACCTCTAGGATGTTTCTAGGGAAGTGGAGAAGAGAATTTGGTAAGTTTTTTCTGAGCTTGAAGGCTCAAAGTGGTGTGATGAAGAGACGGAGGAGGTGCCCTTTTATAAGGGAGGAGAGGGGCACTTTTGGAAAAACTAAAAATATTATTTTATAATAAAGTCATATTCGGTTTTTAATATCTCCAAATAGATTTATTTCGAAGCTAAGGTAGGTATGGGTCGAGATCATCTCATCCAATAGATTTTAGACAAGTTTAGGTATCTATTTTAACCTTTTCATTTAGATTTAACATTAAGTTAGATACTTTAACTTTTACCTTGTCTTCTTATTTTCTTACACTATAAGGTTAATAAACTTATGATAACAAGACAAAAGAACCCCAAGTTGTTTATTATTAATATATATAACCTTATATAAGTCATTTGGCCGAACCTTAGATTTTTAGGAATAAAATAACAATTAATAATATAATATTTGTTTTAAAAACAATTTTATGTCAATTTTCACATTATTTGGTTATTGATTTTTGTGAAAATCATAACAGAAATATTAGTTCAAAAACTATTAATTAAATCAATTATAACATGTCATAGTAACATATAAAATTAGGTTAATTCATAAAAAGTCTAAAATTACATTTATTTGTGTATTTATAACATCAATTATGTTAATATTTTATTAATATGATAATTACTGCATCATCATTGTGTCAAAAATAAATTAAATTATTTAATGTCTAAAAATTACAAATAAAATACCATTATGTATGAAATATTTTTATCATTCTAAATAATATTTATAGTGTAATTTATCTTATGTTTAACCCTATACTAAAAATGATTTAGTTATTAAACATTGATCTTAACTATTTTAACCCTTCTTTAAATAAATTAATAATAAATGTCATAATCTAATCCATGTGGTCCTAAATGGTCATATTTTATTTCTAAGGTTGTTTTTGGTCGAATTACACTTATCCAACAGAATTAAAACATGTTTTAGGGTAATAATAATAAAATATTTACCCTTAATTTCCCTAATTACATTTAACCGTCGTAAAAAAAATTAAAATGTTAGTATTCACCAAAAATTATTTTCATCTCATTGACCCACATTTTAGTCCTTGATATTAAACGTGTCTCTCAAATTTCCTAAATTCCACTCACAAAAGCGGTAAAATTATGTTTTATGTAAATAGGCAAATTCTCTTAGGAGGTGGGTAAAAGATGGTGAAAAGTTCAATAAAATTTTTATATATCTAAAATTATTATATAATGACTCCAATGAATTGCATTGAACTTATATAGGTATTATGTATCAATTTTGACCTAAAATAAATTTAAATACAATAAATAATTATTTAAATAAAAATTCGGTTTTTAAATAGTAAACCAGTGTTTTCACTATTCATCAAAAATTGAACGTTTTCCGAAAAATACCAAAATTTCACCCTAGGCTAATTTTGATATTCCGAATCCAAAAATGAAGTCCATTTTGAATGATGAAATTTACAAAATTTCAAAAAGTGGTTATTACTGTTTATATCGGCTAGTTTTAATAATATTTTAATAGCATATCGTTGTATAGTGAAACTCGGTATTGTTTACGACACAAGCTATCGAGGAAGGTCGTGATTGCGTGTAAAGCAAGACAAGCTAGTGTTCTGTGTAGTGAAAGATTTCTTTGTTGAAAAAAAATATTTCTCATAAAAGTCTCGGGTGTTACACTAACTGTGCGCACACTGCTGCCTCAAGAGCAAGGGTCCTCATGGTTGCCTCACACGGTTTGGTAAAACGTGTGAAGGCTGTGCGAAGCCTACTGTCTCCCCCTGTATGGTTTCATGGGGAATCCAAATGTTTTCCACTAACCGTGCTCAAACTGTTCTCCCTAAAAAATCCTCCAAACTCAATCAAATCCATTCTAAACTCTCCCAACCTCTTCCCAACACATCTCATGAACTTTAAATACATAAATATGCATAAACAAAGGCCACATACCTCAAAACGGGGGTAATAAAGATTATATTCACAATCTTTTCTATTTATATTAGGTATTTTATAGGTTTGGAATTATGCATTATTATTCATAAACTAACCTACTATATGCCATTGTTTAGAAATGGATCCTAGTAGAAGGAACGAGATTTCAGTAATACACATGATCAAAATATTAAGAAGGATAATATCTTTCATGTTATTAAGCCAAAATTTTAAGGGAAACAATATCCAACATATTCTTATCATATCAAGGAATAATATCATGTGTTAATTAGATAAGTAGGGAATTAAGAGAAGAAATGGATGGAAGATAGAAAGATGGATAAAGGGAAGAGGGGAATCATGGATTTTCCCATATGTGATAACTGTTTAAAGAATCACCTTGGTAAATGATTGAAGGTAATGGGAGTATGTTATAAGTGTTGATAAAAAGGACACCAAGTACATGATTTCAAGTGTAGGAAAAAGGTTTCAAATATACAATTCTTCATCATCATGGAATTGGGACACTACGCGAATCAATGTCCAAATCATCAGAGTTTGCCCAAAATGTTGTTATTGGATAATAATCACGTTATGATACGACAGAAGATGATGATGAATGATTAGATTTCTTATGTTTTTATTAATGTATTGTGCCATTTGAGTATTTTATTAATGATTTACATGTTATAAGAATTATAAAGTATATAAGGATTATACTGCAGTACTATTTCATTAAGGACTTGAGATTGTGTGGAATCAAGAAAAGTGACTCAATAGCAGGTTAAATTTTATGAAAATTATAGGGTTGAGAGAAAGATAAACCATAATATGGTTCTGATACTATGTTAGAGATTTTATAATAATATATGATTGATTTGGATAAATTATATTGGATATTATTGACTACCTTGAAACTGATTAATGATTTATAAATTCCATCATTGTTGGAGTCTACAACATTTTTTGATTATAATAGTATATCCAGTATTCAATTATTAACAGAAGGAATAAGGAATTTCTTATCTATTCAGATATGGTGTTCTGAAAATTCATTTTAGTACCTCATTTTAAGAGAATACACGATGAATGCATTCACATGTATATTATATGACCTTCTTTATAAATTCTAGATTGTGAGTTCGGACAGAAGTATTGTAGATATGTCTCAAGGTTGGAATAGATTATGTTTGATATTGGAAATTATTATTAAGGTTAAATCAATTATTGAGATTATTTTTTGTACTTTCATAAAAAGGACAACCTGGAGGTCTGGCGACTACTCGTCGAGTCCGGAAAGGCCACGAGACTTGAACCCACCACCGAAGGGTGACAAGGGTGGATCACCTACCACTAGTATACATGATTTCCGGGTTTGTATAATGTAGTTTTTTAAAATAGTTTGGAAAATGAAATATAAATTAATTATTTTTGGAACCCCATACAATTAGAATAAATATAATATTTTTGGATTCTATTATATTTTTGAGTGAATGATGAGTTTGTGGTAGGAATTTTGTTGTAGGATAAAAATATACTTTTCTATTTTATATTTTCTTCTTATTATATTAATACATTAATAATTAAACTTTAGGGAAGAGATCATAAAACAAAAAATGTGTTATTCTAATACATTATGTTTTGTTCAACTGATGATATTTTAAACCGTCATTCATTGATGGATTTGAGGCCCTCAACTTTACACTTTTTTGTGGTTGATGACCTCAACCACTCCCTATAAATATTTACATTTTTCCACAAATTATATGTCTCTAATTTCCACCAATGTTCTCCTAACCGAGATCATAATTTTGTGGTGAAATTTCATTTCCCATTCCCTCTTATTAAGGCTAAATTTTAGTAACCCAATTTCTGATTTGGGTATTCCACAAAATGTATTTTTCTATTTTTAACATTTTATTTTCGAAGAACAATTTCAAATTGTGAGGATTCAATTTATTGAAGGATTAGAGAATGTAACTCTCCATGATTTCATAGTTATTTATTTTCTTCAATATAATTCAATAACTTGTGCCACACACACCACCGAGTTCGAGCGCACCACGACTTAACAAACTTGCTGTTCAAAAGTGGTTATGAATATTATTATTCATATTTTGAATTTTATATATTCCATATAAATTTTAGAATCCATATTATGTGTTTATTAGACACAATATAAGAATAAATTCATTTTTTTCAAATAAAGGGAGCGTTTTTCAGAAAATACAATTAAACCATCTTTTACTAACAAAACCTTTTAAATTACAATATTTGACACTTTTATATATTCAATTTGAAAATATAAACTTCTTTATTAGAATCAGGGAAAAAATTAGTTTTGATAATTTTTTTGTGTTTTTATGATATCTTTCATATTTGGGGAAATAGTGAAAAATACTAAATTTTAATTGATAACGGCTTTTTTAATCAAAATAATTTATAGTGTTCAATTATACATTTGAAGGGATTGAAAGTATAATTAGATTATATTTGTATCATTAATTACAATGATGGTAATTATATTTAATTTCACATTTATATTTGACATAAACACATGTGAATCTTTTGATAGTTTTTTTTCTTTTTAAAAACCAACTTTTTAGTTTTGAAAACCGGAAATAATTTTAAATTAATAAATTCAACTTCAATATTTTGAATTTGGTAAAATATTCTTCATTTTTTAATTTAGAATATCAAACTTATCTTATGGTGATTTTTTGGTATGTTTCTGAAAAAATTCAATTTTTAATGAATAGTCAGAAACACCTCGTTATTATTTAAAACTGACATTTTATGTAAATAATTATTTATTTTAATTAAATTTATTTTAATTCAATATAGATTTATAAGAACTATATATGTTAAATTTAATTTATGGGAGTAATTTTATCATAAAATTAGATGTATAAAATTTTATTGATCTTTTTAACGTTTTTACCCACCTTTAAGGAGTATTTGCAAATTTGCATAAATATTAATTTTATCACTTATGAGAGTTGAATTTAAAATGATTGGGAGACACATTTGTTTTTAATAAGTAAAATGTGGATCAATAAGATTAAAATAATTTTAGGTGAATAGAACCTTTTGACTTTTATTCTTCCCGGTTAAAAGTAAATTGGGAAAATAAAGGTAAAAATGATATTATAATTAATTTAAAACATGTCCTAATTCTATTGGATAATTTTAATTAGACCCAAATAAACCATAGGAATAAAATAAAATCTTTTAGGTCCACTTGGAATAGATTAAGACATTTGTTATTATTCTATTTAAAGAAGAGTTAAAAGTCATAAATTCAAAGATTATAAACTAAAATTTTTTTAATATAGGGTTATACATAAGATAAATTTGAATATAAATATTCATTAGAAAACTAAAAATATTTACTAAATAATATAATTTAATTATTAATTTTTAGAGATTAAATAATTAAATTTATTTATGACACAATGATGATGAAGTGATTAACTTCTTAAAAAAATATAAAAATATTTTATATTATAAATAATAATAAAATAGAATTTAAAAGTTTTGATTTCATCCACGAATTTTTAAGGTTAATATGACATGTTATGGTTGATTAAAAAATTTTTGTTTGATTTGATAATGTGGTTATGATTTTCAAAAAAACAAAATACCAAATAGTGTCAAAATTGACATAAATTTATTTTTAAAACAAATACAATATTATTGGTTGATATAATATTCCTAAAAATATAAGGGTTGTCCCAAGGGATTAAATACTATTATATATGTCATTAATGATCCGCTTGAGGGTATCTTGGAAGTTTATAGTAATTTTATTTACCATATAGTGTAATAATACAAGAAGACACGGTAAAAGTAAAACTATTTAACTAAGAGTTAAATATAAAAGATAAGGATAAAATAGTAACCTAAAATTGCCTAAAACCTATTGGTTGAAAGGAATTAGACCCATAACCACCTAATTATTCAAAAAAATTCATTTTTATCTATTATAAACCGAATATAATTGTATAATAAATTAAAATTTTAATCTTTTCCAAAAGTGACCCTCACCCCTCTAAGAAAAGGGCAATTCCCCTTCTATCAAAATCACACAACAAAGCCATTTTTCATGGCCAAAACGTGCCCAAATATCATCCAAATTTCCCTGAAATCAACCTAGTTTCCATACATTGATTAGAAATACAATCGTAGGGGCCCTATTGATCACCTCAAAAGAAAACACCCGCAAAAGAGGTAATAATTGCACCACCCTCTTTCAAGTTCTTTACTTCTTCCCCTTCCTCTTTCATGGTTGATTCCATAACAAAATAATATCTCCAGTAACTCCTACAAACATTGATTTTATTATAAACATGGTACAACCATATTCTTTATTCTATCCATCCTATAAATGACAAAGTCACCGTACGTACGTATGTACGGCTTACCGTATCCACATCGTGGTGTAGTTTGTTATTCAAACACTTCATTATTTGGATGGTTATAATAATGAGTATAACTTATGTAAATAATAAATATAACATTTTATTGATTCTCTATATATTATATAACGTCCAATTACATATTATTTCACCATCAATATAATGATATTGTCGCTCGTGTGTATGTACAGACTACCGTCTCCACGAACGCGATGAGATTCATTCCCCATAGTAATATTTCAAGAATAATTGTCATTTTATGATTAAAATTAATGATTAAAAACATAATATTATTATGGATATAAATCAAATACATCCAATTCATAAAAAACATGGCTTACATAACCAAACATAAAATGGAAAAAATATCAGTTAACACCCGAAATAATGATTCTACTGAAATATTATTATCAAAACAATATTAGAGGATATTATATGATATTATATTAATGTATATTGTTCTTGTGTAATTTAATAACAATTATTTAACTATTATAAAAGAGGATAACAGACCCTCAACGATGTAAATGTACAATGTAAGGGTTAATTACTCAATCTCATTATTATCTGAGATTGTACATTTGTAAGTATTTACTGGGACATTTTTATCATCATGTCTATGTTTCTTGAATTTTTTTTCATAATAAATATTTTAAGGTTTTGTGGATGGGAATCTTTATCAGAAAAATCATTTTAAATGTTTTAATGATATATTTTCAAACCTTATTTAATTAATGTCCATATTTTCAATATAATTTCAAGGATTTATTTATATGGACATAATTATTTTAATATGTTAATTAATTAAAAAAAGTTTCAAAGTGGTATGGGACACTTCAATTCAAAAATATATTTTAAATTAATTCCTTTGTAAATGTGGATACATTTTAATGATTTCATGAAAATGGGATATTTCACTCAAAGCATTTTACTGATCATTTTCAACTATGTCAAAATCATTTAATGTATATTAATCTTGATTGAGTTTTTTTATTATAAAAAGGTTTTCTATATTGTATTGAATTAGTTTTGATATGTTTTACTATGGATGTGATATTTTTATACCATTCATGGTTTATTGTTAAAGTATTAACATTTTGTATTCTAGTTTTAATATGAATGTTTTTGTTATGTTTCACCCCTTTTTTATGAGGAATACATTGGACTTAGTAAGTGATGGGTGGAGGCCGCTATAGCTACTTAATGCATCAGTAGATCTCATGATACCAACTAGTGTCTTGGCACAAGTCCTTGAAAAAATCTTATTTGTATTCTTGGAACAAGATCTTTTCTATGTGGTTATTAAGTCTGTCATTATGCATTCCATCATTACGAAATTGGCTATTGATATTAAAAGTGATTATTCGACTAGTAGAATATTCATGGGAATAAGTAAATGGAATTATTGTATTTATCTTTTCCATATTATGATTAATTATATGGCCAAAAGGATTGTTTTTTAGTCTTATACATTGCCTTAAATGTTTATGCTCATTTAGGATGGTTTTTGGTTTATTGTTATCATTACTAAGCATCTGAGCTCACCCATTTCTTATGTTTTATTTTCTATGGATTACAAGAAGTTTATTATGATTGATAAGCAGGGTTAATCTCTTGGATTAATGGCATTAACAAAGGGGAATTTTTTTTTGTGTTTTTTAATTGTGTAATGTAACTTTCATTTATGTAATCTATTTTCCAAGACTACAAAACTGATCTGTCTTTCTAGAATTTATTCCTTGTAATCATGCTAATATATTAAATATTGAACAGACTATGGGATTCTAGGGTCGAGGAATTAATGGACATGTCCATGACTATGTACTCATTGTGTTTTTGTACCGATCGTGGTACGTGTCATTCCATCTCCGAGGTGTCACATTTCTTTCGAAAATTTAATATTTCATGTAATTTTTATGCTGTGGAACCCTACCAGCTCATAGGAGTGGGTCCCAAAAGATGTGATGCATTGGGTTACATTTTGTGTAACTCATGATCTTTTGGAAACCCTATTTCTTCCTCTATATTGTCCAGAACATTGATATAGACACCAATATGTCTAGGACATGTAGATTTGGGGTTAGGAAACACCTGATGTCATCACTAGGCATAATTTGGGTCGATAATCTATTAGGAAAACAATTTTCTCAATCTGAATATAGATGCAACTTGTGTTTTTTTAGAAAATTATTAACTCTTGATATACTATCTTTCACCCTCAGTCTAGCCACCTTCATTTTTGATTCCCAAAATGAAACTTCCATCTCATATCTTACACATTGAATTAATCCATTGCTTTGAATAATGGTTCCGCAATGTGTGAATAACAGATATCTCTCTAATCAATGTCCTATGAAAATTGTGATGATGATCGAACAATTAAATGTGGTAGAAATCCATATGACATAAAATGAAAGGAATGAACCATATCCCTTATTCATTCAGCCCTAATTTGTTTTCATAGAAAAGATTAATAATGAGGAATAAATCACAATGATCAAATATAATTCCATAATTTTAAATATACAATTGATTCTCCAATAAATTATGTTAATTAAATTGATCATTGTTCATTTGGGATTTTGAAATTGGATTGAAAACAAAAAAACCATTATATATATTGTTTTGATCTATTTTTATTGAAGAACTGTGGTTTCTTCCATCGTTGATGAGATCAATGGATAACGTTGCCAAAACATTCCTCGATCCAATCTAGATCCCATATCATTCACCAAGATCACTCTCCATCATTACTATATATCTTTAGGGGTTGAGTGACCAACCTTGAGGATATCCTCATAACTATATACTTATTAATGATTTGGTCTCTATATTGAATAAAAATAAAATATATTAATTAATTAATTTAATTTATTAATTTATTAATTTTTCACCCTTTATTTTTTTTTCAAAAAAGGACCGTGCAGATATTGATTATGTCATGCCTAGTTTAAAACCCACATTCTGAACTCAATGGTTCCATTATATTTCTAATCTAGAAAACCATTCACGATTTATTACACTATTTCGATAAAACAATGAGTGGGTGTTCGTTAATATATTTATTAAAATTCACATGTTTATTCTGAGAAAACACTACTTAGAATCACATTCCATCATAGCATCGGGTAATAGTAATAATCCATATAATTTAAAAAAATAATACACATAATAAATTACCCATTAAATTCTCCCCACCTTATTTATTTCCATCTTGAAAGGAGAAAAACCAACTCAAAATGATGATAATACTACAACTGCATTTGGGACTCCCACTTCCTGGTTTTATCCTGAATATTCTTCTAATTCTAGTAGGAATACACAAGGGGAATAAATCTCCTAGAAAGGATACTATCATTCCAATCCTCAGTCTCTACCAGGTTTTCACCAAAAGTCGAACCATCCTTAAAGTCTGACTTCCCCAAGCCGATAACATGTAACGGGTCATGCACATGTCCCCTCATCTATAACACGCAGAAGATGTCATGTACCAGAACAAACAATATAGGTAGGTCTAAGTTGTATCAAACAAAGAAAACTCTAGAAATTATTTATAATTTTCTAATTAATCTTAAAGATAACATTCCATCACATTGAAATATCTGGTGTCCACATCGATGTGCGACCCTCAGGAACACTTGGTCTCCCCCCATGAGCATTATAGTTATCATTCATTAGTATATATAAGACATATGAAAACTCTATGAAGTCATCATCCACATCTAGATGATCTTCATATTATCTATATAATATCACACTAACTCAGGGACGATGTGTTCTTAGTCACCATGATTAGTCCAATAATGTGAGGACCTTCATAGTCTCTTAAACAAAACCTAAAATGGTGTCATACCAATTGTGTAATGGAAAGTGTTTTTGTATTAAAATCCACCAATGACATATGATCCTCTAAAAAATGGTGAAATTCCAACATGTAAGCCTACAACATGTTATCCAAGACCAGAATGGTCCACTCAATATAGCCATCTGTCTGGGGTTAAAACAATTTTACCAAGAATAACTATGTGTCGATGTAATCTTGCAAGCATCTCCATAATAATGGAGTAAAGCGAGATCAATAGTCTAAAATTATCATTGACAGAAATCCAAGGGGTCTTAATATATATTACATGTAGAGTAATCCCAATATATCAGTAGAACTCTTCTCTCGAATGTATAGGAGGTGTGATGACATGGTTCATTGGTGTATAATAACCAAGCTATCACTATGTCCCTTAGAAGTATTTGGTAACCCCTTTGTGTAGTCCACAGATATCCCATACCACTTCCACTCTATCACCTAATGTAGTTGAGCTAAACCCAATAGATTCTGGTGCTCATCCTTCACCTATTTATATGTGAGTCATCATGTGACAAACTCTACAACTCCCTTATTCATGAATGTCCTTGAAATCTAATATCAATGGTCTAAGAAAATACTTTGAAAACCCGGATGTACTTCGAAGGGGATGCATGACATTATAACATCACATCCTCATGAAATGTCAAAGATACCATTATCTCTCATCTAAAAAGAATAGTGTTCTCCCCACCTACAAAATATCCATCAGGAGCATGTCTTGTGGATATCTAAGTATGTATGGTATCCCAATCAGTGTCTGCAGATTGAGAATCCCTAACGTGGTGTAAAAGTTGGGGGTAACAACCATCAAATTATGATATAAAGCACAATCATTATCCACTATGGGAAAATTCAATGAGACTTACTTTTCATACACTGGAATCAATAATTGAGAACAAAATACCATAGTGAGAGATTGTGCCACAACATTCCCCTTCCCATGAGTATAAATGATCTTGATGTCATATTCCTGGAGAAAATCATCCAATCACCTCTAACTCAAGTTACGATCCTTCTGAAAGAAGAAATAATTTAGCTTATTGTGGTTAGTTTAGAAGATAGACCACACTCCTACTGGGTAGGGTCACAACATATTTAGTGATAATACTATATCTACAAATTCAGTAGTATTATTCCAATTTTTATGGTCATGTGACCTCAAATAACGCGAGTGATATAAAATCACTAAATACAACAATATCATAAAACAACCATTTCTAGTCCCTACAACATTACATAACACTACATACTGGAAATCTTATTCCAGTATTCTCAGGATGTGAGCACAAATCAACCTCTTTCTCAACCCCTAAAAGAACTTTGGGATCCTTTTAATATGCATGGAAGGTTGTGACTTCCTAGTAAAAGCTATCAATAGTGTTGGAACACTATACAAATTGGGTACAAACATTCTATATTACCCTTCCAACCCAAGTATCCTCCAGACCTCAAAAATATTCTAGGGAGGGTTCCAAGAAAGAACTTCCTAAACCTTCACTAGGTCCACTGCAATTCCAACATTAGAGATAAAATTCCCTAAAAAGTGGACCTCTAAAATCTAGAAATAAAAAGCATGAGATTCTGTTAAATCTTATGTTCTCAAAGAGTGTCAAGAAGCATCGTCAAGTTTATCATGTGATCCTTCTTAGATTCCAAGTACAGTAGGATATCATCGATGAAAACAACCATGAATCAGTGAAAGAAAGGGCAACAGACATGGTTCGTGATTCCAATGAAAATTGTTGTGCTCTTCTTCACAATGATATCACATTATACTCATAGTGGATATATAGATATCTAAATTCTATCTTCGGTATATCCTCATATAGGACTCAATAATAGTGATATCCTAATTTGAGTTCAATCATTAAGAACCATTGTATCCCTATAAAGTAATAAAATGTTTGATTAATCCCCATTTATAGATACCTATTCAACATGGACACCTGGTTGTATTACCTATAGTTTACACATAACCTCAAAATATAGTCTTCCTTCTTGTAGAAGAACACCAGGGCTACGTAGGGGGAAAACTGAGTCTCACAAATACATTCTCTAGAATATCATCCCACTACACCCTTAGCTCAAGAAGATCAATGATATCCATTTGATATTTTGGAGTAGATATTAGACCAAAATTCATATTTAACTCATTTAGAGGTCTAGATATTACTTTGGATATATACCAGTATCATATTAAGTAAAGGCATCTTCGTACTCCATTACCACTATTTGATATTGAAATCTAGTTGCATTCACTACTCAAGGAGTTATGATATCCAATTAGCGAGTAATTAGTTGAACTCTCCTATATATGAGCTCGTGCAAATATTTCAAGGGTACCATTTTATCCCACAACAAAAGACCATGTTCCATCAATATAGAGACACCTCATGCTCCACATTAAATAGAAAAAGTAAGCATGAAGAGATGATAAGTAGTATATACCTAAGATGAATTTATAATGTCGTATTGTTGCAAAAAAAATATCCCATTCAAACCTATCACCTCAAAGAATCATATTCCATTGTCAACATATGTTTATAATCAATGAGTCACCACTTTTTGGAGTCTCCAACCACAATGTTTTAACCAATGGATCATCCAAAATCCATAAGTATCAAACTGGAGAAGTGGAAAATAAGGAATGACTTTCACCTGTTTCAATCAGTATTGTATCTTATGTAGATAATAAATAGATCATAAATTTTGTCATCCCTAGTGCCTCAATGTCAAAAGCCCCCATAGACGGTATTGTTCCTCATCCCTAATCAACAACTCCCTATGCATGACATGGAACACATAAGGGTAGTGGTGTTAATAGGTCAAACCTCTGAGTACCTCGTACTGGTCTACAGACCCCTATGCCACATAAACTACCTAGCGAACAACCAATCTCCTGCCACTATATATACCTACACATTATTTCAACTATCTCACAATTAGTTAAAATGTATGCCTGCAATTTTTGATCCAGAATTACCCGAATGTCAATGTATAATGACAAACTACCCTTCTCTTGATTCAAGCCATTCTATGACAACTTCACGACCGGCCCTATGTGATGGGATCACCTTATGAAGCTTCATAAATTATTGGATCCCTGATCATACCATATAATACCAACTTTTGAGGTCTTTCCTCCCAGGTGCATGCTAGAAGCACCCACTATCAGTGCCCTCTATTCTAGGAATCTCTATACAGGCTCATTTCGATCAAGTACACTAACATCGGAGGAAATGAAAATGGATTCCACTAAATCCCAAATTTTCCTATGTATTCCCTTTTCAGAAGTCCATAATCAAAATAAAATATCCTAATTAAAATCCAAAGTGTATATTGAAATATTAGGAATCCTCTATGGGCCATGCACCATAGTCAAAGTTCCCTATTACAAATGCATAAGCTCCTATATAAGTGCTGATCACAGTGTTGTCTTATAGAACACATAGATAAACAAATTACCATTGTATAATGAGGATATAGTGGTCTCTTTATGTCACTAAGTCACCAATATCAACAATCTCCCATTAGGGAGCTAAATAATACTATCCATGAGGACCTCTATCGGATCTGACGATATCCTCACAAGGAGAAAAATGTGAGTAACTACCTCATGATATTTCTCATCCATCGTGGGGTCTAGATCACCCCAAAACCATTATGTTCATTACCTATGGAACTTGTAAAGAACCTGAAACCTTTTTATATCCTCATTTGGCACTACCATCAAAACCTAATACACAATAGGTGGTGGTATAGAAGGTAAACCAACGAGAGGTTCTATGTATAGTATATGACCCAATACTGATGTTTAGTCCCTGGGTGGATCATCCTTGTGATAACTATGTATAATCTTCGTTGGATATCAATATAGAGGCATCCTGAAATAAAACAATATGTATAATAGGAAAAAGATAATATATAGCGAACTGACTCTAGAAGGACATGAAAAACATAATCCATCCATATATGATTCATGTACCAAAATCGTTCCATGCAACCATTGTCTATATGTACCAGGTAAAAAGGTAATTGATTAGAGTCCTGGTTTATGACTATGTCATCCACCACACAAATACTGGTTCCCAAACCTAAAAGCCTAATTTAAAGCAATGGACTAATTTTCCCCAATCTAATCTAACTGAATAATTTCATATGGTATAACCTGACTCTGACACCACTCTTTCACAGCCTGACCTACAAGAGTCTGACTTGTGACAACCCTAATCCCACCTCTAATAGTATTTGGTTTCTCAACTAGCATTGAGTAGGAATATCCCATAATTATAGTGGAACTATTATAATGTACCCATACACAGACACAAAAATTTATTATCCCATATAATGCAATAATGTAAAACTAAAAAAAAATTCAATCAGGAAACTATAATCCAATAACCATATTAAGGGATTAATATAAGAGAATTCAACAAGGTTCCAAACAATCCCAAAAAAATTGTATGGTGTCCAACATAATCCAAGGTTGTGTACTAGATTAAATTAAATCTCTAAGCATACGTCTTGGTCTGACAAGATCAAGATATGATCCAATAGCTTTGCATCCTTCACCTACACCATTAGAAAGCATGTTACCTACATAGGACATGACATGTATGGGTGCCGCCCACTTACTAGTGAGTATATAAATACAAAGTTGGACACCAATAAAAAACAAAATATGATGATTCAACTATTGTTAGGTGAATATGAGTATATATATATAACTGTTCAATAGAAAACATAGAAATATACTTCGAAAGGACAATATTCCCAAAATAGGGAATAACCAAATGATATATATAGGATTATTCTTACTGAAATTGTTTTTATATAAGAATATATCACAATATCTATGTTATTACCTGATACTACCATCAAGGAGGTCTGCATAATTGGATTTCACCAAATAATGCTCACTAGTCTGATAAGACCCTAATACTCAGATAAGGGGTGACACCCAGAATCAATGGGGGAACCCCGAACATAATTTTGATTAACCTGCTATATGGGGGATATGATGAAAATAGTACCAAAAACACTACCGATATAGCCTACACAGTGGTGGACCAACACCCTACTCTTGGACATTATGATGATTCCAAAAAACACACCTGTGGTTTAATGATAATAGAGGTTCAAACTAGAGTCTCAAGGAGGGATTCCACATAATCTACATAACAATCATCATATAGATGGTATCACAATATAGTTGTGTGGATGTAATTCCATGTTGTACCCTTGATGGAATGGATCAAAAAAATCACTCATCTATGTTCGATATATAATAAAGAAACAAAGGGATTCATACACCCTTTATGTTTGTATACAACATGTACAACTAGCATAGTTTTTCCCATGTAGTAAAGCCTGACATGTAATGTAAACCCCAACATAAACGACATGTGAGTGAATAAGTAAAAATTTATAGGTCATTCAATAACTACCTATTCTTTCTGGATGTGTTCTTGTATCAACACATGATTGTGTCCGAGTTCATGGTGTGTATTTTCCCTTGTACAATTTCCCATGTCCATGTACACTGTGAGGCACATGTCGATCCATCATGGATTGGTCACACAACAAGTGTTAATTTTCTCACCATGGAACCCTAGTAGTGCACAAGGGGTCCCACACGGAATGCATCACTGTGTTACAAGAAGTGTATCCTGAGATTTTCCAGAACCCTTGGGTCTTCTACCCTAGTTTATGTTTCATTTTCGGAGCCATCAGTATCACCCGAACAAGAATATTTGGGTTCATCCATCCCCAGCCATTATTGATATTTGGGATTCAAGTCCTTGATCTACTAAAAAATTAATTCATTCTATCTATATGTATATTTATCATGTGTCCTTTGAGAAAATGAAGAACTCCCAATTTAGTATCATCCTCCCTTGATCTCTCTATCATAATTTTTTTTCAAAAAATGCATCCTCCGTCAAGTGTTTTACCTATTGCATCAATACATTGTGTTGAAGATTGGTCTCACTATGACTGATTATCATATTTTGGTCAAACCATTGTCCCAGGAATATACAAATGATGATCGAATGAATAAATGAGGGAGAAATCCACAAGACATGAATAATGTGGAATGTACCACATCCTTCGATCACTACTCCCCGATTCATTGTCATTAAATAAGATGAATGAAGATGAATAAATCAAAGTAGACATATATAATTCAATCAATTTAAATCTATCAATGATAGACATTTCAATTATATTCATTGAATTCATCCACATTTTATTGGTATTGTGAAACAGTTTGGAAGATAAAAAATAACATCCTACGTAATGTTTTGATTAATTTTTTATGAAGAATGGTGGGGAATTTTCATCCTTGATTTAATCTTCATACTCTGTTAGTGTAATGATCCTCAATCCAATCGTAATCAATCATAGTTCATGAAGAACACTATCCAAAGACCATATAAATCTAGTTTTTTAGAGGTGAATCCTACGAAATACTCATTATCATATACACATAGTTCATCCAGTCCCTGCATTGTGTAAAAATAAATTAAATTCATTAAATTATGTATTTTAATTATTCTATAGTTGTGAAAACTTTTTCACTAATTCCCCATGATGATATTTATTATTTCATGATTAGGGTAAAACCACAATAGGAACACAAGGGTGCTATCAGATTTAATATTTTAGCCATTATTTAAGAGTTAATCCAATTTCATAGGAAAAATGTGCTCTCAGTTTTTTAAATATAATTCAAATAATTAAAAAATTTATTATGGGAATAACATTCCTTAGAATCATGCGAATTATTAGGTACTAGTATGGGATATAATAAATATAATATCCAAAAATTATTCATGGAAAATCTATGTCATTACAATGGTAGTTTAATTTTTATAATATCATTATATAACCTATTTCTGTTTTCAGTATAGATGTGAATAGAGAAACTATTATCCTTGAATTGATATAGCAATATTTGTTGATGTTTATGGAGAACCATATATTGGAATATATAAGATAGAATCTTATGATCAGTATATGAGTTTCACTTCTCACATTAAATGTATTTTAACTGATTAATCAAGGAGGACATAACATATTTTCACATTAGATGACGCATCCTGTAGTTTCCCTCGAGTATCTGCAACTATCTCGAGGCAATAGGCTATCGATTCATCATTATGAATGAGAACACAACAGTATAAATTCATTGAAGCATAATTTTATATTCTAAATCCTTGAAAACATGTTGTTAGTGTGACTACAAGTATAGTGATTAACCTCTACATGATCCCCTCAATGATTTTATCACATTCTTATTTCAAGAAAAACATTATCCCACTCCATGTAATCTTAGATAGAATGCTAGAAAAATGTGATAAATTTATAAAAGAACATAATTTGTACCCTAAAATGATTTGAAATATATATACTTATATTGAATTATTGTGCTTGTCCCCTTCCTCAATTTTCATTTTCATTGAATTTTCCATCAAAATTCCCCAACTTGTGATAAAGTGCCCCACGAATTTGACTTGATGCATCCAAAAATCACAAATAATGAACATAACATACGTTTATCATTTTATAATTTTCCCAACTTAATCTATAGATAATCCTCTTGTTCCTCATTACTATGGGTGTAAATGAGAATATCAATGATAATCAAGACCAAAAATCTATCATGGTAGTCTCTAACGAATCAACTCATCAAATCCATAATTATCTTATGAGAATTAGTATGTATACAGAGTAGAACTACAAAATCATAGTGTCAATTCCCTGTATGGAAAAATATATTAAATATCTTTCTTATTCACCATCACCTAATGATATTTTTAATGAGAATCCACCTAATAGATGTCTTGAGATCCTTATATTTGTTAAAAAATTCAACAATCCATGGTAGAGGATACATGTTCTTTATGGTGATCATGAAGAGATCTTGGTAATCGATACATAGATGCATTGATCCGAATGCTTATTCAAAAAGATAAATGGAACACCCTAAGGAGATAAACTAGGGTTTATTAACCCTTACAAATTCTATTTCTACTACTTCTATAAATCCTCCATTCCAATCAAGGCTATCCTTCAGGTGAATTTTGAGAGTGGAGTGGTTCTATGTAGAAGATTTTTTTGAGAATTCTACATCAAGATCTAGTGGAATTCTAGGGAACTCTTTGGAAAATATCTCCATGTATTCCTTAACTATGATAATTTCATCAAGGTGGATTAATTAATCTAACTCACACAATGGGTTTGGTATTCTTCTTCATAGTGTATTACCACCCACACGATTGATTGATTTTACATAGGGGATTCATGACCTTATGTGAAATATTTAATGAGCAAGGAAATGCTCAAAATATAAAAAGATATTACCTTTTCCTAATATTTTATTTGTTCTCAATATAAAAAGAGCCAATACATTCCTAGAATACTATCTAATTCCACAAATTGAATGATTATTTGATGCAATAGAATTTTTTTACACATATGCTAATAGGAGAAGAGACAAATAATTGGGTTGTGATGATAAACCAATAGGTGTTTATATATATATATATATACTTCATGGTATTAGGGATTCAATTCAATAGTTCAAAAAAACATGTAAGATACAATGTAATGCGTAGAAAAGAATCATTTTCCATTCTAGAGTGAATTAGAAGTGTACCTCATACAATGTCATTTTCATTCTCCACTTCAGCAGTAGTGATAGGATATATATTACATTTCTCATTTATATTTTGTTTTTTGAACCAGATTTCCCTAAAAACCATTGGTATAGTGAACTAGCTTACATAGTTCCCTTTACCCCTAAAATTGAAGAATTGAATCATGTTTGGTGCATTTGGATGATACTTACATTCCTAAATCATGTTGGTTATCATATTCGTATATCTTTGAAATTAATGATATTTGGGGACTTCTCTCATACACTTGATGTATGTCCACATTATCTTTATAATATTCCCATGATGTTTCTTCTGAAATTTTTGACATGTGGGTGGTTGGATTGTCTTTACTAATTTTTCATCTAACCCAACAACTTGAAACTTCATTCCTCTCTTATTTTCCTTAGGTACAAAGTTAAAATCTCAAAACATCACATATACATCGACAGAACATATATATTATTGATTATTACTTCTGACGACTTATATTTCGAGATCCTTTCAATGGTGTGGTTTAAAAAAAATAAAGAATCTATAAATTTTTCTATCATTATAGATAAAAATCATGAGGCATATCATGAAATACTTGTGTTTTTTTCTCATAATCCATTAGTGATTCACATTTAGTTAAATTCATGAATAAAAATCATGTCACATTTTGTTAAAAAAGAATAAGAGAAACTCTTTTTAGATATATTTTATTAAAAGTTTACAATGCCATCTCTACTAATTCATCCATTAGATATTTTTTATTTATGAACACCACCATTGATTGTCTTCTCCATCTAAACAATATATGATCAAACTATCCCTATCCTTCTAAAAATAGGGGTGCCTAAAAATGATATTCTCCATTGAGTTAACCTTCACTTCCACGACATGTGGAAATTAAGATCTAATAAATGTTGGTTTTCATTCCCATATAAAGGACTCAATAACCATTTTTTAATTTTGGGTGAATGTAGATATTCTACATGGTTGAGGTTACTTTTCATATCCTGAGATAGCTGTGTAAGAATTTCAATAATGTTTTTAAATCCACCTCCCATGGAATAGGGGATGTAATTTGGAAAATCATTAAATTATCCCTCACATAGGATGTTCTCCCAAATTATCCTAGAAGACACCACTATATACAACAGAAAAGGTTAAAACAAATAATATGTCAACCAATATTAAATAAATAATTTATTTTTTCACAATTTAATTTAAAGGAAAAGTTTATGGGATACCTATTATTTGTATTTTTCTAAGACAATGAATCATGGATTTCTATGTATTAATAGGCTTATACAAGTTGTTTTCATTAATTATTTTTTTGAAATACTTACTAAATTAGTTATACCATACCTCATATACCAACCATTGTGACAAATTATTTTCATATGTGACTATTAAATTCTTTATTGGAAAAACTAGATTATATTTGTACATTAATTTATCAAAAGCTTTTGTATCATGGAAATATCAGGAAAATAAATCACTTATACATAATAAATAATAATTATTATTAAATTCCCTATCCATTATCCACATGAAGTATTTTTCTTTATCCATAGTACATGTAGTCACCTAAGGATATACATAAATGAAAGGGCTATGAAAAAATCCCAGTAAAAGGATGAATAATGGCCATGAATCAACATAACATGAGTGATAATAATTATAAAAATAACCATAATATAATAAAATAATTATAATAATTAACATGAGTGATAATTTTGATAAAGGAATGGAATGTGGTGATTAACAAAATAAAGCATAATGTCATAGTTGTCAAATAACTCCCATAGTTGCGATCAAAGATAGTATCATGGTCATTCATAACATATGTGAATAATCCAAAAATAATAATTTTGAACAATTATACCATCGTGTTAAAGAACAATACACATTATATCATGTTAATCAAAACATTTTCTAATGAGTTTTTGAGATATATAATTTCAGGCCCACCGGTCACATCATAATATTTACACAATCAAGCAACACACATAGAATGTATAATAATTTTAATAATGAAATATCCTAGATAATGCAATGAGTTTTTATATATTTAATAAATAATGAATTCATGAATAAATATTTGGATCCCAAATGAGTATGGGTAAACATATTTTTTATAAACAGCATCATTCATGAGATAATAAGAAACAACTAAAGAGGCGTCAAATTAGTGTTTTGGAAATAAAAGTATTTTTGGATAATAATTATATCAAGCATAAAAATAAACATGGAATCATTCATATCTATTATAATAACATAGAATAATATTGAAATTAAATTTATGTAATATTATATGAATATTCATAATGATGATATCTTTAATGATTGATAACCCAATGAAACAGAGTTGTCTTTGAGAATCCCTTGACCTTAAATCCCACTTTTATTTAATAATTTTCAACCTATAGAATAATAAACATAGGATCATTAAAAATGGTAATATAGGTAAATTTTTTTAATTTTCACACTTTTTTTAAATTATAATTATTTGACTCTATTTAATATCGGTATATGTTAAATTCAAATTTTCTTGTTTCCAATTAATTTTCCAGTTCTGTTTCAATGTCTCTATTTATGTTTGAGGACAACTATAAATTAGCATAATTAATTATTGAAGAATAGAAAAATAAATTTATAACATTAAATGTCATAAATAAGATATTTCATCCCTCAATAAGATTTTTGACAATAAAAGGATCGGTGATGTCCTTGTTGACGATTAACCCACCATTGACAAGACATTGTCGAAAGAGTGGGACGGGGAAATTTTAAATATAAATATTTTATAATTATGATAATTATTATTGGATATCATATATTATTTAATTTTATCATAATGGCTAAAATAATTTTAAAATATTTGTTTTTGGATGGAATTTGAAAGACAGAATAGATGTTAAAAAAGAGATAAGAGCTGATAGAAACTTATCATTTGTTTGGTATAGCATCCCTTGTACAACAATAAATCTACCTTTATGATTGGTTTTTTGTGGTCTATAAAATACCTATGTATTTGAAGGGGATTTTGGGGGATGATTTGGAATGATCATTGATTTTGAATATGACTGGATTGTGGCTTTCCAAGGGGACATAGAGGGGTTATTTAAACTCATTGAGAGGGTTATTTTTATAATTCAATGATAAATGAAATATTTTAACAAAGGTAGAAAATGTAATAGTTAATTTTTTACAATATAAATCATTTATAAATATTATATTTTTTTTATTAAAATGAATTTATAAATTGAACTCGATAATTATAGTAACATTGTAATTGAGAAAATGAAAAATTCGTATTTTAAAGAATAAGTTTTGACTATAGGTTTTGGAAAATGCTCCTTGGGTTTGGAATTTTTTTATTTTACTCGAATGAATGATTTATGATTTTAAATACATTTGGGACCAAATTGACCTATTTATATAATTAGGTAACTATTTCATTATAAACTATTTAATTTATGATACCACGGTTACGTGCAAAACTGTATTCTTACTATTCACCAGAAAATTTATGTTTTTAAAAATAATTTGTAAAAAATATGCATTACATATTTTCTACGTGATTTTTTAAAGCATGATATATATTTTTTAAAAATAGTTTTCTAAAAGGGAAATTTTATTTTTTAAAAAATAATTTAATGATTTTTAGAAAATACATCAAATTACAGTCCAATAAAATTGTTCTAATATTTCATTTGGGGTTTTAATCATTATATTAATTTTAACCACTTAAATATTTTTATTTTCATATATAACTCAAGAAAATAATTTATTATATTAAAAATTATTATTATTTTGTTAAAATACTATTCAAAATTGTCGGAAAGCAATTCTCACTGTGTTGGTTATAATTTCAATAGTCACATTAAATTCCAATAGTCAAAACATCATCAAAATACCACAAAATAATTTCAATTAATATTTAGTAACATTCACACTAAAGATGTATTTTATTATTTTAGAAGATTGTTTTTATCATATTTTTATTTTGTTTCATATCAACAGTGTTGGTTGTGGGGATAATGAATCTTACATATTTCAGAGGTTGATATTTTTATATTTTGGATTTTATATTATATAATTTTTTTAATTTTATTATTTTACAATTGCATTAGTTCTATAGATGACTAAATATCAATAATTATTATTTAATTAATGTTTTTTGGTATATGTATGATCTATATACGTGAAGTACTTATATAATATAAAATAACCCACATTTTTTTGTTAATGAATTTTCTTTTGAAATGGTATTTTCATTCCAAAATTAGTCTAATAAAGTCACAAATCAATTTCATTATTTAGGAACACCACATTTTACGATATAAAACTTATACCTCAAAAAAAATTATAGATCTTATATCATACAGACAAAATGATTAAATCATTTTTATTGAATAAAAAATAATTAGTTATTTTGAAAATAAATATATTCATAAAACACCCTTTAAAACGAATGTTCTATTGAATTATCAAATCCAACCATTAAGAAAAAAGAAAAAAATTAATTTTGTAGAAAAATAAAAAATTATATTTATTTAACATATAATATATTTTTCTAGTTAAAATTCATATTTAAAATGTTAAATATCTGGGGAATGTTAAAATTAAAATTAATGAAGTAGAAAAGCCTACATGCACTATAATAACCTTGAATACTTCAAAAAAATTCAATATAATAGGTCACATGAGGGACTTCAATCTCCCATAAATACAATACCTTGAAAATTTAGATTATAGTATCCTTGGAGTATGTCTAAAATAACCACCATGTTTAGATTAAAATGATGAAAATGGAATAATCCAAGAAGAGTAGGAATTAGGATCACTAAACATTCAATATATTTGGAAGTTCACTTATAAACTCCTTTAAAAAAACCAATTAGGGTTTCAAGCATAGATGAATGGTTGGGAGAGGATCTTGGGATTAAAAATTCAATTTTTTTACCAAATAAGCAGGAAATAATTAGAAGGTTTTTAAATGAAAAATTTTATAAACCCACGTTGATTTCATGGATTAAATTTAAGGACCACAAATAGAGTAACTTAAATATAGTTTAGGATTCTCTTAATAGGCATATGATACAAGAAATATCATTTATATTGACTAAATGGTTTAATAGTCTTGTTAAACAAGATACCTAAAGGATTACCATATTACATTTGAGTACAAAATTTATAAAATAATTTTTTTCAATAATATCATTATTTCCTTGAGAAATTTATTTTTTTAAATTAATATTACACTTCTCAGATTCCTAGTAAAATATAGAATAACAATGGGGAGCTAAAATACATAGTAACAATTACTTAATGTTGAAGAACTTATGTTTATCCATAGAATTACCAATATAGAGTAATCATTATATAAAGGTAATAATCTGAACACACATTTCATTAAATAAATGAATTGAATATCATGATTATATTAGGTAATGTACTTGAAAAAATCTATTTAATAACTTTTCAATCAT
This sequence comes from Viscum album, assembly GCA_963277665.1. Taxonomy (NCBI): domain Eukaryota; kingdom Viridiplantae; phylum Streptophyta; class Magnoliopsida; order Santalales; family Viscaceae; genus Viscum; species Viscum album. The sequence continues at coordinate 1,241,402,588 of OY728161.1, read as the reverse complement.
TATTAGATATGTTGTAATTAATATTAAAGGTAAATAAGTAAAAACACATTTCTTTAATCAATATTCTTAGAATTAATTGAATCTAGAGATAATATCATTAATTAAATATAATTCATTAAAATAAATAAATTATTAATCAATGAAATTCATAATTATGGGTTTTCATGATCACATAAACCATGGTACCTCAACCTTTAAGACCATTCACATGATAATTAAAAATTGATAGGTATATATACACATGAGAACCATTTAACTATATAATACTAACTAATTCATCTCCTAAGAATATTTATGCATCAAGGGGATATCTATAACCAGTCCACACCCAGTTATTAATTTCCAATTAATTACATATATATTGATTTATCTATTTAATTCATGGACCAATATGTTATATCATCAAATTTCTATATCAGTTTAGGAAAATGGATTAGAAATTACTTCCATAAGAAATCATATAACTTCCAATGTAAAATAATATGTGTAGAAATGAAATTTGGTTTATGTAAAAATTATATAAATGATAAATGTTATTGATATTTATTAGAAATGTAATGTACAATGATAACAATAAAATGAATATTTCAGTGGAAAGATAATGATTAAATAAATGAACAATGAAGTTTTTTAAATACATTAAATGTTCAAATTTATTGTAAACCATATAGAGAAATAATAATTATGGAATCAATAAAACATATTCATGGTGTATCATAATTTAAATAATGGGTTTGGTTTGTTTGTGAATATAATTATAATTATAATTTCATTTGAATCACTAATGAGGAAAAAACCATCTCACATAGAAAATGTCCATTCTAAATGAAAAATCACAAAATATTTTTGGAATTCGATTTCGTTGAAAATAAACCATTAAAAAATAAATATATCAATTAAAACATATAGTGTTAATTATGGTGGGAAATTCAATAGATACCTTACTCGTTAAAAATATATTCTTTTCACATTTTCTTTAAAAGAAAAATATGTATTGTTTGTAAAACAACATTATGATTACTTTGAGGAATTTCTACAAAATTTCTCACCTGGGTAAAATTATCAATAGTAAATCATTTTTCTAATAAAAAAAGAATTTTTTGGAAATATTTTTAGAAGAAATGATTTTGGATGAAAATGATAATTCAATCGATGAATGAAATAATCATTTTTTTCCAAAAAAAACTCTACATTATTTTATGTACAAAAGAGACATAAATGGTAATATTTAATTAAAAATGGAGATTGACCATATGAGAATAAATTTTATTTTTTATTATATATTTATAAAATTATTTCATTCAATGTAAATTCAAGTATAAACAATTCAAATTAAAATAGGAATTATAAAAACACCCTTACAATGATCATGGTAGTGAAGTGATAATTAATCAATTAAGATGTTTTGTGAATCAAATTTTAATCCACTTGAAAAAAATTTAATTATATTATAAGATGGTAAAAATAAATTACACACTTAATATTATAATGCGTTAGATAATGAGTATGTAATATAACCCAATGAAATTAAATTGAGTTATAAAATTCCTTACCTCATTGAAACATTTAAATCAAATCCAAATGGATGAAATAATTAAAATTGAAACATAAAATAATTTGAACTATTATGGAATATTTTTATTGCATGATAAAGGGGAAGTATATACACTTTATAAAATAATTCAGGTGCATAACATTATAATATTCTTCAATGATGGGAATTTGAGATGAAGTCTATTCCCTCACTATTCCTTTTGAGTGAACATGTTGTAACCTCAAATATAATGGTTTTATGAATGTTATTAATTTATAAAAGAATAATATTCATATTTATAATATCATATATTATCCTTTCATAACATATTATCATCATCTTGTTAAGAATTATTCATCTGTGGTATTTATTAATGTGATAACTTCCTTGTTTTCTCAGGAATTCAATAATTTGAATGTTTAAGTTGATAAGAATATTAAATTGTTTCATCATTTAAAAAATTAAATAATTTTTAAAATAATTTTTTCAATTATATTCTATTATAGAATCATTATTGAAATTTGAACAAGCATAATGGATACCAATGCTTAATGGAGACGATATGTTATACGTATGCACAATCTACGTTTTCAATTCATTAACAAATGAAAGGGTAATAGAATAAATGATATATTAAATTTTGAAAATTAAATTAAATTCACACAAACATATATATATATATATATAATATTACATAAATTTATCTTTATTAAATTCCTTGGGATGTATAAATGAAAAATGAATCACATCAATTCGCGAGGTGGTAGTCGACCATAGACATTAGAAAAATTATAATAATATAAATAGAATGGAAAGTAAGAAGTCATATTTGATATTGTTTTGAAAAATGTAAAATAATATATAAAATAATATACCTATATATATATATATTAAATCCATAATTATATGAAATATTTAGATGCATTGATTAAAAACCGAGGACATAGGTTCATGTGGCGGTAGTCTGTCGTAAGTGAAATTGGCGGTCTCGTTTCCCATTGGATATATGGGATATGTATAATGGTTATTACAATAAAATAATAAAATATCATGATATGTGATATATAATTATTATCATACTATCTTTAATGAATAATATTTGAAGGAGGTGGAAGAAAAAATAAAAAAATGATTGCTTAAGAACATTACCTCTTCTTTAGAGGACCATATTAGGTTGGAAAAAAATCCTTTCTAGGTAAGGTTCCTTGTCATATCATGGGATCTTAGATATTGGTAATGATGTAAGTATTTTATTAGATTATGGAATTTATGAATCAAATTTCGTTGGTTGTGTGAAGGGTGTGGGAGATCTGGTGGAATTATATAATGGGTAGTGGGTGAAAATGTAATTTTGAAAATATGAATTACAACAAAAAATTTTTCATTCCCAAAGCCTCTAAAAGGTGTAGTATCATTCCTTAGAGGTTATCAGGATGAAATATTTCCTTAAACTATGTGTTAGAAAACCTTATATGTCCTTTTAAGCATTATAATTTCAGCTTGACCCACTAATAAATTATTTTTTGAACCTTATGTATAGTAATTTATTTTACTGATATAAATATTTTTAGTAGTAAATAGTAATATTGAGAAACTTTTATAATATAAAAGTTTATAATTTCTCATATGTAATCAAAATTTTCCAAAATCAATTCTTTAATGTCCTAGAATTTTGGTATAAATTTTTTAATTGTATGGAATTATTTTTAGACCATGAAATATATAGGAGTGTGATTCCGAGGCTCAGAGTTCCCGGAATAATCATTCAATGATTGGTTAATCTTGAATTAGCACATGTAAACAGTATTCTTGAAAAATTGGAATAACTATTATACGGTTTCTCGGACCAGAAATCTGAGGGCACCATTGCATCCAAGATGGAATGTTTACCTTAGGCCCGACTTAAGTTTTGTGAGAGCAGGCATCCTGTAAGAAAATTGGAAAATGGCATAAACATAAATAAAATAATTAAATAAAGTAATTTTATTATTCAGTTGCTTATAACTCCCAAACGGTGAATCAGATTAAAAATCTATGACCACCGCTGAACTCATGAGGTTATTCTCTCTTTAGGTAGATACTAACATTGGCTAGTGCGGGTTACCAGTGAAGTATAGTTTCTAGCCGTAAATAAAATAATTAAGTGAAAATTATTTTATTATAAAATCCATAACTTCTAAATGGTAACTCAGATTGAAATTACAAGAGAACCGTTGAGTTTTTGGGGGTGTGTTCTCTATAGGAAGAGACTAACCACAGCCGTCGCTGGTTAAGGGTGAAAATTATTAATTTATTGTACTTTTTAAGGTACATTCAGTAAACGTGTGAGAGACATTTTCTAAATTTTGAACTGGTGCTTGGATTAAAAAACTGAGGGCACCATTGAATCTGCATCACCGTGATGCGCTTAAGAGAGACTTTACATTGACTGTAGTGGGTTTAGAGAAAAAGATATGTTTTGTGAATTTTTAAAACAAATGAAACGAAATAATTTTTTTATATTTTTTTATTCTTATCCGCCAACGACATGAAAAGTGTGGGGCCTGTGATGATTCAAACCATTAAAAGGCATGAGATTTCAATCTATGTAACAAAAATATTGTGGAATTAGGAAGATTCCTGAATAATGAGCCACCATTAATTCCCTACTTCGTTACTTACGCTCCCCCTCTCTTATTTATATGGAGCTTGGGGGGAGGTGATGGCATGACTTCAACTAGCAGCAATGTGAAGACGAAGTGTCGGGACACCAAACCCTAGGAGGACTGAGCCTATCCTAGTGGGTGGTGATGACGAACACTGAACCACGAATCGATGATGGACGTACAAGCAGCGCCATTGGAAGCTAGTTGCAGAGGATGAAAAACACCGACCCGCTTCTGCAAATGTGTACTCATCATTGTTCATGAGGTAGGGGTTTTGATTCTCGTTTATTTCAACTGAATTTATTGAACCCCTCTAGCCTTCACCTTGTTTACCAGTTATCACAGAGGGCACGAGAATAATGACCACAGTCTAGACCATCCATTACCTAGATATCCTTACACCTCTGTGGATGTTGGTCGACACGACATCACCAACCGGCAATGAAGAAGGCGGCATGCTGACACACACCGAATGAGAAGGCCACAACAAAAAGCTGTAGAGATCATCATAACAGCCGGAACTGGCCAGCTGGAAAGGAATTGTGGCGTGCTATTACATGAATTTGGTGAGAAGGGGGTCACAAATCATTAGTCGTAGAGAACAAAGAAGGCTGTCGGATCATTGGTCAGCCGCGAAAGGGAGTTTCATGACCAGCTCGCCACCGGTGAGAAGGAGATGTGACCGAATCCACGAAAGAGGAGGAACCCGCCATTCAGGATCAGCGGAGATTGAGCAGTGCCCACATAGAACCACCGTTTCACAAAATTGAAAGGCCTCTGGGCCATTCGGGATACTGAGGAGAACCATTCCCCCATTGTCAGCATGGGCTGACAATGGCCGGGCCACCCCCTCTCGGGCCATGCCCTCCGCGGTAGGGCTTCCCCCTTGTGGGACATGCCTATGTGGTCGGGCCACCCATGGAATGTCGTACCCTACACGAACCCCACCCCCATTAGGGTTGCGCCTCACGCGACTGGGCATCCCCTTCCCGGACACCCTTTTGTGGGCCTCCCTTTACGGGTGGGGCCACCCCATTTGTGGGCCACCCTATATGGGTCGGGCTACCCTTGGAGGCCGCCCCCCTTGAGGGCTGGGTAGCCCCCTTGCAGGTCAGGTTGACCTTGGCCCAGTGGGCTATGTCATCCACAGACCATCCCTGACAGGTTCAGGTCGGGTCAGTCCGACCGGGTCGGCCAGGACCCGGGCTGAACAGGGCCACAAACAGTTCAAGGGCCATTTCATGAGAACTAGAGGTCTGTTTGACAGACCGTCTCTGTCCTTGGTACCCTTGGAGCAAGACAGTCCTTTGGTATACTCCTCTAGAGTCATGGAGACAGTTGGAGTAAGTCGGGTTTGATCAAACCTGAATCCAATCGAGCCCAGAACTAGAACGCTTTTAACTTACATATTTTTAGTTTGATTGATGCATCCTCTATAGAGTTGTAACATTTACAACATGGAGGTCATTTGTGCTACTAATTTGTGGAACATAGTAGTGATTGTGGTATGACTGATATCTGGAGGGAAGATTCTACGGATCTCGAGTGCACCGAGTGCGAGGAATCCATTTCATTGAAGTGAGGCCGAGGTTGGAGATAGATCATATGGAGGTTATAACCGAGTGATCCTGTGTGGTTCAGCATTGATCCTATGTGGGGCGGATCCTGTGTTGGTCAACACTGAGCAATCTTATGTGGATTAGCGAACATCGATTTTGTGTGGGTCAGATCCTTTCTAGGACAATTCTCTATGATCCTGTGTGGGTTAGTGCCTATCGATCCTGTGTGTGTCATTGTGGGGGTTAGTTACTTATTGATCCTGTGTGGGTCATATATTGTGTGGGTCGTTCTGGGGGTTAGTTACCCATCAATCCTGACTGGGTCATATCCTATTTGGGTTATTGCGGAGTTAGTTACCTATCGTTCTTGTGTGGGTCAGACTTCGTATGGTCAGCCGTAGTGCCTCGTGATAGAATAAGATGATCTACCTTCATGGATAATAATATGTACTTATATACTTCACTAAAAACCTAGATTTATTTGAGTCTTTTATCTTTTTGTTGACACATATGGGGTATTTCCTTCATGGTGATATCTTTGTGGTGATACATTTGGGGTACTTTTACCTTCATGGTGATATCTTCGTGGTGATACATGTACGGTACTTTTACCTTACTAGGGATATCTTTATGGTGTTACCTATGTGGTAATTCTACCTTCATGGTGTTTTCTTCATGGTGTTACCTATGTGGTACTTCTACCTTCATGGTGTTATCATCATGGTGTTACCTGTGTGGTACTTCTATCTTCGTGGGGTTACCTGCGTCGTACTTCTACCTTCATGGTGTTACCTTTGTGGTATTCTTCCCTCATGTATAGGATGAGTATATCATGATTACGTAGCTATATGTATGGCCATATACCTAAGTAGTCATGATGTCTATCACTTCATGATTTGATATGGAGGTCTTTCTTTGTGGTTATTCCTTCGTGGAACAATAAAGAGAACTACGACATCTTGAGGTCCATACTAATATCGTTATACTCACCCCTGCACGGGCTTCACCCGCACCTTGTTGTGTATTGTGTAGATGGCGTACGACATTGATCAAGGCTGAGGGAGCCGGGACTAGATGGTGCTAGGAGGTGGACCATTTGGTGTGATGTGATGTGGGGACTTCTGATCATGAGCTATACCTACTTTTCAGGTAGAATCCATGGTGGAAAATCTAGGAGCTGCTTTTCACTTTTTAGATATTTTTTACTTTTCGGTTATACTTTTAATTTTCCAGGTGATCTTGTATTCTGGAACCATTACATTAAGCACACTTTTCACTACAACCATTTACTTAGTTGTTTCTTCTTGTTGTGTTCTTGGACTGTGTGTCTGTATAGGTTATAATGCAATGCCTTCCCATTTTAGGGATACACCTTTCCAGTGCGAGTTTCCGGCCCCTAGACAATGGAAGGAACACTTGAGTAGTCACGACATGGGCCCCAAGGGATCAGTTGTGACATAGTGGTATCAGAGGAGTCGGTTCTACCAAAGAAATAGGACCATGATATTTTCTATGTGGCAATAGTGTAGAGTGTTAGGAATGTTGTTTTCAATATGGGGAATATAGTGTTGGGGTGGTGGCCGATGTATCCATGCACTAAGACCTTGAATTCTGCTTTCCGACTCAGTGCACAAAAACACTAATTGTGTGTGTTTTTGGAATGATTAATCTTTTTGTTTTATCTGAGTCAGCTCACCTGGTATAACTTATTAACCATGGAGAACATGTTTCTTTCAGGATTCCACCATGTAGATGGCAAGCCAGGATTCATAATAGAGTACATAATAACAGCCCACCGAGCAATGAGGCTTCGGTGCAGGGCCCTCTAACATTGCTTGCTCCTTCGGGTGGTGCACTAGTAGCACCACCACCCATTGGGTAGAATATGTCACCAGCCCATCAGTAGAGGGGGCACTCCGACTATACGTGATGCATTATTTTCAATGGCAGGGAGCTTTGAGGTTCTGAGGTGGGACAGATCCCCAAGCAGCAAAGAACTGGCTGGAGGCTTTGGCTATAGTTTTCCACCTAGTTGGGAGACTAGCAGATTAGATGGTGATCATATCTTCTAGCCTATATCGTTGAGTGACCATGAGGCTCGTTTGTATAGTGATGAGGCTTCGGTACATGGACCGTTTCCTGAGATGGTACATTTGGATAGTGTGCCATCTATATCACAACCCGTTGGTCAGTAGTTACAACTAACGGTACCGGTAGAGGACACATATAGTCTTAGTGTGTTACACATGATTCAACATAATATACCCCTCATGTTTCAAGTCGTTCCTGACTCACATGTATCTAAGGGATGGCTTGGGGAGGTGGCCGAGTTTCCATCTAGCTAGGGCACCATTCGATCAGATGGCGGTCATGGTAGAGAGCCTTTTTTGTGGCTCAGTGGGATGATAAAATGGTTTAGATTCCCCGGATCATGGGAAGAGGTGACACTTCTATGGACAATCTTGAGAAACTTTCTCATAGAAGCTGGTCTCTTGCCATAAAATGCTAAGGGTGAGTGTTACCAAGAGCTTCAACAACTTTGGCAGGACGAAAAGTCAGTAGCTGAGTACTAATTGAGGCTTGCCGACCATCCCAGGTTCCTGATGGATACAGTACGATCCTTACATCGGGGCTCGAACATCCCAATGAGGGGTATTTAAATACATCCGAGATATCACTATTCCTCTATGAATTCCTACTTATGTTAGGGTTCTAGAGTGAACATTTATGGTTGAATTTTATTTGGCTGAGCAGATACATCCAGTGAATGTTAGTACTGGGAACGTAGGAAAATGATTCCAGTCTCAAAGACATAGGTGTGTAAAATGTTTTTGGAATAAGAAGTTTTAGGGACAGATGAATATGTTGGGAAATAGATGTGGAAGAGGATCTGGTAGAGCATCATGAGGTGGTATACATTTGGACATGTTACAACCACCTCCCCATTGTGGTCTCCATCAGGCTCAGGGAGATGGAAGACTGGGGGAGGAAGTAGTTGTGTGCAGTCAAGGAGTATACCCCAATGGCTTTAGGGATGATTCATGGTTCGGTCTATTTCTAATACTAGCTGCCATATTAATAGACATAGTTACCAATCATTCCATCTTACCAATAATCTTGTTCAAGAAATAGAGTTTCTGGTTCAACCATTGACTTGACCCTTATGTCTGGAGATACCTTTTTAAGGAGTCTCAAAAGTCACACTTATGTTGATGGTCTGATCTGACCCATGATGAGAGATTTTCAATTTGAACCTCTTGGTGGCTGCGTTGAGGCCTTACGATATTAGTTAGGGTATGGACTGTACATCCACAATTCATACATAAATTGACAGTATTAGTAAAAAAAATTGTGGTTTATCTACAACAATGGAATGGGGTTTACCTTGTTAGGAAAAAAAGAATACCAGACTACATTGGATAAACTCATGCATAGGAGGGTGTATCCAATCACTCTTGAGTTGGATAACCTTAACCTTGTGGCAGCATGAGTTTTTGAGTTTTCAGTCCCCAATTGGGGTGGAAGAGTGTGAGGACATCTTTTCAAAAGAATTTTCCATGATTACCTCCCTGAATGGAGAGGGACTTATACTTTGGATACGTACTACCAGAGTTTTGAACCAGATTTCTCCATGGTAGAGGAACCCTTTTCATATTTGAAGAAAAGGGGGATCCATTCCTATCGACTAAGAAGTGTCAGTTGAGCTTTCAAGAGCTGTGACAACAACGATGGATAGAGTTCCACTAGGACTATGACTTTGAGATAGTCTATACTTGTGGGAAGGGGATTGTGGTAGCTGACGCACTCAGCAGGAGGTCTGGTCTATAGCTGCTGAGGGAGGAATCCTGGCATCTAGTTTCCCTACAGATATCCTTGATGGATAATGATGGAGAAACATAACTCCAATCAGTGACTCTCACTCCCCCAATTCATCATCATGTTAGGGAGGCACAACTCGAGACGTTGACTATGAGGCCCGACGTGCTCAGATTTCCTCATGACGGTCTCTGGAAGAATTTTATGATGGGGTGGAGCATATCATTTTCTTTATAGAACACACCATTGTACCAGTGAGTCTTCTGGAGGAGGTGTTTAGGGAGTTCCATACATCTCATTTAGTGGTACATCCTCGAGTTGTGAAGGTGTACCGGGACTTCTGACAGCAGTATTTGTGGCCAAGGATGAAGTAATCAGGGGAAGAGATAAGATCATGTTGTCACACTTGTCAGCAAGTGAAGACTGTGCAGATCTGGGAGATTTTTTAGGCCGACAATAGGAGGGACACCACAACATTCTATAGGTCTCACCTTGATGAGGATTTTGGGGATTTGGTCAGGGTGACTTGTCATCTTCAAGGTTCATCAGACTTCTCTAGATTCTCAACAATGTGGGAGAGGTGGCTACCCATCTATCTCATTCCCCATAGATGCACCGGGTTCATAATGTTTTCCATGTGTCGTAGTTGAAGATATAGGTGCATGATCCATCACAGGTTATCGACTAGGGATAGTTGAACATTGATGATGGGGTAAATTTTACGGAGATCTGGATGGATACAGAGGATCGATAGGAGAGAGTCCTTTGTGGATGGTTGATCCCTATTGTGCGAGTTTTGAGGCAGTACACGGACCTCCCAGAGAGCGCATCGGAGCCGGAGGCAAAGATTCGTTCTCAATACCCTCATTTGTTTATTTTCCATTGGTTTTGGATTTTTCAGAAATAAACCCCTAAGGTGGAGAAAATGCAATGTACTATAATTTTATATAATTGTTTACTTATAGGTAATTATTTTGAGACAAAGAAATATGATAGTGCATTATTCTGAGGCCCGAAGATCCCATAATGATCCATCGATGTGGTGTTGAGCTTTAATTATCATGCATAAGAAGTTTTCACAAAAATGTGGAATAAATATTAAATGGTTTCCCAGACCTGAAATCTGAGGTTACAGTTGCATTCTGGATGGCTGGTTTACCCTAGGCACGTCTTATGTTTAGTCATTGCATTCATCCTTTGAGAAAAGATGAAAATGGAAAAACAATAAATAAAATAATTAAATAAAGCTATTTTATATTACAAATTCTATAAATCAAAAATGCTGACTCGAATTAAATATTAGAGACCACCGCTGAGCTTGTGAGATTATGCTCTCTTTAGGAAGATACTATCATTGGTCGGTGTGAGCCAGCAGTTAATGTTAGTTTTTCTCCATAAATTAAATAATTAAGTAACAATTAATTTATAGTAAAATCCATAAATTCTAAACGGTTACTCGAATTTAAAATAAGAATGTCCCGTTGAGTTTATTAAGGCATGTTCTCCTTAGGCAGAGACTAACCTCGACAGACACGGGTCAAGGGTGAACATTATTAATTTATAGAAATTTTCAAGGTATATTTAGTAAATTCATTATTTGAGTTTTCTATCTTTTGAACCATTTTTCAGATTAAAAATATGAGGGCGCTGTTGAATCCGAAGCCCCATGATTCACATAGGGGAGACATTACTTTAACCACAGTAGGTCTAAAGAAAAAGTTATGTTTTGTGAATATTTAAATGAAATGATATAAAATAATTTTATTTTTTATTTTTTTAATTTTGTTTTCATATGGACAAGTGGAGTGTTGGTCCAACAATGTGTCAAACCATTATATGGTTTGACCGTTCAATCAATGTAACAAAAACAATTGTTGAATAAAGAATCTTCTTAAATAATGAGCCACCATTAACTCAAAAATTTGTTACATACCGTCCTCCTCTCTTATTTATATGAAGATTGGGGGGAGGTGACGACATAGATTCACCATGTAGTAATGTGCTGACAAAGTCAAAGGATGCCAAACCCTTGGAAGACAGAGCCGGTTCCAGCAGGCGGTGACGAGCAACACCGAACCACAAACTGTGGATCGGCGTACGAGCGACGCCATTGGAAGCTAGTTGTGGAGGACGAAAAACACCGACCCACATCCAAAAACATGTTCTCACAATCATTCCTGAGGTAGTGGTTTTGATTCTCGTTTATTTCATATGAATTTATTGAACCACTCTATCCTCCCCCTTATTTACGAGCTCACTTGGAGGGAGTGAGCCTATCAAACACGTCCCAAACCCTCCGATATCTTTCTATCCTTCCACCTTAATGGAAGTTTGTCAGCATGATGGCAACAACTAGCTGTGAAGGAGGTGGCGCGCTGATGCGTTCCGTAAGTGGAAGCCACAATACAAACCCCTGACAGTCATCGGAATGGATAGAACCAGTCGACCGCAGAGGAAGTGAAGTGCACTGTCGTGCATCGCCGGTGAGTAGGGGGCTGCGACACTTCAACCGCGGTGGATGGAAGAGGCTATCGGCACATCAGTCGCCCACATAAGGGGATACAACACAAGTAGTGTGCCGCCAGTGATCAGGAGAGGCGACATGACTAGCACGCCATCGGCGAGCAGAAGTTGTGACCGAAGCTGCGGTACAGAAGGAACCCGCCGCGAGGGTTCTGAGGCAGAGGAGTAACCCGCCGTATAGGTTCCGCTTCGGAGGAGGAACATTTCGTGTGGGTTCCGTGGTGACCAGGCAGTGCCCATGGGGCGCCACCGTTTCATGAAACTGAATGGCCTCTGGGCCGTTCGAAATATCGGGGGGGAATTTTTCCCCCTTGCCAGCTAGAGAGAAAAATGGTTGGTCCACCCCTTGCAAGCCATGCCTTACTCGGCTAGGCCACCACTTTGGGGGTTGGATGCCACACAGCTGGGCCACCCCCTTGCGGGATATGCCCCATGCAGCCTGGTAGCCCCTTTCAGACTGTCCTTTTGTAGGCCCCCAATTACGGGTCGAGCTGCCCTTTACGGGCCACCCCATTTGTGGGCTACCCTATATGGGTGGGGCATCCCTTGTGGGCCACCCCCTATCTTGTTGAGTCTACTACATACCAAACCATGTTGGGTCGGGTCGGGTCGGTACGACCGGGTTAGACCAGACCTGGGCCCTACCGGGCCCAAGAACACATCAAAGGCCGTATTTTGATAATCGATCATCCGTTTGACGAAATGTCTGCAACGCTGGAACCCATGGAACGAGAAGGCCCTTTGATATACTCCTCTTGTGTTTTGGAGATATTTTGAGTACAGTGGGTTGGATCAAAACTGAATCCAACTGAGCCCCCAGAACCAAAACAATTATAACTCACAGACCGGGCGTCAGATTGATGCACTGTCTATGGTGTTGGAACCCTTATGATATGGAGGTCCTTTGGGTTACTCCTTTTGGGAGATTAGCGATAGTCGAGGAATGACCAATATCTTGAGGGCCGAATCTACAGAACTCATGCACCCTGAGTGGGATGAATCTAGTGGCTGATAGTGAGGTAGAGGTTGGAGGCAGATCATATGAATATCAGTACCGAGTGATCCTGTGTGGGTTAGCACCAATCCTGTGGGGGACAGATCCTGTGTGGGTAAGTGCTTAGCAGTATTGTGTGGGTCAGCACATACTGATCCTATATGGGTTAGCGCTCAGTGATCCAATGTGGTTCAGCGCCTATCAATCCCATGTGGGTCAAATCTTGGGTGGGTTATTGCGGGGGTTAGTTAGCAATTGATCCTGCGTGGATTGAAACGTGTGTGGGTTATGTAATAGGTTAGTTACCTATTGATCCTATGTTGGTCAGATCCTATGTAGGTTATTGCAGCGGTTAGTTACCTATCGATCAAGTGTGGGTCAGACTCCGTATGGTCAATAGCAGTGTCTCTTGACAGAATAAGATGATATAGCTTAATGACTAATCATCTATACATCTATACATCACTAAAAACCATGAGTTTTCTAGGTCTTTTATCTAGGGGTGATACATGTGGTGTACTTTTCACTTCGTAGTGATATCATTGTGGTGACCCCTGTGGGGTAATTTTACATTCAGGGTGATATACTCATTGTGATACATGTGTAGTACGTTTACATTATTGGTGATATATTTGTGGTGTTACCCGTGTGGTACTTATACCTTCATGGTGTTTTCTTCATGGTGTTACCTATGTGGTACTTCTACCTTCTTGGTGTAATCTCCGTGGAGTTACCTGTGTGGTACTTCTATCTTGGTGGTGTTACTTGCGTCATAATTCTACCTTCATGGTGTTACCTTGTGGTATTCTTCCCTCATGTATGTGATGAGTATATCTTGATAACATAGGTATATGTATGGTAATATACCTAAGTAGAGAAGATTTCTATCACTTTGTGCTTTGAGATGAAGGTCTTTCATTGTGGGTTTTCCTTCGTGGAAGTTTTGGAGACCTACAGGGTCTTGGGGTCCCTAATGAGTATCATTATACCCACCTCTGTATAGGCTTCGCATGCACATTGTTGTGTCTTGGGAACAGGACATACAAACTTTTTCGAGGTTGAGGGAGCCAGGACAGGGTGGTGCTCGAAGGTGGATCATTTTTTATGACGTGTCATGTGGACTAATGATTGTGAGCTATAGATACCCTTCAGGTTGGATCTCTGTTGGATGATCCAGGAGCTGATTTTTACTTTTCATCTATTTTGTAATTTTCATTTGTACTTGTAATATTCCAGTTGGGCTTGTATTCTGACCCCTTTACATTCAGAACTCTTTGTACTATAGCAGTTTACATAGTTCTTGTTTCTTATTGTGTTCTTGGAATGTGTGTCTGTACAGGTTAAAAGGCAATGCCTTCCCTTTTTAGGGATACACATTTTCGGTTCTCACCACCAGCACTTTTCCTATGGAAGGTAGGCTTGGGGTAGTCCTAGAATGGGCCTTGAGGAATGGTTCGTAAGAAATGAACTTATTTTTTAGAAAGAAATTTAAAATTACACCCACATATACGATAAAAATGAATGTTTCCCTAGAGAAAATCCTCAAAAGTGTAGGGGGTTTTATATAAAAAAAAATCTAAAATTGAATCCATTGATCAAAATTTCATTTTTTTAATATTATAAATATAGTTTAATATTAAAAAATAATAAAACTTTTCATTTTAAATGATTTTTAAAAATTTTGTTTGTGTTAAAAATCAGTATTTTTCACAATTCATTAAAAATATTAAAATTTTAAAAAAATCATTCAAATTATAAGTTATATAATTTAGTTATTATTATTCTTTAAATTAATTTTTTATAAAATAAAAATTTTAAAATTCATAATATATAATATATAATTAATTTTTGAAAATCCACACTAAATCACCATTTATAAATATATAGTTTTTCAGACAATATATCATTTTCATTTACATGATACTTATTTTAATTATAATATATAGATATCCAATTAATATATCATTTAAATTTTTAAATAAGAATATTCTCATAATTAAATTAGTATTATTCTTACTGGAGAATTTCACTATGATGTTGAAAAAATATTATAATTTTTTTTAATTCCATTGGATATGGGGTAATGTGTGTCACAAGCTATCAGAGGGATTTATTTTAATGGAAAATATATTTTGGAATGTTTATGATCATTGTTTCATGTTACATAAGCTACCAAATACATTAATCCTTTTAACTATTTCATGGTGTTATATTATCCTTACCTTATATGAATATATTCATCGTCATTTTGATTTTCACTGAATACAATAAATGGTTTGATATTTGAAAAAACAATATTTGAAAACCCATACCATAAAGAGGTTTAATAAGGAGTCCTGTTAACAAGTTGGAAATTGAAGTAAAAAAGTTCGTAATGAATTTCCCCATAAAAGGTTTTTAATTAATAGGAAATTTATGGCATGTGAATATATATTCATGGAATTGAATCATATTTTATTATAGAGAGAGATAGAGAATATTGATAACGAGATATTGAATGATCATTGGGAATAAGATAACCTAAAAACAATAAATATATGATTATTTAAATGACAAATTGATTCATCCAATAGGAAGGTAATATGATTTATTTTATTTTTCAATATCATTTTAATATTTTTTATAATTTTATTAATTTATATGGATATAAAGAAATAAAATTACATGATATTTTTATATTCATAATCATTATTACATCATATTGTGGTGATACTATCAATTTCCATATAATCTTTTTTTAAAATAAATAAATATCCAGAATGAATATTTATTCCTGATGCCCTGAAAATTACTCTTAATGAATCATATGATCCATGAATGAGTGATGGGTATTTTTTTCTACTAGTAAACATTTTTTAAAACTAATATTTTGGGAATAAGTAAATAATTATTCTGTAGACCATAAAAATAACTCAACTAGTTCACAATTAATATTTATTCATCAAATTGTTTTTTATATACAAAAAACTAATATCCAGGACACTACATAGGCTAGTTCTGATGGTTTCTACTAAAACTACTCTAATAATTTTATAATAATCCATTAATGGAGTAAATTTATAATTAATCTCTTCATAAGGTTGAGGTGGTAGTCCACATAAACACATGGGTGATGTTATAATTTTTTAATCATGTTGATGGGAAAGAGTATAGTTAATATAAAATACTCTACCAATGAAATTTTTTTCTTAAATATAATATTTTTTCATTAATTATGAATATATATATATATATCAATCCATCTGAGTTTGTGATGAAGTAATATATCCCCACTACATTGATATGGTAGTATGTATGTACATCAGAGTGATGCTTTCAATTTATATTATATTGAATAGAAAGTGAAATAGAGTACTTTTGTAATTGAAAAAACTCTAATAACACAGAGTAGGTTACCATGTTATTAAGTGGGTGTGGTTAAAAAAATATAATACCAAAGTAAATATTAGTATACATTTCATTGAGATCCACATTCATACATGACTACCATTTTCTATTATGAATAAAATAAAAATCATAAAAAAATTTACATTCTACATCCTTTAAAAACATTCAAATATTACATCACCAAAGCCTTGAGAATGAGAATGAATAAGGGGGAGCTCAAATACAAAGTAAGGGATACATAAACTAGATGATATCATGAGTAAATAAAGAACACTAAATATCATAAGATAAATAATTGAAAAAATATTCTATTTAGTAAATAACATGATAAATAAGTGCATCCAGGGATGATTCCAATGCATTAATATATAAGATAATTATAAATAAATTCACATTAATGGAAATTCATATTATCGGATTTCATTATTTCAGACATCATAATATCTATACCATCTGTGCATTGTGACAATAAAATTTTATAATTGGGTAGACATATAGTAGAAAAATATCTAATTCGGGTAAATTATTTGTATCTCGAGACATGTTGATACATCGAGGATCTATTTATAACATAGACCAAACTATCACTACATTTCAAATGAATTACTAATATATTCAATGATCAATTAAATTCTTAAAATATATTACATATAAAAAAAATCTATATTGATTAAATAATATCGATTTATTATGGGATTCCCAAGACAATCAAATATATTTCATATGAAAACACCACAGGGAGAAACAGTGTATTTTTTAGGCAATAATAAAATCTATGACATAATGAAAATGCATATTTAAGATAAATCTATTGTACAACAATGAAATGAATTTCAATTTGTCAAGATTATGTTAATAAACACGAAATTAATAAGGTATAATATATGATCGTCAATTCATTAAATGTATTGGTTTGTTAAAAAACTACATCTTTTAGAAAAATAATGAAAAATAAATTGAAATAACAAAATATTTATTGATTATTTTTTTTATTTTTAATAAACATAGAATATATCTATGAATCAAAATATATTAAAACGATTATAGTGGAAGGGATATCAATTAACATAATAGAGGTTTAATCTATTTATTTATAATTTTTAAAGTAATATTGACAATGTCCTTTGGGAAACAAATAAGGAATAACCTTTAAAAAATATAATAAATCAAGCATAAAATAAAATGGGAATAATAAATAATTTCATTAAAACAAAGGGTATTTGTTTATAATTTTTAAAAATAAGGACATGGATGAAAAATAAATACGATCAAATATTGAAATAAAAGCATATTTTTATGTAAGCATTTTTTGTCAGGATTTAAATACTAATGTAACAAACTAGGTATTTTTTTGGGAAATTTTTTCTTATTTTCATTTGGAATATTATATTGATATATATTCCTTAAAAAATATTACTAAATTTTCCTATCAAAATGATTAATATATTTATGTGTAACAAAATTGAATTTTTGGTTATTACATGTTTTTATTTAAAATAAAAATTTCAAAAAATATAATATTTTATTTTGATAAAATAAATAAAATTTTTAAATTCATAATTTCAATATTATATTAAAATGAATTTTTTGAATATTTAGATAAGTATGTATTTTCAATGAATAGAAAACAAATAATGTGTTTTAATGAAAACTATATTTCCTTTTACAGTATTTTAAAAGTGGAATTAAATTTTTTGTTATTTTTAAAAAATTATTACATCAATTTTATTTAAATTAATATAATTAAAATTTTAGAAATCAATTTTATACATTAATTTATTTTAAATATTTTTCATTCTTTAAAATATATTTTTTATAAAAAAACTAGCTTTTCATTATTTTTTTTGTTTAAATGTATATTAAATTCTGTCACTTCTTAGTTTTGAATTTTGGAAGATGTATTACATAATTTTATTCCATGGTTTCAGATTTAGTAAATATTTCCATTTTTCGTCAATATTAATAGTAATGTTTGTATTTTTTTACCTAGGTAAAGTGTAAATTGAGTAATTTAAGATAATGATACAATGACAAGGAATTTAAAATGACTATAAAACATCTTTTAATTTTTTTAATCAAACAATTTATAGCCTAATAATAAATTACTATATTATATATAATTTATTTTCCGTTTCTATTAGATTTGAACCATTAAAGTTATTTATGAAATGAAATGTAAAAAATTCAACACTCTTATTTCTAATAGTTGTTTAATTTTTATCATAGGGACAAAGAGATGATATGTTCAGTTATAAATCTTTATTTCAGATATATATATAATTTATATACTTATTAGTGATTTATTCATAATTTTTAGAGAATAAATATTTACCTTAAACACTTATATAACATAGACGCAATAATTATTCAATGAATTGAAATATAAATTATATGATATAAATAGTAATCAAACTCGTATATTTTGAAATAAATACTGTATGTAAATACTTTTCTATATAGAAATAAATTATTTTGGAATTTTTGTATTACTTTAGTCTAATTTATTATTATATTTATGTTGTAAAATTTATTAAAATTAAATAGTTCTAATTTTGACACTAATTATTTTTTATAATATATACTATATTAATATATCATCAAAAAATAATTATAAAAATATATTTTTTAAACATAATTGGATACTATTGTTGATATAATCCCTCATACATTATTTGTTTTTTTTTTCATTTTATGTTATAATTAAAAACCATTAAATGTTGTTATACTTTAATATTACTAAAATCATGTAAACTGTTAAAGAATGGTTAAAATGAAATGATAAGTGTAAAAATGTTAACCAAATATGTCAAAATTTTCATATATTAGGTTATTTAAGCTTATAATAATCATATATATAATTAAAATCAATTCAGATCCTCTTTGACATCACAGTTCTTCTATATTAATTTAATATTTTATGAAATTTGAAATGTTGCCCCCCCCCCCTCTTATTAAAGGGTACCTATATTTCTTATTATATTAAACATAAAATGAAAATTTTATCATAAAACTCCATACTTAATACATTAAATAAATTTATACTCACATAATAGAATTCGATTTTATGATTAATACTTACCTTAGTGGGATTATGGTGTTATGAAAAAGAGATTTTCTAAAGAATAGGTGTAGCTGTTAACCACCTGATTTTTTATTATTTATTCTTCCATATTCTCAAAATATTCTTAAAAATATATGATATAAAAAATTATTATCTCCATTATAGTTATATGATATTATATTAATGTATGTACCGATATACATCTTCATCCTCCATCAATTAAGATATCAATTCATTATTTGTGTGTACGAAGAACTATCATCTTGCAAATCGATGCCATTCATTTTCCATCACTATCCCTCATGGAATTTCATAATAAATGATTTAATATATATATATATATTATTATTTTCTTGTAATATTAATTAATATTTAAATATAATATATCAAATATTTTCATATTTTTTCATAAAACGGATAATAATGATGATGTTCAGGTGTACGTTTGGAACACCACACCCACAAATCAATGTTATTTTATAATCACCACATCACATCGATGATATATATAAGTATAATTAATAATTAATAGGGTATTTACTAAATTATTTTGTTTAATTAAAGTTAAAATGAAATTTACCTTCATTCGGTATTGATCATTGAAGAATAAAAATTTTACCCATGCATACTTCTACATTAACATCTCTGTGATTTTAAAATAATTCATTTAGAATAACCATCGATCATGATTGGTTTTGAAATAATAATTGATTAAACAAATGAAAATTATGTCATGATTTCTATTCTATAGTATATGGTACAATTTACTAATTTTCTATAGTGTGTGTTGTTTGGTAAGTAACCATGATGTTTTTCCCATTTTATGTGTTATACAAAAAGGGGTTCCCAATTTTTCATAATTATTTATCAATTAGTGTTTTGTGGGAAAATTATTATTTCTCTAGGTAATATGATGATATTATGTTGGAAAATTATTACTATGTGAAAATTTTATTATGGGATTCTTAATATTTCAAAGATAATTTTATGTTTTATTTTTTGGATTTATGATTTATTTGTTCATGTTATTTTGAAAATAATTAGGTATAGATGTATATTTTATTGCATTATTTTTTTTGATTGCATGTTATTTTAAAATGAAATATCTTTATAAATATTTATGGACTAATGGTTTGTTTCATTTATTTTATGTCACTTAGAGATAATTTTTGTGCTCATTACCTGAAAAAAAATTATTTTTTCTAAGTTTTAGTATGGGTAAGGGAAAGAAATTATTAATGTCTATGTTCATCAGTATTTATCAATAAAATAAATATTGTTTTATATTAAAAATTTTACATTGTGAAAACAATGATATTAGATAGAATTGTACACATTATAAAAATACATTTTTTGTTTAATAGTTATGACCTAATTCTCTAAAATGATAAACCTAGAAGATATTTGGAAATGAAAAAAATAGTCAAAATACAGCTATTTTTATAATGTTCAAGTCTAGGTCATTATTTTATTATTAGATACAATGTTTAGATAACATTAATGTTTTTGTTAATGTTCATATAACACCATAACATGATTTCAATTTACATTTATGTTAAAATGATAGATAATTTTAATATCACCATGTCTCATCATCTAAAATATTCTTAATAATAATGTTTTTCTATATTGATAAAATCACATATGATATAGGAAGGAATTGATGGGATAATATCCTACTAAATTATTAATACATAATGGTTGGAAATAGAACTGGGTAGTTTTTTATAGAAATAGATCGGGTGACATTGGCTTTAAAAGGTTTTGGCATCCAAGATAGAGAGTAGTCAGATCTATTATAAAGGAAAGTGAAAATAGTGGATCGTGTTATGAGAGAAAACTGACCATCATTTAGTGGGTCATATCAACTAGTGGTATATGTGGGATGGAATAAAGCCCTAGAAGAGATATTCTATGCCTTATGATGTTCAAATATTCAAATGGTATGTCATTATATTGATTGTTTTTTGGGTGTATTCTACTAGTGGTGGTTAATGGATGAGAAAATCATGGAAAGAGAAGATATTGATTCCCTTGAAGCGGATAAATTTAAGAATACCATCTTTGAAGAGGTTTTCATAATGTTTCTAGACATATAATTGAAAAGAAATTAATTTAATTCACTTAATGGGAGGAAAATTTAGGGGATGTGTTTGAAGAAAGCATCACTTGATTATCATGGTAATGAACTTTTTTTATCTTCGATATTGATAAAAAAGATAAACTTTTTTACTTAAGATTGATTCTATGATATTGAAAAGAATTGGATTACCAAGAATTAAAATTTTATGAGAAACTTGTCTAATGTTTCATGATGGTAATAATTGATTTTTTTCTAAATATAATCTATACATTGAAAGCCAGAATAAATATTGGTCCCAGTGTCTAGAAAAAGGGAAGAATGGATCAAAGGAATCAAATGGTAAGAAAAATAATCCTTCAATTTATTATAATTGTTGTAAAAATCACATGGGGAATGACTTATAATGTCTTATAAGTACATATGTTGTTATATGTATTGGAATATGGCTCTTAATTTCAATTAATAATATCTTAGTAGTGGTAAAAAAATTATGATAATCACAAATTAATTTTTTTGAAATGTAATTTCACGGTTCATTATGTGTATGCATGCCTGAATAATAACCCGAATGATAGGGAGTATCTAGAATATAAGAATAATGGTATCGTGAAATCGTTTGAAAACAATTCAGTAGATGTTTTTCCATTTAAAAATGTGGTATCCTAAACAATTCTTGTTTATTTACATTATTTTAATGTCTTGTTTAATTAAAATTATACAAATTGAGTAATTATATTGAAATTATCTTGTAAATTTGGAATTCCACAACAATAAATTAATCGAAATCTTATGGTAAAAACTATGTGAGGTATTATTTTGGAAAGAATATATTATATGAATCTTTTTATCAATTTATTCCAAAAGATGTAACATTCAATAATTTTCTCCTTCCCATAGTATAGTTTTATATTTTTGTGGGAATGTCTTTCCTCTCAGTTTACAATATTATAATATATTTTTGAGGTTAAGATGTTAATTTTTAGAATGTTTTTTTTTGTTTTTCTAAAATATTAATCCCATGACATTGATGACATATCAGAAGATGAGAAACCATTAAATGTTGGAATGAATTTTTTCTTTCACATATTTTGTTAAAAGATGAAATAGTTTATATTAAGGATGTTATTTTAGTAAAATAATACTTATATATTTTCATATATATTTTCCAAGTGTTATAACTAATTAGGAAATTAAATTTACTATTGATATCGTTCTTGATGCTAAAGAAATTGTTAGAAAGAAATTATTATAGATATCATGTAAAACGTATAGAATGGGAAATTTTTTAGGAGTTTCTTGATAATGGTTTCATTCATCATTGAACATCCCCATGTGTCAATAATGCCTCATTTAATGAAGAAAAGTCTTCTTCATTAGGATTTGTATTTAATATATATATATATGAATAAAATTACAATTAGTAATATGTATTTAATTCCTTATATCGATGATTTGATTGATCATCTCTATGCAGATCATTATTTTTTAAGGTTTACCAAATGTTTTGGTATGATCAGAAATTGTGGAAGGAGGTTGAAATTATGAAAACCATTTTTAAACAAGATATGACTATTGTGAGTTTTTAGTTATTTAATTTGGTTAAACAATACTGCATATGTATTTATGGATATTAATAATAGAGTCTTGCATGAATATTTGGGTATTTTATGGTATTTTATTAATGGTTACTTTATTTATTAAATAATATATGAGTTTCCTGTAAAATGTATAATGATTTTCTAATGGACCTGGATGAATATATGTAATAAATTTTTTAAAAGTTGTGATTTTCTCTAATTGATGATTTCATTCTATGGACACATGGTGAACAATGATAGCGTAACAACTCATCCAATGAAAAAATAGTGGTAGATAAATGTAAAACATCTTCAAGTGTTATCGAGATTTGTATTTATCAAATTTTAGGTCAATATTAAGATAGAATTGTTGAAAACAGACTATGGTTATTTTAAACCTAACTATGTATACTTGGAAAGGGGTATAATTCACTATGAAAATAGAATGGGATCAATGTTTTTAGGAACTAATATGAAGATGAGTTAAATATTCTATTTTCACTTCACTTTTGAAATGGTGAGTTTTTCAGCTACAATGATGCCTTATTTAATGGTATTAGTTGTGTCTTGATGAGGAATGTCTATTTAATTTCTTATTCAACATGTATACTGAAATCCCATGAGTAAAATTATCCTACACATCATTTTGAATTTTGTATCATGGTTTTTTTCATTATAAATTTGTAGGGATCATTTTTTGAATCTAAGTGTGAAATATATTATAAATATAAATTATAGAAAAATATATTCTATTAGAAATAGTTGAACATTAAGAAGAGAAAACTTTTGGTATCTATATTTTATTATGATTCAATTATTTAGTATAAACCTTGATAATAAAGTAGATTATTTAATTTTGAAAAAAATTCATCATTAACACTGTCACATTTAGAACATGACCCTTTAGCTAATGATTTGATGAATTTGGACTCGATATTTTTTATGAACGGAAATCATCAGTTCTATTTAAATTTTCTTTACATTCATCTCTATTACAGGTAACTAATAAATATTAGGAGGAGGACCATTAGTTACAAGAAATCCAATAATTTGTTAAGAAGGGTATGAATCCAAAATTAAATGTTGAAAAAGGTGCTTTGTGATTTGGAAAGATATTATGTGTTTTTCAAGTTTTTACATGCAGAGGACCTTCTAGATGTAAGAGAGCCTGGTATGAAAACCCAATGAATTACTTTAATAGAATAGTGAGTAGCTTTGTGTGAGGATAAAGATAAATTGGAAGCTTTATCCTAATGTTCTTGAATGCACACACACAACCATCTCTATGAAATAGTGTATAAGAATAATAAATGAATTCTATATGTAGAGTATCTACACACTTTCAATAAAATCTAGTTATCACATAAATAAGAGTATTAATGTGTAATAAAAATGAAAAGTGGTTCAAAATGGACTCTCATATATAAATACTATTATAAAATAACTTTAAAAAAATGTAAAAAATATACACTGTTAGAAAATTATCCTATACTAGCAGTTTGGAAACATGGATACAAACCATAAATCTATAATTATAGGATATACCCACGGTTTAGTGACCCAGGAGATCTTATGTCGTCCATATAGCATGGAGATATTCCATAAGTTAAAAAATATTTTTCCATTGTTATGAATCGTAGAAATTGGTTAGTCCACTATGTCAAAAACCCTATACCCATAGTTCTGAAACCATGGATATAGTATTTTAAAAAATTATTATTGTTGTATTCGAACCCTAGACCACCACTATAGAAGAAAATAACATATCCATTACAAAACATATTATTGTCAACATCAAAATATATATTTAATTATATAAATTATTTTAATCCACAGATATAGTTTAAAAATGTGGTAATTGGTATTGGTGCGGGAATTATTTACCCATGCATACATGATAAATCTATAGAATTTTTTTTAAAAACAATGGCTATAGGAATGACCTGTAGCAATTCTTTATAGAGAATCATGGTATAGGTTTTGAACCAAAACATATACCCCTTGTTGTTTGAATAACCACGAGTATAAGTCTTCAACCAAACTCAATACCCTTGGTTTTTGTAAACTCATGCGTATAGGGGTGGCCAATACCCACGTTTTTTTGAAATGTCATGAGAATAAGTCATGAACGTAAATCTATACTAATGGTTTTTACAAAACTGTGCATATAGGTCTAATTTAAACCCTATACACATGGTTTTCATGGAAAACTGTGGGTATAAGTGTGATATATAACAACTGTTTTTACCAAATAGTGGATTTGACATTATTTTTTAGTAGTGGGATCTTGTGGGATCCCAACTCCATATCCCACTATTAGAAAATTGAACATGGTTCACACGATTAAAAATTTATAATAACAACTAATAATAGGTCCACTATAGAAACTATAACCCTTTATGTTGACTCCATAAGACAAAACAGATTGGGGAAATTCTCGTATAAGGTTAACTATAAACATACCTAATAAGGCATTTAAAAATTAAAAAATAGAATTAATTGTCGGAGAGTATTCAATTAATAAAATTAGGGAATTAAAAAAGATATTATAAGACAACAAACCCGAAAAACATAACATCCATAGAGTAGATAAAATAAATAAAAATCCCAAATGATGAAAGAATGGGGATCTCATTATCGACTACCTTTCTAGGAAGATGGGACTTTATGTTTAGACAATGATTCATCACTAATAATAAGAATCATGATAAACCATAAAGTAATTGATGTTGATAGGACTTCACATTTTTACCACATCACATAGTCATGGAAGCCACAAATCAAGTCACACATCCCAAGAAATACACATGATCAATTTCTTTCCACTTCATGGGGTCATCCCCACCACCACACACTCACTAGGGTCTTTGGTCCACTTGGAACCGCTAAGGCAAGAGTGATCATTGTAGGTGGGTGAATAAAATTTAATTTATAGTAATAAAATAATATGATAAGGATTATAATTTATTCATAATCTTTTCTGGATCAGATTCCATTAGACCATTATTTAATATAATAAAAGTTCTTATCAATTAATTCATAATCAAAATATTTCATTCCAAAACTATTTATAATCCAAGAGAAAAAAATCATAACATTTAATAACTGGGATACTAATACAAAAAACTATATTAATTTTCATGAAAAAAATTTAATCATGAGGGATGGAGGAATATGAAATAATGAGGACATGCCTCCACATTGGACCGATCATTTGTTTATAACGTGTCCATTATTGATAGAAGTGATGAGCTCATAACATTCATTATTTATTTCAAATTTATCCTCTTTCAGTTTATCATCGATATCGACTTCCAATTCACTATGGTCATCACTCTAATCCTCCCTCTATGATCTCAGTTTTATTCACCGAACCCTCTGTATTTTATAACGTACTATTAAATAAAGAGAGGAGATTAGGTTTATCAATTAACTTAATGAATTATATATGTTAATTAATCAAATTAATTTTTTATCCAATGGATTCCCCCATCTAAAATCCTTACTCTAACCAAATTTATGTCACCCATTGGGAAACCATACATTCCAAACAACAAATATGGTCATAGATTACCCATCTATGGTACTGATCAATGGAATAATCATTTATTCTAAAAATATGTTTTCAAATGTTTTAATATTTTTCACATTTTAAATAAATAAATATTAATCCCATACATTACACATAATGTTTCACTGAGTATAGTTCTGTCTCTAAAAATATTCGTCAAAATATTCCAATTTATTAAAAGGAAAAAAACAAACCGATTACACTCTCCCCTCCTTCCTGGAATTATGTCCCAAAATGAGAAACAATACTCCCATGTGGTAATACTGATCTATCCACTAGGTTTCCAACACAATTAATTCTCATTAATGTTCATATGTTTAAAAATACATGGACCCAAGGGAAATAATTTCCCACCAATGGAATTTTTCTGGTCGATTATCGAATGCTACACTGCTCCTCAAACCCATCAGAAAGGAAGATCAACTCTCAACACCCAGATCATGATGTTTGACATCATGAAATTATCCGTGAACATATCTCGTTAATTATAACACATGGAATACGTCATGTTCTCAGTAGAAATTTGTTTTTAAGACTAAGTGGTTTGAAACCCCACTATCCGAAAAAAGTTATTAAAAATTTTCATGAACCTTAGAGATTTTTATCACGTAATCTGAATCCCCAAAATCCATGTTGCAAGGAGATCGCTCAAAACTTAATATATTCACATAAAACCATAATGGCCACTATTGAATGCTCACAAAAGGACTCATGATTTCTAGATAAAATCCTCTTCTTCAAATAAATTAAATTAAAAAATTGTAACAATCTCTAGAATAAAAACTAAATTGAATCGTTCAATGTCAAACTTTCTCTGATAAATAAAGTGGTGTCCTATAGGGTCCCACATACATGACCACAAATTGTGTAAAAAAATGGTGTAAATGTATTTATAAAGATAATAAAAAAATCATTGGTCATATAAAATCCTTATATATATGACCTAAAACTAACAAGAAACCCCGAAGTATGTTCTCGATAACCCAAATGGTCTTCTTCACATGGCCATCAGTCTGGGGTAGAAACAAGAAATCCAACTGACAGTAAGTAAAAAATTCAACCTACATCCCCTCCATAATCATGATTTTATTTAAACATCATAGTCTAAAAAGATCATTGTGATAATTTCAGAATATGGACTAGAATCTCCATGATATAGAATTTGAGACACTCAAATAAGATATTCCTTTAGTTGGTTTTGTTGTGGTCCAACTAAGTGAGTCATTATATATTCACACATATAGTTTTGTGAGAACTCTATGATCATGGAAGCTCAAAAAAAAACCAAAAGACACATTCCAATCACCAAATCCATTTGGTTTCCTCAACCATCAGCAATAGAAAGGTCAGAAAAAAAGCATAGATTAGTAATAGGCTATGTCATCCTCAAACAACAATTTTGATGCCAATGTATCTCTATATAACCACACCACCCCTGGGGATCTACTATGGGAATGAAAACCCATTATTATATCATCTCATAGTATTATTGGTATCATAGTCCTACCTCGAACATGGAAGATGATCTACCCACATATTGAAAATTCATCAGGAACATCTTCTATTGATATTTGAGCATTCAATATGTCACAATAGATATCCCCTGGTTGTACCTCTTTTGATCTCTAAAGAATAATAGTGGACACAACCACTAATTAAAGATACACTTCACCATCTCCACATTCATGGGATATCTAAATATAAATAAACTTCTCTAAAAACTCACTCATCAATGGTGGATGGGAAATCATCATTGTGAGAGTATACTAATAATCCCAAGATCTCTGGTGGATTCCAACCACGAACTACCTCATCCTTAATTGTTTCTACCCTCACTTACATTTTTGAAAAGAGAAATCATAAAAATTTCCTATCATAAATAAAAAATTGCTTCTATTAGATATGTACATAAATATGGTACCCTCATAGAATGTTCAAATCAATAATCATGTCCATCTCTTGCTCAACCTCTGACTTTGAGTACAAAAGGACATCACTAAAAAATAGTACCGAAAAATAATCATAGAAAGGATAATATACAGTTCATAAGAAATAAAATATGTACTATGTAATTAAATACATGATCAGGTATTAGTATGAAATAATTGAAAACGAAATAGATTTGGAAAGATACCTTCGATATAACCTTCTCGCTAAACATGATATTTTGATAGCCCATCATGAGTTCAATCAATGTTAACCCATAAAACCTATATAATGGGAAAATAGTCATTGATTATCAATTGTGGATACTCTATATTGATAGTCATAAGATTTATATGATGTTAATAAAAATATATCCTCATCATCTCACATACCTATTAGGATAAAAACACATGGTTACCCATGTGAATAGATCGGTTGTAACAATACCCAACATTATGGACTCCTCCATCCATAACACTAGAACTTATTTCTACATGCTGTCCTCTAATATACTTTATGATATATCATTCAATCCCTGGTGAAGGAATATGTTGAAAAAAAACTCTTGAGGTGAGTTTAATAAAAAAATCCACCTCAAGGACATCTTAATACACATGTACCATCCCTAGAAATTAAAAGATCCTAGCTTCAGAATATCCAAGGGTCAAAATATTCCTTTAATAAAATCAAATATATCCTCCTATAGATGAGATCATGCTTCTCGTCTAGAGATTCCACCTCAATATGATTTCAAATATCACACCACCATCATGGGTTCACTTTTTCCTTCATGGGTTTAATTCATTTATGCATGGATAGTAGGAAACCATTTCAGATAGTGGAAAATATCATAGGGCCTCACCATTGGCTACGAAGAGATTCCACATGATGATCTATCACTACCCCAAGATAGGTCACACATTCATAAGTATGCAATAATTTATCCGTTATTTCCGAAAATCCCAACACAATATTCAAGAAACAGATACTCTAGTGGCATATCTAGGCCTCAAATAAGAGATAACTCTATTGATATGTGGTGTGCATCGATATTAAAAAAACAATAATATTTGAATAGAAGGAAAAAATTATCCCTCATACCCAAATGTAGTTTCGGTGTTACTAACCTATTTTACATGAATCCATGTTTCCCTTTAAGACTTTTTCACTGAAACTGGGGTTCACTATGATGTCTACATGTATATTCTACTCAAACAAAGAAGTTGATTGAAATTTTACACCTCACCATGAAATTATCCTATTTTGGTGTCACCAAATCACCCACATGGTTTAAAATCACATCACCATAATGTGTCTTCATGGCATAAGATGTCTATATTTTTTATTTTCCTAAATCCACATCAAACATCAATAATATAGGGCTCTATTGATGACCTATGTCACCAAAAAGAAGTATCGGTACTAGGAACACCATAAAGAGGGGTCCTAACTGAGCCTAACACTCTCAACACATGCTTGATCCAATCTTATACAACTACAGAAAGGATTTTGTATCACCAAAAATTAGGTTTGACCTGTATTTATAAAACTAATGAATCATAATCAGAATAGGTTTATTATACTATCATACCACTATATCATACTACAACTCAACGAATAATTCAATTCTATTGAAAAACCATCAAAAAATTTGGTTCCACACATTATTGAGAATGTAGACACCTCCTCCAGCCATTACCCCTACTGTAAGAAGTGTTCTGTTTTTGTAATACCTAATCAGTCTATATCACTACAACTCATGTAACATGTTTATCCAATGTGCACCATCACCCAATAATATATGATTTATCATATTCCAAGATTTTTATCAACCATAAACATAGTCTAAAAATTGATATAATAATTTATCATCATGTGGTTACACCATTTTGTGTCATCTTGTTTAAAATACCTCATGAATGTACCCATTAATTATGGCCACATTGCTAAAAAAGTCCTCATCATTCCACTATATCAAAAAAATATAATCTAATCATTGTGGATTTATCTTCATTGTTATTATGTTCTAACATGATTAAATGTAATACCTAGGGAACTAACTCAATAATAACAGGAATTCAAATGACTTAATCCTATATGATGCTAGTATTACAGGTTTTACTGTATCCAATTCTAATATATAAAGAGTTTAGAAGAACGTAGTTACAATAATGGTGAATAGATTCATCAAATTACATATAAACACTAGGTTCCCCTGCTTGATATAAAAAAGAAACCTTAAAAATATTTACTATGATCCTAAATATATTATTACATTTAGACCATCCGCAATCTTTAACCCTAGGAAGAACTTATTTAACACAAATCTATCCTCAATAGACCTACTGGGTCCCAATGAGAAAAGGATAAGTTTAGTTTAACAACCCCAACCCCAAATCTTATAGAAAAGGGGCATGAGGCTAGAACATGGTACGAATAAACCAAACTGGGAGGCCTCATCATAATCCTCGTATATGCATGCACACAAGAATCTCAATGAAAATGTATATTGGAATTATAAAGCACTGAAATTACTAGAGTACCAAAATTTATGTAAAAAAATGAAAATAAATTAATCTTTAAACTCAGGTATAATAAAAATGATAAGAGAGGAAAATACATGCCCAAATAGAAACACAATGGATAAAAATATATCTAATTACAACTATAAAGATTATAATATGGGAGATCATGGATTGAAATCCTAATGTATTTCCACAAAATATATCCAATTTCACAACACAGAATTAAGAACCACTGATACAACTCTAACCATATTCACTACTAAACTATCTGTCAACTTTATAAAACAAAACATGTGTAAGAAAATACCATGAAGGGGTGTGTATAAACATACACAATAGGACACCTTGAAATCACCAAACACAAATCATTAAGAAAGAGTTGTAAAACAATCACCATGAGGTTATTTCAATGAGAATATGTTATAAAATAAAAACTAGAACATCCATAACCTATATACATTAAAAAATATTCCTAGAGGAAGACAAACTGGGGAAATATTTTCCAAAATCAATCTTATAAGAATGAGTATGCCTATATCTCTAATGGTCCATCTCAGTTTCCCAACTTTATGAATAATCATATAAGATTCCATGTGTAGGGTCCTACACCTCACAACTATTCTCCATAGTATAGGTTTCCCCAATTAATATCATGTATCCCACACAACCTCACTGAAATATCCATGGAAGGGATCACACTTCACCAATGTGCTCCACAATTGAGGGATCCCTTACAATAATTGATAACCCTCTCCCTCCTAGATCTCGAGGATTGGGGAGTACCACACTATAGATATAGGACCCATTTTGTAATATAGTGTGGGGGAGTAACAACTCTACCTTTGTAATGATTATTGTGGAACCATTCCCTAGTAAGATAAGGGAGTAATGACTGTGAAAAATAATTGATCAAACTCAATCACATCCATTAATCATGAATCAATAAAAGATACATCAAACATATAACAATTAGCATCATAACTCAGCGAAAAAGGGAAGGCCCTTATAATGTTATTCATGGAAAGCTACTCTTTAATGACTAATCAAGGGGTAAAATCCATCTATGTGAATAACATGATGGATTCACATGACTTTTCATTGATCCTCCATGATAAAATAGAAATAAAATTTTCTGTCACCACAAAAGAGATCAATGGATAAAAGGATCATGTCTATGTTATTATTATGGGAGAAAACGTTGGTTTGGATATTTATTTTAACAAAATGGACACCCAATTAAAAAAATGTTTCATCATAACATGTACATACATCGCCTTGTGGGACAAATACATTAGTGGAAAATAGAACTCAACATTGGACTGGAATTATCTATATCAATCCCACAATCACTAATAATTAAATTGATCAGTAATTAGACATCATATAAAGACATTTCATTGTAAAATAGATTTCATTAAATAATAATAATAATATAATAATAAAATAAATAAAATGAATATAAATTATAAGAAATCAATGGGGATGCATGAATGAATGTTAGGGGTTTAATTCCAATAAAGAGAAACTACATTATTATTCATTTATCAGTTTAATATAACTCCATATTCAATTAATTCTAATTATATTTTTTTACTCATTCCATAATAATAAATTTTTGAAGTTCAAGATCCTTTTAAACCCTCTGAGAGTTTCCACCATATGTTTTCTATATGATTTATATTTAAGAATTCCTCTAGTGTAGATCTACCATGATTCCACCCCTTACATTTAGATGTCCTCCAAGTACATGCAGCCATGCCCCATTCATATTTTTCCCTTTTACCCTACTACGGTCATATCACTTCTTCACGAGGACTGACTGAAAAATCCACGCTAATTCATGGGTCTATTCTCTCCACCATCCCCTTACTGGAGTTCTTTCTACCATCATCCACTATATGGAGGGGGATGTTTCCACACAAAAATGAGTAAAATAGGCATGGAGAGTAACTAAATAAATTTATATGGGAGATAAATCATTCATTATATTTTTTTTCAATAAAATAGGGTTTTACCATCAAGGAAGATAAAAAAATTAGGATAAAATAATTTCCAATTTGAAAATTCTATTCCATGATAGCATAGTATCAATGAAATATAGTTATAAAATTGAAATAAACCTATACTAGTATAACGATCATAGAATTGTTCCCAATAAAATATTGTAATCAGGGCTCATATTGGAACCCAAATTAATAATTTCCTTCCTTGATATTGGATCAATACTTAGACAAGAACACATATTCTATCATTCAAGATGATAATATTTTTTCATTATTCCTTCATCTGATGATTATCCTCAACTATTTTGACATTGATCCTCACTGTTGATCTTCTATAGACAACACTCACCTCCTCCCCTCAACTATCAAATGGTTTTGAGAATAAACCATAGGATATATAGTAGATATAATTAAATAGAGGGATGGAATTATTTATATCCATTAAATAAATTAGCTAATTAAATTATTTATTTTACATAATGTAGTCGAAACTGGTTTACCATTACTGAACAACCAGCTTTGACCTAATTTATGTTTTTGGTATGTTAAATTCAATGTTCTGCAAATAAAAATAGTTTTACATTTCCAATATGGGTTCCCAATAAATACAGAAAACAATTATTCTGAAAATATTCATTCAAGTGTTTTAATATATTTAATATTTTAAATCAAATAAATATAATTACTATCATGGCCCCTGAATATCTCATTTACTCAATACCTAGCTCCAAAAATAACTATTGAAATATTCCATTATCTTAAAATGAGAAACCAGAGTCATTACATGTTCTTTTTATTTCCAAATTGGATATCTGTTTTGTGATGCACATTGTTTCAAATTTTTCATTCATCCTTGATTCACTATGATGTACAAAGACCATCAGGAGTATTAATGTTTCTATAGACTGAAAAAGTTATTTTTAAATTTACTATGAAATGTTTGAGTTTTAAATACATTAATGTAGAATTAATATTTCATAAGTGAATGCTTCATCCATTTCTAGTGTCGTTGTTGAATTGGGAAAACATATTTATTTATTTCAGAGTGGAATTTCCTAATACATCTGGAAGTAATAATGTGATTTCGTTTATTTTGGTTGATTAACTAAATCATCTCATTTCATTCCCATTCTTGATACTCTATATTTAGTTAAAATTTATTGACTGTATATTATGGTGATAGTCAAGTTACATTGAGTTCTACACTCTAATGGATCATAATGTGATCCCATATTGGATTAGAATTTTATTATAAAGGACATTAGTAATCATTAGGAACTGAATTAAACATTATTAAATATTTACAACGTTAATATGTATTAGAACCTAAATAAAATATTTAGTCATAGGAATTCATGATTCATTCTTGTTAAATATTTTATTATTGAATTTTATATCAATATATTTCATTAGATGGGACTTTTATAATAAATGTTTTCATTTCGGTATACACTTGACACCTTTTGATGCATTATAGAGAAATTAATTTCACACTCTAGATTTTTGAGATGAGGTAGGTGAAATGAAGTTGATGGACTATAATTGGTAGAGAAAATGGTATATAAGGATATGGTATTTCAAAATTATATGACTATATGTCATATTAGGATGATGTGTTATATAGAGATCCACAGAGAAGATATTTCATTCATGGTAGTTGATCATGTTTTTTCCGTAAAGTATATCTATCTAAATTTGTTATGGGTTTTGAAAAAAAGGGAATTCTATGTAAATATTTAATTTTCATATATTAAATAATATATATTTATATGTCAATTCCTAATGAAATATCCTTTCCTACATGCTTATCTAAGGTATATACTCTTTTTTTGGATTTGATGTTAAGAGAGCGTGTTCCATATTCCACTCCTATTTTGAGCTCCAAGGTAGTACTGTTGGAAGATGACCATTAATATGTGGCACAACCTATTAATGGTATTGACCATAGAGAGAAATAATTTTAGACCTTGTTAGTTCACTAGGTTATGGTTTTATGGAATACACATATGGTTGAAAAAGAAACATAGGAGTCCTAAAATATTTTTAGTGAAAGGTATACCTACTTTTTTAATATAAGAATAAAATTTCTAAGAAGAAATTTCAAAATTTGGTGAAGAATGTAACTGACTAAGAAACGATGATATAAAAAAATTTCATAGATTTATTAGTGATATTTTATAGAGTTATTTTAATTATAAAAATATTAGATAAATTTTCATTGAAAAGGAAATAAACCTTTTTATCTATACAAATTGGATTATGAAATAAAATATTCTTTTATTTAAGACCATAAATTAAAAAATATATAATTTTAATTTAAAAAATAATTACTTCATATTTTAATTGAACATATAAAAATTACCTTCTGATAAATTTTCTATAATTTTTTTAATATATATACTTTATAATAAATAGTGATAAATACTAAATTTCTAAAAACTATATTTCATTTTAATGTACTTATGATGGAAAATTGTATTATAGAGTAGTTTTAATCTTTAATTAGATAAATTTATTTTTATATAATTAAATATTTTTTCTATAAATGAATCTTATACATGAATTTAAAATTGAAACAATGTATACTAAAAAGATAATTTTTTATGAAAAACTTTTATTCATTTGGTTTTTCTAGTTTATTTTTAAATGATATTTTATTACATAGTGTATATTTTTTTAAAAAAAACTAAAATCTATAGTTTTATTTAGCGGGTCCAATCCCTTTTTAATTTGGGTCAATATGAACATTAAATATAATATGTTTTTAGCATGTTAAAGGGTAAATCAGGTAATTAATGGAAAAAGTGATAAGGACTAGAAAATGACCCGAACCCTTGCATTAAATTTATTTAATGATTCAATTAACTCCATATTTATCCATTATTTTTTATATAAAATATTGTAATATCTGTTTATGTGATTATTACTAGTATAATATTTTATATAAATAATAGTGACAAATGTAACCCTATTATTTTTAATAACTTTAATATTATGAACATAAGGATTAAATGAGGATATATTGGTTCCTAAATATTAATTTGAAATAAAAGTTTCTTATATTAATTATAGTTATTTATTTGAAATTTTAGTGAAATTATAATTACCAAAAAATATTATGGAATGATGATAGAGTATTTATTCAATTAATTTATAAATAATAATTGACATTAAAAATATTAAAAGTAGTATAATTTGAAATATTTAATGTCTCCCATTAATTTTATTAATAAAAAACATATTATATTGGTTTGGAAACATTTATTTTTAGTTCCATTGTTGTCTTTATATTTTGAATTGCAAAGATAATACATAGTTCTATAGTTGTCATTAATGATATTTTATAATTTATAATATATTTATAAATGATGTAAAATTCATAAAAATATATTATTCCACCATATAAATTTTATATAGTTAGGGAGATACACAATATTAGATTATTTATTCATTTTTACTTTTATGTTAAAATTATTAACTTATAAATATTAATAAACGTTAGTGTTATAATAATTGTAAAAAGGGTTAACAAAGTGCTAAAACCAAAATATATGTGAAAATATGTTATTAAGACATGTATAAATTTTATTGGACAAAATTATTTCTCATTATACACATTTAATATTCAATTCATAGTAATTTCAATCGATTTAAATATCACAATGAATTTTTATTAATTTAATAATTTATGAAATTCTAAAAAGCGTCCCTCCCTCTCTTATAAACGGGTGCCTCTATATATCAATACATCACACTCAAAATGCCATTTGGTTCAGAATATCCATTCACCAATAAATTCCTCACATAACAAATCACATCTAAGATGTATTTATTTGGTTAGAATACCATCATTAGAATACTTATACAGTTATGACAAGGATATCATCAATGATGCAGTAAAATTATCCACCCATTTATGTTTCATTTATTCTTCCAACTTCATAAAATTCATAAAAAATGATGTTATTGTATTATTTTTATCTCAAATGTAAGTATTTGTTATTTTTTAATGTAATAACCTATATCTATCTCAATCATCCATGAAATGAAATATGATATAATCATTTGGGTATAAGAAGGACTACTACATCATGAACCAAAGTAATTTATGTTCCATTACCATCTATAATCTCAATTATTAATGATTATATATAATATATTTATATAATATTAATGATAAATTATTCATTATTTTAGGAAAATATTAAAAAATATGACTTGACTATTCCATACATTAGAATATTATATTTTCATTCAAGAATATTTTTGGACTACCACCACCACGAAGCAATGTGATTCGTTTTTCATCACCACAAAAAATTGATGATATATATTTGTGTAATTAATAATTAATATAATAATAATGATATTATTATAATTATTAAATGATAAAAGGAAATAGTTTTTATATCCATAATGATCATTGAAAAATGTAAGCACTAATTATGTGTATGTACAACATACCACATACATGACCATATCTTTGTGAATATTTCATAACCATATTTCTGTATTAGATTTAAAAGTATAGTTGATCAATAATTATAATAATAATAATAATTATTTCATTAGTAAAATTTTATAGATTATGAAATAATGAACTCTTTGACCATAGTTGACTACCTAATGCATTTTGGACATATGAAACAAATATCATTAGAACAACTGATGATAATTTGATTAATTTAATTAAATAATATATCATGGTAAGAGATAAAATAATAGAAAATATAAAAATGATAAATTTTGATACTAATTTTACAAATTAATTTTTTATTCACGAAGATATGTAGCGTATTTGATGAGTTAGACTCAAGGTAAGGGACATTATTAAAAATAAAATTTTATAATATTTCTCTTGTAATAATCATTTTCATCCATAACAATAATATTTAAATTATTTTATGGTATTATTTTCAAGGATATAATATAATTATAAAGTACACATAGTTTCTATTATTATAATCATTGAAATGTCTTTAAATGTATCATTATATGAATGGTTTTAACATACTTTTCAAAAAGAAAAAAGTAGTGGTTTATTTTAATATAATGAGCCAGAAATTCCAACCACCATAACCATTGTTTAATGTCTGAATTCCATTATAATATTAGATGTTTTATTCATTGAAAACCCCTCTTTATCGTTATTATATAATGTTTTTCTGAAAATTTTGTTTAATATAATTATAATATTTTAATATAGAGGTATGATTTCTTATGGGTGGAAAGAATTTTTTATGAAGAATGATTTTAGGTATTCTGTTATGGTTTTGGGAATTGATTATGAGGAAAATTTGTAACATTTTTAATAGTGTATGGGTGAGACTATTATAGCCATCCTATTGATTTTCTAACGTGACAGAGTTAATATATTATATTTCTCTTAAGAGATTATGGTAATATACTACAATAGTTAATCTAGCAGTAACCGTTATGGTTATTTTATGTTTTATAGTGATGGTTATTATATATATAGCATGAATGTCATCTAATTTTTTAAGTGATAAAGAAAATTATTCCATAATTTACTGACATTTTTTTATATGCAATATATAGGTCCTTATGAGAACATTACGATTTTCTAGCCAAGATAATGATATTATTTTCAAAATGAAAATCATTGTGAAAATGTTCTAATGAGTCTATCATGATTTCAATGTAACTTTTATGGGTTTATATTGTACTTGATGACTTATTAAGAAATTATATATGAGAAAATTTCAGCATAGAAGGTGAATTTTTATATATTAATTATTTATTTTGAAATAAAAATTATAAGTATTTAGAGACTAAAAGTTTCATTCATTCATTGTTTTATCTGTTACAATTATTTTAATGCTCATTGTATGTTTTAAGAAAATCATAGGGTTTATGAAAGGGTAAGGGAATGTAAGAATTCATGTTAAAAGTCAGCATGGTTTTTTGTGAAAATAAATCTGGTTTTTCTTTTCATGTTTTATATTGTAAAAACAAGATACAGAAAAGAAGTTTCCACAATTTAAATAATATTTTGTTATGCAATAGTTCTGAAAAACATCACTAAAATTAAAAAAAACGTTTATTTTATATGAGGATAAAATAAGGTGAATTATATCCAAAAGGCTTGAGAATAGGTGTTTTTTAATATTGGGAACTTCCATGTAAATAGAAGAATAGATAAAAAGTTGATAAAAACACAATAAATATCTAGGGGATAAAAAATAGATGGATTCCACGAATGATTTAATATATGATTCCAACCCTGATCAATAAGGAAATCCTAAAAAATGTGAATTTTAAATAAATCCTTTCTTGTCTAATAACTTATTTATTATAACCCTAATAAAGAATCAACATAAACTGGAATGGTAACCATTATGAATAAATGTTATTAATATTAGATATATCAAAGAGTAATTAAATACATTATATTAATTTCAATTATATCATAATATCAAATTTGTCACAATGGAGTGGAAATTGAGAAGAAATACCATACATCACAGTTCTCTTTAGTTTGACGAACTACAACCACCTATATAATGCTTTTCATTTTTTCTAATTTAAATCAAAATAATATTAGTATTTATAATTTATTATATTATCCTCCTATTAAATATTATTACATATTTTTTTAACAATAATATTTATGACCTTTATTTTAGGTGTTAACTAATTCAATTATCTCATGTATGTTTTTTCACCGATGTTCTGATTATTGACAATATACTATAGTTTAATCATTTAAAGAATGATATTAATGTGATATAAATCATATTTTCTCATTATAAAACTTCTTACTCTTATTATTAAAAATTATACATTGATAATTAATTGAATCACATTGTGGAGACGGTTCACTGTATGTACACGGAAATGACATTATCATTTCTGCAATGGGTGAAAGGGTATGAAAGTAAATGATATATTAATTTTAAAGTATAAAAATAACTCCATGATTTTCAGGTTTTTTTATTATTTATATCATTATGACTATCGATGCGAGTCATTTACTGAAAAAAATTACATTACTGTGGAAGGTGGTAGCCCGCTATACATACAAGTGATTGATTTTTTCCAATTTCAAAGAAAAGGAAATCAATAAATATTTTTCCATAAACGTAATATAATATTATTATATAGTATATACTAGCTTTATTTAATTTAATTTATTATATATTAATTGATAGTGACAATTGAAAATGTAAATACACAATGATCATGATGAAGATGATTACCTTATCTTAGAGAAAACCATTGTTTGATGTCTTATTAAGAGCCCCATGTTTGATAATTTTGGAAGATAAAAATATATTTATGTACCCTAAGGTATTAGAAGATAGGGGTTGTTTTTTTGGATGAGTTTAATATCTTAAGATGGTTGAATATATGAGGGTATACGTTCACATTTTATAATTATGGTGAGTGGAAAACTCAGAATTTTTAAATTATTTAAAACAAATATATGTCTCTTTCTAAGAATGATAGCACCCTAGTGAAAAATATTTTATGCAGAAATTTATTGGTAAATAGACAACCATCCAAAGAGGTTTTAATATGTGTTTTTATCATATTACCTATTATCATTTTATGTTAACCCCCCAATAATCCCTTTTTAATAATAACCACAATAATTCATTTCTACATTAATTATTTTTCAGAAAGGAAAAAGTTATTTTTAAATAATTTCTTAATAATAGTTATTAAGATTAAAAATAAGTAATCCATTTTATCAAATTAAATTATCATAAGTGGGGTAATTTAATTTTAAATTAAATACGAAAAATGTATCGAAAACTAGTAACTTGTGAAATGATATTTTGAATAATAATATGATCTTTCATTAACTATATGACTCATAATCATTATTATATATATGTAAATTTATATTTAGATCTATAATATATATATAATTTTTACCATTCAATAACAAATATTACATTCAATATTTAAAATGTAACGATATTATGCCTTTTAAAAAAATTATGAAAAATAACCCATTTCAGCTCCGAATTACATTACCATTATTTATATAATATTAAATAATAATAAATTGAGATATATATATATATATATATATATTATAAAATATTATTATAAATAATATTAATAGTTTTTAAATAGTAAATAATCAACAATTGATAATAGATTATTTCACGAAGAAATTTTTAAAAATTATTTTTAAGATTATTTTGACCCAATATGTTAAAAATAGACATTAATCCTATAAAATTATAATTAATGTTCTAGGAAATAATATAATATTAATTTTATTATAGTATTATTAAAATATCATGTTCAATTACAATAATTGAATGTCGGGTGACATGTTCTCACCTCTTAAAAAATATTCACCCTCAGAATTTTATTGAATATTACTCTCTAAATAAAGTATGGTGGTTATTATTACTTATATCACATGGTTTCCATGTTTCTTACTCTACATTATTATTTCTATAAAGAATATTTACAAGTTTATTTATTTTAATCATCAATACATTCTCTTTGGTGTCATTAATATGGATGGTCACTTCATAGTAAGATACACCAGGTTCCAATAATATTTCATTAGAGGATTCCACATATATTGGATACAAAATGAACTTATCTAATAGGAATATTTGAAACATATAATTTAATTTAGGACTAATTTTTTCCAATTCCAATTTGTAATAAAAAGCGCTAATTATGTAATTTTTTTAAAATTTATGACATACATGGTGCTTAGTCTTCTTTTCTTACTAAACATTATAAAACCATTCGAATGATATTACTTCAACATAATTGGTTTTCCTTTTGGAAATTAAAAATATTTTCATATGATATCATCATAAATCCTCTTTGTAGAGCCACTGGGTTGAGGAATATAGCCTTTTATTCCTTTTTATGTGATTAATGTTCTTGGGATTATTTTTGAATAGGATTGAAGAGTTTGGAATGGTTTGGACGAATTGGATGAATTTTTAGGGCTTCACGGTTTGAGCATATTTAGGGGAGACTATGTGAGAATCTGAGAAAAACCATGAAACTCGACGTAGTGGGGTCCTTACCGGTTTTTGCTTGGTTTGTACAACCGTGGGGGGATGTCATGTGAGATGCCTTCAAGGCAGTATCATCCGCACCGATAGCGCATAGTTTGGAAAATCATGCGAGATAACCATATAACCCTGTAGGTTTTTTTAATGGGAACACTAGGGATTGACCTAAATCACTCCAAGCACTCCCCACTCTATCCAGAGATGTGATTTTCTATTCTCATGTGCTTGATGGGCTCTCACACTAATTATTTAGTGATTCGAAGGGGTTCCAAGGTGGTCTAAAGATGTTTCCTCAAGGGTAAGTCTCTCATCTTGGTTTCTTCTTGGCATCTCTCTGGATTCACTCTTATCCCATTCTTGGCTTTCTAGATCTTTATTATTTCCCAGTAGATATAGTGTTTTTAATCCTGAAGTGATGATTTTAGGTCTTGTTGATGATTGGAAAGAGGATATAGAGCGGTTTCGGTGGTGCACTTTATGGATTTGTAGTGCAGTTGTTGGTGGGTCGATTTTTCCAAATTCATAAAGGTTGGTGGATTCTCTCTTGACTCCAAAAGGTAAGAAAAATTGAAATTGGTTGCAATTAACTTGATTTTTTATATAAATAATAAATATAATGTGTTGTGCTTAGAAAAAACTCATTTTGTTATGATTTAAGGATTTTGGGGGAAATGGGTTAGTATTGTAAAACTGGGTTTTTCTGGTGGATTTTTTAAAGATAATTTTAAAATCAGTAGCTTTATTGATATATGGAAAATGGTTTTTGAATGATGGGTTTAAATAAAAGTGTTGTTTTTTTAAAAATCGGTTTGACATGG
Source organism: Viscum album (assembly GCA_963277665.1). Taxonomy (NCBI): domain Eukaryota; kingdom Viridiplantae; phylum Streptophyta; class Magnoliopsida; order Santalales; family Viscaceae; genus Viscum; species Viscum album. The sequence continues at coordinate 1,241,359,546 of OY728161.1, read as the reverse complement.
AAGATTTTTTAAGGGTGTATTCAATAAATGTGTGATTTATTAGGGTAACATGAAATGATTTGATGAAATGTTGTTGATCATAACTGGTTGATTTGGTGTCATCAATTGTAGGGTTATATGATTTTGGTAATTATGGATTGAAATGTTGTGGTGATTCTGGTAAATATCAATTTTCCGAAGTTCAATGGATGGTGGTCGAGAATGTATCACTATCATGGTGATAGTCGTTAATGTACGATCAGAATAAGTTGAGGGTGTTGGGCATGAAGTCCCACACTAGTGATGGAAATGAAGTCACACACTCTGGAGGAGATATGTCATTTGTAAAGTAACCATCATTAAAGTAAAACCATGTTTGAGGGGATGGTATTGGTTGCAGGACATAATTTTTTGTATGGTTGTGATATGTTTGCAGTCATGATAAAAGGAATGGGTAATGATTTGTTTGTTTGGTTTCCATGGTTATTCACTAAATTGGGTAAATTTCATTGGGTAAAGAATTTTTTTGGATTTTTTTTCATTGTCACACTAGTTCATGGGATATATATAAATTGTTTTATATAAATAGTTTTATATAAATTATTCTAATGTGTTCTTTTCTAGTGGCATGTATAGGGAAGTCATTAAGGGGGATCCAGCTGAGTATTAGTACTCACCCCCTGCATTGGAACATTGGTTCTTTTTCATATGTTGTTTTCAAGAAATAAGTATGAGTAAAGTAAAAAAAAATTTCAAGAAGTTCGACAAGATGATTTGGTGATATTATGGTGCTTGTAGCATGGACCATTATGTGGAGCTATGGATGGTGTCCAAGTTCTTGGGGGTCTTTTTGTGTATTCTTATGCTTGGTACTTAGATAATTTGTTTAGTTGTATTGGAATTTGGGAATTTTGATGGAATATTTTGTTTTCCTTTGATAATATATGGGTTGGGTTGTTATTTTCACATAAATCATATAGTTATGTTGGTAATAGTGTGTTAGCTTGGATGGTTAATCTCATTGGAAACTTGTTCCCCATTTTATTCTTGAATCCCTCAGTATTTATTTCCAGCCTTGGGCACCTGGGGAATGTCGATTATGGCTTAGAAGCACCTCACTGCCTTCTACATTCAATGAGGAAGGGGCAGGATGTTACATGTGGTATCAGTTTGATCGATCCATGGATTTCAAGTGACATCAGTTGTTCGATAATTTGGAGTTAATTGTTGTTCTTGGTGTTGACACTCGTTCTTGGTCTATTCCTTATGTTCGGATGGTAGAATGGTGTAGTATTGTTAGAACCTAGAATGTATAATAGAAAAGGACGTATCTAAACCATTATGACGAACATCAAGTTAACAGTGAGTTGCATGCATATGTATTTGGAGACACTTATAGGCATTAGAAATCTCATTTTCGTGGTTGTAACCAATGAGATGATCATGGCATGTTTTGTTGAATGACTTCCTACTAGGATTCATATTTCATTGGGGTATAATGATTTATAGTGTGAAATGAATATGTGGATTTTGAAAATTTTGATTTGTGTTTCAAATCAGAAGGATTTAAAACATGGAAACTATTGGTATTTTAAAAATTGGTCAATTTTCAAAACATAATGATTTTTTTCAAAATAGTGAAACATGGGAAACATAAACTTGTGAAAATCCTCATTTGTGATAGTTGTTATGTAATTGAATTCGAATCATATTCATTTTCTTAGTACAGGTGTGCGACTTATGGTTGTTTGGGTATTGATATAAATGGAATTGGGTAGGCTTCATAGTGATCGACTAGAAGAGGTTGTATAAAATATGGTTGTACCTGAGCCTTAGGTGAACTAGTAGCTAGTGCAAAGTATAGTTCAAGATTTCCATGCTGTGAAATGTGTGAATAATGTTGATGAACTGAATCATTGGGATCATGTGGTATAGTTTGAAAAGAAGAATCCACCCATCATTAGGGGTGATTCAGAGCCAAAAAAGGATAAATCATGGCTGAACAGAATAAATATTAAATTTGACTTCTTTGGAGCACTGGCAGAGCTGAAAGTGATGTCAGCCACATAAATTTTGGATAATCTTTCCCTTCAGCATTTGGATCATATGGTCCAAGCTAAGATGGGAAAAGGTGTAACATAGGAGGCTTTTGAGGAATTGTTTAATAAACAATTATACCCTCATACATTCAGAATTCAGCGTACATCGTATTTATTCCATTTGAGGAAGTAGAACCTTTCGGTAACAGAATATGCAGCTATGTTTATGAACATAGTTTGGTTTGTAACTGAGGTGGCTGGTAGTACATTGTTGAAGTCCCAAATTTTTGAATCTGGGTTGAACCAGAACAATTGTTCCAAGAGAGCATTTCTGTTTATAAATGATGACATGGAAATGGTGAATTGGGCTATTGTTGCTGAGAATGATCATTCAGAGGCTATATGTGGTGGAATAATGTTTTTACCCTTGAGAAATAGTGGAAACTCAAATTTTGGGTTCAACCAGATGAGGGAATGTTATTTCTATGTTGGATATACATCTCAGAATCCAACAGACGAATTAGAGAATATTCATCTTAAGACTCATAGTAAGTCGGGATGTTTTTAGTGTTTCTCTATGGAGTAATTAAGAAGGATTTTATAGCCCCACATCAATTATGTAATAATTGTAAGTAGATGGGGAATCTTTTACTGTATTGTGGTAATTATAAGAGGTTGGGTGCTCGTGACACTCCTCCAGGGTCACTGGATTCATTTGCCTCGATAGGAGTGGGGCATCATCATACTCCTCATCAGTAGTGTCGAGATAGTCTAGGTGACTCTGGAAATAATAGGACACCTCTGCAGGGTAATAATGAGTATTTCTTTGTTGGAATGTAGTTGTTCGTAGATGACCAGGTTGTGGTGGATGATCAGTCCAGACCTTACAGGATATGAGGTACAGTTCTTTTAAATTCCATGTTGATTCAAGATTTATTTGATATGGGTGTTTCTCATTCTTTTATTTCACCCCATGAAATTAGTTTGTCGGGATTACAAATGGAAATGATGCATTAGTTTTTGAAACTAAAAAATCCTCTTATTCAAAGAGAGTTTCAAGATTTCTTCTATAGAGCATGTTTCTTAGTTTTGTATAACATTGTATTGATTTGGGATTTCTCAGTGCTTGAGATGGATCCTTATGACATTATCATGGGAATATATTGGTTGAAGATGTATAAGGCTCACATATATTTTTATGCAGGGAAAGTTAGTTTTACAATGGAGGAAGTCATTGAAAATCTCTTTAGAGGTGAGAAGAAGGAAAATATGTGGGAAAACAAATTTGTTGGCTCCATCTCATGGCATGATATCGTATCAGTTAGAAGAATTTTCATTGGAATCAGTGGAAGGTGTGGTGAAAAGTGTTAGGCCGAAAGTTGTGATTCAGTTTATTGATGTATTCCCCAAATAATTATTAGGGTTTCCACCTGTGAGAGAAGTCGAGATTACGATTAGTCTCTTTCTGGGTAACAGACCGACCTCACTCCCATAATTAGGTATAGAACTAGGATAATTGCTGGAATTAATTGTGTTGTTGGAAGAGTTAGAGAATAATGGTTTCATCCATCTTATCATGTCTCAAGGGGCTGCACCTCTTTTGTTTCTCAAAAAACTCAGATATAACTCTGCATCCCTATGTTGATTACCTTAAACATAAACATGTAATGACAAAGAATCGATATATACTTCCCCAAAGTGATGATTTGTTTGACCAGTTGATGGGTTCCCATTGCTTCTCCAATATTAACTTGTGTTTAGGATATAATCAATTGCTGGTATAGAGGGTGGTTATTCCCAAAATTTATTTCAGAAATAGATATAGCCATTCTGAGTATGTAGTTATGCCCTTTGGCTAGGCGAATTCCCCAACTGTATTCTGGTAATTGATGAATCAGATATTTCTTAGATATATCAATTGTTTTTAGGATGTTTTTGTGGATAATATATTGATGTACTCGAGGACAAGGGTAGAGCATGAGAAGAACTTGGTTATAGTGTTGGGGTTCTTGAGGGATCATCAATTGTATGAAAAATTTTAATAGTGTGATTTTTAGATATAAGAGTGTAACTTCCATGAACATGTTATTTATGAAAATGGTGTTTCATTAGATCCTAAAATGGCTGAGGATGTTATCTCCAGGAAACTGCTCATTAAAATTTCTAAATTATGAAGATTCATTGATTTAGCTAGTTATTATTGAGATTTCATTCTTGGTATCTAAGAATTTTCTTCGCTAATTACATCCTTGACAAGTAAGAATATCACATTTCAATGGGATTAGTCGTGTCATAAATTATTTGAAGTGCTAAAGGGTCACATTATATCTAGACCAATCTTGGTTTTTCCTAAATCGATGAAATGGTACATGGTGTATTATGATGCATCGGTATCAGAGATGACTATGTTATCATGAATTAATATCATGTGGTGGCATATGGATCATGAGGGTTGAGTTTTCATTATAAGAACTACCGAAACATGATTGTGAGTTGGTAGCAATGGTACATTCTTTAATGTTGTGGAGTAATTTATCTCATCGGTGATAAATTTAGAGTGATTACCGATGTCTAGAGCATAAAGAATATATTCTGATAGAGAAATTTGAATTTGAGGCAAAGGAAATGGATGAAATATCTCTAGATGTTTAGTTTTAACATAATTTATACATTGGGTAAGGGAGATTTGTTGGAAGATCCGTTAAGTTTAAAATCATATGCTCATTTGGTGAAACATGCCTCAGATTAGTGGCATTTAATGTCAATCATAGCCGAGATGTGGTAGGATTGTATGTACCATGATGAAAGAGAGATCTTATATACAGTTTCGTTGGTTACCAACATGGATAGTTTGTTTAAATAGGCACAAGCATTTGATTATGAATTTTTGGTGATGAGGTCGAAACTCAATGGTGGGAGACCATTGAGGGTTGGGCGCTGAAAAGAAATTTAGTTTTGTATTTGAAAGTCAGATGGTGGAACAAGTGGCTTTTCTGGAAGAACATCTCAGATATTATCACCATTCTAGGTGGGTTTTCCATCTTAGAATTCAAAAGATGTATAAGGTGCTGAAAGAAAAGTTTTTGTGGTATGGTATAAAAAGGGATAGATACATAACGTGTAAGAAAGTCAGGGAAGAGCATCAGCGGCCTAGAGATATGTTGAAATCATTTCTTATTCCAATTTGGGAGTGGGAGTAAATAGCGAAGGATTTTGTGAAAGGTCTTCTGAGAATGGTCAAGAAGCATGTTACCATTTGGTTGATTGTGAATCCGCTCACAAATTTGTCCCATTTAATCCTGATTTATAAATTTCACATTGTATAGGATCTTTCCAAAATCTATATCTGCAAAGTGGAAAAGAGGGATGGAGCTCTATTTTTGACTATATCAGATAGAGATCTGAGGTTAATATCTCATTTTTGTAATCATTAAAGCAATCCCTTAAGACATAGATCACGATGAGCATGATATACCATCCTCAGACAGATGCATAATCCAAGAGGAAGATACACACATTGGAGGATTTTCTAAGGTGTGGTGTGATGGATTTTGGTGGTTCATGGGAGGACCACTTACCATTGGTGTGTTTCCCCTATAATAACATTAATTAGGCCTCAATTCATTTCGCTCCATTTGAGTCATTGTATGGGCGGCTGTGTCGTTCTTTACAATATTAGGTGGAAACAGGTGAGACATTGATGATTGGACTGGCCCATGTCCAAGAGACTCTGGATTAGAACAAGATGATTTTAAAGATGATAGAGACCACTCAAAGTCATCACATTTCATATTTAGACAATTCTCGATGACTGTTTTCATTCAAGGTGTGAGATCATGTGTTTTTTAGAATATCTCCTAGGTTAAGACACTGTCAGTTTAGAAAATGGGTAAGTTATATCCAAGGTATTATGTGACTTTTGAGAAGTATGAGGGTATTATAGAGGTATCCTTTCAATTTCCTATTCCACTATGTTTTAGTGAGGTGCACAATGTGTTTCATGTGCCACAGTTGAAAAAGTATCATCCAGATCATGACCATGTGATTCTTTGGGAACATGTTGAGGTGGAACAAGATGCTTCATTAGTTCACATTCATGTGCAAACTATGGATAGGAAAGATAAAATATGACATGGTAAAATCATTGGTTTTGTTCATGTTTTGTGGAAACATGGTCATATTCAATAGGAGACTTGGGAGATGGAGAAGGGGATGGCCAAGAAATGCCCTGAGCTCTTTTGGAAAAACAATGGTTCTCTACATTATGAGGACGGAAATTCCAATGGTGGGGAGAATGTAGCACGCCCAATTTGTGGTATGTATCTTTTTTATGTGTTTTTATGTAATTAATGTGCATGGGGTGAGTTTATCAAAGGTTGTGATTGATTGGAATGTTTTTGGAAGTTTATGGAGTATTTTTTATGGAATCATGGTATGGGCACATTTAAGGGAAACAGTGCGAGGATACCAGATAAATTGTGGAACTCAAGGAATTGGATTCCCACACAGATTGAGAACCATTTCTGTAAACATGATGGGAGGCTATGTGAGATACCTCCAAGGCAGTAGCATCCGCATTGTAAGTACATGGTTTTTCGAATCATTCAAGCTAACTATACGACCATGTATGATTGTTTTTTGTAATGGGAACACTCAGGATTGTCCAAAATCATTCCAATTATTCTCCCACTCGAGACTAACTCTGGATTTTCTGTTCTAAATGGTTTTAGGGGATCTCTAATTCATTTTGGATGAAATTATAAATGGTTTCAAGGTGGTATTAAGGTGGTTCCTCCTAGGTAATTCTATCTTCTTGTCTTCTTCTTGGATTCTCTCTAGATCAATTATTCTCCCTTCCTTGGTTTTCTATACCTACATTCATTGAATGTTGATAAAGGGTTGTTCTAGCCTAATTAAATTATTTTTGGGATTTTTGATGATGGGTAATAGGATCTAGAGTGGTTTCAGAGGTCCATTTTTCATATTTTTGGTGTGGTTTATTTCTGGTTCAGTTTCACCGAATCTTTAAAGGTCGGTGGATTGTCTATCGACTGCACACAGTTAAAACTAGTAACATCGGATAAAATTGATTTATTTTTCTTGAATTGAATGTTGAATATGATGTGAGATGCTTATCAGAAACCCATTCTGCGATGATTCATGGATATTGGGGGAAATGGGTTATTATTGTGAATAGGGTTTTTGTTGTTAGATTTAAAAATGTTAATTTTAAAATTGGTAGATTGATTGATTTCTGGAAATTTGTTTTCAATAAAAGATTTTTTTGTTGAAAATGGTTTTTACAAGTAAAAGGGTTTTCTGGTGTATTCAATAATTGTGTGATTTATTGAAGCAACATGACATGATATGTAGAAATGTTATTTGGAATAATTGGTCAATTTAGTATTTGGAATTGTTTGGTGTTTTGATTTGGGTAATTGTGGATTGAAATGTTTTGGGGATCTGGTAAATATCGATTGTCAAGATTTGGATGTATGGTGTTTAGGAAGGTATCTAAATAATAGTGATGGTTGTGAATGTACCATCATAAAAGGGGAGGGTGATGGGAATGATTTCCAACAGTAGTGATAGGTGTTATGTCCCACACTATGGAGTAGAATGGTTGGTCGTGAAGTTGTCACAATTAAAGTTACACCATGATTGAGAGAATGCTATTGGTTGTGTGAAATAATTTTGTGTATGGTTGTGATATTTATGCGGTCATGAAAAATAGAATAAGTAATAGAATTTTTTTCATTCCTTGGTTATTTAATAAATTGGGTAAATTTATTTTGGTAATAAATTTTTGGATTGTTGTTAATTTTTTCAATAGTTCATGGAATTTATAAAAATTGTTTTATATAAATTGTTCTAATGTGTTATTTCTTAGTGGAATGTGTAGGGATATCATTTGAAGATGTCCTACTGAATATTAGTACTCACCCCCTACTTTGGATGTTTGGTGCTTTTGCAGATGTCATTTTCCAGTACACATGTAATGGTAAAGCATCTAATTTTTCTAGTGGTTTGACATGATTATTGAGTGATATTTTGGTTCTTGGAGCATGTATCATGGTATGTAGCTATTGAAGGAGTCCTAGTTCTTTGGTATCTTGTTGCATAGTATTCCTCTTGGAACTATGATATTTAATTTAGTTATTATTGAAACCTGGAGATTTTAATGGAATCGATGGTTTTCCTTCGGTATTGTATGGGTTGGGTTTCTATGTGCACATGCATCATATAGTTTTTTGGTAATGAAATGTTTGGTTTGATGGTTATTTACATGGGAAATTTTATCTGGAATTTATTCTTGAAGCCCTTGGAATTTATTTCCCTCATTTGGCACATTGGGAACATCACTTAAGGAAAAGTATCACCTCACTGCGTTCTCAAGCCAATTAGGAAGGAGAGATATGTAACACTTTTACTTCTTTGAGATTATTTCATATGAATTTATATATTAATTCCCATTTTCAATGTCTCGTCAACATGTTCTGGTCCTACAAGATACCATTATATATCATTTATTCAAACTATTTGGAGTACACCATATGTTACAATGAACTTATTCATTCTATTCCATTTCAATAAATGAATTCATAAAATTATTATTGGAAACACTATAAATGTTTAATACAGATCTCACACTCCTTGAATTCGTAATGATCTGAACTCCAGTTTCCCTGGACTCAATCCCAAGTTTATTACTTTGGAATATATTCAAGGGGTTAAATCCCAAATGTTGGATAAATTAAGTGGTTTTGTATAATAAGATACATGAATGATACCCATTTTATATAGTGAAATAATATTAAAAACAATGTAATAGAGAGAAGTTTCTATCCTTCAACTCATTCCAGGATTTCTCCTTCATATCCCGAGGAATGGAAAAAAACATCGGTGACCCCAAATGATCAATATTAATTATATAAAGAAGAAGATGTAATGAATCAATAATTATAAATCCATAATTAAAGTAAAATAATTGAACACATGTGAAGTTTAATCAATAACATTACTATTATAATCAAACAATTTCTAATCAATATGTATATGTAAATAACTGAAATCACATTTCCTTTAATCAATACAATGAAAATGAAATGCATAAAGGGAAAAATAATTTTTTGAAAATTTCCAGGATAATAATAATAAAAAATCAATTATAAATTGTGAAAATTGATAATTATTATATTTCATGATATTAAAAATCATGATACCTCTACTTCAAGACTATTTATAGGATAGTTTAAAACTATTGGGTAAAAACCCATCTGATTTGATTAAGTGACTTGTCAAGTTATACCTATCTATGAATCAAAGGACTATTATTAACTAAATCCCACCAATAAATGTGTCTATAAATTACTATTTATATATCTAATAATTTATTCAATACATGAATCAATATTATTTATCATCACATATATATATTCAATGAAGGTTAAAACATTGTCAATTTTTTCCGTGTAAATCAGATTATATTGAAAGAAAATGAAATATGTAAAAACGTTATATGATGTAATAAAATATAATATCAATCATAATAGGATATGGATATTTATTTGAAATATAGTTTCCATTGATAAATTATGACAAGAACAAGATTTTTTTAGGAGAATGTAAGAAACCACAAAAGAAATTGATATTGTAAAATAATTTCTTCACCTCTTTTTATAACTTTTAAATAGTAAACCATTGAATATTAAACATAAAACAAAAAAAATATCATCATAAATGATTATCTATTGATGTTCAACACATAAATGGGGTAGTATATACATTAAATATAAATAAATTGGTTTATTTTAATAATTATTTCTATATGAGATGGATGTTGTGGTGAAATCTCTTACAACTTGGTAACATTCATGTAAAATAATCTTGGATGAAATAATTCAAGTTGAAACATAAATTTAAATGATGTTTTAAGGATTCATGATAATAAATTTTAAAGTGGTATTATCTATATTGTAATATAAAGGTCGTATTAAGACACAATAGGTATGAATTGAGTAGTTTTGTTTTTTATTCTCATAGAAAAAGAACCCTCTTTAGTTTATGACTGAATTTTGATCTATTCCTTGAAAAGGAATTCAATAGACATAAAATCAGAAATAAGATAATGATAATAATATATTAATAGTGTTTTGTTTAGTAGAAGTCCCCAAGTCCACTCCAACACCACCCTTCACGATGAGTGTTATGATTTTCACTAGACTGGTCAATTTTATAGGGACTGACAATCATTTAGTTAGGGATTAAAAAACAAATATCAGGTAGAATAATCAGGATGAAATAATAGGTGGTTTCAACATGTCTTTGAAAATTATTTTTAAGAAAAAACCAAGAAATTTCATTTTACCAGGAACCTCTATAATGACATATATTAAACATAGAGTATTTATAGATTTCATCTCACTTCTATAACATACAACTAATAGAAAAGAAGATATCTCTATGATTGATGATTTGAAGGATACAAAACTCATGTAGAGTCTTCTAAACCCATAAGAAATTTTCATTAATAAAAACTAATGGAATAATAAATGTTTTTCCTTATTATCAAAGAAAAGAGTGCTTTATTTCATTGATTTTTTAGAAAAATGTCTCTAGAATTTTTTATTCGCATTAGTCATTATTTGAGAATGGTACTCATGTAAGGAGGAGTCCAAACATGGGAATTATTTAAATTATTATTTTTTAAACATAGAAAACATGATATAGGAAATCAAATGTAATAGAAATTCATTTTCCCTTAGAATACCATAGTAATAGTAGAGAAAAATAAACTACTCTTGTACATATCCTTTATTTCAATACATGGTTTTTATTTTAATAGATTGTACCTTAAATTGTTAATTGACGACTTAATGATCATATATCATTATTAAAATATCACATTAGTGCTTCAATGTCAAGAATTTCCAAATTCTATCTCAACCCATCTAATATACATAGTTGAATCCAAGTTGTTTATTATAGATTTGAATCCATATATTTGAATTTGCATCAAGTGTCCTAATTAAACTGTGTAGTTTTTTTACTCATTAAGATAATAATTGACCTATATAATTATTGTTGTGTACCATATTTCTACACATAGGTTATTCACATATCTTGGTACTCTATGTAGAAATTTTAAAATGATTAAGGATAATGTAGGTGATTGTTTATATGGGAGATCTTTTCAACTTATGAAATTTTGATGTAGTTGATTTGATGATGTAGAAAATAGAAATAAATGATTCACCATTGTCAGTGATTTACATTGATGATTGATCAATTTATACATTATCACTATGATGAGAAAAAAATGATGTATCGGATTTTACAGGTGTAGCCATACATTATATCAATTCGTTTTGAAGGAATGTAGATAGAAATTTACATATGAACATATAAGAATATGATAAAAACTGATGAAAACACATAAAAAATATCATCAACTATGTATTAAGTGGTTATTTGTTACTCAAATCCATTGTTACATGAGACATGATGTGTTTTCATTAGTAGTCCATGAATATATCCATTTTTATGACCACAAAACCTATTAGATAATATCATAATTATCATAATTGAAATTTTATAAAATTTTAAATGATTTTTTTAGAATATATATAAAGCTTAAAATATAGAGTATACCCACTCATGTTTAGTTACGTTACCCTATTTTAATGTTAAATACTTCCCAACAAAAGGAAGAAACATATCCTTTTTTATAAGGTATTAAACTTCTTCCCCTCTTTGTTTCATTAACAAGGTAGAGAATGAGAGGTAAAATATATTATAATATAAAACATTATACTGATGAATTATTTTAATGTAAGTTGAAATTTGAATATTGAATTATGAATAAATGAGGTTAATTATCTAAAATAAAGAAAAAAATATCAAATGAAAACAATATACAGGAAAAAATTAAGATTTAATAAATAATTAAATTTTTACTTAATCTATGTGTAGTGAAAATAAATATCCATGCAACTCAATTAAAAAATATTAGTCAGGGAACATTTATTATATAATGGGGCCAAACTATGCTTCTAGTTCAGGGAAAATTTGTTTTATGGATGGAGGAATTACTGAGGTAGATGGATTAGGAATTGATGAAGATGAAGTATCATGTATACATTCTATTTTATACTTTATTTGTTGAGCAGTACTAATTGGATCTGGTCCAAGAGGGGTTATCCTTATCAATTGAAATAGTGATTCAACACAAATATTTATACTTAAAAACAAATCCTAAAAAATAAATGAATTGAAGTTAATTAGTTTTGCATTTGAGATTATGATACTAATCAATTTCTAATAAATATCTTATGATGTTCTAGATTAGCATAATAGAATATTATATCCTTAGTGAAAGAATGATGGATATAAAGAGGATAAATTTATACATTAGACAAAAAAGAAAATATTTCCATGAGAACCATATTAATAATTATATTGGCGGACGTCTTCATGTTAGTCATGATACCAGTCATTGATTATACCTTTCAATCGATTTTTCCACTCATTCAATTAAACTCTAAACAAATTTTGTAACAACATTTTTGGAATATACAGATGCTAAAATAATGACAATAGTATTGGGTTTAATTAAACATGAATGAATATGAAATTGAATAAAAATTCCATATATTGATATATCATTGGAGGTTTGTAAACAACTTACTCACTTCCTTTAATTGGAACTAGAACCTCTGAATCTTATTTTGATTCCGAACATGAATCGTTCTCAAATTATTAATCAATGTAAGTTTAAAATACTTCCTTCAGCTTCATGAAAAAGATATGAGTGTTATTTTTTAAAGTATAAGTGTAGATTTATACCACATATTTTACTAGTTTAAAAAACCATGTTTTCCTCTATCATTTACAATAATTATTTCTCAATATTACAAACATGGTAATTCATTCACATATATTACCCAATACCATTATTCTTACTAGTCTATTGTGTATTGTTAATTTGACCCAAAAGATCCATTTTCTACATTGAATTTTTTTGGTGAATGAATATCATTGTTATGGAAGTGAACCTAAGAAGAAATAGAACCCAAATCTAAAATTATATAATGAACTCCATTCTAGAAATTTGGAAGAATTGGAGATCTGATGGACCAACAGTGGAGAGATGGAATTTATTTATTTATTTGAATCGACTGAAAACACAAGTTTTCATTGTTTAAATAGTCACATTCACATACTCTCTAAAGTATTTTATTTCATATATAACTTCTTGTAATAAACCAAATTGAACTGATGGAAAATTTTGAAACATATCCCTTTGAGACACAACCCATGTACCAAGATCCAAAAAAGATCACAATTTATAGGGAGAAAATATTTTATATTTCTTACCAATGTTTATATTTTCTCCTACTCCATTGAACTTATATTTGAACCATATTATTTCACATGTGGATTTTTATGAAGTCTACAGATCATCACTACTTGACCATCCACTATTCTAACTAACATATTAAAGTCATACGTGTAAACATAGGGCAATTTATTTTCACTAATATCATCATTTTATGAAAATATATTCATTTCAATTTGAAAACAATATACTCTTAGAGTATTACAATCTATAATTTCTTCATTAGAAACCACATCACTTTTAAATCATTTTGATCTTTTAATTAAGGAATAAGATACTCAATGAGATATTGAAGGTGATTATGGGACTGATGGTGTATGAGAACACAATTAAGATTCCATAACCATAGGACCACCCTATTATTTATTAACATGTGATCCCAGAATAATATGTTCACCTTTTTTTAGAAACTTATTTGAAATATATACTTCTATGAACATCAGAACCCACAAACCTACTCTTAAATGGACCATATTTTTCTAATGGAAAAGTTTTCTAAAAGCATTCTCCAGATTCTAATCTTCATCATAATACATAGAAACATTACCATCATACTGTCTTGGATTATCCATATCCTCTTGAAATTGGATAGGTTCACAAATAATAAAAATAGTGAATAGAACTAAGGACTTGGTTTTTACTAATATTTCCTCCTATAATACCTTAGAAGACAACATATCAATAGTTGTTTCATCAATTAGTGTTAAGGTTTGACTTTACCACCTTTTTTCCCACATTAATGACCATCTTTTTCCCAATAACACAAAATATAACCCCAGTAATATTCAACCATCTTAATGTGATCTGAAAAAAGGGTACTACATTAATGAAATTTCACCAAACTAAATTTAATTAAATGATTATATTTCTTCTCCAATGCTAAAGGAAGTAATATACCATAAGTATAATATTTTAATTTTTCATTTACTTTACAATAATGATTCATGAAACTCATCATGTTTCGTGGAAGAAATTACATTATTGATCAAGAAATATATTCAATACATAACCTGAAAAATAAATTTCCTGATATATCTTGAACATGATTTTATAAACATCAACCAAAACATAAAAAAAATAATTCCTATCATCATGCATCTCGTCCACCTAATTCTTTTAAAAAATATAAGTTCACTACAAAAACATTATCGATTATGTTTGACCTACTGAGTTTTTATTAATAAGTATGTAACAAGTACCAAAATCACTTTCACGGGGAAAACAAAACATTTCAACCATTTCCACAGAAGAAACTACCATTTTATTCTATTAACATTTATTTAGATTAGATACAATGTTAGATTATAATAATGGTCAAAATTCTTTAACAACTCTTTAATATATTCCGAAAGAAGACAACCAGATTTTTTTTCACAAAACACATAATCCCATCCTTCAATCTCATGTGATTTATTCAAAACTATTTTGGTCATATTCATCTACACCATATCTATAACAATTCCTATAAGAAAATGTATTCTACTTCCTTTGGATTTAATTTAGGATTATGAAAATTCATCTATCGTACAAATCGATAATATCTTTTCATATAGGCAATTCATGGGAGGAAGAGGTTTGTATAGGTTAGGGATGGTGGTTTGGATTCCAAGGGATATTATATTAGAAAAAAGATATATTTTTGAGTGGTAATTTTATAAAATTAAATGTAAATAAATCCCAATATTCTTATGTACTAGATTTTGGGTTACGTTTACATCCGATAGATAACTAAATAACTATAGCAACAGAATAAGGAAAATAATTCCTATTTGTAATATTTAAATAATAAAATAAAATAGATGAGAGTAAATTTTAGGCAACATTAAACTAAATTAAATACTATAAGACTCAATTTTATATTTAAAAAATAATAATTTCAATAAATACTATAAATTTAAATATATAATCCCAATTAAATTTCATAAAAAATTAATAATCCCATTTATCATTTAACAATATCATAATTCTCAAACATAATTTAATAAGTTAAAATATCGCATAGATGATTCACTATAGTTATAAAGTAAAGAGAAACATCACCTTTTAATGAATTGTCACTTATGAATTGATACCTTTAATATATATTATTTATTCTAGAATGATTTATTAGATTCATATAGGTGTTTATAGAACTATATTTTTCAAAATTAATTTATTTTTCCTTATAATTGAATCCAATTCCTATTAAGGTGTGTTTCATCCACATCAATTTTTTAAAACAAATACAAGTAGTAATATATTCTTCTTTACAAATTTATTATGTAACATATTGTTTCTTATTACTAGACTAAGATACCATGTATTTATATATGAATTGTAGTTTTCATAATGTACTCTTATAATAAGACTACGACCAATAAAATCATCATCTAAGTAATGTGATAAAATAAAATTAGATTGTTTTGGAAAAGGAAATGAAATTAAAATTGTTTTTCTTAATGGTCATAATATACATTGGTAGATTTAATGTTTGATTATTTAGGTTTATATTTAAACTATTACAAATTACATTCTTCAAACATAATATATGGTTAACTAGTAGTCAAATAAAATAAATTCCCAATTATTAAACTATAAGGCTCATTGTGAAATGGTTTTCTAGCTTCTTCCATGTATTTTTTTATTACAACTCATAAGGGTTATATATTCATTATACTTTCATGTACAGTCCATTTTAATATCTATTATATCTATTTTATTAGATATATCAATTTCCCAATGTATTTTGGTCCAATTTGAAATTGTGGAAATAAATTAACTCACCCATCATGATTTTCTAAAATTATTTTTTTCATGATTTTTCAAAATTAATTGGAAATTTTTTATATGTAGAACAAAAAATTAAATTATTGATATAATATTTCAAAAAACATATAAATAATGATTATTTTTAAAAAAATAATATATGATCTCTTAATATACCAAAATCCAATTTGAAAATTGAACACAATTAAACGTTCATACCAAGCTCCATGTTATTTTTTAGGGTCATAAAGAGATTTGGTATGATTAAAAATAAAAATTGGAAAATAGTAATTTTCAAAATTATGAGATTGTTCCAAATAATTTTCCTCCATTAGAAAACATTATTGAAAAATTGATTTCACATACTTTTGACATAATTTAATATTAATATATGATGTATAGGATAAAATAATTTTAAATAATTGTAATAATTATATTGATGGAAATGTATTCTCATATGTTATACCTTCTTCCTAACTATACACTTTACTACTAATCTGTCCTTTTTCTTATTTATCACATCATGATATTACTTCATATTCCAAAAAAACCATTTTTTTATAATAGGGTAGTCATAGTGTCTTTGGACTAATTTAATTTCAATATTCCACATAAATTATTTAATTTCCCTTATATATATACAACCCATCATTCAACTACTAACGATTCATAGATAGATGGAAATGATAATGTATATAAAAATTATAAAAACTCTACAAGGTTTCATACACTCAATATTTTATTAATTCCTTCATTTAAACATCCTATAATAGTTTCTATAGGATATTTTTTAAGGGCTATAGGATGTCTTGTCCATACACATTCTGGTTCACTAGCATCCAACATTTCATAATTTGTTGTAGGTAATCATTTCTGAATCCCTCAGTATATTTTTCATCAAAAATATGTTCATATATCGTGTTTTCAAAAGAATGTCATAGTTCACCAATTTAAATTATTTTGAGATCAAAAGGGTAACTTTAATCAAATTTCATATAAGATTCGTCATTAACATTTATTGATTATTTATTGAAAACCTGATATTCATTATATGTAGTATAATAGTCATGGATGTTTCATTAATTATCTATTTGATCAAAGATACCATAATTATCTTTGGTTTTTAGAATATAAATATTGCATCCAAAACTATTGTTATATCTAAATTTTATATTTCAAATATTATATAAATCATATGATGTTTTTATTTTAAAACAGTGTAATTAGACATTTTTTATTAAATTAAATTAATGATTTAATGTTTCATGCCAAAAATGAGTAGGCAAGTTATCTTCACATAATATAGGTTTTTTAATTTCAGGCAACATCATGTTATTCCATTCAATAAAGAAATTTCATTGAGGTGTCTTGGGGGTGGATACGGTATTATTGATACCAAATTTGGAATAATTGGAATGTAAATAATGTATTTAAAATTCCCCATGATGCTAAATTATTCATGAAATTATTATAGTCTCTTTGTCTTTTAGAACCCGTTTTCAAAAACAATAAAACTCCTAAAAGAAGTATTTTTAACAATTGATAAGAAAAACCACGTAAAAACTGATAAATTATAGAAGAAAAAATCAAAATTTTTCCCACTTAGTCTTGTAACTCAATATGGACCAATGAAATTAATATTAATAATTCATAGGGGTTTATAAGTAGATCGTCTTTTATTAGTCTAAAATATTACTTGTGTAGATTTCCCAATTGGGATGCATCACCTATATTTTTTTTCCAATATATGTTGAGGTAAATATAAATCAAAATTCTTTTTTTCAAATTTCATCAATGTATAAGAATTAAAATTTCCCAATATTATATGGAATATCCACGACTCATTTGTCTCATCATTTAAAAATTTCACTTTTTCCTTACTCATTGAACAAATATATATTGTATAATCATTTTCTGTTCATGATGCATCAAATTTAAGAATTTAAAAAAATTAAAATATAACATTCAATATTTTAAAAGTAAAAAAATTTTCTTACCACAAATATAATAGATAATAATTTTATTTTTCATTTATGCTTCCACACAAGTAACTTGGTTGGAAAAGACATTGTTTTGGATTTCAAAAGATCAAATTCCGATATTTATTCCTTTAGTGTTATATCAAAATGTAACACAAATTCCATATATCTTCGATAAAGGGAGAGAATTAAAAAATATCCAATCATATGCCTAGATAATACACTATCCATATACCACCTCTCATAGGTTCTCTTAGATCTTTGTATGCACAATGTATTTTTTTTAAATAATTAGGTACAAATATTTTATTGGTTCTAATAAGTTTAGAAATAGGGGATTTTTGAACCCAAATCTGTTAGTCGTGTAAAAATCATTCATCCCTGTTGTTTAAAACCATTTACTTAAAATTCCATGTTTAACTCCATATAAGTATGGGAATCTCAATAGAAATTTATTTTTATAGTTTCCCAAATCACCTTAATGAAGACAAGAAATGTTTCAATGATTTCTACTCCTAGAACTAGTTATAAAATAGTTCTTACAAAAGACTATTTTTCACATTATCTTCATATTCCAAATTTATTTTTATGTTTTTTATTATTTATACGAATGTTAATTAATTAAATTTCACATTTTCTAAATAAACGTAAATAATATTTAATTTATTTGAATCGTTTTTTGTAAATTTTCGATTTTATTTCCATTTTCAATTCATGATGTAATAGAATTTCCCATTTTTATCATTAAAATTATAATTTATTTAGTTATGTCCAATTTTTCCTTTACAATCACTTAATCATAATATTAAATATATTATATTATTTTTACGTATTCTCACTTTATTTTCAAATTGATAAAATATTCATTCCATCATTGAAATGAGAAATTTTAATTTTATGAATCTTTTTTTTCTCGTACGAATATAAATAATGTACCTATTTTGTGTGATTCATAAAACACATGTTGCATTTCTGATTGGAATGGCAATATTTTGATTTTGTATTTGAAGCATCAGAAGAATCCTTTAACGAACTACATGATGCCTTCATAAATTTCTTATCCATCATCTTGTGTCCAAAATTCTTAACATATTAATTTTTTGACTTCCTTTCATCTTGATGATATGGAATATAAAGCTAACTATGTCCATGATTCTGACATTCATAATATCTTACATGCAATGAATTTTTATCAGACTCCTCATAATTGTTGAAGGGTTTCTTAAACAAAATTTTAATTATATATCTTCTTTAATATTATATAAAATTTAGCAATCTAATTCTCAGAAGTAGAACGACATAATCAATTTTAATCAGATGACTTAGATATTTGAACTTCCATAAACTTATTTGAAAACATTAATGTTTATACTTATAAACGTATGTTCTCATTCTAAAAAATCATTTTATCAAACATAAATTTTATATGTACGTCATATATTATTATTGTATTGATTAGATATTTACTTTATAGGGGTTTGAACTCTATTGACTATCTAATAGTATATAAAATCCAATTCCACCTTAGATGTAGTATTTAAAGACACATCGTAGGATTACCTTGTTCAGTAATATGTTTCCCTAATGTTTCAATATTACTTATAGTTTATGTATACATTCCATTCAAATGTGTGATAATCTCACCATATATCATTCTAAAAGTTTCAAAAAAAAATTTGGAAAAATTATATATGAGAGCATATATGTTTTTGTTCCCTCAAGAACAACTGAAAATGTTGTCCACATTTCATAGAATGTTTGATGTTGAGAATATTTTTTAAACACATTCAAACATAATCTTTAAAATATCGAAATATATACTTATAATTTAGATCATAACATACATAGATATCATTGTCCAATGTTTCTTGTTGTATATTTTGGATTTCTTAAGGTTTTAATGATTTAGGGTAAACCTAAAGTCCAATTTTCATTATATATATGATCAATGATGACTTCATATAATGATAATTATCACCATATAAATAGGGTGATATGATCATCAATGATCCTTCATAGTTCTCAGTCATAGCTTCCATTAATGAATAGATCCCAATATTTCAAAAATTTATAGACAAGAACTCAAGAATACATTCATTTGATACAAAATGATTGTGGATAATGACAATATTAAAACTCAATAGGGGGAGTCAATTGAGTTCTATGAATTTTTCTTCACATAAAAAAATCACCCTCATATGTTTATGACTAACATTATATAAGTTAATTAATAATACATACAGTGTTAATAATGTAACACCCCCAAATGATAAAGGGTTAAATCACTAAATGATATGACACGTGTAAACAAGGTGAACCTTTTTTTCGGAAGCCTACTTGATTATAACTCTACATTTAAGCATGCTTGGTCTGGAGTAGTGATCGGGATGGGTGACCATCTAGGATGTTTCCTAGGGTGTGTGTGATTGAGGACAATGCACACTAGAAAGGACATGCATTTTCCTGTGGGGAAAATCATTAGTCAGATAACCCGTTCAGGCCCGTGGGTGGGCCCTAGGGTGGGGACGATGTGTATGTGGGGAAACTGGTGTTACCTGATGGGCCAGGACCTGACAACCATGTTTAGGTGGGTGTATGTGCTATCATCGAGGCCTAGTTGTTACATTTGGTAATAGAGGTGGTACTGATCCTTAAGAGTAGTGCACTTTCTGGGATGAAATGTAGGGCCCACAACGAGGAAGTTTTTTTCTAGGGGGGGGGTGATTGAAACATCCCCAAATGATAATTTGTTAAATGAATAAATGATGACCCATGTCAACAAGGTGATCCTTATTTTTCGAAAGCCTACCAGATTATAACCTCACAATTTAGTGTGCTTGTCTCAGAGAAGTGATCAGGATGAGTGACCTTCGGGTAAGTTTCCTAGGGTGTGTGTGAGTGAGGAAAAAGCACACCGGAAAAGACACATGTTTTCCTATGGGGAGAGGCATTAGTCAGAAGACCGGTTCAGGCCCATGGTTGGGCCCGTGGGTGGGCCATAGGGTGGGGACCATGTGTCTGTGGGGTAGTGGTGGTACCTAAATGTCTGGGACCCGACAAACTTGTTTAGGCGGGGTGTATGTGCTGTCACTGAGGCGTAGTTGTTATTTTTGGTATCCGAGGGATATTCTACCGCAAAACCTAGGACTCTGATATTTCTTTTCTATGAAGAAATAGTGTTTAGAGGAGCGAGTGTGGTTTTTTGTTTAGGGAGTCCATTGTTGGTGCAACGACTGACGTAACCATACACCAAAACCCTAGATTTTGATTTCCATCTCAGTGCATGAAAACACTGATTGAGTGTGTGTTTTCTTTGTGATTTCATAAGTTAGCTCACCAGGTTAGCTCACCAGGTATAAATTGTTGACCATAGTGCACCTATTTCTTTTTAGGATGCATCCACACAGATAGCCAACTAGGGTTCTGAGAGTAGTGCACACAGATATCCCACCAAGCAACGAGGCTCTGATAAAGGTCCCTCTTACTATGTTTTCTCCTTCTGGTGGTGTACCAGCAGCACCACCACCCATTGGGAAGCATATTCCCACCAAGGTGAGGGCTGGATTGAGGTGATTGCTAGAGGTTCTCGTCTAGTTGAGAAACCAGTAGAGAAGACGATATTCTTAGATACTAGGCTTTTTCATTGAGTGACCATGAGGGTGGTCCGCATAGTTATGAGGCTTTGGTACATGGACCGTTTCCAGATATAGTACTTTTGGGTAGTATGCCAGCTATATCACTACCCATTGGATAGAAGTTATGACTGGCGGTACAGGTAGAGGACACATGTAGGCTTAGTGACATACACTTGTTTCGGCATCAGATTCACCTCAGATTCCAATGTGAGCCTGACTCATAGGAAGATGAGGACTGGAATGAGGAGGTGCCTAAGAGTTATCTAGAACTTCTACAGCTTCAGCAGGACGACATGTCGGTAGCTGAGTATTTATCGAGGCATAACGATCTTTCCTGGTACGCGGTGAATATGATATGATCAATGTTTTAGGGATAGAACATCCGAGCGAGGTGTGTTTAATGGAAATCCATACCAATACTATTCCTCTATGCACTCCTACTTATGCAAGGGTTCTAGAGAGAACCTTTGTCGTTGAATGTTCTTTGGCTGAACAGATACAGCTAGTGAATGTAAGTAGTGGGAAAGCATGGAACTGGTTCTAGTATAACAGTCATGGGCATGTAAAATGTTTCCGTAGGAGGATGTGTTAGGGATAGATGAATCTATAGGGCAACCTACATGGAAGCAGAGCTAGGAGAGGAGCATGTGGTGGTGTACATTTGGACATGTTACAACCAACCCCTTTTTGTGGACTCCGCTAGGCTTAGGGATCTAGAGAACAGGGGAAGAGAGTTATTGCATGTAGTTAAGGAATGCAAACTAAGGGCTCTAGTAATGATTGAAGGTGTGGTCTATGTCTAATACTAGCTGTCGTATCAACAGGAATAGGTATTAATCATTCTTTCCTTCCATGAATATTGTCCATCACCTAGAGATTCCTGATAAACTATTGACTTGACCCTCACATCTAGAGATACCATTGGGAGGAGACTTGATAATCACACTTACACCGACGGTGTGATCTGACCCTTAAGGCAAGAGTTTCGATTGGAATCTCTTGGTGGCAGTGTCGAGGCCTTACTATGTGAGTTTGGGTTTGGACTTGGAATCCATTATTAACACTCATATTTAATATATTAGGCAAAGTGGTTGTGGTTAATGTACAATTTTGGGATGATGATTTCATTGGTCGGTGAAAAAGGAAAACCGGGAAGCATAGGATTAACTCATGCATAGGAGGGTGCATCTAATCACTTGTGAGTCGTCCAACCTCACCCTTGTGGCAGTAGAAGTTGACTTCAAGATATTCTATATTATTTGGAAGGGGTTCATGGTAGCAGACACACTTAGTAGGAGGTCTGGATCGCATCTTCTAAGTGAGGCGACATAGTAACAAGATACGTTGTAGATGTCCTTTGTAGATCAAGAAGTAGCTGCTTTTCTTTAGTCTCTTACAGTCACTCCCCCACTTCTTTAGAGAGTCAGGGAGGCATATCCTGGAAATGTTGACTGCGAGACACAACATGCTCAGATATCCCCAAGACATGAACATGATAGGGTTTTTGAAGGTGGGGAGCACATCATCCTCTTCAGAGGATGTACCATGGAACCAGTGTCACTTCAAGAGGAAGTGTTGAGGGATTCCACACATCCCCACTAGAGGTACATCCAGGAGTGGAAAATATGTACCAGGATCTCTGACGACAACACTGGTGGTCGGGAATGAAAAAGTAGTTTCAGAGTTTGTCTCTCGGTGCCTCACTTGTCAATATGTGATGGCGGAGCATCAGGTATTAGCTGGCATGGTTGAGCCTATAGAGGTCCCAGAGTGGAACTGGGATGAGATATCTATGTGCTTAGTGAAAGGAATTCCATGTACATCCAGGGGTCACCACTCGATTTCGGTGATCATCAACCGACTCACCAAGTTGGCCCACTTCTTACCAATCAGATAGCAGAGTTCATTAGAGATCATGGGATGCCTCTACATGTAAGAGATTGTGCGGATACATGAAGTACCATCGATGATTTTGTCCAATCATTACACAAGTTTTACTTCCCAGCTATGGTAGTGTTAATCGAAGATTTTGGGATACAACTTCGTTTGGGAACCACCTTCCATCCTCAGACGGATGGTTAGACGGAGTGGACCATTCAGATAATCAAGGAGATGCTCTGTGCATGTGTTCTCGACTTCGGTTGTAGCTTGGAGGATCATTTACCTTTGGTGGAGTTTGAAAACAACATCATCTATCACTCCACTATTGGGATACCACCTTTTGAGGAATTATATGGGCGACCGTGTAGGTCACCATTGTGTTGGACTAACCCTAGGGAGTCCGCACTAGTGGGACCAAAGATGGTACAGTCTACCACAGAAAAGGTGCAGATCATCCAGGAGTGGATGAAGACTGCACAGAGATAACAGAAGTCATATCCTGACAGGAGACGGAGACCTCTGGAGTTCGAGGATGGAGACCTTGTCTTTCTACGAGTCTCACCTCGATGAGGTTTTCAAAGATTTGGCTAATGCGGCAAGTTATCTTCAAGATTCATCGGAACTTTCTAGGTCCTCAGCAGAGTTGGCATGGTGGAATACCGCATAGCTCTTCCACCTCAGTTGCACCGGGCACACAACATCTTCCACGTATCCTAACTGAGGAGTACGTTCATGATCAATCCCACATCAACGACCATGGAGTGCTGGACGTCGATGATGGGGTCACTTTTACGGAGGTTCAAGTGGAGATTGAGGATCGACTAGAACATGTCCTATATGGATGGAAAATACATTTGGTGCATGTTCAATGGCAGCATAGGAACCTCTGGGAGAGAACATGGGAGTGGGAGGCTCAGATGCATGCTCAGTACCCCCACTTGTTCCCTTAGTTTGAGTAGTGGCTTACGGGGACATAGAGCCCTGAGGTGGGGAGAATGTAAAGACCTGAAATTTCCCTGTAATTGTTTTCAAATATATGGGAATTTTATGAGTCTTCAAAATCTATTGGCGTGCGAT
This sequence comes from Viscum album, assembly GCA_963277665.1. Classification (NCBI taxonomy): domain Eukaryota; kingdom Viridiplantae; phylum Streptophyta; class Magnoliopsida; order Santalales; family Viscaceae; genus Viscum; species Viscum album. The sequence continues at coordinate 1,241,334,813 of OY728161.1, read as the reverse complement.
TTTGAGGCCCGGAGTGCCCGATATGATTTGTCGAAGTTTTGTTGAGCTTTAGTTGACGATCATATGTAATTTTTCCTGAAAAGGTAAAATAACTCTTAAATAGTAACTCGGATTAGAAATCTGAGGGAATTTTTGCACTCATAGTGGAGGGTTTACCCTAGACGCGAGTTAATATTAGTCGGTGCAGGACTCCTGTGAGGAAACCCAAAAAGGCATAATCGTAAATAAAATAATTAAAAAAATTGTTTTATTTTTCAAATTCTTATAACTCCCAATCAGTAACATAGATAAAAAATATGATACCACCACTGAACTCGTTAGGGTATGATTTCTTTAATCAGATACTAACTTTGGTCAGAAGAGGCCACCGGAGACGGTTAGTTTTTTGCCGCAATTAAAATAATTAAGTGATACTTTTTTATTTTAAAATTCATAAATTCTAAATGGTAACTTAGATTGAAAATTCGAGAGTACTGTTGGGTTCATTGGGATGTGTTTCACATATGCAAGTCCTATCATCGATCAACGCAGGTTGGGGGTGACTAATAATAATTTTCTGAAAATATTTCGGGTACGTTCAATAAACGCACGAGCAACATTTTGTAACTTTTGAACCAGTACTCAGAATGGAAATTCGAGGGCGTCATTGAACTCACACTATCAGTTTTTGATTAAGGAGACTTCCACCTCGATTGAAGTTGGTCGAGGGTTAATGTAAGTTTTTGGTTTGTTTTCATGGAATTAATATAATATACTAAACTTCATTTTATTTTATTTCGAGCTTCCATGTGGATATTTCAGGTGGGGTCCATCGGAGCTGAACCTCCACATGGAAGTTGGAAGTGGGGTCCACAATACCTTAAACACCTATTAGAGGTTATGGTGGTGGGACCACCTGAGCCATAATCTCCCATTAGAGGTTATGGTGGTGGGGACCACCCTTGTTGTTAAACCTCCTTGACACCTCCCATTAATTGGGAGAAACCTCTCAAGTCCCTTTTAAATGTGAAGGGGGGGGGGGCTCTTGGCATCCTCCCAATAATTATTGCGAACACACTTCCTAAATTGCGCCATCATTATTTAATTAGCTTGCTCCTTTTAAATTTAAATATCTGCGTTGTTGGAATTAAGGAAGGTTCTTAATAAATGAAATGTCATAAATTCAAACGATCCTTACCTACCTCCCTCTCCCTCCTATATATATGAAGCTCGGGAGGAGGTATTGAGATGGCTTCTCCAAGAGACGAAGACCTCGTAAAGTGATGTGACACCCTTTAATTGGAGGATTATGCTTCCCCCACTAAGAATGCATTCTCCCAACATAGAATGCTGGTGAGGAGCGACCTCAACTTCCTTCCTCAGAACCTACTCAGGCAAAGGACGTCTTCGACTACAACGAGCCGACGCAGAAACCGACAATAGAGGAAAATGCCAATGACACTGAAATCTATATTTTCCCAACGATCCGTCTTCTTCACCTTCCCATCATCGACAAACATCTAACAACCGTAGGGGTTGTTTCCTTTTATGTTCCATGTTATTCTTTTACTTACAAACGAAGAATGATGATAAGTTTCCTATTACAGGTGAGTTGTTGTTCATCCTTCTCCTACCTTTATAAACCTATTTCTATCACCCTAAATGCAGAGGGTGTGAGCCAAACCTACATGGGCCGACTCTCTCTTTCAATATCTTTTTTATATCTTTCCGCATGGCGATGTGGCGACGGAGAAAAGGCCGCGTTACCCGTGGTTTCCGGGACCCGCACCACCCCCATGACGTCGTGCACCACTGCAGGCCAAACCGGCCCCGGCCGAGCCCCCTCCGGCCATGCTGCTCACTGGGTTGCGCCACAGCCACCCACCGGCTTGCTTGCCGACCTGCCCGCGCACCGTCGGCCTACCCGGCCGCCCCCCACCATACCAGCCTGCCTGCCCGGCCACCTCCCGGCAGCCTCCCATCTCCTGGCCACCCGGGCACCCAAACCAGCCAAACTGGTGCCCTAGCCATGCCGGCCTCCTGAGCCAGCCAGTGACCCCTCACGCGGGGCATTGGCCGAACCGTCCCGGCTGCACCCTTCGGGCTGAGCCTCGCCGGGTTGTGCCGTCATAGCACTTCGGGCCTGACCGCCCTCGCGGCCGGCTGGACTGGGCCCTGTGGGCCTGGCCAAACCCAACGGGCCATGCCGGACCCCTCAGGTCAGGACAGGCCGACCCGAACCGGGTCCGCCCAGACTAAGTCGGGTCGGTCCGACCAGGTCGTCCGGACCTGGGCCCACTACCGACCCTTTACATTCTATTGGCATTATCTTTGGCACCCGACATCTGTTTGAAGAACCGACAATAGAGATTGAAAACATGGAGCCTAATGGTCCATTTGAGTATACCTCATTATAGTTTTAGGTATATTTGAGATACAGTCAGGTTGGATCATGCATGAATCCGACCGGGCCCAGGGGACTAAAAGACTAATAACTCAGAGACCGGGCGTCCGATTGACACACTGCCTGTTGCATTGAGACCCCTATGACGTGGCAGACCATTGGTTTACTTCTTCGTGGGAATTTATGGATGTTTATGTATAGAAACATGTCTTGAGTATCGGACACTCCCAAAATCAAGCGTGCTTTGTGAAGAACCATGTGGCTGGCTCCTCTCTGACTACTCTTCATGGATATTGTGTGGGTTCGACAGTTCTAACTGCTGTTCTAGGATCCTATGTGGGCTTGACAGCTCTAACTAGTGTTCCTAGATCGTATGTGGGTTCAATAGTTTTAACCATTGTTTCTGGATCCTATGTGGGTTCCATATCTCTGACTACTATTCCTGGATCTTTTGTGGGTTCGACAGTTCAGACCACTGTTCCAGGATCCTGTGTGTTTTCGACAGCTTTGACCACTGATCCTAGATCATGTGTGTATTCGACATATCTGAATATTAATCCTGGATCCTGTGTGGTTTTGACATTTCTAATTTATGTTCTTGTATCTTTTGTGGGATCGACAGAATTGATGATTTATGGGCTACATCTATTCATCTCTACCTATCAACAAAAGTTGTATAGTTGTGCGAGCAGAGTCGATTACTTTTGTTTTTTCCTAATGATTGAGATGGATTACTTGATAACTTAGGAATATGTGTGGTCATATACCTATATGGGGTTATCTATTGATTTCATACTTTGTGGTTTATCCTTGTTGGATTTTTTGAGGCCTTGAGGGTCTTGGGGTCCCAACTGAGTATCGTTATACTCACCCCAAAACGGGCTATGCTCGTACCTCATTGTGTTGGATGTAGATGATGAACATCGTAGACTGAGGATGAGAGTACTAGGACTGGATGGTACCCAGTGGTGGACCTTATGATGAGTCAGTACATGGAGGAGACGGATGCACATGGAGTGCCAAGGAGGCAATCCATACCTACCTTTCAGGTAGGAATCCTGTAGGATAACCCAACCACTAGTATTCCTTTCAGTAGTTGTACTTGTATTTCTCGTTCCTTGTACTTTACTTTTGGTCTTGTATTCTGGACACTTATAGTTTTAGCACTCTTTTTTTATACAGTTTACTAGGTGTTTCGTCCAACTGTGTTCTTGCTTGTGTATGTGTTTACAGGTTATAAATGGAATTCCTTCTATGATTTAGGGAATTAATCCTTTGGTACTAGTCCCCAGCCCCAGGCCTATGGATGGCGGGATTGGGGCAGTCATGGCACGGGCCCCTGGGGATGTGTCCTGAAAAATGAAATCATTATGGAAAGAAACATAAAGCATGATTTATATTGTTTTGTGGAATATACGTACTATAGTCTACACCACCACCACTCATCTATATGAGTGTGATGATTTTAACTACACTAGTTCTTTTTATAGGGACTCACAGTCCTTATTCTTAGAGGATAATGAATGAGTCCATGTAGTGGACACATGTTATAATCATAGCTGCCTTTATGTAGGCTCCATAATGTCTTTAAAAACAATATCATTCAATGGTTATTTTACAAGGAACCATTAAAAATAATGATTAAAAAATAGAATTTATCCTAATTTTAGCTCACAATTATAAGATAGAGCCATTAGAAAAGACGATATCTCAAATAAGGTTGATCTGAAGGATATTGAACTCAATGGGAGACTTATGGAATCCTCAATAGTTTTCAATATGCACAAATGATGAGTCAAATCTTCATTCTCATTATTTTCATAAAAACCGTACGGTCAATTTTGTGATTATTGAGAATGATGTATCTATATTTATTTTGAGCACAAAGGATATTATTTTAGGACACTAGGAATGTAAATATGAGCCAAAACATAGAAATTTATGCACTAGTTATTATTTAGATTCACACCACATGATCCATAAAATAAAAAATCAGTGAAATAAGAACTTTTTGTTTGAAATACCTTGATATAATTAGTGGAAAATAAAACATTCTATTCATTTTTATATCTCTGTAGTGGTATATTATTGTAATATATTATACAATAATGGCGTAATCAAGAATTTAATGATTATGAAGTAGAATTAAAATACCTATCTAGTGGTTGAATGTTAATAAATTCCAATATATTGCATGTTGTAGCCAATTTATATTCATAAATCCACATAGTAGATTGATGATTTGAATATATGTACTTGGTTTTTCATTAAGTTGAAAAATTGATAAAGGCTACATTTTTACTCACATATATGAAAAATTCGTAACCAATTAAAATTATATAGATGATTTATTCAAATGGAAAATTATCATGATTTATTACACCACATTACTAGTTTACATACATGAATGATCACATTGGAGGTGGCTCATATAGGTGATCTTGAGGATGTCTGGTGTTCCCACATAAGCTATTCCACATTGTAAACAATTGATGTATCTAATCAATAAATGAAGGTGATTGAAATAGTTAATAGATCAAAATTTCCATTTACACCATAGAGCTAAAAATTTCCCATAGCCTGTTTTCTAAACGTAGGTAGACATCACCTAAAACCTAAAATAAAGAATATGTAAGGAAATTAATGCCAGAAAAAATAGAACAAGATAAAACATTACCAAAACTATTAAAAAATATCATAAAAACTTTTGTAACTGTTTTCGATATCATAAAAACCTAATGAACTTGAGATATTTTGGATATAGGTTTTTAGTTCTAAAATATAACCACTTAAAATAAATTAGGTTCATAATAATAAAATATTCCACAAAGATGGGTAATGAATATAAAGTATGTTACCATGCACATTATTTTCATTGAACATGATCAAAAATCTTTTATAATGAATTTAATAACGTTATTAATTTTTCCTATTACCATATTTATATTTATAACATCATATATGATCCCCTTCTAACAGTTTACCTCATGTTTTTAACAATATTGCATTATTTCAATTTATTTGGGAGTTTATTTCCTTGTTATCTCATTCATGTTTTTCATGATTTTTCTAGTTCATAAACATTTTAAATAGTTTCATAATCCTTATAATAATAGTAGTATTATAAAAATAATATTTTTCATTAGAAAAAAATTATAATCCATGTTGACATTTGAATGTTCAGAATGGTTTGCATCATTTCATGGAGATGGTAGGTCTTATCTATGAATGTGTGATGATATCATTCCCTTTACGGGTGAAAGGGTAATGGATTTTATGATATAATAATTTTATAGAACTTACATAATGTCTTATTTATAAAATATAGACTTAAAATTTATACATATTAGCATTCATGTAAAATAGAATTGAAAAACATATCACATAGCTTTGTGAGGCTGTAACATTCCTTATAGACTAGTCACATTACTATATTTTAAATGGAATGTAATGTAAGAAGGTATATTTAATACAGTTTTTTCAAAAGAAAAATTATATCATATATATTCTATATAAACATTAAATAAAAAATTATATCTAACCATGATAGGTCTTTTTGGGAAACAATATACATCATTATATTAGGCGATTGTCTACCACACACAAAATTGATGATTTCATTTACCTGTTGATGGATGTTTATATGGATACAGTTATTACATCAACATAATAACATCTAATTATATGGTATGTTATGGTTTTATTATTTTACAATTACTAAATGATAGTTTGTTGTGGTGGAAGAAGAAATACCTTGAAAACACACATTTAAGAACATTACCACATGTTTAGGGACCTTCATTTGGTTTGTATCATGATCTTTATTAGATGGAATTTTGATAAAAAAGTGTGTATAATATATATATACATTATTTTTTATGTAATTTTTGAAGGTACATTCAAATAAAAAGGTATTTAGATGTGTTATGAGTTTTGGAGAATGGGTGTTGGTTTATGTTCGGTGGATAAGAAACACATGGAATTATTGAAAAAAATAAAATATAATAATTTTTTACAATGAAAAATTTCCCAAAAGGGGTATTTCTACACCTTTAGTTCTTATATGTTCTATATATATCTATTAAATTTATTTTTTAATATTTGTTATATCATTTAAACCAATTTTGTTTTAGTTTATCACTCGGTAAATCAGTTTCTACCATAACTATGGTAATTATTTTTTGCTACATATATTATTTATAACAGAAGAAAATTAAATTTAAATTATTAGATAATATAAATTTTCATGATTCAAAATATGGAATTTACATTAAACAATTAAATTCACATGTTCTTTATAATCCTATAGAATATAATACATGCCGATCTGAATAGAAACTTAGTTTCCAATGAGAATATTCTCGACTGTATAGAAGTTCATAATATCCACAATCAGTATAAAAATACTTCTACAAATAGAAATTGTATTTATTATAATATAATTGAAATATTCATACTTTATAAAAATTAAAATACAACTTAACGTCATAGAGAATTTATATGAGACCATAATTTTAAATTTTAATCAATATTTCTTACTATTCATAAAAATAAGATTCATTTTAGAAAAAACACCAAAAATTTAACCTATGATAATTATGATAAATATTATATAAAAAAATTCATTTTAAAATATATATTTTCTAAATGAGTCAAAAATTAATTTTATCATATGTTAACAAAAATCAATAAACCCATTTTCATTGAAAATTATTTGATTTCAAAGAACGTTTATTTTAGATTCAAATGGTTAATATTTTAATTCTATTCAATAGGCAATAATAATCACCATAACCATTTTTTCATATTCATTCCCAATAATATAATGTGAACATGATAATATTCATTTTTAAACAATATTTTAGTAATGTGTCATGTTTTTCTAAACCCGGTGTTGTGTGCATTACAAACTATCAGAGAGATTGACTTAATTCATAAGGAAAAAATCATAAATTATTCGGTGTTACAGTATTCCTTAAAAAAAATTCATCCTTTCAATTTCCTAGATATTAACTACTAAATATGTTTTGTGTCTTGTTCTTCATAACATCATCTGGTTCCCACAATTCTTCATCAATTTAGTGATTTATCTAACGTAACATTACCATTTTATTCGTCCAATTCATCAATATTGGTATCTAGTATCACAATATCCACGGGATCTTAACATTCGGATATATGAGTATAAAATTAATTTTCATCAGAATCGATAACAAGAATTGGGTATAGAATTTAGATCATTAAAAATGTCAATGGAAATTCGAAAAGATTCCTTCATTTGATAACAAAACTATTTTTCATACCATGGCCTAAATTGACATGATAATTAATATAATTTACCTTTATTATTGTCACAACAACATGATCTATCCTGACAATTATCCATTCACTAACATTATACCTACATGTGGTAGTATGACATATGTTTCAATATAAATAATTATACAACACCATTTTAATATTTTAATGGAAACAATTATTATAGGAATACCTTACCAAAGGTAAATACATATCACATAATCCTTTAATGTCATTTTAGCATGGCCTAAAAATTATTTCCATTATTTTAATACTTCTTTTATTTTTTCCAATATGATAGGGATTATATGTAGATCTCAAATGAGACATTGTATCAATATCCTTTTGAATAACTTTCAATAAATTGGATGTAAACTGGGGATCATGATGAGAAACACACATTAGCCTCAACCCAATTGGAGGGGACTCCTTAAATGCATCCAAGAGACTTGGGATCAGATCCAGGAAGAGGCTAATTTTCAGTACTGTAGAAGACTGTAGCAGGAACTGTGCAGAACTGTAGAAGGTGCTGTAGTGTAAACTATAACAGGCACTGTTTTTCACTGTAGTAGACAAGAATATTCCCCCGTTTGGGCTTTGGGCCACCAATTTGGTCCTTGAGTCCTTTGACGCCTTTTGGCCCACCCAGGACTTCGGGTCATTAGGGCCTTTGGGCCACCTCAAGGCCTTCGGCCACCTTATGTCAAGACGCAAACCAAACAACCTACAAGGAACAAACTTCAGAAGGAGGAAGAGTAAGGAGATTTCAGTATAGAAAAAGCTAAATGGATTGCAAAAATGAGAATTTATGGAACCTTCCGTCATAGGACAAGCCTATGCATGTATGGGAAAGTCTAGATGAATAGTCATGCAATGGTGGAGAGCTGATTTCATGATGAAGATGTTGGGGAGGAGCAGTTACATGTAGTTAGCCTAGGTTGTATGTAATGTTTGAAGACTACGAGCATTGAATTCCCCTAAAGCCCATGATCCACGTAATACTTTTGCCTACGGGCCTTGTAAGGGTTCCACCTCACCCCTTGAAAGGTGTATTATCAAAATAAATAAAAAATAATGGCCTTCAGGCCATTAGAGGGATCATGATGAGAAACAATCGAGATAGGTGTACCAATAAGTCATATAAAATCATTAATATAGATCAATGTGAGGTTCTCAAGAGGTAAATTTTCTATTATAGGTGTGAATTAGTTTATGATGTTAGTCATAACTCATATTGTTTAATTATTCCTAAGATTCTTTGGTGGGTTTTTGATAAATCACATAGTAATGTCATCCCATTTCCAAATTAGAATAAGAAGTAGAATCATTACTCTTTTTGGATCATATCTCACAGCCTCTACTTATTTACAAACTAAAGTTCTATACATATAATTTTTTCCCACATCATGCTATCCAATTAAAAATTTTACATAAAATCTATATACAACAAGTTTCTACCAAGGTGTATTTTTAGATTTATGCTATAATAATAATCCAGCAATCCCCTTTTTATATATGGTATATATTGAACACATAATATCTTCCCAAATTTTAGAACATCATCTTAAAAGGTAAATTGGATAGTTTCCCATCATTCAAGGAATTATTATAATTCTAAAACTTCACATCATCTTACTGTTCACTTTTTATCTTTTCTAGTGGATATGGTTTCACAGTTATTTGAAAAAGAAATGATTTCCCTCATTCCTTGACAATTAATATTGCCATTTTAACAATATATATTAGCATTGGATCCCTATTGATTCTCATTTGGGATAGAGTTCAATGTTATTTTCTACAAATTGTATACAATACCTTATTTTGTTTCCCTAGTTTATAGTTTATTAGGAAATCAAAATCCTTGATTAGGTTAAGTTATTTTCATTATAAATAATCGATCTCTATCTATAAAATGATGTATTTTAGTATTCTATAGTCCTTGAATATATCACATATTTTACAAAGAGATAATGTTTCCATATCATTAATAAAAAGATTATAACTTCAAACTCAAGATCATGAGTTGGATAGTTCTGTTTAGGAGACATCATTTTCAATGATACATATGACATAACATTTTTATATATCGATGGGATACACCCATTTCCCTATTTTAATGCATCACTACATATCAGAAACTATTAATTTTCAAACGGGTGAATTAATAACTCTCATATTTAGTTCATCAAAACATTCTGACCTGAAAATTCAGGAAAAATAAAAAAAATCACTGATAATAACCTTACACAGTAATGAAAATATATTCCTTAATATGTTAATTGTTATAGTCCATTCCCTATATGTAATGTCTGAGAAATTTCCATGTAATTGTTTGTGAATTAAATGAATTATTTAAAAACCAGGCAATGAGACAACATGTGATTATCATGCCCGAGATTCTAGGGATAATTTTTTGATTTTTTTCTAAATAGGGAATGTGTGGGGTTATGGTAACTTCTAAACCATTTTCCATATTAAAAATTTGGGGGAAACACTGTGTTTGGAACAATTAATTCTCCTTAAGAAAGAACTAAACTCGACCGACATAGGTCAAGGGTAGAAGTTATTTTTTTGGTGATTTGAATAATAAAATAAATTGGACATATGAAGGTTTATTTTCGTAAAAACGTCTCACTATAGAGCAATGGAAAGTCAGCTGTTTAATTTCATAAATGAAATAGCATAATGATGTTGTGACTAAACATAACAGAAATGATGAATCATGTTTCCTCCATTCAATGAATGAACATGGATATGAGATCAATGGAGGATCTTGTTGTTTTCTTGGATGATTTGAATGAATTTTTTTAGGAACTAAATAATACCGATAAATGATGGATCACCAATGATAGAGGACTCCCCCTCCTCTTTTAATGATTTCACAAACAAAGGAAGAATCCAGATGAGGATCAACAAACAACAGTAGGGCGGCTCCATTATTAACCAACGATCAATCCAATACTCAAAATATTTGTATATTTATAACTGATTTCATTCCTTCCAATTCATTTATTTGATCGATGAATGCGCATCGACCTAAAAACATGTTGACCTAAGGATCAATCACATTTGCATGATGGTTTTGATTGTGGGAATTTGAATCAGGGTCATCGATGATTTGATAAGTTCCATGATTATAGTAATTAACCACCCACATGATTTCAATTCTAACATGGTTGGATCCGGGCCCACATAAACAAGGACCCGATCCATCTATTTTTTGAAGCCTTATGTTCTTCTCGTTTCTTGTGGCACAAAAATACAGGCTGCCATCCTGATGTCCAGTGAAATGGAAATCCACGGTCTAGGAACGACAACAACTAGATATCATACAGCTATAGGTGACTATAGGGGATGGTGGATCATGGAGGGAAAAATCCGCCATGGGAGCCATAGTGGAATAAGGTGGTAGGCAGGCGGGCAACAACAGTAGTGAGGGTCGCCGACTTAGTGGTCAGCGCCAGAGGAACCCACGACAACCGCCGTGTGTAGCAAGAAAGGCTACTGGCATGAGTCCATAAAAATTTTGTTGCTAATGCAGTAGGTGATTTATGTCATGCGACTAGAAACCGTGGTCTAGATTGACATTGGGTGCGGCACGCGGTGGTCGTAAGTGTTTGATAGGTGGGGATGCGGAGCCCTCCACATCCTATGTGGAGTAACCGGACCACTATAGTAGGCCAGGCTGGGATGGTGGGTCAGCCTAGAGATGTGGTTGGGGCCCATCCAGTCTTGGATAGGCCTAGTTTTCTTAGAAAATGAGATAGGTCAGGTCAGTCTGACCGAGTCGGACTAGACCCAGACCCAACCAACCCATTTTCACTTAAATGCCCATATCTCTCTAACTGTATATCTGATTGAAGTTAATTTTTCTGAGTTGCAACCTTCTCAATGAGACGGTACCCTTTAGATACATTAAATGGATTTTCCTATAAGTTTAAATATTACCTTTGTCTAGAGGTGTATGTTCTCCCGACACAAGAACGCTATGGGAGGGATTCTTGTGGATGGCTGTGATGAGAAGACTTTGAATATAGGTCTATGTGACTGAACATGCCTATGTGACTTAGTAGATCCAAGTGACTCATCAGAAATAAGTGACTCAATGGGTCAAAGTGGCTCAGCATGTCTAGGTTACTTGGTGATTCTTAGTGACTCAACGAGTCTTAGTGACTCATTGGTTCTAAGTGACATAGTGGGTCTAAGGGTATCAATAATACTGAGTGTTATGTGATTATACCTGATAGTCATTATTTTCATATTTTAGATTTAAAACTCATTTTGTTAATAATACATTGTTTTTACATTTCTTTTAGGTTATTTAATTTTTGGCTTTTCATTTTATTTTCTAGGTGTCCTACAATGTGTTGTTTTACTCACCCCTGCACGGGCTTTTGCTGCACGTGTCATGTCTTGTTTAGATTACTGATTAATTGAAAGGGTCTAAGGTGGTCTAGGACCAGGTGGTGCCTTGTGATATTTGACAAGGGAGATGTACTCCTATATCTTCATGTAGCTAACCTTCCCCTTCTCTTCCAGAAGGGTTTTCTACAGACGGGTTTTAGTTAACATGTTTACTCTCATGTTTAGATCATTTCATATGTTGTTCTGGTTTACAAGCCCCATTTACTTGTTGTTTTGTACTGTTACTATAAATGGTTATCTTAGTGGAACACATTGTTTACTCAGTGTTTACTTTTCAGTATTTGAGGGATTGAAGCTGTGAGCCTGCATATAAGTTTAAAGGATATGCCTACAATTTGTTAGATATGCATACATGAAGGTAGTCACTAGACAATGGGTTATTGATTGTGAGCATGGGGGTAGTCACATCTCATGCCCCATTGGGATGGTTCATGATAGAGTTGTATCAAAGCGGTTTGATTCCACATTGGGACCCACAGTATGTGAGATTGTTTTTGGGAATTATTGATAACTATTTCGAGTTTAGATTTCAGGATAGGGACTATAGTGTTGGTATAGTATTCGATGTATGCACACACAAGGACATTGGACACCTGATTTCCAACACGATAAATAAAAATAATGCTTGTAAGGAAATAAATGGTTAATGAATCATATAGGATTTTCAGTGTGTCCTCTTATCCGTCTTGAGTCACATCACAATGTATATTCTCTTGACTGTGGTTCATATTGATCTGTAGTTGGACGCCTCAACACATACAACTTTCTAGGATTCTATTACATGACCATGATGATGGTACACCTAGAGATGAGATTTTGGAACAAGGACCAGTACCAGGGGTAGCCCCACCGGTTGGTGCACTAGGGTTACCACTACTAGTCAATTAGCAGTTCCTACCAGCACTACCAACAAAGGAAACATGCATTCTTATTACATTACATGAGTTACAGAGGTAGAGACCTCCCAGTTTCTTGGGTGAGACTGAACCCCAGGTGGTTGATGATTGGCTTGAGGTGGTTACACATGTCTTCCATGTATTGAGAAAGCATCTCTAACAGTTGGAAATCTTACATGTGAGCATTCTTCTAGGCTTGGCGTGGATATGGTGGAGCTTCACGATCCAAACGCATGTTGATGAGACCCTCACCCGGACAAACATCGAGAGCCTATTCAGGGATGAGTTATTTTTTATGAAATATTTCTCTATGAATATAAAGGATCTACTACACATAAAACATGGTTGAATGAGAGTGGAAGGGTACTAATTGAAATTCATTGATATTTCTCACTACTCCACATACATTTTTCTAGAACCATTATTCAAGGCTTGTGATTTTCAGTAGGGACTATGTAGGGAGATTAGGGAATCCATGGTCGGTGGTACAAGGCTCCTAGGGCAGAGGGAATTAGCATAAGAGAAGGGTGTGATACTCATGTGGCATTCAAGGAATATTAGATTGTGATTTCACAACTTGTTGCATGAATTATCAATAAATAGTCGAGGTACTGACGTGGTAGTGGCATTGGATTGATCTGGGTGGTCCGAAGAGTGGAAGATGTGTCATGAGATAAGGAATATTGGTAGGTGATGGGTGGAGGTTCGAGTTACTTCCACTACCACCCTAAGGTGGTCTTCCACATGCTCCAAGAGCTAGTGGTCAGGGGTGGGCCTAGCTTCCCGAGATAGAGGCCAACAATTTTGACACTCCAAATATTATTTGAGGTATGTTCTATGTATTTTCCACCTATGTTGAAGTTATTATAAACATAGGTGATAATAAAGTTTTCCATTACACAGACCTTTTTCAATGGTCAGAGATTCTGATGGAGTTGTTGGCTCGATCCTTTTGATTATAGACGTATACGAAAGGTGATTTCATAGTCACGCACTGGTATCGGCAGTGCGAGCTTACTCTCAGAAGTGTGAGGTTTGGTTGGGATCTCCATGTTACTTCATCGATGCCTTATGATGTCATTTTGGGTATCAAATGGCAATCAACATTATATTCTCATTTTGATAGTTTTAGGAATTTAATTTGTTGTGTCCATAGAGAAGGGACCGGGTTTTCCTTTACCAATTAAAGGGAACACATGTAGTGCACAAGGAACATTATTAGAGGATGTTGTATCCGAACATTCGTTAGTTGGATATCCTTACCCTCAGTGTGAAGGATGAGAGGAGTCCTCAATATCCAATAGTAGTGGATGAGTATGAGGATATCGTCCCTGATGATTTTTTGAGATTAAATCATCACCGAGAGGTTGACTTCTGTAATAATTTTCACCCCATTATGGCACCGATATCCACAACAGCATATGGGATAGCTCATGTGGAGCTTAATGTGTCGAGGGTACATTCATAGGACCTATAAAAGGCTTTGTGTGGCCCAATATTTCCCATTGGGAGGCCACAGTTCTATTTTTTATGAAGTTAGACTCGAGCTTGAGACTATGAGTGTATTACCAGATCCTGAATTAGGTGACCAAGAAGAAAACATACCATCTTATGAGAGTCAATTACCTCTTCGACCAGCTAAAAGGATCCATGTGTCTCTTGAAGATAGACATCGGGTTTGGCTATCATCATCTTCTTGTACGAGATGAGGATGTACCTAAGATAGACTTTAGATGTTAGTATGGCCACTATGTGTTCCTGGTGATTCCATTCATTATGACCAATGCCCTATAAATTTTCATTGGACTCATGAACTATATCATCCATCCTTACCTAGATAGATTCATCACATACTCCATTAATCACGTCCTAGTGTATTTAGCGTCTCAGGAGGAGCACATAATACACCTAATAATTTTAAAGGATACTCTCTTAGAGAACCAAATCTATGGGATTCTCTTGAAGTTTTTTTATGTATTCATGATGTCCTCTTCCTAGGACACGCCATTTTAGAGGTTGGACTTGTAGAGGTTCTAACGAATATGGAGTTGCTACATTCCTGAGAGATACACAGAAATGTGACTAAGGTGTGGAGTTTCTTATCATTGGATGGATACTATATAAGGATCATGTATAAATTTTCTTGGGTTGTAGTACCCTTATCGACTTTTACAAAGAAGGGAAAACCCTTAGTGTAGACAGAGACGTTTCAGCAATTTTTCTAGGCACTGAGGCAAAGGCTGATGAGTACCCCCATCATGATATATGTAGAGAAGGATGTTGGTTATATAGTGTTCTGCAATATGTAAAGGTCTAGAATAGGTTGTGTCCTAATCCAAGAGAATGTATAATTTCCTACAATTCTTGAAAATTGAGGTATCATGAGCAGAACAACCCGACACATGACCTTGAGTTAGCAACATTGGTCTTTTATTTAAGGATGTGGTGGAACTACTTGATGGGAGATCATTTTACCATATACAAGGAAACAAAAAGGCATAGAAATATCTTCTCTATGAAGAACATGATCTTAAGGAAGTGGTGGTGGCTAGAGTTCCTCCAGGATTATGACTTCGAGGTAGTCTATACTATTGGGAAGGGAAACATGGTGGCATATGTACTCAATGGGGGATCTGGGTTGGAGTTGCTAAGTTAGGTGTTAGAGCGGTTTACCGTGTTGTATATATCCTTTTTAGATGGTGATGGAGAAGCTTACATTACGAAAATGGTCTTCACTCCTCTGCACTTATATATATTTAGGGAGGTACAACTTGGGGAAATCGATGGTGAGACCTGACGTGTTCAATTATCCATAGGGAATACCCCTGATGAATATTCGATTAGTGGGGAGCATAATACATTTGAGAGAGATCCCTGTTGAACCCTTGAAACCATGAGAGGAGGTTCTAGGGGACTTCCAAAACTCTCCATTGGTGGTGTATCAAAGAGTGGAAAAAATGTACAAGAATCTCTGAAGTTAGTTTTTTGAACAAGGGATTAAGAATGAAGTTGTTGAGTTTATTTATCATTACCTCATTTGTTAGCAAGTGACAGAAATGAATTAGGTTCTAGAAGGCATGAATCAGCAACATTAGCTGCCAGAGTGGATGTGGAATGGTATATCAATGGAAATATTGATTGGTTTACCATGCATGTTCAGGGGACATGACATTATCTAGGTGATTGTTGATAGCTCACCATGTCAGCCCACTTACAACCCATTTGGGAGAACAGTTTGGTAGAGAGCTTGGAACTCCTCTACATTCAAGTGATATATCGGCTTCACGGGGTAAATTTGATGATCGTTTCATACCATGATAGTCACATCACATCACAACTTTAGAGGGATGACAACAAGAATTTGTTATTTATTTTTTCTTCAGCATAATGTTTCATACCCAGTCATATGGTTAGATAGAGAGGACTATACATGTTTTAGAGGACATGCATCATGTCTGCATCCTAGTATTTGTTCAAAGTTCGGAGGACCACCTACCACTTCTTCAATTTTTGTAGAGAAATAGATAAAACCCCACCATTGGTACGGAACTGTTAGAGGAAATGTATGGGAAACCATGTTGGTCACCTCTATACAATAAAAACATAGGGGAGTCTTTTCTAATTTTCCCAGAATTAGTATGGGATACTACTAAGAAGGTGTGGATCATCTAGAAGTGGATGAGGACTCCAAAAAGTAGGCATAAATCTAATGTTGAAAAGTGATAGAGTCCTTTGAAGTTCAATGAGGGAGACCACAGGATCCTTCGGGCCTCCCCTGGTGTGGATTGAAGATATTTAGTGAGGGGAACAATATGTCTATGAGGTTCATTGACCATTTTCAGATTCTTAGAAGAGTTGGCGAGGTGGTGTACCTCATTGATATTACACCATAGATGAATCATGTAAATTATGTCATTCACAAGTCACAGAGGAGTAGGTACGTGCATGATCAATTGAACATCATCGACTAGGGTGAGCTAGACATTCATGATGGGGAGACATTTGCGGAGTTCCTGATGGAGATAGAACAATTATAGGAGAAAGTCCTTCATGGAGGGTTGATTCCTATGGTACATTTTAGGTGGTACTCTGGGAATCTATAGAAGGTAAATAGGGAGCAGGGGGATTAGATTCATGCTTAGTATCTTCATTTGTTTTTAGCTTTTGTTTTCATGTTTGGGGATGTTAAGCCCTAAGGTGGGGTGAACGTAATGTCCCAAAAATTTCCATATAATTTTTTTTAAAAGTATTTGGGTTATTTTGAAACCATGTGATGTAATGACACATGATTATGAGGCCCAATGTTCCCGAATTAATTGTTTGACCCTTTTTTAAAGAAGTGCTTGAAGTGTTTTGGTAACTTCTAAACCGGTGTCTAGATTAAAAATCTACGGACTCCGTTGCATCTTGAATTAATAATTTACCTAAAGAAAGACATAACCATTACCATAGTGGTTCAAGGGTAAAAGTTAATTTTTTGGAATTTTAAATAACTTTTTTTTATGAAAGAATATTTTATTCCAAATGTCTCACTACAGTACAATGACGAATAAAATGTTTCATTTGAAAAATGAAATATTGTAATGACTCTGTGAATCAACATAATAGAAAAACTAAATCATGTTCCACCTTTTAATAGATTATCATGCATACCAGATTAGGAGTGGATATTGGAGTTTTCTATGAATCATTAATGTAATTTTTTTTTTGGAAAAAGGCAAACTAAGATGAATTGCAGATCAACAATGACATCTAATGCCCAGTCCTCCTCAAAGGATTCCATCAATAAAGAGGGATTTCAGATTGGGGATCAACGAATGATGGTAGAAAATCTTCGTACTTCACCAGAAATCAATCCAATCCATAAGTAAAGGGTTTATTTCAATGTTATTTATTTCATTCTATGTTCATTTATTAGAATGATAAAAATGGAATAACCCACAAATAGGTTGACTTGCAGATCGATTGTGTATGGGGAATGGTTTTGATTGCATGAATTTGAATTGGGGTCATCCAAGTTTTGTTGAGACACATTATTAGAGTTATTAATCTCCCCTACGATTTCAATTCTATCATAGAAGGATTGGGGCTGACACGAAAAATCCCCAGATCCATTCCTTTTGGGAATTTTGTGTTCTTACCTTTTGTTGTTGTGCAACAAACCTAGCCACCAGCATGATGACGAGTGGTGGTGACAATCCATAGTCCAGGTAGTACCACAATAGGATATCAACCTATGGAAGGGGCCATGAGAGATGGGGGTGCCAGATAGCTGACCACTGACATGCGAACTCTCTGTGGCGGAAGGAAGCTTCCATGCATACCACATCAGCGGTGAAGGATGCCAACTCCAAGGCCGACTGTAGAGGAACACATGGTGACAGACTTGGGTGGTGAGCAGGGGCCACCAGAGGGCCATGTCACGTGGATGAGAAATGCAGTCCATCGGGACTATGGAGAAGGACCCGTGATAATGGATGCGGGTGGGGCACATGGTAGCCAACATCGTTCATCATGTGGGGAAACGGTTCATGTCTTGTCATAGGTGGAGCAACAAGCCTGGTTTAACGGGAAGAGTTGAGAAGGTTGGGTACACCAGATGGTTCAGGTTGGACCTGTCAATTCAGTTCAGCAAAACGGAGGCTATATTGGGTCGGGACGGTTCAATCATGTCAGACTGAACTCAGACCCTACTGTATCCTTTTCACTAATGCACCCATAACCCAAAAACCATACGATATATTGATGAGCCTTTTTCAATGTTTGAACCCTCGTGATGATGTGGTAATTTTGAGATACAATAATTTGGTTTTCATGGAAGTATACATATGGATATGGAGTAAATAGTAGGTTCTCCCAGAAAACTAACATTATATCTATGAATCACATGGATGGGTGTGATTAGTAGACTATAAATATGAGTTTAAGTGGATCAACAAGTCTAAGGGACTTAGTGGGTCTACGTGAATCAACAATTATATGTGACTAATCGAGTCTACATGACTATGTGGGTCTAGGTAAATTTTCCAGTCAACGTGCCTTAGAGGGTCTAAGTGACTCAGTCGGTCTAAGTGACTCAATGGGTCTCAGTGACTCTGCGGGTCTAAGTTACTCAATAGTACTAGGTGTTCTATGAATAAGTCTAATAGTATGTATTTTCATTCTTTAGATTTATACCAGTGTGACGTAACAATACTGCTTATATACTTTCCATTATGTTTGTTCCTTTGTGGTCTTTCCAATGTGGTATTTCTTTTGTGGTTTTGGCGTATCCTACTGAGTAATATTTTAATCACCACTACACGGGGGATTTCAACATGTGTTGTGTCTTTTGTCGATGACTGACACATTTACAGGGACCATGACGGTCCACTACCATGTGGTTCCTAGTGAGATTAGACAGGTTGGGCATTCACCTATGGATTCTAGCATCTACCCGTAACCTACCCTTCAGGTTGGATTTTCTGAAGACGGGTTTCCAGTGACTTGTATACTGACATGTTTAGATATTTATTTGAAGGGAATGCATACTTGTCACCTTTTCATTTATTTTTGTACCGTTACTCTTAGTGGTTGTATTAGTGGCATGCATGTTTTACATAGTGTTTACTTTTTAGCATTTGTGGGCTTATAGCTGTGTAAGTGCATACATGTTTAAAGGAAATTCCTACTATTTGAGAGATAGGCCTATTAGGGACTATTTAGTATCCCTTGGCCTATCGGAGGTGTACATGTGGTTGTCATGGAATGGGACCCACTTGAAGTCTTCATGACACTGGCTGCATTTTTTAACCAGACAAACTATGATTCCATAGATGGATAAAATATGGTCAAGAGAAGATATTTCCGAAATCCCAAAGTCAAAATTACTAAATTCATAATATAAAGCCTTCCATGTAAGAGTCTCAAGAACTATTCACATGTGATTCTCATTGTCATTATAGCTCTTAGAATACCCAATTATATCATCAATTAACACCAAAAGAATCATAAATATATTCCTTGACAACAAAATTCCTTAGAACCTTTGAAAATATTGTACATTATTCAATGAAAAATAAATTACTATAAACACATAATATCTATAATTTATCAGTAATGTTTCATAATTAATGTATTTATTATTTCCACTAAATTTATGACGGACATAAAGAAATTCAATTTTGAAACAAGTTTGGTTGCATTATTTTAGTGGATCAAGTCAACCATGTGAGGTATATGATACATATGCTTCATCATAAAATTATTGATATCAAAATAATAAATTAAAATCCACATGGATCCAAATTTCTTCTTATCAAGTTGAACATGGGCTCCACATGGTGAAGAACATGGTAAAATAAATCTCTTATCACACAAATCCTCTATTTATTTAATCATATAAAATAATACTAAATACGTTATTCTCTATGGAGTCCTTGATACTGGTCTTACATCATTCATTAAATCTATGTAAATCTCATCTTCATGATCTGAAAAAATTCATGGTAATTACTTAAGAAATAAATCAATGTATTATTATTAAATAGTTATGTCCTTCATTTAATGATTACGTTCTCCATCCTTATATTTTAAGTTCTTATATTCCTTATGAATCCCATTTATTAGAGATAATGGGGGTGGATCTTTAAAATTTGTAGATGAAGATGCATTTTCACTACGGATAATGAATTCTACTTCTTCATCACAAATGAAAATTTCCTTATTCATGAAATTAATTATTTCATCATATTATGAAACTCATTCTATATGAATGATTTTAAAAATTCAAAAAATTGGAATGATAATCATGTCAGCAAATAACGAACGTTTATGTGTCATAATGTAGTCTTCTTGACACATATTGGTGGTAGTGAGGCTTCCACTAATGGTTTTTACTAACATTATCCTTATTAATATTTTGGAAAATATATAAATCTCTTGGAAAACATTAAATATGTAATATAGTGTAATGATGAAGAATTAAATATAGAATTAGTTAAATTCAAAAACTTGATTAATGTACCTTTGAACACATTACTTGGTAATTCCACCCAATTTGTAGTGATCATATATTCTTGGATTTCTCTTCATTCCCTATTCTATTGTAAATTCTTGATGACACTTAGGGAACTCATTTCTCTAGTGATACATATCACTATTATTAAAAAACTCAATATCAATGTTCTATTTTATAAAATTTTGTTCTTAATCATGATGAAATATAAAAGTAAACATTAAAGATACCCAATACCATAAATCATGTACCATGATGATTCTTTTTTCTATTATATAAAGATTGAATTTTATTCATACGAATCTTCTTCATTGATGAATTCGATTTTTCTTTGGTTCTAATTCAAACTCTTATTTTCTTGAGTTTCCTTTTATATGTGGGATCATGCTGGTTAACTATCCATTTTTATTTCAGATAAAACTACATAATAATAATAAGAAAACATTTGAGAGGCCATCATCCTTTGAAGATTTGGCTAATTCACTTCAATGAAATGGTCAACCTTGCACTCTGTGCTATATAGGTAATGTACAGAATACCTATCTATCATTGTAAAGACATACCTATATTAAAGAGAAAATTACTTTCCATTTTCATTTTAGCTAATTCACATTCTCATTATATAAGTATTTTTTCAAGAGGGAAATATTTTATGAGGAATGTGTCCTTAAAATATTTCCACTGCATGAGTTATTTTTCATTTTCATACTTACTATTTAAGAGCATTGAGCACCGTTGATAAATATCACCTTGGAGAAAATAATTAAATAATGGTAATTTTTATATTCCATTGCATTAGGAGGAAATTCTTATACTAGCAAGAGACATAATACACTTATATGATATTATTATATTAGTTGTCCCACCATTTCATATGGGATTCTATGACATGATGTTGTACAAAAAAAGATAATCACAATATGGTAATGGTTTCTACATCATATAATGGTTATATGTCATAATATGAATTAGATACCATAATATATGAATGATAGTTTTAGTTATAATACCATTTGTATTGGCTTGATCAGTAGGGTAATATCTACCCTGGACATGGCTATTGATACGCTTCATCAGTCCATGTACAATTTTTAAGTAATGGTACATACTGTATTATCTCTTAAATTTATGATTTATAAATCCTAATGAATGATTCTAGATATCTTGTAAGGATTAAAGTAAATTTAAATATGTTTTGAAATATTAATATCAAGATAAAAATATTTTTTTTCTTTGGGGAAATCCTTATTTTCAAATCAATTATAATTGATTCTATAGAAGATGATAATTATCCTAAGGATATCACCATGTAGTGTCAAACCAGGTACAAAGTAATAAATGTTTTTGTGAACTAGGTGATGATATATTCAAGACTAATGCACCCTTTTTAGATATATTACTCCCATAAATATATGTTCTAGAACCACATCCTCATGTTGTATCTATAAAAGTTTTATTTATAGGAAAAACATAATCTATCCCATTACACAAATTTATGATGTTCTTCCATAAATATCCTAAAATTATATCATAGATTTTGGGTATATAACACATATTTTTCAATAATCTAGTTCATAGGTTTCTACCTATGCCCCATATATTACCAAATGTAATGAAACCGTCTTGAGTAACCCCAAAGGCAATTAATACATTATTAAATTTGGCATAAATAAAATAGGTTAATCATGAAGTAATGACTAGTTTAGATGTTTTAAAGAACACTATACATAATAGTTACACATTCCAAATAGGCAAATAAATTAAAAATAATAGTAATGGAAATTTTTTGAAATTATTGAACTCATGCGAATAATTAATCTTTATATCTTGGGTTAAGCAAAGAAAATAAGATCGAACTGAAATTCCTACTAAAGGTTACATACAATATCAAATATCATAAATTAATATAAAATAATCAATATTGAAAGGTAAATCACAAAACAATCATGGAAAATATTCAATTACAAAAATATCAAATTTGGGTATGTGATAATCAGTTAGATAAGGTAAATAACTGACCAAACATGCCATTTAATCAACAAAATGAGAATGAAATGCATCGAGATATGATATAATTGTTTAAATGTCAAGGATATTTATAATAACTAAAATATAAATGGATTAAATTCAAAATTATTGAATTTCATGATATCCATAATCATGATTCCTCTACATTCAAAATTGTTCACATGAATGTTTTAAACAACTAGTTGAAAACCTATTGGATGTAGGCCAAAAATTGTTCCAATGAGACATGTCGATGAATCAAAGGGATCTATATAATTAGACCCCTCCCATAAATTCATTTAAAAATCATTCCTCATATATTGATTAATATATTTTATATATTTATCAATATTATAGATCATCAAATATTTGTATTATGTTAATAATATAGAATTATCAAATTTTCCCTAGTTAGTCAAACTACATTCAAAGTAATCACTATAAGAAAACATTCTATAAAAATTATTCAATAAGTATGTCCACAAATCCTAAAAATATACATTTATGATAAATTTAGTGATAAAGGAAAATGTAACAAAATAATTTGATTGTATTAAGAGAAATTAAATCATTACAAAAGGAAATATGATTGAACAATAATATTTTTACCTCTTTGGTATCATTAAAATTTTAACCCCATATAGAATAAAATTGAAACAAAACATTTTTCATAAACACATAATATTTAACCATTTTAAATACATAAAATTGGTGTTATATAAGCCATATAATATTTAATAGGTGAATATCAATAAATATGTCTTAATGAGATGGAAATTGATATGAAATCGCAATTAACTTAGAAACACTCATATAAAATCCACTAGGATGAATTGATAAAAATTATAATAATTAATACCATTATGTTTGAAAGAGTAATGAAATTATAAGTAATAATGATATTATATAAACCATATTAGTGATATATGGAGCATAATAATAAAAAATTCCAAAATGATAGGAAATTGAAAAGAAGTCCCTTACCAAAGATATCGTTTTGGTATAATGGCAATTAACCTCAAATAGAATGGTTTAAAACATGTTATTAATTTTAAAAATAACCATATTCAATTATAAAATATATTAAATTATCACCTTAAAATGTTTTACCACTATTATTTTTATAATATTTCATTATTTTTATAGTTTATGGTGTTAAATGCATTGTTTTCTAAAGCATGTTTTTCATTTAATATATAGTTCATGCTTATATTATATATTTAAATCCTCTAAATAATGAGATTTATATTATAAATTTCAATTTTATTAATTAGAAAAAAATTTATAATCATTACCATAATATTATCATATAGAAAGCATCGCATCAGTTTGTGGAGATACTAGGTCATACGCTTGTGTGAGCGATGACATAATTCTCTTAACGGGTGAAAGTATAATATAGAGTCTGATATATTAATTTAACATAATTTTTATATTTTCATATATATGAAATATTTTTATTAACATTAAACTTATTACCTTCCATGAAAATTTATTTTGAAAAAAATAACATTACTTCCTGAGGTGGTATTCCTCCATTCACACAAGCACCAATATTGTATTTTAAATCGGAGTGGAATGTAAGAGGGTTTATGTGATATTAAAATTGAAAAATACTTATTATTTCATATATATTATATATAATCATAAAATAAATCATTAAATATAATCATGATAAGTGTTGATAGAAAATGAGAAACATCAGTTAATGAGGTGGTAGTACACCATATACACGATTGACTATTTTGATTTCAATTTGATGGAAGTTAGATTTTTATATGTTATGAAAAAACATAATAGAATAAATTTATATATTATATTATATTTTATTTATATAAAAATAATAATATATGTGGTGGAAAATAATTAAATTGAAACCCCTCATTTAAGAACACTACCTCTTCTTTAGGTAACTACGTTTGAATGTCACCAAATATCATCCTACGAGAAATTTAGGATTATACCAGTTGATCAACGATTTATATAGTGTATTATGAATGTGGATAGTGTAGTGATTTTACAATCCAACGACATTTTACATGTGATGAGGGGAGGAAAGTGGGTGGCCTATTATTAGTGTGGGAGAAGGCGCACAAGTTATTTGTGAATAGAATCAATTAAACCCATGATTTTATCATAAAAATAAAAAATGGAAAATTATGTACCCTAGTAGAGATAATGTAAATGATTTTCCATAAAATGGTTGTTGGAAATGTCGTTAGGTAATTTTAATCAATATATTTTTAATTTAACCGCAGATAAATTAGTTTTTACCTTAAAAATATTAATTAATTTTTACTGATATTACTATAAATAAAAGTCAAAAATAATGTCAACTAAACTAGATAATTTTAATTAGACGTAATAAATGTATTTAAACCATTTTTTGAAATATAATTCATAATTTTTGGTGAATACAACTCAAAATTATACCTACATATGTAATGAAAAAGCAGGTTTCCAAAGTGAAACATCTAATAAGTATATAAGGTTTTAAAATATAAATTTAATATCAAATTTATTATAAAAAAATAAATTGTATTTATTGCAACATAATTGAACTAATTTAAATTTAAAACCCATTGAAAATATAATATATATTTTTTTTATTTTATTTAAATATCAATTTTTAATTAAATCCAATTCTTTTTTAATATTCAGTGAAATATTATTCTTAATAGAAAAACTGAAAGAATTTATCATTAGTTAATTATGAAATTATGAGTGAAAAAATTGATATGATTTTAATAAAAAATAACTAAATTTCTCATAATTTAATTTCATCATAGCGTTTAATGAATTGGAGAAACTGTTTTTAATGAAAAATAGATTTTATCTGAAAATTTTTATTTTACATAGTTTTTTTATTTAAAATAAATAGAAAAAAATAATTTTAATAATTAATTTATTCCTATCAGACCCAATAACAATACATCATGGTTATAATGGTCACGATTATGAAATATATTAATATTATCATGTTTTGATAAAAATGGGTGTTTTACGCATTGAAATATATTAGAGATAATGGATTGTGGATCCTTTCAGCTTTAGTGTTTTAGAGATATGGTTATAACTATTACATAACATATAAAAATTAAATAGTATACACTTACACTCACTATATATTTTTTTTCACAAAATAGAACTCTATATAATAAAACATGATTTTTTTTCTTGATAAAAATATTCAGAAAATACATCTTGATTTCTTCCTTCCTCTTAACCATCCTTATTACCTATTGAAAACATTTCAAAAACATGGGATGAACATAAAAATATCATTAAGGTATATAAATAAATAATGAAAATTTTAGTTGAATAATATTTTAAACTCATGAAAGGATTTTATAAAAATCCCACATTTCACCCATGAAACATAAGTTCTTTAACCAAGGACAAGATATAATAAGATTCCTGAAAATAAATCATAGAAATAAAAAACCATAAAGGTGAGTTGGAACATCCATATCATACATAAATTTTATCTTTCACAACTATATAGGGAGTAACATTTGTTGTTACGTTTGGAATACCCATCAAAGTATATTACGTAAATATATTAGGAGAATCCTTATCTTTTAACATCATCTCATTACCCAGTGAATTGGAGATCTATCATTGAATCACCCAACCATGATTTATCATCGAACAACCTATATACATAAATAATTATCAAGAACCATAACACAATCATAACACATAAAACATGCATAAATGAAAAAAGTAACTTTTTTCAATTGGAAATCTCATTTCATATATACTTGACACAAAATCATAAATGAAAAATAATTTTTTAAAATAAAATGGTATACTAATAATGTAAAAATTAATACATGATATTGACATTAATGTGTGAAATTTAAATCGGGGTGTTATATGTTAAAAAATAATCCATGTTATTGAAATAATCCATCTATATTTACAAAACAATTAAAACAATTAGAATGATAATTTTTTAATCAAAGCGTCACATACCACTTTGAAACATTTGAATGGAATTAAAATTTTAAAAAATTCATGTCCATATAAATAAATATAAAAAACCATTTTGAAAACATGAATATAAATGAGAATGATTTAGAATAAAAAAATCCCTAACACATTTAAAACTCTATTATAGTTACATTCTAATACAACTCTAGAAGTAGATGAATAAAAAAAATTGAAGAATGAAATTTAAAAAAATTTGAATATGATGATAATATAGTATATTATGATATTATGTGTCAATATGGTTTTATATATACTTTATAGGATAATAATGGTCCATAACAACAAGATATGCCTCAACAAAAAGAGATTGAGACAAAGTCCCTTACCTTGAGTTCAATTCACCATGAATGTTCCTTGTATATCCTAAATAATAAACATAAGTTAATTTATAATTACTTTAAAACCATTTAGTGTTTATTATTACTTCTATATCATTAATTACCATGTTATAATAATTATATAATAATTTGAGATCAAATGAGATGTTTTGTCGATATTCGGAACTCGAGTCACAAAAATTCATGTTGTGATGTCAAGAGACCATGTAGCCATTAGTACATCATCTATAGAATAACATTAATGACATAAAAATAAAATTTATTCCTCAGATTTACATTTTATATAAAACCATTCATGTATGGATTAAAAATGAACAAAGTTATAATCATGGAGACAGTAGGTCGTACGTCTACATGAGTAACAATTACTATTTATCATTTATCATTATGGAAGTAATAAAATAATTATTTTATATTTAAAAAATGATAATATTAATATTTAAATAATAATAATAATTTAAATATAATTATATATATCATTACAGTTATTGCGTGAATAAAAATGATTCACATTGCTTCTGGAAGTTCATAGTTCACACATACGCAGGAACGACATTATCATTTTTATATTCATGAAATGTAATAATATAATTTAAATATTATTCTTTTAAAATGATAAATATGTAATAATAACATATATGAAAATTTATTCTATCATTATGACCACTATTGATAGATTTCAATAAATAAAAAATGATATTTGTTCGCAAGGCGGTTGTCTGTCGTACACACAAATGGAATGTTCATTTCAAATCTGATAAAAATGGAGATATATTTAGGTAATGATATTAACATAATACAATATTATTATATTAAGTATAGTGTATTTATAATTATGTCCTATATTAATAATATTTAATGGATTTTGGAGAAGAAATTAAACCAAAACACTTAAAAAACGATACCACTTCTTCGGTTGATCACATTTGTAGAACACTTTAAGACATATAAGAATGTTTTTATGCCTAAAAGAAGCCATAAATAATTTGGGGATGGAATATAATAATGTTTTTCGATAAATATTTTCCAATAAATTTTTTTAGTATAGGGTGATTATCGGAGAAGAGTGGGTACAGTTTTATAGGAGAGGGGAGGGGCACCATTGAAAACTTGTAAAATATTAAATTAATATAAATTAATTTTTTTAATCCAATTGACCCCAAAATGTACTTTTTCTTACCTAATATGAGTTTTCTAGATATCTACTCATTTAATAATTTTTCCATTTTCCCTTAATTATCCAGATTTAATTTTAATTATAATAGCCACATTTTAAATATTCAAAGGCTATAATTTTACATGTATGGGGTAAATTTACCATAAATGGACATGAAATGAACTTTTCAACATTATCATTATCTATTTTCAATTTTAAAAAATTATTATAATATTTAAATAATGTAGCAATAATTTGTTAAACATCAATTATGTCAATTTTTCACTATTCATTTCATTGAGTTTAAATAAAATCCAAATAGAGATATAGCATCCAAAAAAACATTTAACAGATTAATTAAATGTCATAGTAACCTATAATATTCTTTAATTATATTGATTATGTCAAATAATCTTTATTTTTATATTCATATTATCATTTATTTTATTCTTTCATTAATAAATCTTTTATTTCAATATCATTGTGTCATAATTAAATTTAATTATTTTTGTCCTAAAAAATTCAAAAAAATTAAAATGTTGTGTCTAATGTTCTATTATTTATAATTAATATTTATACTCAAAAAGATCATATAGATAATCCCAAATTTAATATTTTTTTTTAATAAAAGACATGATTATGACATTATTTACTTTACATTTAATTAAATGTTATAAATGTCATAATCACACCCAATTGGATTCTAAAGGCTACCATGTCGACAAAAAGACATTCATGGTCTTCCATAACTCATCCAATAAGATTAGTACAAGTTTTAGGGTAGTTTAATAATTTTATAATAATATATTTACCTTTAATTACCTGATTAACCTTTAATCGTGGTGAATAAAATACTAAAGATAATAATCATGAAAATTTAATTTTGTCCTACTTGATCGCAATTTTCAATACTAATGAGAACCATGTATGTCTATTTTTAAAAATTAAATTCACAAAAGATACAAAAATTAATTTAATGTAAATCTCGTTGACAGATTGTGGAAATAAGTTTTTAAAAAGTAAAAACCCTTAAAATATTATCATGTGTTTATATCTAATTTAAATTTGATGTTACATCCATTTGTAAAAATAAGATTAAATAATAAAAATTTATCTAATTATACATTAAAACCATGTGAAAGGTTAATCTAAAAATATAATTAAGTTAGATGAAATAGAATATTCGAATTAAAATGAATTATTTTGTTCAATATTCATTAAAAATTGAATTTTATTAGAAATACACATAAAATTAAACCTAAATTAATTTCTAGGTCCCATTTGTAAAAAATATGATTATTTCATCTAATAGAACATATAAAAGTGAATAAAAATTATTTAAAAATAGTTCTCCATCAAAAGGTGGTAAAACTGTTTTTTTAGAAAAACTGTAATTTTATCCGTGAAATTGTACTTGTTCATATATAATGTATATAAAAAATATAAGATAAGCTTTAAACATAATATTTAATTTATATTTCATTAATATAATATGAAAAAAACCCAGTGAAAAAAGAATATGATATTTTCATATTTATTAATATTTTTGAATTAAATATTAATTTTACTTTAAAGGAGATTCTATGTTCGATGGCGTACCCGACACACAAAATTTGGTTTCTCTGAAGTCTTATGTTTCACACAATGTTGAGTCATACAAAAAAATAATAATATAATATTATTTTAAATGGTATTTAACACCTATCCATTTTATTTAAGGGAATTAATAGAACATATGATATTATTATTAAACATGTTTGTTGAATGTTTTTACAATTACCTAATAATTATTCAAGACTTAAAATGAGAATGAATTGAATTTTAAGCATGGATACTCAAATATTCTTTAAAAGGTCCATTTACCAACTTTTTATTGAAATCCATTTTGAAATCTTGTTTATATCACTTTTGAATGTTCTATTAGACAAAATGAAATTATTTTTTAGAATCGGGACATAAAAATCTATTTTGGATGAAAATTTGGTATTTTTGAGATAATGTTCATTTTTAATGAATATTGAAAATAGTGAATTTTATCTCAAAACTGTCTTTTCATCTGATATATTGATATAGTTAGATTGTCATTTTAAATGAATTTAAATTTTAATTGGATTATATTTTTACCATTGAATGTAATGTTGGTCATTGGAAGCAATTTCACATTTAAAATGGAAAAAATGCATGTCAATCTTTTGGAAGTATTTACATCTTAAAAACACGCTATCTAATTTTGAAACAGAAATTAATTTCAAATTAATTTATGAAATTTATATGTTTTTAAATTGGTGAAATAGACATCATTTTTGAATTCAGAATATCAAAATTTTCATTGGTTGAATTTTTGGTATTTTTCTGAAATCCATTCTTTTTTGATGAATAGTTGAAACATTACATATTAGTTACAAAACTATCATTTTCATTTAAATGAAATTTTATTTCTTCTATGAATTAAATTTCAAAAATATGAAATTCATGGTTTTATCAGTATGTAAAATTTGGTTCAATTGGATGAAAATTATATTTGGTGAATAGTAGATTTTTTTTATTATTAATCGTGCTTAACTGTAAATAGGGTAATTAAAGGTAAAAATAATATTATAATAATATAAAATTTCCATAACACTTGTCCAAATTTTATTATATGAGTCATGGACTTCCAATAAAATCCTAGGGTGAGACAAGTATATTTGAAAACCATTTGGGTAAGATAATGACATTAATAACTCTTTATTTATTGTTAAAATAAAAATATCATAAACATGTATTGTTTTGGTTAAAAAAATTTAATTTTGAGTTTTATTCTTGATATTTGTGAAAATAAATAGTCATTAGATAGCTAAAAACATTTCCTAAAACATCAAATTTTATTTTTAATTTTTAGACATTAAATATATAAATTTACTTATGAAAAAATGATTTTTTAATGATTACCCCATTAGTAAATGTTTTAAATAGATGAGATTAAAAATTTTAAAATAAATTTATTTTGAAACAATTAATTCCATCCACTAATTTTAAAGATGTGGATTAATTTCTCTCGTTTAATTAATGATTGTTTTTCTAAATAATCAATTTGGATTAGTGTTTTTTAAAATTCATGATTTGAATAGTATAAAAATTATCAAAAATTTGTTTTTAAATAAATTAATATTTTATTAAATGGTAAATTATTGCTAAAAAAATATGATTTAGCCAAATGAAATAGATATAATTTAAAATTAAAATAATTAACCACTTGTGGTTCTATATGATTTTTATTGTAATAATATTAACCATATAATGTGAATACACGAGATGGCATGGTAAGATTCAAATTAGTTAACTAAGGGTTAATGTTAAATGATAATGTTGAATTAGAAACAAAAACATGTCTAAAATCTATTGGTTGAGATAATTTATAATAATAGTAATTTTATCTTATAATTTAATATGTTTGGGACCTTTGAAATCGAAAATTAGTTTATAATAAAATAATACATTCAATCATTCTTAAAGAGCCCCTCCGCCCCCTTATAAAAATCCATCCCCTGTAACCTATTACCCATGCCACTCAAGCCCCATAGATAATCCAAAAACTACCAAGATATGCTTCCAAGACCCCTATCTTACTTCTAGAAGCCTTCCCCTAGGTATAAGGAAATTCAAGAAAAACATTATGTTTAATCAAAGGGATGTTACCTGATTTAATGGGAATGTCTCATCTCAAGTTATTTTCTTTTATATTCCATCTCCACTATGTATTATATTCTTATTATTTTGTTACAAAACAACCCCAGTTTCAAAAATATACTAGGTTTTTGATATGAGAATTATTCGAACTACTCTTACACACACCTCCATCTAACGGATTCGAACATACCGTTTCTATAAACTATGAAATATTGTCTCAAGAAATGATGATGATTAAAATCTCCTCTACCACCTCTCATGGTGGCCATTTTGATGACACTATAATTATATGTGATGTTTAATATATTTATTTTTACTATATTCTTCTTTAATTCCCTTTTATAATATACCTTTATGCTTTTCAGGTTTTATATATAAGATAACATCATTTGAGGAATTGCGGACTACCACCACTCAAAGTGATATGAATCATTCATACCATACATGGAATTTATAATGGATGGAATTAATGAACTTATGTAAAATATATAAAATTTATATTAAACTATAATTATAATATACCTCTGTATTGTAAAGTTTTGGTTCCTTTAAAAATGAATAAAAATGAAATGGAATTAGCAATCATGCGCACATGTGACTTACCGCCTCGATGAACGATGCATTTCATTTTCATATATCCAAATGATGTGGACTATAATATATACATATATAATAGATATATATGATATATTATATATATAAATCAATAATTTAATTATGGATATAATGGAATTTTGACCACATGGACAATTTAAAATTATAATAAGTTCATTTTTGACTCATGTTCCGAACATTAACAAAATGTCCGATATGAACTCAAATAATTAACTGATTTTTATAAAAATGTAATAAGTGACATAAAAATAATAATAAAATTGAAAATTTTTCTTAAGAATGTATAAATTAAATTTTGTTTATTACTCATGAAATTCATTAACGAACGAGTCAAGTCGGACATGAGGTAAGGGACTTTGTCTCAATCTCGTTTTATTGAGGAATATTTTGATAATATAAAACTTTTTCATTCAACTGGTGTATAATAAAACCCTTTTACATTTATTTTAACTTCAAGGGAATAGTTTTCCACGAAGCGTTTTACTAAATAATAAAAGGAATGCTTTTTAATGTAAGTAGTGACAATATCTTGAAATTATTTCTTCTGATTTCAAATTGAAAATGGTTTTTTAAATTTATGTAGTGTTTCAATATAATGAAATTATGTCTTGTGATTTCAAATTAAATGTTATTAAATAAATGTATATATATTCAATATTTTAGGTGTTATGATTATGTAATGGTACTTGGAAATTTGATGGGTGGTTTCATGATAAAACAAATGATGGGTGGTTTCTTGATAGAATAATTACAGGTTGTTACATGAAAACTGTAAGAACCTAGTTTTTGCTGAGAAATACTTTGCAATATTCTTGATAATATTCCAGAGCAGTGCCTTCACACGGCATGTGATTCCGAGCCCCAGAGTGGCCGGAATTAAATTTTCAGTGCGTTCACACTAGAAACACTAAATAAATGGGATAACACCTAAACGGTGTTCCGGATCAGAGATCCGAGTGTACAGATGGGTGAGGAATGGGGTGTTTACCCTTGGAATGACATAAAACTTGTCGGCGTAGGACGTTTGGACCCCTCGCCCGCTTCTGGAACGTTAAACGGATTAATTAATTAATTAATTAATTCGTTTAATGTTGAAACACAGGTATCTCTTAAACTGTGGCTCGGAATGGAAAACTGAGGGCACCATTGAGTTTGGAGCGTGCCTTTTTCCCTTGGAGGGGTATAAGTTTTGCGGGTGCGGCCTTCCTGTAAAAAAGGGCCCCAGGGGCGTTTTCGTAATTTGGAAGCCTCGGGCGCTAAGTTTAATAACTTTTGATCGGGGTCTCTGAATAAAATTCCGAGACCTCCGTTGCTCTCAGAGCGTGTTTCTTAGCCTAGGGGAGGCTAAATCCTGACCCTGTCGGGAGTTCGGGTTTGGGGCTGTCGGGCGGGCGTTTAAGTGATTTGTACTTAAACACCCCCCTTCTTCTTCTTCTTCTTCTCCCTCAAACCCTCCTCCACCTCCTTCACCTCCGGCGAGGAAAGCTCCGGCGAGGCAACTCCGGCAAGGTGGCTTTGGTGAGATGATGGCATGCGGCAGATCGCGCGGGAAGCGCTGGGCGAAGCCCAATGAGGTAGGCGGTGTTCGTTTCCGTTTTAAATCCCGAACCCCTCTTTGAATTCGAATTTCAGTGTCTAATTGCTTCCCGATCTTCGATCCAAGCCCGTAGTCACGTAGATCTTTTCCCAAGCTTTCCGGAATGTTATCCGGATCGAAATTTCGACCATCGGATCGTTCCCGGTGGTCCTTGTAAAATTTTCCGGCCACGGCCGGTTTCCGGTGAGGGTCGAAGGCGGCGGACGGCGGCGGCCCAGGGCGGCGCGGGGCGGAGCAGGGCCTCCGGCGGTCGGCCGAGGATTTAGCAGGAGACGGTGGCGCTTCCAGGAGGCGGCGGCGGCCTTCGGCGGCGGCTGTCGGAAGCCGGCCGCGGCCCCGGCCGCGGGCGCCGGCAAGCGGAGGAGAGGGGGGGGGGGGGGGCGAAGCAAGCGACCCCCGTGCACGACCGCGACCCGCAAAACACGGGTCACTGTGGGGAAACAACCGGCCGCGAGGCGGCCGGTCGGCTAGAGCTAGCCGCGGCCAGCTGGCCGCGGCGGGGTGAACCGGACCCACGGCTGAGCTGCAGGCTGGCTGTGCGGACCGGGCCGGCCCAAGCAAGGCGGACCGGCCGGTCCGGGCCGGTCCGGCCGAAGGGGATTTGCCCCTCAGTCTTCAGACACCCGTATTTTGGGCTACGGGTGTCCGTTTTGCGCACCGTCTGCGGCAGCGCAGAGCTTGCGTCAATACGGAGTTTTTGAGATGATTTTGAGAATTTTTAATTCCTGAAACGAGGGGCCGCGGAGGCGCGACATGTCCTTAAGTGGGCGAGCGTATTCCCCGAGTTTCTTTTTTTGGACGGCGCGGACGCATGCGACGTCCGCATTGAGTGCCATCAGTTGCGTTGGGACCCTGGCACTGAGGCGGAGGTTTCCAGGGCGGTTTCGGGAGTTGAAACCGGAATTGAGGCGTGGGTCCCACGGGCCGACTCTTGAGCTGCGTGAGGTGTTTCATGACTTTTTCACCGGACGTCCGTTCGGGGCGTGCGAGCAGTCGTTTTTGGATGTTTTTCTGAGGGGATTGCAGTGGTACAATCTGCCCGCCCTAATTCGGCACGATGGTGCGGGGCCCACGTGGGCCGTTTAGGCGTCGACAGTGATTTCCATCTTTATCACCAGGTGACCGTTTTGGACAAATGAATAGTCCATCATGTGTACTTTTTCGAGAGGATCGCAACGGTGCGATCCGTTCGTTGAGTTTTGGGATCGGCATGCGTGTCCCACGTGGCGCCGCTCGTGTGCAGTGTGTCGGGGTGCTTCTTTTTCTCCGGGAACCCGTTCCACGCATGTAAGCAGTCGATTTGACGTGCTTTTCCGAGAGCTTTGCGATGGCGCAGTCTACCCGACCTTTTTCGGGGACGTGGTGTGGGACCCACCCGACCTGCCTACGGTGAATAGTACCTTTTTCACCAAGTGTTCATTTTGGGCGATTGATTACTCAATCCCGTGTGTTTTTTCGAGGGGATCGCAGTGGCATGATCTGTTGGTTCGGTTTCACGATCTTGGGGTAGGCCCTACACATGTTTGGTCACGGTGAATAGTACCTTTTCACCTGTTGACCGTTTTGGGCGAGTGAGTAGTCTAACTCGCATGTTTTTGCACAAGGATTGCAACAGTGTGATCCGTTTGGCTGTACGGAGCCTCTTGCGTGATCTTGTTAAATGTGGAAATGTAGAGGTGCCCTGGTGGCGGTCCTTCTACCGTGTTTGTAGCGGACCTTTGGCCAGTGATCGCGCGCACTCTTGGGTGAGTGATGTGAATGCTTGAAGTCATGTGGTTGGCCGTGCCTGGGCCTTTTAGGTGGAGTTGTTACGTCACACCTTCGCGTTGATGTTGGGTGCCGTGTGCACGATAGCCCTTGTCCTAGAGACGAGGCATACTCTGGGAGTATACAGGAGCGCTTGGAGGTACGTGTGGTTTGTACCTGAGATGTTTGTGCGCTCAGTTGGGGTTGACTTGGGGCCACACGTCGTGTGGGACCCATGTGTGTGCCATGTTCTACATTGCGTACTTCGACCCCTCGTGACGTAGAGGGTCCCTCTGTGTGTTTGGTTGACCAGCAGGGTTGAGTGGTCTCCCCCTGGTTTTGTTCTCGATGGATTGGCCGGTAGCGGGGCCAGTGGCACCTAGTGATGGAACAGGTGCTGAACCCCTTGTGGTGAGTTGAGCTAGAGTTGGGTGGTCGCGTGATGCCCACTCCATGTTCAATTGGCCAGTGTTGTGCCCTCTAGTGGATGTGGCCAGAGCAGTTCTGAGTTTTACCCTCCAGCGGGGCTGGGCAGTGGTTTACTCATCGGCTTCCTCGGGCTTACCCTCCAGCAGAGACTGGGCAGTGGGTCACCCGACGCTATTAGGGTCTACCCTCCAGCAGAGACTGGGCAGTGGGTCACCCGACACTTTTAGGGTCTACCCTCCAGTAGAGACTGGGCAGTGGGTCACCCGACATTCTTAGGGTCTACCCTTCAGCAGAGACTGGGCAGTGGGTCACTCGACGACCTCTTAGGGCCTACCCTCCAGTAGGGTTGGGAAGTGGGTCGCCCGTCGTCTAGTTCTAGGTCTACCCTCCAGCAAGGCTGGGCAGTGGGTCGCCTGATGATGTATTAGGGTTTACCCTCCAGCAGGGCTGGGTAGTGGGTCACCCGATATCTGAATATGGTTTACCCTCCAGTGGGGCTGGGTAGTGGGTCACCTGACGATGTATTAAGGTTTACCCTCCAGTAGGGCGGGGCAGTGGGTCTACTGAAATTTGGTTATGAATTACCCTCTAGCGGGGCTGGGCAGTGGGACACCAGTTGGTATTCCAGACTCAGTCCTTCCAACTAGGCTAGTCTGTGGCTTTCCTCCGTGATTACCGGAGCGGGACCTTTGGTTGTACGGGTCGGTGATGGAACTATTATGGATTTGAGGAGACCTCTCGACTGCAGGGCAGTGACGAGGTGTGGTTTGACTTTCCCTAGAACTCTCAAGTATGATGGGCGCTTTTCCCACCGAGACGCGTTCTTGTGACGGGATCTAAAACCGTGCGGGCGAGTCAGTGCCGCCCAAAGCGGATAGTGTTAAGGAGCAGAGATTGAGCCCCTTGGCTTGCGGTTCAGGGCAGACATGCGGGATGCTGGGCATCGATGATGTTGTTTCTTTTTGGATTGTTGGCGAATCACCTTTCTTGGGATGAGCTACGGGATGGAGATCCCCTTACGAGCTTCTTCGGGCTTCTTGGCAGAGCATATATATGTATATACCACGTACGAGTAACCACTCCTTGGGGTTTGGCTGCTCTCCTTCCAGGAGAGTCGAAGACGCATGGGGTATGCCATGTGCTTTCCGTGTCTATATTCTTGTGGTTGGACGAGTCTACTCTCCTGCTATAGGTAGCGAAGAATCGACGGGAAGTTCGTCTTCTCACCATTTACAGCTCCTTGTGTCTGGATGAGTCTATCCCCTTTCTCTTGTTGGGTTGAACTGGACTCTTACTGCACTTGCAGTTGTACTCCTCTACCTTTCTGTTCGCTATACCGCTCACCCTTCGGTACCTCCTTTGTTGATCCCTCGAGCCTTCGGGGTATCCTACTGAGTATTTTTATACTCACCCCTGCTTGGGTTTTGCCCGCAATTGGTGTTCCCTTGCAGATGACGGACAAGAGGAGCTTGACTTCAGTGGAGCGTAGGAGCTTGGGAGCTTGGACCGCGTGCGGTGGTCGTAGCCGAGTTCTAGGTGGGAGGCTAATCAGCTGTTTCCTTTTGTTTACCTGTTTCCAGGTTGTGGCACTTTATGGTTGGGAACGTGTTTTGTCCCTTTTTTCAGCTTGTACCTTGTACTGTTTAGAGGTCCATGCACATTTGTGGTATTTATATAGCAGCCGCCCCTTTTCTTTACTTGTATTTTCTTTTACTCTGCACTTTTTCATCGACTGTGTTGCGTGTGTGTGTGATCACAGGTACTTAGGCAAAGGCCTCCTCGAGTTATTGTGCCTTCGGCGCTGGTCGCCCGCCCCTGGCCTATGGAGGCGGGCTTGGGGTAGTTGCGGCTTGAGCCTGGGTAGGGTCGGGTCGTGACAAA
This sequence comes from Viscum album, assembly GCA_963277665.1. Taxonomy (NCBI): domain Eukaryota; kingdom Viridiplantae; phylum Streptophyta; class Magnoliopsida; order Santalales; family Viscaceae; genus Viscum; species Viscum album. The sequence goes on along the minus strand of OY728161.1, from coordinate 1,241,296,381 downwards.
GTGGTATCAAAGGTGGTTCATTCCTTGGGACGTTTTGCGGACGTCCCTAAAAAAGGAATTGGTTGGGATTTAGTGTAACAGTGTTAACGTGTCTCGAAAGCGTCTCTCAGGCCAGGGAGTCTAGTGATGGTGTGGTGGCCGACGTATCCATTCACCAGGACCTTGATAACCCGCTTGTCGACTCGACATGCTGAGACACTTGTTGAAGGGAAAATTTGGTTGTGCATCATATAGGACTAAGTCTTTGATTGTCCTTCTTGAGTCAGCTCCCCATCGTTGTGTTATTGGTATATATACATATATGCTCATCTGACCGCGACACTCCTTGATAATTTTCAGGATGTCTCCGCGAGGACAGCCATCCAGGATACCAGCTCTGGTTCGTGACGATGACCCTTTGAGCTACGAGGCCACAGTCCATGACCCATCATGCGAGCCCCTTTCTCCGGGTGGGCCGGTAGCAGCACCCCCCACCTATTGAGCAGCAGGCATCTTCAGCAGGGAAGGCTGAGTTTGAGCGCAGGTTGAGCGCGCTCCGTGAGTTCCAGCGGCAGAGACTGCTGAGGTTCAGTGGTGAGACAGACCCTCAGGCATAAGAGGTTTGGCTCGAGGCAGTGGTTAGTCTTTTTAGGCTTGTACAGACGCCGACAGATTAGAGAGTGGCTTTGGCAGCCACCCTTTTTCGTGGAGCAGCTCGACATTGGTGGAGTCTGGTGACTCAGTTTCTTGATGAGTCGTCGCTTTCGTGGGGAGACTTTCAGTTGTTGCTCCGTGAGGAGTTTTTCCCCTCCCGCTTGCGCTCCGCTCAGATTCAGGAGCTCCTGCAGTTTCAGCAGGGAGGGAACATGGTGGCCGAGTACGCGGCTAGTTTTGCAGACCGTGCACGCTTTTACCCGGACTTGGTCCATGACGACAACTTCCGAGCACGGAAGTTTGAGCAGGGTCTCCGCCAAGAGATGCGTGCGATCAGAGTAACATTGGGCATTCCCACATATGCTGGGGTGCTAGAGTAGGCGCTGGTGACAGAGGGCTTCCTGTCATGTTTTGCGGTTGGTAGTAGCAGTGGGCGCGACGGAGCCATGATTTCTGCCATATCTAGCAGGCACCGGAGGATAGGACCTCAATAAAGGTGGCCTTCCCACTGCCGATTTCGGAGACGTGGTCGTATACCACTGTGGTGAAAAGGCGGAGGGCCTCAGCCGAGGATGCCCTTCCGTGAGTGGATCCCAGGCCGTGGTCGTATACCATAGTGGCACCGGAGGGCACCAGTGCATCCCAGAGAGAGCCGGTTCTATGCTTGTGACGAGCGAGGTCACTTGACACGAGATTGCCCAACCCGAGTTGCTGGGATCTTCTGGTAGGTAGCAGGTGCACCACCACGACAAAGGCAGCGCCATGATCGGAGTAGTACCCAGAGCGGTGGTGCTAGCTGAGGAGCGGGAGGAGATGGTGGTGGGGGACGACATTACGAGATCTTTCCATCACCACTAGGCGGTCCACGTCAGGCTCCAGGAGCTGACGGTTGGGACCGGGGATAGCCGCGAGCTTTGGATGTCTACGATCCTGCAGAGCATGGGATGGTGAGAGGTACCCCTTGCGACTCTTCTACTTTTTGCTGTAGAATTGTTGGGCTCTGCGTGTGAAAGGATTTTCTCCCTGCTCCTTGTTTGAGGTGTTACCAGGGTGATGCAGGGCGTCGGTGTAACCCTGTGTTGGTAAGGAAAAAGGTGTGAGACCTTTTCCTTTAGTCGATGGTGTTGACTCCTTCGCTTCCTAGCGTGTAAGAGAGTCTTCGTTGAGAGACATCGAATGTGAGATCTTGCGTGACTAGATATCCTTGGGTGCTTCACCATAGGGATATTCTGAAGGACGGAATCACCGGGCCTTGTTCTAGGTGTGGGCGGTGATTCCAGTCACGACATGTGATGAAGAGGTTTGACCGGGGAGGTGAGCTACCCCGGAGGGCCTTCTGGCCGTTTGAGACCGTGCAAAGGGATGGCGAGGTACCCTACCGCCTTTCCCTAACCCCAAAGTCTGGAGTGGGTGCACGACATCGGCATGGGTTGACCTCACGTGAACAGATCAACTCGTTGGTCTGTGTGTGATGACGCAGAGTTGTGCGTGGGTTTATCTGGGTATGGGAAAGCCAAGTATGGGCTTAGTACCCTGTGTTCTTCCTTGGTTTTGTTTTTCAAGGATGAAAATCTTGAAGGAGGGAATGATGTAAGAACCCAGTTTTTGCTGCGAAAGACTTTGGAATATTCTTGATAATATTCCAGAGAAGTGCCTTCAGACGGCGTGCGATTCCGAGCCCCGGAGTGGCCAGAATTAACTTTTTAGTACATTCACACTGGAAACGATAAATAAATGGGATAACTCCTAAAAGAACTTCCAGATCAGAGATCTGAGTGTACGGATGGGTGCGGAATGGGGTCTTTACCATAGGAACGAAATAAAACATGTCGGTGCGGGACGTTTGGACCCATCGCCCGCTTCTGGAACGTTAAACGGATTAATTAATTAATTAATTAATTCGTTTAATGTTGAAACTCATGCATCTCTTAAACGATTGCTCTAATTGGAAAACCAAGAGCACCGTTGAGTTTGGAGCATGCCGTTTACCCTAGGAGGGGTATAAGTTTTGCGGGCGCGGCCCGTCGGTAAAAAAGGGCCCCAGGGGTGTTTTCGTAATTTGGCAGCCTCGGGCGCTAAGTTTAATAACTTTTGAACGGGGTCTCGGAATAAAATTCTGAGACCGCCGTTGCGCTCAGAGTGTGGTTCTTAGCCTAGGCAAAGCTAAATCCCGACCCCGTCGGGAGTTCGGGTTCGGGGCTGTCAGGTGGGTGTTTAAGTGATTTGTACTTAAACACCCCCCTTCTTCTTCTTCTTCTTCTCCCTCAAACCCTCCTCCCCCTCCTTCACCTCTGGCGAGGCGAGCTCCGGTGAGGCGACTCCGGTGATGGGGCTGCAGTGAGACGATGGCGTGCGGCGGATCGCGCGGGAAGCGCCGGGCGAAGCCCAACGAGGTAGGCGGTCTTCGTTTGCGTTTTAAATCCCGAACCCCTCTTTGAAAATGAATTTTAGTGTCTAATTATTGCCCGATATTCGATCCAAGTCTGTAGTCGCGTAGATCTTGTCCCGAGCTTTCCGTAATGTTATCCGGATCGAAATTTCGACCACCGGATCGTTCCTGGTGGTCCTTGGAAAATTTTCCGTCCACGGCCGGTTTCCGGCGAGGGTCGAAGCCAGCAGACGGCGGCGGCACAGGGCGGCGCGGGGCGGAGCAGGGCCTTCGGCTGTCGGTCGGGGCTTCAGCAGGCAGCGGCGGCGCTTCCGGGAGGCGGCGGCGGCGGCTGTCGGAAGCCAGCCGCGGCGCCGGCAAGCGGAGGAGGGGGGGCGCGAAGCGCGCGACCCCCGTGCACTACCGCGACCCGCAAAACGCGGGTGGCTATGGGGAATCAACCGGCCGCGAGGCGGCCGGTCGGCTGGAGCAAGCCGCGGCCAGCTGGCCGCGGCAGGGTGAGCCAGACTCGTGGCTGAGCCGCGTGCCGGCTGTGCGGACCGGGCTGGCCCAAGCAGGGCGGACCGGCCGGTCCGGGCCGGTCCGGCCCAAGGGGCTTTGCCCCCTCAGACTTCGGACACCCGTATTTTGGGCTACGGGCGTCCGTTTTGCACGCCGTTTGCGGCAGCGTGGAGCTTGCGTCAAGAAGGAGTTTTTGAGATGGTTTCGGTAATTTTAAATTCCCGAAACAAGGGGCCGTGGAGGCGCGACCTGTCCTTAAGTGGGCGAGCGGATTCCCCGAGTTTCTTGTTTTGGAGGGTGCGGGTGCATGCGACGTCCGCTTTGAGTGCCGTCAGTTGCATTGGGACCCTGGCACTGAGGCGGAGGTTTCCAGGGTGGTTTCGGGCGTCGAAACCGGAATTGAGGCGTGGGCCCCACGGGCCGACTCTTGAGCTGCGTGCGGCGTTTCATGACTTTTTCACCGGACGTCCGTTCGGGGCGTGCGAGCAGTCGTTTTTGGATGTTTTTCCAAGGGGATTGCAGTGGTACAATCCGCCCGCCCTAATTCGGCACGATGGTGCAGGGCCCACGAGGGTCGTTCGGGCGTCGACGGTGATTTTCCATCTTTATCACCGGGCGACCGTTTTGGACATGTGAATAGTCCATCTTGTGTACTTTTTCGAGAGGATCGCAACAGTGCGATCCGTTCGTTGAGTTTCGGGACCGGCATGCGGGTCCCACGTGGCGCCGCTCGTGTGCAGTGTTCCGGGACGCATCGTTTTCTCCGGGTACCCATTCCACGCAAGTAAGCAGTCGATTTGACGTGCTTTTCCAAGATCTTTGCGATGGTGCAGTCCGCCCAACCTTTTTCGAGGACGTGGTGTGGGACCCACCCGACCTGGCTACGGTGAATAGCACCTTTTTCACCGGGTGTTCATTTTGGGTGATTGATTACTCAATCCCTTGTGTTTTTCCGAGGGGATCACAGTGGAGTGATCTGTTGGTTCAGTTTCGGGATCTTGGGGTGGGCCCTACACGGGTTTGGTCACTTTGAATAGTACCTTTTTCACCTGTTGACTGTTTCGGGAGAGTGAGTAGTCTAACTCACGTGTTTTTGCACAAGGATTGAAACGGTGTGATCTGTTTGGCTGTACGGAGCCTCTTGCGCGATCTTGTTAAATGTGGAAATGTAGAGGTGCCCCGGTGGCGGTCCTTCTACTGTGTTTGTAGCGGACCTTTGGCGAGTGATCGCGCGCACTCTTGGGAGAGTGATGTAAATGCTTGAAGTGATGAGGTTGGCCATGCCTTGGCCTTTGAGGTGGAGTTGTTACGTCACACCTTTGCGTTGACGTTGGGTGTCGTGTGCACGATAGCCCTTGGGCTAGAGATGAGGTATACTATGGGAGTATAAGGGAGCACTTGGAGGTACGTGTGGTTTGTTCATGAGATGTTTGTGCGCTCAGTTGTGGTTGACATGGGGCCACACGTCGTGTGGGCCCCATGTGCGTGCTGTGTTCTTCTTTGCGTACTTCGACCCCTCGCGACGTAGAGGGTCCCTCTGTGTGTTTGGTAGACCAGCAGGGTTGAGTGGTCTCCCCCTGGTTTCTTTCTCGATGGATTGGCCGGTAGCGGGGCCAGTGGCACCTAGTGATAGAACAGGTGTTGAACCCCTTTGGTTGAGTTGTGATAGAGTTGGGTGGCCGCGTGATGCCCACTCCGTGTTCAGTTGGCCAGTGTTGTGCCCTCCAGTTGATGTGGCCAGAGCAATTCTGAGTTTTACCCTCCAGCGGGGCTGGGCAGTGGGTTACTTATCGGCTTCCTCGGGCTTACCCTCTAGAAGAGACTGGGCAGTGGGTCACCCGACGCTATTAGGGTGTGCCCTCCAGTAGAGACTGGGCAGTGGGTCACCCGATGCTATTAGGGTCTACCCTCCAGCAGAGACTGGGCAGTGGGACACCCGACACTTTTACGGTCTACCCTCCAGCAGAGACTGGGCAGTGGGTCACCCGACATTCTGAGGGTCTACCCTCCAGCATAGACTGGGCAGTGGGTCACCCGATGACCTCTTAGGGCCTACCCTTCAGCAGGGCTGGGTAGTGGGTCGCCCGTCGTCTAGTTTCAGGTCTACCCTCCCGGAAGGCTGGGCAGTGGGTCGTCTGTTGACTTATTCCAGGTCTACCCTCCAGCGGGGCTGGGCAGTGGGTCGCCTGATGATGTATTAGGGTTTACCCTCCAGCAGGGCTGGGCAGTGGGTCACCCGATATCTGAATATGGTTTACCCTCCAGCGGGACTGGGTAGTGGGTCGCCTGACGATGTATTAAGGTTTACCCTCCAGCAGGGCTGGGCAGTGGGTCACCCGACATTTGGTTATGAATTACCCTCCAGCGGGGCTGGACAGTGGGACACCAGTTGGCATTCCAGACTTAGTCCTTCTGACAAGGCTAGTCTATGGCTTTCCTCTGTGATTACCGGAGCGGGACCCTTGGTTGTACGGGTCGGTGATGGAACGACTATGGCTTTGAGGAGACCTCTCGACTGCATGGTAGTGACGAGGTGTTGAAAGACTTTCCCTAGAACTCTCATGTATGAGGGGCGCTTTTCCCACCGAGACGCGATCTTGTGACGCGTTCTAAAACCGTGCGGGTGAGTCAGTGCCGCCCAAAGCGGATAGTGTCAAGGTGCGGTGATTGAGACCCTTGGATTGCGGTTCAGGGCAGACGTGCGGGATGCTGGGCATCGATGATGGTGTTTCTTTTTGAACTGTTGGCGACTCACCTTTCTTGTGCTGAGCTACGGGACAGAGATCCCCTTATGAGCTTGTTCGGGCTTCTTGGAAGAGCATATATATGTATATACCTCGTACGAGTACCCAATCCTTGGGTTTTGTCTACTCTCCTTCCAGGAGAGGCGAAGACGCGCGGGGTAGGCCACATGATTTCGGTGTCTAGCTTCTCGTGGTTGGATGAGTCTACTCTCCTGCTATAGGTAGTAAAGACTCGACAGGAAGTTCGTCTTCTCACCGTTTCCAGCTCCTTGTGTCTGGATGAGTCTATCCCCTTTCTCTTATTGGGTTGAGCTGGACTCTTACTGCACATTCAGTTCTACTCCTCTACCATTCTGTTTGCTCTACCGCTCACCCTTCGGTACCTCCTTTTTTTGCTCCCTCGAGCCTTCGGGGTATCCTACTGAGTATTTTTATACTCACCCCTGCTTGGGCTTTGCCCACACTTGGTGTTCCCTTGCAGACGACGGATAGGTGGAGCATGACTTCGGTGGAGCATATGAGCTTGGGATCTTGGACCGCATGCGGTGGTCATAGCCAGGTTACTGGTGGGAGACTTTTCAGCTTTTTCCTTTTTGTTTACCTATTGCCGGGTTGTGGCAATTTTTGGTTGGGTGCATGTTTTTCCCCTTTTCTTTTCAACTTGTACCTTGTACTGTTTAGAGGTAGATGCACATTTGTGGAATTTATATAGCAGCTACCCATTTTCTTTACTTGTCTTTTCTTTTACTCTGCACTTTTTCATCGAGTGTGTTGCGTGTGTGTGATCACAGGTACTTAGGCAAAGGCCTCCCCGAGTTATTGTGCCTTCGGCGCTGGTCGCCATCCCCTGGCCTATGGAGGCGGGCTTGGGGTAGTTGCAGCTCGAGCTCAGGTATGGTCGGGTCGTGAAAATAACCTTTAATAAATTGTGTATGGAAGCTAGTTGTATGGCTATTCCATATAGTGATATGTGTGGATGTCGACTGCATGGTTATTCCATTTAATTATGTTTTTCTCCAATGTTACATTTATATGATATGTTCTTTTTCTATGGGTTTTATGATTATCATTTGGATACAAAATGGTATGCAATGTTCTTTTATTCAATGAAGAGTATTTAATACTTCATAAATGTGAAAAGTATTACTTATGATAATTTATTCATGGTTTATTGGTTGTTTTGAAAAAATAATAGTTTTCCTTCTCTGTGTATCCCTAACCGAGCTTTTTATTCTCATATGAAATTTTGGAAATGTTTTTCACCTGACATAAAGTGGACCGGGGTCAATGATGGGATTAAGGAAAAGTCATGATTATTAAAACATGGAACTAAACATGTTTCTTTTCATTTAATTGATATTATTTTATGAAAAAATGGACACTTAGTAGAAGTGTCTACGTGTAATATTCAAATTGCCATGTATAAGTTATGAAAAAATTCTCTAAATCTGTAAAGCAGAAATGATTCCCAATGTGAATTATTAACATAAATCACGATTATGTAATGTTTAAGAATGGGGCCTTATAGTAGGTATCAAAAGTCGGCTTAGACAACTTTAGATGTTTGGGTGTTATTAAATTAATATGCATTACTTAATTTTTGGTATGATTGAAATGATATAGAATTTACAGATTACCATGTTTCTTCACCTAAGATATTGATGTGTTTCGAATAGTTTTCTTTAAAGGAAACAGAGTAGCTATGAAAAGAAGGTATACAGAGGGATATGACCTTCTAATCAGAATCCTAATATGGTGAGAATCATAATTTAATAGTTTTTTGTCATGATGGATCAGTTGACTCAGATCATAAATGGTGGTTGTATTTATTGATGGAATTTTGTTATATTCCGAATTTAGAGAGGAACATGATATTCATTTAAGGGTTTTATTTCAAACCATAATAGAAAATAAATTGTATGGTAAATTCAGCAAGTGTGAGTTTTGGTTATATCATATTTCATTACTTGGTCACATTGTTTCAAAAAATGGAATAACTGTTGATCCAGATAAAACAAATGTTGTTGAAGAATGTCCTATACCAAAAAATAGAACCAATATTCATATTTTTTATTGTATTTAAAGCTATTATAGATGTTTTGATGATAAGTTTTCATGGTTATCTAACACATGGACAAAGTTAACTCGAAAATGTGTTATGTTCATATGGAAAAAAGAATGTGATGATTGTTTTCAGGAATAGAAAAGAAGATTGGTGAATGCTCAAGTTTTGGAACTACCTTCCCGAAATAGTGAGATTGTTATATATAGTGATACTTTGTTGAATGGACTTGGTTTTGTAATTATCGAGAATGATCAGGTAATTGGTTATGCTTCACATCTGTTGAGACATCATGATTTAAATTACCCCACACATGACTAGGAATTAGTTGATACTTGATTTCCTTTAAAAATTTAGAGGCTTAGTCTCTATCGAGTAAAGTGCGAAATATTTACTGACCACAAAATTTTTATTAATATATTTACTCAGAAGGAATTGAAATGATATAGAGTATATTTCCAAAATTAATCAGGGATTATGATTGCATGATTAATTACTATATTGGAAAGAAAAATAATGTGGCTAGCACATTGAGTCTAAAGAGTAAATATACCATAACCATGATACGTTTGGATCAAGATCCATTCATTTTTGATTTGATGAAATGTGGTATAGAGATTGGTGGTGCAGGGATTTCCTCTGTTTTGTTTCAGGTGGCAGTGAAGTCATCTCTATCAGACAGAATTAAGGAATCGTAGAAGGAAGATAGTGAGTTGTGGAAATGATATAATTGATTTGGTTGGGTATGTTACCCGAGTTTAATATTGATAGAGAATGTGTTTTGAGGCATGTAAAGATATTTGGTGTGCCTTGTGACTCATAGTTGAAGAAAGAGATGTTATGTGAATCTCATGGTTCTATATTTTTAGTTCATTGTGGTATTACTAAAATGTACAAAGATCTTCGATAGTATTACTGGTGGGATAGAATGAAATGATATATTCATGAATTTATTGTGAAGTGTTTGAATTTTCAATATGTTAAAACAGATAGACAGTTACAGAAATGGATGCTTCATCATTTATTAGTGGTAAAGTGGAAATAAGAATATGTGTGCATAGATTTTGTCATTGGATTACCAAAGACATCTTGATGTAACAATGAAACATGGTTTATTGTTGATCGACTAACTAAATCTACACATTTTCTTCAAATTTGAGATACATTATCTCAGGATCAACATTATCGATTGTATGTTAATAAGATAGTCAGGTTACATGGAGTTCCCCGATCTATTGTAAATGATTATGATCTGAGGCTCACTTCTAAATTTTGGAAAGGCCTTCAGAAGTCATTGGGTACTGAATAAAATTTTAGTGAAACTTTTCATTCGTAATCATCTGGGTAGTCAAAATGAACTATTTTTCCTTGGTGGATATGCTACGTGCTTGTTCAATGGATTACCAGGGCTGTTGGGTCCAACATCATTCTTTGGTCGAATTTTTTTATAATAATAGTTTTCATTCCCGTATACCGATGGTTCCAATTTAGGAATTATATAAAAATCGATATCAAATCACATCTTTTTGGGATGAAGTAGTTGAATGGATGTTGATGGGACCAGAATTGGTTGAATAGATGGTAGAGAAAGTTCAGTTGATTCAGAAGCATAGGAGAATAGCTAAGGGGTGGAAGAAAGGCTATCCAGATAACTAGAGGAATGAACTTTCTTTCAAGGGTGGTGATCATGTATTTCTCAATGTTTCTCCAGGGAAATGTGTGATGTGTTTCGGTATGAAGGGAATGATGAGTTCGAGGGTCATTAGACCCTATGAAATCCAGGATAATATTAGATCTGTTGCCTATAGAGTGTCATTACATCCATGGTTATCACATTACAACATGTTTTTCTTGTTTTAATGTTGATAAAGTATTTTTCAAATCAATATCATGTTTTAAGTACATAGGTAGTTTAGTTGGAAGAGAATCTCTCCTATGAGGAACAACCAGTCCAGATTCTTGAACAAAAAGATAATGTGTTGCAGAATAAGTTAATTCATCAGGTAATGGTTTTGTGAAAAAAAATATTTTTGAAGAGGAAACATGGGAATCTAAAAATGAGAGGTTGGATAAATACCCCCAATTATTTGATAATTTAATGGAATTGTGAGGACACAATTCCACAAAAAAAGAAGGATGTAACATCCTAGGTGAATAAAGAATATGTAATTTTCATAATTATTAATATTTATTAAATAATTATTAATTTTACTTTAAAGGAGATGTTGTGTTCAATGGAATACCAGATACACAACAATGGGTTTCTCCAAAGTCTTATGTTGCACACAATATTGATTCATACATTTAAATAATAATATAATATTATTTAAAATGGTAGTTAACGCCTTGACATTTTATTGGCAGAAAAGAAAAGAACAAACCATATAATGGTTAATCATGTTTTTTAAATGTTTTAACATTTATCCAATAAATTACTGAGGCTTAAAACGATAATGAATCCAATTTTAAGCATGAGTACTCTAATATTTTTTAAAAGGTAGATTTACCGCCATTTTATGGAGAACCCCTTTTAATTCTAGTTTCTGTCGCATTTGAATGTTCTATTTGAAAAAATCTAATTATTCTTTTGAATTGATACATCAAAATAGACTTTGGATGATATTTTGGTATTTTTCTGATAAAGTTCTTTTTAATGAATAATGAAAAATAGTGCTTTTTATGTCAAAATTGTCTTCTCGTATTATTTTTATATATGGGTAGATTTTCATTTCAAATGGTTATAATGTTTAACTTGGTTATATTTTTGCCATTTAATCTAATGTTTTTCATTTGAAGAAATTTTACATTTAAATTGGAAAAAAATACATATCAATATTTATGCAGTTTTTAATTTATGAAAACACGCTTTCTAGTTTTGGCAGCAGAAATTAATTTAAAATTAATTAATGAAATTTATATGTTTCTAATTTGGTTAAATAGAATTCAATTTTGAATTCGTAAATAAAAATTTCATTGGGTGAATTTTTTTTTGAAAACTTTCATTTTTTGATGAATAGTAAAAACACAACATAATAGTTAAAGCCTATCCTTTTCATTTAAATGAAATTTTACAAATTCGGTGAATTGAATATAAAAAAACCAAAACACATGGTTCTCACCAGTAAGTGAAAACATGGTTCAATGGTATGATAATAATTTTTGGTGAATAGTAACTTTGGACTTTTATTTACCGCGATTAAAGGTTAATTGGGACATTCACTGTAATGAAATTTTATAATAATATAAAATTACCTTAACATGTGTCCTAAAATTATTTTAATAGTCATTACTGGCCAATAAAATACTTAGGGGGGACTTTTGGCCTTTGAAATCCATTTGGGTATGATAATGACATTAATAACTCTTTATTTAAAGTAAAAATAAAAATATCATAAAAATGTATTATTTTTCAAAACAACATTAATGTGGGATTATATAATGGATATTTTTCCTATAAATAGTCATTAGATAGATAAATATATTTTATACATAATGGTTTTTTTATTTATAAATTTACACATCAAAAAAATAAATTTACTTATGAAACAATGATTAGGAAATGATTACCTCATTAATGAATGGTTTAAATAAATGGGATTGTAAATATTAAAATAAATTTATTTCAGAACGTTTTATGCCATCAAAAAATTTTATATATGGTGATGACTTTTTATCATTTAATTAATTATAGTTTTTTTCAAATGAATGAACTTGGTTTGGATTTTTAAAAAATTAGTGATATGAAAAGTATAAAAAATGACAAAAATGATGTTTTAAATCAATTAATATTTTATTTAATGATAAAATAGTTCTAAAAATATAAATTTTTTCTAAATTACCTAAATAAGATTAAAAATAAAATTAACGAACTACTTGTGGTTCGAATGTCATTTTATGGTAACAATATTAACCATATAGTGTGAATACACAAGAAGAAATGGTAAGAGTCGGATTAGTAAACTAAGGGGTAATGCTAAATGATAAGGAAAAATTTGAAAAGAAAACATATCCAAAACATATTGGTTGAGAGGATTTCGAATTATGGTCATCATATTCTATAATATAATATGTTTTTCACCTTTTGGAACCTAAATTTAGTTAATAATAAAATAATACATTCAAATTTCATAAAAATCCCCACCCCCTTATAAAACTCCATCCCCTCTAACCCATTTCTTACACCACTCAAGCCCCATGGATCAACAAATATATGCCCAAATAAGCTCCCAATATCCCTCTATTCCTCATTACATCCTTCCCCTATATAAAAGGAAATTAATGAAAACAATTGGTTTCAAACCAAATGGAGTTACTCAATTTAAATGTAATGTCTCCTCTCAAGTTCTTTTCTTTTATTTTCCTTACCCACTACATATTATATTATTATTATTTGATTACGTAACAAATATAGTATCCTCAATATACTATGTTATTTTTATGATAATCATTCAAACTATACTTACACAAACCACGACGTAATGGATACGAACATACTGTTTCTGTGTACGATGAACTGCTGCCTCACGAAATGATGATTGTTCGATTTTACCCTACCACAACTCATGGTGGGAATTATGATGGGACTATAATTATATGTGATATTTATGATATTTATTTTATCTATATTATTCTGTAATTATATTTTATAATATACCTTTAGAATTTTCATGTTGTATACATACAATAATTTCATTTTAGGAAGTATGGACTACCACCCCTCAAAGTGATATGGCTCATTCATACCATACGTGGAACTCATATAGGATAGAATTAATGAACATATTTAAGATTTATAACATTTAAATTATACTATAATTATAATATAATTATGTATTGTTTTCTTTTCAATCCTTTAAAAATTTAAAAAATGAAATGGAAGTAGAATTAATTCGTACGTATGGCTTATCATCTCCATGAACGCTGCATTGCATTTTCATATATAAAAATGATATGGAATATTATAAAAACATATATACATGATATATTTTATATATTTTATATATAAATGATGAATATCATTATGAAGATAATTGACTTCTGATCATAAGGAAAATTTTGTATTATAATAAGTTCATTTTTGACTCAAGTTACGAACATCGACAAAATGTCCGATATGAACTCAAATAATTTAATAATTGTTATAGAAATGTAATAAGTTACATAAAAAGAATAATAAACATTAAAATGGTTGTTATTATAGTATAAATTATCTTCATTTTATTATCCAGGAAATTAATGAACGAAGGATTCAAGTCGAACATGAAGTAAGGGACATCATCTCAATCTCTTTTCAACGAGGCATGTTTTGATAATATACAACTCCTTCATTATTATGGTGTATAATAAATCACTTTTACAATTATTTTCATTCAATGTGAATCATTTTCCAAGAAGAATTTTACTAAAAAAGGAATCTTTTTTTAATATATGCGGTAACACTGACCTCTCCTCCGTCGTAATCATTATTTTTCTTCCTCTATGAGCCTTAATGATTATTAAAATGAAGAAGAAACCCATTATTCCGTTTTTTGCGTTTTTGTATTGAAAATGGATTTTTAAATGGATTGAGAATTTCAATATCTTGAAATTATATCTTGTGATTGAAAATTAAATTTTATTACTAAAATGTGGATATTTTCAATATTTTATGTGTTATGATTATTTAATGGTGCTTTGAAATTTGACGGGTTGTTTTGTGATAAAACAAATGATGGGTTGTTTCGTGATAAACCCCAGACAAGTTCTTACTTTTTAACATTCAATGAAATGGGTATGAAAGTCAGCTATTTGGTTATTCCATTTAGTGATATGTGTGGATGTTGACTGTATGGTTATTCTATTTAAGTATGTTTTTTTTTCAAGTTACCTATATATGTTATATGTGCATTCTATGGGTTTTCTGGTAATATTTTGGTTACAAAAGTGTAAGAAATGATTATTTATTTAGTAAAAGAGTATTTACATCTTCATAAATGGGAAAACTATTACATATGATAATTTATTAATCATTTACTGGTTGTTTTGAAAATCTAAAAGTTTTCATTATTTGTGAATCCCTTACTATGCTTTTTATGCTCATCCAATGTTTTTGAAATTTTTTATGGGACTTAAAGTGGATTAGGGTCATGGATGGGATCAAGGTAAAATCATGATAATTAAAACACGGAACTAAACATGTTTATTTTCTATTACGAGTATCTTGTTTTATGAAAAAATCGATACTGGGTAGAAGTGCCTACATGTAATATTTATATTGTTATATATATGTTATGACCAAATTCTATATTGCTCTAAACCATAAATCATCTACAATGTGAATTATTAACTTGATTCATGATTAATTAATGTTTAACAGTGGGGCCTTATATAATCCAAAATATTGATTTGATTATTTTATAAACTCAATTATTTAAAATTAAATAGTTTTTCATAAAAACAAATCTTTTATATTCTATTGGTTTTTATTTTTTAACCAATGAATCAAAATATAAACATTTATAAACCATATTTTAATAATTCAGTTAATATAGTTTATTACAAACATTGTAATGAATTTTTAATAACTACAATATAAAATAATATATTAATATTATATATTTTTTGGTATAACTCAGTTTTCTGTGGAACATAAGATTTTGTAGAAACGTATTGTTTCTCATCAGGTACACTATCAGACATAGAATCACTTTTTAAAGTAATATTACTGTCTAATTCATTAAAAAAACATGATAATTTATTTTTATATATTTATAATGGATGTTACATTATTCCCCCTATTTTGAAATTATATCCTCACAATATCAAATTTGTCCATTTTAATTAAGGTTTCACATTTCAAAATTACTTCATTGAAACCCCACATTGAAAAAATAGTCAATAAATCATCCACTTTATAATGAAGAAAGTGAAGTACAATGGTAACCAGAGATAACACATACAAGGATTCCATTTACAAAAACACGGATATGGAAGAAAAACTAACCATCATGGTCAAGTGGAGTGTGATAAAAAAACATGATCAAAATAAAGTTGACAATAAGAAAACCACAAACATGTGATGTGTTAAATGGTATTTGATTTTGTAGTGGAAAAAGTAAATATATTTTTTATCTTAAGATAATTTCCATTGATTTATGGAATAAATTTACTACATATAATATTAACATAATGAAATATACTTACTTGACAAGTAGAGTTTCATCCCTTAACCATATTCCACCAAAAAATAATTTTTTCTCGTAATGATATATATTAATGCGGTTTTATTTTCATATTAAAAGCTCAAGAATCAACATTTAGGGAAACTCATAATCCACGAAAGATTAAATATCTGTGAATACTATCATGAAACATTATCCAAAATCAAGAAAGTTAGTATAAAATTATAGAATACTATAAATATAATAAACATTAAGAGAATAAGGACAAATTTTTTCCTTTAATATTCAAAATTAATACCCAAAGTTCAACATAGATCATTAAATAAATACAATTCCTTAAAATTCTTCAAATAATCCAAACATTTATTGAAACCTAAAATTCTGGAGGATTTTACTACATAGTCATCCTGGATAAATTTTAACATTTATATTCTTATAAAAATGATCAATAATAATGGCTGATACTAAAATTAATTTATTAATCAAATATTCTCCAAGATAGGATAATACTTTCTTTAAAAAATTTAATTCTACATATGCCCATAATTAAAATTATTAATTGTTCCAAAATTTAATTCAACCATTACTCCTCAAATTTAGTCACATTCTTTCTTATTTTCCCTATTCATATAGGGTTCCCAAAACAGTAAACATCTTCCAAAATAAAATTTGTCATATAATTAAAAAATAATTTTCTTCTACCAAGGATATATATTTGATTATAAATATCCCAAAATTAACTTTTTATTATTTCATAAACTCATTTATCTAAAAAGATAAAGTCCTTATTACTAGGGACTTCATGAAGGGCCATGGTAGGTGTTAAATACTTATCAAACATTGATTTTTTGGGTATATCCCTATAACCTTATCCCACATGATAGGTTTTCACCCTACCTGCATGTTTTCCTTTTCATAAAATGATCAAATTCTTATAAAAATACAAAAATAAGATAAAATACTCAAAATTAGCATAATGTCTTTTAATATAAATTTCTATCACATTCCATTAATTTTCCTCTTCAAATGTAATAGAGCATAATTACCTCAAAAATAAAAGCCTCCTACATTACCATCAATCAAATTAAAATTTCATACCATAATTCCATAAAATATGATTCCAATATATTCAACATATGATCAAATATTAAATTAAAAACCCATGATGATATCTCTATCTCTAAAAAACATCCAAATCTCCATTGTTATCTAAACCATCCTCTAATACCAACTATACAATCAAAATTTTAAATGTTACATAAATCTAAATTTTAACTAAAAATTTAATTTAATATACATTGTTGTTCTTTTAATGGATATAGTTTGAATGTATTAGGCCATAACTATTACAGAACATCTCTAAAATTATAATGTAGACACTTCTACTCACTATTTATTTTTTCAAAAAATAAAACTACTTATAGTAAAATATGATTTCTTTTTCATGATAAAAATATTCATAATATTCATCTTGATTTCTTCTTTATGCTTACGCTTCCTTATACTCTATGTAAAAAGTATCCATAACATGGGATGAGAATTAAAATATTATTTATGGTTATAAATAAGGAAAGAAACAATTTGTCCATGAATATTATATACTCATGAAATGTTTTTCAGAAAACCATACTTTTCACCCATAAAACATAAGTTCATTAAAGACCTCATGAAATAATAATATTCCAAAAAACTTTTTTAAAATCATAAATCTGAAATGTAACATGGGAAATCCATATCATACTTACATATATCTTTCACATATACATAATGAGTAACCTTCGTAATTTCCTTTGGAATACCCATTATATTATATTAAATAAATCTCTTAGGAGAAACATTATCATTTATGTCTATCTCATTACCCAATGAATTATAGAGCTGTTTAAGGCTCACCATCCCTTGGTTTATCACTGAAGCTACTGTATACTTAATAAATTCCAAAAAACCATAAAATAATCATGACACATCAAATATTAATTAAAGAAAAATTACATTTTCACATAGAAGTCACATTTCAGCATTATATGTTTTGTACTACTAAATGAAAAAATTATTAAAATAAAATGAGATGTTTGTGAATAAAACATCAATTAATTATAGAAACCGAAAAGAGAGAAATTCCATTCCTGATGAATATGATAAAAAAATTCCTTGTTTTTGAAATATTAAATCCATTTTTAAAACACAATTCAATCATTAAATGATATGATTTTGTAATCCAAGTATCCCATACCACCTGGAAACAATTTAAATAAAATTATATTTTAAAGAATTCATGTCCATGTAAATTAATCTATAAAATCGTTCTGAAAAAATTGAAATTTAAGAAACCTATTTAGAACACTAAATATATAAAACATTTAATATGATGTTTTTGTTATATTCCCGTACCACTTGAGAATCACATGATTAAAATTATTAAAGAATAATGTAATGAAAAATGAACAATGATATAATCATGGAGATGAAAGGTTGTATGTACGCTTGAATAGCATTTTCTATTTTTCATTGATCATTATAAAAATTAGGTAATTAAAATTAAAAAATTAGAAAATTATAATAATATTATTAACATGATAATAATAATTTTCATATAACTATATACATCATACAAGTGATGTGGTGAATAAAAATATTCAAATCGCTTTGCGGAGGAGATAGTTCACACATACGCCAGAACGATGATATCGTTTTATGTGCATGGGAGATAAGAACAAAAATGAAATTATATTCTTTTAAAATTATATATGTCATGAATATAATATACACACTTTTATTTGATCACCATAACAATTCTTGATAGATTGTAATGAAAAACAAACTATATCGATTTTCGAGGTCATAGTTCTCCACACACACGAACGAAATGTTCATTTCCATTTTGTTGAAATTGGAGATGGATTCAGTTGATGATATTGAATTAATAAAATATATTTATATTTTATTATTATGTAGTTATTATTTCAGAATTAAAAAAAATTAAAATATTTCGAAGAAAAAATAAAAAATAAAACACTTAAAAAATGATATATCTTCTTTAGTTGATCAGATTTGAAGAATACATTAACACTTCTAAGAAGGGTGTTATTCCGAAACTAAGGCCTAGAGAATGTGTTTTGGGATTCTAGTAAGGATTTTGGGTATATAAATAATGATGTAAATTTTCTTAAAGTGTGAGTATTAGATAAGAGTGGGTAACTTATTATTGGAGAGGGGAGAGGCACCATTGGAAACTATTAAAATATTTAATTAATATAAATTAAAATTTTAATCCAAATTACTCCAAAATGATATATGTAAAATCAAATATGAGGATATTTATAATTCCCCTAATAATTTTATTTTTAGACGTGTATATATTTGTTTTAACCCTTACCGTTTTGATTTACCCATAATTATTATATTTTATTCTTAATTGTGGTAACAAAATTTTCAATATTAAAAGGCTATAAATTTTACTTATATGGGGTAAATTTACCATAATTGGACACCTAAGAAACTTTTATAACTCATAATATTATCTTTTGGGATTTTATAATATTTTTAGCTTTCTATATAGGTTAATAAATTATTTTTTTTATAAAATATCAATTAAATTAATATTTACACTATTCATTTCATTGCATTTAAATAAAATCCAAAGAGGGAGATAACATCGAAAAAAATTTAATTGAATTATAAAATTTCATCGAAAACCTAGAGAGTTTGTGGATAACATCAATTATGCAAAATAATATTTATTTTAATATATATAATAAAATCTATTTTATTCTTTCATTAATAAATCTATTGTCGAATCATCATTATATCCTAAATAAATCCCATTACATATTTTCGAAAGAAATTGTAAATAAATTAACATGATGTTGGAAATATATTTACCTATATAATTATTATTAATATTCTAATATATCACTTATTTATCCCCATATTAAAATTGATTTATTAATAATTGATATGATTATGAGAATTTTTACTTTACATTAAATTAAATGTTATAAATGTCACAATAACAAAAAATTGGCGTCCAAAGGACTAAATTTTGACCAAAGTAATTATATGATTTCATTTAACTCAACCAATAATATTATGAAAAGTGTTAGGGTAGTTTTACATTATGAAAATATTATTTTGACCATTAATTACCTGATTTACCCATAACCCTTGTAAATAATATACTATAGGTTTTAATCACTAAAAATTATTTTGATGATATTAGATAAAATTTATAATATTGATTACAACCATGTTTGTGAATTTGTAAAATTTAAATTCAAAAATTGATTGAAATTAATTTTAATGTCAATCCCGTTGATGGATTGAGGGAGCGAGTTTTTAAAAAGTAAAACCCATCAAAATATGGTCTTATGGTTATATCCCAATTAATTTTGAAATAATTACAAGTTAAAAAATTAGATTTAATTATAAAAACTGAATCTATTTATTCATTAAAACCATGTAAAATTATGATATAATAATATAATTAAATTATATGAAAATTCAGTTTTGAATTATACTTTCTTATATTGTCACTATTCATTAGAAAACAATTTTATCATAAAAATACCAAAAAATCATCCATAGAGGATTTAGATTCCCAAATTCAAAAAAGGAGTTTATTTAGTCAAATAGAATATATAAACTTGAAAAAACTGAATTTTAATATGGTTTTCCATGAAAAGGCAGTAAAACTGCATTTTCTAAAAAACAGTCATTTGATCCATAAAATTATATATGTTCTTATATAATGTATACAAAACATATTGGTTTAATTTTTAAAACATCATATTTAATTTTAATTTCATTAATACAACACAACAAGAGTTATTTAATTATTTTATAAACATAATAGTTCACACTTAAATAGTTTTTCATAAAAACAAAACTTTTATATTCTATTGGTTTTTATTTTCATACCAAAGAGTCATTATATAAATATTCCTTATCCCTATTTTCATATTTTAGTTATCATCATTAATTCACTTCATTCTAATAAAAATTGATAAAAATCAAAAAAATATTTTTCAATATATTTTTTTTGTTATAGCTCAGTCTGGTGTGCAATATATGATTTCAGAGAAACTTATTGTTGTGTGTCATGTACTATATAATACATGGAACCTGTATTAAAGTAAAATTTATATCTAATTCATAAACATTAATAAATATGAAAAAGTATTACTATTCTTTTTCTAGCAATGCTATAATTACAATCTCAATTAAAACATTCCCCTTATTATTTAAATAGTAATTTTGGGTTGTCCATTAGTTAGACTATTATTAAAATTTCATAAATTATTCTTGTTATCAAGATTATTTTAAGTATTTTTCCACCATTTAATTTTAAATAATGGATAATGATAAAAAAAATTAAAATATGTTCTTCATGAAGTCTCACAAATTCATTAATATAAATCATCTTAACGTGCACTTGTAGAAATTATATATTAATATAATGAAATGAAAATATTTGGTTAGGTGATAAACACTAAATAATATTTCATTTTCAATTATATGTGTCTTTTTTTAATTTTGTGAAATATTTAATAGTTATATCGTCCTATTTCTGTTTAGGAATAGTTACAGGTTTCAAGAGTCCTCTATAATTTTATTTGTCAACATTCACCTTTTGAAAAACCTAAAATCTTGATACATTATAGTAAATTTCCACATCATTTATCCCACCAAAAATGATCCTTTAAATCCATATATATCATTGAGAATCCACGCTATATAGTGAAATTCAATCTATAAAAATTATTCAATAATTCACATATTAGAATATGTATATATGGGATAAATAGACTCTATCCATATTTATGAATTCCATCTACATATATAAATTAAACATTTTCCCATATTTGGAAGATTTAATTTTTATTTACAAAATATCATCATTAGACTATGAACATTTTTCGATACCAATAATGTCGGTTTTATAGTCATTTGGAAAAACTGTGTTGCTTCCCCGTGCAATAATAATTCCTTAATCCATATTTTCTATATCTATAAACATTTAATCCATAAAAATCCTCAATTTGGTACGAATTCCATGATCTTTCATGATTAACACGTCCACTAACTTAATTTCACTCCTTCAATGGTAGTTTAATGTGTAATCACAATCCTAGTGTAGCTCAATCTATCACCATTTCACCATATTGAGCTATCTCTATTAAAATATTAATATTAGGATCTTGTGGTTTCTAAATATATATCATATTTTAACATAGATAAAACATCTACATATCTTCTATGAAAATATTATTATCACGAAAAAAAGATTTAACATTGGATAGTTAGATTCATGAGTCTTTGACAACATTTATGAACTAGAAAAAACCATTTTTCAAAAGAGAATAACTATGTCTCTTCTTCAGTGAATCAATAGTTTCAAAAAAACCATCATTTCTTAATGGTATATTCAAAACTATAGAATTTTCAATATCAACTCAACCGAGTCTGTTATCAGTAGTCTTTGATATTTCTTGTTCATCATGAATTAAATCAATTGATAACTCAATTCTATACTTGGATGGATAACCATGTAACTTCTTTTAACCACATCATTTTATTTATATACAATAGTTATATTCTCAATTATAAGATTATTTTTTTCATCTATAGATTTTATCTTATATTTTACCACTATATTCTCATTTAGATGAACTACTAGGTGTGGATCTTGATATGACATAGATGGTTAGGTCTCTGATATAATGATAATCAATTCTACAGCATCATCACAAACCATTATTTCCTTCTCATTGCAATAATTTTATGAATCATATGTTGAATTATAATTAATATAAATGATTATATAAATTTCAACATAGCAATAATAACAATTTTTGTAAAGATATAATGTTTTTTCATAACAATAATATCCTAACACATCATTTTTCCTGTGATATTTCTTGTAAGAGTTATGAATAAAATCACCCTTGTTGAGGTTGTAGGTAAATATAAACTTTTCTTGGAAAACATTAAAATATACAATATTGGTAGGATTTATAATAAAATAAATAATTAGTTGTATATGATGATATGATTAATTTACATACCACCAAAAATTTCAAACACCAACTTCAACTATATTGATTGCATAACCTTGGAATCCACCCTTATACACTTTTGTTGTCGATTCCCTAGAGTCCTTAGACCTTAATTTGAATATTTACCCACTTCATTATAATTAATGAAAAATATAATAGTTTTCCCTTTCATACCCTTACATTATATAGAATACTTTTTTATACACACATGTAATAAAATTAAATTCACATCATTAATTTTCCGTAACGTTTTGTTACAAAATTCACATATGAATGAAATTATTTCATTTTCTAATTATTTTATGGTGTGTTACATTAATAATAATGGTTAGGAAACCTATTTTCTCATTATTTTACAAGAATAAATAGCATATTGAAAATTTTCTCTTATTATATGTTGTATTAAAATATTTCTTGATATGATGAAACAGTTTGAGAAACCAGTTCCCTTAGGAGACATTAATTATCCCATTCAATGAAATGGTCATGGTTTATTTCTATATAATTTATTGAATTAAAATCATTCAGGTATAGTATTTTTATTTTATCACCATAGTCCAAAACTTATTATTTTCAATTTTTCATTAAGTTGGGTACCATTCTCTCAATTTCATTTCATTACTCACAAATGAATTTTTTGTTAAAAAATGTTATTATAAATGATCTTAATTCCATATTTTACATTTACTATTCCTAAAAATTATTTTTGATAAATGAAAAAAATTGATTAGAATATTATTTGAGATGATATAATGTTGGTATACATTTTTCCCTTTCATTATATCCAAAGACAAGGAAAATATTTTTTGGGGACTTAATTCATTATTCAGCTACCAATGGATTAGTAGTTCTGTTAAATTGTGCGGGATTATATAACATAAGACAATCCAATATAAGTGTATCATGTTTTGTGACACCATGATTCTGTATATGTGAAATATTTTTAGTCATAACCCTGGTTACCTGATCTAATAAAAACATTATCTTCTCATCTCAAACACTAGCTGTAGAGGTTAAACCAATAGGGAAATTTCTTCATGGGCTATGAGTATGTCAACCACTAATTCTACCCAACTACATTTACATAAAATAGAATATAATAAATTAGTTCATAACATCATAACTTTAAAATCTGAAAATATAATTAAAAATATAGTGTAACACATGAAATATTTTGATAATTTATGTGTGGTTAATATCAAAATAGTGAACATGGTTTCCTTTGTGATATCATTAAATAATAAAAATATTTTGAAATATGTTATTATGGTTGGAAATGAAAATTATAATTTTCTTAATAATATCTACATAAGTGGTTAAACCCATGTCTGTAGTAATGGTGTACTCACCCTACACTACAATGATGGTTGATATGCACTCAGTATCTCAATTACAGTTATTACCATTAGATACATCTCATATAAAATCAAATCCACTTTTAGTAATTCTATATGGTTTTATTATTAAGAAGAACAACCAAATGATTACATTAGAAAAAAAGTATAATATTAACATAATATTATAAATATCCTAAAATATAGTGATGGTGTCATTTTCCTTAATCTATGTTTTCTTAAATATAGTTCAGAATGTTTCTAATAAACATGATATGATACCAATAGTAATAAACCCATCTATAGTAACCTAGATTAGGGTCTACATTATTACATTATCATAGACACGTGTCATTAAATCATAAAGTATCAATCCATTTAGTTTTCTCGAAAATCAAGACATACAAATTATAATAATTTTACTAACTGTATAAATTAAAAAAATTAAATTGAATGTTATTCATGACCAAAACACATTCATATTTTTATTCATAATAATCTCAGGAAAGGAAATAAATAAGGGTGAGATAAAATGATGATTAAGGTATATATATAATGTGTAATATTTCATATTTTAATTAGGAATACAAAATAGGGAATGTAAATTTAAAAAATTATATAAATTAATCATTTCTTTTATCATGAAATTCATCTACGGATAATGTAGATGTAATAATACAGTGGATAATAATAACTAAATTCTCTATGAATGAAAATCATTATATTTCAAATCATGATCTCAATAATCATGATATCTATTCATTCAAATATCCCTGGGAGGATAGTTTAATTAATGGTTATGTGTACACCAGAAACCTTTTTAACATAGAAAAATTATTTGTTTGATGTGACGTGTTGATGCATAGAGGATATGCCTATAAATGAGACCCACTAGTCACAATTTTTATAGTTTAGTCCCCATATTTTTAATAATCAATTAAATTTATTAAAACGTGGCTCATTAATTTATATCTATTGTAAGTAAAAGTGTATGAAAAGTGCTAAGTAGTGGTATTTTAAACTACCACCACATGGTTCGGTGATTGTTTTAAAAAAAATAATGATAAAACATGTGTCGGTATCCAATACACAATGATTTCACCCATTTAGTAGAAGTTTCTATTAAGTGTCATAGATAAGGTATTTGATTACGGTTTAAAACCCATAGAAATTCTATAATTTTCCCACACAAAGCTGCCGGTAATATGATGAAAACTGCCTTTAAATAATAGTGTATCATATTTAGCAGGGGTTTTTACTACTATACATAAACAATCATCATATAGAAATTGTTTTAAGATATTCAAAATAAAATATTACATATTTAGAATCAATTAAAACCACTAATAAATGCTTAATTATAAAAAACCCTACTACACATTTAACATCCACAAAACTACCATAAAAACAAATGTAGACTCGATGTATTGTCTATCTGAAGAACAAAATTCTTTATCAGAAGCACACACAACCACACATAAATAAAATATAAGACATTAATGGACAAGTATATAAATTTATATCTAAACATAAACGGTTTCAACTCTATTTCAAAAATGATACATCATCAAATCATCTCAATCCATATTTTTGTAATACATCAAAAAGGCCAGTTGTCATTTCCTAATGAACTCTCATTGTCCCCTTCTCTATCTACATCCCTACTTCCTTCAAATAGAACTAGTAAGACAATTAAATTTAAAGGTTAATAGTGTTGAATATTTATATTTAATCTTAAATCCTATATATGTTTTTTCAACTAAATTATAATGAAGTTGTGGGATTTACCTACTCACTACAAATCATAGATGCAATATCCTTAAGGACAGATCATGCCATTTTCTGATACAAATCAACAAATGGTTTTTACAATGACGATATCGGATCCCCCTTTTCTTGAATTATTCCTAGAATGGAAAGAAAATTTCTATAATCTTATTTATGCAGGGTGTGTCAACAACCAGAAGTAGATGCAGTTTAAATCCCATATGTCCTTCCAAATACCTCATATGGTAATGGTCCCAAAACCTTCCCACACACTCGACCAGGATGCTATAATCAAAGAGTTTACCAACTAGGTTATCTTGGGAGACTGATTAGGACTTTGCATGATTGAAATCACATAGTTATGTAATTTTTACCTATAAATCAAATATCAGTGATGGTTGACATAATATTTATTAACATAGTGAAATGTCAATATAAATTATTATATTGAATAATAAATTCATACACCAAATTCTTTGGTAGGATCATTAATATTACTCCGTTATTATTTTTTATGAACACACAACCATAATTCTGTTAGGAAGGATTGGTTCTCTAAATTCTCTGACTTCAATAGAAAAAGATAAATCTGAAATTTAATATATGGAATATATAATATTTTGTTATAAATATTTAAATGAATAAAATATTACCAGATTCTACTGGAATATATAATAACTTATTGACCCATAGTGTGATGGATGAATTTCTTTGCTAGAATTGATGCATTCTTCCTTGAAATATCCAGAAATAAATAAAATTCAATTTAGTAATAGTTTATTCAATGAAATATCCAAGTCATAAGAATTTTTAAATATAAAATGAGATTAATATAATAATATATATATAAATAGAATGTTATAATTATTGTGATGGCTATCAATAAAATATTTTTATTTATATAGGTACCCTATTGGTTAATTTATCATACAGTTGTTGGCTTCTCCACTAAATGTCATTGAATTTATTCTATAATTTCCATTTAATATCATTCAATTTCATGCCAAAAAATTTCTAAGTCCCCATTCGTTCTTTAATATCATCAATTGAAAGTCAAAAACATATGTCAAAAAATATTCATTTTTAATATATTATAATTTAATAATATAATTAAATTCAATAACATAATAATTTATTAATATTACTTTTATCTGTGAATCAATAACATCATATTTCTAAGATGAAGGCATATGACTCCAATCATCAGACGTAATTAGAAGGGTAATCAACTCTTCCACTAGCATGCCTATAATATGAAAAAAGAATCAAATATTGACAATTTTAGGGACCCATAAAAAACAAATGGGCCAATATTCATTAGATTATTTAGATTCATAATATCTAAACATTTTATATTTTTCTCCGTAGTGGCATTGATAACTTATTTTATGAAAAAATAGTTAATATTATTAAAATTAGAAATACATTTTTTCATATTAATATTTTTACCTATAATAATCAGCCTCCAATATCCCAATGATGAACTAGTAGTGGTGCCATGCTACCTCACTGTTGATGCTACAGAATGGGGAGGTGTATGTAGATCTACTCATGGGATGGTGGTAGAGGGTGTGAGATATAGTGTAGGGGACAATCCAATTGTGTCAAAGATGATGTAGTGAGGGAGAAAGATGGATCATTGTTTATATGTATGGTTGAGGTCACGTCAACTGATGGTCTACTAATATCAGTATAAATATTCCTCTTTTTAATTCCTATCATTTTATAAAATAAAATTAACTTCAGAACATATATTTTGAAATATTCATGTAGAAAAAATTTTATGTGATAAAAGAATAACATTATTGAAAAAAAATATACATAACAATGATAATAAATGACAACCAAAATAATATAAGTGGTTTATAAATGAATGGATGAATGAATGTAGAATCATTTTCTCATTCAATCATGTCATTCTTCTACTCCATCATTACTTCCTTTACATCATCTTCCATGCCATGATTAATATTTCAAATGGCATGATTTCCAAACATGTTCTCTTATAACTATTGATGGGATTGAATGTCATAGGAAAAATATTATAATTCAACACCGAATCAGTATAAGATATTTATTTTACATGAGAAACTACACTGCATCATTCATCAATAGAATCTTCTATATAATATAGCATTTTTTTCATAAACTGATAAGATATACCGATTAAGTGATTCATGGTCACCAACATCCATTAAGAAAATAAAGTTCATAGAAGTAGATTACATGGTTACTCATTTAACAACCATGAAAATATCGACTCATTTGCCTTTGAATAAAAAAACATAAAAATTACCATGTATTGTTAATTTGAAAAAATATTTTCACATCCTATAGTATACCACCTTAGAAAATGTTAATATACCATTATTTTTTGTATTTGAACCCTATTACCAATATACTGTAAAAAATTTAAATCAAATCCCATTACAGGAATCAATAATTCTAGCTTGTTTTAGAGGACCTCAAGCAAAAAATATCAAATATTATGACATATTATCTCGAGTATCATTATTCATGATAAAAATAATAATTAACATTATTATATTTTCAAAATATATGTTTCAACCTAACTTCCTTGTTTATTGAAATTGTTTTGACCATACACATTATAAAAAACATTCATCATGGAATTTATTAAAATATTTTGTTATATATTTTTCATTTCAGGTTTAGCCTCTAATTCATCTCCTTGTTTGTATCTTGGACTCTTCAATTAACGGATCTGAAATTTCACTATTCGGTAGTACATATCTATGTGCTTGTAATAATTTCATTTCTATCCATGTATCATTAGAACTCCTATAAACTAATCATCCAATAAGAGGATTGATTTTTAATTTCATATATATTTGAGGTAGAGCCTATGTGTCATCAACACATCCAACTCAATTGAATATTTTCTCAACATCATCTATGTATCTAGAACAAAAGTTAAGCCACTCCTCTTCTTAATAGCATTAAAAATAGATCCTTTAGGTTCAGTATTATTTTCCACATATGTCATCAATTTTCCAAGATATCTATGAAATAATATAATAAAATTTTAATTGGGTATATAATGTAGTTCCATGAATTGTACACTTAAAATAAATACATATAATTAATGTACCTCGCAATTGGATACATCCGTTGATAATATATAGGGCCACCTAATTTATCTTCCTCAACTAAAAAAATATTTAAATGTTTTATGATAGAAAATATTCATATATAAAAGATCATATCCATTGAAAAAAGGTTTGAAAAAATACCTCCTGAATTTTTTCAATATCAAATGGTCGTAGCATTTTCTCACAAAGTTGTCCAAATAATTTGAAGAAGTGGAGTAAAACACCATTATCATTTCATGTAATATTGTATTTAATGCCAATGGTAGTAATTAATGTAACAAAATATTGTATTCATTACATTTAAATCCTTGTATCTTATGATTCAATAATTCAACACACCTTGATATGTCACTTGAAAACCCATTTTATACCTTCACATGTTCTAAAATATGAAGAAATGTATATTTATCCAAATTTATCATTGATAAAATTTCTAGATCATACATTTTCTTTTCATCTGGATAGAGATCACACTTTCTGTTCATTTCATTTAAGACTATTCAAGCATTGAGATGATCCATTGATTTTTCATGATCAATAAGCAATGTGAGTATCAAATTTAAGAAAAAATCTTCTCAAAGTGCATCACATCAATATTATTCTACAAAAAATTAAATTCCCAAAATAGATGCTTGAACAATATACTTTTTTCCATTTTTTCCATCTGATTTCACATGATGAATAAATTTTAGCGCATTTCACACTGTCATTCAAATGATGGACCTTACCCAAATTTGTTTCAACATTTTCAAGTTTTACCAATATTTTAGAACCTTTTTACAACATTGGAGGTGGTCTACCATCAATAAAAACATTTAGTTGTTACCTGTACAACCAAAATATATGAGATGCATCCAAAAATCTTCAATGGCACAAGAAAAACCATTTCCTACCATATGGTAGTTTTATGGGATGAAAATCACCGTTAAAAATAAGCCAATGAAAAACCATGTAATTGTTCCAACAAGATAAATTATCATGTCCATGAATGTCACTAATTGTCCACATTAGATCAAAATTCATTTTAAATATTGTTCATGAAGATTCATTATTTGTCTCAACATTGTTTCCCCATTAATCCTTTAATTATTGAATTCGTTGCTGCAATTATACAACTATATAATTTTAAGGATTCTTTTTCTAGTAATAGTCATCAAAATTATAAAATAAGTTTATTTCATACACATCCGCAGAGGTAGATTGTAAGGGATAAAAAAAATCGACCAAATGATATAACAGGTGCTCAATAGCCCAAATAGGTTGAATTCCTCTACAACCAATCCAAATCAAACATTCCTAGGATCAGATGAGAAATTTGGATGTAATGAATCAAATTTCATCCATGATTGTGATTCTCTTGGATTTCACATAAACCCATCATTATTTATATCAATTGAATTCTACTTCATCCAATAATTTGTTTTTGATGACATGAATAATCTTTACAGTCAAGGAATTAAAGTAAAGTAATGAAAATCATTCTTAGGTGTGTTCCTTTTCTTATTATATATAGTAGTATATTGATTCTGACATCCAACATCATGCATTGACTGGTATCTAGAAGAAGAATATTTTTTACAGTCCTGTCTGCTTCAATCCTCTCCCCAAAAAGACATATGATCATCTGAAAACATTTATTTTTGTATAATTTAGACCAATACTCATATAATTTTTTTTCCATATCATAAAAATATCAAGGGATATTTTCTTTATAAAATGCATCACAAAAATTCAAATATCATGGAAATATCCCCATTTGTAATTCCACTTAAGGATTTGATATTGTACAAAATTAGAAGAAAATAATGCTTGGAATATTTCAAACATCCAGTATAAAACTCCTGATTTTCAACATCAAGTAATCCATGAAACAAATGTTTCTGCTCAATGGAGTTTTCTCTTATAGTAGTCTCCTAATAATTGAGATTAGGATCCAACCATTTGTAACAATATTTATTTTTTGTCCTATAATGTAAAAAACATAACTTGTCAGGGAATTATTTGTAGAGCCATAAAATGGTTGTTCTGTTATATTTTTATGTTGATTTTTTTGTCTTGAAATGACGAAAGAATCATTCTTATGGCTTTTCATTTCATTTTCCATAGTCAACGAAGTTGGGTTCTCATTTTGTCGATCGAAATCTGTGTTAAACCATTCTGTAATTTTCGATTATCTATGCCAAATCCAAAAACAATATTGTGGATAGAGTTACTTTAATACCATGTGTTCATAGAATTCATATATCTTCAATTATCTTATAAATTTACATTTTGGGAATTAAATTCTTATTCTCCCATCAACAGATTGAAAGGAAATTGAAAATCTAAAAACTCTTCCAAAAAATTATCATAATGAGGTAGGTTTCTCAGTAATGTTATCCAACTAATATTCATATCACAATGTTATTACACTTTATTAAAAAACATTAAAACACATAAGTATTACATTGTATGAGACAAGATAAATTGAACTGTAAAAACCTAAACCCAAGTAATTCATACAAGTACTTAAAAAGTGAATGTTAAAAAAAATTAATTAGGGATATTATTATGTGAAATAGAAGAAAAATAAAAATCATACATTCATTAATTAGAAATAGTAATCATTGGATAAACACCCTAGAGTCACTAATTATAGGTGAAACTAGTAATTCTCTATCACTATAGCATTGGATTTAGAGTTTTAACAAATCTCTAGATCAAGGGGGTATTATATAATGCTTCATTAGCATTGATAGTGGGGATCTAAGAGAATATATTTATGTATGTCCCAATTGGTTGTTACTTATTGAAATATGGTATATCTCAAACCAACGTTATCTGTTTTAAAATTTCCAAACTGATCCACCAGATTCCAAGCTTGAGTGTTTGAATATTTTTATATTTGGAGGGAATAAATTGATCATACTTACTAATTTTTATGTTATAATTTTAGAGGAGGATAATACCTTTTCGTAGTGACATATTTTCTTGAATACAACATTCATATAGATATAAAAGAAAATCATAAATTTCCATTAAGGTACTATATTAATGGAGTTTAGTAGAAATTTTCTCCACTTTAATATTTTTTATTCCATCTTGTACTAATATTAAGAGAACTCAATTTTTAAACATTGTCACATTCTGATGAAAATAATACATGTGAATAAAGTTATTTTATATTGTAAAATGATATTTAGGATGAAGGGGTAATTAATAGGATGTGATAACATTTCAAGGTGTTGTAGGATTCACATCGCACGAACAAACATTGACAGGAATAGAGGCGGTGTAGGAGAGGTCGTACTGGAGGGGAGCCGTCAAGCTAGGAGAGGAGAGGTCTAGAGAGTGTGGATATAGAATGACATCTTGAGGGGGAAGAAACCCATATATAGTTTGTGTTGCAGGAGGGAAACATGTCCACCATCGAGCACACCATGGAGAGAGGAGGGGATGGGAGACCACACATTGATTTCAGCAAGGGATGCATAGAGGAAACCTAGATGATTGAAGGGGGTGGAAGTCATTTTTATGCATAAAATTATGGATGTTTCATATATAAAATATTCCAAACATACAAAATTGATAACAAATTTATCATTCCCCTTTTGATTAGGGGATATGTAATATTAGGGGTACTCTATTCATCATAATGGATAATATATATATATATATTTGTTACACATAAATATGAAGACAATCTTAAATCCAAAAAAATAAAAAAATGATAACCTATGGATATAAATGGAGCATAAAATGAAATAATGTAAGACATTAGGTAAATACACATAAACCATGATAATCAATCATATAATATTTATAATATATTTTAAAAAGTTATATATTACATCCAATAATTTCCCTAGTCAATCAAATTCATAGGTATCTAGTTGACCATGCTTCAATTATGGAAATGATGTAAAGATGTTAATATGATAAAGACATTGGAATAAAGGTTATTCTAATTATTATTTGATGATAAGGATATAATAAATCCTTGATGGAACATTTATTTTATTGATATTTCATGTCTACCACACTACAGGTACATTTGATCATAAATACTGAAATTATGGATTATGTTGACATTATAACCATATATAAAAAATATAAAATTTAATGAAATAAAACATAAATAAATTATATTTTGGAGAAATATAAAATATTATTAATATAGATAAAAAATAATTAATAGAAATATAGGAATTCTATGAAATATTAAGAAATCAATTCTTCTGTTTTTAAGTAATGATGAAGTAAATAAAATTCCATTTTCAAGGAAGGATCTAAATATAAACATTTAATTCAAATAATTATATTTCCTAATATAAAATGGTTATAAAAAATAATAGAAAAACTTCACTAAATAGGAATCTTAATAAGAAAATTGTGGAAAAAAATAGTTTCTGTGAAAATATAATTCTTATCTTTTTTTATATTGTTTAAAATAATTTAAAATTCATCAAAATAAATATTTATTTTTAAAAAAGGGATTAAATGACTTTAAATGAACATTTTAACAATAAAACATCAAAAAAATGGGTTATTAAAAATATATATATACTACATAGAAGTATCATGTGGGGTAACACAAAAAATGTAAATGTTTCCTTTATAAACTTCATATGATTTTAATTAATGTATGAGTAGGAAAGAAATCCTAAATACATTAGTATCCCCTGAAAATTAAAGATATTAAATAAATAATAATATAAATTAATTTGATTACAAATATTTAATGATTTTAAAGAGATATAAAAAATATATTATCAATAACTACATTGATTTGGAAAACCACTTACAAACCATATTGAGTATGAACGATAAATATTTATAAGAAGAAAAGATAGAAGTAACACCTTAAAAGTAAATGGAAACAATTAAGTTATTGTTATAACATTTTTATTACATTATATATAAGATAACATGGACCTTTGAAAAATAATATATGAAATAAATAATTATTGAAAAATAAAATCTCTTACCTAGACTCTCGACTCAGAATAATAAATGAATAGTAACCCCTAAATAATCAATTTAATATTATTAAGTAATTATTTCAGAAAAATAATTTATGTATATATGATTTACTATTATTGTGCAATTATGATCTTTTATAATCAACTGTTTTAATATTTGGGTTCATTTAAATCATTATAGGTATGTTTGTTTCATAGTTACAAGGCTGCATCAATTTAGCAGTAATGGTAAAAAGTTTGTAAAAAACGAATCTATAACTCCATAATTGGGGTGGAATGGATTTAATTTCATTCATAAATTTCAAATGTTTCTAAATAAAAAAACATTACAGTCAATAATAAATTAAATTAGTAAAATTCATGCATTTATTGTAGTGTTCTTATAAGTTATTTACTATATGTTTCAAAAATAATTGGAATAACATGATTTTATTATTACGAAAACATTAAAAAAGTAATTAATATTTTAGTTTCACAAATTAAATTATTTATCATAACCATTTTTTGTATTTTATATTATTTTTCTATAAAAGAAGCATTATAGGTGTGAATAAAAGTACAGAATAAAATGGATGACTAGATCTAGAATTAAAATAATTGCCAACTAATTTAACAAATGTATTTATAATAGCGAGAAACAAGATAGTAATAGTAATAAAAATATTATAGGGTCTCGCTAAATCCTTGGTGGATGATTTTCCAAAAATTAAACACAACCTATTGGAACATTAAAAAAACACTAAACCCAAACTCTATGTTTCATTAGATGTTAATAATACCAATCAAAAACTAGAAAAATATTAAAAAAATATATGAGTGGTAAGAAAACCTGAAACTAGAAAATGAGACACCATAATAAATTATAACTACAGAAAAAAAGAAACCACTCTAGATTTTAAGGACATGACCAACTAGAAAGCTTTAACTCCAGAAAACTACATTAAAATAAATAATAGTGAAAAATATATTCCTCTATCAAATATCATAGAAAACTACATCTTAATGTGCACCAATGTTCATATAGATGGGGTTAGTAATCATACCTAGTAAAAAAATCAAACCCAAATATTTCCACACATTCCACAAGGAACATAACATCATATATCACAGTTCAATATATATAAAAAACAATAAGGAGGATATCCAAAACAACGTATTATTTTATTTTAATTAAATACAAACATAAAAAATTATTTATCAACATCATCAATATAGAATAATTATTCAACATTCACATACATGAACAAAAAAATCATCCAACTAGGATCCTTCCAAACTCATGTCTAGAATCCCATACAACTAGCTATGTTATTATATGTACATGAATCCATGGTTCCCTTATCCAGAAAAGACCCATTCTCGAAACCGAAATCCTGTAAAATAAAAAATATACAATAAAACGGTGAACTACCTAAAATTTGGAAGTAATATTTTGGATGAGTAGTGCGTGAAGGTGGTAAGGAGATTGGAGAATCCAACGAGGGGGAGAAGGGGGCTAGGGGTGAGGGTCTAGGGTTCGATGGGGACATGGACTAGCGGTGAGGGGATATGGGTTTTTTGGGTTTGGGGGGTAGGAAGTGTGGGGTTCTATGGGGTTGGGGGGTCAGTGGAAAGGGGTTCAACAGGGTTAGTGGAATAGGGGGTGTGGATTTTGGGTTCATGGGGGACAAACAAGAAGTTTCATTCATAAAAAAAAAGTTTTCCCATTAGTTTTTCTAAAAATTGCCTCTATATTTTTAAATTTTTATAATACTTTTAAGAAACTAATGAAAAAATACCACCTCTTAATACTGAATTTTGTTCACTCTAAAGAATATGGATTCACCAATGTTTACCTCAATATAGAAAATAAAATTATAATTTAAAAAAGAGTTGTAGAAAATTTTAATGGCTTGTGTAATAATAATATAAATGGTATAATGAATATAGTTGTTGAAAATAAGTATAATTTACAAAGAACATAAGAAAGTTAATTTCCCCTGAAAATGATTACAAACATAAAAATTTTGAAATATAAGATTTGAACATATTTTCATCAGAAATATTGGTTTATTTAAAAAAATTATTTTTAAAAAATAGATAAAATTAAGGTGAAATGATAATATAATTTTAAAATATTGTTTTATTTCACTAATAACTTGAATAATGTATAAGAAACTAAATACCACAAAATAGTTATGGTGGAAGGTAAAATCATCAATTCCATATATGTTAAAAGCATTAGATTTTATTTTTTAAATACGATCGAAAATAAACCTTTCATGACTCATTATAAATATTTTTTCCAAATAATTTTAAAATCTAATGTAATCTTAATATTTCAAAAATAAATAATTTTATTAATTAAAAATGATTTTGTGAAATAGTTTTGAAAAATATGGATATTGAAGAACAATATAAATAATAAAGAAGGGAAATAATATAAATATTTAATTGAAAAATTTACTTGATTGAGTCCAGTTACAAATAGAGGATAAATTGGAATAAAATATGGAATCTCTATAAATATCCATAGTGTAAAAAAATACATTGATTTAGTGATGTGGGGATTATATGATTTATTCACGAAAAAATAAGGTTATCCCAGAAATATAGATTATAAAATAAATCATTTCCACTTTGGAAACATTTTTATTGTAAACACATGGAAGAATAAAATTAAACTGAACCTATACTCATCATTAATAAATTTTTATTAATGTATACTATATTAATGGGTTTGTATATCAGACATATAAAATTAAATATGGGTATAATATAAAATTTTTCTCAATGGGGTATAACTTGAGACAACATATCTTACCTTGAAAATTCCTTTAGATGATCAGGAAATAGACTCATATATAACAATTTTTAGCATGATATTAATTCATATTATCGCCATATTAAAACGTATAATATCATATTTCATATTCATATAACATCATATCAAATATTCATTAATAATATTTCATTATTACCATTCATCTAGGTGTTAACTACTTCATTTTTTTGATTCATGTTTTATCATGTAAGTTGTGATTCATTTGAATAGGATAGTTCCATCATATCAAAAATAAAAATAACATTTTAATAATTTTTAACATTATATAAACTTTTAATAATCATTCATTTAACATAGACATTATTATTTAATTACATTACCTCATCGAGACAGTATGTCGTATGAAATAATTTAATAAGTTATCTTTTCCATAATTGTTGAAATGGTTATTATAGAATATGAAATATTAATTTAAAATAATAAATAATAAATAATAATTATCATTTATATTAATTATATCCATCTTTAGATAAACCATGTTAGTTTGTGGTGGAAAACACAATACATCAGTTCTTGTTGTGGTAGTCTGAAATGTATATGATTGATGAATATTTACTCATTTGATGGAGAATAATGTGGAAGCATATTTTTGTATAAACCTAATTACATAAGGGTATATTTTAGGAATTTTGTTATTAAAGTTGAAATAATAATACATTATTTATTTAGGAAATTTAATATGAAAGAGCATGGTGAAGAAGATTAACATTGCTTCAAAAAACCTTATCTGGGTTTCTCAATTAGATCCTTGGGGATTATCTTATGGGAATACCAATAGCTCTAAAATGTGCATAAGGTTGTTTGGGAATGATTTTGAAATTTTTTCCATAATTACTTCTTAATATGTTTTTTGAGGCAACAATACCATGATATATATTATAATTTAGTTGATTGGTGCACATGTAATTTTTCATATTTTTAAAATAACATCAAGTCATTTTTATTGTAAAATGGATAATAAATTAATCATGTTAAACTGGGACATGTTAAGGTACACATTGAATCTTACTGTATTTTTTTTGAAATTTTTTAGTTAATTCTAACTCATATCTTTTTAGGTTTACCCCATGATAACCCCGATTTAACCATAATTGTTCTAATGAAATATTTAATTTTTAACATATGATTTTGACTATAAATTATGTTGAAATTATTAAATATTTTTATGTATTTTTATTCTGAAAATGAAATACATTTTTCACATTAAATTCACTAATGAGACCTAACTTAATTTTAAAATAAATGCATATACTTTGTCGAAGAATGGGGTTTCAAGAAAATAATTTTTTCAAGTACAAGATGTTATTATATTAATTTTATGAACAATAATCAAAGTAATATGGATTTAATGTCATATATATATAAATATCATTTTTAAATTAAATTTAAATAAATCCTCATGATTTTTTAATTATTTCAAATGTTAATACATTATGAAATTTAAAATCCCAGTTTTTTGAAAAAATTAATTTTTTATCAACAATTGGTCTTATTTTTATTTGTTCCAAATATATAGTTTGTAATTTTTCATATATTCAATTAATAAAACATGATTTAAAAAAAATGAGAAATATTTAAGTAATAATGTTTCAATAATGCATAATATCATATTTTTAGGTTGGAATTTTGAAAAATATTTCTAGGCTTATTTGGGACAACAAGTTTCAAAATAATTATTCATCCTATAACATTTGAAATTTTGATATTTTAAATGATAAACACTTAATTATACTATAGTTTTGTTAATATATAATTTCCACTAATGTCATTTGAATCTCATGTTTTACAAAAATCATTATTATAATAACAATTATAGTTTTTTTCAAGAAATGGATGTTGTCATATTAACATGCTTATATTGTATTTTAAGGATGTACAATATAAATTAAAATTGAAAACAAAAGTTCATATATCAACCACATTTATTTAAGAACACACGTTTTTTACATATTAACAATTATAAGACTATTTTTTTGAACCCAAGCTCTTGTAAGTCTTACGATGGAATATTAGGATGATTTTTATGTAAGGATTGATATTTTAATGGTGAATGAGATTTGGATTTTATAAGGGATTTTATATGGTGTTTAAATGTTAAAATATATATTATTGTATCATTTGTACAATGTAATGTGAACATTAATTATTTTTATTAAATTTCCAGTCTATTTAAAAATTATGGAGGTCAATTTACATTATAATTATTTGAAAACCAAATAGACTAATTGAAGCCCTTAATTAATGGGAATGAAATGAATTTTTTTTATAGTTGAATAAAATATAACATAGGATTAAAAAAACAAAATATGATTATGAATGAAACATATTATTTTATAATTAAATTTTTTTCCTCTATAAACCAAAAATATTTAAAAAAACAGTTTATAGTAATCTATGTCTTAATTATATCATTCTGATGTCATAAATGTTTATATATACATAATAATAGCTTCTTTTATTATCCACAAAAAAAATAATTTATAGAAAATTCAAACAAATTCACCCTAACATAATTTGTACATGATGAAACATAATATGTTATCATTTCTATAAAATTGAACTTATAAAAGAAATAAAAATTAATTCTGAAATCTATGTGTAAAATGAAAGGAAAGCCCCTTTTTAGAAAAATGCATATTTGAAAATTACATTTTACTCTAAAAAAATTATTATTCATGTAGTTTTAATTATATTATTCATAATAAATATTATTTTATGCTAGTATAATTCAATATAAAAAATGAGACTTTTTAAATAATTCAATTTTAGAAAAAAATAGTGTTTTGTAAAAATTGAAATTTACACAATTTACCAAAAAAATAATTCTTTTCATAATTATAAAAAAATAATCATATTTCATTTATTAATATATTATTTAGAAAATTATGTTTATTCTTCCAAACAAAATTCTTATTGTTAATGTAATTAGATGTAATGTTTGTGCACAAATTGCAATAATTTCCCTGTATAATGAAAATGTATTTCTGAAACATAAATTGAATTTATTCTAACTCTATTCCAAGTAAAAATATTTAAATGAATGTAACTTAATTTATTTTTTTTGTAATCACATTATTTCATTAAAATAAAATATAATTATTTCTTAGTTTGTGATTTTTAGAGAAAAATACATTACATAGAGATAAATTTTTTTGCTAAAAAATATATCTCTCAACTTAAATAGATTTTAAAATAATTTAAGAAAATTATATTTCTAATTTAAGATTAATTAATCATTTAATTCTGGAAAAATATTTTATTTATATTTTAAGAAATTGTTTTTTCATATTCATACACTCAAACCTGTCACTAGAGAATAATGGTCTTATATGAATATAATGTTTCTCCAGTATATCCTAGATCATTTCTATTAATTATTCCATATACTATATAAGATAATATATATATATATATATTATCAAAAATATATTATAAAATAATGTGGTGTTTTATTCTACCCCCTTAATGAAATTACCCTTTCAATTTTATATTGTGTCCCAAAAAAAGGTTTTAATTGTTTTTAGAAACTTTCCAGGGATAGTAATATAGAACATAGTCTCATAGACTAAAAAATGCTTCCTACCATTTAACAAGTCATTTTTCTAACTAACATAGTAAAAATTGAAAATTAAATATATTGGTAGAAATGTGGATAATATGAATACAAATTTCATCATGAATAACCCAAAATCATGTTCCTATAAAAGGGGAACAATAACTGGTAATGAATTTATGGTCATGGAGGAAAACAATAATATAAATGGAATAATAGAGAATTATAGAGGACAATATCATGATAATTTTAATGAATAAAAAAGCAAAAATCAGCAAGGAATACACTAGAACATACATTAATCCAAAACAAATGTAAAATTACAACATTTTTCTGTCTATATCCATTCTATAAAGATGAAGTGTTCTTTACTATCATGATAGAGAATATGGGATAATATTATGACATGATTTACTAATATTAAATATAAGACACTTTATTTTAGTTTTTCTTCAATCATTTCTCAATTCTATATAATCTCTTACTCCAGAAAATGAATATTAAAAATCATTCATTCCAACTGGCGCCAAAATATTTAATTTATAATTGATCAGAGGATCTATAAAAGGGTAAAGGTTTATTCCTCCTATCATTAGTAATTTAAAAAAACAAATATGATGTCAAAATGATAAAATGATATCCAATATGAATAAACCATTATATTAATAAATTAAACGATAATATAAAATGCCTTAATAATAAAAAACAATGATATACAAATATCATTCCCAAAATGACTAACCTTAAAACTCGTCCAGATATGTCTGAAAATTTTCAGAACCCAAACATCCAGAAGAATTGATCTCATATTTTTCCCTGATAAACTTAACCTTTATCTCCATATAAAATTAGTGACACCTAAATTCAATATCAAGAAATTATATTCCCTATTCACATAATATCTTAAATATTCCATTCATTTCCATAAAAATAATAATTTTCCATATGTTGATAATAAAATCATATAATAATCTAAAAGAAATTTCAAACATCATTATTCTAATAAAATCCCTTTAAGACAAGTTTTTTGTATTTAAGTTAATCATATATTTTTTGATATTGTTATCATCTATTAAAAAATTAACATTAATGACATTGAAAATAAATCAATTTTCATTCCCATCATTATATATTTGGAAAAATTTGAAAATTTAGATAACCCTTTTCTCCAATTGATCATAATTTCCATAACATTTCTAATAAAATTTAACCTACAGGTTATCAACACCATTATACATATGCTTATAAAATATATGATCTAAATTCATAAAATAACATTTTTAATATGACACATTATAAACTGAAGGGTCTAATTACAAAAAAAATTCCTCCCATAATATCCATAAACATATTATACTCCCATAAAATATGACCTATATAAGAGAATATATTCTTTTAATCATATGACCAGTCTTATAACTATTAACTCATGATGGTATATAAATCACATTAAATATCTACATCTGAATGATATTAAAATCTAAATTTATCCAAAACACTCCATTGACAAAAAATATATTAATTAATAACTAAAAACCAATAATTAGATGATTAATAATTGATGTTTCATTTTTTTTAAATTTCATTGACCATTTAGTTAAGATATTATAATTGTGAACTGTTCCCATAAATTTCTATTAATTTCCATAAAATAAAAATTAATAACTTTACATTTTTGTTTCATTCCTAACACACTAGCTTCATACATGAAAAATTTCCATTATTCATTAAAAAACTGTGTAATATATCTTGATTAATAGTTGACCTTATGAAAAACAATTTAAAATATGGGGTAAGTAAAATATCTCAATAAGGATAAAAATGAATGAAAATATTCTACTGACATTCAAAATCATGAAAACCCCATATGAATTTTTTCTCTTTTAAATAATAAATTATTTATATCAACACATCCATTTCACATGTCATGAAATAAAAAGTACAGCCTAATTTTTTCATAAATAGTTTTCTTGGAAACAATAAATGAAACAACATCATACATGAAAAACTTTACATGGAAGAAAACCATTCAATTTCAAAATATGATAAAAGTTCCACTAAATCATAATCAAATTTTTAACTTTTTATAACATATGGTAATATAGAAACCCTATTTTCAGTAATAGATAAAATAATTTGGAATCATGGGTTATCAAACATTCATCATGAAATCATGATACATGTTATTTCCAACATTATATTTTTAGTAACATATATCATCTATCTATGAGACATCGTAAGAGTAATTTATTAGGACCAAAATTTCATAGTATTAATATAAATAAGTTGACTCCATCACTTATCAAATTGAAATAGATAGAATTATTTAACCAACACATTATCTAATTGGTATATTCCCATTTGGTTATAGGTTCACCACCATTAAA
This sequence comes from Viscum album, assembly GCA_963277665.1. Classification (NCBI taxonomy): domain Eukaryota; kingdom Viridiplantae; phylum Streptophyta; class Magnoliopsida; order Santalales; family Viscaceae; genus Viscum; species Viscum album. The sequence continues at coordinate 1,241,253,898 of OY728161.1, read as the reverse complement.
ACTATCATCAACAACACCAAAGTGTAATGTTTTTAAATAAAAAAATTATTAAAATGAAATTTTAACAATATTTTGATATAACAATTAAATGCTAAATGGAAAATTGAGTCATATCATGAAAAAAAATATTTACAACCTATATAACTCTTCATAAAGCCCATAAAAATGTCATTTCATCCTAAAAGAATGTCTAATTTATGTTATCTAAATAAACTAGAAATAAATTTATATATAGTTGGAAAACATTTAATGAAAAGATTCCTAAAATAATAGGAAATGAATATTATTTTAAAAAATGAAAAAATAGATAGTATTGGTGATAAGGAATATATTTAATTGATGCTAGAAATGATATTAATTCCATATATAATAGAAACAAATCTATTAACTTTGGTAAATATAGTAGAGAGTGATGTGCTCCAAATAAATCCAAATGATTCCTTAATTATACAATTTAATGTGTGTAGTATAGTCACGACCCGTCCTCGGGGCCCGTGCCATGACTATCCCAAGCCCCCCTTCCAATTGCCAGGGGCTGGCGACTAGCACCAAAGGCGTAAATCTTGATTAAAAGGTAAGGCACTGCCTTTGTAAAGTAAACTAACACCACATATTACGCAAGCTGAGTAAACACAAAGTAAACAGTGTACAAAAGTAAGTGCTGGAAAGTAAATGGGCCAGTATACAAACCCAACTGAAAGTAAAGTACAACTAAAAAGAGAGTAAAGCTGTAGAAAAGTAAAGTAGCAACACCAAGCCATCCTCTGGAAATATCACATGAAGGGTGGGTACAGATAGTCTCATTCTCTCCTCTGCTCCAGCCGTCCGCTCCGTGTACGTCTCGTCCAGTGATCCACCTCCAGGTACCATCCAACTCTACGAGCTCCTACCTCGGTCAGCACTGTCCATCGTATGCATCCACCACAACGTAGTGCTGGCATAGCCCGAGCAGGGGTGAGTATTCACTACTCAGTGTGGACTCCGAGACCCCCGAAAGTCTCCCAGAATCCATGAATGATAAACCACAAAGGAAATTTACAATTATGAAGTAACAACCAACTCTACTTAGGAATATTCCCATACATATACCTAAGTCATCAATTCCAACTCGGCTCCAACACACTAGCCCAAGTACAACCCAGTCCACACAGGAGAAAATAACTCGTTCCATATATGAACCCACAATCCAATCCACACAGGAAAGAACAACCCAATCCACACAGGAAATCACAACAATCATATCATTGATAATGATTGTAAGTTAAGACTCAGCTCACACATGTATCCATTTATGAATAGGGGTGGAGATGATTAGATATAGCCTCTGAATCATCTCCTCTGCCGAACCCATGTAGGATCCATGTTTAGTAGTCATCACTGTCGAACCCATGGAGGATCCAAGTATAGTAGTCATTGTCGTTGAACCCGCGGAAGATCCTTGCCTGGTAGTCGAACCCACGGAGGATCCTATTACAATAGTCATCCTCATCAAACCCACAGAGGATCCCAGTACGGTAGACACCCACGTCGAACCCACAGAGGATCCCAGTACGGTAGTTTTCCTTGTCGAACCCACGGAGGATCCCACTACGGTAGTCATCCTCGTCGAACCCACAGAGGATCCTAGTACGGAATCCATCTTCGTCATAGCGAGCTCTAGGGTTCTCGCACACATCATGCTCGATTCTGGGAGGGTCCGCTCCACGAGCCAATGGGTCAATACATCAATTGACACAAATCCCGGAGTTGATGTATCCCAATGTTCTGTCTCGTTGAAATAACAAAACGCGATAGACGTCACGTCAATCGGACGCCCGATCTGAGAGTTATTGGCTTTTTCGTCCAAGGGGTCCGGTTGGTTTTTAAGTCAAAACCAACCTGATCGTACTCCTACTGCATCCAAACCTCGAGCGGAGTAATCCAAAAGAACTGTCTCACTAAGAGGAATCCATCAAAATTGACGTCACATCAACCGGACGTCTGAAGCTCAAGTTATAACAATTTCCGCTCCGAGGGCCCGGTTGGTTTTGTGTTCGAACCAACTCGGCCATACCCAATGTTTTTTGAAACCTTGAGTGTAATATACCAAAACGACTGTCACTATCCATGGATCACTATGCAACTGACTGTGCGTCATTCGGAGGTCCATAGCCCATGTTCTGGGCGTTTGAATGGATTTGCCCGGAAAATACGGGGATTAGGCCCGGTCCGACCCAGCCTGATACCCTCTAGGTCGGCCTAAACCAGGTCGACTCAACCCGGGTCCGGGTCCAGCCTGGTTGGGCGCGGCCTGACCCGGCTAGCGCGGGGGTCCGGCCCAACGCAAGCGGCCCGGCTTGGCACCGGTGGTCCGGCCCGATGCGGCCGGTCCGACCCTGTGTGGGCGCCAGCATGCGGAGGGTGCGCGGAAGGGGGGAGGGCGCTCCCCCCTGTTTTCCTAAAATGGCGGACCCCTATGGGGTCTGCCCTAGTTGACTACTGGGGGCTACTAACCCCCGGTCATCATGAAACGGCTGGCCAATCTGGCCGGTTGGTCATGCCATGCAGGACCCGCGGGGGGTCCCGCCTCCTTCTTTTTCAGTGGCCAACGAGGCCGTCCGCCTCCGGTAGCTCCGCCGAGGCTCATCCCTAACAGGCGCGGCGTGACGGCGGCCCGTCCCTCTGCTGAGGCCCGCCCGTGGCCGCAGCTTCCTTTGGCTTCACCGACGCGACGCGACGGGGCCGCGCTCCTTCGCTGCGGCCCACTCCGGCCGCGGTTTTTCCTTTCCCGTGCGGTGCTACATCACCGCGCCGTCCCCGTTCCAAGACATGAAGAAAGTCAAAAACAAGGGGGGGAGAGGTGGTCGTGTTTGTGAGGTCCAACCTCCTCCCATTATATTGATAACAGGCGGCCAAAGAATGAGTAATCTCATCGACAAGAAAAGCGCGAATTTAATTGATTAAATTTGAACTTAACCCCTACCGCGAAAAAGTTTTCAAATGATGATCGTCGCGGGAAACGGCGTTGCGAGGTGAAGCACCATATTTGTTGACGGAGAAAGTCCAAGGAGGAGGGGTTTCTCCCTTCCTTTGACATGGGAAAAATATCGAAAGAGGTCGCGTCGTCGTTCTTCGAAAAAGGCATCACACGCCGGCTACGGAGAGGAGAAGAGACGGCACGCCGATCTTTCCTTGCGGTGACGGAGTTCTTCGTCGAAGTCTTGGCATTCTTCACGAAGAAGATGAAGTTCTTTAAGAATACACACAAGATCTCCCTCCTTAATTACCCTCACACAACAACCAACGAAAATAAAATAAGGTTCATCCTTATTTTATTAACTCATGCCATGAATTCAAAAATTCAATCACTTATCTCACTTAATTGATTAAGTGTATTGGCATAATTAAAGAAGGGGGAGGGGAGCATTATAAATTAAATGCAAGAGAGGGTTTAATGGGGATTTACAGAATTTGAAAAGGTGGGGGCTCGTGTGGGCCCTGCCTCACTAATATCCTACCAAGAGTTAGGATTTTAGTGGCCCCACCCCAACTCCCACACATGGGAGTTAACCTCTTATAAGTGAAAAAATTGTAACACAACTTATTTCACTTAAATCTTAATCCACATTCTTTAACAACTCTTCACGAGAAAAAAAAACTCCAGAAAAGGTATTCTTAAGAAATTACCAGCACTGTGGTTTCGTCGGTGCCCTTGGATTTCGATTCTGAGCAACGGTTCAAATGTTAGAAAAACCCACGTGTACGTTCACTGAACGTACCCGAGCTAATCATCGGAAATCGATTCCGGGCAAACCAGGCCTCAGAATCAGGTGCCGTCAAAAACTGCGAACTCATTAAAATTACAAAAAAAATTAATACAAAAAATTTCCTTGAAATATCCGGGTCTTTACATTACTCCCACGTCAGGGCTTTACGTCCCCGTAAAGCTTCAACACACACTAAGGAAAAAAAAGTGGTACTGAGCATGAATCTAAGCCTTCCACTCCCATGTTCTCACCTAGAGGTTATCAAGATACTAGTGAAAGCACACCTGTGGAATCGACTATCCACATAGGACCCGCTCCTGTTGATCCTTGATCTCTACTGGAAGCTCCGCAAATGTAGCCCTATCTTCGACGTCCAGATCCCCGTGGCCGATGGTATGGTTCGAGTAATGCATGTATCTCTTAATCCGAGATATGTGGAAGTTGTCATGCACCTGGTGCAACTGAGGTGGATGGGTCAAGCGGTAAACCACCTCGCATGCCCTATTGAGGACATAGAAGGGTCCGATTAACCTCGGAGATAACTTGCTTCTTGGGCCAAATCTCCATAAACCACGTCGAGGTGAGACCCGTAAGAAAACATGGTCTCCCTCCTCAAACTCTTGTGGTCTCCACCTCCTGTCAGCATAAGACTTCTGTCGGCTCTAAGCTATCCTCATCCACTCCTGGATGATCTACACCTTCTCCATCGTAGCCTGAACCATCTCTGTTTGTAAACGTACTCACTCCAACGCTATCCACAAAGGATATCTGAAAATGCGGCCAGTTGTTGTCTCGCCACTCCTAACATCTGAATGCCCGATCTCCTACTAAGAGAATATGCTACAACGTTCCCCTTCCCAGGAGTATAAACTGTCTCAATTTTATAGTCTTAGAGGAACTCAAACCATCACCTCTATTTTAGGTCCATGTCCTTCTGAGAAAAGATACACCTGAGAATATTGAGTTGGTGAGAACCATAAACCATTTTCTCAACGAAATATGGGTGAGATTAGCCATTTGTAAGAACTCAACTCCACCCTTCTTCATCTGCGATCTACAAGAGCTTCTAAGATTCCTCATCTACTAAAAATAGAAATATGGTCTCATCCCCTGGATGAACAACGTCATTTTCATAATAAAGTCAATCCTGACATGAATGGAACTATTTCATGCCATGGAAGACGTCGTAAGGCCTCGACGTGACTACCAAGAGATCCAACCATTACTCTCGCCTCTAAGGGTCGAGTCACACTGTCGGCAGCAGTGTGTTATCATTAGATCTCCTCCAATAGGAATCTAGAATATGAGGGTCAATTCAATGGTTTTAACCGGAACATCTCTGTATCAATTTCATAAAAAGGACAGGGAAGAAAACTTCACAAGAACAAGTGTCTTTTATTACTATAGCTCAAGGTAAAAGGACAAAAAACATCCCCAAACAAAACATCAACAAATCTAGAAGCAACATGAACAATAGTCTCCTTGTATGGATCTAGTCTCGCTCCTGTCCATCTGTTCCCAGAGCTCCATGGTCGTAGGCCTCAGTTTCCTGAAGCTGAGCTCTCCCCTATCCACCTGTTCCCTACGGTCGGGGTGGTATACCTGGTGGTTGTGGTGGTAGGGCCTCAAAGCGTCACCCACCACCCGCTGCTCGGCCATCTCATCTGCCTCGTCCGCCTACTCCCTGTGGATTTCCATGGTCGAACCTCTGCCTGGGAGGTCCCTCTACTGCATGCTGCTCATCTGCAGGGCGGGTCGGGTAGTCTCGAGCCATGTGACACTGCCTGCTGAATGCATAGAACTGTCTGATCCCCGTGTGGCTGGATCTGTTTCGTGTTACCCACAAAACGAAACCTGTATCCTGAGATTGATCATCTGATGGTCCGACCTACTTAGTCCTCTGCGTCATCTGTCTACTACCGGCTATAGAAGACTCTGTTGCGGGTCGTCCTGCGGAGGGTCTCGCCGCTGGTGACTGCTCAGCGAGAAAACTATCTTCTAGAGGGGCTCACTCCAGCACCCCCTCCTGTTCTGGGATGTTGAGGGAGATCATCGAAGCCCTGATCTCATACCTCAGTCCCTGCTCGAAGGTTCGGGCCCTGACGAACGGGTCTCGTACCATATCTCTAGAGTAGCGCGAGTGGTCGGTAAATCTTGCCGAGTACTGGGCTACTGTCATGTTTCCCTATCGTAGCTGTAGTAGCTCCTGAATGTGCACCAAATAGAGGGTGGCTGGAATGAACTCCAAGCAGAAAAGGCTCTCAAATTCTGACAAAAGAAGAGATGCCTCATCGTGCACCTGGAGCATCCGGCTCCACCATATACATGTTGTAGCGTGCAGGAGACTCGCCGCAAGGATCACCATGGGGTCATCTGGTGTACCTACTAATCTAAAGACTCGAACAACAGCCTACATCCAATCATAGGCTGCATCAGGGTCCGTCTCCCCGTGGAACCTAGGAAATCTCTGACGCTGAAACTCATGTAGTGCTCTATGGCGACATGCACTCTCAGCTGCTAGGGCTGGGGAATCAGTGGCTCGGCGGGTAGATGTACAGTCGATGCCTCTACTGTAATGGGGACTTGCACCAAGGCCTCACCACTCGGTGTCCTGCAATCTCGTACAAAGCTCGCAACCCTAGTTGGCTGTCATCGTGGGGCCATCCTGAAAAGAATCAGTTGTGGCACTGTCAATACAGTATACCTGGTGAGCTGACATAAGTAATAACAACGAAAACGTTGAAACACACATGCAATCAAAGTGTGCATGCACAGAGTTGGAAATCAGAAGTCATGGACCTGGTATGTGGATACGTCAGCCACAACACCAACACTAGACTCCCTGGACTGATAACCACACTCAATACCCTTAACACTATTGCTTCGCATAGAAGAAATATCAGAGTCCTATGTTCTGTGGTAGAACCGAACTCCGTTGATAACAATTTGTAACGACCTGTCCTTGGGGCCCGTGCCATGACTACCCCAAGCCCGCCTTCCAAAGGCTAGGGGATGGAGACTAGCACCAAAGGCATAAATCTCGATAAAAAGTGAAGGAATTTCCTTTGTAAAGTAAACTAACACCATAGAGTACACATGCTGAGTAATCACTAAGTAAACTGTGTACAAAAGTAAGTGCTAGAATGTAAATGGGCCAGTATACAAACCCAACTGAAAGAAAAGTACAACTGAAAAGAGAGTACAATAGTAGAAAAGTAAAGCAGCAAAACCTAGCCGTCCTCTAGAAATCCCACCTAAAGGGTGGGTACAGATAGTCTCCTCTACTCCTCGGCTACATCTGTCCGCTCTGTGTATGTCTTGTCAAGTGATCCACCTCCAGGTACCATCCAGCTCCATGAGCACCTACCTCGGTTAGCATTGTCTTTCGTCTATATCCATCATAATGTAGTGCAGGCATAGCCCGTGCAGGGGTTAGTATACGCTACTATGTGGGGACCGCGAGACCCTCAAAGGTCTCCCAGAATCCACGAAGGATAAACAACAAAGGAAAGTTACAATCATGAAGTAACAACAAACTATACTTAGGTATATGCCCATACATATACCTAAGTCATCAATTCCATCTTGACTCCAGCACACAAGCCCAAGTAGAACCCAGTCCACATAGGAGAACATAACCCTTTCAACATAGGAATCCACAACCCAATACACACAAAAAGCACAACCCAATCCACACTGGAAAAAATACAATCATATCGATGATAATGATTATAAGTTAACACTCATCTCACACAGGTATCCATTTATGAAGAGGGGTGGAGATGATTAAATGTAGCCTCTGAATAATCTCCTCTGCCGAACCCACGTAAGATACAAGTTTATTAGTCGTCGCTGTCGAACCCACAGAGGATCCAAGTATAGTAGTCATCGTCGTTGAACCCACAGAGGAACCCAACATGGTTGTCAAACCCACAGAGGATCCCAGTACAACAGTCTTCCTCATCGAATCCACAGAGGATCCCAGTATGGTAGTCAATTACATCAAAGCAATGGAGGATCCAAGTATGGTAGTCATCCTCATCGAACCCACGGAGGATCCCATTACGCTAGTCATCCACGTCGAACCCATGGAGGATCCTAGTATGGAAGTCATCTTCGTCACAGCAAGCTCTAGGGTTCCCTCACACAACATGCTCGATTCTGGGAGGGTCCGCTCCACAATCCAAGGGGATCAATACATCAACTGACATGAAGTTCGGAGTTGATGTATCCCAATGTTCCGCCTCCTCGAAAGGAACACAACGCGAAAGACGGCGTGTCAATCCGACGCCTGGTCTGACATTTTTTTGGCTTTTTTGTCCGAGGGGCACAGTTGGTTTTTAAGTCAAAACCAACCCGACCATACTCCAAATGCGTTCAAAACTTGACTAGAGTAAACAAAAAGAACCTTCTCACTAAGAATAATCCAAAACACTTGACGTCACGTCAACTGGACGTCCGGAGCACATGTTATAAGCATTTCTGCTCCGAGGGCCCAGTTGGTTTCGTGTTCGAACCAACCCATCCATACCAAAATTTCACTGAAACCTTGAGTGTAATATTCCAAAAAGACCGTCTCAATCCAAGGATCTCTAAGCAACTGATGGTGCATCATTCAGAAGTCCGTACCCCATGTTATGGGCTATTGAACGGATTTTTCCAGAAATCAGGGGGTTGGGGACCGGTCTGACCCGGCCTGATACCCCCTAGGTTGGCCCGTTTGGGCTCGGCCCAAAACAGCTAGCGTGGCCTGGCCCGGCTAGCGTGGGCCGACCCAGATGTCGTAGCCCGGCCAGGCCCTGCTGGCGCGGCCCGGGCCCGCTTGTGTGGATCGACCCAGCGCGGGGGTCCGGCCCTTCACGGGCGGCCCGGCCCGGCGTAGGCGGTCCGGCCCGGCGCGGGCGGTCCGGTTCGGTGCGGCCGGTCTGGCCCTGTGCGGGCACCTGCGCGCTGAGCAGACGCGGAAGGGGGGGGGGGGGTGCTGCCCCCTGTTTTCCCAAAATAGAAGACCCCTGTGGGGTCCGCCCAAGTTGACAGCTGGGGGTTACTAATCCCCGGTAATCAGGAAAAGGGCGACCAATATGGCCGGCCGGTCATGCCATGCGGGACCCGCGGGGTGTCCCGCCTCCTTGGTTGCCGGCGGCTGGCGAGGCTGGCCACATATTGATGGTCCGTCGTGGCCAAAGGCTATGGCTCTTCCCCCACCGTGGCCCTCCAAGGTGTTTCGGTGTGGTGCGACGGCGCCGCGTCCCTCCACCGCAGCTCGCCCTTGGCCGCGAAATCCTTCGGCTTCAGCGGCGCGACGCGACGGCACCACGCTCATTCGCTGTGGCCCACTCCGGCTGAGGTTCTACCGCGCCATCCTCGTTCCATGCCATGAAGAAATTCAACAACAAGGGGAGGAGGGGAAGCCATGTTTGTGCAGTCCGACCTCCTCCCGTTATATTGATAACAGGTGGCCAAAGAACGAGTAATCTCATCAACAAAAAAAGCGTGAATTTAATTGATTAAATTTGATCTTAACCCCTACCTCGAAGAAGTTGTCGAACGATGATCGCCGTGGGAAACGGTGTCGCGAGGTGAAGCTCCGTATATGTTTACGGAGAACGTCCGAGGAGGAGCGGTGTCTCCCTTCCATTGATACGAGAAGAAGATTGAAAGATTGTTCGTCTTCATTCTTTGGAAAAGGCATCACACACCGGCTACGGAGAGGAGAAGAGACGATACATCAATCTCTCTATGCAGTGACGACATTCTTCATCGATGTCTTGGCGTTCTTTGCGAAGAAGATGATGTCTTTCAGGAAAATAAACAAGAGATCACTCCTCAGTTATCCTCAAACAACAACCAACCAAAATAAAATAAGGTTCATCCTTAGTTTATTAACACATTCCATGAATTCAATAATTGAAACTCTTATCTCACTTAATTGATTAAGTGTATTGGCATAATTAAAGAGGGGAGAGGGGGGAGTTACAAATTAAATCCAAGAGAGGGTTTAAGGGGGTGTTAAAGAATTGGAAATGGTGGGGGCTCATGTGGGCCCCGCCTCACTAATATCATACCAAGAGTTAGGATTTTAGTGGGTCCCACCCCAACTCCCACACATGGGAGTTAACATCTTATAAGTAAAATAATTGTAACACAAATTATTTCACTTAATTTTTAATCAACAAACTTTAGCAACTCTTCACCAGCAAACGCAACTCCAGAAAAGGTCTTCTTAAGAAATTACCGGTGCCGCAGTTTAATCGGTGCCCTCAGATTTTGATCCTGAGCACCAGTTCAAAAGTTAGAAAAACCCACTCATTTGATCACAAAACATACCCGAGGTAAACATGGGAAATTTATTTCGGGCACACCGGGCCACAGAAATAGATGTCGTCAGAAACTACGGACTCATAAAAATTCCAATGAAATTAAGAAAAAAAAATTCATTGAAATTTCTGGGTCTTTACAAGGATGGTACAAAATATTTCCATTGAAAATATTTTATGATCATTTCTTAAATAATTTTATTGAAAAAGTATATGGATGATAAGGATTTTTATAAATAATCATTAAATATGATAATAATGAAATTCTATCAGAAATTCTATATTTTTTAAATAATATTGAATTTGAATGAGATAATTTTAGAATATTCATTAAAAGAAATTTTTTTAGAAAATTAATGATCAAATATATCCACATGGTAGTATATAAGTTATAGAAAATAAAAAATGTAGTGAAATTGTAAAAAGTCTAAGTGAATGAAAATTTAGATGATAAATCACATTCCTTGAGTCTGACTCCTCTTGTATAATCCTTATCACTTTTATATTATTAAAAAATTAATTATTTCCTTATTTATGAATCATTAAAGGTTTATTAACAATTAAAAATCTATTTTATTTCATATATTTCAAATATTATATTGTTCATAAATCAATTATGTTCATATTGTATTTTTCAAACATTCAAATTCATAACTCCAAAACAACACTGATTGTTGGATGATGGTAAATGGGCCCATGGTTCCCATTCGTACATAATATTATTCATGAAGTAGAAGTAATGTTTCTATATTATATACAATTTTATACCCATTCATGAATTGTGGATATGAAAAAACATTCATCTCACATCGTTCTTGTGGTACTCAGTAGGTATGAATGAGTGTCCTTATAATTTATCTGTGGGTGTGTTAGAATGAAAGTAATATAAATTATATTTGTAAGTATATTAATGTTATATATGTAACACACACATATATATATATTCATTCTTTTTGACAAACCATGTGTGGCCATGATGAAAATTAGATGACATCATGATGTTGGTACGATAATCCATACATAAACATGAGTGATTCATGCTTTTTTTAATGGATGGAAATGGTGAGAAAATAGAGTTGTTGCATCATCATAATAACAATTTAGTATTATAAACACAATGATGATATCATATACGAATTATTATAAAATATTTTTTTCCATGTATATAAGTAATAAACAAGAATGAACTCAGTTCAGAGTTATAGCTCTTCTTTGGAAAACCTTTTTTACACCTTCTTACATATACGTTGTAATTTTTATTTGAGTAGAACATACAGGTCATGGGGAGTATAGTCTAAAATTGATTTTGGATGTTCCTTTTCTATTAATGTAGAATGATAATTGATTTTTCCTTGGGAGATTATAATGAGTGTTGATACATAATCTGAGAATTTTTTTAAAGTTAAAATATTTCTTATTGTATCATTTATGAATAATTGTTTTGATGATTGAGTATTATTATTGGTTTTTATTACGATTAATTAAATGAATAATCATTGTAACTGGGACCATTACTAAACGAAATATATATTTATAAAAACATAATTAATGATATGTAAATAAAAATATCATTCTAAAAAAATGATTCTTATGCATTAATATTTCAAACATTGGATTATAAATTATACATAATACATTCTAGTAGAATATTTTATCGCATAATTAAATTTTATAATGAGAAATTGTTTTAATAAACACCCAGTTCAAATTAAATAATGATGACTTTATAAACGATCTGATATATATATAAATGGTATCTTAACATTATGAATCCTTAAATGAATACATATTTGTCAAATTAAATTTCGATTTCTCAAAACAATCAATTACTAAATGTTTTGGAAGAAATCAATGATTTTGTTATTTTAATAATATGTTTTAAGTAGAAAACAAAATTATATCAAAATATATTATAATAATGATTCTTATATAATTAATTTTATTTATTTTAAGAAATAAAATTTTAATATTATTTCAAACCCAAATACAAAATATATTGGCACTACTGCTAAAAACATTTTCCACACCAGCATTTATTACGTCGGTTCTATATTACTGATGGGAAAAGCTATAAAAATTGGTTTGTCACATCGGTTATAAAAAAACCAACTTGATAAATTGAAAATAATTGATATATAACATCAGTTATTTTATAACTAATCTAAAAAATACCGAGATTGGATTTATCACATTAGTTATTTTATGATCAATGTGAAAGATCGAATCTGAGCGCTTTATCTATTTGCTTATAAAATAGCTGACATGATAAATGATTTTCTACATTAATTATAAAATAACTGATGTTATAAATGTAAAAAAATATTATAATGTTGGTCATTAAATGACTGACGTGATAATGATTTTAAATGATTTATCTTGCCCCATATTATGTCATTCTGATTACTTCGATCGGGAGACCTGTGACTCATCTCTGTCACGTGGAAAACCGTGAAAGGATTCCTCTAATTTGGGCCCTCCAACCTTGTTTTCCAGTGACATTCATCAACTTTATTTTCACCATAACTAGCAGGTCGACTCACAACACTCAAATAAGACTCAGACACCTCAGTTTTATTTTTTATTTTTCATGATGCCCAAAACATAGGTTATGAGATAATAATTTTTTATCATTGTTCTTCCAATCATTCTAACTGCCATAGAGTTCTTCATTACCTTGTTAAGTTCTTTTCTGGTAAAATAAACCATGTGAGTGATATCATGGAAGTTCTATGATTTTTGTTGCTACCACAAGTGTTCTATCATGTGTTTGTGCATTTACTTTCATGTGTGTGGCACCCTAAAATAATTATCGTGCAAGTTCTTCCCTATAAACTTACAACCAAGTATGTTATTCAATATAATTTTTGACCATAAATATTTGTATCATTCATTAATTCATAATTTTTTGTTATATATTCATATTAATAATTTTTTATGTTAAATATTTTTTTCCTTACATGATAAAACTTTTTATTTAGTGTTTGAATCTAAACTAAAATACCCTACCATTCTCTTTAAAAATAAACATTGTAACCCCCCCACCCGTAAACACCCAATCTACAGGATAACCCCACACCCCCTAAACACCCCCACCCCCTGGACAACCCCACACCACCCCAGTTAGCCCCAACCCCCTCGACAGCCCCCACCACCTTCCTCCACCCCTTGGACACCCCCCGACCACCTTGGACACCCCCTTACCCCCCAGACACCACCCCAACCCCTTGGGCACCCCTCGGACACCCCCACCTCTTGAGACAAACCCCACCCCTAGACACCCCCATCCCCACGACACCCCCACCCCCTGGACACCCCCATACCCTGAACACCACCCACCACCACCTTGGATACCACCAACCACTGAACACTGCATCCCCCATGTACAACCCCAACCCCTATGGAAAACCCCCCTAAACACCAAACACCCCCCCCCCCTCGAAACACCTCCTGCCACATTGGAATGCCCCCTCACCCCTTGGACATGCCCACCCCTTTGGACACCCCATGGTCACCCCCAACCTCTTGGACAACCTCCCCCCACCCCTAAACACCCCCAACCCCTGGACATCCCCACCCACATGGACACCCACACCCCCTAGACACCCCCACCCCCACGGATAGGCCCCCCAACCCCATGGACACCCCCTCCCCACCCAAACACCCCCCTTGGACACCCCCTGGACACCCCCACCCACCTAGACACCCCCAAAACCAAGACCGACCCTACCCTCTGGACACCCCTACCCCCTTGGACAACCCCCTCACCCCGGGACACCACCCCACACCCATGAACACCCCCGCCACCTTTGATAGCCCCCACCCCCACGGACACCCCCACCACTAGACACAACCCACCCCCTGGACACCCCCACCCCTTGGACACCCCCACCCGGGGACACCCCCACCCCCATGGACAGGCCCCGAACCCCATGGACTACACCACCCCAGAAACTCCCACCCCCTATACCCCCATACCCCCATGGACAACCCCCTCACCCCTTGTACACCCCCAGCCCCTTGGACTACCCCTAGACACCGCCACCCCCATGGATAGTCCCCCCCCCCCCCCACAACCCCCACCCCTTAGACACCACCCCCTGGACACCCCACACCAATCGAACCCCCCCCCCCCCCCAAACCCCCTAGACACCTCCCAGACCCCTACCCGTAGATTCCCCCAACCCCTTTGGAAAACCCCCTTAGCCCCCTGGACACCACCCCATCCCATTGGACACCTATACTCCCTCGGACAACCCCCTCACCCCTGGACACCATCCCACCCCCTTATACACCCCCTGAACACCCCCACACCTTGGGGAACCCCCCACACCCTCAACCCTCGGGACAAACCCTACCCACTTTGACATCTCCCTCACCCCCTAGACATCCCCCTTTGACACCCCACTCCATTGGAAAACAGAAACCCCTATGACACCCCCACCCTTGGACCACCCACACCTAGACATCCCCCACCCCCTAGATAACCCACACCCCCTAGACACCCCTACCCCTATGGACATCCCCCTCACCCCCTAGAAGCCACCCCACCCCCTTTGAAACCCCTTGGTTACACCCAGCTAGTTGGACATCCCTCTATCCCCTAGGCACCCCCACCCCCTGGACAACCCCCACCCCCAGACACCCCCACCCCTAGATACCCCTACCCCCTTGGGCACCCCCCTTACCACCTGGTCACCTCCCCCACCCCCATGGACACCCCTTCCCCCTTAAACAACCCCTCACCATATTGCTCAACCCCACACCGTTGGAAATCCCCACCCCTTTGGACATCCCCCACCTCCTGGATACCCCCAACCACCTGGACCCCCCACCCCAACCTTCGACACCTCGACCCGCTTGGACAGTCCCCTCACCCCTAGACACCACCCCCACCCCCTTGGACACTCCACCGTCCCCCTGGACACCCCTAGACACATCCACCCTCTAACAAAGCCCCCCCCCCTAGACACTTCCAACACCCTAGACAACCCACCCCCATGGAAGGCCCCCAACCCCTATAGACAACCCCCACCCCCTGAAAACCCCTACCCCTTGGACAACCCCCTCACCCCTCGACACCCCCACCCACTCTGACACCACCTAGAAACCCCCACCCGCATGGGTATCCCCACCCTTGGTAACCATAACCACCATGGACACCCCCACCCCCTAGATATCCTCCACCCTACATTACAAAAGATTATATACTAGAGAGTGTATGCCAACGGTTCATGAACCGTTGGTATACATGTATCCAAATGATTTCCAACAAATTGTTGGAATATATTATATATTGTACTACATGTATACCAATGGTTCATGAACCATTGGTATATATATATCCCAATGGTTTCATTGAAACCCTTGGCATATATTAACATCAGGTAATCTATTATGATAGTTCATGTAGAAATGTTTCTATAGGGATATTGCAACAATCATCATGCCAACAGTGTGTGAAAATGTTGTGATATTCTATCCCAATGGTTTAAAATTGTTGTAAAATGTGTAATTTTAAGTATTTAATATATAAACATCCAATTTCATGTTTACAGATGGGTGAATTTTTATCCAGTTGAACCATGATGTATTGTTTGGGTACCTTAAGAAGAAAGGATCAAAGAATAATTTATACTGCTATATCATGATCAATATGAGAGAGATGAAATCCAAAAATGATTTTCATATAAATAAAAAAATATTATATATAGATATATATTTTTTAAAATCATTTTCATGAATTTCTTTTTCAAATACAAATATATATGATTTATATTACAAAATTGGTTTACATTTAAAATTTGATATTTTTCATATTAATAGATAATTGACTTATCATAAGAAGATTTATAATTTTGATATTTTTTATAAGTAATAATGTGTTGATGATAGATTACAGCACAACGAATGAGTAATGAATATGAGGAAGTTGTGGATGCATATTTTGAATTTTCTATCGAATTATTCCAAGCAGCTACAATTTTTGTTGTCCATGCCTGAAATGTTTGAATATGAAGGAGTTAAAAACTATACTGATCAAAGATCATATGATTTTTCATGGTTTTGAGTGGAGTTACAGCTGTTAGATTTGGCATGGTGAAAATGGACAGATTTTCAGATTTACTAATGATGATGATTTTCAAGAGGGTAACTCCAATGGAACTAAAGAAATGATTTGTGATATTGAAGGGGAACAAATGGTGGTAAAACTAACTATTTCCCATCTATATGGTGATGCTGAGAAACCATTGTGTGCTGGTTGAATGAAATTTATAGTTTTTTATGGTTTTACAATTGATTAACCTAAAGGAAAAACTTGGATGGAGTGACATAATTTTTACAGACATACTACAATTTTTGGAAGATATTATTCCAAAAGACAACGATCTTCCAAATTCTCATAATAAGGGAAAAAAATATTTTTCCTTATGAGATTGGGATACCAGAAAATACATGCCTCTTGGAATGACATTATGATATGTATGAAAGTTTTTGAATTTCGATCACAATGTCCAAATTGTGGGACATCCGGGTATAAGTTGGAAGAAAAACCAAAGGCTTATGTAGAGATTAGAGAGATCCCGAACAAGGTATTTTGGTATCTTCCTATAATTCATTTTTTGAAATGTTTGTTTGCTAATTCAAATTATGTAAAGAGGTTAAGACAGAATGTAGATTAGTGGATATGTGATGGAAAAATTGGTCATCCAACTAATTAAAAATAATGGATAAAAATTTATGAGATGTATCCTACATTTTCAAATGAAATTAGAAATATCAGACATGGGTTCTTCATAGATGAAATGAATCCATACCGAAACCTCAATAGCGCACGTAGTTCATGGCCAATTTTATTGGTAATTTACATCCTATTTAATGAAGTTTGTATGAAGTTAAAATATGTCTTGTTGAGGGTAAAAATATCCAGTCCAAAGCATCCCAGAAACGATATTGATGTTTTATTGTCCCCATTGATTGTTGATTTGAAACTTTTAAGGGGGTATGGTATTAGTGTGTATGATTCTTATAAAATGAAATATTTTCAACTACATGATGTGCTTTTGTTCACTATAAATGACTTCCCAGTGTATGAAAATTTCTCTGGATATAGTGTTAAGGGGCATAAAGCATGTCCAATTTGTGAACAACATACATCATATTGTCAATTGCGTCATTTGAGGAAAATAATATACATAGGTCAATGAATGTTTTTTCCTATGGATAACTAATATAGAAGACTTAAAAATGCATTCAATGGATTGCAAGAATTTAATATTTCTCTAAAAAAATATCCACTGATGTTTATTTTGAGAGGGTGAAAAACCTTGACGTGACATTGGGAATGACACATAAATCTCACAATTATATACACATTTAGATGAAAATGTAAATATTTTTTTGAGCTACCATAATGATGATATCCTGAAGTAAAACATAATATTGATGTCATGCACATGGAGAATAATATTTGTGATAGATTGATTTTAACATTGTTAGAAATTAGTGGAAAGACAATAGATGGGTTGGATGCAATATTAGACAAACTATCAATTGGAATACGTTTGGAGTTTGCTCCCACTCCTAATGGAAGAAAAACATTTCTTACCCTAACTTGTCTTACATTATCCAAGAGGTAGAAACTTGGATTTTGTAAGTTTTTTCATGATATAAACATTCTTCATGGTTAATGCTAAAATTTAAAAAAATTTGTCTATTTGAAGGTTTTGATGTTGATAGGTATGAAAATTCACGATTTTCACATCATGATGCAATAAATTTTACCAGTTTCATTGCATGGATTATTGCCCATCTATGTCATAAAATCTATAATGATGTTGTGTTATTTTTTCAATTCAATTAGTAATAAGGTTATTGACCTAAATTCTTTGAACATATTTGAAAATAATGCAATTTCTTAAAAATTTCAATTTCATTCATCTTTTTTTGATATAATGTTGCATTTAATGGTTTTTAAGATTAGAAAAATAATTTTTTGTGGACCTATGTATCTCTTGCTAGATATATCCTTTTAAATTGTATTTGAAGATTTTGAAGGGGTATGTTATGAATATATATTGACCAGAAGTCTCCATTATTGAAAAGTTTATTATTGAGGAGGTTGCATAGTTTTTCAAGAGATACATGGATACAACGGCGCACATAGGCTTAACTATTTCGCGCCATGAATGAGTAATAATGTGGGAATGGGGATTCATGTCTTGAAAGTAAAATAATTGTCAGCTGAATCGATGAAGAAGGTAGAATTCTACATATTGAATAAAATAGCTGATTCTCAACCATATATCACATTGCATATTAATGAGTTGAAATAATGTCATCCATAGACGACTAAAATATGGATTTTGAATGAGTATAAGAAAACATATTTTCTGTAGTTTAAGAATACCTTGTTTGGTAGATCACATGTATCAGAGACATTAAGATGGATAGGGGGTTGTCCAAGTTTAAATGTGATAATGTCGTATATTAATGACATTAATGGATTTACATTTCAAACAATTGCTCAATACAATACAAGTGCAGTTTAGAATAGTTGTGTATTATTGTTTGCAGAAGAAATTTAATTTTTTACTTTTAAATACAAAACCCCAATTTATACATCATTATCATATTATAATGTCATTAATGAAATATGGGAGGATGATTAAATTAAAATTAATGTTCATTTTTTTAACAAAAAATTGTTTATTGGAAACAATAATGTCAGAAATGATGAATTTCTAATGACTGTTGTTAATCTGAAGAGATTGGAAGAGACAACAGATTACATTATAATGGAAACACATGAAAAACAGATTTTCTATGTTGTTGATCAATCAGATATATGGATGTCTGTTGTTTAACAAGGTATAAACAATATGTGGGTGAGGATAAACTTGAAAAAGTTGCTGCTTTTTGTGAGATCCCTACTTGCATGGAATGATTAACATAAAATAAAAATGGTCATGTTGATGAGATGGTTTGTGACTTAAGGAATGATCATGATGAAATAATTTGGGTAAACAATCCATTTGTACATTCTTATTATTTTAGGTAACATATGTTAATTTCTTGTTTACATTTATTAATTTCATAAAATGTTAGATATTGTAATTTTTTTCTTTATTAAATTTTTTATTAAAATAAATTGGTAGAAATATTTGTTTATTTTCATTTCTTTAGTTTATTCTATCATATTTACCGTTATGTATCAAATATATCTATTGATTTTGTTAACTAACAATTACTTTAACATGTTTTCAATTTTTCGGATATTTTACCTTTTTGAAACTTATATATTTATTGATTTTCTTGAATGACAATTACAAAACCATGTTTAAAATTTATACCATTTTACCACGTTAACTATTACATAACATAGTACATTTTTCTTTTTTATTTACATTATAATTGTAATATTAGAATTTGTATATTTGTGAACTAATGTCTTCTTTTTTGTTTTGAAGGATAATGACATATAAATCAGTTGTTCAACCACATGATTCTAGAGATGAGCACCACGACCATACATATAGGGAAGAACATTCACATGCTCCTCTTTATGTTCTACAATATTCCTCATGTGTACCCATAATAACGACAAAGAGTTCGTGTGTTGGTAAACGTGACTTCACACGTTCACTTAACTTATCACTTGCCGGTAGCTTGGACCAGAGGATGCTATTTTAGTTTGATGAGAATGATATTCCTAGAGGTGAAAATGAAAAATATTTTTAGAGTTTTGTATCAACTTAGGGTAAAAGAAAACTAAGAATTTTTTTTGATGATCAGAGAAGAGTGAAAAAATACAAAATATCTCAGTTCTAGGAGAAAATTTTGGTTAGATATTTTTCTATTGTTTGACTAATATTCAAATGTTTCTAGTATTATATGTTTTTACTCTTCTTTATCAGTTGAAATTGGATATTCTTGACACTGGAGGATGCGGGAGGAAATGATTATTGATGGATGCTAGGATATAGAGGGATTTCAATTGAACCCTCACATCTAATGTCATTTTTTATCATAGGAATCTTGATAATCCATGTCATATAAATCCTTTAATAGATGAAGACACATTGATAAAATTTTCTAAATGGAGAAAAAAGTAACATTTTTGGTAAGGGAAGTCAAAATTTATATAATCATTCCAATATAAATGATCTTATTAATTTTTTGTTATTGATTTTATATTCTTAATTTACCAAAACACAGTGTCATAACATTAGGAGATCCAATATAAAAATGTATACCCTCATTGTTTATCTCAGGGAAGGTATAGTTCATTGGATGAAAAAATAATGGAAGAAAAATTACAAAAACATTGAGCTGAGTCTTCAAGATTTGAAGAGGTTTCCCCTCCATCCCATCCATCTAGACATGAAAAATGGAAGAGTTCTCAGATTGGAAAAAAGGAGCAATATCATCTGTAAGAATCAAGAATCGTAACTAGGAGGATTGTAAGATATTTATTTTATTTATTCAAGTTAATTCTAAATTTTATATAATATGAATATTAAAAAAATGTTCAATTAATTAATACAATATTCTCTTGTGGAGAAGAGCACACATGGGTTATTTACAGCTTCTGGGAGGAAAGATAATTTATCTGAAGCATTGGGAAAGCCCGAAAACCTCTATCATGTACGAGGATACCCTATAGGTATATCAGTAAGAAAAGTGTTTCCACATTCTTAAACTTCTTCCATTGAGGGTGTTTATAATAGAACTAGAATCCTTGGAGGCTGAAGTTCATAATATTAATGAGATTATATCAGGAAATATTTGATTACTGGTACAATCCATGTTTGTAGACAAGCATATACAATTTAAGAATGTAGCTCCCACTCATCTATATCCCCCCTATAGACCCCATTATTTATCCTCCTCATCTTCCAGTAGCTCACACTCCCTCAAATCTAGTTCCCATTATTTATCCTCCACCTCATCTGGTAGACCCCATTTTTATCATACTCTATTGGCACATCTTCATACTTATTGTGAGTTTTTTGTTGATGATTCTCACTATCATATAGTTGCATATGGAGTGGTATATTGTATATGATATACATTTCATCATAATGAGTTAGAGGTATAGAATCATAGGGTCATTATACACGTTATTATAGATTAATCATATTGAGTAACAGTACCTACAGTTGAGGTAATGCCAATTGGAAATTATATGAGCCACTTTTTAGTTTGGATATCCAGACATCTACGACTCATTACCGTATTTGTATGTATGTTATATCCATTATTTTATTTTTTTTAAAGTTGTTTCAACATTTTAAAACTAATATATTTTTCTCTTTATTTACAGGAATACTTCACAGGTATAGATATAATGTATAGACCAAAAAAGGCAAATGGATATGTCATCAAATAAATATTCTAGTAGTCTTGACAGATTATCAATATATTCAAATTTGTTGGACGATCATTATTTGTTTCCAATAGAAGCCCATGTTTGTGGACATGAAATAAATGTGGGGATTGTGAAAACTGATATCATGGAGCATGTTACTTGAGATATGTTCTGCATTAATGAGGTGAATATTTTATCCATGTAAGACTGAACACCATTCCCTATATTATATTTAATAAAAATGTATACTTATGCCTGTTTTGTAGTAGGTATCTTTATAACATGTGTGAGAATAATTAGTAGACATATGTATATGGATTCATGGAACCAAATATGATTTCCCTCGAAGCACATGCATTGGATGAGGAACAAAGAACACTTTATATTATTGAAATACTTGAATATAATATAACCACAAAGTGTTGGAAGATTCATTTTTGTGAGGAATATGAAACATATATCAAGAAAAGTGTTCTTTATCTTTTAACCTAAGAAACCACAAACCATAAATTTTCTTTTATATTAGTGATCATTGGATGGTATGTTTATTTTTTCCAAGAGAGAAAACACTTTATTAGTTATGCTCTGTTCATGGAAATGTGCTAGGATGTTTTAAGAATATATTGTAAAAGTAAGTTTCAATTTCTTAATAGTTTTTTATATTCGAATGAATTTTAAATTTATCCCATAAATTTTATTTTCAATCATTGTATGGTCATACTTTTAATAAAACACGATGAAAAAGATTACCAAGATCGAATGTGTAAAAGTAATGGTAAATATCCATTTATAATTTTTACTTTTCAATGTATCACATGAAAATGATATTTTGAATTGACACTCATTTAAAAAGAATTGCCATGAAAAACAAGCCATCATCAAATGTTGATATTATATGTTATAATTTATGTATGAAATAATTACAACTGAAATAATAATGAACTTTCACCAGGTTAGATTTCTTTATAAAAATTTCCATACTATTTCATTTTATTTATTCATTATACATGTTTACTAATTTTTTTTTTAATTTGTAACTATTTGATGACACTCAAAACTAATGTTCTCAAGTTTCCAAATGCTTACAATTGGAATGGTTAAATTATTTTATAGGACTGATTTGATTTTAGTTTGTTTGTAGTGTAAAATGTAATTTATAATATTATAATCATAATTGTGTATTTGGATGTTTTTTTGGTTGGATTTAGGTTTTTTTAGTTGAATTTTTTTGTTTAGAATGTTTTATATGTGAATGTTTATTTTTTCTTTGGATCTTCATGTTTTGGTCTTGTTCTGATTTTTTCTGGTATAAATTCTGGTCTGGTTTTGGTCTGCTATTGGTCTGGTTTCTTCTTCTTTCATGTCTAATTTGGTAGAGCATAGATATGGTTTCACAAATTTATTAAAAAAATTTGGTTTTTTTATTTTAGTTATTTTATAACCTATGTAATAAATGCTTGTGTATAGTTTATTATGTCGGTTATTACATGACCGACATCAAATATCGCCTTCCACGTCAGTTATTTAGGAATCAATGTGAAAAATACTTTAGAGGATCGATTTATCTTGTCATAAATTTAATAACAAATGGGGTTTATATTTTATTACATCATTTTTTAAAAAACCGACGTAATAAATTGATCCTTCGAAGAGTTTTTCACATCAGTTCTTAAATAACCGATGTAATAAACCCTTCAGAGGCTTTATTTATGACGTTGGTTATTTAATAACCAACGTAATAGACTATATACCAGATCAGTTATTAAATAAATGATGTGATAAACTATATACCATGTTAGTTATTAAATAACTGATGTGATATATCGAGCCTCTGAAGGGTTTTTCACATCGGTTATTTTGGAAGCAACGTGAAAAACTATTCATATTTATGCTTTCTTATATTGGTTTTAAAATAACTGATGTAAAAAACAATATTTTTAACGTATCCTTTAATAATGTCAGCTAGAAACCAATGGAAAAAATAAAAAATAAATGATGTGAAAACATTATCTGCAATAGTGTGGAAATTTTTAATTTATTAATATAATGAAAAATAATGTATGTTTTTCAAAAAAAGACTCCTGTCACTATTTATTCAAATATCAATATTTCTATAAAATGTTAAAAAAGTTATTATGATACTATAATTAAATGAAAAATTGAAAAATTATGTCGATTTAAAAAAAACTAATAGTGATATAGATTAATAATAATATTCTTATAATAGTTTCATTATAATTTTTCTTGTAAAAAGAATTATTTAAGCATTAAATATATTTATTCCCATTAATTTCCTAATAAACATAGTTATGTAAATGATAAATGATAAACTTTGATGTATAATAACAATTATAGTCATTTATTTATCATTATTATTTTAATGTATTGATAAAAAATATATTGTACACATTATTAAATATTATTTAAAATATTTATATTAACATAATATGATATTACATTCATTTCAAGCTCCTTATTAATCAATTAAATGTTTATTAATCATTTATAAGGATTTTTTTTATTTTTCATAATATGGTTAATTCTATTCAAATTTTCCAATATAATGGCTAGATTATCAAATTCATATTTAAATAATTACATTTCTATTGTATATCCTATTTTTTTAAGATACATCTTCCATATACAACACAATACTAAATAATTATTTAAATGAAAATAAATATTAAAATATTGGGTTGTTAAAATGCCATTATCAAGATTCATATTTCCTTTAATTGTTTTATAAGTTATTTATTTATTGATTGTTTTTCCAAATAAATAATTTTAAAAGCATGAGAATATATACATTTATTCTAGGGTATATGATTGAAAATAATTTTTGTTGGGGTAAGAATACTCTTTAAAATTATTTCATTATAAGAAATTTTTTATGTGATTATCCTATAGTTATTATCAGTCTTGCATAGAATTTTCTAAGTGGATATCATTATAAATAGAGGCTTATACATGCACCGGTTACTGAAAAATGTAAATAATGATTCACAAAATGTTGTTCACTAGTTTTACATCATCACAACATTTAATTTCATACTATATTTTTATAAATAATTTCAAATAATTATTTATTACTTATTTAAATTACATAGGATTGTAAAATATTTAATAATATTTCATTTTGTATGGAGATTGGGTATTTGGGATTTAATGATAGCTGTTATGATATTAGTTTATTGGTCGAGATGGATAATGTATGGGAACTCTTGTTAAATTCTAGTGTTCCGTAATTTCCATTATATTTATATATATTATTAGATATATTTTGTTTCATTATATTAGAGTATATAGGTAGTATTATCCTGTGATGCATCTATTGAGGTGTCATGTGTGCGAGAAATGTTTATAAGGAATGATAGTCATCTATTTTTCCATTTTTTATTTATTTCAGGATCATATTATCATTGACGAACATGTATTTTGTAGAAAATGACTATTTATATTAAATAATGGAATCTAAGGATTGTATAATAAAGTTTGTAATTGATCAAGTGATATAGTGAAGAATTTTCCTCGGTTTGAGATAATTACCCAAATTGATGGATAAGGCTATGTTGAGTGAATGGTTTTTGGAGAATCAATTTTGGGTAATTTTCATGATTTACAGTTATCTATTTGGAATATATATTATGTACATATGTTTCCATGATGGGATATAAATGAATTTCCATTATGGTATATCAAGTGAAATAACTACAAAATGATGGGTTTTTGTGGTGTTTAGTTTGTAGATTGGTTTGGTGATGACACATGTCACATAGTAATTTCTAATGAATAAATTTTTCAATATGATTAAGATATTGGATTCAAATATTGAGTTTCTTTAGAATAATATTGTGAACCTTCCATGGATAAATAATTAGATGAATATTTAATGGTTGGATTAATGTATTTTATAGATTGGGGATTTTTATACTATTGTACGAGAGCCTAAAACAACTATCATTGGATTTCATTCTCATTTGATCAAATTTTAATTTCCATGAAATTATGATTACATCGGTTTTTCTTACTTTAGAGGTGACAAATGAGGCTATTTGAGAACTTATTGTTTCTTTGACTTGGTTTCATTATGTTCCTGGCGAGGTGGGTAATAACAAAGAGATAACAAATTTTTATGGAAATTCCTTTCTTATTATTGTTTTATATTCCTATAATTTTATTTTGTAATAAAACTATCAACCCCTGATGTGTATTAACGATGAGTTATCTAATTCAGTTATCATTGTATAATCAATATTATGCATGCCACCTTCATTAAGAAAATATTTTTAGGAAACATAAGGATGCCTTTGTGTTTTAAATATCGCTTCATTGATTGAGAACTGCACATTACCAAAAACTAATTTCACAATCACCTAACGTTATTTTTGTTCATATATCCTTACCCATGTTTCATAGTGTGGTGGTACATCTTTTATCCATATTAATTTTTATAGGGATAAATCATTCACCCATGTATTGTAATTTTTGATACATTTTTAAATTTTATTTACTCATGTGGAAACACATGATTTAGCCATGTTGAATTAAATTTTAACAACCCAGACTCGGATAATTTCATTTGTTTTTATATTTATTAGCACTCATGAATTAAAAAGTAAAATTCCATAAAAATATATAAATTAATTCCAAAAATAAAAAAGGAAATATTTTTATAATTTTTTTATTTTACTGGTTTATTTAAAATATAATTTATAATATTAAAAAAAATACAATTTTAAAAATAATAATATAATTTTAGAATTCATAATGTCATAATTCTGTTAGGATGAATTTTTGTTAATTTTCAATGAATATGAATTTTTCTATGAACAATGTAAAGTACTTGTTTTCCTAAAATTGTATATTATATTAAATTTTAAATGTTGATATCGATATGTTTTAAATTTTAATTTGTTAATTTTTATTAATATAAATCCCATTATGAGATTTTAATTGGTTTTATGTTTCATTTTTTTATATAAACATTTTGTATTTAAAATGTCCAATTTTTGATTAAAACAATTTCACTTTAATTTTTACGATATGATTTTTTTTAAATATTGTTTTTTTTCTAATTTTAAAAAATGGAATTCATATTTTAAATGAGAAGTAAAAAATTTAGGAATCTTTTCATTTTTATTTTATAACAATATGAATAGAAGACTTAGTAATTTTTATTAACATGGGTAAAGGTAAATCGTGTAATTATAGGTAAAAATAATATTATAAGATCCATTTAGGTACCATAATAGTAGAAAATATTTTGGGATAAGTATGGTTTAATGAACACCATACAAGGGTGATTTGTATGGCCTCTTGGATCCACATGGTTGACATTATGTCCCAAATTACATTTTATTTTATGAAAAGTCAATCTTTTCACAATATTGATTTAATATAAATAGTTAATAATATATTTCCATCCCAAAGATATGTTTAAAAATTAAAATGTATTTTTAAAAATAAAATATTTTTCTTTTCTTTGGAATTTTTTTTAAGTAATAGTTACCTTATCAACTTTAATAATAATGACGTAGTAATTATTAATGTAATGGAAAAATAAAATTAATGATCTATAAATATTAATATATATATATATATATACATATAATGTTATATTTTAAAGGTGGTCTACATAATATATAGATAATATGAAATTTATAGATAATAAAAAAATAGTTATTAAAATATGACACTTTTGTTTTGTTTTTGAAGGAATAGTAATGAATATTTTTAAATTTGACTATAATGATATTCAATGAATATAATATTTAATTTATTTCTTAAGGAACAATAAAAATCATAAATAAATATAAAAGGGATATTATATGGTCTAAATTGACATCCAATATAATTTAAATGGTTTTTATTATTATTAGGTTCTCGAATAGTCTAATTATATTCTAATATATTGAGATATTCTAAAAGTTCCCCACATCTTAGTTAAAAAAGGGCACCAATTCCTCCACTTAATTTCACATCCTTGAGACCTCTAATTTGACCATACTCTAGAAAATTCTCCTCTCTACTTGATTATAAGCTTTCTAGATGTGTCTTTATCATTAAAATGCCAATTTCATGTTTCTTAATAAATCCTTCAATGTTTTCATATTAAAGAGGTATTTTTATTAAACCTCATCTCTTAATGTATTTTCTTTGTCTACCGTATATTATATTTTTCACCCATAATGGAATAATGAATCAATTAATATTAATATAAAGTGATATTAATTTTGTAATCTTATATATTTTATTCTTCCATTTTCTTATATCCTCTTATAAATGAAAAAAATCATTTTCCAAATTATGGTGATTAATCATCTCCATGGATAATGTGATTTTGTTTTCTATTAATACCATCAAAGAAAGAAATATAAAAATTATTATAGTTAATATTATATTATTATGTATCTTATAACTTATATCATATTCTAGCACTAATATATAGATGTGATATAAAATAAATTACAAATTAGTCATGAATGTCATAAAACCACCATAATGAACTAAATAATTATGATTAACATTTTGTATAATTATTCATCCTAATATATGAATAAAAAATAGATATATGGTAAAAATTAAATATATGAAGGTTCCTTAATACAAATTAAATTCAATTATTAATTTATATTTATATTTTACAATATAATTGATAAATATACACATGTTAATCAACCATTAATTCAGGAAAAGAATGATCACGTAATGGAATTTTTGATATTTAAGACTAACATTAGTGTTCAAAAATAAACACATCAAAATTATAACAAATAAAAGATAATATTAATTGGTTCGAAATTAATTAATTAAGGTATTTTATTTTATTTTATTTGAAATTATGTTCATGTGTCAAAGCTGTTTAGACATAAGGCAATTGAATTTATAACCCAATTACCTTTCTTTGGGTTAAAATTCTACATCATTTATTATGACATTCATTTATTATATGTGAAATAAAATTATATTTTATTTTATTTTATTTTCATATGTTTAATGTGGGTTTAAATCATATAAAAATAATCAATTCCTTAGATTATTTTTCAAATTAATGATTTGATATTGTAACTAATTTTCTTTCGAAAATACTTTTTAAAATTTAATTTCTTAAAAGTCAAAAAGGTTTTTTTAACCTATACGACATTGGAATTATATCCCACATTCATGAAAAATTAATGATTTTATGATAATTTTTTTATAATTATATGGTAATTTTAAATGCAAATGGATTCATTTTTATGTGAAAAATATTCCTTTAAAAATAGTTATTTTACTTAAGAAATTTTATTTTGAGTAAAGTATTAATTTTCTCGGATTATGATAATGTTCAAGGGAATAGTTTATGATTATGGGTGGTTATATTATCAAAATGTGATGTGATGTATTGTGATAAACTATGGATGGTATGTTACATTACTAAATGATAAAGGGTGGTTTAGTTATAAACCGAGGACGAGTGATAACATTACAACCTCTAATGCATTGGATATTATAGGGATGAAGTTAGACTATATTGGTTATTCCATTTTTAATTTTGATTGGAGAAATGATGTCCCAATATACCAATAGGACTTTTATATGATTCATAATGAGTTTTTAATGAATTCATTTTATTTCAAAAATGTATGATAATGATCTGTCTGAATAGTTGAATCCATTTTGAGGGTAAAAAGGAATGTTTTTAGGAATATTTTAATGTTTTTTCACTAGTCTGAAAATTTATTTTATTTAATTTTGTTTATTTATATTTTTGGTGATCATCCCATGTTTTAAATTTTTCTATATTATTTATAAAAGATTAGGGTCAATGACAAAATCAAGTATAATTCAATAAATCTTTTTCATTTAGAGAATCTATGTTTTTTAAAGTCATTAGCATGGTTTGAAAAATTAATACTGATTATATTATTCCTTTCATATTGTAGTATACATCTTGCAATGTTTTTTTCATAATTATCTAAAACTCTAAACATTAAAGATCATTTGTATTATAATAATTTTAATTCTAGTTTAGAATTACTCAAATATGTAATTATTTGGGATGGTTCCTTATAGTTGATATGATAGGATGGTTTCAATAACTTTAGTGGTTCAGGTATTTCTAATGGAAAAAACATATATAAATTTTAAATTATGGTTCTATTGTGTCACTTGAATATTAATTTTTTTCAATGTATATGATATGTATACTAATAATGGGTTTCCATATAGGAAAAATTGAAGCCATAGTGGGAAGGAATCAAGAGGAAAATAATCTTCCAAATCATCATCTCAAGATATATGGAATCAATTTATAAGAGTTTGTTGAAGTGTTGGATCAATCGATTCGACCTATAAATTGAGGCTCTATCCACATTGGGGAGGAGGCAGACCAACCACAATTGAATATACCTATAGTAGGGAATTTTATGTGGTGACATCATATATATTTCTATAGAAGCCAATATCTATTTGTACCTGAAGGATGGTTTAATGCACTAAATACTATATTCAAAATCCTGGGATGTTTGTAATGATAAAAGGTAACCCTAATTGTTTATAATTTTGATGGTGAAGTCGATCGATGGTGGTTTCTAGTTAATAATACTAGAGAGAAATATGATCTTTTTCTTATGTAGTTGGAGAATTTTAAGTTAAATTTTCTAAAAATTATATTCCTGAAATATTTTGATACATAATGGAGAGAAAATACATATAACTAAGGATTAAGTATAATTATTTCATATATTCATTAGAAAAATCATTAAAATATTGACTTGTCTCATACTAGATTTTGTTCTAGTCATTAATAAGAATTTTACTATATTTTACTCTTATTTGAAACCAATTTTATAACGCCAATTGGCTTCATGAGAGTTCAAAATATATAATAAACATTTTCATTATGATGAAAAGGTTAAGATGGAGTTTCCAGACACATAGGTGCTTTGTGAGGAAGACAATAAGTGGTAATCAGGTTTTCAGTCATTTTCTAAGAATTCATCCTACAATCATAAAGGTAAGAATGTTAAATTAACTTACTATGATAGTTGTAGTAAAAATAGCACTTTGAATGGAAAAATATCAGGTAAATTTATTTTATGTTGAAAGTTTAGTCAGATTCCTCATGAAAACTAGGAAAATGAGTGGACAGATAATTAAAATCATAGGGTAAGAAGCTTAAATTACATTAACATGGGACATTGTGCTGACATGTTCCCGATGCTAGAATAACGAGATGGAAATCATCATGATAAAACTCAGATTGGTGTGAAAAATTTTTATGCGACAACTAAAGTTTATTTTTGGAAACAAAATGAATTTGAAATAGGTTTTTTAATTATGTATTTAAAGTATTTGAGTAAATTTTTTGATTTTAGATATTTATATTTGTTAATTTATGATAAATTTTATTGAATACTAGGAATATCACATCATGATATTATGATAGAGAAGTTGGCAATAGTTATGGGTGTAATTATTAAAACAATAGAGATTTGAAACAATCTTCCTATTTTTATTGGGTAAAATAGAAATTTCTATAAATCCTATTGAATTACATGTAGTTTTGTTTGATAATATTTTGTTATGGACTTTATTTTAGATTATCAAGCTATTATAATATTTAGAGCTAAGAAATATTTTTCAATGATTTCATACCTTAAAAACATACTAAGAAGAAGATAGATTTTTTAGAAATGTATGTCAATGTTACATATAACATGTCATTGAAAATAATAAAACTATTCACATTAATGTATTCCTTATATAGAATGAATAAAAAAAAAGTTCCAAATTTTTTCCAGGGTTTTTTTTATGATTTGGTGGTTGAGTTTACTATTGACATAGTCTCTAATGAAAGTACTATTTCAAGACCTTCTAAATAAATAAATCAAAAAGCACATTTTTTAAAAAAGACAAAATTTAAATATTTTATTACTAATGGTTTTAATTGATATTAATCTTTCGTATGGGGTTATCTTGTATTATATCTTAAAAATAATTATGTTTGAATGATGATTTTTATTACTTATATAAATTTTAATGGAAACATTGTTGATAATATGTATCATTTTCATCATATCGAAGACCTATTTAATCAATGATAGGGACCCCACAATTTTAATTTAATTGGAATGTGTTCTTAGTTCCATCTTCTAAAGGCGAATGAGGATGAAATTCCCAAAACAACAATACATACTAGATATTGGAATTTGATGTTTTTAGTTATGCCCCTTTGTATGAAAAATTCCCCTAATGTATTTTTAGATCATATGAATTGAGTATTCCCTGAAAATTTGGACATGATTTATGTAGGATATGATGATGATATTTTGTTTTTAAAAAATATTTATTCAGATCATGAAAAACATTTATTTATTTTCCTATAAACCCTCTTTGAAAATAAATTATATAGAAAATTTATGAAAATTTATTTTTTGGTTAAATAATCTCAATCCTTGCATACATTATAAAGAAATATAGTATAACAATTCATTAAGCTATAAAAAATTTGTCTTTGAATGGTAAAGACCTATAAATTTCACTGAGATTCTAGTTTTTCATGTATTATTAGGCAATTACTTATTATTTGTTAAAAACATTTCATGAATACCTATCCCAAAAACTATGTTTAATTGAATGGGAGTTTAATTTATCTAAACAAGGGATTGTGAAGTTTTTTTTATGAATGTAAATGAATATTTTTAAATTATTTAGTTTTGTATTTTCCTTTAATTAATTGTGAAATTTTTATCATATGTTATTATTCAATGAAGAAATTGGTATGTGTTTCGAAGAAGATTTATCTAGTAATTTCTTAAAATAATGGGAAACAATAACATCAAGTGTTAAATTTTCCTACTCATTATTTTTTGTTAGCTACTATGGTTTTTTCGTTGAAATTTTAA
This sequence comes from Viscum album, assembly GCA_963277665.1. Lineage (NCBI taxonomy): Eukaryota > Viridiplantae > Streptophyta > Magnoliopsida > Santalales > Viscaceae > Viscum > Viscum album. Next base: position 1,241,221,578 of record OY728161.1, on the reverse strand, counting down.
AGGCATACTTTATATGGATCAATGTGTGAAATATATACATATCATAAAATTATAATGTATATATTTACTCATAAAGAGTGAAACATGAGGAAAAAAAGATGGTTAAAACTGATAAAGGATATTGATTCTAGGATTTACTACCATTATTCAATATAAAATAATGTGGATAATTATTTGAGTAAGAATTTTAATGTTATATTATCCCGGTCTGGTTTGTAACATTTTTATTTGGTATATGATTTAATGAACTTTTTACTATTATTTATGGGTTCTATAAATTCATCTGTTTTGTTTCAGATGTTTGTGAAATCATCTTTGTCATGCAAAATTATGAATTCGTAGAAGGAAGATTGTGAGTTATATAAAAAGGTAGAATAAGTGATAAAGGGTAATTTTTCTATATTTAAATATGATAATGAATGTATTATGATATTTTGGAAGAGATTATTTCTTCCTTGTGATTCTATTTTGAATAAATATTTTTTCGGTGAATCTCATAGTTTTTTTTTTCAATTCATCATATTGAAATTACCACGTAAATAGACCTTCAAATGTATTACTTTTGAATGGAATAAATAGAGATATTAATGATTTTACCAGGAACTATTTGAACATCAATTATGGTTAAGTGGATAGAAAATTTCCAAATGGGATTATTCTATGATTTCTATTTCCATAGTCTATCTTCGAAAACATATCCAAGCGTTTCATGGCGTGACTTTAGAAGAATCCTTGATTTGATAATGAAATTTTCGTTATTGTTGATCGACTGGCTAAATATGCTCTTTTCCATCTAACTCCAGATACTATATCTTTATGTAAACATTATTGACTGTATCATAATATGATTATTAGGTTACCTGGAGTCTCCTTTTGTAAGGTTTCTTACTGAGATCCAAGGTCAAATCGTGTATTTTAAAAAGTCCTTAAAAATATGATGGTCACAGAATAAAATTGTAGAACAACCATTCATCACCAAATTGAAGGAAAATCGGAATGAAAAATTCATTAATAGAAAGTCATGAGAAAATCTTTTTTAATTGATAACTAGGAATTTTGGGATCATCATCATTCATTAGGTGAGTTTTATTAAAATTACTATTTTCATTTTAGTATACATATGGATGGTTTTGAGGCATTATATAGAATGTTGAGTCAAACTCTAGAATTGTGGGATGAATATTGAGATAGGAAGTTAATGGGACTAGAGTTGGTAGTGGAATTTTATAAGATGCTAAATTTAATACCAAAATATATGAGGATAGAAAATAGTACACAGAAATGTTATGAGGATGATAGGAGGAAGTACCTTTTGAGGTAGGGGATGATGTTTTACTTATAATACCGCTATAGAAACATGATATTCATTTTGTTTAGAAGGGAAAGTTTATTCTAGGGTTTATTAAAACATATAAACCCTAATAGAATTTTGACCAATTTCCTATTGAGTAATCATGATTCAGAGATTATCCTTAGTACACAATTTTTCATGTCTCGATTTAAGTAATGTATTTGTCAGATTCATCTCATAATTTTAGTCCTACGGTAGACTAGTTAGAAGAAAACCATTCATTCATGGAAAATTCTATTTATATTATTTACATTAGAGATATCAATTTTTAGAAAATTATATTTCCACAAGATAATGTAATTTGGAAAAATAATATGGTTGAAGAATAAACAATGGGATTTGAAAATTCAGTGGGGAAAGGGTCCCCATTATCTTAATAAGCAAATAAAATTGTTAGAAGATAAATTCTAATACTGTGTAAAATTTAACAACCCTAGTACTAATAGAATAATATTCCTTCCTATTTATTACGATTATTGAACTAAATAGTTAAATTCATTATATGTTTTTTAGTAATAAATAAAATGAAAAATGAAATAGATTTATTTATGTAATTTATTTAATTGGTATATTATAATATAATTTTAAAATAATATAAATTGTAATATAAAATACCATTATTGAATTAATCAAGTACAAATTATCTTAGGATAAAGTTTGGATAAATTTCTGATAATGTTTATATTTTAATGAATAGTTAAAATCAAAAGTTGTTATTGATAACAATATATAGTTTAATAGGACATGTAATTAATTTGTAACATTTTAAATTTTAATTATTTGATTTTGATTCATATTAATCCAATTATATTTTTCATAATTAGTTTTATACATGAGTTTTTTATATAAAATTTTTATATTTAATAGAGGTGATTTTTTAATAAACCAATAATTCATTGAATTATCCAATATAATTTTAAATAACATTCTTCAACATTGGAAATTTTAATTCTAAATAATTGAATCCATATTTTGTATTAGACTATTAACATTACTAAGTTGGTTTTTTTTTATTTTAGACATTATGGCAGGTAAAATTTGAAATTTTTATTACCATGGTTAAAGGAAAATATGGTAATTATGGTAAAAAATAATACTACAAGGATAATTAAATTACCATAAAACATATCATAATTTTATTTATTGAGTAATATTTTACCAAATATATCCATTTTCTTGATTTTAGTCATCTTATAGGAACATGATTTGGATTATTTCCTTTATCTTATTTTATTATATAAGAATGTACACTTATTTCTTGAAAAATTTAGGGAATAAAAAATTTACATAAAGGCTTGTAAAATGATGATGTAGTATTTATTAATGAATATAAAAATCAAATAAATAATTTTACAAATATGAAATTAAATATATTTTTATGTTATCTAGGTGATTGATGAAGTCTATATAAAACTATGATATGTCAATTATATAATAAAATGGTTGGTTTGAAATCTATCTTCTTTTATGCTTTTATATTCATAATTATGAATAGTTTTAAATTAAACAATAAAGATATTTCAGAAATAATGGATTTTATTAAAATTTATCAAATAATATAAATGTTAATTAAGGATATAGGGGATAATATATAGTATAAAAATTAAAGCCCATTTTCTTAAAGAAATATTTGAAAATAGTTGTATTTATAATAGTTAGATTATATTTTAATATTTTTATAAATACCAAAAGTTCCCCTAAATTAAATTATAAAAGGGAAATAATTCCTTAAAATAATACCACAACCATGAACCTTCCAGTATGGCCATCAGTTATCATTATCTATTTTATACATACATATACACATTATAGATTTTTTTTCACACAAAAAATACCACTACCATATTCCTTTAATTATTATTCAAAGAGGTGATTTTCAAGAGGTATCATTTTTTAATATCCTCTCTAAATTTCATTTATTCTCATACTTAATATTAACACCATTTTACAATTATGGTATAATAAACCCAATTTCATTTATATTCATGAATATTATATTTATGGTGGAATATCATTTCTACATTTATTTTCTCGGAGCCTGATATTCAATGAAACAAATCTGATGTCCATATTATGGCAGGTAACCATCTCTGTGGATAACCAGATTTCATTTTCCATTATGTTTTTCATGGTTAGTTATAAAAAATTTTATTATGGAAAAATAATATTTTAATAAGTCAATGGTAACAAAGTTAATATTCAATAACTAATTTATATACATGAAATTAAATAAAATGAAAATATTTTATGATGGTTGGAAAAACATCCACAACGATCTAACTAATTATATTTCACATATTATAAAATGAATCATCAATATATTAGAAATGAAAATGTTATATTTGACCATTTAAACATATCAAGGTTCATTAATACTATAAAATTTCACATATAAAGTATTATTATCATTTTATATATAACATCCACAAATATACACATGTAAACCATCCATGAAACCATACAATGGAATCTCCTAGAATAATGATTTTGGTTGTCATAACTTTATCTAAATAGACATAAATGAATATAAAAAAATCATAAAAATAAATAATATGTGGAATTGGATTTTAATTTTGTAAGTAATGAATCTATATTTATTATATTGAATATTAAGAGCATGTGCATTACACATTCAGACATCAGGTAAGGTAATAATAACCTAATCTCCATTATTTATGTCAAACACATACTTCCTTGATTATGTCATGAAAATATTAAGTGTGAAATTAATTTGGATAATTATATGTTGTAATTATGATTTATTTAGGTGGACTTATATCTAAGACACATAATGATTCATTTGATTAATGGTCACTTCAATGATCTGATATTTATAAGGGATTTGGTTTTAAAAATCATCGTTTATTGTTTCTTTTTTAAAAAATTAAAAATGAATGTTTTTTAACTTGTATAAAATTTGAAGATATTCCTACAATAATGATGTATTAATGATTTGAATGTTTCATTACAATATAATATGTTTATTCTTATATATATTGTTTTCCTTTATATGTGTGCATTATTATTTCAAAATAAGTGATTTTCTATGAGGAATGTTTTTTGATTCAGGTATTCATGATTTATGATTATGTTTCGGTTCATGGGATATTTTTTTTGATTATGATAGGTTATATGGTTCATAGTGGATTAAGAACACAGATGATCCCATAAGGGGCTCTGTAATTTAGGTTTTCCCCTCGTTGCCACCTCCTTCCTCGTTTCCTCTTGGTGTAGCGCCCCTCCTCTGGTGATAGTGGCGACAGATCCTCAGTTGCATTGGCATCAGTTCTATCCGTGGTTGGCCTCGCCTCCCTTTGGAAAAGCGGTGCTGGTCCACGGGAAAGTCCCTACTCCTGCAACTTGATAGGTTTCGCTTCTTCTCTAGTGTGAGTTGGGTGGTTCGTCAAGGTCTATGCGATCGTCTTCGACGGTGGTGACTAGATCTAGTCTGATTCGACGACAGCATCTGGGTGAGGTTTTTGGATTCCTTCCTTAGCAGTCATTTCTTCTTAGGCTGCCTACATGTTGGTTTTCCAGTGTTTGTGAGTTGGTATGTTTATACTTTTACTACTTGAATCGAGTTCATGTTTCGTTCAATTTTCTACATTGAGTGTGAGTCAGCGCTTGATCTGATATGTTTGATGATGCTGGAATGCTTTGTTCTTCTGTTTGGTTTTGTTCAATTTTTATTTCGGAATGTTAACATTCTTTCTCATCGGCTGAATGTCTAAGGAAGTTGATGACAAAGGGTTTGACAGCAAGGGTGTGACACAAGCTTCACTGGAGACATGGATGAGATCGCTTCTATCTTGTGGTTTTCAATGTTTGTGGTTTGAAATGGTGATTTTTTGATACGGAATTGAGGTCCAGTTGCTTCTCACTGGTGGTTGTCTACTGGTGATTTAGATTATGTTGATGATGTAGTGGGGCATCTCGAGGTGGCTCGTCTATAGATATTCCTTGGTCTTCGTGACTGTGATAAAGGTTTCTAATATTTTGAAATTTGAATCCAGATGGTTTGTTGGGTCAGGGTCTGTATGGTTACTGGTAACCCATAAACTAGTTTATTAGAAAATGAAAAAAATGGATTGCAGGATAGGTTATATAGTTATTTAATGAAAGGTGTCTCTATGGATAACTAATGATCAATGGTTTCATTATTAAACAATGATAGGTGGTTATGTGATTAACATGGGCCGGTGGTTATGTTATAATATCCAATGCATTGGGTACTCCTGAGATGGAAGATGACCATGTTGGTCATTCCATTTGTATGTGTGATATAGAATAAAAATTTCACACATTCCCTATAGGACATTCATTTGATTGATATTTAGATATTATAGAAATCATTTGATTTTAGAAAGGTAATAGAATGATCTTTTTGAAAAGAGGATTCCTTTTCTAGGTAAACAAATTATGTTTTAAGAATCATTTTTATGTATTATCAATATACTAATACTTTTTTTATTTACCTTACTATGATTTTTTTATCTAGCCATGATTTATATTTTATCGTGGACTATATTTAAAAATAGGGACAATGAATATATAAAGGAGAAGAAGGTGAATAATTTTCATAAAGAGTGATCATTTTTTATTTCAAATATTTTTTATTGTGTGTGGGGAAAATGGATGTAGTGTATAAGTGTCCTTTTGTAATGTAATGGATTATCATATAGTATTTTATCAAAATTATTTAAAATTGTCAATCTAAAATATCCTTTGTATTGAAATAATTTTAATTCAAGTTTTATATAATAGGAAAAGTAATTTATAAGTCGTGCTCCTAACATAAATGGTGGTACATCATTAAATTTTCTATTATTTTTTTTCGGTAAATCATTCACCCGTACTCAGCATATAGTGAGGAATTATCCACAATGGGTTTATAATATATAGATACATTATTTAACATTGTTATGTGTATGTTGAAACATCATTCACCTATTTCCATTTATTCGGTGATACATAATTGATCGATGATTAGTGACATCTTGTATCATTATTCACCCAAGAACAATAATATGATATTAAATCATTCAATAAAGTTTTTTTATAGTGATGTGTCATTAAATAATAGTTATTATAAAATAAAACATCATACCCAAAATGATTATTAAATAGAGATACATATTTCATGATAGTGTAATATATGGTGACACCCAACTCACCATTTTTTGTAATATATTTGTAAAACATTCAATCTTGTTTAGCTGTATAGTGATACTTCATTTACAGTTGTTTTACTATATATGGATACATCATTAACCAATGGTTTTTAGGTTGTAATAAATATATGAAATCATTTTTAATTAAATTTATAAAACCCAATTTTAGTTTTTATATAGCGATGATGAATTCACATGGGAAAATTATTAAGAATGAACATGAATCATTTACAATCCTATTATTATTAAACCTTATGAATATCATGGAATATCATGTACTAGAATAATTAGAATGGGGATGACCATCATTGAAGAATTTTCAGTACCTAATAGTGTTATAGGTCTATAAAATTAATTGCTCAATGTTTATTTTACATTCATTACCTGAATGATTACAAATATACATAGTATTAAGGGAAGCATTGGTTTAATCCTACTATTTTTATTATTACCCCCAATATATTCATCGTAGTTGACTTGAAAAATAAATGGTTAACATGTTTTTGGGTGATATTGATCTTTTATAACTGGGGAAGAAAGATGATCTCAATGGATATGTGGCAACAATACTAGGTGAAATCCATAAATATGTATATATTTCACCTCTTTAATTTAATATTTTTTTATATAATGTATATAATTGGTTATTTGGAGATATTTCAATGATTTTCTTTCATTATCAACTTAGGTGAATTTTCTTATATAATTAGTTTTTTATATTCTTTTTATAAAAGAGTTAAAAAATTCTATATATTGTAATCTAATTTTATATACTTATTTGGTATATTAATGTCATGGTTTGTCTTTTGGATCTTATATGCAATTTATAATATCCCTATATGGTATTTTTTAACTTCAATTACTTGTTGATAGACTATTGAATTTGGGGATTTATTCCTAAGATCCAATGGAATTTAAGATCTTTTTTATGAGAATTTACCCAATCCCTTACATTATCATTTCTTCTTAGAAACGATACTCTATTTAAAATATGTTATTTAATCAAATAATATTTTTTATGAAAAAATTAATCTTCATCCATCAAAAAGTTAAATAATAAATGTTATATATTTATATTATATATGGTTATATTTATTTTTAGAAATTTTAAGAATATATTATTTTATTCAATAGAATACGGTTATATAATGTGATGGAAAATTTTACCTTATATTTAAAAAATAAACGAATAAATTTATTTATACCTAAATAAAAAAATATTATTGGTATGATGTTTTCAAACATTTTTTAGAGTAAGATGAATAATATAATAAATTTATTAAATCTATTATCTAAAACTATTCATACAAAATCAATTTTTATAAAATGGATTTTTTTTCAAATAAGATGAATAATATAAAACACACATATTTTATTTGAAATTCATATGATCTTTGAAAACATCAATTTTAACTAATTCCTTAACGATGTAACCATTTTTCTCTCAATTAAATTTCTATTTAAAACTTCAACCATTAATTCACTAGCAGTTTCGAATAACAATTTAAATAATAAAAAAAATTGATTTTTATATTTCTTCACATACTATTGAAAATATAATAATTGATTTTCAAAAAAATATAACTTTAGTGGAACCCAACATAACCAGATACATCATATAGAATATCCCAACACTATTCAATAATTTTCAAAAAATTTAAGGATTTTATATCTAATAAAAACCAAAAGATTCAAATACATATACGAACATAGAAAAATTAGGTTCACCCAAATTTTATTTTTTACATATATGTTATTTAACTAACTCCAAATACTTCCTTGCGCTAAAAATTTAGATAATTAGATATTATAAAATTCATATCATAAGAATAAATTTGTCATTTCTATTTTATGGATATTTTTTTAAATGTCACAATCTCATATGATTTATTCCCTCTATATATTTAAACATATAACGATATAGCTATATATCATATATATTTATACCAATTATTATATTTAAAATGTATTAATGTATGAAAAATTACACTATATAAGATTCTTTATAAATTGATAAAATAAAAATTTAACAATATATAAATATTAATATGTTCAACTACATCCAATGAATAATGTACATATAATGGCATTCAAGAAATGTTTTATAATTATATGAAATAAGAAACAATATTGGACCATTAATTGTGTGATCGGTTAGAAGATAACACATTCCATTATATAACCTAATCCCTCCTTCAAGTGGAAATTAAATTCTAACTTCCGACTATATATAGATCATCAACCAAGAGAGACCATATTACATTACCATCATAACTCCAAATATCTACAAATAGTATACAACTATTACTGGCACGCTCATAACAAATATATAAAACATAATATTGGATAAACGTAACTAAATTTCTTTCTCTACATAGGTTGTCTCTTTTTACATGCATGATATTACACTTATAAGATGTATTTTTATACATTAAACTAAATGAAACATTCAGTCATTATATAAACAATTTATATTCATGATTAAAATTGAGATGTGAATTATGTAAATAAACGTACTTTTCATGAATGTATACATGAGATATATATTTATGAACATATCATTAAAAATAATTATAAGAATAGAAAAATTATTTTATTCATTTATAAAAAAATTATATAATAATTAACATGAACACTAATTTTATTTTGTATTCTAAGAGAACACCTTAATATCTCAAATATATGATACTTTTTAAAACTAATAATCATTTTAAATATGTATACAATTTTAATATGATATATAAATATCATATAATAGTTAAAATCATATATTCTATTCATGATAAAAATTTAAAATTTCTAAGAAATAAAATTTTAGAATTGATCAAAAAATATGAAAAATAATGAATTTTATATGAATTATATATATTATTATTTATGATAATTTATTAAATTATTTTACAATATTTTATATTTAGAATTATTTAATTATTTATAAGCAATATAAATTAAATAACCTTATTAAAGTAATTTAAACCTGGAAAAATCCAATAAAAAATACTAGTATTGTGTATATCCCCCCATATAGACTTTAACAAAAATTACAATTTTTCATTATAGATGCTATATTAGGAAGAGACTTCATTATTAATACTTTCAAAACAAAAACATGGTTATTATATTTACTGACACTATTTTATTATATAAATTTCAATTTAACACCAACCTATATAATGGTGATATAAGACCATGTTGGGAAACAATATTTGTTTATACTCTGGTTTAGTAAACAATTTCTACTACCATTTTTTTAAACTGTGGTTTCATTTTATTTATTTTTATATAAAAAAATATCATATTTACAAACCATCATTTCATTGATTATATTATAATGAACCATGACCAATTTTCATGAAACACTTTGTGATTCTGTTATAACACTTTTTTTATGGACACATCATTATTTTCAACATAAATAAAAACAATTATGTGTTTTATTGATATCATTAGAGAGTTTTATTATAGATAAACCATGGATAAAAAGTGGGAAAATTACCATCATACACATATGAAATAATTTCCATCCATCGATTTGAAATGAATAAATATAAATTAATAGAAAAAATACCTATGATTTTAATTTATGAAGAAAAATTTTCCTTTGGGATTTGAGATTTTTAATGTTTTATAAGAAGATATTAATTCCTCATAAAATTTTAATATAATGATCATCTTTTCATAGACTCTGTGTAAAAAATATGGAGCTAAAAAATATTCCAAAATATTGAATATGATATCAATGTTTTATAAAAATATCATAACATCACAACTATTCACAATAGTGAATCATCATTTTTATTACACATTAAATATATAAATAATTTATTTGGGTGTCTAAATCTGCTTATACAACAGCACATTATGTTTCAATAAATTATGATATCTTACTGTAGTAAATATAACCAATTAACATGAATTATAGTATAATTGATACACTATCCTAAGCCATGAAAACTGAGAATCCATCCTATACTATATTGAAGTAAAGGGTGATGTCTAAGGCCCACCTCCAATCAGACCATGGATGTAGAATAACACATGTGGAATAAAATAGTTAATTGGGATTCCATTCCCTCAAATAACTTAACAGTACACCTATAATCAGCAAATCAATACCATAATATTAATAAACTAACGACTATTAAAATATCATAGTGCCTAAATATGTTAGATAAATTCACAGTTTGAGAAGTAATACATGTATAGTGTTACTAATATGTTAAAAAATGAAATTATAAGAAAAATAAATCATATGATTCATAAGAAATCATTTTATTAAATAATGATCATCAAAATGTTATAAATGAATTTACATAGCCTTATAATCAAAAATTGAGTGGTTTTATTTAAATAAATTATTGTTTCATTTATTACTTTGTCTTTATAGAATAAATTTATGAATGTATGAATTTTTATTTTATAAAATATAATTATTATTAGTTTGAATAAATTTTATTTTTAATATAAAATATGTAATATATTTTGAAAAAAATGATTTTTTGATGAATTGTGAAAATATTTATTTTTATTAAATATATCATTTGTAAATAATTTAATATATATAATAATTTATTAGATTTATTTTAAATTAACATTATTAACATTTACGTAAAAATAATATAGTTAAATAAATAGAAATCTACATTATATTTCACTTTGTTATAAAATCATTATTATGCTTAATGATAAAATCCTTTTGGAAAACTTGTTTGATTTTTTTTTAAATTTATATCAAAATATATTTCTTAAACATCAATAAATTAAATATTTAAATTTTTTTTCAAATATTCAATCACAAGTTTCAATTTTGTTTATGTGGAATTTTTTTTTGTAAATATTAATACTATCATTTGTTAAATCATGTCACCACTGTAATAGTTAAAAGAGTTAACAAAGGGGATAAAAATTAGAGCTCCTTTTTAAAATATGATATAAACAAATTATTATTTTATATGTGGACTTATATTCAACCACATATGAGAATAATAATATTTCATTTTTTTCTATATTCCATTAAGAATAACATAAAATATAGTTTAAAGTTATAATTATTTTGGTTTGTATCTCTCCCCCAATGTATATAATGGAACGTCATATCATCCCTTAGTAACAAATATTGATATAGTTTATTTGAATAATCACAATCCAAATACCATCCCATTATACTTCCTTTTGAAATATTTATTTTGGATTTACTAGAATACCATCCAAAAATAGGATTAAAATTACATCCATATAGGTTTTCAAATATAGATATATAAATATTGATCAAGTGTTTCAATTTTTTTTTCTTTTACGTACAATATAAAATATTATTTCCCATTACTAATAAAATAAAAATAATTAGGTTTAATATTCTAGAATCTTATTTTCATTATTATAAAACCCTCTTTCATTTTCATTTTCGTGATATGGGTGATGAAATAATTGGTCAGGTATAAGTGTGTTCCACCTCATCAAAAAAGAAATATGATTCATATTTCACCATTGGATCATTTGGATGGTTAAAATTTTGTTTCAAATAAATATATATGATATTTATAAAATTATTACCTATATTTATGGAAAATATATTATTATCTACCATAACATATATTCGCTTGGAAAATGAAAACGTCATTTGTGTGTATATATGGACTTCCATCTCCCAAAAGAGATGTGATTTGTTATTAATTTATACCACTAAATAATGGTATAACTTATAGAAATATAAGATAAATTTGAAAAGTATTCCATATTTATATTTCTATTAATTTAATAAAATATCTAGTTTTTTTTATTTTCCCCCATTATAAAAATGAAATCATCATTCATGTATATGTATAAACTACCATCTCTGTCAAACAACATAGTTAATTTTACATGACCTCATTCTGTATTAGTTTTTAATATATATAGATATATATACACAATTTAATTATGATAATTATATATATTTTTAGAAAATATTGTAAATGGAACCATAAATCCTTTTTTCAGGAACATTCCTTCAATATTATTCTACGGATATAAACATATTGTTTTCAAAACGAGCCACATGAGCTTCAAAATTTAGTAACTAAATAAATCTTGTTACAAATGATTTAATAGGAATAATAATAATTAAATTAATATGATATTTGTTTTTAAACTAGTAAAAAACTAATATAATTATATTACTTGGGGTATGAGAATTTATGGACCTAGATGAGGTTTAAGGTAATGTATTTTTCATAAAAAATGATTAAATGGTTTTAAACTCTTTATCCTATATAAAAATGTTCATCCACATTATATATGAAGGTTATTTTTTAGTAATTATTAACTTTAATTGTATATCTTAAATTATATTTAATATTCCTTTAGATATTACAAAAATGAATAAATTAAATATTTACTGTATGATTCATTTTAGAATTTGTGATCATATTAAAAAAGAATGTCTTTATTAATTTTTGTGGATTTTTATCCATTTACCACAATTATAGTAATATTTAATAACCATGATTCTTTTATATGTTCACTAGGTATATAAATACTAATCATATTCCCTATCATCATGGATTTTTTTATTTCTATTAACTTTTGTAGATAAAGGATATATCATATAATGATAATGTAAAAATTGAATTTTTTTTCTTATGTGATAAAAAAATTTACTATTTTATGATAAAATTATGATATATTATTTAATTAATTCATCATTATACAATACATTAGTTGTATAGATAATGAAATCTGCTCTCGATAAATCTGATGTTAATGGTTGAGCCTGAAATTTCTGTCCAAATAATTGGGTAATGATTATTCTTTAAATGTAAAAAATAGGGGAGGTATCCAAGTCAATTACTCTTATAAAATTCACTTGTTCTATGTTATTATTTATATGGGTTAGTCATAAGTTAAGACATTATATTAATATGATTATCCATGTTACTTTTATATCAATTAAACCTACTTTAGAAATAAAATATCATTCATAATGAAAATATTCATAATTATTTAATAGATTCATAAAATACTCATTCAATTTATTTATTTATTATTTTGGAAATCAATAAAATAACAAGTTGGTAAAATACCATTAGGAACCATCTTAATTGGTAATATTTCTGTTATATAGTGGCCATTATTATTTTTTATATTAAAGTTTATAATAATATCTAATTGATAGAGAAGCACAATGTGATATCCTCAACCACTAGGATCATACCCTATGAGCCTTGTTTATTAAAAAATATGATCGTGATAAGAGAATAGGGTTCCACTATTGACCATGACCAAGATTAAATTCATCAAATATTAATTGATATGAACCATTTGTTTTAGAAGGAAACTATTATAGATATCACAACTTAATCAAAGTTGGATAAAGAACACAATGAAGGAACGTCATTCACAAAAATTATGTTTACGGTATATGGTGGTATAAACAAAGGTTATATATAAACATATATATATATATATATCATAATATTAGGTAAAATTTTACATTAAATTAAATAGTATTTCCCCAATCTTTTTCCATTCTTATTTATCTTACTTATAATTTAAAATAAATGTGAAAAGAGGATGGAAAAGCATGATTGAGTTTATTTATACTTGCAAAATTAGTAAATATTTTTAAAGAACTATATATGATTAAATTTTATTGAAATTTAATTATAGACTTATTGATGAATCTTTTGAAAAATAATATTTTAAAATAATCATTTTTTAAATTATAAATTTTGAAATAATAAATAATAAATTGATTTTCTGCATTCATAATTGGGTATTATAAATATTATGTAATCTATCTAGTAATAAAATTTATTGTATTTAATAATTAAAAATATTAATTTAATATAAAATATTATCATTCAATGAAATTTATTTTAGTAAAAATAATTTCATTTTTAATTTTTTTTAAAAATATTCCACAGTGAATTTTTCATAATTCTTTGAGAAAGTCGATTTTTAATAAATATTTAATACAATATTAAAATTCATTATGAATTATGATATCATAATATAAATATTGTTGTAATACATTATATTAAGAGTTATATTTTCCAAAAATATTTATTGTTTCATTAGAAAATATTTATTTTAATGTAATAATATTGTTTTCCCAAACCTCTGGTGAACCATTCAAAACATAAGCCATATTTTATTATTGTAATGAATAATTCATTGTGAACATTACCACTTACACATATTTTTTGGTAATATTTAAATAATATCCTCCCATTAACCATTAAAATTCATAAAAAACAACCCTTTAGCACATTCATTGACTAAAAACCATGTGATAGAAAATAGAATTAAATATTTTTAAAATTTGAGTTTAAAATCTATGCTTAGAATTTAATATGGAAACCCATATCCTTTTTCCATAAATACCCACACATTAATCCTTTCTTCTCCACTCATGTACACTTTATCACAAGTTCCTATATATATTCCACTGTAAATCACGCCCAATGTGTTTCTATATAACAAATGAGGTCTTCCAAAGAGTCAACAAGAAACGAATCAAACTAAGGGAATCTCCCTCTATGATTTTATATTAATAAAAATCCTTTGTATTAATCATTTATTATATATATTGGTTATTTTGTAATATATTTATGGAAAATATTTTAATATCTCAATGATTCCTATATATTTAGCGATAAATTTTAAATATTAGAAATCCCTTCTGTGATGTTTTATTTACAACTGTTATACAGTATAAATCATCTCACGTTTCCCATGAAAAACAGTTATGATGGTAACATCTGTTACTATTTTAATTCAATCATATTCGTCAAGATATATCATTCCATTATATATTTTGTACTGTAATGTATGAAACCCAAATTCATTATAAATAGAATAAAATAAATAAATACATTCTTAAATTATTTTATCAACGTGGAAAACATAAAATTAGATAATATTAATTTTTCCACATCATAGTGATGCCATTCATTGGGTAATAGTTTCAACTCACGAGACACTAATTATAGTGTATGGTTTGTTATAATAGGAACATTATGTTATGATTTCATGGAATTTAGCTTTAACAGATACCTATGATGACAAATTTTATTTTCTTCACTATGATACCTGATATTATGATTTGTTTTTTCATAAAATGTTAATATATGAGTATGTGGGATTATAAACTATTTACTCTATTTTGATATTCCTCATAACTCACCAATTTAATTTTTCGCCATCTTATTTTTTGATTATTCCCATATAGGGATATATACATCTCCAAATTCATTTTAATTGTCAAGAGGTTTTCTAATTCAATATTGGGAGTTCATTGGAAACAAGGAGCACATTAATGATGTTTAATTATGATTATTGGTTTAATTTAATTGAATTATTTATGTATCAATTTTCCAAAATTATTTTCTCCTTGTGTTTTCAATGTTATTTTATGATAGGAATCTTTATATTAAAAATCATTAAATAAAATCTATTTTAAAATAATAATTTTTATAGTTGTAATCAGTGAATGTTATAGTAATATATTAATATTATTATTATATAATCTTATAAAAAACCTTCTAAATAAGTTGAATTATAAGAAACATCCCAAAAAAGTGTATACAATGATTGGGTGATATATAAAAATATCATTTTATGTATACTAGAATGTTAATGTATTTGATGAATAGATATACCTAAATATAATAAACTTGA
The DNA here is from genome assembly GCA_963277665.1 of Viscum album. Taxonomy (NCBI): domain Eukaryota; kingdom Viridiplantae; phylum Streptophyta; class Magnoliopsida; order Santalales; family Viscaceae; genus Viscum; species Viscum album. The sequence goes on along the minus strand of OY728161.1, from coordinate 1,241,205,396 downwards.
AACAACTTTTTGGGTATTAACTTGACAAGTATCTCTTTAATTTTTTTTAATAAATAATAGATTCCCACACACTAATGAGGGGTGTAATTATTTTAATGATGTTTATTAAACACACCATAAAAATAAAATAAATTAGAAAATGGATATAAAATTTTATGAGAGAAAATATACAATAGAGAACACAAGAAAATTAATAGAAATTTATAAGATTTTATGAATATATAATTTAAGAGTTATACAATTTGTGTTCATATTTTACCTTGTATATGCATAATTTTTTAAACATTCACATCCATAACATTTTTATTCAGTGTATAGCATTATGAAATTTTGTATTAATAAACAACATGATGAAAAATGTGATAATTTGACAAATTAAATTCTAGATCATATGGGAACATGAGTCAATAACATCATAGTCATAGATAAAAAACTACCTACGTCATGACTAATAATAAGAATCCTATTGAAATCCACCCTTATGGAAAAATGAGAAAGATGGAATTCCTTTATTTGATTGGAAAGGGAAACCAAATTTAATAATATTTTTGAATCTCTAAATTCTGAGGTAATATATTTACTCTATCATGAATAAACTCTATGTCCTAAATTTTTGAATTAATGTGAAAGTCGTTATAGATTTTATTTACGTAGTTGGAGAAGCTAAACTATAACACCATGGTATTTGGTGATGTGTTTTTGTGAAAAAGATTAATATTTTCCAGATATTTATTTACACCCAATTCTGAGATTATCTTATATTACATGAAACTCCATTATAATATTATGTTACATGAAACATCGATCATAAATGAAACATGACATACTATAATAATAATATTATTTAATACAACTGATATCTCATATCCATTTGAATAGAGGGTATATGTAATATTAACTACTTTATGATAATATATGGTTAAAAAATTTAAATTATTTTTATTCTTCAGTTACCCATTTATTTAATAATGAAAATAAAAACCATTAGAAAAAGATAAAAAATCATTATTTCAAATACTATTTTTATGCTGAAAATGTTTTTTACATAAATATATAAACCAAGTGAATTATTGTGAATGATATTATTAATATTTATATATGATATATTTAATGAAATATTTAATATTAAACATATTCATTTTATGCATTAGATAAAATAATTCTAAATTTTCAAATATAAATTTTTTTTTTCTAAAAAACAGTTTTATCATATTTTTGCAATTTTTTATACATGATTTTTCACTCGTTTATAAAATCTCCCCATAAAATTTAAATTAATTTTTTAATCGTACATTCAAAATTATATTAGTTTGATGTTTTTAGAAGTTTCCACTTAGATAAATTTTCCTTTGAATGGTGAAAAATACTTATTTTCATTAAGAAGTATCATTTCATTTAATTCTTTTATAATGTTCAAATTTTGTATAATATTATTATAAAAGTAATATTAGTTCAATTATATAACTATTTTCCCAATTTATTTCATTTTATTTAAATTATGGTTAAATTTTTATGGTAAAAACATTTTTATCTTTTGAATATTTTCTCTTTAGAAAAAATCACTTTCCTCTGGTTGACATGTTATATTATATGTTTAAATGTTCTAATTTGGTGAAATTAATTTTGAAAAATTGATTACATATTTGTGAGAATAATTTTATATATTTTATAATAAGGTAAACAATATTCTTTAACATAAATAATATTAAAAATTTATTTCTTACCATATTTTAGTGAAAAAATGTTTTACTTGGGGAGGTTGGTCAATTAAAATGAATAGGGTCAAAATTGACCAAAAATATAGTCTAAAAACATTATATGTACATATTTTAATCATACCACCTTTAATAGTCTATAGTGTCACATTTAGGATCCTTTTGGAATGTGGAAAATGTGGATAAACATTTTTGTCTTCAAATATTACAAGTCTGCAGCTCAACTAGCATCTAAAATTCCACACCCACTTCTCCCCTGTTCAAACATACAATAATATCTTCTCTATATTTTCCCCAACATTATTGATTTTTTTGAGATATCTTAAATCCAATCCAAGTAGGATTTTTTAATTCTTAAATATGTTTTTTAAAAAAATCGGTAATGTTTTTTACTATGAAATTATTCTTCAATTCATTCTCAAACTACTTAAAATCATCTTATAAAAAGATAATGTAACTAAAATATTATATCCCATAAATTTAGATGTCATTATAATATTGTAATAAACTTTATGAATATTCTATTCTAAAAAATTGGTTTTGAAATGGTCTTTTTGGGGCATAGTGGTCTCCTCCTGGAAAACCGATGTGATTTGTTTATCATTTTTATTCTAATTAGATGTTAATATGGATATATTAAATGGATTTATAATATTTGTGTATCATAACAATAATTGTATAGTCATTATCTCACATAAAACATTTAAATTTCAATTCAATGCGCTATATGATATCATTTTTCATGAGTATGGGAAACAATAGCCTCATGAAGTGATTTGATTAATTTATCAGTAATTGTTATTTGAAAGGTAATATTGTTAAATATAAGAGATATATTTTATCTATATTAGATAAAAATTATTTTCATAATGTAATATTTCAAGTAATATATCTATGATTTATAGATTAGAATAATTACATGTGTAATAAATGTATCATATATTCATTTCATAAGAATATTATGGAGATGATAGAAACATGATAAATTTAAGATGACCAGAAAAAATAAATTAAAACCTACATGGAAAAAGAAGTTATTCCCTGAAACCTGATTTTAATATGTAGTTTTTATTAGTTTGGTTATAAAATTCCACAAGTAAATTATATATATTATTAAATATAAATTTATAGTCTTTAAATCAATTTATTTTAATCCAATCTTTATTATATTGGAGATTATATTGTGTATGAAGGAAGGAAAGCCTTATGTTAAGCGATTATCCATCTCACTTTTAACCTCGTTGAGACACATGTCATATTCAACACCTATATTTTTATAGTTTGTATATACTACCCATGAATGGATTTTTCAATTATTATATGATAAATCAAGGGTATTTATTCGTACATTATACAATTTATAAGGAATTTTATATTTTTAAAAAGTTACTACAGTTGCAAGGTATTTTGTGTCAATTTTCATTATTTTGTTGAAAAGATATGTTATGAGAAAATCTTATTATATGAGGTGGACTTAATTTACCTTTTAAATGTTATATCATGAATCTAATTCTTGGAATGATATTCATATTATCATTTTATATTATTCTTTAATGGTTCTTATGATTAAAAATATACTAATGTGGTAAAGGGTTGACGTTACAATCCAATCGTTCATTGAGATTGTGTATATTTATGATTATAAATAATTATATTTTCTGATAAATATTTCATGAAACTCATTAATGTTTCCTTAATGGGCTTATTTCTTGAGAATAAATTTCTTCAGTTCATTTTACTCTCTTTATTTTCTATATAGTTTAAGATAGTTTTTTTAATGAAAATAGACATTATTTATCTCTTAGAATGGAAATCATTTTTCTATCAAAATGATGTCTTCAAATAAAATATTCATTTTTTTAATTCCCCAAAATACATATTAAATACATTTGATCCCATTTTTTTCATTTTAGAAAATGTTTCACGTTGAATCATCATGAAGTTATCCAAAAATTTCTAATTTTTATTTTTCTAAAAATTGGAATAGAATATTTATTTTATCATGTATCTAATGAATAAAATTTACCCCATCATGAACAATCAATGACTTAAATAACACACTATAAGAATCAAATTTTAGTTTCAATAAAAAAAATTTGAAATATGTTTTATCAATTTTTTATTTCAAAAAATTAATTAATATCTTCCTTCTGAAAAATTTTAAAAAAAATTTAAGCTTCAATTTTATGATTCTTAGGTTATTTTTAATGGAAATAGTTATGAATTTTTTTCTATTCAAAAAAAAGTATTTCACAGTGGAATGTATATTTTTATCAGTAAATGTTCTCTGTGATCTTTCAAAATCATTTTCTATATAGGATAACATCCATTGAGTTAACTTATGTTTTATTGCTGATATGATCCTAATAAAACATTATTAATAAATATCTATATAGATTATGATTATAATATGAAATCCATTTCTATTCCAGAGGATATAGGATAATAAAATGATTATGAAACGTAATTATTTTTCAATGGGTTTTGATATAATTAAGCTATCAAATGCTTGTTAAATCTGTTTTTTTCTAAATGTTAGGAAATGATTCAATTTCTATGAAATGATTTATTTTCATAGGACATGAGTTGATGAAGTTTTTTATGATCTTGTGGAATTGAGATGTATTGATTATGTTAGGGTCCTAACCTATATACCCTCCAATGCATTTGGTGATGATGGATAACCTCGTAGTAAATATGTTATCTATGAACATGATTACATGTTTACAATGTTATTCATGTACCTAATTACATGTTCACAATGTAATGTGTGGACCTATGTATATGTTAACAATTTTACGAATGTACATAGATTTTATTTTTATATATTTAATAATGGATCTGGTTTAATTTTCTTATATTTATGTAGGGTCCTTATTTCATTTCCTTTACTTAAGGAGTGAACCTAGTTCTATTTACAATGTTTCACAATGTCATGACCTTATTTTATTCTACAAATATATATCTTTTCCCAATTCTTATATTTTCATCAATCATTTTCATTGATTATTTTATAATTCTTTCCGTATTAAATGATAATATTTATTTCGGGTCTCAATATTATACTCTATGATATATGGGGTATGGTTTTAAGAATTCATACTCTTGTTCTACTACCATAATGCACATTTTATTATAATGTGTCTCCTCTAACTACCCATGTTGTCATAAACCATCCCGATTCGACCTTGAACGGGTCACCCTAGCCAGCCCATGACATGTCCCGAGAGGTAGTCCTGAACCTTTCAAGATAGTGAAAATCACCATGAGAATCAATAGAGTATTCAAGGGAACAATTTCACCCAAATATAAAAAATTAAACAAATAGAATAAGGAAATTGATACCCAAAATACATTTATATTAAAATTGAACTAAACATTATTTTTAAATGAAATTGAATGTAAAACTAAACTAACAAATCAACTAATCAAACACAAAAACCAAATAACTATATGTGACCCCACATGTCACTCTCCAACAAAATTATCACACATCTCCCAAGGATATTGAACTAATGAAAAAACCAACACAAGGTCTAATAATAGAAGAATACTATAGGAATGATTGTTAAAACTCATCAGGTTAGCCTGATATTCTATTCCCAATAAACATCCATTAAAATAAAATAAACATAAATATCATGTTTTAAATATGAGATATAAAGGTATGTATTCCAAATTATGTCATATGCGATTCAAAAATTACCATACAATAACTTGAATGTTTTATAAACAAGAATTCAAGTGACAATTTTCAATGAGGTGCAACTTCAAAATAAAACTAGTTTTCTAGAGGGATTCTTTAAAGAATATACATTTTTAAATAAATCACACAAAATTTAGAATTTACCAACCAAACACCCCATATGCAGATGGTGAGAACAAAATATCCAATGAGAACAAGCAACGAGAACACACCTAGGCACTAGATAGTATTGAGCCCAAGGTACCTCTTATATTGGTGAATGTAACCGTAATAAATATCCATTCTCGTCCACCCGAGCCACTATTAGAGAGCATACCAATGACATAGTGGCCCCCCAATATCATCATCATCATAGTTTAGTCAGTGTTGTCATCGTCAAACTTGGTTCATGAAACAGGGGCCAAACCCCACTGAATCACCAGCTTACATGTAGATGTTCACCCACTTAGATGCCTAAGATTCCCTTTAGTGCACAATAAAGTTACACATATTATCAAATACAAATTTCACATGAAAATTACATTCCCAAAAAATAATCACATCAATAGCTCACAAACATTTTTCATAATTCATTCACAAATCAATAATCCAATGAATATTTTTGTTGAAAATTTTCAAGTAGTGTATTGAGGCTTTACACACAAAACTCATTCAAAAACACTCATTTTAGTATAAAAACTCAACCAAACCATACACAACCATATTTTTATTCCCTAGAAAAATTTAATAAAATCACATCATTGACCATAAATCAATCCCAATTGACAAAGCATTGTATATATATGTAAAACACTCATTCTTCATTTTTAGGAAAGGCTAAACGAGACTTTAATCATTTTCTCAAAAATAACATTTGAAAAAGTTATTCATTATAATTTTATTAAGTATGTGTATACACAACATTTACATTAGTAAACCACGTTCATAAATCCTTTAAAACACTCAGGTTACATATTCAAAATAGAACAATTTTCATAAGAAAGTAAAACATGCCATTTTTTGGAAACTCAGGCAAAAACATGTGGTAAACCAAAACCCATTTGTTTGTATAAAAAAAAATCAAAATAGAAAGACATAAAATATTTCCATCACAATTTTTTTCATTCTACCAATTATTTATTAATCCAATCAAATCATTTTTAATTTCACTAGACACATAAAATCCAACCGGTCGATTTACTGAACACGTGGCATGCATTCTTTAAAAAAATTACTTACTTTGAGAACATAAAAAGGGATAAAATACCTTTTTCATTCCATAAATTTATTCATGATACTGAAAAATATTCAAAATTCCATAGACCAAGTGTGTATGATCATGTAATAATTTTTCAAACTAGAGGAGTGTACATTTATACTAAAAACTATATTTTTAACAAAATAAGGCATAAAACATCATTTTCACATAAAATAATTAAAACCAAGGTTTCATAGCCACCCATATCATATATATAAATTTTTAACATCATGATAATGATGAAACATAAATGATAACGTCTTGTTTATGGTATATCCTACCTCAAATCCCTGGCTTAATGGAAACGCACAACCAATATCACAATCTGAGGGTTTATAAACACTAATCCTATGAAGACTAGACCCAAACGAACAAAACCACCATATAAAATCATGGGATAACATAAACTTTGGACTAACACGAATAAGGGAGAATAGAAAACCAAGAAATAATGAAAGGAGGAGGAAGATGAAGGAGAAAGGAGAAGGAATCTCATCATGCCACCTCAAAACTCTTCGTCTTCCATTAGATATGCACCCTTAGAGAGAAGGGAATGGATTGGAACATCAGGGATGGGTTCATAAGATATTGAAGAACAAGTTAATGATGTTTTTTTGGAAAATGAGTACAAATAAAATGACTTATGGATGAATCAATCAACATTTTCAATTTTGGACATTTTGAGGAAACCAAAGAACTTTCACCCTAATAAGAGATTTAAATGAGATCTAACTAGGTAAAATCGATAATGGGGGTGGGTCAGGTTATGTTGGTTTAGAATGGGAGGTTGAATCACCAAAAACATATTAAATCAATGAAACTGGTATAAAAGAAACAATTTATAGTTTCAAAACTGGAAATGGGCCCACGAGCTAGCCCAATACAAGAAAAAGTAACCAAAATTCACCATGCTTATGAATTTCATAGGGGGTCCCAAAGGATATGATAAATTTAATATTTTAGTGGAGGTCATGTGGGAAGTGTAATGAATTAATATTTTTGAAAAATGAAGATGTTATAAAAGAATCAATATGGATTTTAAATCTAGAAATGGGATCAAGGTTGGCCCAAATCATAAAATTACAACCTTTTTCAAAAAACTCATGAATAAAAAATGGTGGACAAAAATTAATGTGATTAGAAAAAGGTGAAACATCAAACCTCAACATTAATATCACCCATGACCCAATAAAAATGATTGGTATTTCTAATGAACTAGATAAAAAATGAAATCAAAAACAGGGTGTGACAATTCTCCCCCCCATTAAACCCTTCCACCCACAGAAAGACATAGCACATTATAGATTAAAGGTCAAAACCTAAGGATTAGTTATCAATATGGCCCATCCTAAAAATAAATTTACACACCATCAAACATTAATGGAACTTAGTCCTCTTACCTCAACCAAAACATCAACTCTCAACCACATCCCAAGAATTAACTGAATGATTGAGTCACTTCCTTCATAACCAAACCATGAACATTGTTGTTGGGACTTCTACCAATGAAACATACAATCACCCAAACCAAATATAACTCAAAAAAACCAAATATACTAGTGGATTATAGAATGTACACCCCACCATTAAGAAACAACTATCACTAGATACGTTTATAGTTGGAAAAATCAACGAGACCCATGGTTGGTATCCCCACCATTTGAACCCTACTTGAAACGAATAAAAAAGAATTCAACATTAACTAGAATTGGGAATCACATGAGAAATTCCACCCAAAATATCCCACAACAATCTACCAACACATTTTAATAGGGTTATTACATGAACAGTTAAACCACCTACTCCGGAACGGAGGGTACAATAACTGGGCCATCACTTTCGACATAGATCAAAACCCCCACCACTCGGTGCAGGGAGGGAAGTGGACCAAATAATCGGGCCATTAATTCCACAAAATAAATAGATGAAGCACCTAACTCTCCCCATCATTGAATAGTTAAAAATAATACCACACCCAATTTACCCAGGCGTTCCTCACAAGTAATTAATTAGAGTCCCACATCCATGAAGGCATAACCATTGACCATGTGTGTGGGGTCTGTGCACCATGCTCATTGCGACAAGTTGAAATTAAAATTGATGAGGAACCAAAATAGAGTATAACCTAACATACCAAAATGGTGGTGGTAGAATCCTAGTAGATCACTCCACACCAATGGAGATTTCTTGACTGTATAGAAATCTCCACTCCGAGGCATATGGCTAGAGCCTTGATTCTTGAAGCATCTGTTGCATCTCAGTCAGGTGATATGGAACACATCACTAAAAAAACTCACTTGCTCAACAAAAAACCATTATCTTAATAGGAACTGATAGATACATATCAAAATTTACTCTCACTCCAACCTATGATTAGAATGGCCAAGTAATATGGACAAAGACATCAACATCAATGAACACAACTACTATTTAAAAAAATTATCATGACGTGGAAAGCACGTTAAATCAATCCCAAAAAGATCCCTATTCCAACAAACAGGCTAAGTAATCATCTTATGAGGGGGATTTAACATTTGAAATGAATTATTATGTTGCTAAAAAGGAAGGATTTCCAATGGTGAACTATCCCTAGCCACATCACAACATCCAACACATCTTTTGAAACCAACTGAACATTATGAAAAAACAGAGCCAGTAACAAGATATCATCTCAAGACACAATAGGAGTATTCCATATAGATTATAAGTAATCATACTGAAAAAACAACTCTTTTATGACATAGAAAAAGACTAGATACAAAACTATCAGTTTATAAATAATTGGAATCATTTTTGCAGCTCTAAACACTTTTGAAAAACAATTTAAATTGGTGCGTTTCCACATTCACCAATGTTGATTCATCAAGACTCACCCACATGAACACTTCCATGCCACCCCAGGCACCCAACCAACATGACATATTACATCCTTCTAATGTAAATAAAACCATGCATGTGGGAACCCATGAGAATAGTGAAGGATAAAACAAAACAACATCATTCAGAAAATAATGTACCAACAAAAGGAACACTAACCACCAAGTCAAAAAAAATTCAGATTTCAAAAAAACAAACCACACTTCACCAAAAACCATTTTCAAAAAAACATACCCCTTTTCATTTAAACAACTTAAAAAAACAATCTACTCCATGGGTGTTCATGGACAGTTCTCCAATGCATTGGGTACCATTCATATCTCATGATATACCAAGTGTATTGCATGGATGTATAACTAAAGCACACTATGATTCCAATTCCATGAATGTTGTCCTCAATATATTCTCATAATGAGACATTTTAGATCACTAGTAAATGTTTATGATTATATTATTTATTGATATTTACTCTATCATGTTTTGTTACCATATTATTATGTATGATTATTACCTATTTTATTTATCTTGAATTGACTCTATAATTATATATTTCTTATCACCATCCATAAATTTATTATTTACTTTCATGGATTTAAAGCTAACATCATTGTTTTTTTATTTCCCTTAGTTACCTTAGGTATTATTAAGAGTTCAAAAACTGCATTTTTTTATTTATAATCTCGAAAAAACCAAAAACAAGACAGGACCATGGGAAAGTCCAAAAAAAAAAAGAAAACCTAAGGTGGCCGAAAATAAATGAGACTGAGTTGATCTCCTCTAATTAGTACAATCCCCTCCAGTTTGAATTTAAGAATGCTGGAGAAATAGGTAACATTGCTCCCTTGGTCTGCCACCTCCATGGATGCAAGATGATATTCTACTTTATTTCCCTCACACCACGTATGAACAACATGAGTGTTTTTTTGATGTTGTCCTTACATTTCATGATTATATGTTCAAATGACCAAGGAGTGGGAATAAACCCATGCATAGAATCATGACTAATTCTAGAATCAATTTCAATATGCTCAATAATAAAGCTTATCTGGCCACACAATTTAAGGCTAGTGAACATAGCATTATCCTCAGCCTGAATTTATTTCCCTTTACCATAATAAGTGGTACAATAAAAAATAACACTCCTTTTAAAATCTCGGACTACCCATCCTCCACGCATAAGTCCCAAAATACAAGAACCATCAAAATTAAGATTGTAACCCACTTTCGGAGGAGACCAACAGACCCAATTTCCTCTTAAAGCAGAACTAAAATTCTAAATTAAAGGCACACACACCTGTATGTTTCTGAGAGCGGGGGAATGTATCCATTAATTGTAACCACTGACCAAATTAGAAAACGGGCATTCGGTTCTTGTTACAACATATCTTCATGTAGAAATAAGACCCCCATTTCTAGATTTATTATTAATAGTTATAAGGAACATATAGTCATAATATAATGTTTTAAATAATGAATATTTAATTAAATTTTTTGAAATTTAATTGTTCATGTATATACTTTCTCCTGTAATGTAGTAAACCCCATATATTGAGGTTATATTTTATGGATAATTAATTTAAAAAAATTAAATAGTATAAATTATAAATATGGTTAGTCTGTAAATTCAGGCATGATAAGTGTTTTTTTGTATTGGGGGAAAGTTGACTAGATTGGGTTTTTGGAATCAATAAAAAAAATTGTTGACCATTTTCTTTTATTTAATAAACATATAAAGCAATTCACATTGTAAAATTTTTAGAAAATATGATGATGTATAACTGATTTTTATTGAAAAAAATTTATATGTTTTATGGAGAACATGTGATGAAATTCTAATAATGAAAAGGTGGATAAAAGGTGTTTATAATAATTTTTATGTTTGATTGGAAAGAAGTATATTACTTTAATACTGGGAGATAAAAATATTTTCCATGGTAATAAATTTTATGCTAAAGGAGATCAATGAATTGTTAAATACCATAACAGATGGGTTTTAGGATGAATGTATTTGAGTATCATTAGAGTGAAGTGATTATTGGTAGAAGGTGGATAAATCCTTAAAAATTAATGAATTTATTGTTGTTGAAAAATCCAGATGACAGTAGAACATGATGGTTGGTGTTGTTGAATCCAATATTTATGGCGGTTTCGTTTCCCAAATTTTGTTCCATATTTTATCCTCACAGTCATTAGTTTGTATTTTTTCTAAAATAAGGTTTTCTATAATGTATTTCATGAAACATAGTCCATGGATCGTAATGAATTGTTCACAGATCATAAAGGAGGTTCACAAAATAGCCAAAAAAATTTGGATACAAATGAATTTCTGTATTCCAGCTCTTTGTAGACAATAAAGTGCTATGTGAGGAATGATTAGGGAAAATATTTCATCAATGGCTAGTTGTTCACATTCATTTAACGATTATTGGAAGGACATCATTGTATGTTTTTAGAATGCGATTTGTTTCTATAATACATTGGTCACCACATTGGATGAAAGGTGATATATGGAACCCATAACACAGTACATAGTGAAGGCTGTATCGTATTGTATGTTTGGGTAATTTGGATTAATGGGGTTTTTAGATCTAGTTGCCTATATATTTTACACTAATAAGAACATTAATATGAGATTAAATTTAATTGTAGGGGATAATCACTCGTAGAAGAATTTGTCTAAGGGTTAAATAGTTCATGAGGGGAAATTCATTGAAGGATAAGTGTTCGTGAGGGAGAATTTAGCGAAGGGAAGTAGTTCATAACTGAAATATTATAGTAAGGTTAAAGTAGTCCGTGGATGATTTTTTGGTAACTTATGCCTGAAATGGAATATGGAACATGATTTAGTGTTATTCTATAGAACAATTAGTTGTCTACAAGTTAGGGGTAGACCGTAGAAGAATTATACATCCACATGCTACGGGTGGTCTATGGAAGAATTAGGAATCTGTGAAGTAGAGGAAGTCATTAGAGGAAGATGTTTTATCATGAAAAACCCATGTTATGTGTTGAATATTAATCAATGGAGGATATTGTATATATTATGATGCATATTTTGAATTTCATGTAATTATAGAAATATTTTTTGAACGAAATATATGAAAAATAACTGTATTCGAAGAAGTGGAATTTCGGTTATGAGAAACCAGGAAATAAAATTCGACTAGCATATCAGACTAACTATCATTAAAAAGTATAAGAATATTATACTACTCTTTGTGTATAAAAGTTATGATTTTTTTTGAATAATTTCATTTTTGGAAGTTGTAGAGATATAACATAGATCATTTTACATCATTATATTACACATTAAGAATTTAAACTATTTTATTGTACATAGTGCTATATGATTGTAAGGGTATATATTCTAATCATTCTATTCCATAGAAAAAAATTATTTTCTAGTATATTGTGTGGTATTGGATTATTTAAAAACAATAAAAATTAATATATTATATCTTTTAGTAGTGAATTTTATAAATTATTATGTTCATATTGATTTGTGTTAAAAAAATTTCAATAGGTAAATAAATTATTAACCGGCGGTGATTCTTTGTTCAATTATTAGGTAACATAAATGAAAAAGATATCAATGAATCATCCTACCCCTCTCTATGATACTTGAATCCATGTTGAGTAATCTCAATATGGAAATATGTTTTCCCTAAGAAAATGTATTTTAATAATATTTTAAATATGAATGCTATTAATGGTTTCAAGAGTTCTCATATATGTCATTTTTAATTCATTATTTCTTGTGTTATTATTTTTTTTACCTTTTTAATTTAGTAGATATTGTATTTCCACATCTATATATATTATTTTTTTGGACAATATTTTATACTGAAAATGGATAATTTATTCATAGGTATTCAAGTTTTCAATTGTATAAAAATATTCCAGTATTTTTTTCTTCCATTATTATGATTTTTATTTCATATCCCAAGTATTGAATAGTTTCTCATCGGATCTAAGGACCCGTAAACATAATATAATAGTTAATAATTATGCATTAAAATCATATTAAAAGAATAAAAAGTGAATCGATTGATATAAGTGTGTAAATATAGAGACACATTTTTATGTAAAAATTGTACACAATGTGAATATGATTTCATTTTTATGTAATTTACCCCTCTTTATATAAAACAAAAATTTTAAACATCATGGACTTGTGTGAATGTTCATACCATTATATAAAACAAGTTATTGTGGAATATTTTGTGATATGGGGAATTACATTTGGTTTCATAGAATATGTATAGATTTACATAGTGGTAAAGATAAGGATGAAATATACTCATAAGAGATTTATATTTATATTTTAATTATCATGAGATAGAATTTAATGATTTATATGTTGTTTTATTTAATCAATCTTTTCTCATAATAATTTTACTAAGGAATGATATAGTAGTTAATGTATAAATTCCACTAGGTGGCATTGACATTATAAATGTAACGTCCTGGCCCAGAAGCCACTAAACCGGTGCTCCGTGCAGGTTCACCAAAAGGCCTCAAGTAGCCCTCCACGTATGCCAGAGGCTGACGAATAGTAGCGAGGGACTAGGTTGTGATAGTGGATAGACAATTCCCTCATACCAGAGTAAGAAAAAAGTGTAAATAACTATGTATCATACACAGTGGAAAATAAACAGAGTGCAGAAGAAGTATACAACTAAAATAGAAAAAGCTGTAATAGTAGAATGTTGTAAATTCCCGAATAGCGATGTAATACAATACAACACTTTTCACCCACCGGGCCAAACGTACAAATACAAGTACAAAAGAAAATGAAAGTAAAATTTTATGTCTCTACTACTAACTCCGAGCCAATCCACACACTTGATCTCCAGACATTGTCGAACATCAGTAGCCCGATCAGTAGAACCACTCCAGCAGTTCTGCTCAATCATGAAACACTGGGACTTAGCCCTATCCACCTTGAAACCTGTTCTCAACCTGAAAAGCAGACATATGGTCTACACGTACATTGAGGTGCACGTGTAGGGGTGAGAAATAATCTCAGTATGAAACACCGACAAGAAACCTACAACTGTACTGCTAAAAGTGTATGTGACAACAATGTTCTCAACCTAGATGAAACAAAACAAAAGGAAGTAAACTAAACGTGAAACCGTAGTTGAACTCAGGGTATGTAATCCCTATCAACTGGGAAAGTGCCACCATAGATGTCTATATCTATATACGTACAAATGTATAGTCTCATTCCTATAAACATATAAATAAATATGAATATTCATGATGAAGTGATTCAAATAACAAGAAACAACATCATATTTCAATCATTGGGACCATAAGCCTGATCTATGGGACATACTATTCATGGGAATTGAGTTGGATGTAGTTCCACTCAAGTCGTATATCCAATAAGTCGATCTCTGGGTTCGTAATCCCATCGACATGTACTTGTTTCGTCGAACACTAGATATGTGCCCCTGATCAAGATAAACAAAGACAAACTATCCCTATGTTCAACCAATCAATCACAAGAAAGAAGATAACACAAAAGGAAACCCTCTGGGAAGTACTCGCAGCCATCCCCTCTTGTCTTATTCAAGACGTACCAACAACCCCCTGGGTAGTGCACTCAGCATAACCCCTCTGGTTTGGTCATACGATATTATAAGACTCACTAGGGAAGCTCTCTCGGTCAATTCCCTGGATAGTATAGGGTAGTCAGGGACTCTCTGAGGAAGATCATGTGGTCTAAACCTCTTGGACCCAAGGTCTAGAGACTCTATGAGGAAGCTCACTCGGAAAATACTCCTATAGTCTCAGGTATACCACAGACTCTCTGAGGATACTCACTCGGCCAATTCCTCCTCTATCCTGGGAAGGTTTTAAAGAAATTCAAACAAAGTAAACACTATATGATGAATCTCACTTGGTATACCCTCGTGTAGTCTATAATATCCAAGACTATCTAGGAAGATCACTTGGTCTATCCCCTATAGTCTAAAATGTCCAAGACTCTTTGAGGAAGCACATTTGTTCTTCCCTCCTATAGTATATAATATCCAAGACTATCTGGGAAGCTCACTCAGTCTATCCCTTATAGTCCATAGCACTAGGTTATCACGGTCCCATGCCAGTCAGTGCATAATAATGCTATAAGGCCAAAGTACACCTATAGAGCTACATGGCTAACCAGTCTACAGAAACAAGCATGTCAAGAAAATCATTCCATCCTATGGTCACACGGCATGGAAAACAGGTATAACGACCAAAGGATAACAAGACCCAAAGGTCGTAATCAAAAAAATTAATGGGGAAAACATCAAAGAACAACAATTATCCTCAAACAAGATCAACTTACCTCTACACAAGCAGACAAGCAAGGTAAGAAAACAACACCCTAATAGGCAAGCTAGACCCAAATGTTAAAATCAAGTAACATGGGTAAACACATCCACATCAAGGTAAATAACCCCATTTAAAATCAAACCACATATACTCAGGTACAAAAGGAATAGTAGGAATCCCATTAAAAAGGAAATATGTCTCACGCCAGGCTCACCAGCCACCAACCAAGAAGCACCTCTGGTAAACACTACAACATTTGAAAAACCAATTCAGATATAAACAAACAATAAGGGTGGCCTGAATGCCCAACCCAACGATACATCCAAAGCCCAACGAGATTACCAGTATGTCACGGGTTCTAGTGAAAATCGATCACCATCTATTCCTAACCTGATATAACAACTCAGGGTCATTCAAACAACAAGCACCCACTGGGTCGCTCAAGTCAAACACTGTGGAAGCATCATACTCGGTATCCTCCAAGTAAACCCGAGCGAAGGAATCCTACAAAGGATACTTAGAAACGAGTAAGGGAGGAATCCTACATTGGATCCTCAAAGGAAGGAAAACATAGGCATTATGTAAGATGGTTCTTGTCAAAGTAAGAACTAGAGGGAGATCCTATAGGGGACTCCCTAGGACAGCACACAAGAAAAGGAATCCCTCAAGGGATCCTTAGAAGTACCTGGTCTCGAAGCCTCATAGGCTAGAAGGGAACATCTCACAAGGGAAAAGTCCTCTAAAGCACGGGTTATGGAAGATAGCTCATAGATAATATTTTATTAAATGTCTCAACTAAGATGGTCTGGACACCCAACCTATCATCCACCCAAAGTATCACTGTTCGGTGACAACTGAATTTGATAAGTGGAGGATGAACCCCTCCATTTATATGGAAACCCCAAAAACACTCATTATATTACCTTTAAATGTAAAAAAGTATCCCACCATTGTGATATACATGGAAAATGCTCAAAATCGTCTACTTACATGCCCAATTCTAACCTACAGAGCCCTAGATATCTCAAAATTACTAAACTGAAATAGTACATGGCCAGAGCACATGGCAAGAGAACAAAGGGCCTGCCTGTGTAAAATTACACAGAATGTACATTACTGTACATGGAGTGTACTATTCAAAAAAACATACACCATGTCTGTTTTCACCCAAACACATGCCCATGTACCACTACATGACGTGTACTTAAAGTACACCATGTGTAGTCCTTAAAAACCACTATTCTGTGTTCTATTTCACATGACCAGCCACACAGCTACCCCCAACACAGAGTATACTCAAAGTACACAGCTTTTACTTATGAAAACATTGTCTTCCCCAAATGGGAAGAACTAACGGCTTGTACCCTTGGAATACACGCAGTGTATTCTGGGTTTTCCGACGGGAAAACCCTGAAAAAGCCCGATTCGCTTGTTTTCTCCCCAGAAACAATAGATCGAGCCCCATGGGCATAGAAGAAAAAAATATAATGCTTAAAAGACATAAAATAAAATGTTTAATGGGGATATATGGAGAAATCATAAATGGACCTACCTTCGGGTAGAAACCGCTGATGCTTCGGTTGATTTCATGGCTTACGGTTGCCGCACGCCAACTCAGTGCGTCGAGGGCTTTGAATCGGTACCCTTTTTAGCTTCCAACTCTCCCTATTTCTCAAACTACAAATCCCCCATAGGTCACGTCCAAAGTGGCAGTGTAGGAATCATGCACATGGAGGAGGAGGAAAGAAGAAGGAAGAAAAGAAAAAAAAAATGAAGAAAAGAAAAGGAAGAAAAAGGGGCTCGGGCTGGCCCCCACACCCTACATGAGTTTATGCCTTCCCTAGGCTAAACTCCCCATTCCAGACTCAAAGGAACAGACAAAATCTCAATATGATGCTCCGTTTAAATGTGATTTCCAAACAAACGAACGCGAAAAATTTAATATTTAATTTAATAATATTAAATATTAAATATTCCGCCAAAATTCGAACCGCTCAGATTTCCTCCAAACTCCTATCCTAGGGTAAACTCCCTATTCTGGGACCAATGAAGTTGTTAGAAAAGTTATCCGAGATCAGATGGTATGGGTAAAAAGTAAATTTTACCCCTCACGAGCCTCCAACATTAAAAATTCAAAATTTCTGCTCAAATCGACTTTCTGAAAAAACATGGGTTCTTACAAACTCCCCACCATAAACCTTCTTGTCCCCGAGAAGCCCAGAAAAAGAACCAGCAGCAGGACCAGCCGCCATGCCCCTAACCCAAGCATCTACAAAACCAAACTACTTGGACATTCCAACGACCATCCTTAGAAATAACAACCATCTTTTATACAGAAGATACTCAACTACAACCAACTGGTACTCCCCACCATAGAAATACCCTTTCCGTCATTTTAAATGAGAACTCCAAGCTCAAAAGTCCACTTGAAGACACCGAAGTATAACATAAAAAAGGACAACCACCCCCAAAATGGAAAATGGTGCACTTCCCACCATATGAATTTCCTTAAACCACTTCTAGAGCACACCCAGAATAGGTTTCACCCTCAATAGGGGAGAACCTTATGAATGAAAAAATGAGAATTATGTAGGGTCGATGATCTCTCACATACTCAAGTCGAATCAAGATATCTCATGATCATCAATTATAGGAGTATAATAAGATTTCACCGAAGGCGTGTCCAGCTCCCTCCGAGCCACGATGACATCCTTCCAAAACCCGACAAGGATACATGCACGAGTCAACCATTTTATATTAACCCGAAATTTCACAAAGTCACCTATACAACAACAACATTAGAAACACTGGTTGAAAAGTCGAGGAAACCGATCAGGCCAGCTCGTCGAAAACATTCATGAAAAAAAACACCGCCAAAAGAAATTGGAAAACGCTGGCCTACCATCTCACCCAGGTTCCCTAAAACGGAACAACCATTGATCAATAAGGTTTCGAGTCAAAACATAGGGTGTCTACGTCTTCCACCTTTCCCTACAGAAAAATCCTCACAACTTGTTCACAAGGTCTAACCACCTATCCCAAAAGATCCAAAACCACTCAGAAGATGGTAAAAATAACAATGACCAAAAAAGGTAAAAACTAAAACACAACCTACAAGGTCCCCAATCCTCTCCAAGAATCCTCATAAAGAAGGGCTCACTGGAGGTCAGAAACAAAACAGAAGAGACAAGTAGAGCTAACACCCATTGGGCATCTGTATACAGAAATACCATAAGGAGGCCCAGTTCACAAGAAAATCCTTCGATTCTATCGATATCATTATCAACGATCCTAATAGATAACCATTGACCCGAGAAACAACACCGAATAAAATGTTAAACAAAAGGAATAACATGACACATAGGCCAACTAGTGTCACTGAAACACCTGTGAAAAAGGACTGAGTCATCAACCCCATCAAAAACGCCATAACATAGATCCTCGTAACCTGCCATCAGAGTTAAAATTATTTGTATGCAGATCCAAAGGTCTCAGTCATCAGTAAAAACAGACACTAGCAGGCATATATATTGTGAATCCTACATGCCTAGTATGATGCATGAGACGCCTCTTGCCTTTGCCATCCAAGAGTCAAAATCTATCCCCCACATCTTACCAATGGCCAAGATCAAAAGATACACAGTAAATCAAAACACCACACAATATGTGAGTCGATAAAGGAAAAATTCATATACAAATGTAACATCGCAAAATCAGAAAAACAGTCCCAAACCCTGACAACCAGGAATTTTTACTAAAACATGTGTTCTCAACACAGCATCCCGATATCGATCACAGGTTCCGACACATTCCTATTACTCCTGTCTACCATATCCAAAATAGAAATTACCAAGAAGGAAAAATCCTCTGATACCACTTTGTAACGACCCGACCCGGAAGACACTAAACCGGTGCTCCGAGCCAGTTCACCACAAGGCCTCAATCGTACCTCCCCGTATGCCAGAGGCTGCTGACTAGTAGCGAGGGCCTAGGGTGTGATAGTGGAGAGACTATTCCCTCATACTAGAGTAATAAAATAGTGAAAATATCTACGTATCATATACAGTGGAATATAAACAGAGTGCGGAAGCAGTAAACAACTGAAATAGAACAAGCTGTAATAGTAGAATGCTGTAAAACCCCGAATAGCTATGAAATACAATAAAAAACTTGTCACCCACCAGGACGACCATAAATATACAAGTACAAAAGAAACATAAAGTAAAATTACATGGCTCTGCTACTAACTCCGAGCCAATCCACGTACCTGATCTCCAGACACTGTCGAATATCAGCATCCCGATCAGTTGAACCACTCGAGCAGCTCTGCTCTATCATGAAACACTGGGCCTTAGCCCTATCCACCATGCAACCAATTCTCAACCCTAATAGCAGAAATAAGGTCAAAAAGTACACCGAGGTGCACGTGAAGGGGTGAGAAATAATCTCAGTAGGGCACCCCGACAAGCAACCAACAACTGTGCTGCTAAATGTGTATGCAACAACAATGTGCTCAACCTAGCCAGAACACAACAAAAGGAAGTAATCCAAACGTGCAACCACAGTCGAACTCAGGGTATGTAAACCCTGTAAACTAGTTAAGTGCCACCATGGATGTCCAAATATTTACACGTACACATGTATATTACCAATCCAATACACATATACATAAATATGAATATTCATGATGAAGTGATTCAAATAACAAGAAACAACATCAGCAGTCGATCATTGGGACCATAATCCCAATATCTGGGACATCCTATTTAAGGGAATTGAGCTCCACGTAGTTCCACTCAAGTCGTATATCCAATAAGTCAATCTCTAGGTCCGTAATCCAATTAACATGTACCTGTTTCGGCCAATGCTGGAGATATTCCTTTGAACAAGCTAAACAAAGAAAAACTATCCTTAAGTTCCACCAATCAATCACTAGAAAGAAGATGACACAATAGGTAACCCTCTGGGAAGTACTCGTAGCCAACCCCTCTGGTCCTATCCAAGAAGTACCAACAACCCTCTGGGCACATCACTCACCCTAATACCTATGGTTCGGTCATACGAATTTATAAGACTCTCTAGGGAAGCTCACTCGATCAATTACCATTATATTCTAGGGTAGTTAGGGACTCTTTGAGGAAGATCATGTGGTCTAATCATCTTGGACCTAAGGTCTAGAGACTCTCTGAGGAAGATCACTTGTTCAACCTTCCTATAGTCTCAAGTATTCCACATACTCTATGAGGAAGCTCAGTCAGACAATTCCTCCTCTAGCCTTGGAAGGTTTTAAAGAAATTCCAACAGAGTAAAAACTCTGTGAAGAAGTTCATTCGGTCTACCTTCTTGTATTCTATAATATCCAAGACACTCGAGGAAGCTCACTCGGTCTATCCCCTTTAGACTATAATGTTAGTGACTCTTTGAGGAAGCACAGTTGGTCTACCCTCCTGTAGTCTATAATATCCAAGACTCTGTAGAAAGCTCCCTCGGTCTATCCCTTATATTCTATAGCAGTAGGTTCTCATGGTCCCATTCCAGTCGTTTCATAATAATACTATAAGGCCAATGTACACCTATAGAGCTACTTGGCTAACCAGTCTATAGAAACAAACATGTCATGAAAATCATTCCATCATATGATCACAAGGCATGGAAAACTGGTATAACGGCCAAAGGCTAAAAATACACAAAGGTTTTAAACAGAACAAGGAATGGGAAAAACATCCAAGCAAAAAAATTATCCTCAAACATGATCAACTTACCTCCACAAAAGTAGACAAGCAAGGCAGGAAAACAACAGCCTAATAGGAAAGCTAGAACCAAAGGTCAAAATCAAGCAACATGGGTAAACACATCCAAAACAAGGTAAATAACCCCATTTAAAATCAAACCACATATAATTAGGTACATAAGGAATAGTAGGAATCACAAAAAACAAGAAATATGTCTCACGTCAATCTCACCAGCCACCAAACAGGAAGCACCTCTGGTAAACACTACAGCATCTACAAAACCAAGTCAGATATAAACAAACAAAGAGGGTGGCACGAATGCCCAACCCAACGATACATCCAATGCCCAAAGGGATTAGCAATTTTACATGGGTTCTAGGTGACACCTGATAACCATCTCTACCCAACCTGACATAAAAACTCAAGGACATTTAAACAACATGCACCCCCTGGGTCCCTCAAGTCAAACACCGAGGAAGCATCATACTTGGGATCCTCTGGGTAAACACGAGCGAAGGCATCCTACTTGGGATCCTGAGTGAGGATTAAGGTAGGAATACTACAAGGGATACTCAAAGGAAGGACAATATAGGAATTCTGTAACATGGTTCCTATCAAAGGATGAACAAGAGGGAGATCCTACAAGGGACTCCCTAGGTCAGCCCACGAGCAATGGCATCCCTCATGGGATCCTTAGATGTACCTAGTCTCAAATCCTCATAGGCTAGAATGGAATATCATACAAGGGAAATGTCCTCTAAATCATGGGTTATGGATGATAGATCATAGCTCATCTCCTATTAAAGTTCTCAACTAAGTTGGTACGAACACCCAAACTATCATCCACCCTATGTCTCACTCTCCGGTGACTACTGAACTCAATAAGTGGAGGAAGAACCCCCCCCCCCCCCGTTTAGATGGAAACCCCAAAAATTACCTTTATATTACCTCTAAATGTAAAATGGATCCAACCATTGCGATATACATGGAAACACTCTCTGAATCGACTACTTACACGTCCAATTCTGACTTCCAGAGCACAAGATATCTCCAAATTACTAAACATAAGTAGTACATGGCCAGAGCACATAGCCAGAGCACAAAGGGCATGCGTGTGTAATAGAACACATTGTGTAATTTTCTGTACCCAGTGTGTACTATTCAAAAAAAGTTACGCCATGTCCGTTTTCACCTGAACACATGCCCATATACAACTACACGACGAGTACTTAAAGTACACAACGTGTTGTCCTTAAAAACCACTATTACGTATTCTATTTCACATGGCCAACCAGATGGCTACCCCTACACGGAGTGTACTCAAATTACAAGGTGTGTACCTAATAAAACATCATCTTCCTCAAATGGGAAGAACACATGGCATGTAACCCTGGAATACACGCCTTGTATTCTGGGTTTTCTGATGGAAAAACCCTAAAAATGCCCGATTCGCCCGTTTTCGCCCATGAAACAGTAGGTCGAGCCCCATGGGCATACAAGCAATAAATATAATGCTTAACAGACTTAAAACAACATGTTTAACGGGGATATATGGTGAAAACATAAACGACCCTACCTTTGGGCAGAAACACCGATGCTTTAGTTTATTTCACGGCTTACGGTTTCCGCACGCCGACTCAGCGCGTCATGGGCTTCAAATCAGTACCCTTATTGGCATCAAAATATCCATATATCTCCAAAATCAATATCTCCCATAGGTCACGACCAACGTGGCGGCATAGGAGATGTGTGCACGGAGGAGGATGAAATTAGAGGGAAGAAAAGAAAAAATATAAGAAATGAAAAGGAAGAAAATGGGGCCCAGGCCGACCCCGATGCCCAACATGAGTTTATGCCTTCCTTAGGATAAACTCTCAATTCCAGACTCAATAACACAGATGGAATCTCAATCCGACGCTCCGTTTAAATGTTATTTCCAAATGAACCCACATGAATAATTTAATAATATTACATATTAAACATTCCGCCAAAATTAGAACTGCTCAGATTTCCTCCAATCTCATATCCAAGGTTAATCTCCCTATTCCAAGACCAACGGAGTTATCAAGAAAGTTATTTGACATCGGTTGGTAGGGGGAAAAGAAAATTTTACCCCTCACGACCCTCCAACTGCAAAAATTCAAAATTTCATCTCAAAATGACGGTCCGAAAAAACAGGGGTTCTTAAACTAAATCAATAGCTAATAATGATTTTAAGAAAATAGGTTTTTCATTATTGTGGGTCAGATTACACATTCTAATAATGGGGTAACATATTAAAATGAAAAACTTAATTCCCTAAAAAGGGGAATGTATGCAGTATCTAATTTAATGATATATAACCCCCTCCTATTTAGATGATATTCATATCCATGAAATATAAAGGATAGATTAATTCAATATGGAATAGTTTTTAGGTTTTGTGATTTATAAACCAAAAAAACCATCTCATGTGAATTATCATTTTGAATGTAAATTTTATCAATTTTAGTCATTGGAAAAGAATACAATGGAAAATGAAATTTATGCTTCATATTTTATAGTATATTTTTTTTAGTTATCATTCAAATTATTTTTCTAATGATCAATTGCATAGAATAGAATAGAAATTTATAGAATTGATGAAAAATGTAGAATACAAGGTGGCCATAGATAAATAAAATCTCACCAAGCTAGTATGATTTTTGAATTATTATGTTTTTGAATGTGATAATAAAATTGATATATTTTATATATGTGTAAGACAATATATTATTATAGTTTTCTCCTCTGTTGAATTCAAAATTTATAATGAAATTTTTCTTTATACTTTGATATCTGAGATTGGGTTTATTGACAGATTTTTACTTTTAGATAACATAGTCATGAAGTATTCATCGAGGAATGTAGTAGGAATATAGACTATGATATCATGATATAATACTCTGAAATGTTAAATATTTGGTAAAATACATTTTTATTTAATATTTGGTGGGATAATTTTAGTGTTACAAATTTTGTAAAATTGTCCATTTGGATCATAATAGTAGGAAAGAGTTTTAATCAGAATTTAAATATGAAAATAGTATTTTAGTAAATAGTGATATTATTTAGTTTCAATTTGTTGGTTAATTATAATAATATAGATCTAATGTTTTTTCACACAATGTGTGAATCATCATGCTTTGAATAATAAAGGTGATATAATTTTTTTACTACTATGATTGATATTAAACCCATATATTAAGTTTTGTTAGGTACATTACATGTTTTTATGATTATTCAAATGTATTGTATGATATAGAATATAGAGATTCCATTATATATATTTAAATTTATTGAAAAATTGAATTCCTATTTCAATAATTGAATTCAAAAATTTATATTGAATCTAATGGGGGTAGTATAGTGGAAACCAAAACATTATTGAAATATTATTGTTATATTCTATAGAATTGTTTTCAAGAAGAACATGATATCAATAAGATTGTATAGTTTTATGAAATATTATTTGTGGGCTATATATAACATTTTGAAGATAACCTATAATTTATATTTAAGGATGAAATAATTTTGAATATGATTCTAATTGTATTTATGAATTAATTAATACCTTTAAAAATATATAGAGATGTAGAAAAAACAATTAAAGATGTAAATAAATGTTATCATGATGATACTATTGAAAGAAAATAAAATATTTACAATATTTATGTTCTAGTAGTAAAATAATATCTATATTATTTATATTGAAATTTCTAGTGTTATTCTCGTCTGAGATACTAAATTATCTATTGGCATAGTGTCTAATACTAAACCAATTTCATACCCCTCTATCAAATATCTCTAGTACATCATCTCTAAATGATTTCATATTAAAATGAGTTACTTTATAAGAGTTTCATGGGCCCTATAAAATAATAATGGGTTTTTTCAATAATAGTTTTTTAAAAAGTTAGATGATTTTATTAGAATATTCATTTATATAAGATCTCACAATAAAATGACTATTATGAATAAGTACATCATGACCAATATTAATGACTTCTTTTTTCAATAAGAGCATGCTGAAACATTTTCAACATTTCTCCAATGTTTTGGGAATCGAAATATAATTGTAAAGGAAGATGAATTTATAAATAATACATTTTATACTAGTAAGGGAAATTATGAGTTTCTGCTTATTCCTAGTGGGTTCAAAAGTGAACATGTAATATTTAAGGCCATTTTGAATATTAATTTCGATGAGTATTTGGAATATTTTTTGGTAATTTAATATATTGAAATTTTATTTTATTTTATATATTATGAGTAGCATTCGAAAAATCCACATATTTATGCATTGAAAATAGAAAAAATTGGTTAAATGGAGAATAAAAGAAAATTTAGATTACCAAATAATTCCTTCATTACAAGTTATTTATAAAGTTGGAATAATCATTGATCCTACTAAAAATATAATTGTGGAATAACAATGGAAAAACTTCCATAGGTATTTAATGTTTTCTTTGATTAGTGGGTTAGTAATGATGATTTTTTGAAATTTATTTCCCCTTTATAAATCCCAATGACTAATAAAACTGAAATAGTTATTAAATTCTTCTGGAATAGTAATGAAATAATTTTTTTTGAACAAATAAAAATTATATTGGAAAATTATATAGTGTTATCATATCTAATCGAAAGTGTTTATTTTTTTAATTTGATGCATCATTGAATACAATTATTTTTGTCTTGATGTAACATGATTTGGTAATTGAATATATTTCATCTTAATTAAAACACAATTAATACATTATCATATAATTTATTATGATATTGTAGTGGGTTTTTCCACAAATAATAAATCTGAAGAAACATTTATGTTGGGTAAAATATGAAATATATAAAAACCATAATTCTTTTTAAATTGTGTGATAAAATAAAAATGGATGAACATGAATGAGAGAAAAAAGATATTAATGTAATTGATTAGGATGGCATGGCTCATTTACATCTATATAAATAACAAATGGTAGACAATACCTTGGTTAAAATTGAGAATTTATTATTATATATGCTAATTTTGGATCATGATCCACTGGACAATTATTTAATGAATGCTGGCCTAAAATTGATCAATTCGGAATTCACTTTCATTTGTTTCAGGTGTCACTATTGACATCAATATCATATATAAATTATCATTATAAAAAATCATAATTTAAAAAAAATGGTTGAATTATACATATTGGGGAATTTCATAAATATATCATTAAAAATATTTTTTGATGAGATTTTGAAAGAGGTTTTGAATAATGGGTGCTTCGCAGTTGAATAAAGAATTATTATGTGATGATAGTATCTCTATATTTCATTTTTATGTGGGAAGAACTATATATAAGCAATATTGATGATGTTATTGGTATATTGGAATGAAAAATGAAGATGAGTATTCAAACATGAAATATATAGCTACCCTAGACTTTTACACATAACATTTCATGATTTTGAACATAATTCATCATCAGAGTACAAGCCAAGAATCATTATGTCTAGTGTCTTGGAAGACTATGTACATATATCACAAAGCATGGGGTTAAAAACACCTATTTATTTAATATTCAGAATGAGATCCAAACTTCTTTTGAGCCCTTACTTCTGGATATGGTACCCTGGGGAACTCATGAACAAAGGGATGAACTAAAAATCCTAGTAAGGGAAATAACATAAGAATAAACTTTAAGAACATGAGTTTGGAGGCTTGACATAAAGTTATTGGAAGCATGGAACATATGGAATCATAACATATAAACAAGGGATCATAAAAACATGGAATAAAATAATCATGGGATCATATAAGCATGAGATAATTTAAGCATAGTTTCATAGAGAGGTGGAAACAACTTTAAACATTACTTTAGTATGAGTCAAGGCTACCTGCCAATCTCGTTTCCCATAGTGGCACAAGCCACGACTAACCGCCCGGACCGTTTTCCCATAATCTTCTCATGAGACATTAAATTTTCCCATTGCATTGGAGTGCTATCTGGGTGCACCTATCTAAGCTTATTCATGTATATGTTTTCCACATAAAGAATCTCACATAATCGATCATATATTAACATAAGAGTACCCAAGGAAAGAAATGGGCACACAATCGCATCATGAAGCATAATAAAAAGGGATATAACATAGAATAATCCATGAAAGAAATTAATTAAATCATAAATAGACACTAATAAGTTATAAAGGCATAAATCATTACAAGAGTTAACAAACAGAAGTGATAACATGCAAAATTAGTTTTTAGGAATCTTTGAGTCAAAACATTTTAGTACGGTTTAAAAAAAAACAAATATCTCGTTAAAAGAAAAGTGGGATAATATTTTTCATAAAACACAAAGTAAACTAGGAGGGTTTTTATAATAAAAATACCTACTTTTTAAGACAAAGGTGTCTTAAAACAGTGGATAGAGTACACTTGATAATAGAAAAGAAATCAGGAAGTTCCCTTAAAACTGGTTCAGTTATCGGGAAGTAATTAGGAGGGAAACACTTAAAAACATGCATATACCCGAAAGAGACTGATGAAAGAGTCTTGATAAATAAACTTGGAACATGTAAACAACATTTATAGTATGCACATGAAAGGATAAGATAAAATCATTTTTGTAAAATGGTAGATAGGACAACCCGAAGGAATAAAATAGGGTCAGGTAGAATTCCTTACGAATTATCGTCATGGTATCGGGAGTACTTAAGGGGACTTAGTGAGAGAGGTAAGGGAATTATCATCACTAATACATAAATAGGGTAGCATGGGGGAGGTGCGAAATCATACCGCATAATTAATAATTACACACAACATTTCCTAACATAGTGAACAATCTTGAATAAGAGTGAAATTGAGAGGATCCCTTACCTTAGGTCTGTTAGTGTTCTCCACTTGATATTAATGACCTGAATAGTCAAATTAGGTTTGTTAATCAGTGGTTCCAGAACCTTATATAATTTTAAAAGATTCATTATAACATTTTTATGCTAATTTATACCCATTTTGATTGATTACAAGGTTCAATTTCATTGTTCGGGTCTATTTGTTTCATTTGTTTTAATGATCGATTCAATTGTATTTAGGTTCAAATAAATTGTAAGATGAAAGTGGTTGTCCATAATTGAAGTTAAATAAAAATAGTGTAAATCTAGTAGGTTACATGTTTAAAATTAATTTGGTTAATTGTAGTGAAATCGAACCTTTACTTTAAACATTAATGATAAACACGTGAATCAATTTTAACGATTTTGCCCATAATTGACTTGTTTTGTATTGTTGTTTTATATCATGAGTGTATGAGGATTACAGAACCTTAAATAGGAAATATAACATATATAATAATCAGGTTCAACCATAACATAAATGCTTTCATGACCATAAATAAAATATTTTGAAAACACATTATCCAAGATGTCTGTAATTTGACACATCCCGGACGATGTTTTAATTCTAGAACGTGAGGGCGAGGAGGAGAAGCATGATGCTTGAAATTTTACATAAACATGATTAGAATCCATAATATATGATATTATCGAGCTTTCATGCCTTTGGATATGGGAAGGGGAAGAGGTTATAAGAAAATATAGGAAATTAAAACAAAACACTTGAAAAGGAAAGAGGGTTCTTACCTTTTGATCTCCTCTCTTTGAGACTCCTCTTGGATACTTTGATTTTGGTCTTTTGGAAAGACCAGAAATACATGGACGTGGGGAAGGAGCTTGGGGAGAGATTTGGGAAGAATTTAGAGAAGTATTGGAGCTTGAGAGGAGTGGAGAAAACAGGGATTGAGGGGGGGGGGTTATAGTTTAGGAGAGAGGGTTTTTCTTAATATAAAATTCAATAGTTTATTAATTCCTCCCATGAAAAGGAATAGTCCTTATTATATGAACAAAAATAGTAACTTTATAATGTAATCCCGAACGAAGTGGGCTTAAATCAGCAGAACATCACACAAGATTCAATTAATCAATTATTTATCATTTATTATGAATTATCGGTTTCTACTATTGATCAAAAATTCAAGTATTTCAGAAAAATCCCAGAACTTCACCCAAACAATTTTTTAACATGTATAATTCAAAAATGATTTTCATTTTTCAAAAATAATTTTCTATATATGATTATTTTAATATTTAATTAAAATAATAAATTATTATCAAAAACTAGTTTTAAAACATTCATTAACGTATTCTAAAATATAGGTTTATTTTACTTCCAACTTGAATATTATTTCTATACCACCATTAGTGAGGTTACTATTCATTAGAATATGTCACTATTCATAAGAGTATTTTACTATTCATTAGGGTTGGTTACTATTCACGAAAAATTATTTTTGTTTTATTAGACTCCAAAAAACATCTTGAACACCACCGTGTATGCTGGATTTTTGAAATTCCAAACACATAAGTGACACAATTATGTTTAAAGGTCACTTATCACTTAGTAGTTCATTATTTCGTGTTTTAATGTGATTTTATGACATAAATATAAGAAGGGAATTTCCATTGAAAAACTTTGGGTCGTTACATTCTTCCTCACTTAAGAAATTTTTCATTCAAAATTTCATTTTACATTCTAGGACAAAAAACTGATGCGGGTACTTTTCCTACATTGCTTCCTCCAGTTCCCATGTTTCCTCTTCGTACTTATGGTTTCGCCATAGTACATTGACCAGATGAGTAATTTTGTTACGTAGAACATTGTCTCTTCGATCCAAGATCTTCACTGGCTGCTCCTCATAGGAAAGGTCATCCTCCAACTGTACCACCTCTTAAGAGAGTACAAGTGAAGGGTTTGATATGTACTTCCTTAAGAGCGATACATGAAAGACATCATGTACTTTCGATATGGTAGGTGAAAGTGCTATTCGATAGGCCACAACTCCAACTCGATGAGGGATCTAGAAGCGACCGATGTACATGTGACTTAACATCCCTTTCTTCCCGAACCTCATGACCTTCTTCCATGGATATATGAGTAGAAATACCATGTCTCCGACTTTGAACTCAAGGTCTCGTCGACAATTATCTACATAACTCTTCTCTCGGCTTTGGGCTGCCTTGATATGCTGCTGAATGGTTCTCACATTCTCCACCATTTCTTCGACCTTTTTAGGTCCTACCAGCTTACTCTCACTGACATCATCCCAACATGCCACTGTTCTCCACATATTCCCATTAAGGGCTTCATATGGTGCCATTTAGATGCTCGTGTAAAAACTATTATTGTAGTATAATTTAACCAGTGGACGATTTTGGTACTATACTCTTTTGAATTCCATAGAACATGCTCTCAACATTTCTTCCAGTGTCTGAATAGTTCGCTTAGACTGACCATCAGTTTGATCATGATCGGCCGTACTGAAGTTCAGTTCAGTGCTCAGAGCATGGTGGAGAATTTTCCAAAACATTGAGGTGAATCCCAGATCACCGTCGGATAAAATAGATAGTAGTACTCCATGTAGCCTTACCACATCTTTGATTTAAATCCAATCAAGTTGATCCAATGATAAGTCCTCTCGAATCGCGATAAAGTGAGTTGTCTTCGTAAGACGATCCACAACGACCGATATAGCATTTGTTTTCTCTAGATGTCCTTCGAAATCTAGTGAAAAAGTCTATAGTAATGTTCTCCAACTTCTATGCTGGTATGGGTTGTGGCTGCATCATCCCCTTAGAATTTCGTCTCTCAGCCTTCACTTTCTGACATACAAGGCACTTTGATGTATACCCAGAAATCTCCCTTTTTATATTGTCCCACCAAATGTTTTCTCGATGATCACAATACATCTTTGTGCTCCTTGGGTGGATAGAGAATGTCGAGCTATGCGCATCATTCAATTTCTCTTTCTTTATCTCTGGATCGTATGGTATACACAATCGTGTCCCAAATCATATAACTCCTTACTCATCAATTTTGAAATCAGAGGATTTCCCATTTTTTATAGCTTCCTCCTTTTTTTGAAATTCCATATCTTCTCTTTGAGCATCCTTTATTTTCCCCAAGAGGGATGGTTGAGAAATCATTTGCGAAAGGATTTATGATGTTCCTCCTTTAATGATTCCCATTTACATCCTTTAAAAATCTAAGAATATCTTATCCTTTTCAATTCTCATCATTGATAATGATGTTGGACCCTTTCTACTTAGAGCATCCACCACCTTGTTTGCCTTACTAGGATGGTAGTGGATTGAGCAGTCATAATCCTTGATGAGCTCTATCCATCTTCGGTGGTGCATATTAATCTCTTTCTGTGTGAATATATACATTAGACTCTTGTGGTCATTATATATCTCACATTTCAACCCATAGAGATAATGTCGCCAGATTCTCAAGGCAAAGATCACAGCCGCTAAATCCAGATCAGGTGTTGGATAGTTTTGCTCATGGATTTCAGCTTCCTTGAGGCATAGGCTATCAATTTATCATTTTGCATAAGCACAAATCCTAATCCCTTCTAAGAAGCATCACTATACCCCAAAAAAATTTCCCCGTTGGTAGGTAGTGTGAGTACTGGCGCAGTGATAAGCCTCTTTTTCAACTCCTTGAAACGATCATCATATTCCGGTTTCCAGAAAAACATTACTCTCTTCCGCATCAGATTGGTCATTGGGTTTTAATGTCATGAAATGTTCTTCATGAATCGTCGATAATACCCATCCAGACCCAAAAAGCTACGGATCTCCATTACAGAAGTTTTCCTGGGCCACTCTTCAATTGCCTCTGTCTTTGAAGGGTCCAAAAATATCCCTTTGCTAGTGATAACATGCCCCAGGAATGAAACTTCCTCCATCCAAAACTCACTTTTACTATACATTGCATACAAATTCTCCCTTCTCAATGTATTTAACACATTTTTAAATTGATCCTCGTGTTCCTCCATGATCTTAGAGTATATCATAATATCATCAATAAAGACCACATAAAATTTGTCGAGGTAATATCTAAAGACTCTATTCATTAAATCCATGAAAATTAATGGAGCATTAGTGAGTCCGAAGGGCTTCACTATGAACTCATAGTGTCCATACCTTGTTCAAAAGGTAGTCTTGGGAATATCTTCCTTCCACACATTTATTTGGTGATATACTGACTGAAGGTTTACGTTAGAGAAATAATTATCCCCACGTAGCTAATCGAACAATTCATCTATCTGTGGAATGGGATACTTGTTCTTTATCATGATTTTATTGAGCTCACGATAATCAATACAGAGGCACATTGATCCATCCTGATTATTGACGAAGAGGAATGGAGAACCCCATGGTGAAGCACTCGAGCATACAAAACCCTTCTCCATATTCTCATGTAACTGCTTCTTCAACTCTTCCAGCTCTATGGTGGCCATTCTGTAAGGTGTATTTGAGATTGGTAGAGATCCGGGGATAAATTCAACTATGAACTCAACATCTCGGTCTATAGGATGACCAGGAAACTCCTCAGGGAATACATCAGTGTAATCCCTCATGATCGACATGTATTCAAGCATGATTCTCTCCTTTGTGTCAATCATTTGACCTAGATATGCTTGTTTAAAAGGAAGCAGTATCCAAACTTCAGATGAAGATTCTAAAAGCTATTCATATTCCTCCTTACAATTGTTAATAATCGGAGGATGATTCGGGATGTGAAAAGTGATCTCCCTTTCACAACAGTTTATGTTGTCCTTGTACAATGATAGACAATCCATGCCCAAGATATCATCAAACTCCACTAAGGAAAGTATGACCAGATTTTCTGGGAGGTTTAGTCCTAAAACATTAACTGGGGAGGAGTTATAAACCATGGACGCAATTATTTCCCCATTCGCTGATCTCACAGATATCTTTTCCACCAAAATTTTTAGGTGGTGTTTGAATAGTTCTACTAAACTTGCAAGATATGAATGAATGCGTAGAACCATAATCAAATAGTACGTTCGATTTTCTTGAATGAATAACAAGCATACCTGTCACCACATCATTTTATGTCTCCATCTCACCAGTATTGATGGCATAATCCCTTCCATATTTCCATGGAGTTTGTTACTGATTGCCTTCAACAACCCTCGACTTAGGGAAATTGTTCGCATAATGCCCAAGGTCCCTGCAGTTATAACACTGCACCACAGGCTGAGTTTTGATCTAAACCTTCCTTTCATCTTCATCATTAGCAGAATTTTTCATATCCCTTTAGCAGTTCCTAGTCAGATGACCAATCTTTCCTCATTTGAAGCAGTTCTTGGTTCCCTTCAGACAATTACGAGGATGATTCTTCCCACAATTTTATTAAAGGGGAATGTTGGGATTCTTTCCATCATGGGATTTCTTTGATGGGACACCCATGTTGTTTTCCATTTTCCCCTTCTTTTCACTGGGCCCATGAGTCCACTGAGAGTCTCTAATCTTCATTTCCACCTTGAGGTAACAACGGACAATGTCCTCATAACTATCAAAGTCTCAAATCGCCAACGCTTTTCATAGACTCGGCTTTAGTCCTCTAAGGAAGCGATCCACCTAGAATTTGGTGTTCAGGAAAAATCCAAAGGCATACCTTGAATGTCTTGTAAAGTTTTCTTCATACACCCCGATAAAATAATCTTCCTTCTACCTTAGTCCGAGGAAATCTCTTTCCATCTTGAGAGGGAGGGTTCAAGGATAATATTTGATGAAAAACATCCTCTTGAATTCCTCCAAATCTATGGATTCGATTTCCTCTAGGGACTTTTTATTCTTGATCAGTGTCCACCACTGATCAGCTTCCCCATCAAAATGATAGACCGCCAGTACCACCATCTCTTCTTCTGAGCACTGGAGGATGGGGAATATCGTATCAATGTATTTGATCAATTGTTCCGCGAGGAGGGGATCAGAAGATCCGCTAAATATGGGAGGCCTTTTCCACATGATGGATTCCACATCAACATGCTCTTTCCTTGGAGGAGGACGACGTTCCACCTATTTCAAGTTATTATTCATAACTTGATCCAGCTAAGCAAGTACTGCCATGAATTTTTGAGCACCCAATTCCATCACCTCAGGCATATCATTAGGGCAATCATCACATTTCCTATCAAGGTGGTTGTTGGTATGCGTTCTTATATTTCCTGCCATTAACTAAGAGAATGAACATATAATTATAAGTCTTCAATACTTATCTATTTAGCATTAAATGATAATTTGAACATAAAAGGATAAACTTATAAAGAAGAAGTATATCCTAACTTAGGATTCCATATGTTAAATCTAGGTTAACCTCAATCTTTTTATTAACTAATATTCTTAGGGTATTTTTTTGTCCCTTAATAATGTTTTATACTTTTCTCATGAATCTACCAATGCATATCCCCCGGGAGTGTTGTAACCAAGAGTTGTGCAATGCCAATTGTCTTACCCCAATTCCTATTTGAGTCCAGCTCAATGTGGTATTTTTGGGTTTTTTCCACTAGGATACATCTATTCCAGAGCCGCCTCTACCTGCTCATATCCAGACAAGGATGTATTTTCATGATAAACTACTTACTCAATACTCACCAAAATTTGGGAATGTATTCTAATACTTAGTCTTATCTTTAAGGTTCTCACTATTGTGATCTATTCCTAATCTCCAAAAATAACTAGACAAACCTTTGATACCAACTGTAGAGACCCTATCCATTTACACATAACATTTCATGATTTTAAACATAATTAATCATCTGATTAAAAGCCAAGGATCGTTAAGTCTAGTGTCTTGGAAGACTAGGTACATATATCACAAAGCATGGGGATAAAAACATTTCTTTATTTAATCTTCAGAATGAGCTTCTAAATTCCATTGAGCCCTTAATTCGGGATAGGGTACCCATGGGAAACACATGTACAAATGGATGAGCTAAAAATCCTAGTAAGGGAAAGAACATACGAATAAACTTTAAGCACATGAGTTAGAGTGCTTGACATAAAGATATTAGAAGCATGGAACATATGGAATCATAACATATAAAAATGGGATCATAAAACCATGGAATAAAATAATCATGGGACCATATAAGCATGGGATTATATAAGAATAGTTTTATAGAGAGGTGGAAGCAACTTTAAACATGACTTTAGTATGATTCAATGCTAACCGCCAATCTCGTTTCCCATAGTAGCACAAGTCAAGGATAACCGCCCTGACCGTTTTCCCATAATCTTTTCATGAGACATTAACTTTACCCAATGCATTGGAGCACTATCTGGCCTCACCCATCTATGCTTATTCATGTATATGCATCCCATATATTGAATCTCACATAATCAATCATTCATAAACATAAGAGTACCCAAGGAAATAAATGGGAACACAATCGCATCATGAAGCATAATAAAAAGGGACATAACATACAAGAATCCATGAAAGAAAGAAATTAAATCATAAATAGACACTGATAAGGTATAAAGGCATAAAACATGGCAATAGATAACAAACTGAAGTGATAACATGTAAATATTTTTTTAGGAATCTTTGAGTCAAAACATTTTAGTGCGGTTTAAGAAAACATCAAATATCTGTTTAAACGAAAAAATAATAATATTTCTTATAAAACAAGAAGTAAACCAGAAGGGTTTTAATAATAAAAAGACTGATTTTATAAAGAAAATGTGACATAAAATAAAAGATATAGTACACATGATAATAGAAAAGAATTTGGGATGTTCCCTTTAAATGGGTTCACTTATCGGCAAGTAATGAGGAGAGATAAACTTAAGAACATGAATATCCCTAAAGAGATTGATGAAAGAGTCTTGATAAATAAACATGTAACATGTACACAAAACTTATATTATGCACATGAAAGGATAATATAATTTTATTTTTGTAGAAATGTAGATAAGACAACTCGAAGGAATGAAAGGGGTTTGGGTAGAATTTCTTAAGAATTATCGGCCTGGCTATCGGGAGTACTTAAGGGGGATTAGTGAGAGAGGGAATAGAATTATCATCACTTATAAATAAAGAGATCAGTATGGGGGAGGTTCTAAATCATACCCCATAAGTAATAATTACACACAACATATCCTAACATAGTGAACAATCTTGAATAAGAGTGAAATTGACAGGATCCCTTACCTTAGGTCTGTCGGTGTTCTCCACTTGATATTAATGAACAGAATAGTCAAATTAGGTTTGTTAAAAAATAGTTATTGAACCTTATCTATTTTTAAAAGATTCAATATATTCTTTTTAAGTTCATTTATACCCATTTTGATTGATTACAAGGATCAATTTCATTGATTGGGTCCGTTTGTTTCATTTGTTTTAATAATCGATTCAATTGTATTTAACTTCAAATAAATTTTATGAAGAAAGTGGTTTTCTATAATTGGAGTTATATAAAATTTGTGGACATCCAGTAGGTTACATTTTTAAAATTAATTTGGTTAATTAGAGTGAAAGAGAACCTATATATTAAACATTAATGATAAACACTTGAATCAATTTTAAATATTTTTCCCATAATTGACTTGTTTTGTGTTATTGTTTTATATCTTGAGTGTTTGAGGATTACATAACCTTAAATAGGACATATAAAATATATAATAATATTGTTTAACCATAACATATATGGTTTCATGACAAAAAATAATGGAATTTTAAAACACATTATCCAAGATGTCGGTAATTTGACACATCTCGGATAATGTTTTAATTCTACAACGTGAGGGAGAGGAGGAGAAGCGTGATGCTTGAAATTTTCCATAAACATGATTAGAATTCCGAATATATGATATTCTGGGGCATTCATGACTTTTGGATAAGGTAAGGGGAGGAGAGTTTAAGAAAAGAAGGAAATGAAAACAAAACACTTGAAAACGAATGTGGGTTCTTACCCTTTGATCTCCTCTCATTGAGACTCCTCTTGGATACTTTGATTTTGGTCTTTTGGAAAGACCATAAATCCATGTACGCGGGGAAAGAGCTTAGGGAGAGATTTGGTCAGAATTTATAGAAGGAATGGAGCTTGAGAGGAGTGGAGAAAAGAGGGAGTGAAGGGGGGTTTTATAGTGGAGGAGAGAGGGGTTTTCTTAATATAAAATTCATTAGTTTATTAATTACTCCCAAGATAATGAATAGTGAGTATTATATGAAAAAAATAGTAATTTTAAAATTTAGTCCCGAACCAAGTGGTCTTACATCAGCAGAAAATCTCACATGACTCAATTAATCCATTATTTATCATTTATTGTGAATTATTGGTTTCTACTATTCATCAAAAATTCATGTATTTCAGAAAAATCCCAAAACATCACCCAAACAATTTTTTGATGTGTAGAATCAAAAAATTATGTCCATTATTCCAAAATAATTTTATAAATATGATTATTTTAATATTTAATTAAAATAATAATTTATTATCAAAAACTAGTTTTAAAACATTCATTAACGTATTCTAAAATATAGGTTTATCAAACTTCCAACTTGAGTATTATTTCTATACCATCATAGGCGAGGTTACTATTCATTATGGTATATCACTATTCATAAGATTATTTTAGTATTCATTAGGGTAGGTTACTATTCACCAAAAATTATTTTTGTTTTATTAGACTCCAAAAAACATCTTGAACACAACCGTGTATGCCGGATTTTCGAAATTCCAAACACATACAAGACAAACTTATGTTTAAATGAAACTTATCACTTAGTAGTTCATTATGTTGTGTTTTAATGTGATTTTATGACATAAATATAAGAAGGGAATTTATATTGAAAAACATTTGGTTATTACAAAATATATATATTCTCAATAGGTTTGACATGAGAAACAATGAACTATATTAGGCTTCCTCTACAAGCCATAACTTTTTTTGAATGAATTATAAATACAAAGTTTTAATCATCTTTTATTTTGGTATTGAAAATGATTTTCATAATTGTTTTATATCAATGTTTTTTATTGATATCTTGTGATTGAAAAGTGGAAATGTTATGTTTCCTTTATACATGTTTTATGTGATATGATTATGTTATGGTTCTTGGGAATTGTTATGAAGACGGGTGGTTTCGTGATAAACTAATGGCAGGTGAGCCCGATATAGCTCTTCAATGCATTGGGTAACACAAAGGAGATAAATGTTAAGGCTTCTCCAACGAGATTTAGGGAATATACTATGATGGGTATTCCAAACATAACCAAGAGGGTTACTCCCTACGTAAGAATGTTATGAATGCCTCAAGTTACCTTTATGCCTTATGATTTCAATGATTTATTCATGATTTGATGAGGTATGTTAAAATGATTATGTTTTATGAGTAAAGTATGATTTCATACATGGACTAATGTTTTCCTTTCATACTATTATATCCCTTAATGATCTTTTTATGCTCATCCCATGTGTTTGAAATGTTTTTCACAGGTCAAGGGAAAGGTGCATGATATGATTATAGTGTCAAGGAATTGTCAAGAAATAATCCATGTTTTATTTTAAATATGTTTCTGTTGATGGAAAAAACGAATTCTATCTTTTATGTAACCACTTTTTTTAAATGTGGAATGTAATTCATGATTTATGATCAAATTCTCTAAAACTCTAAACCTGAAAAGATCCTCAATGTGAATTATTCATTTAATTCAATATTAAGTAAGGTTTATGGCCGGGGAATTATATTTATGAACAAATCATATCAAATAACATTGAACAAATAAAAAATATTTTTCATATGTTTCCATGATAAAAGGGGTTGATTTGTATTCTAATATTTTCAAATTAACTACTATCATACAAAATTCATCATGTCTTAACCCATTTTTACTGATAATATATTTCAATTAAACACTCTAAGAAAAAAATTAATTTAATTATCCTCCCATATTACTTTAATGACATTGTAATATCCACTTGATGTAGAAATTGAGTTTTTTACTAGGTACTCACAAAATTCATTGCAACTAAAAACAACAATACACTAATATTCTCATATAATTTTCTGTTATCCTAATGTCAACCCCATACCATGTAATTATATGTTTAATTAAACTTCATACTACCCATATCATTTATTATTGATTTGATCTACCATGAATATTCAAGAAAATCACAAAAAAATATTTTATTCTCTTTCAAAATCCATATATTTTTCATTTTTTGATAACAAAATCTTTCACACTAATATAAAATGTTATATGTTTATATGAATAATATATGTTATTAATCATGTAGATAAGTATATTTTATAATTATTAACATTTCGAGGAGTTTAATTTCATTCCATGGATACCATTCCCCTAATTATTTACTCATATATATTGATATATAGGAGAACTGATGTTCTCTAGTAATGACTTATATCTTTTATACTACTTTATAACCTCCTAATAAATATACTTATCAACAATAGAGGATTTAGGGAGATATGGTTTCTAAAAAATACCTTAGACATATTTATATTTCTTTCAAATTAATAAATCCTTTGATGATATAATAGTCTCTAATGGATAACTTATATTACAAAATGAACTATTAAATTTCCCTTGATATAAAAAAGGATGTGGGAAAATACATTTCTGGTTGAAAATGTATAGAATATTAATCGTTATCTAAAAAAATCAAGGTATTCTAAAAAATTAACTACATAAAAATTAAACTGAAAAATTAAAAAAACATCGTTATAGACATTCTAAAGTAGATGGGTATTATTCAATGCATTTCAACAAGTATGAGTAGTTATACCATGATTTAACAATCAAGATATTTTATACGCTAAACATAAAATCAGGAAGTAATACATTGTTTTTATATTTATATTATCATATTGAGGCACATTAATACAATGAAGACATTGATAAATTATAATTTTCTCCATATTGTATAATGAATGAAATGTAAAAGGTATGTATGTTCATCAATTGTTAGAATATAGGGATAACTCCAAACATATTCCCATTGAGCGTATGTCTAAACATTCATTCACACCATATTTAGCCTTTTATTTACTATCTATCACTTTTATATCAAATCTATCATAGATATTATTCTACAGATGCATGAAATTACTGTTATGTTTTACTTTATGATATCTCTGATATGAAAGTTAAATAAATATTGAAAATTTCATTCATCTATTTTAATCACTAGATAATTTTTATACAATTAATAATTTGGAAAATCTGTTTTCCACCCAATAAAAATATTGATCATTTAACAAATGTTTTGAAGAAATATGAACTCTTGTGCGACATTGAATTAATTTTCTATCCTTTATTTTAGTTATACATAGACGAAAAACATTGAAGACCCTTATATATTGGTTTTCAACCATGTTATTAATGATAAAATGATGTACATTGTTCAAAAAATAGAAATATTTTACGTATCATAACACTGTATGTAGAAAAATTTACAAATTATAGCATGTCATTTATAATGAACCAAATCATTTCATGTATTTGTAAATTTTCCTATTATATTAGAAACATACATTATAACACTATTTCTCCAATTAATGTTCCTCATAATCATTTAACGGTGAAGAAATCACATTAACATCATTTTAATGTTGATTTGGGCCATACATCATTAATAAAAATATGGTATATTTTTTATCCTAAGAAATTTACGAGATAGTCTCTAAAATAACAACAAAAAAGTCCATGAGCTCAGTTTTACTAAAGTTTCTATGTGGATTCATTCAATATGTGGAATGTAAAAGTATTTGTTTTATAACACCATTACTAATTTAATAAATCTATTGTTGAAATTTCTTCCAATAAAAAAATAAACTGGAAAATATAATTTTCAATCAGATATCCCCTCGTCTATATTATATATTAACTTTTTTTCATCAATTAATTTTACAAACAATCATTCTAAACAATTCATTGTCAAAGGTTACATTTTTTCATAGAAGGAGAATCTATATCATTTAAATCAGAATATGATTTTTTTCATTATCTTATATTGTGTTGAGGAACATCTAGGCCACTCGGAATGAATATCAAATACTTTCCTATATAGAGCATAGTCATTTTGGAATCAATGAATATTCTTGCACTTCAAAGCCTTCATGAATAAAATTTTCGTCACATTATACTCTGAATATAGAAGAGAGTTGTGTTTAGAAAGTAATCCATTATATAATTATAACAACTTTGAAAAACTCTTATCAATCCATCTATTTTTCTGTTTAAATTTAACGAATATTATCACCATTGAAGAAACTATTGGTTTCATAAAAACTAGATATAATAGATTTTAAAAATCACCAAATAGATTCTCAATTATTAGTTATTTCTAAATTGATTTCTCTTAAATATCACAAATCATTTCTTTATTTTTTTCAAACATATCATATTAAAAATCCTCATCACTAACAGATATGGATTTCTGCCTAGTTTCACCATACCATATCTAATGGATGTATATCTGATTAAAACTATGACATAATAAATGATAATTAATTTATCTTAATTTCAACTTCTTCATATTTAAAAATTTAAATCATATATGGAAAAACATATCATTTATCAGAAAAATTCATTCAGAAAAATCCGTAAAATCATCATTGTGATCCTCATATTCTTTGCTTATTCGCTCTGAGTTTATTCAAAAACACCTGGATTTTATATATAATAAATAAAATTATTTCAAAATATTTCATTAAATTTTCAAATTTAATATCAAATTTAATTTTATATATAACTATGAAAAATCATAAAGGTCCTCATATATAAATGTGATATATGATATTTTATATAAAGAATTCCAGTTTCCTTATTATAGGATTTCTAAAGTATCAAAGTCTAATTTTTGTCATTTTGACTAAAATATATTTATTATAATATAACTTTTATAGGAAACCAAGTATTATATCTTGTATTCACGTAAATTTGATGAAAAATTAAATGTTACACATGAAGGAACCAAAAAAATTCATAATCAGTTTTATATGGGCATTAATATTCGTTGGACAAGACCATATTAATGTTTTTTCATAGAAAATATCACAATTTAGAATGTATTAATGTTTTGTAACACATTTTACAAACAGATATTTAAAAATTTATTAAAATAATTTATAATGGCGGTAAATCTCAAAAAAATTATATAAATAAGAAACCAAACAATCAATACATATATTTACATGATAGTACGAAGGTTGATCACACCATAAAATGGCAGAAGAGAAAATATTTATTTGTATAAGATCATAAATAATTTTAACAAATTATTGATTGTATTATATAAAAAAAGATCAACATAATAAAAATTTCTTTTATAATTAAAATAACTCTGGCCCCATATTTAACGATAATAATGAAAAAAACTCAACATCAATAAAAAGTAAAACCATAGAATGTTTGATTAAAAAATGTTAATAAAAATTTTCATTTCCTTAATTCTCTATTTCATTGATTATAAATGAAAATACCATAATTTAAAATAATATTATCTTCCAAAGGATGTCAAGAAAATGTGTAAAAAATAACAATATACCAACACCATCCAAAAAAATAAAATAAATCAACTAATATTATGTTTCTTTGATGTGATTAACCTACGTTATGGATGTAAAAATTTAAAAACAACATAAAATTAATATCTATGTGCTCATTATTTTAATTATTAATATGTAATTTAATATATGATTTTGTAATAAATGATTTTATATAATATTTTTATAAAAATTTAAAAGAATAAATAAAATTATTATTAATAATAAAAAAATTATTTTACAATATTATTAGTTACCCATATTTCATAATTACTTCAGAAAATAAACATAAATATAAATTTTATCATTGGAAGATATCATACATCAATTAAAATTTTTTTTAAAGTGTGTATAATTTCAAAAAAAAATAAAAATAATGAAAAAATGAAAATATATTAGTGGGGATAGAGGTCATGCAGTTAAATAAGCGCAAAATGACAATCATGCCTTAAAAGACTCCTTTATAAATGGAAAATCCATAGAATAAACACTATCAAAAAAATATACCTAACATGGGAGAATATGCTGCTTACATTAACGGAAATATGGAAAATGGATAGAAATTTGAAACTAATAGTCACAGATTGTGGATGGTAGTGTAAATGTGAAATGAATGATATTATTGTCCATAGATTGAGGAATTAAGTGGTTAGGGATCATTGTATGATTGAAAATATACCTCTATTATGATAAATAATGACCCTTAAATTATAGCACAAAATGTTTTATAATATTTAAAACTGGAATTTGGGACATTTTGTAATAAGAAATGATTAAAATTAGTATTTTACATCAATTTTCGATTAAATGAAACGAAAAACCAAAATTTCAATGATGTTTATCAAATAATAAATGTTGAAAAAACTATTGAAACTATTTCAATACCATTATTATATAACCGAAATATACATTTTTATCATTGGTTATATATAAATGAAAAAAAATGTGTCATAAGAACAATATTTTGTAGTAGTTATGTCCTCATGGACGGTTAACTGGTAGTTGATGAAACATTTTCCAAAGAGGAATAATAGAAGTATATAATATTATATTTAATTAATATATCATTATAGTAGGATGATATTATTTTTATAATGGTATTATACTAAAAAATTAATTATAGAATATTTCTTTTTGAAAATAATGGATACAACACTTAAGAGAAAAGGAAAATAAGAGAAAATGTTGATGAAAACATATCATATTATCGATTTTTCAATAATTCTATATCCATATAGTATTTGAATTATTGAATTTGGATGACTGCATAACATCCAAGAAGATTATAAGGGGATTAATATATTTATTTATAGAATATATGTGACTTCCTAAACTGTAAGAGGAATTGTTTTCCCAAAGGAGATGAAAGAGGTTTTTATCATTGATTGATGAATATTTATATTTTAATAAAAAAATTATTAAATGTAAATAATATTTAACTATTTATATTTTTTAAAATTTGAAATATATTAATAATAAATTATATTAGATATTTATTCTTTACCTCTTTATAGTTTGAATTTATTATCATACACAAAATGATAAGAGAAAAATTAAATTAAATATATTTAATGTAATGGACACTATTGATTTTTAGGCTTTAAAATTTTTTGTTTATGAATAGAAATAATTTATAATTATTTTAAATAAATTTTTATATAATTA
Source organism: Viscum album (assembly GCA_963277665.1). Lineage (NCBI taxonomy): Eukaryota > Viridiplantae > Streptophyta > Magnoliopsida > Santalales > Viscaceae > Viscum > Viscum album. Next base: position 1,241,160,683 of record OY728161.1, on the reverse strand, counting down.
AATTTATTTTATGTAAACGAAATTTTTTTATCTTTTTTCACGTCATTATTATATAATTATTATGTCATAAAACATGCTGTATTCAAATGCTATAATTTTACAATACATATAAAAAATGTTGTTTCTGGTAGAAAAATAAATAAAATTTCACTTAAAATTTTGAAAACCCTTAATCTAAATATGATATTTATATAATTAAGAAAAATTTATAATTTATTGAATCATTATCATTCACAGAAATATTTTGGAATTTATGAAGTACATTAATAAATTATTAAAAAATTGTTATAATTTCATTAAATCATTAGTATTAATATATAATTTATGGGAAAATAATTATATTTTCATATGATGAGTATAGTTTATATGAAAATTTTAATTATAGTTAAAATTACTATTTCTTGAAGTTAGGTTGTTAGTACTAACAATCATGTTATTATTCCATTAGTCATAATACTACTCCAATAGTCACATTTATTTTCAAACTATCCAATTACCTCTTACAAGGACGTCTAGATTTCTTCATACATAATAAAATTCAATTCCTTTAAATTTTCATTAGTTTCAATTTATAAATGGTTGATTGGATTAATAATTTTTCTTTAATTTCTTGAGTGTTAATAATTGGAGAGAATATTATATCAGATTAAGGAGATCCAAATTTTTAGAATCTATATTTTCTATTTCTATTATCTATCCCATTTTCATATTTCACATTTTCATGTATTTTACTTTTGATTAATGTAAAAACTAAATTATGTAAATAAATTGTTATTGTTTTTAACATTTCCATTTATGTTTATAATACTATAAAATATAAAATTAAAGTTATTTATTTCGAAACAAATCTCAATCTAACTCATTATATATATCTCAACCAATCCCAACCCAAATATGAACCAAACATTGATCCCATATATTAAAGGGTTTTTCCATAAAAACACGATATTAAAAGTCACATTGTGCACTATTGTAGTGGTTTTGTGTGTGAATATGTATAATTATTTAGTGATGGTTATATGTTTTTATTTGTATATAAATAAATAATGTGATCTTATATAACGATTAAATACTATCATTAAAATCATCCAATTAATGAAATTTTATTATGATTATGTTATAACCCAATTTCAACTCTATAAATATCATATGGGAAAAGGAATATCTTCTTTCTCACATGTGTGGACTACCACCTCCATGAAGTGATCTGTTTCTTTTTTTAACACCAAATCATATGACTAGATTAAATAATGGATAAATGGTATATATATAATATTTATCAAATAATTTTTATTCATTAAATATTATTTTCTCTTTATTTTGAAAACCTACTATGAATTGGAAGACAATAATGTTTCCCATCCATGGGTGTGTACTACCTCTTCCTCGTTGAAACATGAATAAATTTACAATTCCACCTTAAAAGGTTAGTAATACAGTTTTATGTTATGATTAAATTATAAATCAATAACATATTTAAATTTATGGAAATGAAAAATATTGTTTACTTTATTTTTGTATTCATTATAGAAAAATGAAATCATCATTAATGTGTATATATATTCTATTGTATCCATGAGCCAGATAAGTTCATTATTCATGACCACATTACATTGTTGTTTTTAAATGTATTTCTAATGTAATGATATTACAAATTATTTAGATAATGTTTTTTACTTAATAGAACTACAACCCATTGACAACATTAAATTAGGTAATCAAATTTTTTATGTTATAACATAAATTACTTTAAAAAATACTATGTTAATATATCCATTTTAGAATCAAAGTAAAACATCATAAAAATTGAAATAATATAAAATAATATGACTAAATTATTATGAAATTGGTTTTTAAAATGTTTCAAACATATATAATTTTTAAATTTATGATTTATATAATTTGTGAAGTAATAAAGGATTTCTAATAATATATTTTTCATTAAAAATATGTTTTAAATATTTTACACAGATCTACCCCAATAGATATTTTCTCCCAAAATAGATATCTATTTCTATAAATAAAATATTAGTAAAATTCATTTATTTGGAATTTTATCCCAAGTGGTCAAGAATGAATCTTTTAAATGTTTTACACATGGTCTATTTTTCCATTTTTTACGAAAGTAAAAAAAGAATAATTTTTAATGTATATAGTTTGGTAGTTCACTCACAAATAAATTTCCATAATTACTTATTGAAATTTCAAAACATGTTTTCAATTAATTTCAATGTATATAATGTTATTACTCAATGTAGTTTTCATTTTTTTCTTCATAAAGTTGTATATTTGAAATAATGATTTGGTGAAAATGAAAATTGATTTTATTATCGGTTTATATGAATTTTTATTTTTATATTATGATGAAATAATTAGTTATTACTAATATTTTATTCATATTTTGATATATAAAATTTTCAACGAGGATGTGTGAGCTTAGTATAACTCATGAGGATGAGTGATCATGATATCTCTGTCTAGTGAATTTGTTAATTTTTAGTCTTTTAAGGATAAAATTGATGGATACAACCTAGTAGTTTATTAGTATCAAATTGATATTCAATTAGTTATATAACACATTTTTAAAACCAGAGGGGACATCAGTTATAAATTAGATTTGACAAGATATTTATTTCAACATCTTTTTGGTGTTTGATGAATTTTTTTATTTTATGATGAATGATTGTTTTGATCCTATTAAAGGATAATGGATTTAATGTATGAAACATTTCAGACATACCACATGTTATTATTATTTTTTCAATTCATATATTTATTTTCATGTTTTTTCATTTATTAATGTTTTATTTGCACATGTGGATAAGTTTTTTGTGTTCTAAAATTATGTTAGTGAAAATGGTAATCATATTCTAGGGTTTTTTCTATTTAACAAGGGCTAATGAGTTTACTTTTTTTCTATAAATAACTATTAATTATTTTTCTCGTCCCATGATTCAAAAACATTTCACATTATAAAATGATTTTTATGCAAAATAGAAATTTTAGACATTACACTTTTCTATTATCTGAAATGATTTAATAGTTTATTTTATGAAATTGTGTTGTAATTATAAATCCTAGTTTTTTGAAAAAAAATTATAACATGTTGATGTGTTCATATTTCTTTGAAATATTTTTACTAATTAAATAAAATATTAATATATAAGATAGTAATAATGTATGAAAGATGATAATTTATTTTAAAAAATTCATTTATAGGTTGTTTTGTGGCACATGGTGATATAATACAACTCCATAGCCAAACTGAAGCTTTATTCAATTATTTACCATCCTGGTATTGAATAACATGTTGGAATCCAAAATATTAGACTATTTATATCGGTGATAACAACACATATAAATAGTAGGATCAGAATCATGAACAATTTTAAACATATGGATGGAGAATACTAGTTCCTTATTAAAACAACATTAGAATAAAAAGTCACCTAATAGGATAGCTACTACCCATCATCACCATGTATCACTCACCATGTATAACATTAAAAATGCATTATTTTTTATTTTCCATGAACCACATTGTGATTATGTTTAATCCACACAATTTCACACTACTTATTTCAAAACTACGTAAACATAAAAAAATATTTCAAAAAAATAATATGCCATCACGACTATCAGGTACTCCACCAAATTCAAAATTGAAAGAAAGATTAAAGAATGCTACATTTAGCCAAAAACTATGAGTTGACCGCAACATCGGTCCATGAACCCTGATGCACCCAATCACCCATCATCATCTACAGAACCACTAAAGGTAATTTTAATATCTTGAGGTCGAAGAATCATAAAACATGTAACCTAATTTACACACCATAAAAATATTGATGTTTCCAATATATTTTCAGTCACCAAAAACAACTTCAGTCATCACCAATTGAATCAAAAAATTGAAAATGTCCTTGATGTTGAGAGTGAAACACATCACCCAATATTGTTTATGTCTTGAGGGTGATAACCAGAAACCAAAAAACCAGACCATCACAAAATATTGATGACATGATCAATTAGTGAATGCTCTACCATCATCTCATCTAAAACATTAATAGGATATTCATCATTCATGACAGATCCAAAACACCATGATCAAATGACCACTAGTTAATAATGAATGACAAAATCAAAACCCAAGAATAAAAATGAAACCCAAATGAAGATGAGAACCAACACGATCCACGACTAATAAGTCCAAACTCTTGAGGCACACCTGTGAGACACAACCATGACACTGAATTATTTCAATAAAATTATCCCAAAACAACCACAAACACTTTCATACCAGACAGATATTGAGTCAAGTACAATGAGAAAGGTAGAAAAATCATATGTGGGCCAATGTTAAAATAGGATATCCCCAAATAATCCATACTAACTTAATCCAAAACTACCAGATCACCTATGGGTGAAACTATAGTTGGGTTATGCATAACGTTTTATGTAATAAGGGAATTTAAGTTGAATTCAAGGAACACAAATTAACATCAAACATAAAAGAAACATATTTCTATAATGGAATGTGTAACTAAAAGAAAACATATGAATGAACCAAAAATCAAAAGACCCTAACAAATAGATCAAAAAAATTAGATCTCCTAGGTAAAAAATCCGATGAAAGGTGTATTACAGAGATGGAATCGGGATGCCATGAGAAGTTAGGGAAAGGGGATGATATGGGAGGAAACTAGAATACCATGAAAGGAGAAGGATCTATTAAGGTGGGAGCTGAGGAAACCCTCGCTCTTAGAACATATAAATCCACTTGTATAGAAAGGAACCATCCTCACCAAATATCCCATCCAATCATAGTAATGTCTTATTGAATAATATAACAATAAAGTACCACATAAGTACTAACTAATAAGATGAATACTCAGACATGAAACCTTAAATTAATTATACTCCAAATACATTATTTAGTCATGCTATTGCACACAATATCTCATATCCTAAACTCCCCACATAATTCATCAAAATAATCATATTTATCCAATATACTCTCCCATATTTCTTATCTCTTTCATCCATTACATATATTTTCTATTCGTGTATGATGATGATGATTGACATTAACCATGTTCTATTTTTCTTCCTTGCATGACCCCAACAATGATATATTGTCACATTAATACCCCTTAAGGTCTACCAGAACAGTTAGTACTTCCTCATCCATACCCCATAGTGTATTCTAGTACATCATGTACCTATAATTATTAAATTTCCCTATTGGTATTCAAATACACCACATACTAGAGTAGAAATATGGTACTATCCATAAGGAAAATTTATCATTATTAAATTGTGTGAGAGAGTGGATAAAAGGGAGTATTCAACCAAAAGACACATTCACTGTCCTAATTATTTTTTTGAAGTCTCATGGTACCCAGAGCATGTTCTACATTCCTAAAGGTATTTCATTTTTGCGGTGTGACTATAAAAATAACATGGAAAAAATAGTTATAGTAATCACTAAAAACTATAAAAAACTACTAGGTTCACCCTTATAGATAAATAACAAACCATGAAGATCATAAAACAACATTATCCACACACCGCCCCTGATACCAAAAACAACACCACAACCATCCCCACTTGAAATACGAATCAAGTACCACAAAATTCCAAAAATCCCATTTATTCATATCATTATTCCATTTCTATATTTAATATTTACCAAATAATTTATGTTTATTACCCTATTATACACTATATATAATGACATTTCCATTCATGTCAAAATGTAAATTAATTCTAGTGGTTACTTATTTTGTTTCATCCATTCTTGTTATCACCTTCTAATACAACCTGAAAATTATTATCAAACACAAAATAACCATCAATTCCATTACCCCATGATGATATCCCTCTTCGTCTTTCTAATTGTCGAAGAATAATATATACTCAAAATGCAAGCACATTATCATCCCATAAAATATCAACCATCCACTAAAAAACTCTTCCCCAATGTATACCATTCTATCCAACACAGGACTGCTAAAAAACACATACAAACCCATACTTCCTTAATACCTAAAAAATAATAACCTATGAATCCAGAAAAACTCACAAATTATGAATATCATATATAAACCAAAACATAAAAATCACGCCATAATCTCTCCCACAATAACTAAATAATACAATACAAAAAAATGAACACCAAACGCCATGAAATCCCAATAATAACATAAAAATAGAATCTAGAAACATCCCCCACTGCATTACTATTCTCTTACAGGATAAACCCTTCCATTATAAAATTTATTCAAAAAATTTAAATTTATTAAATTTATTTAATTGTTATTTTAGGAAATTAGATTCTATTATACCTATCATATAACCTAATAAAAGAGTTGGACAAAAAATATATTTTAAGAAGTTATTGAATACTAGTATATATCTCATAAACAATACAATTGAATCAAATAAACTCATGATATTCACCCAATCTACATCATTTTATGAATTTATATTTCATTTTCCATATCATGAACATTCATTCTACTAATATAATGATAAGAATATTATTTTAATTCATAAATCAACTATGAAGGAATCAGTCTTTCTAAATACACATCCTAAAAAAGAGCATTGCAATCACATTTATAGGAATAAGAAAAGAAAGCGATGATCTCATTATCAAGATCACACTATGGAGAATTTCTAAAAAATATATAATAACATCTACCATTGACCACTAAATTCTATACTACACAATTCGACCATAACGAAATACATTATCCATTTTAGATGAATAAAATGGAGTTTTTCAAGATGAAATAGTGAAGGAATCAAATCATATCATTTACAATTAAACTCTATAATTTTGGGATCAATTTAAATGAAGATGGGATTACAGGAATTAAAAAAATAAAATTTATTTCCCAAGTGTCATTGGAATATGAGGGAAAAGAATAAAAATTGGGAACCCTAAATTTATTATATTTTATTAGAAATAGAAGATCATGATATATGGTTATAGGAAACATCATAATACATAACATTATTCATAATAACATAGTAAAAATTACTATCTTATACAAAAATGGGCCACATTATAACTGAAATATACTATTTATGTCTTGTTTAACACCTAAATACTTCAAATCTAGATGAAAACCATGGCTAAAGGCTATTTTCCATTATATATTATTTGATCCTAGATATAAATAGGCTATAATCCAATTAGATGAAAAAAGTGGAAAATATAAATTTTATAATAATAAGTTGAAAAGTGTTGTATTAAGAGAATATTTATAAGGTATATTCCTCAACACTGACTCTTTTAATTTAGAATGATATTAGCTTGATCCTCTACAACACTAAACTGAATGCCAAATACCCGTAGTAAAATGAGGCTCCATATATAATACACCCCATTCCCATCCATCTATGTCTGTATTCCACAACAAATAAAATCATTCCATATAAAATTCTTGTAATTTTCCATATATAGTGATGAAAAACCATCACTCACCATAACTATCCATTAAGAGAAAATTTATAATTTACAAGAGTGATTGTTTCTCCATCCTCCCCATTGATATCTAATACACCCAGAAAATGAAATGTTACCAGTTGGGAAGGTCAAAATAATTGATTCAGATACCTTTAAAATAATTCTCATCGTTTAAAATCAAATAAAATAATGAAATAAAAAAATCTACCACCAATAGATAACCATCAAGATATTACTCTGAAATGGGACGTCCACATCAACCAATAATAAAAAAAATTGAACGAAGGATCAAATTAAATCAAGTACACTGAAAAAACGTTGAAAATCAAACTAAATAGTCATCTAAAACAATATATAATTACAAATATTAAAATTTGATATATAAATTTCATTTTTAAGACTCACATTACAATGCACTATCTTACATAACACCATGTATCAATGGTATTCAATCTAAATGGGTAACATTACGACATGAGATATTCTCTCAAACACATTAATCTACAATGGATTATCACCAAATGTTATTTCAAAATTAATATATAACCACCTCCTCCATCGATGGAATGGGGATATTAACAAAGAAAAATTTAGACAAATAATATATGGGATTAATTATGGTATAAGGGATACAACATAAGATGTTCTAGTTGATATTTCACCTCACTAATGTGAAAAAAACCCACAAAATGACTGATACATGAGCATGAGAGTTCATTCTATTCGCCAAACCTCTAATGACTAAGACAAGGGGAACATTCATAAACAGATGGTTTCTAATATAATACTCTATTGGTATCCTCTATTGATTTATACAAGATTTATGATAATAACAATATTATATTAGATTTTATCAAATTATATATATCATTGTTTTCAATCAGTACACTACATATAGATTACAGACTACAATCTCCTCCAAATCGTCCCAATATGACAGAAAATGATAATGAAACCCATTTAGATTATCAAACCAGACTATTCCAATGGATGAGTGAATTATATTATTATAATAAGTGTTAACCATTGAAAAATGAATTCACAAAGATCCACCAAAACCAAAATCCCAATCATACAATATATCATTTATTTTTGGGATGATTTGTTAGGTCTTCAAATATATTTGATGATGGAAATTATTAGTAACGAGACAATTATAGACTAAAAAATTATAAAATAAAAAATAAAAAAAATGGTTAAATTTGGATATGAATTAAAAATTATGACCCACACTACCTAAATAAGCCGCACCAAATCAACCACATTTTTAATCTTTAAAACATATATAACTCTAGACTCCCTAATATCCAACAATTGGGATGACTTTATCATTAAATACATGATCATACAAATAACCATATATCCTACATAGGATTATAGTATTTAAATGTTTAAACCAACCATCATGTTCTCCTAATTTCACTCAATTATGTCCATCGACTACCACAAACTAGCAGTAATAGAATATAATTAATTTACAATTGATATACCAAAAACTGTGATATGAAATATGCCACAAACCACTCCATTCTAGGCGAATAATGGTAAAATCTCAAGGAATTGTGCATCTTAAAACCCCCAAAATTTACACCGTAAATGAGATATGAAACAAATTGAGGACCTATTTCTACACTATTGATAAAAAAATTTCATATGAATGATAATTTTATATTTATAATCCTGCAATAGTCCCTCTAGAGAAACACTATGATAAAAATTTTCCCACCTCACATCATTATCAATGTCACCCAACAAAGACTCTAATAAATATTACATCACATATGATTACAAAATCATATAAACTATAAAACATATACCTTCAACCACTATTTATTGATGATTCATCAATTCTTAATCATCCATCACCATCAAAAAAATATCATGGGTCCCAAAATATATCCCCCAATGGCATTCAACAAAACGCAGTAGTACTTACATTACCCATCAACTAGGTATATGGGATCTTAATATCTTAGTCCTCGGTAAACTTCATTCAAATATATTTTCATATTTTTAGATATTTATAAGATTAAACATATGTCAATATCCCATGATCTATATTTAAAATCCACAATAATCCAATTTCATGACTACATCATAGAAACCCCACCACTACCAAGATAATATGACAAGAGGAATACTTATTATCATGGGGATGAAACATACTAGTCCCCGATTATATCGTTTCCATCTGCTATATCAAAATTCATTAAAAATCAAGATGTTAAGATTTAATCAAATCCTATAAGAAAACATAATTCACTAAATTAAATTGAGCAGAGGAACTAATCAACCTTTCTAAATGTTTTCAAAAGTGCATAATATTTATTAGATTATATAAAAGGTCGATCCTTGTTGGTCAAGGTTGTCGATTTGAATGTGATGTGACTAATGCCCAAAAATGAACCAAAGATTACATCCCACATGATCATCGAAAATATATACCTCAAAATCATCCATATAAGTTAAAAAACAAACAAATTCATCAATATTTCCGGAATATACTACTATGAATTATACGAAATTAAAAGTTAAAAGGTCTACACCACTTATGTATAAAACAAAAAAAGGATGTTAGTTAATAAATACTTTGTTTTTGAATGATTTGTATAAAAACTATATTGTTTATTTCACTATGATTTTTGGTGAATCAGTGACGGAATTTGTTTATAGCAATTACTAATTTTTCTCACATTCCTACTTATTCCTATTTTAATCTCAATTATATATTTGATTTTCATTATTTTATTCATGAATATTAAATAATGAAAAGGATCAATGATGATATTTTTTGAGGGTTAAGTAATCAAAAATAGAATCTAAATATTATCATTTATGGGTATGACCAAGACAAATATTCTATACTATAATGATATACCAAAACATGATTTCAAAAAGAAATTATCGAAACAACAATGTGTTTCCCTACAATTTTGAAATGGGGATAAAAAGTAATACTAAATCCTGAGGTTAGTGAAATCCTAGTTCAACAACATAAAATATCTAGAGATATATTGCATATATATGTAGTCTTCAACTTCTTCACTTGATACATTACAACATAAATAATTTCTTCCACAAATGTGATTTTTTAATAAAAAAATACTCTTACTTATTCCCTTCATCTACACATGGATGTATAGATCAATATATGTAAATTTTAAACCTATTTACTTTTGTGGAACACAATACTTAAAAAACTCTATCCCTTCATTGTAGTTAATGTACTTCTTCTTATCATACATGAATGTAATGATTTATTATTATATTATTATTAATTATTATTACATTAGTGAACATTTAACTAAACTAGATCTTTAATTTCAATCATTGTTGATTCACTTCATCCTTTATAAGTATCTTGTCTATTAAATTCTTCTACACCCAATATTCATCATCTTTTATTATTATCTAGAACCGATTAATCTGACACATTCATCATGTCTCAGCACCTCAAATATATAACTGATATATTTTTAATGTTCATTATCTTCCATTATGTACTGTACTGGTTTATATAGTTATTACACTACATCTATTATATATATATATATATATCACTTATTTTTTTATACCTCCTACAACATGATAATTAATCCAATGATTCATATTCCCCGCATTACTACGACTCATTACCTCATCATATATTAGAAAAACAATAATCACCCAATCACTCAATACCTCATAGAACCTTTTCATAACACACATGATCAGTTTTATAAAGGAAAAATTATATAAAATTTTTGGGAAAAGTTAAAAGACTAAATTTGAAATTCCAATTCAAAATGAGAATTCCCACATGAATCATTATTTATTTTATGAACATCAAAATTACATACAAATATGAGTCCTGAATATTTATAGTCTAACTTATCTTATGTTAAAAAAATTAAATTATATATTCATGTAATATTAATTGGTATGATTAATCATTATTTTTTATCATATATCTTCTAAAAATTCATCTCATTATAATCCCACTGTTACTGTGTTACATAAACATTGTTTAGATAATCAATCATTCATTTTAACCCATTTCATGTGATATTTTCTATCCATTATGACATTATTTAATATAAAATACACAATAAAATACATGATTCAATATAAAATTCTCACACAATTTTCATCTCATTTTCATTATATAGTTAACTAAAGATCATACATTCGATGTTAAATATCCAACGTGGGATCAGAGGTACAAACTACTCCAACTATATGATAACTTGGATGAACACTTTCCGTTAACATTATCCTTTTATCACAAGTTTCCTTGTAATAGATTTCCAATTAACATCACATAAGGAATTATTTTCTATACATTTTCAATGAGATGTCTATATGATTTCCTAACTCAAAAACATATCTATGATGGACTTCTAAAAACTCTATTATATTGATTTCATAATAAATTTCATGGTGGATACTCTTATAAATATTTGTTTTTTATTTTAAAAATATATTTTCCAAATGGTTCTTAATTATTAACTTCTATGTTTCATGATATTTATATCATTCCAATATTTCATTTATTTTTTTGAAACCATCATTTGATAAAATGTTGACATTTTTGGAAACAAAATTATAGGAGAATTTTTTTTTAAATTATATAATTAAAATCATGGTCTCTATACATTATTTTTTGGTATAATAAATGGAAATATTTATATATAACAGATTCATCAATAGATTCCCCAACACATATCTTTATTTGAGATACCTGACTCCAGAAATTTATAACATCAACAAACCTATCTAAAACCATGAATAACTTCACGTAAACCGTTTTTTTATTCATTTTAGACAAAAAATTCATTGACTTATTTAGATTAATTTCACATATAATTCTTCTTATTAAAATATTCAACATGAATCATAGACACATGACACTATGATTTTTAATCAATGATGAACACATCATTATGAAATGTTTCACTTACATCTGAAGATCTTTTTCTATTGGAATTGAGAATTTATTTTATAAATCAGATTGGCATGTCCTCCATATGATCATTGATGACTAATTAACACCATTGAATAACCTTTATCTACAGTGAAAAATCTTCTATAAAATGGGAGAGGAGGTGTACGACATGTGGAGGACTAGGGAATCCATTAATGATGAAAAATAGGGTGAGGGTGAGTGAAATAAAGGTAATTTAGTAATGTAATTTAATATATTTTTATTCATGGAATAACTGCATTATTTTTTTACCTAGTTTTAGAAATAATTGAAATAATATTGTAGGTGGAACGGTCTCACATTGGAATGCCAAACTATTAGGAAAACATGATTCCAATCATGAGATTACATATCTTGAAAACATTTATATATTTTTTGTTTCATTTAGATGATTAAATATAACTATGAACCAACCAAATGACAGTCATTTCCTCCCATTTTCTATAAATATCCAATGTAATCACCTTAAATTAAATGGAAAAAATAATGAATTAAAAAATATAGACCTAAAAGTTTACTATGGTTGATACAAATACTATAAAAACACAATAAAAGAGATACATATATTATTATCATGTTCTACAAATATAATTATGTGGGTAATTTCTTTAATGAATCATCACTTCTAATCAATAAATATATTATATTGAATGGTTTAGTGTATTTTATGATTAGGTAACAAACATTAATGTTTCCATGTGTGTATAAATGAAGACAATGAATTGAGAAAAACATGTGTTTGAAAATCAGTAAAATTTTAACTATGGTTAGTGGCATGATGGGTAATAGATTTTGGTTTTATGGGTCGGCCACACTGTTATTATAGGAAAACCATGGGGTTAGATTACTAGGTCCAAGAACGATGGTTGTGAGATCCTGGAAAATAGTATGAAATCCAATATCAATGTTGATACATAGGGGATATTACAAGGCTTTATGTTTTGGGTCCACAATGTGGATTGTATACATTAATGGAGGGGGAGAGTGTAACTCCCATATGTAAGAGTTGGTTTCATGAGAACCAACAAATTATATTTTGATTACATGAATGTACACTTATTTTATATTGTTCATTGTTCTGTATGACAATAATATAATAATGTCCTGGAATATCTGTTGCATTAATAAGGACATAGAACATCCCCACTATGATAAGAACCATGAAATACTATAACAATATTATTAAATAATGTTCTACAGGTTGATAATATAATTTGGCTGGACACATAGTATACAGACCGTCATGTGTGAGTACTCGTAAGAAGACGAGACTCTCTCTCATGGGCTTCGCACAAGGTAATCTCAAAAATGGGAGATTATGCGAACATACCCGCCAGTAGTAATTCTACATGTCATGGTGTCATTGGACATTGCTATATATGGGGGTGTGTAATGGTCCTTATACTAGAATATAATTATTTACTCATTTCATGACTCACATAATTAGATTTTCTAATGAAAACTGTCATGAAGAAAGTTGTTGGGAAGTAGGGTATGTTGGGTGCGTCATGAATGACATGTTGTTAATTGATATGTCATGGAAGGATTTATCCCTTCCATATTTATGGAAGTTGATATCTCCAGCCCTTCTATTGAAATTGAAAATTATCCCAAATTTCATGGCCATGGTGTCACGATGAGTTTATTTCTGGAAGTCATAGAATGACAGATCAACCATATAGGTTTATGACACTGCCATGAAAACAACATGATAAGATATTAATACAAAGGGATTAAATTACACAGAAATCATTCGTATGAGTTGAAAGATAAATGAGCCCTAAATTGTTTTCTCTTGGGTGCCTTGACCCATTGCCAGATAGTAATCATGGACATTAGGCAATCCCACCTAATGCCAATGAGAAAACGGCCAAGAGGGTCACACACTAAGTGTGTCCAAGTATGTCATGTAGAATAAAAATTATTCTTGTATGTGGTTTAATAATTACTCAAGGAAGCCTAAATCATTTTAATGTTGGAGGAAGAAGAAAGTGACAACAAGATATAGACGTCGTGTACATTGAATGTACACGCCATAAAGTTTTCATTTTTGGAAATGAAATGAAAAATGAGTACATGCAGTGTATTAATGATTACATGCCATCTAGTTTATCCAATCATGATTTTGATGAAATAATAACGTTTTATTAAATGATATTTATTATAATTAGTGTAGGCACATGTCAAGGAATTAATGATTCGAAATGGGGGTTTTCAATAAGAGTTAATGAAATAAATAAAACTCATAACACATTTATTTATTGCCTTAACTCTATAACCACAAACCCGATTATAAATATCCTCACAACCATAATAATTTTTCCTAATCATTGTGCACAATAATACTAGATAATTCTCTCATGGTTGAAAGAACTCCCTCTACCAAGAACACACTCAAGACTGAAACAGATCCTCCTCCGTCGGATCTAGGCGATCTAAGGCAGACAACATGAGCAAAGGCTTCTCCATGCTAGCACCCAGAGATTCTATTGCCGATATCCATAGATATGTGGTGAACATGTGGATCACCACTAGGGGAAGTCTACACTTGGATTTTGTGAAGCAACGACGAATCACATTAGAACGTGATCAGAACTATAAATAAATAAAAAACGCCAAAAGGTACTTCTTGTCAATTTGTTAAATTAATTATAATCAACCTGTGATGATCCTCCATTATGATTCTGGGACTATTCTTTTTATTTGTCTATTTCTATGATTCGATCTGTGGATTCTGGCATTTATCGTCTTATTGATCCCAGATTGATCACTACTAATGACAAACAGTCAAGTGGAAAAAATCCACCAATGAGATTCTGCTGCACCCGGGACGTCCAAGTGGTATCAGAGCAGTCACAACGTTGATTATAGATATTTAATATTTGTTGATAATTTACACATTTATATTTGATTCAGTACATGATAAATCGTTCTATGAAACTGAATGAATGAAATCTATTCTTCCTCTTTCGTTTCTCAATTCACATCCCATAAACAACCTTTTAATTGTAATTTTGATTAAAATGAAAAGGAGGAACTCAATCAGAGGAGCATCCCATTCTGTATATACAACACAAGAATACATGACATGTGGTGAAATCTACACGCCATGTACTTAGGTTCAAGGAACTGGTACTAGTTCTCCAAACCCCACCATGTGAATTGATCATACCTATGATTTTTAATAAACTGTGTTGACCAGAACTGAACGACGCCTGGAAATTGGAATACACGACGTGTGTGTTGAATCACCATGCTATGTAGTCCAATCCTGCATGGGTGAAAATGTGTATAAGGGATAAGCCATGTAACCGAGTAACAAGGAAGTAAATTCCATGTATGATTATTGTAAGCGCCATTTACTCCAAAATTTCCAAAGTATAGAAAACATGAAAAATTCCCCGGAGTGTACTTTGGATAAAGGGTGAAAACAAATACACACTATGTAATATAGCCTACACTCCATGTAATTTCTAGAAATAGAATTTCACCAGGTGTCCTCCAAATTACAAAGACCCATACAAGGAATATGGATGAGAAGAATCTCAAGGAAATTTAAAAATGAATTTATGATAAAGAGTTGATTAATTATAAGATCAAAATTAATTTAATTCAACTGCCAATTATTTTAAAAAGAAGTATGATTTAAAATAATTCGAAGACTAAATATTTGTAAATGTTGTTGCATGCTATAGAAGATCATGAGCTAGAACAAAGACCTATTGTGTGTGTAAGGTTTAATTTACATTTTTTTAATTTAAATTTGTTTTCCTGTGAGCCTTATTACCGAAAAATGTAGGGAATGTCTGCCAATGGATTCTTTAATGGTAACACCATGTAATGGAGGATCTCCCAAGATAGAGGAGACGATTCAAAATCCAAAGCTGATGTGAATCTAACCTAAGAAGATAAAAAGGTGGATAGGTGGGAGCTGCCAAACATAAAAAATTGGGTTCAAGGTGTTTTTCTCTATGTCTGGGTTAGCTTATCAAAACCGCAAGATAATCTAACCAATAGAAGCTCATGATCATGACATCTTATTTTATTTCTATCTGATTAGATGGTTTTTTTATTATATATGTGTTGTTGCGATCACATAGTTAATGAAACTAACATGCATGAAAGGATGGAATATAATAAAAACATGACTATGCATAGTCATTATCAGAACTTGGTTCATCACTTAAGAAAGCATCACATAATATTAACAAGTATGTGATAATGTTAAACTATGCATAAAGGATTAAAATCCCCCAAGTATGGTATTAAGTTACACCAATCCTTTCATTACTTGATTATGGAAAAGATTCAATAAAACTATGTGTTTGACCAACCCTTGTTGAGACACTTACTTTAATAAAGAAAGATATTTTGATAGTTTTGTGTTGACTTGAACATTTTACGTCATTAGGAGTATCCTTTGCTAGACTTGTTGTAAAATGGAGGCATGTGTTAAGGAAATCCATATTTGGATTTCAGGATTGGGGACTCCACTCAATAGATCAAGGAACTATAATCTCACAGTTGGAAAATACCTACGTACCTAAATACCATTAAATAGACTGACCAACCCTTGTTGGGGTTATGAAAAGGGGATTATGAATCCTTGCCACTAAAAAGTCATAGTAACTATACAATCCATGTTCAATGGTTGGGGCCATTGGAACATGATAAAATTGAGGGGGAATTAATAAATTCAATTTTTATTTTTCATAAAATGTAATCAAAAGGAACTGATAAAGTTGCTCTTTCAATTTGTAGAATCAATATGACGAACTAGTCAACCCCATTTTCTCTATGATCAATTTTGGATAAAGACAATATCCCCACCTCTGGTAACATTCAGGAATGGTTTAGGTGCCTTCAGGTTATCCTAAGCCATTGATGAAATTTTTATGTCCTAGAGTCCTCACTTCTTGATTCAATTTCCCAAGGGTTCAGTGGTGATGATTTCTTCGTCTATGTTCAACGTTTGAACTATGAACTTGATGTTCAATGCATGATGATATCATCAATGTCTAGTGATCTCATGAATTCTGATGAAGACATGGATGCCTATAGGATGCTCAAGCACCTCTGTGGTCAATACCAGGAGATAAAAAGACCAGAAATATTTGAGATCTCTAAGCATGTATTTCAAAACAAGCATAGAGAGGGTGCCTTATCTGGGCCTCATGTAGTCAATATCATTGTATACATTGAGCGCTAAGAGGTTCTAGGGTTTAAACTCCCTGAAAAACTAGGCACTGATCTCATTCTTTCATCACTCCCCCAGTGCTTCTCTAAATATGTTGTAAATTTCAACCTGAACAACATTGAGAAATATCTAACTGATCTTTTTATCCTTATTTTCCATGTGGAGAATGATATGAAGTGTGAAAATCCTTCTGTACTTATGGTGAAAAAAAGGAACGGGAAGGCGAAGAAATTATTGCCCAATGCTTCTTCAAGGCCTTAAAAAAAGGAAGATCAAAGGGGAGGAAAGAGAATAGGAGGCCGTTTTTTTCGCATGTGGCAGGAAGGGCCATTGGAAGAAAAATTGCACCTAGCCAAGAAAGAAAGGGGAAGCTTCAAGTGCATTTATTATCAAATAAAATCTATCTATTTCTACCAATTGGGTATTAGAAACTATTTTTCATGCTCACATCTATATCGAAATAAAAGATCCAAGTAGATTCAGAAATATTGACCGAGGTGAGGTGGATCTGTGATCAGCCAACAGAGCCAGACTCGCTGTTGTAGCTTTCGGGGACTACCACATCACATTGACTACTTGGATGGTCTTGTATTAAATGTATTTTATCATATACCCTCGATTAGAAAAAAAAATTATTTCAGTATCCATATTCGATACTTATGGATTCATCTTCATGTTTGGAAATGAATGTTGCTACTTTTATAAGGATAGTATTCTTTTTGGTCAGGAACATTTATATAATGTCCTTTATGTGTTAGACTACACAAACCAATTAATTGAAATTGATGACAAATTTAATTCACATGACTCATACCACATCCAACATTGGCATCACTGGCTAGGTCATGTCAATAAGAAATGTTTGATAAAATTACATCAATATGGGTATTTAGATTCATTCGAACTAAAACCACTTGATCTATGTCATGTGTGTCTACATGGAAAAATGACCAAAGACCCATTTAGTGGGAAAGGTGAAAGGGATAAAGAGATTCTAGAATTAGTTAACACAGATGTGTGTGGACCATTTCCAGTGGAAGAATGGGGCGGGTTCTTGTACTTCATAACACTTACTGACGATTTTAGTAGATATGGATATATTTACTTAATAATGTATAAGTCAGATTCTTTTGATCAGTTCAAAGAATACAAGAATGAATTTGAGAACCACATTGGTATGAAGATCAAGAAACACCGCTCAGAAAGAGGTGGATAATATATTAATCCGGATTTCATTGATTTCTTACTGGATTTTGGGATTCTATCTCAACTCACTCCTCCTTACACGCCACAGTGGAATGGTGTAAGTGAAAGGAGGAACTGCACCCTATTGGACAAGGTGACATAAATGATGAGTCTTGCGAGTCTTCCATTATCCTTTGGGGGATATACATCACAAACTGTATCACACATACTAATCCAAGTACCAACTACATCGATAAATGGTAATCATATGTGTTATGGAGTGGACGCAAGGCCATGTTATCAAATGTACATGTGTGGGGTACCGAAGAATTTGTTAAGGCATCTCCCTATAACAAACATTCACCCTGAGGCACAAAGGGTACCTTTATAGGATATCCGAAGGAAACTAGAGGATATTGCCTATAAAACCCCTTAGATTAAAATTTTACAGTGGCAAGACATTCCAAGAACTTTGAGAGGGATCACATCTCCAAAATAGATAGTGGGAGCGAGATGGACTTTGATTAAGTCGAGGCTCATGATACACAGGAGTTAGTATGATAAAATATTCCACAAATCCATGTGGAAGAAAAATCTGTTATAGAGACAGAAGAACTACATTAGAGCACGAGTGAGGGGAGAGAACTCGAACGATATGGTTTTCTTGTCACTGAGGATGGTGACACATTATTGGTTAATAATGATAATCCTCTTACCTACAAGGATGCAGTTGAAGGAATAGATGTTTCCAAGTGGCTAGAAGCAATGAATTCCGAAATGGATTCCATGTAACAAAACTAAGTACGGATTTTTGTAGATCTTCCCATTTATGTAAAGCATGTTGGTATTAAATGGGTATTCAAGAAGAAACTGGACATGGAGGGAAAATTTAGCAACAATAATTCCCAACTAGTAAAAAAATGTTTTAGACAGCGTTATGGAATTGACTATGATGAACCCTTTTCACTGGTTGAGATGCTGAAATCCATCGGGATCCTATTGGACATTGCTGCTTAGCATGTCTATACAAGTTGGCAAATAGATATCAAAATATAATTCCTTAATAGGAACCTCCAGCAAGATGTCTACATGACATAACCTGAAGTGTTTGTGACTCCAAAGGATGCCAAAAGGTATGAAAGTTGCAGAAAACCATTTATGGATTAAAGAAAGCATCAAGGCCATGGAACATTCTTTTTTATGACGCTATGATATTATTTGGCTATGTTATGAACTAATGTGATCCTTGTGTTTACAAAAGTTTTAAAGGATGTGCAGTTGTTTTACAAATACTATATGTTGATGATATATTACTAATTGGAAACCAAGTACCTGTCTTACAGTCAGATATGGTATGGATGGATAAATGTTTCACTATGACGCACTTGGGTGAGGCAGCATATATTCTTGGGATCAAGATCCATCATGATAGATCCAAAAGAATACTGGGCCTGAGTCAAAGTACATACATTGAAAAGATACTGAAGATATTCATTATGGAACAGTCCAAGAGGGGATTGTTGGCAGTGTCACATGGCATTCATCATTCCATGAAAATGTGTTCTCAGACACATGATGAAAGAAAGAAAATGTAAAGGATCCCTTGCACATCCGTGATTGGGTCAGTCATGTATGATATGCTATATACAAGGCTAGATGTTTGTTATGCATTAAGTGTGGTAGGCAGATATCAAGATAATCTAAGAGACCACCATTGGACGGAAGTCAATACTGTCCTTATGTATCTGAGGCATACTAAGGATATGTTTCAGGATTATGGAGGAGATATAGAACTAGACAATAGAGGACATGTGGATTCTTGTTTCTAGACTGATCAAGATGATATGAAGTCCTATATTGGATACATCTTCAATTTGAATGGAGGTGAAGTGAGCAGGAAGAGCTCAAAGAATGTTTTGGTCACAGATTCAAGAGCAGATTCCGAGTATATCGTAGCATCTGTGGCAGCTAAAGAAGCATTATGGATTCTAAGCTTCATCTAAGAGATGGATTTAGTACCTAGTAGTAAAGATCCTATCACAAAAGGCAACATGGAAGAACCCTTATCCAACTCTTTGACTCAGCAGAAACATGATCATCATGTGTGGTCTAGCATACTAAAAGTCGTAGTCAGTTGTCTCTAGTCCAATTTGGAGTTTGTTAGAGTTGGTTTCAAGAGAAACAACTATTTATACTTTGATTGCATGAATTTAGGCTTATTATATATTGTTAATTGTTCTGTAAATCTATAATATAATAATGTCCTGGAATATCTGTTTCCTTAGTAAGGTCAGGGCAGATCCCCTCTATGATGTGAACCATGAAATGTAATGAAAATATTATTAAATAAAGTTTTACAGTTAGATGAAATACTATGATAGGACACATAGTGTACAGGCCATCATGTGTGAGTACTCATAAGAATACAAGACTCTCTCTCATGAAGTTCGAACTTGTTAATATCCCAAATGGGAGATTATGAGAACATACCCGCCAGTAGTAATTCCACATGTCTTGGTGTCATTATACATTGCTATCTAGGAGCATGTGTATTGGTACATAGACTAGAAGATTATCATTAACTAATGTCATGACTCACACACTTATATTTGCTAACAAAAACTGTCAAAAAGATAGTTGGCAGGAAGAATGGTATGTTTGGTGTCTCATAAATGACATATTGTTAATGGATATGTCGAGGAAGTATTTGTCCCGTCCATATATATAAAAGTATATATATTAGTCCCTTTGATTGAAATATAACTGTCACCCAAATTCCATGTTCATGGTGTCTCGACGAGTTTATTTTTGGAAGTCGATGAATAACAGATCAAGCATATAGGTTTATGACACTACTGTGAAACCTACTTGATGAGATACTAAGACAATAAGATTAAATTACTTGGAAAGAGTTCATATGCGGTGACACATCAATACATATTCAAATTTTTTCTCTTGGGTGCCTTGACCCATTGCTACACAGTAATCTTGGACTTTAGGAATGCACTTCTAATGCATATGAGAAAAAGGCCTAGAGGGTCACAAACTAAGTGAATCCATGTATCTCAAGTAGAATAATGATTATTCCCATATGTGGTTTAATAATTTTTCAAAGAAAACTAAATCATTTTAATTTTGAATGATGAATAAAATGAAAACAAGATATACATGCCGAGTACATTGAATGTACACACTGTGCGGTTTTAATTTTTGAAATGAAATGAAAAATGAGTATGAACCGTGTATTAATGATTACACGACGTGTAGTTTTTTCAGTCGGGATTTTGAGGAAATAATATCATTTTATTAAAAGTTTTTATTATAATCAGAGTGGGAACATGACAATGAATTAATGATTCGACATTTGGGATTTCAATAAAAGTTAATGAAATATATAAAATACGTAATGATTTTATTCATTGTCATAAATCTATAACCTCAAACCAGATTCTAAATATCCTCAAAACCCCAAAACATTTCCCTAATAGTTTTGCGCAAAAAATATGGAGAATACTCTCAAAGCCGAAATTACTCCTTCCTACAATAATGCTCTGAAGACCGAGAGAGATCCTCCTTCATAAGATCAAGGTGATAAAAGGAAGACATTGCAAGAAAAGGCTTCAAATTGATAACACCCATAGATTCATTTGGAAACGTCCAGAGATACGTGGTGCATGTGTGGATCACCACTAGTGTAATTCTACACTTGGATTATTTGATGTAACAACTAATCCCATTAGAATGTTATCAGAAATATCAACGAAGAAAGAACTCCATAAAAGGTACTTCTAGTCAATTAATAAAATTAATTATAATCAAACTATGATGATCATATTTTGTAGTTCTGGGACTATTCATCTTCTATGTCCATTTCTATAATTCGATCCGTGGAGTCTGACATTTATCATCATATTGATCCTGGATTGATCATTTATAATGACAAAAAGTCAAGATGTCACATCTACCAACAAACTTCTGCTTCTCCTAGGACTTCCATGTGGTATCAGAGTGGTCACAATGTTGATTATAATTATTTAATTTTCGTTGATAATTTATGCATTTATATTTGATTCAATTCAAGATAAATCATTCCATAAAACTGAATGATTGAGATCTGTTCTTCCTCCTTTTTTTCTCGATTCACATAACAGAAATGACCTTTTAAATTTATTTTTGATTTAAATAGAAATGAGGAACTCATCTGGAGGATCCTCTCATTCTGTTACACATGAATACACAGTGTGAAGTGAAATCTACATGTCGTGTACATAGGATCAATGAACCAGTAAAACTCCGCCAAACCACACCGTATGAATTGATCATACCTAAGTTTTTTAATACATCATGTTGACCAGAACTGAATGGAATATGGAAACTAGAATACACAACATGTATGTTGAATCCAAACACTATGTAGTCTGATCTGGCACAGGTGAAACCATGTACAATGAAATGTCTTGTAACAACATACACGAGATTTCGCGGCCAGAAACCACATAAAAAAAGTACATGTCATGTTAGATTAATCTACACACCGTGTACTCCAAAATTTCCAAAGTACAGAAAACACACCATATCCCCCTACATGTACTTTGGATAAAGGGAAAAAAACAAATACACACTGTGTAATATAGCCTACAGGACGTGAACATTCCAGAAATGGAATTTCACCAGGTTTCCTCCAATGTAAAAAGCCTCGTACAAGGAATATGGATGAGAAGAATCTCAAGGATATTTAGAAAGGAATTTAAGATAAAGAGTTGATTGATTATAATATCATAATTAATTGAAATCATGATTCACATATCTTCAATAAAAGAATGATTAATATAATTTTAATACTAAATATTCTTAAATATCGTTGTATGCTATTGATGAACATGATCTAGACCAATGGCCCCTTATGTGTGTTTGGTTTCATTTAAATCTATTTAATTTAAATTCTTTGGCATAAAAGCCTTCATCCAATAAAATTTTGGGGCTATGTGCCGATGGTTTATGAAATGTAAACCCCTTTTAATGGAGGATCTCCCAAGATAGAGGAGAGAGTTCAAAATCCGAAGCTGAGGTGAAAGAAACCCATGAAGATACCAATGCAGATAAGTGGGAGTTAAAAAACATGAATAATCAAGATAATGGTGTGTTTCCCTAGGTCATGGTTAGCTTATCAAAGCCACTAGATAATATAACCAATATAATCTCATGGTCATGCCATCTTATTTTAGTTCTGCCTGATTCCACTATTTATATATTATGTATTTTTTGTCGCAATCACATTGTTAATGAAATAAAAAAGCATGAAAAGGTGGAATAAAATAAAAACTGGACTATGTGTAAACATTATCAGAACATGGTTAATCACTTAACCAAGAATTACTTAATATTAACAAGAATTTGATAATGTGAAACTATGCATAAAGGATTGAAATCCCTCAAATACCATATTAAATCAGACCAAGCCTTCCATTACGTGATTAAGGGAAAGA
This sequence comes from Viscum album, assembly GCA_963277665.1. Taxonomy (NCBI): domain Eukaryota; kingdom Viridiplantae; phylum Streptophyta; class Magnoliopsida; order Santalales; family Viscaceae; genus Viscum; species Viscum album. The sequence goes on along the minus strand of OY728161.1, from coordinate 1,241,136,375 downwards.
CTCAATAAAACATTGTGTTTGACCAACCCTTGTCGAGACACTAACTTTTATAAAGGAAGATATTATAAATGTTTCGGGATGTCTTAAAAATTTTACATCATGTTGAGTAGCCTTTGCTAGACTTGTTGTAAAATGGAGGCATGTGTTGATGAAATCCATGTCAGGATTTCATGATTAGTTAGTCCACTAAACCGATCAAGGAACTATAAGCTCACAGTTGGAAAAGACCTACCAACCTAAATACCATTAAATAGATTTACCATCCCTTTTTGGGGTTACGCGAAGGGGAATATGGATCCTTTCCACAATAATGTCATAGAAACTAGGTCTTCCAATTTCAATGGTGGGGGTAATTATCACGTGATAAAATAGTTGGATAATTAATAAATTCCTTTATTATTTTTCATAAAATAAAATCGAAAGGTACTAATAAATCCGCCCTTTTAATCTGTATAATCTATATGAAAAATTCGTTAACCACATTTTCTCTATGATCAATTCTAGATAAAGAAAATAACCTCACTGGAAGTAACATTCAATAATGGTTTAGGTTTCTTCGGGTTATTCTATTCCAGGAATGAATGTTTTATGTGCTCGAGTCCCCTCTTCCTGATTCTCCTGCCCAAGGGGCGAGTGATGAAGATTTCCTACTCTATGATCAACATTGGAACAATGCGCTCAACATTCAACATTTTTTGCTGCCATCAAAGTCTAGTGAGCTCATGATGTCTCATGAAGACATTGACGCATATTGCATACACGAGCACCTCGGTGGTCTATACCCAGAGAGAGAAAGACAGGAAAGGTTTGAGATATCAAAAGGCTCTATTTTAGAGCAATCTTTTAGAGGGTTTCCTATCTGGGCCTCATGTAGTCAATGTCATTGGATACATTGAGCGCTTGGAGGTTATAGGGTTTAAACTCCCCGAAGAACCGGGTACTGATCTCATTCTTGCATCATTCCCCTAGAGCTTCTCTAACATTGTTGTAAATTTCAATATGAACAACATTGAGAAGTGTCTATCTGGTCTTCTTATCATCACTCCCCATGTGGACAATGAAATGAGGAATGAAAATCCTTCTGTACTTATGGTGAATAAGAGTAAAGGGAAGGAGAATATATTTAATCCCAAAGCTTATTTAAGGCATTCCACAAAAAGGAAGATCAAAGGGGAGGAAAGATAAAAAAAGGCCGTTTGTTTCGTATGTGGCTAGAAGGGCCACTGGAAGAAAAACTGCACCTAGCCACGGATGCAAGGGGAAGCTTTAGGTGTGTTTGTTATCAAATACAAACTATCTATTTCTACCAATTGGGCATTAGAAACTTATCTTGGTGCTCACATCAGTATCCTAATACAAAAAACCATATTGATTCAAAAATATTGACCGATGTGGGGTGGATATGGGAGCAACCAAGGGAGCCATAATTATTGTTGTAGCTGTCGGAGACTACCATCTCACATTGACTACTGGGATGGTCTTGGTGTTAAAATGATGCTATTATGCACTATCTGTAACCAAAATCATTATTTCAGTATCCAAATTAGAAACTGATGGATTAATCTTCAATTTTGGTAATAAAATCTTGATACTTTTATAAAGATAAATTTTTTTAGTAGGGCACATTAATATAAAAGCCTTTATGTGTTTTAATACACAAATCAAGTAATGCAAATGGATGATAATGTTAATTCACATGACTCATAACAAAACAAACTTTGGAATCACCGGCTAGGTCATTTCAATGAGAAACGATTGACAAAATTACATCAAGATGGGTTTTTAGATACTTTCAAACTAAAACAACTTTGTGTATGTCATGCGTGTCTACAAGGAAAAATGAACAAATCCCCATTTAGTGGGAAAGGTGAAAGGGCTAAGGTGCTTCTAGAATTAGTTCACACAGATGTGTCTAGACCATTTATAGTTGAAGCAAGGGGTGGGTTCTTGTATTTCATAACTTTTACTGATGATTTTAGTAGATATGAATATATTTACATAATGAGGTATTAGTTATATTCCTTTGATAATTTCAGAGAATATAAGAATGATGTTGAGAAATAGATTGGTATGAAGATTAAGAAATGTCACTCAGATAGAGGAAGATAAGATATAAATTAGGACATCAATGATTTCACACGGGAGATTGTGAGTCTATCTCAACTGACTCCTCCTTACACGCCTTTGTAGAATGGTGTACGTTAAAGGAGGAACCACACCATGTTAGGCATGGTGAGATTAGTGATGAGTCATGCGAGTCTTCCATTTTCCTTTTGGTGATATTCATTACAAACAACAACACACTTACTAAACCAAGTAACTACTAAATCGATAAATGGTATTCCATACAAGTTATGGAGTGGATGAAAATCCATGTTATCAAATTTACATGTGTGGTGTAGAAAAGCATTTGTTAATGCCTCTTCATGTAACAAACATTTACCACAAGGAACAAAGTCTAACATTATAGGATACCCCAAGGAAACAAAGGGATATTACCTATACAACACCTCAGATAAAAATGTTACAGTGGAAAGACACGCTATATTCTTTGAGAGGGATCACATCTCCAAATGATCTAGTGGGAGAGAGATAGACTTCAACGAAGTCGAGGCTCACGATACACATGATTTGGTATAAGAACAGATTCCATAAAGCCATGTGGATGAAAATTCTATTCCAGAGACTCAAGAACTATATAGGATAACAAGAGAGGTGAGATAACCCGAACGATATGGTTTTCTTGTCACCAAGGATGGTGACTAATTATTGGTTGACAATGATGATCCTCTTACCTTCAAGGAAGCTATTAAAGGCAATGATGTTGCCAGGTGGAAAAATCCATGAATTCTAAAAAGGATTCCATGTACCAAAACCAAGTTTGGATTTTGGTAGATCCTCCAGTTGATGTAAATCCTATTGGTAATAAATGGGCATTCTAGAAGAAACATGAAACGGAGGGACAAGTCAGCACCTATAAAGCGTGACTGGTTTCCAAAGGTTTTAGACAACTTCAAGTAATTGACTATGATGAAACCTTTTCATTGGTTGCGATGTGGAAATCCATCAGAATCCAAATGGCCATTTCCGCTTACCATGGCTATGAAATTTTGAAAATGGATGTCAAAACAACATTCCATAACGGGAACCTCCATGAAGATGTCTACATGGCACAACCTGAAGGGTTTGTGACTCCAAAGGATTCCAACATGGTATGAAAGTTGTAGAAATATATTTATAGATTTAAGAAAGCATCAAGGTCATGGATCATTAGTTTTTATGAATATGTAACATAAGTTGGCTTTGTAAAGAATGAATGTGATCCTTGTGTCTAAAAAAGGTTTAGAGGAAGTGTAGTCATTTTCATAATAGTATATGTTGATGAAATATTACTAATTGGAAATAAAGTACATGTCAAACAGTAAGTTAAGGCTTGGTTGGATAAATTCTTCTATATAAAGGACTTGGGAGAGACACCATATATTTTTGGGATCAATATTCATCGTGATAGATCATAGAGAATGTCGGTCATTGGTCAAAGTACATACATTGACATGATACTGAAGAGATTCAGTATAGAATAGTCCTAGAGGGAATTTTTTCCAGTGTCACATGGAATTCATCTTTCTAAGATAATGTGTCCTCATACAATGAGGAAAGAAAGAAAATGTCATGGATCCCTTACACATCCGTGATTGGGTCCATTATGTATGCTATGATATGTACAAGTCTAGATGCTTCATTCGCCTTAAGTGTGGAAGGAAGATATCAAGAAGATCCAGGAGACCTCCATTGGATGGTAGTCATGACTATCCTTAAGTATCTGAGGCGTACTAAGGATATGTTCTTTGTTTATGTTGTAGATGAGGAACTGGTCATCATAGGACATGTAGATGCTAGTTTCCAGACTGATCAAGATGAAATGAAGTCACAAATTAGATACATCTTAAGTTTTAATGGAGGTGTAGTGAGCTGGAAGAGTTCAAAGAAAGGTGTGTTCGGAGATTCTACAGTAGAGTCTGAGTATATCGCATCTTCTGAGGTAGCTAATGAAGAAATACAGATGCCAAACTTTGTCCAAGAGCTGGGTCTAGTACCCACCAGTAAAGATCCTATCACACACAATTGTGATCATACTGTAGACATGGAACATGAAAAAGAGCCAAGGTCACATTAGCAGACAATACACATACTTCAGAATTATCATCTCTTGAGGGAATTTTCACAGAGAGGAGATGTTGCATTGAGTAATATTTCCATGGAAGACAACGTGGTGGACCCCTTGACTAAATCATTGACTCAGAAGAAACATGATCATCATGTGAGGTCTAGTGGACTAAAAGTTGTAGGAAGTTGTCTCTAGTCTATGTGGGAGTTTGTTAGAGTTGGTTTCATGAGAACTTACTATTCAAACATTCATTACATGAATTTAAACTTATTTTATATTGGTCATTATTATTCATGACTATAATATAATAATGTCTTTGAATATTATTTGCATTAATAAGGTCATTGTAGATTCCTTCTTTGATGGAAACCTTAAAATTATATAAAAATATTGTAAAATGATGTTCTACAATTGGATGACATAATTTTATAGGTCACATAGTATATAGACTCTCATGTGTATGTACTCGTAAGAAGACGAGACTCTCTCTCATGGAGTTCGCACTAGGTAATCTCCAAAATGAGAGATTAAGTGAACAGACCCACAGGTAGTAATTATGCATGTCTTGGTGTCTTCATACATTGCTATCTACGAGCTTCTGTAATGTTCCTTAGATTGAAATATTATCATTAACTCATGTCCTGACTCGCGCACTAAGATTTTCTGACAAAAACCATCACAAAGACAGTTGGTGGAAGTAGGGTATGTTGGGTGAATCACGAATAACATGTTGTTAATGGATAAGCCGAGGAAGGATTTCCCCCTTCCATATTAATTGAAGTAGATATCTCATGCCCATTTATTGAAATAGAACTATCGCCCAAATTCCATGGCTATGGGTTCACGACGAGTTTATTTATGGAAGACAATCAATGATGGATCAAGCATATAATTTTATGACACTCCCATGAAACCTGCTAGATATGATATTGAGAAAAGAGTATTAAATTACATGGTAAATATTCGTATGAGGTGACACATCAATGTGAAATCAACATTATTCTCTTGGGTTCCTTGACCCGTTGCTAGACAGTAATCTTGGACATTAGGCAAGCCCGACTAATGCCAACGAGAAAGAGGCCTAGAGGGTCACAGACTATGTGTATCCATGTATCATAAGTAGAATAAAGATTATTCTCGCTTATGGTTTAATAATTATTCATGGAATACTAAATCGTTATAATTTTGGAGGAATAATAAAATTCAAAGAAGACATGAAGGCCATGTATATTGAATTTACATGCCGTGTAGTTTTCATTTTGGAAAGGAAATGAAAAACCATTACACATCGTGTATTAGTGATTACTCCCTATATATCTATTCCTATTAGGATTTTGATGATTTAATATTGTTTTATTAAATGATATATATTATAATCATCATGGGTTCATGTAAAATAATTAATGATTCGACATTGGGGTTTTCAATAAGAGTTAATGAAATAAATAGTATGCATAATGCATTTATTTATTGTCTTAAATCTGAAACCTAAAACCCAATAATAAATATCTTCACAACCCCAACACTTTTCCCTAATCGTTGTTCACAACAATTTAGGAGATTTCTCTCATGTCCGAACTAACGCCTTCCTCCAAGAATGATCTTAAGACCGATAGATATCTTCCTCCATCAGATCAAGAAGATCTAAGGCATAAAATGCAAGCAAAGACTTCTCCACACTAGCTCCGGGAGATTGCTTTGGCGATGTCCAGAGATAAATGGTGCACATGTGGATCACCACTAGAGGAACTATACACCTGGATTCTGCGATGAAATGACGAATCACATCAGAATGTGATCATAAATATCAATGAAGAAAGAACACCATAAAAGGTAATTCTTATTAATTAATTAAATTTATTATCATCAATTTGTGATGATCCACTTTTGTGGTTATGGAACTACTCTTCTTCTTTGTCTATTTCTGTAATTTGATCCATGAAGTTTATCATTTATCATCATATTGGTCCCGAATTGATCATTACTAATGAAAAAATGTCATGTGGGCACATTGACCTGTGAACATTCACTGCCCCAGGACCTTCACCCTTTAAATTTGTTTTTTAGAAGGAAATATTCTATTATCCATGTTTGAAAAAATTACATTTCTATTTGGGTTCCTATCTAATTAAAACACCATTGATATTTGTTATTTGATTAATTTTATGTTTGAATGGGTATCCTAATTGTCCGTTTCAGAGAGTGTGTGTGTGGGGGATTGGGAAATAACACAGAAATGATATATTTTTTCGAATTAATATAGTTATTAGATTAATAAGTGAATCCAATGAGTAATAACGAATGGTTTTTTCAAAAGGCATAAACTGTATTACATGAGTCCTATGGGTGATGATAAGAAAATTCCTGGTCCAAAAAATTAATTTATTTACAATGTATATCCTAAATTTATATATAGTCATGAGGTAGTGTAATGAAAATCTATAATGAAAATAGACATCTTGAAACCAGTTATGACATTATAGTAGAGTATATAAACATATCCAATATTATAATCAAGGTGAATGATGATCCCTAGATATATGTATATATAATGACGTCAAAAGATATTTAAAACCCTGGTCTTGAATATGTCTCTTAGGTAAATATTGGTTATAAATGATCCAATAGATTTAATATTAATAAACAAAATGTGACACATTTCAGGGAAATCATAAGCCTTTGTTGTAATTTTCATCATATACAATTTTCCAGTTATATTTTTCTAGAGTAAAGGGTCCAAAAATTTTATTTATAGAAAAACATGCTAGAGTTCTTGGTTATCATATTTTTTTGGATAACAATGCACATTATTTTTGTTGATGGGAATTGGTAATCCTTTGTCACTTTTCACCGTTGGTTAATATTTTACCGAACTCTGTGAGGTTTGATGAAAACAATTTAACATGGTTTTTTTATAATGGATAGAATATTTTATAATTACATTGATATAAAAAATCATCCAAAATCTCATAAATTTTCTAATAGCTTTAATTCAATTGTGGAATAGTTTACATATGTATGTCTCGAACATGTTGCATTTAATTATTTCATAAATATATTTAAATTCGAAATTATCCATCCAAAATTTTTCTTATCCTTCATATTTCTTCTCCAAAATAAGGTAAGCGTCATCATACCTACCTGTAATACACAATCCATATTTCATCCTTTTTGTATGCCCTTAATCATTGGTGTTTCCCATGATGGTATACATATTATTATGGTTACCAACTATTCTCTATTGATATAATATTTTTCATTTAATTAGTTTGGAATTTGAATCCTTGGTTTTTCTTTGGGTACTGAAACAATTTTTAGGGTTTGATTTTAATAAATTTTAATAAATATTTATTCTGAAATGGATTCTTTATTCTCATTACTTTTTTGTTCTTAAAAAATTTTATTAAATTATTTTCATTTTTAGATAGTAGTATCCAACTAAATATAATTTCTCATGAAACACCATTGTCATATTATTTTCATATGGTTTAAATTAAAAAATTGTTATTATACATATTTTTCACTTTTTGGATTAATGAGTTATGTTGTTTTTTATTTTTGGTGTAAAAATGTGTTTTAATGTTTTTTTTCTAATGAAATATGGTTTTTTATTCAAAAATATTTGATAATATTATTCAATGCGATTCATTACACTAAAATGATTTGTATTGGATGTATATGAAGGGGTTTTCCTTATTATATTATTTATTGTTTATCAGTTTAATTTTTTATGTTTCTTTCAGAAATTTGTAAATGAATGCAGTTCAGAAAACATGAGACAGTTGGTATACTAGACTAAAGTAGATTTAGGATAAATAATGTATTGGCAAGGGAATGTATCCCTATTAAATCAATTGAGATAATTGGATTGTTTTTCTGGTCTTATGGTTAATATAATATTTCAGTTATTGTAATACGTCTACTAGGATGGTAACAAACTCATTTTTTTAGCGGATATCCAATAATGAGTCTATATAACATGATTCCCATCAGTTTCAGCGAATGTTACATTATTTGATTTATAGTGAGATGTATTTCACCATTAATCAATTTTATTATTATATTTGATTACCCATATTTTATGATTCCCCAATTATTGATTATAATTTAATTTCTAACCATTATTTTAAAACATAACTTGTTCTCTAATAAACAAAATGGATTTCTACTATGATTTTAAATGATAGATATTAAAAATATTTTTCTAACTAGATCAAATGATATGAATAGAGACTGAAATTTTATAGATTCATGGTGTTATCACAATTGCCTCTTCCTCAAATCCAGTATATAACCTTTGGATATATAAGGATTTGAAATTTTTATATATTGGAAATGTTTGTGTAATAATAATCATTTCAGACCTCCCTAATTATCATCAATTTTATTTAAAAGAACTCCTATGTAAATTAGTCTGAGACCATTTTGTTGTCATGTGAAGTATTTGGGGGATCTGTGGTGAGTTTTGAGTTATGTCGTACCCCTATCCCCAAATTTAATTCACATAAAATTTTTATATATATTATATATATATATATATATCATTAGTGTATTATAGATTTATGTTACGGTTTATTTTAACATCTTCATAAACGCTATTAGGATCATTATTTATTCCAATATAGTTTATTCCATAGAATAGGAATCCAAAATTTAGAGGGATATGGAATATGACTAGTAAGGATATTTGACTTTGTTATTTGTATTCTCTAGTGAAATTATTACCAATAGATATAATTTCATACAATTATTCTTTTTTAGTTTCACATTTCTAATCAAAAAAATTCTTATAAATTTTTTTTGTGAGTTGGATAAGGTTATCTATTTGGTGAAAGATAGTTTCTTCATTAAAAAATGGAAACTAATACGTCTTTTTATTAGGTTTCTAATGTAAGGGTAATGATACAATCATCTTAGATCAAGAGGAAGGTTAAAGGAAACACCTATCTAACACTTTTCTCAAAAAAAATCCCCATGTAACATTGGGTAGTTTAAAATTTATTAAAATATTTGAGTATGTTTTGACATCAGTTTATGGGATATGATTTGAATATTAAATATTATATGTTTTGGGAGAACCCCTGTGTTTATTTTAACTATTTTTTATTTTCTATTGAATGTGGGAAGGATGAAAGAAGAAACAAATTCAGGTGAATAGTTATGTAAAATCATTTGGCAAGGTAATGACACCTTAAATATGAATTTTGGATTCTGGTTTATGGTTTCCTTAACCTTTCTGCCAAACCATACATAGTGGGAGAATACACATATTCTTATTTTAACAATTTATATATTTTCAATTCCTATTATTTGCATTTTTAAATTTTTATGTTTTATATAGAGGGACATTATTATTAAAAAGTTGATTCTTTAGTTGGAATTTTGAATTAAATGAGTATTAATTTTATTCTAATGATATTTATTATATTCCACCAAAAAAGTCCTATAAGAACAAAAAACAGGGAGCTATGAAGTATGTACTAGAGGAAATATATTATGTGTACCCGAATATAATTCGTTCTCTATTTTGGAACACACATTATTTTGGTCAAAAGTTTGATAAAGATTATTCAGTGATGATGGAACATGCATAAGGTTTCATGAATCAAAATAAACTATTCAACAATGGTGTCAATGTTCCTAGAGAGACATAAGAACAATTGAAAAAAAACTTTTTATCTTCTATTTCCATCTGATCACATATATATCTGAAAAATAATTCACCTAATATATTTTAGATGGACCCAATATGATGTGTTGGGCTTCTATAATGCAAGGAATGTCGTAATAGGATCCCACATGAAATAAGATTAATGATATGTTGATTCAACTGTTCTATGTAGAATAATGGAGCGTAGAAAATTCCTATGATTTGCGGAATTTAAAGTAATATTTTAGTCACTCACATCAGTGAGTCAGTTTATCATTCTATCAAACATCTCATGAAAGGATATATTATTTACTAAAGGTTCGAGGTGTTGGTTAAGTCTTGTATCATATTTTAGATTATTCCTATTTTCTTTTATGTAATGTGTGATAGTGGTCAACAAGGTGATTATTGTATATATTGATATAGTGTGTTTTATCAGGATCAGTGATTCCACTAAAATAAAAATGGTAGATAAGTTTCATAGTCTTGTTAGAAGATGAAGTAGGAGGAAATCCATTATACTAATGGATAAATTGATAATATATCATCATATTTGGTGCTAGTTGTTTTATTTGGGTATAGGTAGGTGGCTCATTCCTATAGTGGGAATTCATTTCACACAATGAAATATAATTAACTGTAACCTAATAAATTATATAATTGTAGGTGTTTAATATATGATCAATTGTTTTAAAGGAAACATGATCATTGATATTGAGTTGGATATTTTTCTTCATGGTCTTTTTGGTTCAATATAATTCATGTAAGTATATAGGACCCAATTGTCAACTAAATGGGAATTCTAACCAAGATGAGGGGAATGGCATGTCACATAATTTATATTCCTATATTGATTCAAGAATGTTTTATAATTCATTAATTTTTTCCTTTTAACCATGATTGGAATCAAATTAATATATTCTTCTATTGAATTTATATTTTTTACACAAGCACATATCATTCTTTCATCTGGAAAAATATGATCAATGATTTTTGTATTCAATAAAATTTAATTTAGTTTTTTATATTATTTATACCATTCGGAAAAAAGGATCAGTATTTAATGTGTTTTATGTTCCAAGATTAATTTATTGATTTTGTTTTTTTTTTGGGATTTGTTGGTCATTGAACATTATAATTTTTAGCTAATTATTGGGATGGATTAGATTATTTTCTATAACAATGGATTAATTGAAATCAGTGATTTTCATAGATCCTATATCTGAATAAGAAAACCAATGTATGTTATGGTTTTTGAGACCCTAAGATAGGATGCTAAGCACATGATGCTTTCTGTTTTGTCTTTCACTAATTCTAGTTGTCTTGTGTTCTCCTCGATGGGGTTAAGAAGGGTTCTGTTGAACAACTTTCTACAGTGATGGATAAGTATCCTAGGTAATTTCATGTTTATTTTTTAGTGGTTTAAAACTTGTGCAGTGTAGAGAGATATACAAAATAAAATAATAGGATGATCATAATCCATTTTTATCATTCTATATGTATCCCATACTAATTAAGGAGTTTAATGTACAGTTTGAAGACCTGGAAGGAATGGAAATTATTTATCTATTTTTTCACTATGGGATTCACCAGTTATCCATGAAAATAATTTAGATTGATGAATAAAATATTTAATTGATTACTTAAAATATAGTTTGTAATTTATCAAAAAAACATGTTGTTCTAGATTTATGAATTATTTGATCAGCTTAGTGGAGACTATATGTCTATAAATTACATGAAATTGTGATACCATCCGGTGTGGTTTCCAAAAAAAGATGTCCTTATGAAATAATTTTGTAAAATATATGAGAAAAATAATAATTTGTTTATTCCATTCAGTTATACTAATTCTATAGTAGGTTTCCTATCCATGATAAAGTACATTTTAGAAATCTATCATGTATCCTTCTTGGTATTATTCGTGGTTTATATCTATCTATACCCCAAGATGATGTAAGACAAATGAAATCATAAAAACATCATCTTGGTATCATTAAATGAAAATTTCCAATATCATATGTTATTTTAATTAGAAATTTTAATTTAAGAGGTATGATTAATTGATCATTATAATTTTTATAAATTTTCTTTCCTGAATCCTGAGATTATATGAGTAGTGATATATTTAGAGAATCCCAGTAACATGTTTGATGTTACAATAATCTTATAATTAGATGGAAATTATTATAATTTTATATTAAAAATATCCATGTTTTCATTTCCATAATTACATTAACCTATAAGGTTGTGAGGATCTATTAGGACGATAAGAATAATGGGGCTTTTGAAGGGCTACTAGTGATGTTGTATTTAGGTCCATCACCGATTCACCAGGTGTCAAGTAAGGATTTTACTACAGTTTCTAATGATTATTTTTTATAATTAGGTTGTATAATAATGTTTAATGATCATGTGGTGTCATATGGTTCTCACCAGTTATTCCATTTGGTAAATAATTACACCACTCATGTAATGAGTTTTTATCATTGATTTATTCCACAAAGATATTGTTCCACATTCATTTAAATTATCAGTTTATAGTTATTTTATTTCATATGAAATTGATTTTTTTACCCTGGGAATTAATTCAATATTAGATATTATGGGTGGAGTATCACTAAAAGTTTTTTATTTTATAGATAATTTCCCAAAAAAGATGAATGTTTTAGTCGATTCCTTATGAATACACTACTATTCTCTGATGTTATTGTGTAAAATGATTTTTTACAACTGAGGATATTTCATACACTGATTTATTTGGATGTGAAGTATTAATACTACCTTGTGATATTGACTTATTTCATATTTTATCTTCCTCATATGTTCATATTATTATAATGAAGTCAACAGCTATTATATTATCGTATGTTAACAAATATTCTAATAGTTGGGAGACATCAAATTTTTATCCACAATCTACCTAGTGAGTCATTACATTTCTAAAGAGTCCTTATTCCAATGAATTTTTTAGAGGAGATGATGGAGGGTGAGTAATAAAAAAATGAGGATTTAACAATGGGGATACAAAATTCATTAATATATGACACACTGATATTGTTACACCATTTTGTGTGGAACCATTGCCTATTTTTTATCATATAATCACAAAAATCTGATGACCCAAGATTATCATTGAAGATATGTTTTTATTTTTAAACACCTTACCATTCCAGTATTGAAGAAAGAATATATTTTTATTTATTTCCATATCATCCTACCCAAAATTCTATGTTGGATGGATTCATTTTCCATGTTTACTAATCACCTTACAAAACAATTTCACCCGTTCTAATATTATAGATGATTAAGGAGAAATTTCATGGCCAATTCTATTTTAAGATATAAATATTCTTTATAATGTGACATTATTTATTGTTTCCATCACTCCACAATTTATTCTTCTTCTATTTTCTCAGTATATGTATTTGTTCTTTATTTCCCTCTTGATTCTTGGGTGTTTCATATTTAATATATTAATTTTGGATTTCCTCCCTTTATTTCATTATTTAGGATCATGATTAAGGGTAAAATATGTGCCCACATATTGATGAGACACTTCATAGTCCATTTTTAACTTTCAATGTTTCTACTTCATGGCTATGTCACATTCTGTTCAAAACCATGAAGTTCATAGGATAAATTTTGTGGGTCCTTGGGTGTCATTGGTTTAGGGTGAAAAAATAGAGTAATATTATCCTAACCAAATGGATAACATGACCATGTTTCTACTATTTTTTACAGAATTATGTCACATGGTTTGTTAATGTATTATCATCCTATCTGAAAAAATTGTAGTTTCCCAATGTGTCTAGTAAGTGGAATAGGGTTGGCACGCCGTTTAGAAAATCATGTGTTTAATAATGATGATTTCCAAGGTATCCAAAAAATATAAAATGACTTTTCTTCCGTCTATAAATTTGAACAAAAAATCACCATATTATCTTTAATTTGGTTTATGTGGCTCTAGGGGGATCCTACTGCCTTTTTCAAACAAAACCCCCTCTAATAAGGGTGGATTCAGGGGATTTATTTATGTTTTGAGGGATATTATAGGAGTAAATATTCTTATTTCATGCTCCTATACCTTATTATATCATATTGATCAAATATCATCATCTCTATTGGTCTTATGGGTCTAGGTTACCTATTTATTTACATTGAATCTGGGGTTTTTCATTTTTATATTTTTTTGGGTTTTTTCTTCTTCATACCCTCGTGGAATTGTCTTGAGTTTCTTTCATTGAGGAACATATGGTTTGAGGTAGATATCCCTTTGCATTGTCCAATAAATGCATGGATCATTTTTTCAATCCATTCACAACATTTTTTGTACTAAATATTGAGTTTTGATTTGTATAATATTTGTTTCATGTGAAATTAGGCGATTTAAACCTAGTTTTAATTTTCTGTAATGGTTGTAATGGGTTTTACATACCATGTGTGTGATGAAATGAGATGTTTTCTATAAATGTTTTTTATTTCAAATGATGATTTTGGTATCATAAATGTGTTTTCAAGATGTGTTTTTCTTTTCAATGTGGTGTTCTTGTGGATTCATATGAAATGGTTTTTCATGTGAATGTTATGTGGGGACCGATTGAATGTGTTGAAAATGTTTTGTTGGAAAAACCTCCTAATAATGATTCAATTATCATGTTTTACATGTTTTTTGAATTTTCTATACTAGGGACATTCTTTATGTCTTGATGGTTTAAAGGAAATGTTATATTTATTTCATTGAACATAGTGTTTTTAGTTTGTTATGGATTTTACAAATTGATTGTTTTTTGTATTTTATTTAAAAACCCAATTGTGAACATGTCATGGGAAAAAATTACTTAGAGGATTTACAATAATGAATCCAAAATAGGTTTATGATTCTGAATTGGCTAGTGGATCTTAGAGGACCATGCTCTACTTTGGGATTGTTTCCCTTAGTTAGACAATGAAGTGTAGGACTGAGCATTCATGCCAGTTGATGGAATTTGGTTAGGAGAACCAATGGGATGAATTAGCTTTTAATATTATATGAATTTTCCTCTAATCTCCTAGGCATTCCCATGATTTCTTAGGAAGTAGGTTATCCTTAGGGGAGGATTTAGGTACATTTCTGATCATGGATTCTTGATAACAGTTATCCCTTTTTCCATGTAGTGTGATCATACTATTAATATTGGCTCATGGAGTTCTCTTGTTGAAAATTAACTATTTGGTTTTCTTTAAAAATATTGAAAAAGTGATTTTAGTAAAAGAATTCCCCCTTTCCCTATTTTAATTTAAACAAACAACATATTAATTTTTCTTATTTTCTAAATAATTTTTCAATGTTTCCCTCAATTGAAAAGTGTTTTTGATGTTAATATAGTAGATTATTAGGATTTTATTTATTTATAATGAAAATTTTGGAAATACCCATCATTATATAATGTATTTAAAACATTAAATTTCTGATTCTTTTGTTTAGAGGAATCTCACTGGGAATTGATTGTTCAAGAATAATTAATGAGTTTTAATAATAATTTATTTACTTATTTCTTATTTTATGCATTAGTTGTAGGTCCCATATTGGTTTCAATCACCGTGGGTGATGTTGGGTTTTATATCATAGAGTGAAATAATGACCCTAGATTTATACACAAATTATTACCTAATTTTACGCATAATTAACCAAAAAATTACAATCAAAAGATTATAAAGTAAGGTGTATTTATATGATTAGGTACATATAGTGAAAACATGTAAATATGAAAAAAAAACTTTATTTAATCATCCATAAAGAGGTTATAACATCATTTGAGATCCTATATGTTCATAGAATAACCAGGGGAATAAATAAAAAATTTGGTGAGCTAAAAACCCTTGTACGTTCATAAACATAAAATAAAGAATAATATGTGGGTTACAAGGCATGACATGGTGACATAAAAAATCATGGAACTTGAATAATGCGATGTAATCATAACTTGATTATCAGGGGTAAATGTAATCATTGAATCAGATGAATTTCCAAAAAACACACAACAAGACATATGAATTAGACAAGTCTAACTACCAAGACCATTCTACATGGCGGGAAATGTTCCATATAGTTATTATGTTCAAACCATATCCAAACAAGACATCCCATGAGTCTAAGAATTACCCAATTTACTAGGGAACTATCTACACACAACCATCAAAATATGTTCATGCATATGTGTTTCATTTGAATAATCAATCATAAGGGTTCCCCATGGATTGACCTGGATATGATAACCATGTAATAAGTCATAAAAAATGGGTGTATGATTATGGTGTCCATCAAATAATGGATTAAAAAAATAAATGAAAATTATTATGTGAAATTTTACATAAAACATGATAATTTATTTCAAAATTTAGTGAAAACATTTAAAAATGGTGTTTAAGAAAACATTATAAATAAACAACATTAGAGCAGTTTATGGGTAAATATTAATGAAGATTTTAAAAATGTAAATGCATAAATTTTCATATAAAAATAGAAATGAAAAAAATATTAATTTTGATGAAATAAATGGCTATTTTTTTAAATAATAGTGATTTATAATAGAAATTATAGTGCACATGAATATGGGTGACAAATCGGGATTCTCCCTTTCTTTGGGTTTACTTTTCATGAATAATTTACAAGGTAACCTTATTAAAATATTTATTTCCACTTCATAGAAGGATGCACTGATCTGGATACATGATTTTGGAACATATAAAATGATTTTATAAGAATTATTTAATATTAATGAAGTTTTAAATTAGGGTAAAGCAAGAGAAATCATAACATGAAGGAAAAAATGATTTTTTGGAGGAAAAGCCTTACATTTTGTCTAAAAGTGTTATGCACAAGATCATAATGTACATGATAATAAAATTAAAATAAAAAATTAATTTTTTCGTAATCTTTTCTACATGTATTTGATTTATTATAATTTCATTAATTTCATTCATTAGTTTATTATGATTTATAATATAAAATTTTATCTTTCGGGAGAGTTCAGTTCCCTAGTTTTTATGATTGGTTCTCTTGTATAAATTTGTGAAAGATAATGTAAAATGGAAAAGTAAATCCATAACTGAAGTTATATGTTTCTAATGATCATACATAATATTAAATAGTTATATAAGTCATTTTATATTTTGGGTGGTGATGAATCAATATGTAAGATGTTTTTGATAATCGTTTAGATTATTTTGGCAGTTTTTATATCATCAATAACTAGTTTTTGTTGAATTAATAATTATTGTTTGTAAATTTTGGTCTTGGAAGATAAAAAGGGTTAAAAAAATTCCAAATTTTTCTCTAAAATATAATTGGGTTTTCCATCTATGAAGTAGGTAATGGAAAATTACAACTTTTTAACCTCAAAGGTGATAAATGAACACTTCATGGATGATAATATCATGTTTAGAATAAAGGGAAGAGGATAACAGACTAGAAAATAAATTTTACCATAACATAATAAAATTATATTATATATAAGATACTATTGTCAACATGCAGGTTTGGATATAGGATTTTAGTAGACTATAAGAGAAGAAACTAAAGTGAAATGAAGACAAATGAACGGAAAGAGAATATTGCCTCTTGAATTATTTTCCTCGAGAACCACCTTTAGGAAATTGGTTTTGGTATTTTTTTGATACCAAAACCTCCTAGACATGGGGAGGAAAATTCAGAAGATTATTTTGTAGATGTGGGAATACATCAAGGCATAATTTGTGTGATGAAAATAGGTGGTGATGCATTTTATTTATAAGGGAGGAGAGAGATGTTTTCTCATTAAATTCGTGAATAGAGTATTATTTTATTTCATGAAAATGAATTTATTGAATCTCATCAATAAATATAATAATATAATGAAATGTTTTTTAATATTTTTTTCTTACATCAGCCTTCCATCAACAATGAGTATAACATACATGTATTAAACTTCTATTGTAAATTATTTTATTTTATATTCACTAAAAATTCATGTACTTTATGTAGATAAAATATTAACACATACTATTATGTACATGTATAATTAAGAAAAGAAATCCAATTTTTTAAAAATATTCCTAAATATAGGAAGTGTAATTTTTAATTAAAACCATCATTTATTCTAAAATAATTCCAATTTTAAAATATTATCTAATCTTATGAAAATTAAAAAAATAAATTAAGGTGTAATAAAATTATCTTATAATAAAAAAAAATTATTAATTTTTTTTTTAAAATAATTGTTCTTCTAAATCACTATATTAATTATAATATTGTAAATAAACATTACTATTTCACAAAATTAACAAATCATAATTTATCATTTTCACAACATTTAACTATATATAATATGATATACAATATAAGAATCATATTTTTTATTTATACATTCAGGGGAGAGGTTAATATTCGATTGGCTGGCTCACTATTCATAAGTGTTGTGTTACTATTCCAAAAGGAATTTTACTATTCCATAGGTATATGTGTGTTAATATCTTAATTTATAACTTATTTCAATAATTATACATTTATAAAGGATGTATCATGTTCTCTATGGGATTTTATGTGATCTATAATTCATTACATTATTATGTGAATCGAAAATCCCTTGATAAAATTATGGGCCATTACATTCATCTGCCCTTATGAAATTTCTCCCAGAAAGATTAATTTTAAAAATCATGGTGAAAAAATGTGAGGGAATTTTTTTTTAATTCCTTCATATGGTTATCATGTTTCATCTTCATATATAGGTTTCCGCCAAATTACTTGGACCATATTAGTGATCTATTTGAGAGGAAAATTAACTATATAATCTGAAATATCCACTCAATTATCCTCATAAGAGTGGTCATTTATTCAATTGTAAGACCTCTAAATTCAGTAGATGTGAGGGATGTTTTATGTACCTCCTCATATGGAATAGATATAATACAACATGTACTTTATACCATATTGGTGGAAGTGCTATTCAATAGACTATAACTCTGACATCTTCAATAATATTATATCAACAATCATAAGGGGATTATGTACAAGGGAATTATATTTTCATACTCCCAAATCACATAACCCTCTTCCATGGATACATGTAGAGAAATACCATTTCTCCAACCTTAAATTCAATGTGGCTTTGATGATTATCCATATAACTCTTATGATAACTTTGGGATGATTCAATCTTCTGTTGAATTGTTTTCTCCTTTTCCACCATTTCTTTAGCCATTTCAGTTCCTAGAAGCTTATGTTCACTAGAAGCATCCCAACATTGTAGTTTACAATATCTTTTTTCATAAAAGGCATCGTATGGATCCATTAGGATGATAACGTGGATAATATTACTATAAGTGATCTTGTCCATAAGTAGATATTGGTCCTTTCCCCCCTTGATGTTCATAGAACATTCCCCTAAATTTTATTCTTATGTCCGAACAATGAATTTAGACTGTCTATCAGTTTTAGGAAGATTAGTTTTACTAATTTTCACCTCTGTTTTTAGAGAAAGTTTGAGAAATTTCCAGAACATGGTAGTTAATATCATATCTTGATGGAATATATTGATAGTGTTACTACTTGTAGGTGTACTACTTCACTGATGTATATTTTTTCATGTTTATATGCTGATAAGTGCACTCAAATCATGATAAAGTGATGTGTATTTGTAAGATGATCCAAAATTACCCTTATAGAAATGTTTCTTCTTGATGTTTTTTGATGTTTAGTAAAAAAGTACAGGGTGTTGTGTTCATACATCCATGTTGGTTTGGATAATGGTTTCATTACCCCGTTATAATATTCCATTAAGAATTTAAATGTTGACATACCAATCATTTTGATGTATATTCATTGATCTCCAACATCATATTGACCCACCAATAGTTCTCTTGGAGGTCATGATACATCATAGTTATCCCTAAGTGAAATGATAATGTTGGTCCATGTGCATCTTTCTGAAGCTATTTCATTATATCTTTATGGGATGGTAAACATATTTGTGACCCATATCTTCTTATTCCAACTCCATCCATTTGGAACTCCAAGGATTTACCGTATAAGATAAATTGCATTTTTTTCTGAATTTCCTCCTCATTTCATTGAGAATTATTTATTTTATCTCTAAGGGGTGGTTGATCATTAATTTAAAAAATGATTGATTATATTTTTTCCTTAATTATTTCCATGTGTATAAGTTAATTGTCTATGAATATTGGATCCTTCTCAATTCTCATTATAGATAATGATGAAGTAACATTTCTACATAGATATTTTTCCTCTAATATTCTTTTCTAGAATGGTTGTGAACTTAAAATTTGTGTTCTTTGATGATATCAGACCATATTAATTAGAGAATATCATGCTCTATCTATGGGAATAAATATTTTAGGATCTTAAGATAATTATATATCTCCATATCTCCCCATAGTAAAAACCCCACAATATGTTAAACATAACAATCATAACTTTCAACTCCAGATCATGCATGGGATAGTTTTTTCACATAAATTTTAAATTTCATCATGACATAGGATATCAATATATCATATTGCATCAGTAAAAAACACAATTCATTCCTTGATGAATCAACCAACACCACAAAGAGTTTCCCAGCTGTTGGCAGTGTAAGCACTAGTGTAGGGATAGTCATCCTTTTCAACTCTTTAAAGTATTATTTACATTCAATACTCTAGAAATACATGAATCCCATATTATTCAGATTAGTTATTAGGTTTAAAAATCAATTTAATTTCATCCAAAATCATTGATAATACCCATTTAAAACATGTAATCTACGAATCTATATAACTGATGTTTCTTTAGTCTACTCCTCAAATGTGTTTCGTCTTGTATGTGTCTCCAAATATTCCTTTACATGTGTAAACATTCCAAAATAATGATACTCCATCCTATCAGAACTCAAAATTACTATAATTTGGATAATTTTCTCCCATTTAAATTTCTTCAAAAAAATATTCAAAATCTCCCCATTTTCATCTGTTCCCTTAGAATATATGAGAATAACCTTCGTAAAGACTACCTGAAATGTTTTGATGTAATATCTAAAGAATAAATTAAAAAAATCAAAGAAAATTTCTAAATAATTAGTGAGTTTATAGGGAACCACTATGATCACGTAGTCTCTGTAACTCATTTTAATGATATTCATGGGAATATCTTCCATCCTCACCTTCAATTAGTGATACCGGTATTAGTGGTCCACCATAATGAAATACTCATCCATGCTTAGTTGATCATGAAATTTATCAAACTTCATAAGAGGATACTTATTCTTTATCATGATCTTATTAGTATCGTGATAATCAATGTAGATTCATATTGAACCATCCTTCTATTTCATGAAGAGGACTGACACACCCCACAGTGATGTACATGAACATATAAAAACTTTTCCCAAATTTTATTGTAAATACTTATTCTGTTATTCCTTCTCAACGATGGCTGGTATATATGGTGTATTTGATATTATAATTTATAGGAATAACTTCAATTGTGAACACAACTTCTCAGTTAATAGGAAGACAATGTAATTATTCAATGAAAACATTAGTATAGTCTCTAATAATGGGAATGTATTTGAGCATTATTCTTAACATTGTATCCATCATTGGAGTTAAATATTCTTTCTCAAAAGGAAGTAATATCCAACCATGAGTTGTTTATTATTAAATAGATTCATCCTCCACCTTACAAATGTATAGGACTAGAGGATTCTTCGATATGTGAATGGTGATCTCCCTTTCCAAACAGTTGATGTTGGATTTGTATAATTATTGTGAATCCATGCCCAATATAGCATCAAACTTCAGCAAAGTAAGTAAGATTAAATTTTCTAGGAGGTTTAGGGTAAAAACATAACCTAGGGAGGTCTTATATAAATATGATGAAATAATTTCCTCTTTTTTTCTATCATATCACACATTCCCCATATTTTGAGGTAGTGTTTGAATAGTTCTACTAAATTTTCACAATACAAAATAATATTCAGAACAAGAATCGAACAACACATTCCCTATTTTTAAATGAATAGTTATCATATGTATAAATACATAATATTTGGGTTTCACCTCAGTAGTAGTGATTTTATATTCCCTTCCTTGTTTCCCAGAAGGTTCTTGTTGTTGATTGACTTCAAACCCCATTTTTTTAGGAATGTCATGTGTATTTTCCATGTTCCTTTTATATGAAATTGTGCACTGGAGGCAGAGTATTGATCCCAACCTTCCTTTATTATTCTGTATTAGTGGTATTATTCATATCTCCTCGGGATTTATTATCCATTTTCCCATCTCTTACACATATATATAAGCTATTGGTTCCCTTTAATCATTTTACATGATGATTCTTCCCATAAATTCAACACGTGGGATAATAGGTATTTTTTCAATCATGAGATTTATCTGTCGATCCACCCATATTAATCTATATTTTTTTCTTTTTTTATTAGGCCCATGGGACCATTGAAAATCTATGATATCCATTTCAACCTTAATGGAATAATATATAAGTTTATCATTACTATAAATGTTTTTAATTGCCAACACGTTTCACTGATGTAGCTTTAGTATAGTAGAGATATGATCCAACTTTCTTTTGATATTCATGAAAAATCCAAAGTCATATCTTCTAATCCTTGTGATGTTTTCTATAAATGATTTAAAGGAATTTTATTCTTTTTTTCTCAATCCATATAACTCCATTTCCATCTTTATATGGCTGGTTCCTTCAAAATATTTATTAATCAATATTTTATTAAAGTCTCCCCATTCCGTGAAATTAATTTCCTCCTTGGGTATTCTGTTTAAGATAATTGTCCATAAATTCTCATCTTCCACATAAAAATTGTTTTCTTCTTTTAAAACATTATATTCTTCTCAGCATTTCAGGGGATTTAATATAATATCAATAGAATTAATCCATTGTTTTGTGAATATGGGATTAGATGATCCACTAAAGATCAGAGGCCTTTGTATCATGAAGGATTTGATCACAACAATATTCTTCTTAGGATAATGAGGGAGTTACACATGATTCATGTTAAAATTAATAACTAGATCTAGTTGTGAATGTAGTATCATGATATTTAGAGCACATGTTCCCATAATTTTTGTAATATCATTATGTAAATTAGTACATTGAATATCACATTGATTGTTGGAACTTGTTCTATTTTTTTTCCATTAACTTAGAATAAGATGGTAAATTAAGGGGAATTAATAATTATATAATAGGAATATGAAAATAAACCATTCATCATATAAAGATAATAGTTTTAATGTAATTATTGTCCCAAATTTTGATAACCTATGTTTCAATGTATGTTTTCCATGGTGATATAATTATCCTAGGGGTTCAATGTAATGTTCTCTAGTACTAATATAAAAAATAACTAGAATTTTATCTAATACCAACTATAATGATACTATCCTTTTACATTTGTTATTACATGATTTTGAGAATAATTAACATTGAAATTATAATCTCATGATCATAAAGTCTATCGTCTTTGGAAGATTAGGTATGTAAACTATAAATATGGAAGGGGAAAACATATTTTATCTTATTGTCGATAAATATATCCAAATATATATTAAGATACTACATCTATATACAATATCCTATGTAATACACGAACACAAGGGGTGAGCTAAAAAGGACATAATGGTGTATACATATGAATAATGAATAGTTGATGGGTTAGATGACTTAACATTATGACCAAAAAATAATTAACCATGAATAAAATTAAGTAATAACAACATTTAGATCTGGGGGACATGTAATATTGTAATAATAATAATTTTTTTTAAAAACAACCAACATGCCATAAGAATGAGTCATGGCTAGCTAGCAAGATAACTACATAAGGGGGAAAAAGAGTCATAAATGAATAAGTTTCAATCCTTATCCAAATATGAAAACTCAGAAGAATAAAAATTTCCTAACGCATTGGGGAACTATCTAGGAACATAAATAATAAAATTTTTATTCATATGGGTTCCAAATGAATAATAAAGTATAAGGGCTACCCATGGAATGAATTGGGAATCATAATCATGTCATAAGACAGAAAAAATGAGTGTATAAAAAATATGTCTATGAAAGAATGGATTTAAATCATAAATTTTCATTTAAAAGGTAAACAATGCAGAAAACATGTTATGGTATTTAAAAATTAAGTGAAATCATGTAAAAATATTGTTTATGAACTACAGGAAAGAACCACTTTAGTGCAGCTTGAGGAAAAAATATAAAATATTATTCTAAGATTGAAAATGAATAATTGATTATATAAAAGTAGAAATAAAAAAAATATATTTTTTAGGATAAAATGATTTATTTTATAAGAATATTTTTTTCTTATTATATATTATGGGGTGCCCATGAAAATAGGTGATAAATCAAGAAGTCCTATTTATTCGAGCTTCCATATTGGGGATAAATGAGAATGGATCCTTATAAAAACATGTAATTACCTTTCATATAAGGATAAAATGATTTGTATATATAGTTTTTTAACATATATAGAGAATTTATAAGAGGTATATAAAAATAAATAATATTTAAATTGTGATAATTAGATAAAATGTTTAACCCAAAGGAAAAAATTAGGGCTCGGTGGAAATCCCTTACATTATGTCCAAAATGTTCTGTTCATGATCATAATGTACTTGATAATAAAATTAAATAAATCAATTAATTAAGTACATAAATTGAATATATATATTTATCTAATTTATTATTATTATATTATGTTCATTTCTGGCTTTTGGGTAATTTATAATATACAATTTCATCATTAAAGAGTATATATTTCTATAGTTGTCATCATTGTTTCTCTTATATAACAGTATGAGTGATCATGTAAAATGGGAATAGATATCATTAATTGACGTTTCATGGTCATAATTAATATCATTATGATTAAATGGTTTTATATTTTCATTTGGTTATATGTTGTGAGGATTAATTAATCGTTAATACATTAGTGATTATCATTTAGATTATTTTGAATGTTTTTCTATCAGCACAAACTAGTTTTGTTTAATTTTTTCATTACGTATAAAAACTATTTTCATATAATAAAAAGGGTCATAAAATAAATTTCAAAATAATTAGCCATAATTATAATGTTATTATATCTATCCTTTTTGGTGTTAAAGGAAAATGGGAAATGTTAATCCTCGAAGGTGATAAATCAACACCTCACAAGAAAATATTTTCATTTTTCAAAAAATGGATGAGGAGAAGTGTCATGATGGTGGAATTTACAAGAACATGATAAAAATATAATATATATAATATAATGGAGTTATCATTTTTTTAGACACAGAAGGCGATGAGATTATAGAAAACGAAAAGAATGTGAAAAAAAATTAATGTAAAAGAAAATGGATTTTACAACTTGAATTATTCTCCATGAGATCCTCCTTAAGAAAATTGGTTTTGGAATTTTGTTTAGAAAATAACATCATTAAAATATGAATATAAATGTGAAGAAAATTGGGTAGATATTAAGCCTGCATCTATTATTAAGTTTTGTGAGTGGAATTGTTGGTGAGAGTTGGTATTTGTAGGTGAAGAGGGGGGGTGTTTCCTCATTATTTTATTCTTTAGTTTATTATTTTGGATCAAGAATATGAATATATTTAACATTATAAAAAGTATTCAAATAATGAACTAAATTTCAATATTTCAGTCTTACATAATCCTTAAATGAATAATGAAAAACAATTCATGAATTTGCCTTTTATCGTAAATTATAGTATTTCACTATTCACACAATATTCTTGTTTTTTAAAAAAATACCAAGAATTCACACAATCAATTTTTAGATGTGTAGAATTAAAAATTTAACTCCATTTTCTAAACATTATTTTGTAAATTTTTTAATTTTAATTTTTAACTAAATCCCTCTATTTTAAAAATAAAATTTTTAATATTATAAATGATATTATAAAACCATGAAAAACTTATTTAAGGGATTATAAAATTACATTAATATCATAATATAAAAACTACTTTATGAATCTATGTTATGGAAATAAAATTTCTTTTAAATCATTATATTAATTATATATTGTATATAAACATTTATTTTTAACAAAAATACCATATCTTAATTTTTCATTTTGAAAACATTTATTTAAATATACAGTGATATAATTCATATGATACCAATGTTTTATTTGTACTTTAATTTTTATGGTTTCTATTCTATTGGTATATTTACTTTACAAAAGTATAGTATTACTATTCTATAGGTCAAGTTACTATTCTATTTTTATTGGTTCCTTGATATTTAGATATACCTCTTATTTCATTCATTATTCAGTTCAAAATTTTGTATTGTGTTGTTTATGTGATTTTATTTTATTTATACTAAATGAGAAAATTTATAACAAAATAAAATTTCATAGATATAATTCTAGGAGAATAACGCAACCCTTGGGGTCTCATGTATATTTAGTGGTCATTATGTTAAGTTTGAGTATTTTTGTTCATATATGATTTGTTTTCAGTATGTGTGTAAATGTTGTTCATTTCTTTTGTTAATTTTTTTGTTTTTCATTTTACTTTTATTGTTATTTTTATAAACTGAATAATTTTTCTCATTGGTTATTTTTGATAATGGTGGCATTTATCTCCCTCCCGAGAGGATCAGGAATGCCTCTTGGACATTAACACAGTCCAATCGATGTTACTGATTTGTGGTCAACCCTCCATTGTTTGGGAAAAAATGTTATCAGAGATTACATTCTATAGAGGACCTATATTTCAGAGTACTATTTGGTATTTGAGAGTCAATTAAAATGGTGTCGGAAAATCATAAATTCCGGTGTAGGTATGAGTAATTTTCTTGACATTAAATTCTAATTAGATTCATGGGTCACAATAGAAGGTCGTATTTTTTTGGTTCAATTGGTTCGTGGGAGCTATTTGGTGTTTGGGAAACGAATCAAGATATGGGACAGTAGACTTAGTGAGCTCACAAGGCCTAGAAAAACATGTGGATAAGGGAAAATGACCCTAACATTATCTTCTTGATAGTGGATTATTTTCACATGGCCGACAACCATATGATCATGTCACCCATTGACAATAGTTTTCCTTTATTGGTTAATTTCTACATCTTATTAATTTTGATGGTCATTTGAAAACCCTTTTGTGAATCATGAAAACATGGTTTTAAGCTGTAACATATTAATTATTAAAAATTATAAATAAATTTTTAAAACTACATAAAATAATCATTTTGGGGTTATATTTTTAAATAAAATGTTACATTGTGAAATGGATTCATAATTAAATGATTTTGAGGATATGAGGATTGTTTATTGATGAGGTAAATGATTTTAACATTATAAATTTGGTAATTTGATAAAATTAATGTAATATTTTTGCGTTTTAAAATAGTTTATAGTGTTGATTTTGAAAAAAAATGGATTCAATTTTGTTTTTGGTAGGATATTTGAATCATATTTGGGATGTTTTGGAGTTTTATTCCATTCTATGTATGGTGTTTTTGAGGATTGTGTTCAATTTTTTGTTGGTTTTTTTACATCATCAATTCATTGTTTTTTAGTTTATACCCCCCCATTGACTTCTTGTATATTCATGGTGTAGATATGTGAAATTCTCCCTTACTGAAAACTCCAGCTTATTAACCCACAACATTCCTTCTTGTGTCTCAAATGTATAATCGTAATATTTTTTATAGTTAATTGAATCCTTTAGATTTTGAATATTTCATTTGAAAAATATATAAAATCATTAGTTTGATTTTGTTTTTTTAGTCTCTAATGTATAAATAATATAAAATTATATTATATGGTCCGAGTTGGATATTGTGGATGTTATTTATTTAGACCAAAACCTTTGATGTAATTTCTTCGGTATTCTTCAAGGCTTCATTCATCCAATATTTTTCTCAGAGGATGTGATGGTTAGGAAATTTATGTAGATGTGCTACCATTTTCAAGGTGATATAACAGTGTCGGTGTTCATTTTTATTTTTTGGATATAAATATTTTCCTTATGGAGTGGGTAGAGAAGGATTTCATGAAGGAGCAACATTTTGAGAATTGATGTCATCATGATGTGTTGTCAAAGGTGTTGGAGTTTTGTTTAACATCCTTAGATGATGTGGTAGTTAAAGATATTTTGAATCAAGATATGTTATTAGTAGTGATTGAGGTAGTTGTCATTCCTCGTGTCTTTATATGTGTTTAAGGGAAATCCATAGAAGAGATTCAAAAGAGGCATGATGTGGGAGATACATGCAGTTGAATAAAAAGGGCTATTGATATGGTGTCAACTTATTCAGTGAAGAGGTCCTTGGTTCCATTAATGAGGGAATATGTGTAATAATAATTCATCTTGAACATCTAATATGAGTACCTATTATAAATAGGGTTTCTTAGGTCACATGAAAATACTTCTTACCGTGTTTCCATGATGTCAAATGGAGCCACATTCGCCCCTTCATAAACCACCCCTATCACTTTTATGAGTAAGGTGAAACATTGGGAACATTTGAAATGTCATTTCAAATTGGGTGTTCCTAACATTGTAGTGGTTGTGTCCTATAGTAATATCCCTTTTCTTGTAGTAATGAATGATTTTGTAATATTTAATAACCTCTGTCTTAATGGATGTAGTTCATTTTGAAAATCATAATTTTTTTTTCAGTGAAGGTGTGTCCTGTTATGTGTCATGGTTCTCTTTCTTATTTGGGGTGAAAGGGAATGGCGTGTCTGTATCTTTTAAGTAATTATTCTGGACTATATTTCTTTTTAGATTGATGAAATTATCATCGCATGTCATTTTACTTTTTCTTTCTATTTGGGATTTGTGTGCAGTCATTCCAGTTTAGAGTTTCAGTGTCATATAGGTGGTGTTGTTTGAGAACAGATTGTGACTCTAAAATTATGGGGAGACCATTATGAAATCCCTAATTTGTAATCTGGTTTTTCTCTAGTGCTGGGTTTGATATTGGTGTATTTATTTTGATTTTACATATTCAAGTCATTTCCCACTGGTTGGTTATTTGGATTTTGGAATACACTCGACATGTTTAATTGTAGAAAGGATATGGGAATTATGGTACCATTTATCTATTATATTAAGATAATTTGTTTTAGATCATTGTTTTGTTTCAGTTTTAACTACATTTTTTCATATTTTGGGTAGTTAATAAACTCTTTGTATTATAGAATAAATTTTTTTGTTGAGTGAGTCCTTGTCTATTCATTAATAAATATGATATGTTGTGGCTTTCTGTGATCTGAAACAATAATGATGGGGAAAATTTTTACACATTATTTTTTTGCATATTTTATTATAATTTATCTCATTTTTATAGGATTATTTCATGAGTCACAAGTATATCTAATTTCAATTTTTCATTTTGGTGTTGTTTTTACTCTATTGAACTACTAATCTGAATGGTTAAGGGGAAATTGTGGGGCCTCCCATTATTGAGTATCTTAATTGTTCATTTTGAATTGACATGTTATGTTATTTATAAAATCATCAGAGTTTGATAATAACATTCATGATCCAAGGAGGAACCATGTGGGTCCTTGGGAATCTCTGGTCAAGGCTGCACTACATGGGCATGGTTATCCATGTTTTGGGAGAGGTGTGTACATGGTTCTACAATTTTTTATAGAACTATGTGGCATATTTGACACACGGTTTTCCAAACAATGTTACAAACCCATGAGGCTACCTAGTGTGTATTGTAAGGGATATAAAATTGGAGTGTGGTTTTGGGAAACTATGGGGCCTAACCATGCACAGTTCCCAAGTGTCATAAAAAAGTAATGTAACCATTCTACCTTCATATAATTTTAACATTATTTTATCATATTCTTCCCCCATTTGGGTTGTGCAGCTCCGAGAGGGATCCAACCTTTTGTCAATGCCCCTTCTTATTCCAAGGGTGGAATAAATGGATTTACTATTGTTTAGGGGTGATTTCTTGAGGTAATCTTCTTCTCTCTTCCTCCTCTCCCATATTCATTAAATTTATTGGTTGTTCCTATTATATCATTGTATTTTGGGTTTAGTTTTATTTTTTATTTAGGAATAAATTTAGTGCTTCTTTGTTAATGTACCTTATGGTTGTTATTTCATCTATGGACCCCCCATAGTGTTGTTTCAATTTTTAGTCATTGATGAGATTGTGGTTTGAGGTAGGTTTCCCTTTGTATTTGGACTTTATATTTAAATATCACTAATTATTTTCCATTACATTTTGGGGTTCTTACTGAATATTTATGTATGAGTTTAATAATAATTTTTTATGTTAAATGAGTTAATCTCTTCATGGTTTTCATTATTTTAAACTGATGTAATTGGATTTTTTAATGCCCATGTAGGACTGAACATTAACACGGTAGCCAGATTGGTGGGTTTCATGACCTCAAACATGTCTCCCTATGTGCCAAAGGCTGTCGACTAGTAGTGAGGGTGTAAGGGTAGTTAGTGGGGAGACTAGACCCTCATATTTTGGGTTCACATTGGTAAAATGAATGTAATAGAATTCAATATATATCAGAATAAGAAGTATAATGAAATGATAAAGAAGTTGAAGAAAGAAACTCAAAATATAATAAAAGATGAAAATTTCAATTTATACAATAGTTGAATGCATGAAAAGATAATGACACATATCTGAAAGAAGTAAATTGAAAAACATGATTTATAATATAATAAAAATACAAAAAAGATAACAAAGCCCAACATGAGATCTCCATGAGCAACCCGAGATCCAGCTCGACCCTTTTTCTCCTAACTACCCAAGTACAAGCATACAACAATCAACCTAGATCTTGTAATACAGTGTATAAATGGGTAGCATAGGTACCCAAGTGGGGTGTGAGATGAAATCTCAGTTGGCTGCCACCCATCAGTTTCTAGGCCAAACCATTGAAATATATATTAGATAGATCATGTTTGTATAATTTTAAAAATAGAACATCATAATGAATAACACCCATCCAGGTTTCTATGTGACACTTGATGACTATTCCAGCTTCGGGTCTTGGTCTTGATAAGAGTCTGATCATATCACTATATATATATATATATGTATATATATACATATTATCTAGAACATGGTAATAATGACTCTCGTCCATACTAGAAGATAACTAGCATAAGGTAAGAATGCCTACAACCCATAAAAGATTATAAATCGAATGATGTAAGAATTCATATCTCCCATAAGAAATAATGGAATGAGGTATGAATGCCTCCCACTGATATATGAAATAATGGCATTGGGTTTGAATTCTTCCCTCCTGTAGATGAAATAATGTAACAGGGTTTGAATAATTTTTTCCGACATATGAGATAATGGCACATGGTATGAATGCATCATGCCCAATAATGAAATAATGACACTGGGTATTAATTCTTCTTTCCCACATTTGGAATAATGGAATGAGGTGTGACTGATTCCCGCACAGATATGAAATAACGACATGAGGTATAAATTGCCCCCCCCCCCACATATGAAATAATGATTAGAACAGTTAATATATAATGCATATAACTTTTAATAATATTAATTCAAAATATTCATACCCTGTAAACAAAAGAAAAAACACCAACATTTACACTTAAGGAAGTTCTTCTTAGTATTTCAACCAAACCATTAAAATAGTGATCACATTCAATTCATACCAAGTGTACTTAAGTAAAAAACCTTATGTATTTATAATGACAAGGTTACATATTCATTTCAAGCATGTGGTGAAGCCTCTAACGCTAATCACAATAAATTTACTAATTTATTTAAACACATCAATTTACATATGTGATTTCTGATCATAAGGGAGAGGTGTGGACTAAACCATCCTAGTTATGTCATGTTTAATAAAATAAAATAAAATAATTAATACATGCTTACTACATTTACCCAAGGCGTGATCTTACCTCCCTAATCCGTTTATTTTATGTTTAACTTCTTGAAACAGTTCAAGGAAAACTAATCATTGGGTATGATCCATCCTATTCAAGTTCTTCGATAAAAAGTTTCCTAAACAAGGAAAATTGATTTATCGAATAATCATTTCAATAGGAGGATGCCACCATCTCACATTGGACATCCTAATAAAGGACATATAGATTATTTCAAGAAAATGAAACCTATCATGTGGGGATATTCATGTACATATCAACTCATTCATCTTTCCTTAATATTAAGGATTTATATATAAGGAATAATGAAACACCACAACTTTTATGAATATGTGGTTAAATTTCTAGTCATACTACACTAATCAAGAATAGAGAAGAGTGAGAAAATAAAATAATTAATGTATTAAGTATATTAATGGGGCATGGAATGGGACCCAACATCAATGTGGAAAAAATCTATCCACTATGGCTCTTGATACATTTTAACTAAAAGGTTCTGCTCCCAAACATAGCATATGCACCTTAACACACTTTGAAGGACACCTATCCCTTATAAAAAAACCACCATGGCCTTGAGTTTGTGCAAGGGGACCCTTATGCATATGATTATATGGATATTCATGTCTCCACTTACCTACGTATGCATTTTAATATATATACATGGACACACATACCACCATAGATGTATAATAACTACCATGGATGATTATAAACATAACGAGGGAACCCACAAGCACACACACATATCTATTTACATACCTATGCATACGCAGGAAATTGTCCCTTGTCTGACAACACAAAGTCACAAAGAAGTGACAAAAATAATACATGATAAGTAATAAAAACATTAAAACAATCAAATACCAAAATTTAGAGGGTTAAAACCCAAGATGGAAGGATAAAAAGTCACCTTGGATAACGACAACCAACCAAAACACACCGAACCGCCTCACATTCTATGGCGATTTTCGGAACATGAACCCGAGGGTTCTGATATACCAATTACTAGAACCTAGAACAATTAACGACTGATAAATTGGAATGCCCAATTATATATGGTTCGGACGAACCATATAGGGTGATTGATAGACCGAACTGAATCTGAAAATTGGGAGGATAAGGGTGGAGACACTCAAACTTGGTTATTTGAATTAATAACATGATGAAATCTAGAAAAAAACCTAGATCGAAGGAAGGCTATGGAGGTATTCATGAATAACGAAAGGGGGAAACTCCCTTAAGGTGTGCATCACATTTGATGGAGAGGGGAGAAATTTTTTTTAGTTTTTGGTTTTATAGTTTATTTTATTTCATTCTAATTGAATTTTAATCTATAAATAGAACCATTTGCATAGTTTGCGTTGAACGGTTTGGAAAACTCTGCACAAACCATGTGAACACCCTGTCCAAAAAAGTCCCCTCATAAAGTCTAGACATAGCACTTAGGAAACCATGAATATCTCATGAAAAATCCAACTCTCACCTTAAAATAAGGCAACATAAATACATATAGTGGGCCTCAGGGTTTTCATACAAATCGTGTTTACTCTTCAGTTTTCTAAAAGAATTATTTTTTGGGTCTGGCACTCCCAAAACTCATAGATACACTTGGGAAACACAATAGAGCTACAATCATGTTGAAAAACATCTCTTTGAAGTTTTCCCACACTCAAAATTTAATTCCAATCTCAGTTTTAAAAAGGAACCTTTCACTGATTTAAAAGGTTCCGCACCAACAATATTTTCATCTAGTTCAAATAACATGACATTACAACTTCCCCAAATAAAAATTCTTGTAATTGAGAAGACTTTAGGACTAATGTAACACAACATCAACCTACAAGGATTGTGAAGCATCGTTCAAATGGTCATGACATGTTCCCAATTTCCCAACAATCCCT
Source organism: Viscum album (assembly GCA_963277665.1). Classification (NCBI taxonomy): domain Eukaryota; kingdom Viridiplantae; phylum Streptophyta; class Magnoliopsida; order Santalales; family Viscaceae; genus Viscum; species Viscum album. The sequence goes on along the minus strand of OY728161.1, from coordinate 1,241,102,710 downwards.
TAATCATCCATTTATGAATGTGTCACATAATATATAAAAACTGTAGAAAATGATGATTTTCCAACCAAAACATCTAGAAGGAACTTACCCAATCTCATCCATATAGAGACACGATCATGTTGTCATCCCATCAAGTAACTTGAAAATTGTACTTCCCATTAAAGGATTTAACGTTAAGTGGAAAATTATAAATTAAAACTCAGATTTATTAAAAAATAATTAAAATAACACCCTCATGAATCCTTTGGACTCTCATAGTGTGATTTTAAAAGATCAAATGGTCAATTTCCCACAGTCCCAAAGCCCAAGTCAATATGGATTGTCATTAAAAGCACCATCTGACACCAACTGCACTTGTCTTCAATTTAATAAGTTCCTTAAAATGGTTCATTACCAACTGTTACAATAAAATTAAATGAAAGAGTCCAGACACTCTGGATGACTAACCAATAAGTCACCCAGCATAGATGGTTCAAATTTTATAAGATGAACTGTGATACCTTCTTCCAATGAATATAAAATTTTTTATAATCACTCTCACTGAAGCCTACACCCAACTCTCAATGACATTTCAATGATCAAACCACAAGGGAAGCCATACATCCCGCTTGTAACTAATTAATAGAACCACCCAAACAGGCCCACTGACTTTAAAAGATTTATCACAGCATATGAATGATTCTCTCATAGTGAATATATAATGGAGAAAAAATAGGGGACATAGTTATTCTTTAGTAGTGTATACTTATAGGATTTAAACTGCTTTTAGTCCAATATACCAAAAAATTGGAGAGATTAATAGTCAAACCAAAACTAGTTGATGTCAAAAAGAAATTCATCCTCACTAACTGACAAACCATCATTAATCTACCACATGCCTTTACCACTTGAATGCTTCCCGTGTTTTTTCAAACTATAGCACCAAATCTAACCATGGACAATATTTCTTAACATGAGTTACATGTAACACCTAAAAATCCGAAAACCACACTCTTATGTAAACATTGATGTTTATAAACCACAAAACCCCTAATAGATTTTAATTAAATAGAAAATTTCCAAGTGATCTTTATTTAGTTATCCATTATACATGGAAGGATATATTTTACAAAACCACCATGGTTCTTCTATGAGCCACAATCGCCACATTAAGACATTATACAAGGATCCCAAAAAAATATGGCAAGGTGTGTTGAAACACTCGAGTCCCGATAAAGTTTTCCCAAACATTGGGATGAACCAAAGTCATTAGATCCAATGTCAATCTTCAATAGTGATAACCTGATACTATACTCAATGTCACATGGGATTAATTATAGCATCATATTATGACATATGACCAATAACCATGATGATGATATATCGAGTTATCAATCATTGATGAAAAGAATGGGTAAAACTACCTATGAAGAAATCGACTATTAAAATAGCATTTCAAACTACATGAAAATGAGCTTCACTCACTACTCAGGCCATAGAATGTTCAAAAAATGCATGACCACCCATCCGAGCAATGGTTTCATTGGGAGGAAAATGTCTTAAAAGGGACAACAACACACAAATGGCACTGAATATCATATAGAACCCATGATTCAACATGGAATTCATGTTCTAATGGCACTACCTAACATGACTATCCACTCATGATGAACAATGTCAACCCTATTATCTGTTCATGTATAAAAAAAGTTTTAGGCTAACGATCTTGACCTCCAAGATAGTTCTAATTAAACAACGCCAAGATATAACACTATCAGTTCCATTAAAAGGCTACTCAAATAGAAACATAAAACTACCATTTAACAAGGGTCCGACACAAGGATATCACTAATGGTTCTGTTTCAAAGACCATTAAATTTAGTCACTTTAAAATATTTAATTACCTATAAGATTTAATCTCAATTAATAAGTGCAATTTTAAAATAAAAAATAAGGGAGTGGATTTTGACCATGCCCTAAGGGAATCATAGGAATATCACATCAATGATCCTTTTTAAAAAATTTATATTTAGGAATAAAATGAAATGTAATCTTAAAAAAGGAATGATTTCACAATAAATTCAATTTAATTGATAAAGAAACCTATGAGGGTTTTACTAGGTCATCCTGGGTCCTCCAAAAAGAAACCCAACAATAATTTCACATACATTGTATTTTTAAACATCCCAATTGGTCTTTTCATAATAAAAATTCCCCAAACAACCTATTGGGGTCCAATAGCACATTTATTAAATAACCAGTTCATTTAAATTTTAAACTAAACAACGTTCTAATTTATATACATTATAGAATATATCATCCAATTTCGTCTAACATGGTATTACATTTCCTAATTCATGAAGCGCCCGTGCGCTTCATGGATTGATAATATGCTCCCATTAATTGAAACCAAATACCATTCATAATTTTAACATGCTCAAAATCCATGGTTCAACTTATGGTTGGCCACCAACAAACCAATAAAGCATCCATACATATTATAGTTTTGAATTTCTCCCGATTTAATTTAAATCAATTCACGCTAGCATCTTAATTTTATATCCTTTTACAATGGTTCGAATTCCCAAGTTACCCATTCCCAGTTTTAAGATTTCCATACACATTATGACAAAAAATCCTCACCTGTTTTAATCGTATCCAGTTTACATATATCAAAGCAGTATATGTATTGTCTCTTAAGAAATAAACAAAAAAGTATTGAACATAGTAAACTAGGAATGTTATATTAGTTGGAAAGCATTCTTAAGAATTACATCAACAGGTAAAAGCTAATCACGTTACTTAGATACTTTCTAGGGTATATGACAACATGATACTAAAAACAAAGGCTTGTAATAACATATATTATGCACGCTAATAAAATTAAGAACATGGAATATTATCCCTAAATAATGGAAAAACATGTTAAAATTATCCATCAAGGTATTCTATCTATATAAGAATGCTAAAGAAAACTAAACGTGCCATATCAGTCAATACACACATTGAAATCAATAGGCACACTACAGTCAAACAACATGATATGACACTATGCATAACATGTTAAATCCCATGTGTCTAATAATGAAGCTTATAGTGAAGCATCCTTATTGTATCGTGCCAAGGTTAAAATTACATAATGTCCATAAATTATTAAATTTTATAAAAATAAATCAGTTAATAAAGGTGATATCATATCAACTATAATAGAAAACATCAAGAATGATAATCCTAGCCCTAGTCACTCGGTCATTTCCCATATATGTGGTTATTAGTCCCATGAACTTTTATTTACCAGGTGCAGTCACTTTTTTAATATAATATATACCTACCCAAAATAGTATGAAAATTAAAATGTAACCGATCTGATACCACTTTGTAATGTCACAGCCTTACTGACCATTTTCCCAGAAGCTGGACTAGTGGGTAACTTGACCTCAAGATTGTTTCCTCATATGTTAGAGGTTGTCGACTATAAACAAGGGTGTAACGATATTTAGTTGAGAGAATATGAACAAATATTTAGAGTACATAATGGTAAACTAGTAGTAATATTTATCAACAAATATTAGTTGATACAGTATATATAAATGATAAAGCAATAGAATATAGATTTTCGAAAAATAATTAATGTGGACAAAGCCATCTTATAGTACATATGAATGCATGGACTATTAATGATAAATATTAGAATGTAGTAAATAGAAAAACAAGGTTTATAATTCAATTAAAATACAAAAAAGACAGTTAATCCCCACAGGAGATCTCCATGATTTTCTTGTGCTTGAGGTACGTCATTTTCGACTAACTCATTAGGTACAAAAATTGAAAGATAAACATACTTCTTGTGATACAATGTCGAATTACGTCCAATGGTTACCTGAGAATGGTGTGATATGAAATATTAGTACTCTGTAACCCACTGGTGTCTATTCTAATCAAGTGAAATATAAATTAAACAATATTGGTTTGGATAATTTAAAAAACTAAACTACATAAAGAATAACACATGTCCTGGTTCATAAGGGATAGGTGTCCGCAATACATGCTTCAGCTATTTTTTATGATATGATTTTGATCATGTAACTCTATACATATGTGTGTCTATATATACATATATTATCTACCATAGGGTAATAATTCCACTTATCCATTTGAGAAGATAACTATCACAGGATAAGAATGCCTCCCACCCATTGAATTATAGAAATGGCATGATGTAAGAATGATTTCCCCCCTATGAAATAGTGAAACATAGTATGAATGCTTCCCTCCCACACATGAAATAATGGCACATGGTATTAATTCTTTCTACCCACATATGACATAATTACACTATGTATGAATTCTTCCCACCCACATATGAAATAATGGCATGGGGTATGAATGCTTGCCACCCACCTACGAAATAATGGCACAAGGTATGAATGCTTCCCACCCACATATCAAATAATTGAATGGGGTATAAATTCTTCTTGCTCATATATGAAATAATTCCATGGGGTATGAATGTTTCCCTCCAATATGAGAAATTATGTCATGAGGTACGAAATATTCCCAGACACATATGAAATAATGATTAGAAGAGTTAATATATAATTAGTATAGAATTTCCATATATTAATTTAAAATTTCCATACCATATACACATACAAAACATGCCCACATTTCCACTTATGGAAACTCCTCTGATGTATTTCAACCAAATCATTAACATAGTGCTCACATTAAATTCATCCCAAGTGTAGTTAAAGAATAATATATTAAGTATTTATAATAACATGACTATATATTCATCTCAAGAATAAGGAAATTCCTCTCACATGTGTGAAAATATATTTCATAATTTATTTACATAGTTCAATTGACATTTGGTGATTTATGATCATAAGGGACAGGTATGAAAAAACCTATCATAGGTATGACAAGTTTACTAAAATAATTTCACTATCATAATCTGTGCTTACTACATTAAACCAAGGAATTGTATTACTACCCAAATATCTTTCATTTTAGGTTTAACCACTTAATATAGTTCATGTAAAAAATTTCGTTTCATATTATGCATCCTACTCAAGGTCTTCAAGATCAATTTTCCTAACCAAGGAAAATTGATTTAGGGTATTGTACATTCAGTTGGAGGATTTCACCATCTCACTTTAGTCATCCTATGCAAGTCTATATAGATTACATAAATGGATAGAAACATATCACATGTGGGTATTCATGTACAAGTATACATAGTCATCATTCATTAACATGAAAATTGCATGCATGATGAATAAAAAGACACCATGACTTTTTAGCTGGAAAATATAAATGTATATTCATACATTAATAATCTAGAACAATGAATAGTGTAATGATCAAATAATTAATCCATTAATAGTATTAAATGGGCATGGAAAGGGACCCTACCTCAATGTGGAACAAAGACGAACACTTCATCTATTGATGCATTCTAACTATATGTGGTTACTCCGTCACTGATAAAATAAACATTCACGCACATTCAAAAAAACCTATCCCATATGTACACACATGCATGGCCATGAGCATGTGCATGGAGATAACAATATATATGATAATATGCATATACCAATCTCCACTCACCTAAACATTCATTTTCATATATATATATGGGAACCCCTAACCCCATACATTTATAATAACATCAATGGATGATTATACACATAACAAGGGAACCGACATATATATATTTAATTACCAATGCATACACAAGAGAGTCTCCCTTGACATGGGGACTCGAAATCAGAAAGTAGTGACCAAAGCACTACAAAAGAAATACTATGAAATTAAAAACTCATAGTTATCGTAATTTAGTAGTTGGAAAACCAATAATCAAGGAGAAAAACTAACATCTATTAGTGGAGACCAACGAAAACATTATAGACTTCCACGCCTTTGGGAATAGCGATCAAACATGCACTCAAGGGTCCCGAGAGACCATTCTCACAACCCTAAAAGAAAATAAGATTGATAAATCAGATTACCCAAATACATAGGGATTATATAAACCACATAGGGTGATATATAGATCAAAATAAAGCTAAAAATATTTATTAAAAGAGTGTAGAGACTCATCCATGGTGATTCAAAGGAAGAAAATGAAGAAATACATCCCAAAACCATTAATCAAAGGAGGTCTATGACAGAGTCATGAGCATTGATGGGGGAAAACCCTCTTAGGGTGTGAATATAATTTTAGTGAGAGGGGTAATAATATTTTTTTAGTATTAAGTTTTAATTTTTTCAATTTCAGTTTAAATTAATTTTATTCTTTAAACATAACTGATTTCATGGTTTAACCAACACTGTTTGGAAAAACGTGCACCAATCGTGTGTCACCCCTGTACAAGAGACTCCCCTAGCATGGGATACATACAAACTATTTGGGAAACCAAGAACAACCCATGTGAAATTACTTTTTAACCATTAAAAAAGGTTTTCGTGCTACATGAAGTGGGCCAAACATTTTCAGACAAACCGTGTTCCCTCTAAATTTTTCCAAAAACGTTTTTTCTCTGTCTGGTGCTCCAAAACATATTCGGCCACCTAAGAAACATAATGGGTATTCACCCATGTGCAAGAACATATTTATGAATCATTCCAATTTTTTGAGTTTAATTTCAAATCTCAGGTTTAAAAAACACTACCTTATGTAATTTAAAAAGATAAAAAATCACTATATTTTTATCCTGTTTAAAATACAAGGCGTTACAATTTTGGTCACCATGTGATTTATAAACGTCCATGGTAGATCTTATTAATGGGTTTTTGATATGAAATGTTTTTTGGGTATCTTAAATGGTTTTATATGTAGACTTATTGTTGTTAATGTGTCATGAATAAATTTGTTTAAGAAATGGTTTAAACTCTGAATGTTAATTGAGGCTCATTTTGAACTTTTGAAAGGGTTTCACAGAAAAAAAATCCTCCAATTGAGTCTCTTTTAATTTTATTTTAATATAGTGGAATTCCAATAACATAGGACTATATACTTCTATATATTGTATAAATGAAATGTATTATTCCTCAAAGTGAATGGGGTGTTATCTGTTATTGATGGCTTGTCTGAATGCTACATTACTTGGATTTACTTTTCTCACCACATCGTGAATGTTACATGTGTTCCTCACATAACTATGAGTAATTCATAGAATGTTTGGTGCCCGGTTGTAGGATAAAACATTGGCGAATGACCCTTAACAATACCATTCTATTCATTGAGATTGTGCCCATCAATTTGGCATGTAATTGAAGGATCAGACATTAATTCTAGTTGATGGCATCAGGTTAGGTGTGCAAACACAGTGAATCATCATTCATTATTTTCTAGATTTTATCTGAAATCTTGTGTATTCCTATCATTTCTCCAACACAAGGCTATCTATAGATCATTATTTAGGTGAATTTTTCAGCATCATTTATGGAATATTTTTGTCCCATTTCTCTTAATGTGTTATTGTAGTCTCTTCTCCTAGATCACAGTGTTTTCATATTGAATAGTTAATATTAGGTTTTTTTTAAAAAGATTAAAATTAATTCTTTTAAAGAATTTAATTCCCCCATTTCCCCTTTTGTTATAGTGAATATCATTATCTTTGTGTTTTCTTGTTTCCCTGGAAGTTTTTCATGTTTATCTTAAAATAAATGAGTTTTTTAATTTATAGGGGTAGTGAATTTTGATTATGTTTTATTATATAGAAATGTTTGGAATAACTATGTTTTATATATGGAATTTCACAGATGTTATTGATGATTCATTTTTAGAGTAAATTCATCAAGGAGAGATTATTTAGGATGCCTATTGAGTTTTCATACTCATGCCTATACTTCATTATTTCGGTAGCTTCTCATGTTGGTTCCTTCTTAGTTTTGGTTTCCATGGATAATGTTGGGTTTTAGATTGGTGAGTGACCCTTGAGGTCGAATAGCTATTTAGTGGTCATCGAGTTTGGTTAGAATTTTTTTGTTCAACATTTTTGTATTTCTGTTTATGTATAGATGTTGTTCAAATGTTTCGTTTATTTATTTTTGGGTTTCTCTGTATATTTTTAATATTTTTTTATTTTTACTAGGAATAGACATTCCAATTGGTTCTCTATGGTTCTATTCTCACTTTTCCCTATCCCAAGAGGATTAGGAATGGCTATTCATCATTATCATAGGCTATCATAGGTGATCCCTGTGTGGTCAACTAGGGTTTTTTATTGAAAGTCTATGGTCAAGAAATTTTCTTCACATGACCATTTTGAATCATTCTACATGATTGAATGGGTTATTTTATAATGATTACCATTAAATATCCCCTAAAATGGATTCTCAGACTGAGAGGGATATCCCATTCTTTGATTATATAATGCATGGGATTATGAATGATTTTTTATTTTATCATTAGTAAAATATCTATTTTGTAAAATTTTGTTTTAAATATTTTGGTCATTTGTCATTCATGATGGATCCCATTGAGGAATTTTAGGGAAGCCAATGTAAATATATTATGATTCTGAAATAATTGAGAGAGATATCTAGATTAGGGCATGGAATTATTCATGAAATAACAGAGATTGTGCATTTGATATAAATGTGATTTGATATAAATTGATTTCTTTATATATAATATTCTACTCATAATAAAAAATAATTACTATTTGAAATATCTGGTATGAAGTTTTTGTTGATGTATCCTCTAATAGGAAATCATTATATTGAGAAATAGATTAATATAGAACAGTGTTTTTAATGAAATTTGGAATAATAGAATGAATTATATATCATACATATTAATAAATATCAATATGGATTCTCTTATATGATTATGTGGGGAAGATATAAGTGTAACCCAACAACATTATTGTTGAGAGGCATGTTTATTTCGTGGTTTCCCATAACAGTTTTATCCTTGAAAATTAAATCAAATTGGGCTTGGTGTTTTTGAAGCATGAAAAGGAATACCTTCAGATATGGATCCTGAGGCTTTGTTAAAATATAAATGATATCAAATAATCTTGAATACATAATTTTAATAACTTTCAACCATAAAAAATATGATTTTTGGAGAGAATTTTTACATCTATCAAATAATTTTAATATATTTATTTTATTTTATATATTTATTATGGTTCCTTGGTCTTTTTGGGTGTCAATGGTAACAAAATGTTGTATTTTTAAAACATAGTCGAAGGATGATTGTTCGAACTCAGTTAGTGAGAACCATGCACCCATACAATGGATAGGGGATAAAACAAACCAATGTAATAATTTATAGTTGGTTTCAATGTTTTAATCCCTGAGAGTTTCTATAAAAACATTGTAGTCAAGATTCAGTCTAGTTGTTGACCTACATGTCTTACCTATAGTTATAGATATTTATGTACCAAAACATGTGTTGTAAACTAACTCTTCTAATAGTTATTGTAGTATTGGTGTATATTTTTCATAAATTTTTAGTTAAATAGTACGGTATGACATGATTTCTTAAAATGTGATACTAAATTACATCCAGTTTATAATTATAACATATCCCTAATGTCTTGCTACATTTTTTTGAAAAATACTACCTTATAGAATAGAATGTTCTTCCCCCTACCCTCCATGATTTATCCCCCTCATTATTGGTTATTCCACGTAAGTTCATCGTTGATTTTTTATAATTTTACCCACTCCTAACTACTTATAAAATTTTTTATTCTTTTAAATTAGTCATTCAAAACATAGATCACCAAGGGGGGAAACCAATAGATAGGGTTAAGTTAACAAATAAATATCATAGTTATTATATCTTTTAAGAGTCCACTCTTTACACCCATGCATGGTTTTGGGGAATATTATGATATTTTATTCAGTGTGAGTTAGGTGTCTCTAGAGAATTTTACTATCACATTCCATATATTTCCCTCATTAATATTCTTCACGTAATTTTCTATATTATATTTTTGGTTTTTTATGGATGATAATGATTTTTGGTTGGTTTTATGTTTTATTGGTAAGAAATTTCTTCTCCATTTTTTCCAATGATATAATATTTTTACATGCATAGAATATGATAAAAAAATTAATTTTTGTGTTAATAGAAACTTTTTCTTAATGAAATATTTTAAAATTAATTTTCCATGATTTTATTTATTTTTGTATATTGGTCTATATTGTAATAGTGTTGTCTACGAATTAGAGGTTGAAGGTAAATGATAAATCAATAGTGACTATGAATACTAGAAGATAATTATATCGATTGTGCATTGGATATTTAATGTTTCTTATTTGGAATAAAAGTGCTCATTGGATATTTGTTTCATGGTGGGTATAATTTTGTTTTTTATACACTCACATGTAAACAAGGATGAAATATGTTATTTTTATATTCTATATTTCTAATACTAATTCCATGATTCTTTAGTCCCAGAGGTTAGAGACCTTGTATATTTCCTAGTATTATGTGTTGATGTATTTATTAGTTTATCCCATTTTATTTTTTATGTTATGGTTTAGTGATACTCTCATAAATGATTATTATGTCCATTTTCACTTTTTAGAAGAACATGTCATCTTTTTGAATAATCAATATGGATTTATTTTATGTGATTAAGTTAATGTGTTTTCAAAAAAACTTATAATCTAAAACTAATGGTATTCATTGAGAAATGAAGTATGTAGATTAATGGTTGTATCCTTCTAAGATTTTACTCTCTTACATAATATATCATTGTATTTTATATATATATATATATTATTTTTTTAGGGTATATGAAAATTTATGGTTCTATATATTTTAAATGTTATTCATTATTCCATCATCCTTATTCAATATCATGCATGTGTTTAAAATGGGTGATGAGGGCTTTGGATATGTTGGAGTGATTTTGGGATCCTTAGTGATGGTATCAAATATTTTATAGACCAATAATATCATAAAAATATATTGGTCACTTTTGTGGGAGTTGTAAATATGTATTTATTTATTCTAATGTAATGATGATTATGATTTCTGATCTATTTATTCAATTTATTGCTCTATATTTGATGAATTTTGAGTTTGGAAATAGTATTGTTTCTTTGAATGGGCACCCAATTTATATAATGACATTTAATAATTCCTTAATAGATATGTATAGTGGTTCATTGGATTCCAAAACTGAATTCATTCATAGTTATTATATTTTTATAACCCAGTCCAAGTCATTAACTCATGAAAATTAGGATTTTTCTTTGGGCCTTGTGGCAGGAATTATCACGTGAGATGTCATATTGAGCCTTGACAATTTTTTTCACATATTAACATAATCCACTCAAAACATTTTTCACCTACAATAAAATATTTTCTATATAATTTCGAATAAAATTAGGCTATTTATGATATTTGGATATTAATGTTATAATCCTATGAGTGTAGACATGTTCTCAAGGGGATATATATATATTTATGTGGTCCATATTCGCATGATTTAACTTATAATGCTTAAGGGATGCTATTGATATGATAAGATACCATGTTATTATAATCATTATAAATATTTTACCTCAGTATTGATATTTCAATCAAGTTATATAAAATAGAAGTGTCCATAAAATTTATCACGGTTCTCCAAGAGGTACTACACCCCTTAATTAATTTATATCCCAAGCAATATGAATGTAAATTTTAAATAGAAAATAAAATATAAAAATTTTATTTTCATTTTATTTATAACTAAAATCTTCCGAATCTATGTTTTTTAGTATATACGAAATGAATTCATGTAGTATCGATAATGTATTTCCTTACACATATCATCTTAAAAATTTAAAGGCCCTACACAAAACATTGAAAAGGATATACCACTATGGTGGTCTTATAATCATAAGAGTGGGAATTGATATGACCCAAGAATAATATAAATTCATATTATATCATTATATGTGAATATTAATTACATGTTACTATAAATAAAACTCTAGAACATAGAGTTTTATTATTTATAAAGAGTAGTTTTATTATCGTAATATTTTATAACTTTTCTTCATCAACTCACACAAATATTCTTTACATAGGACGACCTGATATAAATATCATATGTAATAGTCATCTTTATAACATGTGTAAATGCAAAAAAAAGGAATATGTAAGCTCAGACTCTATAAATGGGTCAGCGTGATGAAAACAAATCGAAGATAATAAGTGTGTTTAAGATAAATATGTGGTTATGAGATAACAATTAATTTTTATAGACAAAGAATGGGATAATAAGACCCATTATATTATAGAAGAAATACTAAGCTCATTGATAACTTATTTTTTCAAAACATATTTTTGTTTTTAATTTTGGAAACATTAGTCAATTATAATAATCCATAAAAAACACATAATAAGGTGGAATATATATATATATGAATAGTAAAAAATTATTTTTTTAGGTTCTCTACCAAGACCATTACATCATAGCCAAAAGAATCCTCTAAACGATTGATTTTTCTCCCCAAACATTAATATAATAGATCATAAGATAAAATTTATTATCCAATACATTGAAATGATGTCTATTTTTTGGTTCACCAATCACATAGTACACGAACATAGTGGGTTGTTTTGGAATGTTCGTCTCAAGGGGTTTGTTATACGCTTCAAGCAGTGTAATTCAATCTTATGAGAAGAACGATATATTCTTTCTTGTTTCATGACCTCATCTATCAATAGGTCATGAAATATATGATAATATAATTTATGAGGGGATGTTGTTATGTGATTTAAAATTTGAGAAATAGATGGGTGATATATAGATATCTCATGGACTAATTGATAAAATGTTGAAGATGGATCCAAATTTTGGTAATAATTTTGATTATGAATGAAAAGAGATGAAAAAACTATATAATTTAATTAATTACATGAATGTGAATTGTATTTAAGAAAGTGGAATGTTTTATGAGTGAATACAATCTATACATATATATCGATACTATCATTGATATGTATAACTTTAAAATTATAATATAAATAAAAAATGGATGACGGTGTAAGAATAACATACAGTAAATTGCATCAACTATGTTGAGCATGGACCTCATCCATATAATTTTCCAAATATGAAGGTAACTGAATCATAAAACCACTAGACCTAGTAATGGCCATGGGAGTAAGGTTTTGTTTTTATAATAATATTTACTAAAATTGAGGCATCAAATTATGTAGTGTCAGGTATACACATCATAAAATAAATTATAGAAATTATCATGTTTCGTTTTTCTTAAATGTAATATATAATTCCATTATTGTTAGAAAAATATAATCAAATTTTAACATTAAAAGGTAGATGTAAATATTTGAATAAAAAATAATAAACTAACAATTAGATAATCCATGATATGTTGATTTTCACATATTTCCTTTCGTGTGTTCAATACCTCACCAAAACTGATAAAAATTATATAAGTTGAATTTAGCATTATATTATGGTTGAATTTTCTAGAAATAACTAAAGATAATATCTAATAAATAAGTAATGACATTCCAAAAGAAATAATGGTATATCTAAATTTTAATTATAAAATATATATATATATATATCTTAGTTTGAAACTTATCATGATCCCCATTTTATAGAATTATATTATGAAATTAGTGGAGATGAAGGGGAATTAAATTATATTATAATGATCATATATATACCCATTTTTTTAGTAATTAATTAACTATTTTTTGAATAATTACATGGACCTCCCCTAAAATTATAGTTAGAATTCTCAATTTACTATGATAATGATATATGAAAATATTTGTTTCCCCATATAAATGTATTGTGATGTCAGCCTAATTATAAAAGAAACAATGTGTTCATTTAGAGAATTCTTTATTTATTCCATGTGTGTCCACATGGGGGGAATATGTTTTATGTATAAAGTGTATGGTTGGATCAATTTGGTTAGGAATTTTTCGTAAAGAACATATGATATCACATTGTAGCATAAATACCACCTTCTTTTTATTAATTATTTATTCGAACAACTTCATAGAGATCAATTTGTTTCCTTTATTTTCCTATTATAGGGTTATCATCTATTGATGGTGAATAATTGATATATTCTAAGACATCCTTTACAATAATAAGTATACAATTAATTTTTTATACCCCATCACATAACTATTTGTCCTAGAATATTTATCGACGTGATTATTATTGAATTAATATACATCATTAATAAATTTTTTTTTTATATTGATGATATTATAAGATATTTCATATGATTCGAGGACTGTAATGATCATCTAAGGATCATTTCAAAAAGATGATGAAGGATAATATTTATGGTATGTTAACTGAATCTGAGTTATGGTTTTAACATGTGTAATATATTGAATATATCAAACTAGTGAAGTAATTGTGGATTATAAATCAACAAAAATGGTTATTATTAAGCCATTATATCCTATAATACTGAATATCAATCCTAGTTTCCATTATCTAGAATAATAATATAGAATGTTTTTGAGAAACATTTCATTAATTTCTAATAAACTAAAAATTTTATTAGAAAAGGGTGTTAATTATATATCAATACAAAAGTCTAAATAAATTTTAAAATTACTTAAGAATAAGCATGTTAGTAAATATCTTACCACATTAATCACTAATGGGAAATTTTATTTCAATTATAGTGATTCATCCTTGAAGGTACTAGGATGTATAATAATGAAAACTAATAGTATGGTTCACTATATTCTTGATAATTGAATACTCATGATTTTCATTATCCTATCCCTGATTTGGAGTTATCTACCATTAAATGTGAATGAATGATTCTAAGACGAAATATTTATGGAGATAAGATTTATACCTAAATCGACAGTAAGTTAATTATGCAGAAATGAACACAAAATCAATATAAAATGAAAATTAAATGTTGCTTGTTATTTTTAAATAAAAGAATTTCTAGTCTCATTATCACTCTAGAAAAGAAAAAATGTTAATGATATGTTTTTTTGCAAGGAACCTGGAGTCGGCAAAAGGAATAAAGTGTAATGGTATCCATTGATCATGGACATGGAAAATATTAGAATTGATGACATAAGGTAAAGTACATCCTTAATCCTATAAAAAATAATTTCCTATTAGTTTTCACAAGAGAAGATTAAGAATGAAAAGAATAGTGTCTCCTAAATTCCAAATGTCGACATAAAATTAGAAAAAAGGGTAGTCTCATGGGATAAATATTGATGAAGATGGAATTCAAAGGATTCATATAACGATATTTATCTCAGTTATTATAATTTTAATGCTAGAGGTGATGGATAAGGCACACAACCAAATTTTCTCTATAAACGCTAGAAGACCCAAAGTGTATAGAGTTCTATGAGATCAAAATTTTTTGGATAACAAGAATAGGGATATATCTAGATATATGCCAAGATGTACAATATTTTTAGATCTGAAGTAGAACAAAAACACATGTAGAAGAGACATATACCCACTACCCATACAATTATCATTGTGAAAAAACAACTCTATAGACTTTATTATTTGTCTTCATAGTATATCAAATGTAAATAATTACATATTATTATTCATTTTTAGATTCAAATTGATAAAAAAAATTATTTATATAAAAGAGTACTTTTCAATTGATCACATCTTTTTTTTATACCATTAAAAGATGTGAGACATTATGGGTTACTGTTATCAATTGCTTTAATCTTTGATCGATAATTTTCTTCTATATTTACAAATATCCTTAAAATGGATTTAAATTTCATATTAAACCATATAATAACATATCATATTCTTATAAATTGCAATAATGTATGGTAGAATCATGTTTTTTGGAGACACATTAAGGGATAATTCACTTCATTTTCAAGGGTTCTGGGACCAACATATTCCACTACTATAATTATTCTACAAAAATAGGTTTCACATGATTTTTGAAATGAATCCATATGAAGTAATATATGAGAAGATGAGAATAAATCCAATATGATGTGATGATGTTGTAAAATGTAAATTATTAGTATATGACATGGCGAATGTCATTATAAAGAAGATATGAGTTATCTATAATTATATTAGTAATTCTTTGTATTGATAAAATTAATATTCTAAAAACATAATGAAGGACATTGAATTTCACATTATGTACTATATATTTCATAAAATATCTTCATTTAATTGATTATGATATTTATAATGAATGAGAATATTATCCCATGGTTCATAAAACCATAATTAATTTTAGAGGACAGTAGAGATGTTTTCAATCGGCTAGAAATAACATCAAATATTTAAGTGGGTCATGATATCTTCTATATATCACTAAAAATTTTATATATTATACTCATCACATATACTGGTCATATATAGTGTATAATTGGAACATAACCTATCAAATAATGTTGAACCAAAAAATATTCCTGATGAAAGGAAAAAAGTTTTAGAGAAAAATAAAACGTAAATAGTGATTTCCTTGTCAAATATTAGATGTTCAAAATGAAACCATGGATGATGAATAATATATTATGTATAAAATAATTTCTTTTATTTTTGGGAAGGGCACATATTTTGGGGGTGAATTTTTCTACGTGGGGAAAATATAAAATCCTAAAATTTCTTTTATTTATTAGAATAAATTTAAATTTTAAACAATTTCTATTTTATTATATGTTTCAATTTTACCCTATAAATTATCATTTACATTTATTTACACATAATTTTATAATGTTAAGAATAATATAATATAATTGTAAAGGGAAATAAATAAGTAATAATAATTCACACATTATTGTAAATTACATAGGCACGATCATTATAATAATTATATATCCTACTATAAAAAATTGAATATAATTATAAATATTAATAATATAATATAAATTATCAATGGAAGTGTATAACCTTTTAATTTGAACAAGTAAATAATGATTTATAATAATGGGTGAGTATATATACTGTGTACTACAAAAATGAGTCCATTATGATATTGTCATTGGGTATTATATACATAGGAAATTATAACCATTGGTCATTATGATTATTTTGGCATACAACAGGGGTTCAATATGACTAGTAATCATTATGAAAATTGGTAATAATGTTACTATTATAATTTTTGTATAACTATTATAATAATATTAATTAATTTATTTATTAATAAGGTAAAACTGATGGCATTGACTTTTAGGATAATTGACATTGAATAAAATTTAGAACATATTGAGAGGAAGGTTGCATCCCTACGGATTCACATGAAAAAACAAAACTACAAAATTAGTACGTGAGGCATGAGTGAAATACACTATGGGAGAATGTTTTGTCAGTGGATATCACTAATATATCAATATTTTACTGTCCACCCCATCTGTGTCCTACTGTCTCACACCTCACCCTGAGGATTTATACAACGGTAATTAGGGGTTCTCTATCATGACCATGGTAATATAAAGGTGTAATTTTCCATGTAATAGTTGATATAATGGTCACATGAGTCAAAATTTCAATGCTATTTTCAAATGTGGATGAATATAAGAATAATATGATATGGGTGATTTTTTTTACACAAAGAAAACCAAATTGTATTTTTTTAAGAAATATATCATTACTATTAGAACACAATTTTAGGATTAATTGACGAATTTAAAATAAAAATCATTTCCTTAAATGTTATAATAGAAAACAATTTATTTTAATATAAATGGTAATATAATTTAATGAAATCCTTAGTAAAGTTTTAATATTAAAATGATTAATTTTTAATAAAAAAATGAATTATTCAGTTAATAAAAAATATACATTTAATGTTCAATGTCTCATATTTTTAAAACTATTCAGGAAAAAAACTTTAATTTTAAAAATGTAAACATGATAAGTAGTTCACAGTGATAATTTCATAATTTCCAATAGTTATAAAATTTTTGGGTCAAAACAAAACACAATTTAACTCTGAGTTATATATTATTAAAAAATAATGTATTAAATGTAATATAAATATTTATTAAATAATTTCATAACGAGTTGTATTATTATTTATAAAAATAATGTGTTTAGAATTTATAATATTTTTTAATAAAACTTGTAATGAATCAACTAAAACTGAGAAGCACAATTCATATGTTTTAAAACATTATTAGGAAGGGGAATCCATTCAATGTCGAAAATACTATTAAAAAATGAAGTTAAATTAATATTTTATTAAAATAACAAAATCCACTCCCCCATTACATATTACCTATAAAAATTAAGGGTAAAGCTAATGTTTTTTTATTTACTACATGTTCAAGGCCTATGTATAGAAATTAGTAACGAATTACACCACATTTTCAATAATACCTATACAGCATTCAATTAATATTGACTCTAAATACCTTGAACATGAATTTTCACTCATTTTCTCTAGGTGGGTCCCTTTCTTAGAGTTCACATTGTTTTTTGATGCTCTAATCTTGCTATATAAAGACACATTCCACGTAAGGGATTATCATCATCTCTCTACAGTTTGTGAAGTAAATGATTGTAATAAATATTTTTATTTTCAATTAACTATGATTCAATGTTTTTATCTTCATATAATTATTTTTCATTATACACTTTAATAATTTTATAAATTAATTACCTCTCATTAACCCCATTTCATTATAGAATCAATATACTCATTATGCTACAATTTATTTTATTTTCTATATCACACTTTTATGTTGTGAATAAAAAAATACATTGAATGATATTCCTATAGAAGTAATTATAGATTATTTATTTGGTATTTATATATATTAATTCCACATTTCTAACAGTTTCATTTATGAAATTTTAATTACATCTCATTAGTAAAATTAAACTTAATGAAAATTTAATAAAACATGTTCTTTATTTCTCATGGTTTATTGATGAAATAAATTAATATCCTAATTAATCTAGCTTTATCAAATAAAATTTTTACACACGAATAGTGTTCCCTCATATATTTTTAATTCATTAGGTATATAATTAATCTTTAGTAAATATAAATTTTTAATACCATGGTTAGAATCCTTGGTAATATGGTTTTAAACACGTGGGTGATATGTTTATGAATGTATTAGTTTTCACATTGTATCCTCTTTTAAAAAATTTCATATATAATAATAATTATCTATTTTTTCTTAATTATTTTTCATTCATTATTTTTCATTTTATATTATCATTTTTTATACCTCAATGGGATTGATACCCACTATTT
This sequence comes from Viscum album, assembly GCA_963277665.1. Taxonomy (NCBI): domain Eukaryota; kingdom Viridiplantae; phylum Streptophyta; class Magnoliopsida; order Santalales; family Viscaceae; genus Viscum; species Viscum album. The sequence goes on along the minus strand of OY728161.1, from coordinate 1,241,083,531 downwards.
TCAATGGATATATTTCCAAAGAACATCATTTTTCAATGTTGTGACAAAAGATGGAATAATAAAGGATTCTATAAAGAAAATTTAATATTGATTATGATTTTATTTATTCATTATATAAATCATGAATTAAGTGCCATGATTTCAAAATAAAATACCTCAAATGATCCATTGAAGTTATTATTTTAATATTATGTTATGGAATTATTCAAAATATCATGAATAATGATCCATGTCACCATTACCAATAACATAAAAGTATTTATGGGATGGATAATTTGGAACATTTCAAGAGGGATTTAATATAATACAAGGGATTATTTGAGGATATATGAGAGAACCTTTTATAATAGAAAACAATAGAAATTTTGGTTGAACCATATGCTAGTTGATGTGTGATGATATAGTCCCATGGGAGTTTGGAATATTGATGGAGGAAATGCTGGTAAGACATTTGGGATTTAATACCTCACATAATAAAGACATATACATTGTATAAAGTAAAATTTAAATAAAAAAATAGTTCCACTTTAATTTATTTTTATTTAAAAATTTATACCATGTTTAATTAGTTAAAATGACTTTTTTTAAAATATATATATGTATGTATATATTATACCCTCATACCTAATATCAACATAATAATTAAAAATTTAGACTATATTTAATATAATTAAATTTTTAAATATGATTAATTTATCATTTAAATTATATCATAAAATATATCAAAAGAGTTATTTATAGAAAAATTATAGTTTTAAACTTACTACGAGTAATTCAAATTATAGTTGCTGAACTATTTTAATGGTTTTACAAACTAGGATAATAATATACATCATAAGAGTTTTTCTAAACATCCAAAAATATATTAGTCTATTGTTATGATTTCAATATACTATATTCATGCATGTTTCTAAACTATAAAAGGAAAATTGTTTAACACGAGAGGGCTGAGATAAAGGCACAAGAATTCCATATAGAAATGATCAGGTCCTAAAAAAGCCTATATTTAACCCTAAATACTCCAATAATAATAACCATAAAAATAGGTTTATAGTCTGGTGTCCTATAGAGACATGTTTTTATAACTATTGATATAGAACCCCTTACAACCACTTTCTTTGAAAAAATGGTTCTACTTGATTGATTGAAAGTAATATTCTTTTTAATTATTATTAAGATAATTATATTAATGTAATATACCTAAATTTTTAAAACATATTTATATATATACATATGTTATATATATTTTTATAAGTTATGTGTTAGTAGAGTGAAACATATATGGAATTATTGTACTGTGATATGGGATACAAATTCAATTGTTTGTTTTTTCATCCAATTTCTAATGGACATGTTCCCTTTGAAATATGTAATCCACCAAATTCACATATATCCATATGTTCAAGGTCATTGTTGTAGGTGGATCCATGTGGGACTTCATAGGCCATCATTACAGTTCTATTTACTATGATATTTTTCAACTATTGTTTTCAAATAATCATGATAAAAGACTTTACATTACTATTTTTCCATGATGTATATTAATATATATATATATATATTTATGTATTTTCCATACAAGGATCACAAAAATATTAAAAGACATTTTTATTATGATTTCCCAGCTAAATAAATGGTTTTTATCCATGAGTGTAGTAAGAAAATCCATTATTGTATTTTAGTGCACATAATTTAGTTTAATTATAGTTAATAAATAAATAATTTGTATCATATTTTTTATAATTTAACACATCACATTATATTATATATTTTAAAGTGATCTATTTTATTATTTTAAATAGATATAATAAATACTTAAAAATTTAGTTCTTTGAAATATGTCAATTTTCAAAATAAAATATTTGGAAATAAATCATATTAAATTTAATTATTAAATATATAACCATTTAATTTTTTCAATACATTGGTATTAAAAATTTTATGTTTAATCTATAAGTTCATGAAATAAAAAATTTATAATCATAATTATATTTTTAACAATGATAATATTTAAGAAACATAAATATATTATTTATAACAAAATATATCAATTTATTGTCACCTTTATCTAATTTAATGCTATTTTGAATTATAATATTTTCATATAAATAAATTATCGTTTGGATATAGTCATTGAACATTTATCTAATGACCATATTTCTAATGAACATTTATCTAAAAAGTATATTTTTGTTGAAGATATATATATTTGTACGATTTTGATCCTATATATTAGAATAAATCCATTTATAGAATCTTTAATCCAATTTATTTAAGTATATCAAAATTTGAATATAATAATTATAATTGTCAATATGATTTCCATGTATATAATATGGCTTCTAATCCTAATAAAAAATCAAAATTATATGTTTATTACGTTCCTGATATTGTCATTTACTTGAATACTTTTTAAAATTATACATTTCATAATGGTGCTTCATATTTCATTATTATAATGTTCAAATGATTAAAATTTATTATAATATTTTATCTCAACAAATATATCTCATGTTTTTTAGTTTTTTTTTTAGTTTGAAACATGATTTTCACAAAGTATTTATTTAGATTGAAAAAATTCTCCGTGAAATCATTTTCTAGAACATTCTATCACATTAAAATAATTTCACCAACAATTTTTTTACACAGGCGTATAAAAATTATGGTAATTATTATCTATTTCATATTATGGTTCTTGGGACACATCATCACGATGGTTATTCTTATATTGTACTTTAACTGGGTGAGGAGTCATGTTTTATTGTTCTTTATCTCCTTAATCGATTATATCTACAAATTATTCATCATATGAAATTTCATTTTCTAATTAAAGTTATTCTTAATAGTGTATATTTAATTGAAAATATTTTATCTTCTTTATAAGTGAATACTAGAATAAATCATGATCTTGAGAGAAGTTCGTATGGTTTTCCATATATCAAGCTACCATCGATTTGTGATCGAGGATTTTAAATGTTTTATTATATCAAGTGATTGACTTTCTTTTCTTCTTTAATATGATAAACCACTTATATGGATATATTTTAATGAACACTCTATCTCTAATTATATTCCTCAAATATAACTTATTATAATTAGTATGGTTATTCTATTGAAAATGGGTATTTATAATGTGTCACTAAATTTATTGAATCATATCTATGAATTATTGGGAATGATTGGTTCCCACTATCATACGCTCTTCAAATTCCTCGAATCATGTTTAAGTTCAACACATTTTACCTTATAGATAACAACATAATTATATTTTAATATTTTAATTGAAACTCTTTTTATTTGGTTAATATTGGTCAGGATAGTGTTGATCACATCCTCCTTTGAAATATACTATAAAAAACCATATAATTTCATCTAGAGTTATTATGGAATTTCTAGATTCACGGTCATTCAACGGATAATAATTTGTCCCAAAGCACTAATCATTATCTAATTATTATATTATACTTCTCCAAAACATCAAGGTAACCCTCTAATATTAATCATCTAAAATTGAGATTGGTACTCCATAAGGGCTTACAATTATCATTATGTATATGATGGACTATTGATCAAGATTGAAATATTCTCGATTATATATTAATTTTTTCAATCCACATAATGTGATCAATAGCAATAGAAATAAAATTATAATTATTTGATATCCTTTGAAGATATCAAATGAAATCTAATTAGATATTCTAAAAAATTTATATTTTTACAGTTAATTGATACAATAACACATTAAAAAAATTTCAGTCTACCATAAATATTTGTCACATCATGCTTATATATACATACTCTTCAATATCATTCATAATTTTTTCCAATAATATAATATTCATCATAGATAAATACTTATTTTTCCTACTAGGACTGGACAATAATGATTAGGTATTTTTTTTATGAATAGATATTTCATCAACTCTGTCATTGATGGAAGACATATTCATTTATATAATATTATATTTCCATCCCTTTTAAATTGGAACTCCGTAATATTTCAAGCCATTTTTTGTAGGTTCATGTTCCCATTTAGTTCTTCCTTGAACATTCTGTGGATGGATGAATGATTATAATTTTTGTCAAGATATTATTTATCCATTTTATTCATCATTTCACTGAATATAATTTTCAAACAATTTATTAATTGGATTATTTGAATCCCCAATATGAATTTTAACATTAAGAGATTTTAAGAAATATTTCGATTTAGATAAGTTTGATTTTATTAATAGCTTTTTTTACATACAAAACCGAGTTCAAACAAACATTTATATAAATATTATTATTTATACATGACAATTACAACATAGACATTAAAATTGGGTTTAGAAATATGAATAAAAACTTATTTAAAAATATAGTCAACGATTCATTATAATTTATATTCATTGTTAAATAATTTCATAATTTTATGTAAAATCATTTTACTATTTAAGAATCAATTTTTATAAAAAATATTACATTTTTAGTATCAAATATTAAAATTAATTTCTCATATTTATTGAATTATTTTTTATAATATTTATATAATTTTTAAAATAACACATAAAAACTTATTAGGGTCAAATGTAATGAATTTTCTAAAATTATTTCTGTTGTATGGAATAGTGAAAAAATATTAATTTTTATTGAAAATTGCGTATTATTTTCAATATTTTAAAAGGCTATATTTTATTTTATATTAGTGTAAAAGTAAAATAATTTTATTTATTTTAGAAAAAATATATATGTAGTAATTTGAAAATAGTTAAATATTTTTTTTGAAAATATAAGTTATTATACTTGAGGAAACAATTTTTTCTAGAAAAAAAATTTTCATCACATTTTTATACATTATGTCTAGATTAAATTATGACACTATTGATAATTTAATTAGATAAAATGGATTTTATTTTTTTATTTTTATAATTGATATGGCATAAAAGGATATATTTAATTTTTGATCATTACGAATAATAACAAAATTATGTATTTGTCACCACACTCAATGTTGTAAAATTTTGATAAAAATATAGAATAAAGCTTTAATATCTACATAACACATAAATTTATAATACAATTTTTAACTATAATATATTGAAAGAGTATAATTAAATATTTAAACCACTATTTTGTGTTTTGGAACCCATTTTCTCCTTTATGAAGATAATATATATTAAATTCAAAATAAAAAATATTTTGGGTCTTTTCATTTAATGGAATTTTTGGTAGATTCAGTTAGTTATACTTTGATCCAAAATTATCTAAATATTAATTTAAATATTATTTTACAGAAATAAATGACCAAACCAATTTATAATATAATTTGAAGGTATCATCCTATTTACACTTAAATCGTGTATTTTCCTAAAAGGTGTTTTTCATGTTTTTTGTGATATTATATTAAAATAAATTTCAATTTCTTATATAAATTGGACAAAATAAAATATTTTAAAAAATATTTTTCATATTTTATAAATTAACATATATGTATCCTATCATTTTTTGACATATAAGATATTTTTCATTAAAAAATGTAATGTTATCACAATTAAGGTTAAAATGGATTCAATGTTGTTAAATAAGGGATAAATATTTAATTGTCTAAAAAATTTCAACTGTGTTTGGTTGAGATTATTTCAACACTTTGAAATCTTATCATTAAAAATGTGGATCCTCAGTGCCACATGAGATGATTATGGTATATATATTATTTAATCTTTTGTATAATTCAAAATGTGTTATTTCCCTCCCTTACAAATAGTTACTTCCTATCATTTATTTTTAACATGACGTGTGCCTTATATAACTACCAATACCTAAAATAATAACATCTATACATTATTATATATGTCTTATATCATAAACTATTTCCATATGATCATCTAATCAAAGATTAAGGTGTAATCCAAAATTGGTGTTTCAATGAAGAGGTATAACTCTTATCAAAGAGAATTCCATTTCATTGTGTCTTATAGATACACTAATTCTATGGTATCCATGATAGGATAACTATTATAGAATCATTAATATTCATTATTTTTATATTGACGATGGAATAACCATTATCCACATATAAGGACCAAGGCATCTGGTCACAATTATGACTGAAAATCAAATTAGTTATAAATGAAAATAGTGATTTTAACAAAGAATTACTAATTAATGGGTGATAAAATGTAATATTTATATATATATATCCTTGTGTGAAACATATCATGATCCCTACATTATAGACTTAAATTATGAAATTAGTGGTGATGAAGGGGAATTAAATGACATTATAATGATCATATATATACCCATTGTTTAGGAATTCATTATCTATTTTTTGAATAATTTAATTGGACCTCCCCTAAAAATATAGTTAGAATTCTCAATTTACTATGATAATGTTATAGGAAAATATTAGTGACCCCATATAAATATATTGTGATGTTAGACTAATTATACAAGAAACAACGTGTTCATTTCGAGAATTCTTTATTTATACCATGTGTGTCCACATGGGGAGAATATGTTTTGTGTATAATGTTCATGGTTGGATCAATTTGGTTAGGAATGTTTCGTAAAGAACATATGAGATCACATTGTAGCATAAATACCATCTTCTTTTTATTAATTATTTATTCGAACAGCTTCATAGAGATCAATTAGTTTCCATTATTTTCCAATCAAAGGGTTATCATCTAATGATGGTGAATAATTGATATATTCCATGACATCCTTTACAATAATAAGTATACTATTCATTTTTTATACCCCATCACATAACTATTTGTCCTAGAATATTTATAGACATTATTATTATTGAATTAATATACATCATTAATAAATTTAATGTTTTTATATTGATGATATTATAAGATATTTCATATGATTCGAGGACTGTATTGATCATCTAAGGATCATTTCAAAAAGATGTTGAAGGATAATATTTATGGTATATTAATTGAATCTGAGTTATGGTTTTAACATGTGTAATATATAGAATATATCAAACTAGTGATATAATCTTTGATTATAAATCAAAAAAATCGATATCATTAAGCCATTATATCCTATAATACTGAATATCAATCCTAGTTTCCATTATCTAGATTGATAATATAGAATTTTTTTGAGATACTGTTCATTAATTTCTAATACAGTCACAATGTTATTAGAAAAGGGAGTTAATTTTATATCAATACAAATGTCTAAATAAAATTTAAAATTACTTAAGAATAAGAATGTTAGTAAATATCTTCCCACATTAATCACTAATGGGAAATTTTATTTCAATTATAGTGATTCATCCTTGAAGGTACATGGATCTATAATAATGAAAACTAATAGTATGGTTGACTATATTCTTGATAATTGAATACTCGTGAATTGCATTATCCTACCCATGATTTGGAGTTATCTACCATTAAATGTGAATGAATGATTCTAATATGCTATATTTATGGAGATAAGATTTATACCTAAATTGATAATAAGTTAATTTTGCAAAAAATGACACAAAATAAATATAAAATGAATATTAAAAGTTTCTTATTATTTTTAAATTATAGAATTGTTATTCTCATTATCACTCTAGAAATGAAAAAAATGTTAAGGATATGTTTTGATGCAAGGAACATGGAGTAACCAAAAGGAATAAAGTATAATGGTATCCATTGATCATGGACATGGAAAATATTAGAAATGATGACATAAGGTAAAGTACATCCTTAATCCTATAATAAATAATTTCCTATTAATTTTCACAAGAGAAGATTAAGAATGAAAAGAATAGTGTATCCTAAATTCCAAATGTCGACATAGCATATGAAAAAAGGGTAGTGTCATGAGATAAATATTGATGAATATGGAATTCAAAGGATTCATATAAGGATATTTATCTCATATATTATAATGTTAATGCAAGAGGTGATGGGTAAGGCACACAACCATATTTTCTCTATAAACTCTAGATGACCCAAAGTGTATAGATTTCTATGAGATCAAAATTTTTGGGATAACAATAATAGGGATATATCTGGTTATACGCCAACATGTACACTATTTTATGATCGGAAGCAGGACATAAAAACATGTAGAATAGACATATTTCCACTACCCAGGCAATTATCATTGTGAAAAAACATCTCTATAGACTTTATTATTTGTCTTCGTAGTATATCAAATGTAAAGAATTACATATTATTATTCATTTTTAGTTTCAAATTGATTAAAAATTTTATTTATATAAATGAGTATGTTTCCATTATAACACCCCATGATTTCATAGTGTGTTATTTCATCAAAATAATACAATAACTTGCACTACACACAACAAAGAGTTCAAGCGCACCATGACTTACCAAACAAGCCTTTCAAAAGAGGTTATGGATAGTATTAACTAAATTTTAAACTTTATATAGTCCTTATAATTTTAGAATCCATATTATGAGTTTCTTAGACATAATGTAAGAACAAATTCATTTTTAGTACTGATCTTTTACCAACCTTTAATAGTGAACCCTTTTTAAATACATTTTTTTAAACTTTTTGGCTAAATAGGGACATCAAAAATCTAAAATGAAACATCCCAAGCTTCCACGGTACACTTTCCGTTGAATAATACAGTAGCGTGTGTTGTACGCAACTTCGAGTTCTAACACACACCACAAACAATCAAACTAGCCTTTATGAATAGTAATACATACATTTTGAAATTATATATATTTTATATTTCAAAATGGGCTTTATTTTTGGATTCAGAGTATCTAATTTAGCCTAAGGTGAAATTTTGGTACTTTTCGAATAACTTTCATATTTTGATGAATAGTGAAAATTACTAAATTTTAATTAAAAACAACTTTTTTAATAAAAATAATTAATAGCCATAAATTATTAATTTGAGTGGTTTTAAAGTATATTTATAATATATTTTTAAAAATTAATACAATGTTGGACATTGTACTTAATTTTACAATTAAACCGGACATAATCAAGTGTCAATCTTTTGATAGTTATTATCTCTTAAAAACACGCTTTTTGTTTTAACGGCAATTAATTTTAAATTAATTTCTGCCACTTCAGTGTTTTGAATTTGGAAAAATGGATTCCATATTTAGAATCATGATGTTCAAATTTTGTAAATAGTTATATTTTATTTTTATAAATTTGGAATAATTACTGCGGTAAATATTTTATTTTCCATGGTTAAGGGTAAATCCGGTAAATAAGGGTTAAACAATAATATTATAATACTACTAAATTACCCTAAAAAGTTTCCTAACCTTATTGGTGGATACATGTCCGACCATGGGAATCTTTGGGTCGATTTAGGGACCCCATGATGCCACTTGTAAGTGATAGGGACATTTTATTTTAATTAAGTTAAAATAAGTACAAAAATGACATAAGCATATATCTTTTAGAAAAACAATTTTTACATGGGGTTATATATGATTTATTTTAGACTATAAATATTCAATAGAAAGCTAAAACGATTTCCTACATAATTATATTTTATTTATAATTTTTAGATATTAAATAATTTAATTTATTTATGACACAATGATGATGCAGTAATTACAATAATAGTGAAAAATTAAACTAATTGATATTATAAATACCCAAATAAATATAATTGGAGACTTTTAATGATATAAAATAATTTTCTAGGATAATAGGACATATTAGGATTGATTTAATTGACTTTTTTCTAAATAATCATTCTGTTATAAGTTTCACAAAAATCAACTATTGAATAGAGTCAAAATTGACATAAAAGAGTTTTTAAAATAAATATTATATTATTAATTGATATTAAATTTCTAAAAATATAATTTTCGTCCAAGAGACTTATATAATGATAGGTGTATCATTCATCGACCACTTGGGGGTATATTGGATGTATATAGTATGTTTATTAACTATATAATATAAAAATACAATGTGACATGGTAAATGTCAAAATAATTAACTACGAGTTAAAACTAAAAGATAAGGTTAATATAGTAACCCAAACCAGTCTAAATTATATTGGTTGAATTGCTTTAGACCTATCCACAACGTAAAATTTTAATAATCAACTTTTGAGCCATTAGAAACTGAATATGAATTTATTATAAATTAATATATCTAGTGTTTCCAAATGTGCCCCTCACCCCTCTTATAAAAGGGCACTCCACCTTCTCATTATGTCACACCTTCAAAGCCTTTATGTTCGGCCAAACTCTGCCCAAATACTCTCCCAACTTCCCTCACTACAACCTAGAGGTCTTAGTTAGATCCAAAATCCAACCTAAGGAGCCCTTTTGATCAAATCAAAAGGAAGAACCCGAAGAAGATGTAATGATTTCACCACCCTTTTTCAAGTTCCTTTCTTCTTCCACTTCTTCCTTATTTGTTATTACCATTATAAAATAATAACTCCAGTATCTTATATATACTGTGATGTTATTATAAATATGGTACAACCATATTCAGTATTCTATACATCCTTTGAATAACATGTCACCACACGTGGGTACGTACGGCTTACCATCTCAACGTCATGGTGTAATTGTTATTCAATAAATTATAATTTGGATGGGAATTATAATGATGTGTAACTCATGTTAATAATAAATATAACATGATAATGATTCTTCATATATGTTATACCATCCAATTATATATTATTTTAATATAAAAATAATGATATTGTCGCTCGTGCGTACGTACGGTCTATCGTCTCCACGAACGCGATGAGATTCATTCTCCATCATATCCATTCAAGTATAAATATCATTTTCTGATTTAAAAATGATGTTTAAGGGCTTCATATCATTCTGTATATGAATAAATACAACCTATCCATTACAAATATGGCTTACGTAACAAAACATATAAAACAAAATGAGTAAGTTAACACCTGAAACAACGATAATACTAAGATATTATTAACAAATCAATGTTAAAAAATCATATATGATATCATATTAATGTATATGATTATTTTATAATTTAATAACAATTATTTCACCATTATACAGGAGTTTAACCGACCCCAACCAAGGAAAATTTCAAGGTAAGGGTTATTTCACAATCTCTTTATTATCCGAGATTGTTTGTACGTAATTATCTACTAGGACCTCTTTATCATCCACATCCATGTTTCTTGAAAGTGTATTTCAAAACATTCTTACTATTTTATAGAGTATGGGTTAAAGTAATTTATTCCCTTGTTTTACTTTTTATAAGATGTTTATAAAGGAATCTTTTCGTTGTTTTCCAAACAAGGTCCTTTTTATCCTTTTCAACAGAATTAAGGTAAGAATGTTTTTAACTTATACGACGGGTGCATCTATTTTCCACCGTTATAAAATTCTCGATGTTCCCATTACAAGCTTATAAGGATATTTTCAAATTAAATGTTTTATTTTATAATTATGTGACTATTAAAATATTTCAAAATGAATATTTTAAGAGTTTCTGAAAAGTACTCTTTATCAAAATCAGAATTTTAAATGTTTTAAAGATTTATCTTTCTAAATATTTTTAATTAATTTCCATGTCTTCAAAATGGTTTTTATGTATTTATTTATATGGACAAGAATGTTTTTAAAATGTTAATTCTTTTCAAAAAGTTTCAATGGGGTATGGGACACTTTGATTCAAAAATCTCTTTTAGATTACTTCCTTTATAAATGTTTGACTTTTAAATGATTTAAAAAAAGAGATATTTCTCTCAAATAGTTTTGATTTCATCTATGTCAACATCCTTTGATGTATTTTATGATTATTTGAATTTGATACAAATCTTCTATATTGTATTGAAGGTTTTGTGAAATTTTTGACTATGGATGTGTTATTTTTATACCATTCATGGTTTATGGAGAAAGTATTGACATTTCGTATGCTAGTTTTAATACTAATGTTTATGTTATGTTTAGAACTATTCATATTGGAATGCATTGGACTTAATATGTGACAGGTGGAGCCCGCTATAGCTCCTCGATGCATCGGTAGGTCTCATGAGACAAACTAGTGTCTTGGCATAAGGCCTTGACAAAATCATATTTGTAGTCTTGGCATGAGGCCTCGGCTATGTGGTTATGATAGTCTGGCATTATGCATTCCATTATTATGAAAGTGGTTATTGATATTGCATGTGATTATTCAATTAGTATAATATCCATGTGAATAAGTAAATAGCGTTAATTTATTTTATTTTTGACATACTATGTTTAAGTTCAAGTTTAAAAGGCTTTTGTTTCAGTTATACATTGCCTTAAATGTTTATTCTTATTTATGAATGTTTCCGATGTATTGTTATTATTACTGGGCATTTGAGCTCACCCCTTTTCTATGTAATATTTTTCCCAGGGTATGAATAAGTAAATTATGAATGACCTTCTGGGATAGTATGTGGGAATATGAGTGTGGAATATGGAGAAAAGATGTTGTTGTAGTTTTCATTTTTATGATGTAATGTAAGAATTATGAAAATATCTAGTATTTCCATGGCTACTAAACCAATTGGTCTTTCGAGATTTGATCCTTCTTGTGATCATGCCAATGTTATGTAATAATGCACTGACTCTTGGTAACTGGGGTCAGGACATTACAGTTGGTATCAGAGGAAGTTTAGTACAAACCTTGGAAGCTAGATTTAGATAAACTCTAATTAGAGAACGTAGAACTAAGATGATCTTTGAGGATTTTTATAGAATAACCTCCTAGAATTTTGGTATTGTAGATATTTTGTGATTTTTCCGAGCAATACATCCATGTCTGGATATGAGGAGGTAGAGGCGGCTCTAGCACTGATGTACCTAGGGGTAAAACCCGAAAACACCGCTTTGAGCTAGACTCGAACGGGAACTGGTGCACGAAAACGGGCCTTACTGCACTATTGGTTACGGCACTCATGTGGGATATGCTTAGGATATAACGACCCACACTTTACATACATTGTTAATACTTCAAAATTGAATCACACTTATTACAACATATGACAAAACCACAAAGGACCATATAGGTATAGTGTCTTTAGAAACTGGGAAACATAAACAACTGGTTCATAAATCTTCTACAGTGTCTCCCATTTATTTCATCATATCTAGGGTCCCTTTTAGCATATTCTACTTAATATCCATCTTCCTGGCCTGGGGAAAAGAAAACATAAAAGGGTGAGCTCAAATGCTCAGCAAGGGCAAATAAAAGAAATAAAAATCATATCATATCTTTATGAAAATCAAAACATGCAAAAGAGATCATAATATCTTAACATGGAATAAATCATAGAAGTGAAAATGAGATCCCCATAATCATAACATAAAACTTGAATCTTTGTGGCATGCACACATAATCATGGAAAATCATTTCTTGTTAGTCATGACTCATTGCCAAGACTATCTTAGTGGACAAAGTCCCTTTCTGAACCGAGTTCACTCCTCGTTTCAGTCCTGTATCACTGAACCGAAATAACCTTCCGTTCCAGCCATGTCTATCTCATGAGATATAAAATCTTTACCCAATGCATTGGAGGGAGATATAGGTCCCACCCATCTTATAATGAATCCTTTCTTATGTGTGCCACATAATCATAAAACATACATCATCGCATAACACATATAACAAAAATGGGATTCTTGAAACATCATGACATCATAAATCAATTCATATATGATAAAGGAATTTATAAACATAATTCCATCACAACATAGTCAAACCAATGTAAAAATATGGATAGAAACAGAACCCTTTATTATCTTAGATGGAAAATAATTTTGATAAAACACTTGAATTGAATTCTTGAGGAAAATATCCTTTCTTCTTCAAAAACATTTTTCCTTTCATAACATGTCATACAACTTTAAAATAAAAGAAGTTGATTAAAAATAAACTTGAAAACTTGAAAAGGAAGCTTCTTTGAAGTAATGTTTTAAAAATCCATTCATGCCGTATAAGTTAAAAAAAACATTCTTCGTACTTTTGTCGGAAAAGTCAAAAAAGTACCTCGTACGGAAAAACGACAAAAGATTCCTTTCATATACTTTATTAAAAACTCACCTAAGGGCAAAATTGGATTTAAACTATTTCAAGTGGATGGAAACAATATTACATATTGAGGGAACATGGATGTGGATGATAAAATACACCCCAGTAAATACTTACGAATAAACAATCTCGGATAAAAATGAGATTGTGATATTTCCCTTACCTTAGGTCCGATTTGCTTTGTTCGTGTCCGAAGCTCCTGTATAATGGTTTACATAATGTTATTGACTTATTCCAGAATCATACATATTGATATGAGATCATATATGGTCATATTATTAGCTTCTTGTTAGTAATATTTCATTGTTACTTGTTACTCGGGTCTTTATAACTTTTTGTTCTTATGCGTGTTTTGTCGAATAAATTCTTATTCTTATCTTTAGGTTATAGATAATTCATTTCCAGAATGGTATTAGTGTAGTATATACCATATTCATTCATTCAATTAATTTATATAATCATTATGAAATGAAGATCATGTAGAACGAGTCGCATCACATCGTGGAGACGGTATTCCGTACGTACGCACGAGTGATGATATCGTTCCTATGATCGTGGAATTGTATTGGAGTATATATATATATTATTTCAGTATCAATATTACTTAATAATAATCATATATAGTTACTGATTACACCATTATACCCATCCTTGTAAGGTGATGGTGGAAAATAGATTACACCACGACGTGGAGACGGTATTCCGTACGTACGCACGCGCGGTGATTTCATTTTTCCGTAGGATGGATAGAAGGTGAATTAGGGTTGTTTCATATTTATAATAACATATCAGTATGTAAGTAATACTGATGTTATTACTTTATCATGAAACAACTAAAGAAGAAGAAGTTGAAGAAGAAAGAAATTGAAAAGATCGGTAATGGATATTACCTCTTCTTTGGAACGCCTTTTTGAATCCTCCACTTAAGGAACTAAGATTGGTCTTTGGAGAAGACCAGGACCTCTAGGATTATTCTAGGGAAGTGGAGAAGGGAAAATGGCAGGGGTTTTCCGAGCTTGAGTGCTCAATTTGGTGTGAGGAGGAGGGGGAGGAGGTGCCCTTTTATAAGGGAGGAGAGGGGCACCTTAGGAATATCTCAAAATATTATTTTATATTAAACTCAAAATCGGTTTATAATGGTTCCAAAGGGTCTTATTTCGAAGCTAAAGTGGGGATGGGTCGAAACCCTATCAACCAATAGGATTTAGACAAGTTTAGGGTATTATTTTAACCTTATCAATTAGATTTAACTCTAAGTTAATTAATTTAACTTTTACCGTGTCTTTTTGTTTTCTTTTAATACACTTACTATAACATGACAAACGAACCCCAAATTGTTTATTATTAATATATATATCATTATCTAAGTCATTTGGCCGAACCTTAGATTTTTAGGAATAAAATAACAATTAATAATATAATATTTGATTTAAAAACTATTTTGTGTCAATTTTGACACTATTTGATATATGATTTTTGTGAAAGTCATAACAGAATTATATGTTCGAACCAAGTTGATTAAATCAATACTAATATATCATAGCAACCTAGAAAATTAGTGGAATTCATAAAAAGTCTCAAATTACATTTATTTTGGTGTTTATAACATAAATTATGTCAATATTTCATTAATAAGATAATTACTGCATCATCATTGTGTCATAAATAAATTAAATTATTTAATGTCTAAAAATTACAAATAAAATACCCTTATGTAGGAAATCTTTTTAGCTTTCTAATGAATATTTATATTCGAATTTATCTTATGTATAACCCCATATTAAAAATGATTTACTTATTAAACTTTGATTTTAACTATTTTAACCCTTCTTTAAATAAATTAATAATAAATGTCCTAATCTAATCCAAGTGGGCCTAAATGATAATATTTTACACTTAAGGTTGTTTTTGGTCGAGATAAACTTGTCCAATAGAATTAGGACATGTGTTATGGTAATATTAATATCATATTTACCCTTAGTTACCCTATTTACTATTAACCGCGGTAAAAAAAAGTAAAAAGTTACTATTCACCAAAAAATTATTTTCATCTCATTGAACCACATTTTAGTCCTTGATATTAACCGTGTCTCTCGGATTTTTGAAATTCCAATCACAGAAGCGGTAAAATTAAGTTTTATGCAAAATTCAGTTTTTAACCTACCACTTAGTGGTTTCACTATTCATCAAAAATTGAAAGTTTTCAGAAAAATACCAAAATTTCACCCTAGGATAATTTCGATATTCTGAGTCTAAAAATGAAGTCCATTTTGAAAAATAAAATTTATAAAATTTCAAAAAGTGGTTATTACTATTCATAACGGCTAGTTTTCATAGCATATTGTTGTTTAGTGAAACTCGGTATTGCGTACGACGCAAGCTATCGAGGAAGGTCGCGATTGCGTGTAAAGCAAGCCAAGCAAGTGTTGTGTAGAAAAAGATTCCTTTGATGATTTATATAACATAAAAGTCTCGGGTGTTACATTCTACCCCCCTTAAAGAGAATTTCGCCCTCGAAATTCGTCACTTTGTAACAAACAGATGAGGATACTTCTCCCTCATCATATCCTCAAGCTCCCATGTAGCTTCTTCAAGTTGGTGGTTCCTCCATAAAACTTTCACCAATCGAGTGGTCTTGTTTCGTAGGACTTTTTTGCTACGATCCAGAATCTCTATCGGCTGTTCTTCATAAGAAAGATCTTGCTCCAGCGGTAGAACTTCTGAGCTGAGTACATGTGAAGGATCTGGTATGTACTTTCTCAGGAGAGATACGTGGAACACATCGTGAACTTGAGAGAGATTCGGTGGAAGCGCCAATCGGTAAGCTACCTTCCCAACACGATCCAGTATTTCAAAAGGACCGATATATCTAGGGCTCAACTTCCCCTTCTTTCCAAATCTCATAACCCTCTTCCAGGGAGATATTCGTAAGAACACTTTATCACCCACTTCAAACTCTAGGTCTTTTCTTCGGTTGTCGGCATAACTTTTCTGTCGACTCTGAGCTGCTCTTATGTGTTGTTGAATAGATCTGACCTTTTCTGCCATTTCATCAATGAGATCAGGTCCTAATAGCTTTCTTTCCCCAACTTCATCCCAGCAAGTTGGAGTCCTGCATTTCTTTCCATAGAGAGCTTCATAAGGAGCCATCTGAATACTGGAGTGAAAGCTATTATTATAAGAAAATTCCACCAAAGGTAGGTGTTGATCCCAACCTCCTATGAAATCCATAGAGCAAGCTCTCAACATATCTTCTAGGGTTTGAATTGTTCTCTCAGACTGACCGTCTGTCTGGGGATGATAAGCAGTGCTGAAACTCAACTCTGTATCCAGAGTATGCTGAAGACTTCGCCAGAACATCGAGGTAAATCTCGGATCTCGATCAGATATAATAGAAAGTGGTACTCCATGCAATCTTACCACTTCCTTTACATATATCCTGGCAAGCTGATCTAGAGAGAAATCCTCTCTAATAGCAATGAAGTGTGCAGACTTTGTAAGACGATCAACTATGACCCAGATAGCATTATTGCCTTTGGATGTTTTAGGAAGTCTTGTGACAAAGTCCATAGTGATGTTTTCCCATTTCCATTCGGGTATGGGTAATGGTTGTAACATCCCCTTAGACTTCTGTCTTTCAGCTTTAACTTGTTGACAAACCAAGCATCGAGATACATATTCAGCAACATCTCTTTTCATGCCATCCCACCAGAAGTACTCTTTCAGGTCCCTATACATCTTCGTGCTTCTAGGATGAATAGAGAATGAAGAACTATGAGCCTCATCCAGCAGCTCTTTCTTTAATTCGGGGATGGGAGGAACACAAACCCGATTCCTGAACTTTATTATCCCATCACAATCAAGGTTGAATTCAGGAACATTTCTCACCTTCTTTTGTAACTCGACATCTTCTTTCTGTGCCTCTTTAATCTTCACATGTATAGATGGTTGAACATTCATTTGAGAAAGATAAGATTTTTCCCCTTCCATTATAATTCCAAGATCCATCCTTTGTAAATCCATAAATATTGGATCTTTTGTGATCCTCATCATGGATAAACTAGCATGGTCTTGTCGACTTAATGCATCTGCCACCTTGTTTGCTTTCCCAGGGTGGTAATGGATTGAGCAGTCATAATCCTTAATCAGCTCCAACCATCTTCTTTGGCGCATATTCAGCTCTTTTTGTGTGAAAATATACTTTAAACTTTTATGATCAGTATAAATATCACACCTTTCACCATAAAGGTAATGCCTCCAAATCTTTAATGCAAAGATTACAGCAGCCAACTCCAAATCATGTGTTGGGTAATTTTGCTCATGGATTTTCAACTGTCGTGAGGCATAAGCTATCACCATATCATTTTGCATAAGAACACACCCCAATCCCCTCTTGGATGCATCACTGTAGATCACAAACCTTTCTCCACTACAAGGCAGTGTGAGCACAGGTGCACTGGATAACCTTCTTTTCAACTCCTTGAAATTCTCTTCACATTCCTCTGTCCAGACAAACTTAACTCCTTTCCGAGTCAACTTGGTGAGTGGATTAGATAATCGTGAAAAATCTTTTACAAAACGTCGATAATAACCAGCCAAACCAAGAAAACTTCGGATCTCAATTACTGTTGTTGGTCTTGACCATCTTTCGATAACCTCTGTTTTTGCTGGATCCACAGATATCCCCTCTTTTGAGATTATATGACCCAAAAATGCAACTTTTTGAAGCCAAAATTCACACTTGGTAAATTTGGCAGAAAGCTTCTCTTTTCTCAGGGTCTTCAATATAATTCTCAAGTGATCTTCATGCTCTTCCTTGCTCTTTGAATAGACAAGAATATCGTCTATAAAGACTACCACAAATTGATCAAGATAGTCTCTAAAGACTCTATTCATTAGATCCATGAAGATAGCAGGGGCATTAGTAAGACCAAATGGCATCACTATAAATTCATAGTGTCCATACCTTGTACGGAAGGCCGTCTTTGGTATATCCTCCCTTTTGACCCTTAATTGATGATACCCTGAACGAAGATCAATCTTGGAAAAGTATTGAGCTCCGCGTAGTTGGTCAAATAAGTCATCAATGCGTGGGAGAGGATATTTGTTCTTGATAGTGATCTTGTTAAGTTCTCTATAATCAATGCAGAGTCTCATTGATCCATCTTTCTTCTTATCAAATAGAACAGGTGCTCCCCAAGGTGACGCACTAGGGCGTATGAATCCCTTATCAAGATTCTCTTGGAGTTGCTTCTTCAATTCCTGCAACTCAATTGGGGCCATTCTATAAGGTGTCTTTGAAATAGGCAAAGCACCCGGTACGAGTTCTATTGAAAACTCAACTTCACGATTTGGTGGAAGACCCGGTAATTCCTCAGGAAAGACATCATCAAACTCCCGTACAATGGGCATATTCTTAATCGTGAGTTTCTCACCAACTATTTGAGATAAATAACCTTCATTTAGTGGAATCAATACCCATAAGATGGAAGAAATTTCCACTGGAAGGTTATGTTCATCCTTGCATTGGTATACGATCGTAGATTGATCTAGAGTATGAAATGTGACTTCCCTTCTTTGGAAATTGATATGATCTCCATGTAGAGAATGCCAATCCATGCCAAGAATCACATCAAATTCCACTAAAGGAAGGATCACAAGATTTGCAGGAAGCACTTTCCCACAAACTTCGATCGGAGAAGAATTATAAACTTCTGATGCGATTGATGTGCCATTAGGTGTTGTCACAGCTAACTCAACATCTAATTGTTGAGGTAGTACGGTGATACCCTTAGAAAAGTCTTCAGAAATAAAAGAGTGGGTGGATCCATAATCAAATAAAACATTTGCTACTTTAGAGTGGATGGTAAGTGTACCTTTCACCACATCGTTATCGTACTCCACATCGCTGATAGAAATTGCATGTGACTTTCCTTTGTCTTTAGCTTTAAGAGTTTGTTGACGTCGACCATCATCATCAACCCTTGGATTTGGGCATTGATTGGCATAATGCCCTATCTCCTTGCACTTGAAACATTGAAGTGTAGCAGGTTCATTCTGTGTATCCCTTCCTTTGTTTGCATCATTAGACATCTTCTTCCCATTATCACGGCATTCAAATGCCCGATGACCTTCCTTTCCACATTTAAAACATTTACTTGTCCCTTTAAGACAACTCCCTCCATGTTTCTTTCCACACTTTGAGCATAAGGGAAAGTTCATCTTCTTTTCCGTGTGCTCTTTAGAATTTTCTTTGAATTCCATCTTCCTCTTCTTATCAAACCCATGTGACTGATGGGTTACTCCAATCTCCATCTCGACTTTGAGAGCACATCGAACGATTTCCTCGTAGCTATTGAAGTCCCTTATGGCTAACGCCCTTCGAAGACTTGGTTTTAAGCCACTAAAGAATCGATCGATCTTACTCTCAGGTTGGATAATAATACCAGAAGCGTACCTTGCAAGTCTGGTAAAATTTGCTTCATAGGTACCAACAGATTCATCATCCCTTTGCTTCAGTTCAAGGAACTCTTTCTCCATCTTTGTTCGGAGAATACGAGGGAAGTACTTATTGAAAAATAAGTTCTTGAACTCGTCCCATTCCATAGACTCAATTTCATCCCTTTGCCTTGTATTCTTAACAAGATTCCACCATTGATCAGCGTCTCCTTCCAAACGATACACTGCTAGGATGACTTTATCATGCTCAGAACATTGAAGAACTGAAAATATCTTTTCAGTAGTACTAATCCATTGTTCAGCAACTAATGGATCAGTAGACCCGCTGAAAGATGGTGGACGCTGCCTCATGAAGGATTCAACAGAATGTTGCTCCCTCCTTTGTTCGTTTGGAAATCCTGAATGATTCATAGCTTGAGAAAGTTGTGTGAGCATGGCTACAAGATTTTGCATTCCAGCTCCCATATCATTTGGTTGCTCAGGGGGACAATCATTGCATTGCCCATCGCATTCCGCATTAACACGGTTCCTTCGGGTTCCATCCATTGACTAAAACCAAGAAGAATAGTGTGAGCAACACTAATTATAATAGGAAAACCACATAATTCAAGAATAAAATTTTCATGCTTAAGGTCTTATCCTAGGTTATTCAAGGACATTTCTAAAACACTAAGATTGTGTTCTATGCTTAGACTTATCCTTAGGGTTCTTACTAAGGCTTTCACATCCTAGTTTCCAAAGGTTGACTATACCTTTCCTCTGATACCAACTATAACGACCCACACATTACATACATTGTTAATACTTCAAAATTGAATCACACTTATTACAACATATGACAAAACCACAAAGGACCGTATAGGTATAGTGTCTTTAGAAACTGGGAAACATAAACAACTGGTTCATAAATCTTCTACAGTGTCTCCCATTTATTTCATCATATCTAGGGTCCCTTTTAGCATATTCTACTTAATATCCATCTTCCTGGCCTGGGGAAAAGAAAACATAAAAGGGTGAGCTCAAATGCTCAGCAAGGGCAAATAAAAGAAATAAAAATCATATCATATCTTTATGAAAATCAAAACCTGCAAAAGAGATCATAATATCTTAACATGGAATAAATCATAGAAGTGAAAATGAGATCCCCATAATCATAACATAAAACTTGAATCTTTGTGGCATGCACACATAATCATGGAAAATCATTTCTTGTTAGTCATGACTCATTGCCAAGACTATCTTAGTGGACAAAGTCCCTTTCTGAACCGAGTTCACTCCTCGTTTCAGTCATGTATCACTGAACCGAAATAACCTTCCGTTCCAGCCATGTCTATCTCATGAGATATAAAATCTTTACCCAATGCATTGGAGGGAGATATAGGTCCCACCCATCTTATAATGAATCCTTTCTTATGTGTGCCACATAATCATAAAACATACATCATCGCATAACACATATAACAAAAATGGGATTCTTGATACATCATGACATCATAAATCAATTCATATATGATAAAGGAATTTATAAACATAATTCCATCACAACATAGTCAAACCAATGTAAAAATATGGATAGAAACAGAACCCTTTATTATCTTAGATGGAAAATAATTTTGATAAAACACTTGAATTGAATTCTTGAGGAAAATATCCTTTCTTCTTCAAAAACATTTTTCCTTTCATAACATGTCATACAACTTTAAAATAAAAGAAGTTGATTAAAAATAAACTTGAAAACTTGTAAAGGAAGCTTCTTTGAAGTAATGTTTTAAAAATCCATTCATGCCGTATAAGTTAAAAAAAACATTCTTCGTACTTTTGTCGGAAAAGTCAAAAAAGTACCTCGTACGGAAAAACGACAAAAGATTCCTTTAATATTCTTTATTAAAAACTCACCTAAGGGTAAAATTGGATTTAAACTATTTCAAGTGGATGGAAACAATATTACATATTTAGGGAACATGGATGTGGATGATAAAATTCACCCCAGTAAATACTTACGAATAAACAATCTCGGATAAAAATGAGATTGTGATATTTCCCTTACCTTAGGTCCGATTTGCTTTGTTCGTGTCCGAAGCTCCTGTATAATGGTTTAAATAATGTTATTTACTTATTCCAGAATCATACATATTGATATGAGATCATATATGGTCATATTATTAGCTTCTTGTTAGTAATATTTCATTGTTACTTGTTACTCGGGTCTTTATAACTTTTTGTTCTTATGCGTGTTTTGTCGAATAAATTCTTATTCTTATCTTTAGGTTATAGATAATTCATTTCCAGAATGGTATTAGTGTAGTATATACCATATTCATTCATTCAATTCATTTATATAATCATTATGAAATGAAGATCATGTAGAACGAGTCGCATCACATCGTGGAGACGGTATTCCGTACGTACGCACGAGTGATGATATCGTTCCTATGATCGTGGAATTGTATTGGAGTATATATATATATTATTTCAGTATCAATATTACTTAATAATAATCATATATAGTTACTGATTACACCATTATACACATCCTTGTAAGGTGATGGTGGAAAATAGATTACACCACGGCGTGGAGACGGTATTCCGTACGTACGCACGCGCGGTGATTTCATTTTTCCGTAGGATGGATAGAAGGTGAATTAGGGTTGTTTCATATTTATAATAACATATCAGTATGTAAGTAATACTGATGTTATTACTTTATCATGAAACAACTAAAGAAGAAGAAGTTGAAGAAGAAAGAAATTGAAAAGATCGGTAATGGATATTACCTCTTCTTTGGAACGCCTTTTTGAATCCTCCACTTAAGGAACTAAGATTGGTCTTTGGAGAAGACCAGGACCTCTAGGATTATTCTAGGGAAGTGGAGAAGGGAAAATGGCAGGGGTTGGCCGAGCTTGAGTGCTCAATTTGGTGTGAGGAGGAGGGGGAGGAGGTGCCCTTTTATAAGGGAGGAGAGGGGAACCTTAGGAATATCTCAAAATATTATTTTATATTAAAGTCAAAATCGGTTTATAATGGTTCCAAAGGGTCTTATTTCGAAGCTAAAGTGGGGATGGGTCGAAATCTTATCAACCAATAGGATTTAGACAAGTTTAGGGTATTATTTTAACCTTATCAATTAGATTTAACTCTAAGTTAATTAATTTAACTTTTACCATGTCTTTTTGTTTTCTTTTAATACACTTACTATAACATGCCAAACGAACCCCAAATTGTTTATTATTAATAAATATATCCTTATCTAAGTCATTTGGCCGAACCTTAGATTTTTAGGAATAAAATAACAATTAATAATATAATATTTGATTTAAAACTATTTTGTGTCAATTTTGACACTATTTGATATATGATTTTTGTGAAAGTCATAACAGAATTATATGTTCTAACCAAGTTGATTAAATCAATACTAATATATCATAGCAACCTAGAAAATTAGTGGAATTCATAAAAAGTCTCAAATTACATTTATTTTGGTGTTTATAACATCAATTATGTCAATATTTCATTAATAAGATAATTACTGCATCATCATTGTGTCATAAATAAATTAAATTATTTAATGTCTAAAAATTACAAATAAAATACCCTTATGTAGGAAATCTTTTTAGCTTTCTAATTAATATTTATAGTCGAATTTATCTTATGTATAACCCCATATTAAAAATGATTTACTTATTAAACTTTGATTTTAACTATTTAAACCCTTCTTTAAATAAATTAATAATAAATGTCCTAATCTAATCCAAGTGGGCCTAAATGATAATATTTTACACTTAAGGTTGTTTTTGGTCGAGATAAACTTGTCCAATAGAATTAGGACATGTGTTAGGGTAATATTAATATCATATTTACCCTTAGTTACCCTATTTACTATTAACCGCGGTAAAAAAAAGTAAAAAGTTACTATTCACCAAAAAATTATTTTCATCTCATTGAACCACATTTTAGTCCTTGATATTAACCGTGTCTCTCGGATTTTTGAAATTCCAATCACAGAAGCGGTAAAATTAAGTTTTATGCAAAATTCAGTTTTTAACCTACCACTTAGTGGTTTCACTATTCATCAAAAATTGAAAGTTTTCAGAAAAATACCAAAATTTCACCCTAGGATAATTTCGATATTCTGAGTCCAAAAATGAAGTCCATTTTGAAAAATAAAATTTATAAAATTTCAAAAAGTGGTTATTACTATTCATAACGGCTAGTTTTCATAGCATATTGTTGTTTAGTGAAACTCGGTATTGCGTACGACGCAAGCTATCGAGGAAGGTCGCGATTGCGTGTAAAGCAAGCCAAGCAAGTGTTGTGTAGAAAAAGATTCCTTTGATGATTTATATAACATAAAAGTCTCGGGTGTTACATAGGATAATTCTCATTTTCTTTACAAACCATTATGAAGGGTTTATGAGTATTTACTTCCTCAAAGGAGAAATTTTTATGATTATGGATTACATCCATAAACTGTTTAATTTATGTTATGCGTCTTACAAGATTGGGAATAGGTATTTTTATTCATAAACCAATCTAGTGTATACCATTGTTTAGAAATGGCGCCCAGTAGAAGGAATGGGAACTCCAACAATGCACATGCTCCAAATAGAAATAAGGATCATATCTTTCATGGTCTTAAGTGAGAATTTATAAGAGAAATAGTCTCCAATGTATTATCATCATACGAAGAAATAATATCATGTGTTGATAAGATAAGTAAAGATTTTACTGAGTCCTATGGCTTTGAAGGGAATCAAGAGAATAAAAGGATGGAATAGAGAAAGATGGATAAAGGGAAGAGAGAAAAGAAGAATTTTCCCCTATGTGATAACTGTGGGAAGAAACACCCTGGAACTTGTCTTAAAGGAATGAGAGTTTGTTATAATTGTGTAGGAAAAGGGCACAAAGTACGTGACTGTAAGGGTAAGAAAATGGTTTCAAATGTACAATGCTTCATTTTCAAGGGGTTTGGACACTACGCGAATCTATGTCCCAGTCATCAGACTATGCCGCAAATGATGCTATTGGATAATAATAAATTTATGATACTACCACAGATGAATAGGAATGATTAGAGTTCTTGTGTTGATTATATCATTTGAGTGTTGTATCAACAATTTACTTGTTATAATAATTATGGAGTATATAAGGATTATACTGCAGTACTATTTCATTAATTATTTGACATTGTGTGGAATAAAGAAAAGTGACTCAATAGAAGGATAAATTTTTGGAAAATATATTGTTGAGAGAATGATAAACCATAATATAGATCTGATACTTAGGTAGTGATTTCGGAATAATACATGATTGATTTGGATAAATTATATTGGATATTCTTGACTACCTTGAAACTGATTAAGGATTTGTATATTCCATCATTGTTGGGGTTTAAATCATTTTTGGATTGAAGGAGTATATCTATTATTCTTTAAGGAATAAGGGATCATGCATGTAATGAATAAGGTATTATGGTAATTTAGGATGTTGCAGTGTTTTAAAAGAATACATGATGAAGGTGTTCACAAGTTATTACGAGGAAAAAAAGGATCTTTATTGTGTTTACCTTCCTTATAAATTTTGGACTGAAGTATTTTGGATAGTTCTAGTATGGATTATTTTGGATTTCCATTAAAGGACAACTCGGAGGTCCGGCGGCAAACCATCGTGTCTGGAAAGGCCGCAAGACTTGAACCCACAACCTAAGGGCGACAAGGGTGTATCACCTACCACTGACCCACGTCATGTCTGAGATTATATAATGTAGTTTTTTTAAAAAAAGATCTTGTAGATGAATTATAAATTAGTTTTTTTGGAACCCTATACGAATAGGATAAATAGAATATTTTATTAACGTTCTGTTATCTTTTAGAGTGAAAGATGAGTGTGTGGTAGAAATTAGTTAAAGGATGGAACTCTACTTTTCAAGAATATATTTTTCTTCTTCTCTTATTCTTTGAAGAAATTAATTCTTATACTTTATTTAAGGAATCCTAAAACCAAAAATGTGTTATCCTAATACCCTATGTTTTGTTGAACCGATGGTATTTCAAATCATCATAGATTGATGAATTTAAGGACCTCAATTTTACACTTGTTTGTGATTGATGACCTCAATAACTACCTATAAATATTTACGTTTTTCTCCAATTATATGTCTCTAATTTCCACCAATGTTCTCCTAATCGAGATCATAATTTCGTGGTGACCCTTTCATTTCCCTTTTCCTAATATTAAGACTAAATTTCAGTAACCCAATTTCCGAAGTCGGTTTCCCACAAAGATATTTTCTATTTTAAACCTTTTATTTTCGAAGAGCAATTTCAAATTGCGAGGATGCTATTTATTGAAGGAGTGGAGAATGTAACACCCCAAGATTTCATAGTGTGTTATTTCTTCAAAATAATAAAATAACTTACACTACACGCAACACTGAGTTCAAGCGTACCATGACTTACCAAACAAGCCGTTCAAAAGAGGTTATGAATATTATTAACTAAATTTTAAACTTTATATAATCCTTATAATATTAGAATCCATATTATGAGTTTCTTAGACATAATGTAAGAACAAATTCATTTTCAGTATTGCAATTTTACCAGCTTTTATTAGTGAACCCTTTTTAAATACAATATTTTAAACATTTTGACTAAATGGGGACATAAAAAATCTAAAATGAAACATCCCAAGATTCCACGGTATGCTTTCCTTTGAATAATACAGTAGCGTGTGTTGTACGCAACTTCGAGTTCTAACACACACCACAACCAATCAAACTAGCCGTTATGAATAGTAATACCTACTTTTTGACATTATATATATTTTATATTTCAAAATGGACTTCATTTTTTGATTCAGAGTATCTAATTTAGCCTAAGGTGAAATTTTGGTAGTTTTCGGATAACTTTCATATTTTGATGAATAGTGAAAATTACTAAATTTTAATTAAAAACAACTTTTTTAATCAAAATAATTAATAGTGATAAATTATTAATTTGAGTGGTTTTAATGTATATTTTGAATATATTTTTACCAATTAATACAATTTTTGTCATTTTACATAATTTTACAATTAAACCGGACATAAACAAGTGTCAATCTTTTGATAGTTATTATCTCTTAAATACACGCTTTTTGTTTTAACAACGGGAATTAATTTTAAATTAATTTCTGCAACTTCTGTGTTTTGAATTTGGAAAAATGGTTTCCATATTTAGAATCAGGATGTTCAAATTGTGTAAATAGGAAACTTTTATTTTTAGACATTTTGATTAATTACTGCGGTAAATATTTTATTTACCATGGTTAAGGGTAAATCCGGTAAATAAGGGTTAAAAAAAATATTATTATTATAATACTAAATTACCCTAAAATGTGTCCTAACCTTATTGGTGGATACATGTCCGACCATGGGCATCTTTGGGTCGATTTTGGGACCCCATGGTGCCACTTGTAAGTGATAGGGACACTTTATTTTAATTAAGTTAAAATAAGTACAAAAATGACATAAGTATATATCTTTTAGAAAAAAAATTTACATAGGGTTATATATGTTGGATTTTCGAATATAAATATTATTAGAAAGATTAAAATATTTACTACATAATTATATTTTATTTATAATTTTTAGATATTAAATAATTTAATTTATTTATGACACAATGATGATGTAGTAATTACCATAATAGTGAAAAATGAAAATAATTGATATTATAAATACCCAAATAAATATATTTTGAGACTTTTAATGATTTACACTAATTATCTAGAATAATATAACATATTAGGATTGATTTAATTGACTTTTTTCTAAGTAATCATTCTGGTATAAGTTTCACAAAAATCAACTATTAAATAGAGTCAAAATTGGCATAAAAGAGTTTTTAAAACAAATATTATATTATTAATTGATATTAAATTCCTAAAAATATAAGGCTAGGCCAAGAGACTTATATCATGATAGGTGTATTATTAATGGACCACTTGGGGGTAGATTTTGATGTA
The DNA here is from genome assembly GCA_963277665.1 of Viscum album. Lineage (NCBI taxonomy): Eukaryota > Viridiplantae > Streptophyta > Magnoliopsida > Santalales > Viscaceae > Viscum > Viscum album. Next base: position 1,241,055,064 of record OY728161.1, on the reverse strand, counting down.
TATAGTATGTTTATTAAATATATAATATAAAAATACAAAGTGACATGGTAAATGTCAAAATAATTAACTAAGAGTTAAAACTAAAAGATAAGGTTAATATAGTAAACCAAACCTGTCTAAATTATATTGGTTGAATTTTTTTCGACCTATCCCCAAATTAAACTTCAAATAATCAACTTTGGTGCCATTAGAAACCGAATATGAATTTATTATAAATTAATATGTCTAGCTTTTCCAAAGGTGCCCCTCACCCCTCTTATAAAAGGGCACTCCTCCTTCTCATTATATCACACCTTAAAAGCCTTTTTTCGGCCAAACACTACCCCAATACTCTCCCAACATCCCTGAATACATCCTAGAGGTCTTAGTTTGATCCGAAAGCCAACCTAAGGAGCCCTTTTGATCAAATCAAAAGGAAGAACCCGAAGAAGAGGTAATGATTTCACCACCATTTTTCAAGTTCCTTTCTTCTTCCACTTCTTCCTTCTTTGTTATTACCATTCTAAAATAATAACTCCAGTATCTTATATATACTGTGATGTTAATATAAATATGGTACAACCATATTCTGTATTCTATCCATCCTTTGAATAACATGTCACCATACGTGCGTACGTACGACTTACTGTCTCGACGTCGTGGTGTAATTGTTATTCAATAAATTATAATTTGGATGGGTATAATAATGATGTGTAACTCATGTAAATAATAAATATAACATGATAATGATTCTGTATATATGTTATACCATCCAATTATATATTATTTTTATATCAAAATAATGATATTGACGCTCGTGTGTACGTACAGACTACTGTCTCCACGAACGCGATGAGATTCATTCTCCATCGTATCCATTCAAGTATAATTATCATTTGATAATTTAAAAATGATGTTTAATGACATTATATAATTCTGGATATGAATAATATACACCCTATCCATTACAAACATGGCTTACTTAACAAAACATATAAAACAAAACGAGTAAGTTAACACCCGAAACAACGATAATACTAAGATATTATTAACAAATCAATGTTAAAAGATCATATATGATATCATATTAATGTATATGATTCTTGTATAATTTAATAACAATTATTTCACCATTATACAAGAGGTTAACCTACCCCAACCAAGGAAAAGTACAAGGTAAGGGATATTTCACAATCTCATTATTATCCGAGATTGTTTATACGTAATTATCTTCTGGGACCTATTTATCATCCACGTCCACGTATCTTGAAAGTGTATTTCAGAACATTCTTATTATTTTACAGAATATGGGATAAATCCATTTATACCCTTGGTTGACTTTTTATAAGAAGTTTATAAAGGAATCTTTCCGTCGTTTTCCAAAACAAGGTCCTTTTTAACCTTTTCGACAGAATTAAGGTAAGAATGTTTTTAACTTATACGGAGGGTGCAGCTATTTTCCACTGTTATAAAATTCTCAAAGTTTCCCTTATAAGATTATTAGGATATTATCAAAGTAAATGTTTTATTTTTTAATTATGTGACTTTTAAAATATTTCAAAATGAATATTTTAAGAGTTTTTGAAAATTACTCTTTATCTAAATAAGAATTTTAAATGTTTTAAAGATTTATCTTTCTAAATCTTTCTAATTAATGTCCATGTCTTCAAAATGTTTTTTAAGGATTTATTTATATGGACATGAATGTTTTTAAAATTTTAATTCTTTTCAAAATGATTAAAAGTTGTATGGGACACTTTGATTCAAAAATCTCTTTAAAATTACTTCCTTTATAAATGTTTGACTTTTAAATGATTTAAAAAAAGAGATATTTCTCTCAAATAGTTTTGATTTCATCTATGTCAACATCCTTTGATGGATTTTATGATTATATGAAGTTGATACAAATCTTCTATATTGTATTGAAGGTTTTTTGAAAGGTTTTACTATGGATGTGTTATTTTTATACCATTCATGGTTTATGGATAAAGTATTGACATTTCGTATGCTAGTTTTAATACGAATGTTTATGTTATGTTTAGAACTTTTCATATGGGAATGCATTGGACTTAATAGTTACCGCCTATCCTATATTTTTAACATGACGTGTGCCTTATATAACTACCAATACCTATAATAATAACATCTATATTTTATTATATATGTATTATATCATAAACTATTTCCATATGATCATCTAATCAAATATTAAGGTGTAATCCAAAATGGGTGTTTCAACGAAGAGGTATAACTCTTAACAAAGAGAATTCCATTTCATTGTGTCTTATAGATACACCAAGTCTATGGTATCCATGACATGATAACTATTCTAGAATCATTAATATTCATTATTATTATATTGACAATGGAATAACCATTATCCACATATAAGGACCAAGGCATCTGATCCCAATTATGACTGAAAATCAAATCAGTGATAAATCAAAATAGTGATTTTAACAAATAATTACTAATTAATGGGTGATAAAATGTAATATATAAATAGAATATTGAAATATATATGTTATTATTATAATATAATTTTATTATATTACATATATATTAATTAAATATGATGTTTTAAAACATTCGATGCAAGACGTGACAGAAGGTATCGTAAATATGTTTTAATGTCAATTTTATCAGGATTATGTTTTATTGAATTTTATATTAATGAAATTATATGATCCACTTATGATAAATCCCGATAAATTTATTCCCCAATATTTAATCATGTCATTTAAATTTCATCTTACAAATTTGCACACATTTTTAGTTAAAATTATCATGAATATGTATTTAATAATATACAATCATTATTTTCTATTTGGTGGGTAATTTTTTTCCATATCTATGTCCTATTTTAACTAAATTAAATATTGTTTTTTACATTATCCTATTATTATTAATATTAAAATTTACCCATTTTTTAAATTTTATTTAAAAAAAATGAATTATTTTTTTAAATTTTTTGAAATGAGGTCGTTTTTTTGGAAAAATATAAAGGGTATAATGGTTTTATTGTCCTAATCATGAACATAATTTACTGTAATTATAACCAATCCTCATTTTCATGACTCGTTTACTTGTATACATGGCCATATTGAATGAATTATTGTACAATAAATTTTGACATATTCATTCTTTTATATAAGGTATTTCTAAAATTAATGTAAATTTTTAGGCAACATTACAATAAGAAGTTAAAAATAATTCATAACTATAATGAAATCCTTTTAGGTAAAATATTCCATACATTGGATATGATACAATGTAATCCATATTATTCATTATTTTTTTGGTTTATTATTAAGATGATGATAATTTTATTTATCCCATTTATTTTCCTTGGGTTATTCTATAAAGAAATAATGCACTATTTATGAATCCTACATCCTTAAAATAGGTTATGATATAATGTTAAGATTTATATTTTTGATTTTTCAGGACATATATGTATGAAATTAATTATGTTTTTTATTAGTTTACCTAGCATTATATATCTCTCCAAGGAATTTTGCAAGGTTTTATATCTGATGAGATATTTATGGGAAATGAGATTATGGTCTTGATTCACATTGGGAAACAAGTACCAATGCATAATCCAATATGGGAACCATGTTTTGATGCCTAATATATAAATATATGGGGGAAAATATGTTTATATTTGATCAAAAATGATTATTTGGCCTTAGTAGTAAACATTATTTTATGTTTTATATTAAGTTTATGGTGCTAAATATTTACGACATGTTTTTCTACTCATGATTTGAAGTCATGATTCATGATTGATTTTTGATTATTTATCATAATTATGAATCATGACCTCACAAATTCTACTAAATTATACCATTTTGCATTATTATTATTTATGATCGGTTGGGTATTATAATTTTAGGTTATAATCATGATCTGATACAATTATTCTTATTTTATTATTTTCTGCATTCATCAATTTATTTATCCTACGATTACCAATACTAATCATCTAATTGGACCCTTTTTTATCTTTAATTTCCCCATGTTATAATGATTAATTTTATATAGTGTAAACCATTAAATGTACAGAATTAGAATTATTTTATGAACTTTGATTTTGAAGATTCATAAAGAATATTTTTTTGTATATAGTCTCTAAAGACACCAACATTCATTATTCATACAAAGATTTATCATTTCATTATTGAATATTCATCTTAACTGTATTATTATTTATATACAATGTCCATGGATTACCTTAATTGGGATCATATTGTGGTTTAGAAATAGTTTTGGATAGTGTGAATATTGAACATTTTCAATGCCCTAGGGATGAGACCATATATTGGATAAGATCCTAATGTTTTGGAATGATACAATATATATTTTTTTCATTGAAATAAAACCCTAAAAACATATTATTGAGGGATGTGTTTTTATAAGAGACTCATTTATGGTTAATAATGCTAAAATGTTTTGGTTAATGAATATATGTCATAAATCATTTCGGTGCATGGTGAATGTTCACTTACCATGAACTTGTTTTTTAACTCCCAAATCCCACAAACCTAGAGCGATTTCATTAATTATAAAATTTAATCATTTATAAGGAATCATATGCTAATGGGCCAAACAATTTAGCAGTTTAAGAGAACCATATTATATACTTGATACCCATAATACAATGGGATAGAAAATAATTCACAACATAACTAAATATTATTAATCCTTTATTCTCATTCTAATGATTCAACTTAATAACATGTGGTAATGAAATAGAACATGGGTGAGATTAAATTATGATTATGGGTAAGTACATGAGATTCAATAATGAATCAATGATAATAAATCTACATGGAAATGTAAATGACTTATAACATGTCAAATTTAAATATCTGGATAAGGAATTGTCAATATAGAAAGTTGAATAACTGAAAACCCAATCCATTTTATCAACAAACATTAAATGAAATGAAAAAATATATTTTATTATATGAAAACCTCATGGATAATAATAATAATTATTGAATTATCTATAAAGGAGATTCATAATTATTGGACCTCGTGTCTGAGGAATATGAAAACATATACCATTAATACCATTCATGTGATGGTTTAAAACATTAGGTAGTTAGTAATTTAATTTTTTTAACTTTTTTGTCTTCTGAGAACCAATCAATGAATAGATGTGCTATATATAGTATGGACCCTACCCGTCATTGCTAGTGTAAAGAATTTCTCATATATATTATCTGATTTAATCAATAATAAATGTTACTTACCAAATATCCATAGTAAATAATGAGTATTTTTTATCGATTTTTTAAAATTGGATTATGTTTAACAATTATGTTTGTAGATGTTGATGAATGGAATTATTATAAAAAATCAACAAAAACATTCTTAATGAAAATATTATTTAAACATTAAAATGTGTTCCATTCCATATTGGAACATTTGAATCATAATAACCAAGAAGGAACGAAACTATATTAATCATATAACATAATTAAAATATGAATTTTTATGATATAACATGTCGAAAGAATGTATATACCCAATATAACAGAAAGCAGGAGCATAACAGTATTATGCCTAAATGAAATGAAATTGAGGCGAAATCCCTTACTTTATTAATCCATTAGTATAACATTTTTAACCTCTTTTATTTGGATTTATGAATATTATTAAATTATACAACAGTATTATAAGACCCCAGCCTTAAACCTTACTTAATATTCAATTAAAAGAATAATTCACATTGAGGATATTTTCAATTTTAGAGTTATAGAGAATTAGGACATAACTATTACATCTCAAAATATTACAAAGTAGAAACTTCTACTAAGTTTCCATAAAATAAAAACTCTGAAAAAGAAACATGTCTAGTTCCATGTTTTAGGTAGCATGACTTTCCCTTGATCCCATCCTTGACCCTATTCCACGTTAAGTCCTGTGAAAAACATTTCAAAAACCTTGTATGAGTATAAAAAAGCTCAGTAAGGGATACACAAAGAATGAAAACTGTTAGTTTTTCAAAACAACAAGTAAACCATGTATACTTTATCAAAGTAATACTTTTCACCCGTTTCGAAGTAGTAAAAAATCTTCACTGAATAAAAGTTCATTACTTACCCTTCTGTAACCAAAATATTACCATAAAACCCATATAAATATCACATAACATATAAATATAACTTGGGACATAAACATACTTATGTGGAATAACCATACGGTCGACTTCCACACATACTTAATGGAATAGCCATATGGTCGACATCCACACATACTTAATGGAATAACCATACGCCCGACTTACATACCCAATTCATTTGAGGTTATAACGTAACCACCCATCCTGGTATTCACGGCACCACCCGTCATAATGTCCAAGTACCATTATAAAATCATAAGACATTAAACAAATATAATGGAAAGAAAACATTTCCACATTTTGATCACAATATATCACTTAAAACTCATTAATATAATAAAAAATTATGAAAACCATTTTCAATACCGAAGAAAATTAAAACATGGTATTTATTTTTCTTTTAAAAAACGATGTGTCTTGTAGAGGAAGCCGAAACTCAAATAATGGTCACGGCGGCAGAGAAGTCGTTGTCGCCGCATACGTATGACAAAAACATTCCCTTTTGTCATTTAGTAAAATGCTTTGTATAAAAAATATTCCTTTTGGATAAATGTAAATTTCAAAGGGGTTTATACACCATATAAAATAATGTTTTGTATAAAACGAAATATGCCTCAATGAAAGGAGATTGAGATGAATTCCCTTACAAAGACGATATCCTTCGATTAAGGATAAATCAATTACAGAATTATGTGTGACAAACGAATACACCAAATATAAGTTGATATTATATGTAAGACAATCAGATGTTATTCACACATATTCATAGAACGACATATTCAAGGAGTACGAGCTTATCCCAAAGAATCAAAATTGGGTTAAGAAGTTCCCTTGAAAAAATTTAACGGCCTAACGGCATCACTACAAAATTCAAAAAATGAGTTTATGAGAGATAAAAAGGGTATCTCATCACTTGGACATAAAATTTAAATCCATAAGGATATATATGAATATATCTCAACATAATATTATGTGAATTAAAAGACATAACAAAAGATGTCTTTTACAAAAACAGGAGGGTGAAAGGTTCCCTTACCGACATGGGTATCTTTCGAGACACGCACCCCGTGAAAGAAGGACAATACAACATTGATGTAAATACTCATAAATGAAATTATATTACACAATGAGTAAAATAATGGTCAGTACATACACCACTCAAAGGATATTGTGGTAAATGTAGCATAAATCTCATGAGAATAAAAGTGAGATGAAAAATCCCTTATGAAAACTCGGCAGCCTAACAGCGCCACATAAAACTTACAAAGATGGATCGATGAGATCAAATAGGGTCTCTCAACATATTAACATAAAGTTTACAGAAAGAGGAATATAAAATAACATCCCCCAACATAACAAATAGGAGCTTAAAATTAGTGACATAAAGGAGAGTACTTAAAATGAAAGAGAGAGGATAGATCTCTTATGAAAATTCGGCAGCCTAACGGCGCCACTCAAAACATCCAAAATGGATTGATGAGAGAGAATAGGGTCTCTCATCATATGAACATAAAAATTACATTAAGATTAATATAAAAGAACATCCCAATGACAATAAATATGAGATTTAGAAGGAATGACATAAAAGAGTGTACTTAAAAAGAAATAGAGGAGTAAGATCCCTTACCTCGTGTCCGACATGACTCGATCGTTCTTTAATCTCCTGATTAATAAAATTTGGTCAATTTATAATTTCATAAGGACCTCATTTAAATATTATTATTCATTTCATATCACATATTATAATGTCATAATAATTGGTTAATAAATTGAGTTTGTATCAGACGTTTTTGTCGATGTTCAGTACATGAGTAAAAATTGAACTTGTTGGAAAAGAATTTTCCATGTATTAATAGGTACATCATCTCCAGAAGAGTATTTATGTTTTAAATATCATATATATCAAGTATATATTCGTTTTATACTATTCCATAGCATTTGGAGATAAAAAATTAAAAGCACCGCTCATGGAGACAGTAGGCCGTACATATGCATGAACGCTACTTTCATTTTTTTTCCATATTAATGGAATTAAAACATAATGAGAGATATATATATATATTATAATTCCAGAATTATACCCATAATTTAGATGTAATATATTACATATATATCTATTATATATATGTACTTATATTAGTACATAACATTTGGAGATAAGAAATGAAATGTACCATTCATGGAGACGGTAAGCCGTACATACGCATGAACGCTACTTCCATTTCTATTTCATATTTAATGAAATTAAAACATAATGATACATAATAGTATTCCAGTATGGTATCATGTATAATATAATTAAATATATCCTTTATACATACCACATATGGTATTAATAAATCAAATCACTTTGAGGGGGCGGTAGTCCGCACTTCCTTAAATGAAGATATCACGTTTACCCATAATGGAAACCATAAAGGTATTCCATAAATGAAAAATACAGAATCTTAAGTAAAACATAAACATATTATATGTCATATATAAATATATTTCCATCTTAATGGCCACCTTTGAAGGTGTTAGAAGAATGTTGAACAATCATCGTTTCATGAGGCAGAAATTCGCCATCCACAGAAACAGTATGTTCTTTAACCATTAGATGTAGGTGTGTGTAAGTGTTGCTCGAATAATTCTTATAAAAACATCCTATTATATTGAAGATACTGGATTTTTTACAAAATAAATGAATAAAAAGAGTTTAGGGGGTTGGAGAAGAAAAATAAAACAAAAGGACTCAAGGGAAGACATTACCTTAAAATCGGGTAACTTCCTTTGATTTGAGCTCAAAGGATTCCTTGGAATGGATTCTGCCCAAAGTGAGGATTCAAGGAGTTAGAGAGGGATTTGTAGAGACAAAATGGGCAGGGTTTGGCCGAGCCAAAGGCTTTGGAAGTGTGGGTAAGGAGGTAGAGGTGGGGGCTTTTATAAGAGGAGAGGAGGGGCACTCTTGGAAAGGTATAAAATGTAACTTTATTTTCAAATGAGTTTCAGATTTTAATGGTCCCACATTGATGTGTTTCAAGGATAAGGTGATAAGGGTTCGAAATCCACCCATCCAATAGGTTTTGGACATGTTTAGGTCTTATATTTTACATTATCTTTCCATTTTATTTAAATCGTTAAATAATGAGGTCATCGCTGCATCATCATGATGTCATAAATAATTTAATTTATTTAATGTATAAAAATTAAAAAAAACTACCATGATGTAGGAAATTTTTTTAGATTTCCAATGAATATTTATAGTCCAAAAGATCATTTAGGTAAACAAAATTAAAAATATTTTACTTAGGTGATACATTTTTTGTTACATTTAACATTCTTTAAAAATAAAAAGATAAAAAGTCACTTTCTCACAAAAGTGATTATATGGGACCCCCATGTTTGGAACAAGGCATCCCATGGTCGGCCATTAGACAACCAGTAGCCTTAGGACACATTTTGTGGTCATTTTGTATTATTATGATATTATCTTATTATCTTTAACTATCTGATTAGTCATTAATTAAGATAATTAAAGATAATTATCATCATTACTACTCATAATTGTAAAGACCCGGAAATTTCATGGAAAATGTTCTCTTAATTTTATTTGGAATTTTACAAGAACGCAGTTTCTAATGGCACCTGATTCCGAGGCCCGGTGTGCCAGGAATTAATTTCCGAAGTTTGGCTCGGGAATGTTCAGTGAATGAGCGAGCGGGAATTTCTATCTTTTGAACCGGTGCTCGGAATTGAAATCCGATTGCACCGATGAACTCACGACGCCGGTAATCGCTTAAGAGAACCGTTACCATAGTTGCGTTTGTGCGGGAGGAGAAGTTAATTTTTGGGGTTTAATTAAAAAAGTGACTAATATTGTTAAATCAAATTTTAACAATTTTAAGTGGTTAACTTCTCCCATGGGAAGTTGGTGGTGGGCCCACATCCATCCAAATTCCCATGTGTGGAGATTTGAAAGGGTGGGTCCCACACGAATCCCCCTCCCCCCCACCTTTTCAAATTCCTTAACCCCCCTAACCCTCTTAACCCCTCACATTCCAACTCCCCATTAACTCACATTCTTTAATATTTGACAACTTGATTAATTAATGAGGTGAGTTAAGTATGGTTTATTTGAATTTCAATCTTTTGATATTTTTGCCAACACTTTGCAATTAATTAATTAAACCAACTTAATTAAATATTTTGAGTGTTTGAATTCTTTTGAATTCATTTTACCAACATTAAAAAGAGAGATTATATTCTTCTTTTTGGGTTGGCATAAACCTTGTGGGGAGAACTAAGGAGAGGAGAAGAACTCTTGGAAGATCAACAACCTCTTGATGAAGAACGTTCCACGTTTCCGAAGAACGTGAAGCAACACCTCCGACCATCTTCAACCGGAGTAAGGAAGGGAAGCACCACCGCCTACAAAGTATACAGAGGGTCACGTCTCGGCTCGACTTCACCGAGCTCTTTTCCCACCAACCTAGACGGAACGACGCGCGACCTCCGCGACGCTTGTCTTCCGCGGGTCGTTGAAGAACTCCATTCTTGAAGCCGAGGTAGGGGAATTTTATTTTGAAATTCTCTTATCTTTTGAGAAAAGAATGACGAGTGCGGACCAACCAATACCAGGTTGATCCGCGGATCGTCTGATCAAGCGGTTGATGATTGAGGGTTTTTATTTATTTATTTGTTCGTGAATACAAACATGGTGATGATCATGGTGTAAAACTCTTTTTGTTATCGAATAACGCGAGGGGGGGGGGGTCGGACCGCACAAACACGGCCGACCCTCCTCCTTTGTTTTTCGTGATGGTTTCTTGAGGATGATATGAGAAAACGTGGTGCCGTCGTACCACGCGATTTATTTCGGAAGATACGCGTGGCGCCGTCGCGCCGCGCCGTGGAAAGAAATCCAAGAACGCGACGCCGTCGCGTCGCGTCGAAGAAAGTCAAAGGCGCCTCAGCCGGAGCAGGGCCGCGGCAGAGGGAAGCGATGTCGTCGCATCGCGCCGAACGGCATAGGTCGCGGCCGGTTCCGGGCCGCGGCGGAGCAAGTTGACCGGCGGCCGGCACCGGGCCGCCGGTGTCGGCGAAGGAAGGACCGGCTGTCGCCGGTCCTTACTGGCGAAACCGGCCGGCCAGTGCGGGCCGGCCGTGTAGTGGAGATCGGGGGAATTAATTTCCCCCGTCCGGGTCTCAAAAGCGGCCCCAATTAAGGGGTCGCAGTTCTCAAAGGGGGGGGGGCTTTGCCCCCCGCGCACGGCACCCGAACGGCGCCCAGGCCGCGCCGCCGTGCCAGTCCGCGCCGCCGCGCCGGACCGCGTCGCCGCGCCGGAACGCGCCGCCGGCCGGGCTGGGTCGCCGCCCGGGGCGGGTTGACCCGGTTCGGCCGACCCAGGGGGGTCGGGCCGGGTCGGCCAGGGCCCAGACCCCCATCTTTGGACCACTTTCAGTCAAATGCCCGTATCTTGGGCTACGGGCCTCCAAACGACTCACCGTCAGCGGCAACGCGATCCTTGGATCGAGACGGTAGTTTCGGTATACTATACTCAAGGTGCACCTTCCTTTTCGGGAGCCTACGTGGTTAAAACTACATAGTTAAGTGTGCTTGGCCTAGAGTAGTGATCAGGATGGGTGATCTCCTGGGAAGTTTCCCAAGGTGGGTGTGAGACGGAAAGGCCAATAACTAACAGACCGGGCGTCCGATCGACACGCCGTATGTTTCGTTGAATTCCTCTAAGTGAGACGGATCTTTTGGCATACTCCTCTCGAGGTTTGGATTCCGACGGAGTGCAGTCGGGTTGGTTTTCTCACAAAATCAACCGGGCCCCTAGAACGAAAAAGCCAATAACTCTCAGACCGGGTGTCCGATTGACGCGTCGTTTGTTGCGTTGAGTTCCGATTGATGATACAGAACTTTTTCCATCCTTTGACAGGATTTGGATTCATATGGATAGTGTCCGGGTTGGATCGCACCGAAATCCAACCGGGCCCCTGGAACGGAAAAGCTGATATCTTTCAGTCCAGACGTCCTTTTGATGAACCGTCAGCGGCGTTGGTGATCACGTTGAGTAACGGTCCCTATGAGTATACCCTATGATATTTTGGGGTACAGTTGAGATACGGACGGGTTTGGTTCGCTCACGAAACCAACCGGGCCCCTAGGACAAAAATGCTAATAACTCACAGACCGGGTGTCTGATTGACGTGCCGTCTGTTGCGTTGAGACCCCTATGACGAGGTGGTCCTTTGAGATAATTCTTTGCGGGACTTTGTGTTACTGGGAGTATCGACATGTAGCTCGTGGAGCAGACCCTCCCAGTGACGAGCGTGCGGAGTACGGAGACCGTGTAGCTGGCTGAGACCTGACGACTGCTTGACCGACTCGACATGGAGTGACTCGACTAGCCCAGTGGACGGAGCACTACATTCTGAGGTACAGACCCATAGTGGACGGAGCACTACCTATGTGACAGTGCAGACCCACGGTACTCGTCCGGAGAGTACCTCAATAGGCTACTAGGGGATGTGCACTACTGTGTTTGGGTGACATACCTCGGCGTGAAGCACTACTGTGTCTTGGTGGCTGACCCGCGGTACTCGACAGGAGAAGTACTTCAGCAGTCTTAGGTTAGTGAGCAGTACCTCGGAGTCGTGACAGGACCACTATACACTCCAGAGATGGAGCTCTTCAGTAGTTACGGTTTCGATAATGAAAATCCTGGTTTGAGCTGAGACTTTTGACCTTGTGTTTACCTCATGATTGAGATGGTTCACTTGCTAACTTAGGTATATGTATGGTCATATACCCTGGTAGTGGTTATCCGTTGATTTCACAATCCTTGTGTTTCCTCATGATTGAGATGGGTTACTTGATAACTTAGGTATATGTATGGGCATATACCTAAGTAGAGGTTATCTGTTGAGATCTTCTTTGTGGTTATCCTTTTTGGTTTAGTGAGACCTTGAGGGTCTCGGGGTCCCTACTGAGTATCGTTATACTCACCCCTGCACGGGCTATGCCCGCACCTCGTTGTGTTGGTTGCAGACGACGGGCAATGCTGACGGAGACAGAGTGTTTGAGGACTGGACGGTACCCAGAGGTGGACTACACGAAGAGTCAGTACCCGGAGGTGGACTACACGACGAGTCAGTACCCGGAGGTGGAATACACGATGTGACGACTCACAGAGGAGGTTGACGGACAAGAGCGTGGTGGAGGCTATCTGTACCTACCCTTCAGGTAGGATCCGAGGAGGACGACCCAAGAGCTGCTTCCTTCTTACAGTTGTTTTTCTTTTTGCTGTTGTACCTTGTTCGGTTGTAGTCGTACTTTCTTTTGGGTTTGTATTCTGGCACATTTACTTTTCAACATTTCTTTTTTACTTAGTGTTTTTTTCCGCTTGTACTCTGTGGTGCTTGTTTTCTTTTATAAAGGCAATGCCTTCCCAGTTATTGGGATTTTATGCCTTTGGTGCTAGTCACCAGCCCCTGGCCTATGGAAGGTGGGATTGGGGTAGTCACGACACGGGCCCCGAGGACGGGTCATGACAAATTGGTATCATAGGAGTTCGGTTCTACCACAGAAATTATAACTCTGATGTTTCTTTCTCTGAAGCAATAGTGTTGATTGTAACGAGTGTGGTTTTTAGTTCAGGGAGTCCATTGTTGGTGCGGGCGGCCGACATATCCATACACTAGGACCCTGACAACTGATTTCTGACTTTGTGCACGAAACACTTATTGCGTGTGTGTTTTCAAAGGTTTTCCCTTAAAACAGCTCAAACCAGGTTAGCTCACCAGGTATAAACGTTTGAACGTGTCAAGATGTTTCTTTCAGGATGCCTTTTCATGGACGACCAGCTAGATCCCAGAGGGATGTGCGTGCTGACAGCCTATCGAGCGACGAGGCTTCGGTACAGGGACCTCTTGCAGTTGAGGCACTAGCGGAGGCACCAGCGGTACTGCTACTCATTGGGCCACCGATGCCACCAGCCCCAGCAGTAGGCGATGCACGACGCTTGAGCGCGTTTCACGAGTTCCAGCGCCAGAGGCCACCCAGGTTCTGGGGCGAGACGGACCCGCAGGCGGTTGAGATTTGGCTGGAGGCTGTGGTGAGAGTCTTCAGGCTAGTGGGGATGCCGGCAGACTTCATGGTGATCTTTGCTACCAGCCACCTTCAGGCAGCAGCAGGCAGGTGGTGGAGCCACTTGTTTCAGTTTTGCGATGGGATGAACTTCTCATTGGAAGACTTCGAGACCTTCTTCAGGGTGGAGTTTGTGCCAATAGCTCTACACCCCGAGCGTGTATAGGAGCTTCTGCCTTTGCCGCGTGTTTTTCGATCAGTAGCCGAGTCATCTGTGGGTAGTAAACAGATGATGCAGAGGTCCAGGAGTACCAGACTAGCAGTTGGACGATCTCGGGTTTTAGGACCGGTGGTTCGGGGCACCCGGGGTGGGAACAGAGCTAGGCGTGCCAGAAGCAGGTTGTGTTACTCATGCAGCGGAAAGGGTCACATGGCATGTGACTGTCCGACTCCTCGTACAGTTGATCCGCAGGCATTGGAGGAGCCATCGAGCTAGAAGTAGCGACGAGTGCTTGAGCAACAGCCGAGCAGTGGACAAGGCAGTAGAGCTCCGAGAGTAGGTGGGCAGGAGAGGAACTAGTGGATACGTCCTTTGTACTTCTAGTTCCATGTTGCTTTTGTATTTGTGTCTTTTTACTATGAGCTGCAATAATAAAAAGACACTTATCTTTGTTTTCGTTCCTATCCTTTTGTTTGGTTGATTCTGAGTGGTCCCGGTTAAATTGTTGACTTGACCCTCACTTTCAAGATTTATACTGGAGGGGACCTAGTGACCTCACACTGATGCCGACAGTGTGACTCGAACCTTGGAGGAGAGAGTGACAGTTGGATCTCTTAGTAGTTACGCCGAGGCCTTACGACTTCATCCATGGCATGAATGCATCATTCATGTCAGGATTGACTGTATTAGGCAACGAATGTGGTTCATCCTAGGGATGAGACCAGATTTCTCTTATCGGCAAAGAATAAATCATAGCAGCTCTTGTGAGACTAAAGGAGGTGCAGTTCATCCAGGAGTGGATGAAGACTGCACAGTGCAATAATAAACAGGGAACCGGTTCCAGTCTTAGAGACTTGGGCGTGTTAAATGTTTCAAGAAGAGGAAGCTTTAAATAAAGATGAGTATGCGAAAGCGGCAGACGTGGAGGAAGATCTACGAGAGCAGCATGAGGTGTTGTACATCTTAACATGCTACAACCACCCGCCTTAGTTATCCCCGCCAATCTCAGGGAGCTCGAGGGCGGTGGAAGAATGAGGTTGCATGCGGTCAAGGAGTGTGACCCAATGGCTCTAGAAATGATTCAAGGGATAGTCTGTGTCCACTACTAGCTGCTGTAGTAACAGACGTCGATATGAATAATTCCTCGCTTTCAAAAATCGTGTTCCAGAACTAGAGTTTCCGGTAAGCCGTGGACTTGACCCTAACGTCTGGAGATACCTTGGGAGGAGACTCGATAATCACACTTACGCCGATGGTGTGGTCAGACCCTCGAGGTGAGAGTTTTGGTTGGAATCTCTTGGTGGCAGCGTCGAGGCCTTACGACGTTAGTTTGAGTATGGAATTGGCAATAACTGTTCATACCCAAATTGACGGTTTTAGGGAAACGTCGGGATGTGTTTTCCTTGGTCGGCGGAAAAGGAAACCCTAGGCAGCGCAGGGTAACTCTTGCACAGGAGGGTGCGACCGATCACTCTTGAGTCGGTCAACCTTACCCTCGTGGCAGCAGCCTTTCGAGTTCCAGTTCTAACATAAAATGGAGACCTCTGGTGTTAAAGGATGACGTTCACGTCCTTATACGGGTCTCACCTCGACGGGGTTTACGAAGATGTGGCCAAGGCAGCAAGTTATCTCCGGGGTTCAACAGACCTTCTTAGGTCCCCAGCTGGGTAGGCGGGGTGGGTTACCACTTGACCCATTCACCGAAGTTGCACCAGGTGCACGACGACTTCCACATATCTCAACTGAGGAGATACGTGCTCAACCCTTCGCATACCATCGTCCATGAGGAGCTGGACAATGGCGATGGGGTTACATTCACGGAGATTCCAGTGGGGATCGAGGATCAACAGGAGCAGATCCTACGAGGACGATCGATTCCTCGGGTGCATTTTCTTTGGCAGTACGGAACCTCCAGGTAAGCACATGGGAGCGGAAGGCTCAGATGCGTGCTCTGTACTGCTATTGTGACCCTAGTTTGTTTTGAAGCTTTACGGGGACGTAAATCCCTGAGGTAAGAGTAATATAAAGACCCAGAAATTTCAAGGAAATTTTTTTCTTAATTTTCTATGGAATTTTACAAGAACGCAGTTTCTGACGGCGCCTGATTCCGAGGTCTGGTGTGCCCGGAATTAATTTCCGAAGTTTGGCTCAGGTACGTTCAGTGAACGTGCGAGCGAGAATTTCTATCCTTTGAACCGTTGCTCAGAATTGAAATCCGATTGCACCGATGAACTCGCAACTCCGGTAATCACTTAAGAGAACCTTTACTGTAGTTGCGTTTGTGCGGGAGGAGAAGTTAATTTTTGGGGTTTAATTAAAAAAGTGAATAAAATTGTTAAATCAAATTTTAACAATGTTAAGTGGTTAACTTCTCCCATGGGAAGTTGTTGGTGGACCCACATCCATCCAACTTCCCATGTGTGGATATTTGAAAGGGTGGGGCCCACACGACCCCCCCCCCACCTTTTCAAATTACTCAAACTCCCTAACCCTCTTAACCCCTCACATTCCAACTCCCCATTAACTCACATTCTTTAATATTTGAAAACTTGATTAATTAATGAGGTGAGTTAAATATGGTTTATTTGAATTTCAATCTTTTGAAATTTTTGACAACACTTTTCAATTAATTAATTAAACCAACTTAATTAATTATTTTGAGTGTTTGAATTCTTTTGAATTCATTTTTCCAACATTAAAAAGAGAGATTATATTCTTCTTTTTGGGTTGGCATAAACCTTGTGGGGAGAACTAAGGAGAGGAGAAGAACTCTTGGAAGATCACAAACCTCTCGAGGAAGAACGTTCCACGTTTCTGAAGAACGTGAAGCAACACCTCCGACCATCTTCAACTGGAGTATGGAAGGGAAGCACTGCCGCCTACAAAGTATACAGAGGGTGACATCTCGAATCGACTTCACCGAGCTCTTCTCCCACCAACCTAGACGGAACGACGCCCGACCTCCGCGATGCTTGACTTCTGCGGGTCATTGAAGAACTCCGTTCTTGAAGCCGAGGTAGGGGAATTTTATTTTGAAATTCACATATCTTTTGAGAAAAGAACGACGAGCGCGGACCAACCAATATCGGGTTGATCCGCGGATCATCCGATCAAGCAGTTAATGATTGAGGGTTTTTATTTATTTATTTGTTCGTGAATACAAACTTGGTGATGATCATGGTTTAAACCCCTTTTTGTTATCGAATAACGCGAGGGGGGGGGGGGGGGTCGGACCGCACAAACACGGCCGACCCTCCTCTGTTTTTCGTGATGGTTTCTTGAGGATGATACGAGAAAATGTGGTGCCGTCGTACCACGTGATTTATGGCGGAAGATATGCGCGGCGCCGTCGCGCGGCGCCGTGGAAAGAAATCCAAGTACGCGACGCCATCGTGTCGCGTCGAAGAAAGTCAAAGGCACCGCGGCCGGAGCGGGGCCACGGCGGAGGGAAGCGATGTCGTCGCATCGCGCCGAACGACATAGGTCGCAGCCGGTTCCAGGCCGCGGCGGAGCAAGATGACCGGCGGCCGGTACCGGGTCGCCGGTGTCGGCGAAGGAAGGACCAGTGGTCGCCGGTCCTTGCTGGCGAAACCGGTCGGCCAGTGCGGGCCGGCTGGGAAGTGGAGACAGGGGGAATTAATTTCCCCCGGCTGGGTCTCAAAAGAGGCCCCAATTAAGGGATCGCGGTTCTCAAAGGGGGGGGGGGCTTCGCCACCCGCGCGCGGCACCCGAACGTCGCCCAGGCCGCACCGCCGTGCCGGTCCGCGCCGCCATGCCGGTCCGTGCCGCAGCGCCGGACCGCGCCGCCGCGCCGGCCCGCGCCGCCGCGCCTCCGGCCGGGCCGGGTCGTCGGGCCGGGTCGCCGCCCGGGGCGGGTCGACCCGGTTCGACCGACCCGGGGGGGGGGGTTGGGCTGGGTCGGCCCGGGCCCAGACCCCCAGCTTCGGACCACTTTCGGTCAAATGCCCGTATCTTGGGCTACGGGCCTCCAAACGACTCGCCGTCAGTAGCAACACATTTCTTGGATCGAGACGGTCGTTTCAGTATACTATACTCAAGGTGCACCTTCCTTTTCGGAAGCCTACGTGGTTAAGACTCCATAGTTAAGTGTGCTTGCCCTTGAGTAGTGATCAGGATGGGTGACCTCCTGGGAAGTTTCCCAGGGTGGGTGTGAGACGGAAAGGCCAATACCTAACAGACCGGGCGTCCGATTGACGCGCCATCTATTTCGTTGAACTCCTCCAAGTGAGACAGATCTTTTGGCTTACTCCGCTCGAGGTTTGGATGCTGATGGAGTGCGGTCGGGTTGGTTTGCTCACAAAATCAACCGAGCCCCCTAGAACGAAAAAAGCCAATAACTCTCAGATCGGGCGTCCGATTGACGCGCCGTCTGTTGCGTTGAGTTCCTGTTGATGACACGAAACTTTTGGAATCCTTCACCAAGATTTGAATGCAGATGGATAGTGGCCGGGTTGGATTGTACCGAAATCCAACCGGGCCCCTAGAACGGAAAAGCTGATATCTTTCAGACCAGACGTCCGTTTGACGAAACGTCAGCGGCGTTGGTGATCACGTTGAGTAACGGTCCCTATGAGTATACCCTATGAGAGTTCGGGGAACAGTTGAGATACGGCCGAGTTTGGTTCGCTCACGAAACCAACTGGGCCCCTGAGACGAAAAGGCTAATAACTCACAGACCGGGCGTCCAATTGACGCACTGTCTGTTGCATTGAGACCCCTATGACGAGGTGGTCCTTTGATATACTTCTTTGCGGGACTTTGTGATACTGGGACTATCGACCTGTAGCTCCTGGAGTGGACCCTCCCAGTGACAAGCGTGCGGAGTACAAAGACCGTGTAGCTGGCTGAGACTTGACGACTGTTTGACCGACTCGACTTGGAGTGAGTCGACTAGCCCAGTGGACGGAGCACTACTTTAAGGGGTTCAGACCCATGGTGGACGAAGCACTACCTGTGTGACAGTTCATACCCACGGTACTCATCCGGAGAGTACCTCAGCGGGCTACTAGAGGGTGTGCACTACTGTGTTTGGGTGACATACCTCGGCGGGATGCACTACTGTGTCTGGGTGGCTGACCCGCGGTACACGACAGGAGGAGTACATCAGTAGTCTTAGGTTAGTGAGCAGTACCTCAGAGTCATGATAGGACCACTGTACACTCTAGATACGGAGCTCTTCAGCAGTTATGATTTCGATAATGAAAATCCTAGTTTGAGCTGAGACTTTTGACCTTGTGTTTACCTCATGATTGAGATGGGTCACTTGGTAACTTAGGTATATGTATGGGCATATACATGGGTAGTGGTTATCCGTTGATTTCACAATCCTTGTGTTTCCTCATGATTGAGATGTGTTACTTGATATCTTAGGTATATTTATGAGCATATACCTAAGTAGAGGTTATCTGTTGAGATCTTCATTGTGGTTATCCTTGTTTGTTTAGTGAGACCTTGAGGGTCTTGATGACCCTATGGAGTATCGTTATACTCACCCCTACACGGGCTATGCCCGCACCTCATTGTGTTGGTTGCAGACGACGGGAAATGATGACGGAGGCCGAGTGTTCGAGGACTGGATGGTACCCGGAGGTGGACTACACGACGAGTCAGTACCCGGAGTTGGACTACACGACGAGTCAGTACCCGGAGGTGGACTACACAACGTGCCGACTCACAGAGGAGGTTGACGGACAAGAGCGTGGTGGAGGCTATCTGTACCTACCCTTCAGGTAGGATCCGAGGAAGACGACCCAGAAGCTGCTTCCTTTTCCAGCTGTTTCTCTTTTTGCTGTTGTACCTTGTTCGGTTGTAGTCATACTTTCTTTTGGGTTTGTATTCTGGCCCATTTACTTTTCAGCATTTCTTTTGTACTTAGTGTTTTTCTTCTGCTTGTACTCTGTGGTGCTTATTTTCTTTTATAAAGGCAATGCCTTCGCAGTTATCGGGATTTTACGCCTTTGGTGCTAGTCACCAGCCCCTGGCCTATGGAAGGCGGGCTTGGGGTAGTCACGACACGGGCCCCGAGGACGGGTCGTGAAAAATTGGTATCATAGGAGTTCGGTTATATCGCAAAACTTTTAACTCTGATGTTTCTTTCTATGAAGCAATAGTGTTGAGAGTACCGAGTGTGGTTTTCAGTTCAGGGAGTCCAGTGTTGGTACGGGCGGCTGACGTATCCATACACCAGGACCCTGACAACTGATTTCCGACTTTGTGCCCGAAACAATGATTGCGTGTGTGTTTTCAAAGGTTTTCCCTTAAAACAACTCAAACCAAGTCAGCTCACTAGGTATAAACGTTTGACCGTGTCACGATGTTTCTTTCAGGATGCCTTTTCACGGACGACCCGCTAGAGCCCATTGGGATGTGCGTGCTGACAGCCTGTCGAGCGACGAGGCTTCGGTACAGGGCCCTCTAGCAGTTGAGGCACCAGAGGAGGCACCAGCGGTACTACTACCCGTTAGGCCACATATGCCACCAGCCCCAGTAGTAGGCGATGCACGACGCTTGAGTGCGCTACAGGAGTTCCAGCGCCAGAGGACACCCAGGTTCCGGGGATATATGGACCCGCAGGCGGCAGAGGTTTGGATGGAGGCTGTGGTGAGAGTCTTCAGGCTAGTGGGGACGCCGGCAGACTTCATGGTGATCTTCGCTACCATCCTCCTTCAGGCTGCAGCAGGCAGGTGGTGGATCCACTTGATTCAGTTTTGCGACGGGATGAAATTCGCATGGGAAGACTTTGAGACCTTCTTTAGGGTAGAGTGTGTGCCAATAGCTCAACACCTCGAGAGTCTACAGGAGCTTCTTCCTTTGACGCGTGTTTTTTTATCAGTAGCCAAGTCATTTGTGGGCAGTAGACAGATGATGCAAAGGCCCAAGAAGACCATAATAGCAGTTGGATGATCTGGGGTTTTAGGACCGGTGGTGCGGGGCACCCGGGGTGGGAACAGAGCTAAGCGTGCCAGAAGCAGGTTGTGTTACTCATGCGGCGGATAGGGTGACCTGGCACGTGACTGTCCGACTCCTCGTACAGTTGATCCCCAGGGGTTGGAGGAGCCACCGAGCCAGAAGCAGCGACGAGTGCTTGAGAAACAGCCGAGTAGTGGACAAGGTAGTAGAGCTCCGAGAGCAGGTGGGCAGGAGAGGAACTAGTGGACACGTCCTTTATACTTCTAGTTCCATGTTGCTTTTGTATTCCTGTCTTTGTACTATGAGCTGCAATAATAAAAAGACACTTATCTTTGTTTGTTTTCCTGTCCTTTTGTTTGGTTGATACTGAGTGGTCCCGGTTAAACTGTTGACTTGACCCTCACTTTCGAGATATCTACTGGAGGGGACCCAGTGACCTCACACCGATGCCGACAGTGTGACTCGACCCTTGGAGGCGAGAGTGATAGTTGGATCTCTTAGTAGTTACGTCGAGGCCTTACGACGTCATCCATGGCATGAATGCATAATTCATGTCAGGATTGACTGTATAAGGCAATGAATGTGGTTCATCCAGGGGATGAGACCAGATTTCTCTTATCGGAGAAGAATAAATCATAGCATCTCTTGTGAGACTAAAGGAGGTGCAGTTCATCCAGGAGTGGATGAAGACTGCACAGTGCAAACAGAAACAGGGAACCGGTGCCAGTCTTAGAGACTCGGGCGTGTTAAATGTTTCAAGAAGAGGATGCTTTAAATAAAGATGAGTCTGCGAAGTGGCAGACATGGAGGCAGAGCTAGGAGAGAAGCATGAGGTGATGTACATCTTAACATGCTACAACCACCCGGCTTAGTTATCCCCGCAATGCTCAGGGAGCTGGAGGGCGGTGGAAGAATGCAGTTGCATGCGGTCAAGCAGTGTGTCCCAATGGCTCTAGAAATGATTCAAGGGACAGTCTGTGTCCACTACTAGATTCTGTAGTAACAGACGTCGATATGAATCATTCCTCACTTTCACAAATCATGTTCCAGACCTAGAGATCCCAGTAAGCCGTGGACTTGACCCTCACTTCTGGAGATAACTTGGGAGGAGACTCGATAATCACACTTATGCCGATGGTGTGGTCAGACCCTCGAGGAGAGAGTTTGGGTTGGAATCTCTTGGTGGCAGCGTCGAGGCCTTACGACGTTAGTTTGAGTATGGAATGGGAAATAACTGTTCATACTCAAATTGATGGTTTTAGTCAAACGTGGGGATGGGTTTTCATTGGTCGGCAGAAAAGGAAACCCCAGGTAGTGCAGGGTAACTCTTGCACAGGAGGGTGCGACCGATCACTCTTGAGTCGGTCAACCTTACCCATGTGGCTGCAGCCTTTCGAGTTCCCGTTCTAACAGAAAATGGAGACCTCTGGAGTTCGAGGATGACGATCACGTCCTTATACGGGTCTCAGCTCGACGAGGTTTACAGAGATGTGGCCAAGGCGGAAAGTTATCAACGGGGTTCAGCGGACCTTCTTAGGTCCCCAGCTGGGTAGGTGGGGTGGTTTACCGCTTGACCCATTCACCGCAGTTGCACCAGGTGCACGACGACTTCCACGTATCTCAACTGAGGAGATACGTGCTCGACCCTTCGCATACTATCGACCATGAGGAGCTGGATGATGGCGATGGGGTGTCATTCACGGAGATTCCAGTGGGGATCGAGGATCGACAGGAGCAGATCCTACGAGGATGATCAATTCCTCGGGTGCATTTTCTTTGGCAGTAAGGAACCTCCAGGTAAGCACATGGGAGCATAAGGATCAGATGTGTGCTATGTATCGCTTTTGTGACCCTAGTTTGTGTTGAAGGTTTTACGGGGATGTAAAGACCTGAGGTGGGAGTAATGTAAAGACCCATAAATTTCAATGAAAATTTTTGCTTAATTGTTTTAGAATTTTTCAAGAACGTAGTTTCTGACGGCGCCTGATTCCGAGGCCTGGTGTGCCTGGAATTAATTTCCGAAGTTTGGATCGGGTACGTTTAGTGAACGAGCGAGCCAGAATTTCTATCTTTTGAACCGGTGCTTGGAATTGAAATCTGATTGCATCGATGAACTCGCAACGCCGTTAATCGCTTAAGATAACCTTTACCATAGTTGCGTTTGTGCGGGAGGAGAAGTTAATTTTTGGGGTTTAATTAAAAAAGTGAATAAAATTGTTAAATCAAATTTTAACAATGTTAAGTGGTTAACTTCTCCCATGGCAAGTGGGTGGTGGGCCCACATCCATCCAACATCCCATGTGTGGATATTTGAAATGGTGGGGCCCACACGAACCCCCCCACATTTTCAAATTCCTTAAACTCCCTAACCCTCTTAACCCCTCACATTCCAACTCCCCACTAACTCACATTTTTTAATATTTGACAACTTGATTAATTAATGAGGTGAGTTAAGTATGGTTTATTTGAATTTCAATCTTTTGAAATTCTTGCCAACACTTGGAAATTAATTAATTAAACCAACTTAATTAATTATTTTGAGTGTTTGAATTCTTTTGAATTCATTTTTACAACATTAAAAAGAGAGATTATATTCTTCTTTTTGGGTTGGCATAAACCTTGTGGGGAGTACTAAGGAGAGGAGAAGAACTCTTGGAAGATCACCAACCTCTCGAGGAAGAACGTTCCACGTTTCCGAAGAACGTGAAGCAACACCTCTGACCATCTTCAACCGGAGTAAGGAAGGGAAGCACCACCGTCTACAAAGTATACAGAGGGTGACGTCTCGGCTCGACTTCACTGAGCTCCTCTCCCACCAACCTAGATGGAACGACGCCCGACCTCTGCGACGCTTGTCTTCCGCGGGTCGTTGAAGAACTCCGTTCTTGAATCCGAGGTAGGGGAATTTTATTTTGAAATTCCCTTATCTTTTGAGAAAAGAACGACGAGCGCGGACCAACCAATATCGGGTTGATCCGGGGATCGTCCAATCATGCGGTTGATGATTGAGGGTTTTTATTTATTTATTTGTTCGTGAATACAAACTTGGTGATGATCATGGTTTAAAACCCTTTTTGTTGTCGAATAATGCCAGGGGGGGTCGGACCGCACAAACACGGCTGACCCTCCTCCTTTGTTTTTCGTGATGGTTTCTTGAGGATGATATGAGAAAACGTGGTGCCGTTGTACCACAAGATTTATTGCGGAAGATACGCGCGGCACCGTCGCGCGGCGCCGTGGAAAGAAATCCATGAACGCGACGCCATCGCGTCACGTCGAACAAAGTCAAAGGCTCTGTGGCCGGAGCGGGGCCGCAGTGGAGGGAAGCGATGCTGTCGCATCGCGCCAAATGACATAGGCCGCGGCCGGTTCCGGTCCGTGGAGGAGCAAGATGACCGGCGGCCGGCACTGGGCCGCCGGTGTCGGCGAAGGAAGGACCGGCGATCGCCGGTCCTTGCTGGCGAAACCGGCCGGCCAGTGCGGGCCGGCCGGGTAGTGGAGAGCGGGGGAATTAATTTCCCCCGACCGGGTCTCAAAAGCGGCCCCAATTAAGGGGCCCGATTCTCAAAGGGGGGGGGGGGCTTTGCCCCCCGCGCGCGGCACCCGAACCTTGCCCAGGCCGCGCCGCCGTGCCGGTCCGTGCCGCCGGCCGGGCATGGTTTTCCGAGCCGTGCCGGGTCATCGGGTCGGGTCGCCGCCAGGGGCGGGTCGACCCGGGTCGGCCGACCCGGGGGATGGGGGGGGGGGGGGTCGGGCCGGGTCGGCCCGGGCCCAAACCCCCAGCTTCGGACCACTTTCGTTCAAATGCCCGTATCTTGGGCTATGGGCCTCCAAACGACTCGCCGTCAGTGGAAACATGATCCTTGGATCGAGACGGTCGTTTCGGTATACTATACTCAAGGTCCACCTTCCTTTGCGGGAGCCTACGTGGTTAAAACTCCATAGTTAAGCGTTCTTGGCCTAGAGTAGTGATCAGGATGGGTGACCTCCTGGAAAGTTTCCCAGGGTGGATGTGAGATGGAAAGGCCAATAACTAACAGATCGGGTGTCCGATTGACGCGCCATCTTTTTTGTTGAATTCCTCTAAGTGAGACGGATCTTTTGGCTTACCCCGCTCGAGGTTTGTATGCCGATGGAGTGCGGTCGGGTTGGTTCACTCACAAAATCAACCGGGCCCTTGGAACAAAAAACCCAAAAACTCTCAGACCGGGCGTCCGATTGACGTGCCGTCTGTTGCGTTGAGTTCCAGTTGATGATACAGAACTCTTGGCATCCTTCACCAAGATTTGGATGCAGATTGATAGTGGCCGGGTTGGATCGCACCGAAATCCAACCGGACCCCTGGAACGGAAAAGCTGATATCTCTCAGACCAGACGTCCGTTTGACGAACCGTCAGTGGAGTTGGTGATCACGTTGAGTAACGGTCCCTATGAGTATACCCTATGATATTTCAGTGTACAGTTGAGATACGGCCAGGTTTGGTTCGTTCACGAAACCAACCGGGCCCCTGGTACAAAAAGGCTAATAACTCACAGAACGGGCATCCGATTGACGCGCCGTCTGTTGCGTTGAGACCCCTATGACGAGGTGGTCCTTTGAGATACTTCTTTGCGGGAAATTGTGATACTGGGAGAATCGACCTGTAGCTAATGGAGCGGACCCTCCCAGTGACGAGCGTGTGGAGTACGGAGACAGTGTAGCTGGCTGAGACCTGATGACTGCTTGACCGACTTGACTTGGAGTGAGTCGACTAGCTCAGTGGACAGAGCACTACATTCTGAGGTGCAGACCCATGGAGGACGGAGCACTACCTGTGTGACAGTGCAGACCCGCGGTACTCGTCCGGAGAGTACCTCAGCAGGCTACTAGGGGGTGTGCACTACTGTGTTTGGGTGACATATCTCGGCGGGAAGCACTACTATGTCTGGGTGGCTGACCCGCGGTACTTGAAAGGAGGAGTACTTCAGCAGTCTTAGGTTAGTGAGCAGTACCTCGGAGTCGTGACAGGACCACTGTACACTCCAGAGACGGAGCTCTTCCGCTGTTACGGTTTCGATAATGAAAATCCTGGTTTGAGCTGAGACTTTTGACCTTGTGTTTACCTCATGATTGATATGGGTCACTTGCTAACTTAGGTATATGTATGGGCATATACCCGGGTAGTGGTTATCCGTTGATTTCACAATCCTTGTGTTTCCTCATGATTGAGATGGGTTACTTGATAACATAGGTATATGTATGGGAATATACCTAAGTAGAGGTTATCTGTTGAGATCTTCTTTGTGGTTATCATTGTTGGTTTAGTGAGACCTTGAGGGTCTCGGGGTCCCTACTAAGTATCGTTATACTAACCCCTGCACGAGCTATTCCCGCACCTTGTTGTATTGGTTTCAGACGACGGGAAATGCTGACGGAGGCCGAGTGTTTCGAGGACTGGACGGTACCCGGAGGTGGACTACACGACGAGTTAGTACCCGGAGGTGGACTACACGACGAGTCAGTACCCGGAGGTGGACTACACGACGTGACGACTCACAGAGGAGGTTGACGGACGAGAGAGTGGTGGAGGCTATCTGTACCTACCCTTCAGGTAGGATCCGAGGAGGACGACCCATGAGCTACTTCCTTCTTCCAGCTGTTTGTCTTTTTGCTGTTGTACCTTGTTCGGTTGTAGTCGTACTTTCTTTTGGGTTTGTATTCTGGCCCATTTATTTTTCAGCATTTCTTTTGTACTTAGTGTTTTGCTTTCGCTTGTACTCTATGGTGCTTGTTTTCTTTTATAAAGGCAATTCCTTCCCAGTTATTGGTATTTTACGCCTTTGGTGCTAGTCTCCAGCCCCTGGCCTATGGAAGGCGGGCTTGGGGTAGTCATGACACGGGCCCCGAGGACAGGTCGTGACAATAATGTCCAAAAACAAAAGAGTCTTAATTACATAATTTGGACCTTCTGATTCCAACTATTTAATTAATTTTACCAAATTACAAACACATAAATTTAAATAATTAATTTAAAAAAAGCTTCCCGTTGTCAAAACAAATAGTGGGTTTTTTAGAAACAATATTTATGAAAAGTTTGGCACTTGTTTATGCCTAATTTCAAAGTGAAATTAATCCCAATGACCATAATTGAATTACATGCTAAAAATAAATTCTAATTACACTTTTAAACAAATTAAAAATATAATTTAACCATATAATTAAATTATATGAAAAAGCTGTTTTGATGTAAAATGCAGTATTTTTTACTATTCATTGAAAAATAAACATTGTCAGAAAAATACAAAAAATTAACCCAAGGTAAATTTAAATGTCCCAATCATAAATAATATGTTTATTTTTAAGAATAGAGCTTATAATATTATTTTATTATTAGAGTGCAACGTAAGATTCCTAAGAAACTCGTTGTTGCGTATTGGGTACGCCATCGAGAATAACATCCCCTTTAAAGTAATATTAATATTTTATTCACAAATATGGATAAATATAAAGATGTCATATTCTTTATTTACCTAGAGTGTTACATACTTCCCTCATTTTGGGAATTTCATCCTCACAATTTTAAAATTGTGCTCGGAAACATCCTTGAATGTCCCACATCGGAACAAGGGTCGGTAAAACAATCACTTTAAAATAAAGGGAGAGAGGTAAAGAGGTCACCCGATTTAACCCATACTATGATTACAAGTAGGAAAATATGGATATGGAAGAAAAAAAGGGTCATGTTCTGATGGAGAGTAATAGTAAACATGTCTAGGAGAAAGTTAACCATAAGAAAATCACAAACTTGTGATGGGTTATACAGTATTTGATTCCCCAGTAGGAAAAGTTAATAGACAAAATTTTTGTTTTAAGTTACTTCTTATTGAGAAATTTATTCACAAGGAAACATAATCACTTATCATGTTGACATTCAACTATTACTAGATTTCTTACATGAACTCATATTTTCTTCAAAAGACGAGTATTTAGGAAGACTTGTTCACATTAAGAGTACTATAATCAACTTCTAGAGAATCACCTTATCCACAAAAGAGAACTATATATTTCCCATGTCTTTAGACAAAATCAAAGACCAAAACCAAAAAGGTCAGTAAAAGATCAGATAATCCAGAAAAGGATAACCCTTTATAAAAAGAAAATCTATTCTTAATCTCCAAAATTTGTCCAACAAAACCCAATGTTCAACGAGGACCATTCGAAAAACAATTTGTCCATAAAAGTCTTCAAAGTAAACCAATCTAATATTGAAACCCAAATATTTGAAGGATTTAGTCACATATTCTTCCAAGTTAAATCGTAACATTTATCTCCAAACTACAACAGTTGCTCATAAAGTCTCGTATTGAAAAGTAATTAACCTAATCACATATCCTCCATGATAGGTTAAACAATTTCCATAGATAACCCAAAATAAACTTACTCTCAATTCATAATATAATATAACTAAAAAGAATCAGTCAAACTAACCAGGGACTTCACGTAGTCCAGTGGTAGGCGATATATACCAGTCGCACTATGGTTGTGGGTTCGATTCCCGCAGCTTTGTCTGACGCGATGGGTTGTCACATGGTCTACGTGTTGTCATTTTTCAAAAACTATATAATTCTTAAAACATCCCCCAAAACGAGATAAAATCTTCAAAAATAATCATAACATATTTTAACCTCATGTTTATTTCATGCCTTTTATTTTCCATCATAACATATAATAACCCATAATTACCTCAAAATTAAGGATCATATAAACCCTAATGGTTACCTTTATAATTATTACCTAAAAATCCACATCGATTGGTCATTTGGTACATGATGCATTACAGAACATACCATGGTACAAGTGGTTGATCATGACTCCTGGATAGTTGGTTTAGAATAGCCATGAGTTTCCTCATTGAATCCCGCATTTCATCCAGTCTCTTAATCAGAGAACCACCACAGTTTCCTTCAAACCTATTTTCAATTTGGTGCCTCCTAGATCCAGCCATTTACTAAAAACAGAAATGTCAGTGTGAGTATATCAAAAAAACCATCATGTACTATTGAGGTAGATAAACACTAATATATACTTACTCGTTCACTTTATCTAAAACTAGGACTCTTTCTGAAATCTGAACCATTATGGTAATGTCCCTTATTCTTAGAGGATACCCTAACCTCTAAAGTTATCTAATCTGACCTTTGATACCAACTATAAGACCCCACCCTTAAACCTTACTTAATATTGAATTAAACGAATAATTCACATTGAGGATCTTTTCAGGTTTAGAGTTTTAGAGAATTAGGACATAACTATTACATCTCAAAAGATTACTAACTAGAAACTTCTACTAAGTTTCCATAAAATAAAAACTCTTAAAAAGAAACATGTCAAGTTACATGTTTTAGGTAGCATGACTTTACCTTGATCCCATCCATGAACCTATTCCACGTTAAGTCCTGTGAAAAACATTTCAAAAACCTAGGATGAGCATAAAAAAGCTCAGTAAGGGATACACAAAGAATGAAAACGGTTAGTTTTTCAAAAAAAACGTAAACCATGTATACTATATTAAAGTAATACTTTTCACCCTTTTCGAAGTAGTAAAAACTCTTCACTAAATAAAAGTTCATTACTTACCCATCTGTAACCAAAAGATTACCATAATACCCATATAAAGATCACATAACATATAATGTTAACTTGGGAAATAAACATACTAAAGTGGAATAACCTTACGGTCGACTTCCACACATACTTAATGGAATAGACATATGGCCGACTTCCACACATACTTAATTGAATAGCCATACGGAGGACTTCCATACCCAATGCATTGGAGGTTATAACGTAACCACCCGTCCTGGTACTCACGGCACCACCCGTTATAATGTCCAAGTACCATTTTAAAATCATAAAACATTAAACAAATATAATGGAAAGAAAACATTTCGACATTTCAATCACAATATATCACTTAAAACAGATTGATATAATAAAACATTATGAAAACCATTTTCAATACCAAAGAAAATTAAAACCCTGTATTTATTTTTCTTTTAAAAAAAGGTGTCACTTGTAGAGAAAGCTGAAACTCAAATAATGGTCACGGTGGCGGAGAAGTCGTTGTCGCCGCATACGTACGACAAAAAAATTCCCTTTTGTCGTTTAGTAAAATGATTCCTATAAAAAAGATTCCTTTTGGATAAAGTTAAAAGTCAAAGGGGGTTATACACCGTATAAAATAAAGTTGTGTATAAATTGAAATATGCTTCAATGAAAGGAGATTGAGATGAATTCCCTTACAAAGATGGTATCCTTCGAATAAGGATAAATAAATTACATAATTTTGTGTGACAAAAGAATACAACAAATATAAGTGGATATTAAGTGTGAAACAATCAGATGTTATTCACACATATTCATAGAACGACATATTCAAGGAGTACGAGCTTATCCCAATGAATCAAAATTGTGTTAAGAAGTTCCCTTGCAAAAATTTGACGGCCTAACGACGTCACTACAAAATTCAGAAAATGAGTTGTTGAGAGATAAATAGGGTATCTCATCACTTGGACATAAAATTTAAATCAATAAGGATATATAAGAACATATCCCAACATAATATTATGTGAAGAAAAATACATAACAAAAGAAGTATTTTACAAAAAGAGGAGGGTTAAAGGTTCCCTTACCGACATGGGTATCTTTCGAGACACGCACCCCGTGAAAGAAGGACAATACAAAATTGATGTAAATACTCATAAATAAAAGTATATTACACAATGAGTAAAATAACAGGCAGTACATACACCACTCAAAGGAAATTGTGGTAAATGTAGCATAAATCTCACGGGAATAAAAGTAAGATGAAAAATCCCTTACGAAAACTCAGCAGCCTAACGGTGCCACATAAAACATACAAAAATGGATTGATGATATCAAATATGGTCTATCATCATATTAACATAAAGTTTACAGAAAGAGGAATATAAAAGAACATCCCCCAACATAACAAAGAGGATCTTAAAAGTGGTGACATAAAGGAAAGTTCATAAAAAGAAATAGAGAGGTTAGATCTCTTACGAAAATTCTTTAGCCTAACGGTGCCACTCAAAACTTCCAAAATGGATTGATGCGAGAGAATAGGGTATCTCATCATATGAACATAATAATTACAGTAATATTAATATAAAATAACATCCCACTAACAAGATAGATGATCTTTAGAAGGAATGACATAAAAGAGTTTAATTAAAAAGAAAGAGAGGAGTAAGATCCCTTACCTCGTGTCCGACATGACTCGATCATTCTTTAATCTCATGAATAATAAAATTTTGTCAATTTATAATTTCTTAAGGACCTCCTTTAAATATTGTTATTCAGTTCATATCACATATTATAATGTTATAATAATTGGTTAATAAAGTGAGTTCGTATCAGACGTTTTTTTCGATGTTCAGTAAATGAGTAAAAATTGAACTTGTTGGAAAAGAATTTACATGTAGTTATAGGTAAATCATCTCCAGAATTGTATTTATGTATTAATTGTCATATATATCCAGTATATATTCGTTTTATACTATTCCATAGCATTTGGAGATAAAAAATTAAAAGCACCGCTCTTGGAGACGGTAGGCCGTACGTACGCATGAACGCTACTTTCATTTTTTTCCATATTAATAGAATTAAAACAAAATGAGATATATATATATTATAATTAAAGAATGATACCCATCATTTAGATGTAATATATTACATATATATACATTATATATCTGTACTTATAATAGTACATAACATTTGGAGATAAGAATTGAAATGTACCGTTCGTGGAGACGGTAAGCCGTACGTACGCATGAACGCTACCTCCATTTCAATTTCATATTTAATGGAATTAAAACATAATGATACATAATAGTATTCTAGTATGGTATCATATATAATATAATTAAATATATCCTTTATACGTACCACATATGGTATTAACTAATCAAATCACTTTGAGGGGGCGGTAGTCCGCACTTCCTTAAATGAAGATATCGCGTTTACCCATAATGGAAACCATAAAGGTATGCCATAAATGAAAAATACAGAAGCTTAAGTAAAACATAAACATATTATATATCATATATATATATATATATAGTGTCATCTTAATGGCCACCTTTGAAGGTGTTAGAAGAATGTTGAACAATCATCGTTTCGTGAGGTAAAAATTCGCCATCCACAGAAACAGTATGTTCTTTAACCATTAGATGTAGGTGTGTGTAAGTGTAGCTCGAATACTTCTTATAAAAACATCCTAGTATACTGAAGATACTGGATTTGTTTTACAAAATAATTGAATAAAAAGAGTTTAGGGGGTTGGAGAAGAAAAATAAAACAAAAGGATTCAAGTGATGACATTACCTTAAAATCGAGTAACTTCCTTTGATTTGAGCTCAAAGGCTTCCTTGGAAAGGATTCTGCCCAACGTGAGGCTTCAAGGAGTTAGAGAGGTATGTGGAGAGACAAAATGGGCAGGGGTTGGCCGAGCAAAAGGCTTTGGAAGTGTGGGTAAGGAGGTAGAGGTGGGGGCCTTTTATAAGAGGAGAGGAGGGGCACTCTTGGAAAGGTATAAAATGTAACTTTATTTTCAAATGAGTTTCGGATTTTAATGTTCCCACATTGATGTGTTTCGAGGATAAGGTGATAAGGGTTCGAAATCCACCCATCCAATAGGTTTTGGACTTGTTTAGGTCTTAGATTTTACATTATCTTTCCATTTTATTTAAATCGTTATATGATGAGGTCATCGCTGCATCATCATGATGTCATAAATAATTTAATTTATTTAATGTCTAAAAATTATAAACAAAATACTATGATGTAGTAAACCTTTTTATCTTTCTAAATAATATTTATATTCCAAAAGATAATTTATTTAGAAAAAATTAATAAAATTTTACTTAGGTGATACATTCTTTGTTACATTTAACATTCTTTAAAAATAAAAAGATAAAAAGTCACTTTCTCACAAAAGTGAGTCCATGGGGCCCCCAAGATTGGCACAAGTCATACCATGGTCTTCCATGAGACAACAAGTAGCTTTAGGACACATTTTGTTGTCATTTTTTATTATTATGACATTATCTTATAATCTTTAACTACCTGATTACTCATTAATCAAGATAATTAAAGATAATCACCATCGTTACTATTCATAATGTCCAAAAAAAGAGTCTTAATTACATAATTTGGAACTTCTGATTCCAAATATTTAATTCATTTTACCAAATTCCAAACACATAAATTGCAATAATTAATTTTAAAAAAACTTTCCGTTGTCAAAACAAATAGCGGGTTTTTTAGAAACAATATTTATGAAAAGTTTGTAACTTGTTTATGCCTAATTACAAAGTGAAATTAATACCAATGACCATAATTGAATTACATGGTAAAAATATATTCTAATTACACTTTAAATCAAATTAAAAAGATAATATAACCATATAATTAAATTATATGAATAAGCAGTTTTGATGTAAAATGCAGTATTTTTCACTATTCATTGAAAAATGAACATTGTCAGAAAAATACCAAAATTTAACCCAAGGTAAATTTAAATGTCCCAATCCTAAATAATATGTTTATTTTAAAAAATAGAGAATATAAAATTGTCAAAAGTGGATTTAAAAGGGTTTCGCCATCAAAAGGCGGTTAATCGACCTTTTAAAGAATATTTGAATGTTTACGCTTAAAAAAATGGATTCATTTGAATTTTTAATCCTCTAAAATTTATTGTAAAGAGTAAAAAGTTTTACAAACATATATAATCATTTTCTAGTTAGTTCTGTTCATTCCCGCCATTACAACGGCTAGGCATTAACTACCATTTAAAATAATATTATTTTATTATTAGAGTGCAACGTAATATCCCCAAAAACTCGTTTTTGTGTATTGGGTATGCCATCGAGCATAACATCCCCATTAAATTAATATTAATATTTTATTCACAAAAATCGATAAATATAAAGACATCAAATTATTTATTTACCTGGGGTTACATCCTTCCCCCCTTTTGGGAATTGTGTCCTCACAATTTTAAAATTGGGCACAGAAACATCCTTGAAAGTCCCACATCAGAACAAGAGTCGGTAAAACTATAACTTCAAAATAATGGGAGAGAAGTACAGAGGTCACCCGAGTTAACCCATACTATGATTCCAATTATTAAAATATTGATATGGAAGAAAAAACAAAGGGTCATGTTCTGATGGAGAGTGATAGTAATCCTGTCTAGGAGAAAGTTAACCATAAGAAAATCAAAAACTTGTGATGGGTTATACAGTATTCGATTCCCCAGTTGGAAAAGTTAATAGACAACATTTTTGTTTTATGTTACTTTTTATTGAGGAATTTATTCATAAGGAAATATAATCACTGATCATGTTGACTTTCAACTTTTACTAGATTTCTTACACGAACTTATATTTTCTCCAAAAGATGAGTATTTAGGAAGACTTCTTCACATTAAGAGTACTATAATCATCTTCTAGAGAATCACCTAATCCACAAAAGAGAACTATATCTTTCCCATGTCTTTAGACAAAATCCAAAACCAAAACCAAATAGGTTAGTACAAGATCAGATAATCCAGAAAAGTATAACCCTTTATAAAAAGAAAATCTATTCTTAATCTCCAAAATTTTCCAACAAAACCCAAAGTCCAACGAGGACCATTCGATAAACAATTTGTCCATAAAATTATTCAAAGTAAACCAATCTAAGACTGAAACCCAAATATTTGAAGGATTTAGTCACATAGTCTTCCAAGTTAAATCGTAACATTTATCTCCAAACAACATTAGTTGCTCCTAAAGTCTTGTATTGAAAATTAATTAACCTAATCACATATGCTCCATGATAGGTTAATAAACTTCCATAGATAACCCAAAATCAACTTACTATTAATTCATAAAATAATCTAACTAAAATTAATCGGTCAAACTAACCATGGACTTCACGTAGTCCAGTGGTAGGTGATAAATACCAGTCGCACATTGGTTGTGGGTTCGATTCCCGCAGCATTATCCGACACGACGGGTTGTCACACGGTCTGCGTGTTGTCCTTTTTCCAAAACTATATAATTCTTAAAACATCCCCCAAAACGAGATAAAATCTTCAAAAATAATCATAACATATTTTAACCTCAGGTTGATCTCATGCCTTTCATTTTCCATCATAACATATAATAACCCATAATTACCTCAAAAGTAAGGATCATATAAACCCTAATGGTTACCTTTATAATTATTACCTGAACTTCCACATCGATTGGTCATCTCGTACATGATGCATTACAGAACATACCAAGGTAAAAGTGGTTGATCATGACTCCTGGATAGTTGGTTTAGAACAACCATGAGTTTCCTCATTGAATCCCCCATTTCATCCAGTCTCTTAATCAGAGAACCACCACAGTTTCCTTCAAACCTATTGTCACTTTGGTGCTTGCTATATCTAGCCATTTACTAAAAACAGAAATGTCAGTGTGAGTATATCAAAAAAACCATCATGTACTAATGAGGAAGATAAACACTAATATATACTTACTCATTCACATTATCTAAAACTAGGACTCTTTCTGAAATCCTAACCATTATGGTAATGTCACTTATGCTTAGAGGATACCCTAACCTCTAAAGTTATCTAAACCGACCTTTGATACCAACTATAACACCCCAGCCTTAAACATTACTTAATATTGAATTAAACGAATAATTCACATAGAGTATCTTTTCAGGTTTAGAGTTTTAGAGAATTAGGACATAACTATTACATCTCAAAAGATTACAATGTAGAAACTTCACTATGTTTCCATAAAATAAAAACTCTTAAAAAGAAACATGTCTAGTTCCATGTTTTAGGTAGCATGACATTCCCTTGATCCCATCCTTGACCCTATTCCACGTTAAGTCTTGTGAAAAACATTTCAAAAACCAGGCATGAGCATAAAAAAGCTCAGTAAGGGATACACAAAGAATGAAAACTGTTAGTTTTTCAAAACAACAACTAAACCATGTATACTCTATCAAAGTAATACTTTTCACACTCTTCGAAGTGGTAAAAACACTTCACTGAATAAAAGATCATTACATACCCTTCTATAACCAAACGATTACCATAAAACCCATATAAAGATCACATAACATATAAAGGTAACTTTGGACATAAACATACTTAAGTGGAATAACCATACGGTCGACTTCCACACATACTTAATGGAATATCCATACTGCCGACTTCCACACATACTTAATGGAATAGCCATACGGCCGACTTCCACACCCAATGCATTGGAGGTTATAACGTAACCAACCATCCTGGTATTCACGGCACCTCCCGTCATATTGTCCAAGTACCATTATAAAATCACAAGACATTAAACAAATATAATGGAAAGAAAACATTTCCACATTTCGATCACAATATATCACTTAAAACACATTGAAATAATAAACCATTATGAAAACCATTTTCAATACCAATGAAAATTAAAACATGGTATTTATTTTTCTTTTAAAAAAGTTATGGCTTGTAGAGGAAGCCAAAACTCAAATAATGGTCACGGCGGCGGATACGTCGTTGTCGCCGCATACGTACAACAAAAACATTCCCTTTGGTCGTTTAGTAAAACGCTTCATATAAAAAAGATTCCTTTTGGATAAACGTAAAAGTCAAAGGGGTTTATACACCGTATAAAAGAATGTTGTGTATAAAACGAAATATGCCTCAATGAAAAGAGATTGAGATGAATTCCCTTACAAAGACGGTATCCTTCGATTAAGGATAAATCAATTACATAATTATGTGTGACAAAAGAATACACCAAATATAAGTGGATATTAAGTGTAAAACAATCATATGTTATTCACACATATTCATAGAACGACATATTCAAGGAGTTCGAGCTTATCCCAAAGAATCAAAATTGGGTTAAGAAGTTCCCTTGCAAAAATTTGACGGCCTAACGACGTCACTAAAAAATTCAGAAAATGAGTTGATGAGAGATAAAAAGGGTATCTCATCACTTGGAAATAAAATTTAAATCAATAAGGATATAGAATAACATATCCCAACATAATATTATGCGAATTAAAAGACATAACAAAAGAAGTCTTTTACAAAAAGAGGAGGGTGAAAGGTTCCCTTACCGACATGGGTAACTTTCGAGACACACACTCCACGAAAGAAGGAAAATACAAAATTGATGTAAATACTCAGAAATAAAAGTTTATTACACAATGATTAAAATAATGGGCAGTACATACACCACTCAAAGGAAATTGTGGTAAATGTAGCATAAATCTCACGGGAATAAAAGTGAGATGAAAAATCCCTTACGAAAACTCCGCAGCCTAACGACGCCAAATAAAACTTAAAAAAATGTATTGATGAGATCAAATAGGGTCTCTCATCAGATTAACATAAAGTTTAAAGAAATAGGAATATAAAAGAACACCCCCCAACATAACAAATAGGAGCGTAAAAGTAGTGACATAAAGGAGAGTACTTAAAAAGAAAGTGAGAGGTTAGATCTCTTACGAAAATTCGGCAGCCTAACGGCGCCACTCAAAACATCCAAAATGGATTGATGAGAGAGAATAGGGTCTCTCATCATATGAACATAAAAATTACAGTAATAGTAATATAAAATAAAATCCCAATAACAAGAAAGATGAGCTTTAGAAGGAATGACAAAAAAGAGTGTACTTAAAAAGAAAGAGAGCAGTAAAATCCCTTACCTCGTGTCCGACATGACTCGATCGTTCTTTAATCTCCTGAATAATAAAATTTGGTTAATTTATAATTTATTAAGGACATACTTTAAATATTATTATTCAGTTCATATCACATATTATAATGTTATAATAATTGGGTAATAAAGTGAGTTCGTATCAGACTTTTTTGTCGATGTTCAGTACATGAGTAAAAATTGAAATTGTTGGAAAAGAATTTTCCATGTTGTTATAGGTACATCATCTCCAGAATAGTATTTATGTTTTAAATATCATATATATCCAGTATATATTCGTTTTATACTACTCCATAGAATTTGGAGATAAAAAATTAAAAGCACCGCTCATGGAGACGGTAGGCCATACGTACGCATGAACGCTACTTTCATTTTTTTGCCATATTAATGGAATTAAAACAAAATGAGATATATATATATATTATAATTCCAGAATGACACCCATAATTTACATGTAATATATTACATATATATCCATTATATATATATATATACTTATAATAGTACAAAACATTTGGAGATAAGAAATGAAATGTACCGTTCATGGAGACGGTAAGCCGTACGTACGCATGAACGCTACTTCCATTTCTATTTCATATTTAATTGAATTAGAACATAATGATACATAATAGTATTCCAGTATGGTATCATATATAATATAATTAAATACATCCTTTATACGTACCACATATGGTATTAACGAATCAAATCACTTTGAGGGGGTGGTAGTCCGCACTTCCTTAAATGAAGATATCGCGTTTACCCATAATGGAAACCATAAAGGTATGTCATAAATGAAAAATACAAAAGCTTAAGTAAAACATAAACATATTATATATCATATATAAATATAGTTTCATATTAATGGCCTCCTTTTATGGTGTTAGAAGAATGTTGAACAATCATCGTTTCATGAGGCAAAAATTCGCCATCCACAGAAACAATATGTTCTTTAACCATTAGATGTAGGTGTGTGTAAATGTAGCTCGAATAATTATTATAAAAACATACTAGTATATATAATATAATGTATTTTTTACAAAATAATTGAATAAAAATAGTTTAGGGGTTTGGAGAAGAAAAATAAAACAAAAGGACTCAAGTGAAGACATTACCTTAAAATCAGGTAACTTCCTTTGATTTGAGCTCAAAGACTTCCATGGAAAGGATTATGCCCAAAGTAAGGCTTCAAGGAGTTAGAGAGGGATGTGGAGAGACAAAATGGGCAGGGGTTGGCCGAGACAAAGGCTTTGGAAGTGTGGGTATGGAGGTAGAGGTGGGGGCCTTTTATAAGAGGAGAGGAGGCGCACTGTTGAAAAGGTATAAAATGTAACTTTATTTTCAAATGAGTTTCGGATTTTAATGGTCCCAAATTGATGTTTTTCTAGGATAAGGTGATAAGGGTTCTAAATCCACCCATAAAATAGGTTTTGGACATGTGTATGTCTAATATTGTACATTATCTTTCCATTTAATTTAAATCGTTAAATAATAAGGTCATCGCTGCATCATCATGATGTCATAAATAATTTAATTTATTTAATGTCTAAAAATTATAAAAAAAATACTATGATGTAGGAAGTCTTTTTATCTTTCCAATGAATATTTATAGTCCAAAGGATCATTTATGTAGAGAAAATTTATAATATTTTAATTAGGTGATACATTCTTTGTTACATTTAACATTCTTTAAAAATAAAAAGATAAAAAGTCACTTTCTCACAAAAGTGATTCCATGGGGCCCCCAGGTTTGGCACAAGGCATCCCATGGTCGGCCATGAGACAAAACGTAGCCTTAGGACACATTTTGTGGTCATTTTGTATTATTACAATATTATCTTATTATCATTAACTACTCGATTACTCATTAATCAAGATAATTAAAGATAATTACCGTCGTTACTATTCATAATGTCCAAAAACAAAAGCGTCTTAATTAAATAATTTGGACCTTCTGATTCCAAATATTTAATTCATTTTACCAAATTCCAAACACATAAATTGCAATAATTAATTTAAAAAAACTTCCTGTTGTCAAAACAAATAGCGGGTTTTTTAGAAACAATATTTATGAAAAGTTTGGCACTTGTTTATGCCTAATTCCAAAGTGAAATTAATCCCAATGACCATAATTGAATTACAAGGTAACAATATATTCTAATTAAACTTTAAAACAAATTAAAAAGATAATATAACCATATAATTAAATTATATGAAAAGGCAGTTTTGATGTAAAATGCGGTATTTTTCACTATTCATTGAAAAATGAACATTGTCAGAAAAATACCCAAAATTAACCCAAGATAAATTTCAATGTCCCAATCATAAATAATATGTTTATTTTGAAAAATAGAGCTTATAAAATTGTCAAAAAGTGGATTTAAATGGGGTTCACCATCAAAAGGTGGTTAATCGACCCTTTAAAGAATATTAGAATGTTTACGCTTAAAAAAATGGATTCATTTTCATTTTTAATCCTCTAATATTTATTGTAAAGAGTAAAAATATTTGACAAACATATATAATCATTTTTTAGTTAGTTCTATTCATTCCTTCCATTACAACGGCTAGGCGTTAACTACCATTTAAAATAATATTATTTTAT
This sequence comes from Viscum album, assembly GCA_963277665.1. Lineage (NCBI taxonomy): Eukaryota > Viridiplantae > Streptophyta > Magnoliopsida > Santalales > Viscaceae > Viscum > Viscum album. Next base: position 1,241,014,341 of record OY728161.1, on the reverse strand, counting down.
TATTAGAGTGCAACGTAAGATTCCTAAGAAACTCGTTGTTGCATATTGGGTATCCCATCGAGCATAGCACACCCTTTATAGTAATATTAATATTTTATTCACAAATATGGATAAATATAAAGATTTCATATTCTTTATTTACCTGGGGTGTTACATCCTTCCCCCCTTTTGGGAATTGCGTCCCCACAATTTTAAAATTGGGCTCGGAAACATCCATGAAAGTCCCACATCAGAACAAGGTTCAGTAAAACAATCACTTTAAAATAAAGGGAGATAAGTAAAGAGGTCACTCGAGTTAACCCATACTATGATTCCAAGTAGGAAAATATGGATATGGAAGAAAAAACAAAGGGTTATGTTCTGATGGAGAGTGATAATAAACATGTCTAGGAGAAAGTTAACCATACGAAAATCACAAACCTGTGATGGGTTATACAGTATTCGATTCCCTAGTAGGAAAAGTTAATAGACAACATTTTTGTTTTAAGTTATTTTTTATTGAGGAATTTATTCATAAGGAAACATAATCACTTATCACGTTGACTTTCAACTTTTAATAGATTTCTTACACGAACTCATATTTTCTCCAAAAGATGAGTATTTAGGAAGACTTGTTCACATTAAGAGTACTATAATCAACTTTTAGAGAATCACCTAATCCACAAAAGAGAACTATATATTTCCCATGACTTTAGGCAAAATACATAACCAAAACCAAAAAGGTTAGTATAAGATCAGATAATCCAGAAAAGGATAACACTTTATAAAAAGAAAACCTATTCTTAATCTCCAAAATTTGTCCAAAAAACCCAAAGTTCAATGAGGACCATTCGATAAAGAATTTGTCCATAAAATTATTCAAAGTAAACCAAACTAATATTGAAACCCAAATATTTGAAGGATTTCGTCACATAGTCTTCCAAGTTAAATCGTAACATTTATCTCCAAACAACATCAGTTGCCCCTAAAGTCTTGTATTGAAAAGTAATTAACCTAATCACATATCCTCCCTGATAGGTTAATAAATTTCCATATAGAACCCAAAATCAACTTAATCTTAATTCATAAAATAATATAACTGAAAAGAATCAGTCAAACTTACTAGGTACTTCATGTAGTCCAGTGGTAGGCGATAAATATCATTCGCACTTTGGTTGTGGGTTCGATTCCCGCAGCTTTTTCCGACACGACGGGTTGCCACACAGTCTGTGTGTTGTCCTTTTTCCAAAACTATATAATTCTTAAAACATCCCAAAAATTAGATAAAATATTCAAAAATAATCATAAAATATTTTAAACACAAGTTTATCTCATGCCTTTCATTTTCCATCATAACATATAATAACCAATAATTACCTCAAAATTAAGGATAATATAAACCGTAATGGTTACCTTTATAATTATTATCTGAACTTCCACATCGATTGGTCATCTCATACATGATGCATTACAAAACATACCAAGGTACAAGTGGTTGATCATGACTCCTGGATAGTTGGTTTAGAACAACCATGAGTTTCCTCATTGAATCCCCCATTTCATCCAGTCTCTTAATCAGAGAACCACCACAGTTTCCTTCAAACCTATTGCCACTTTGGTGCCTACTAGATCCATCAATTTACTAAAAACAAAAATGTCAGTGTGAGTATATCCAAAAAACCATCATGTACTAATGAGGAAGATAAACACTAATATATACTTACTCATTCACTTTATCTAAAACTAGGACTCTTACTGAAATCCTAACCATTATGGTAATGTCACTTATTCTTAGAGGATACCCTAACCTCTAAATTTATCTAAACCGACCTTTGATACCAACTATAAGACCCCAGCCTTAAACCTTACTTAATATTGAATTAAATGAATAATTCACATTGAGGATATTTTCAGGTTTAGAGTTTTAGAGAATTAGGAAATAACTATTACATCTCAAAAGATTACAAAGTAGAAACTTCTAGTAAGTTACCATAAAATAAAAACTCTTAAAAAGAAACATGTCTAGTTCACTGTTTTAGGTAGCATTACTTTCCCTTAATCCCATCCTTGACCCTATTCCTCATTAAGTCCTGTGAAAAACATTTCAAAATCCTGGGATGAGCATAAAAAAGCTCAGTAAGGGATACACAAAGAATGAAAACTATTAGTTTTTCATAACAATAAGTAAACCATATATACTTTATCAAAGTAATACTTTTCACCCTCTTCGAAGTAGTAAAAACTCTTCACTGAATAAAAGTTCATTACTTACCCTTCTGTAACCAAAAGATTACCATAAAACCCATATAAAGATAACATAACATATAAAGGTAACTTGGGACATAAACATACTTAAGTGGAATAACCATACAGTCGACTTCCACACATACATAATGGAATAGCCATACGGCCGACTTCCATACATACTTAATGGAATAGCCATACGACCGACTTCCATACCGAATGCATTGGAGGTTATAACGTAACCACCCGTCATAATGTCCATGTACAATTATAAAATCATAAGACATTAAACAAATATAATGGAAGGAAAACATTTCCACATTTCGATCACAATATATCACTTAAAACACATTGATATAATAAAACATTATGAAAACCATTTTCAATACCAATGAAAATTAAAACATGGTATTTATTTTTCTTTTAAAAAAGGTGTGTCTTGTAGAGGAAGCCAAAACTCAAATAATGTTCACGGCGGTGGAGAAGTCGTTGTCGCCGCATACGTATGACAAAAACATTCCTTTTTTTCGTTTAATAAAACAATTCGTATAAAAAATATTCCTTTTGGATAAACGTAAAAGTCAAAGGGGTTTATACATAGTATAAAAGAAAGTTTTGTATAAAACGAAATATGCCTCAATGAAAGGAGATTGAGACGAATTCCCTTACAAAGACGGTATCCTCCAATTAAGGATAAATCAATTACATAATTATGTGTGACAAACGAATACACCAAATATAAGTGAATATTAAGTGTAAAACAATCAGATGTTATTCACACATATTCATAGAACGACATATTCAAGGAGTACGAGCTGATCCGAAAGAATCAAAATTGGGTTAAGAAGTTCCCTTGAAAAAATTTGATGGCCTAACGACGTCACTACAAAACTCAGAAAATGAGTTGATGAGAGATAAAAAGGGTATCTCATCACTTGGACATAAAATTTAAATCAATAAGGATATATAAGAACATATCCCAACAAAATATTATGTGAATTAAAATACATAAAAAAAGAAGTTTTTTACAAAAAGAGGAGGGTGAAAGGTTCCCTTACCGACATGGGTATCTTTCGAGACACGCACCCCGTGAAAGAAACACAATAAAACATTGATGTAAATACTCATAAATGAAAGTATATTACACAATGAGTAAAATATTGGGCAGTACATACACAACTCAAAGGAAATTGTGGTAAATGTAGCATAAATATCACGGGAGTAAAAGTGAGATGAAAAATCCCTTACGAAAACTCGGCAGCCTAACAGAGCCACATAAAACTTACAAAAATGGATTGATTAGATCAAATAGGGTCTCTCATCATATTAACATAATTTTTACAGAAAGAGTAATATAAAATATCATCCCCCAACATAACAAAGAGGAGCTTAAAAGTAGTGACATAAAGGAGAGTACTTAAAAAGAAAGAGAAAAGATAGATCTCTTATGAAAATTCGGCAGCCTATCGGCGCCACTCAAAACTTCCAAAATGGATTGATGATAGAGAATAGGGTCTCTCATCATATGAACATAAAAGTTAAAGTAATCTTAATATAAAATAACATCCCAATAACAAGAAAGATTAGCTTTAGAAGGAATGACATAAAAGAGTGTACTTAAAAAGAAAGAGAGGAGTAAGATCCCTTACCTCGTGTCCGACATGACTCGATCATTATTTAATCTACTTATTAATAAAATTTGTTCAATTTATAATTTCATAAGGACCTCATTTAAATATTATTATTCATTTCATATCACATATTATAATGTTATAATAATTGGTTAATAAAGTGAGTTCGTATCAGACGTTTTTGTCGATGTTCAGTACATGAGTAAAAAATTGAACTTGTTGGAAAAAAAATTTCCATGTAGTTATAGGTACATCATCTCCAGAATAGTATTTATGTTTTAAATATCATATATATCCAGTATATATTCGTTTTATACTATTCCATAGCATTTGGAGATAGAAAATTAAAAGCACCGCTCATGGAGAAGGTAGGCCGTACGTACGCATGAAAGATACATTCATTTTTTCCCATATTAATGGAATTAAAACAAAATGAGAGATATATAGATTATAATTACATAATGATACCCATAATTTAGATGTAATATATTACATATATATCCACTATATATATGTACTTATAATAGTACATAACATTTAGAGATAAGAAATGAAATGTATCATTCATGGAGACGGTAAGCCGTACGTACGCATGAATGCTACTTCCATTTCTATTTCATATTTAATGAAATTAAAACATAATGATAAATAATAGTATTCCAGTATGGTATCATATATAATATAATTAAATATATCCTTTATACGTACCACATATGGTATTAACGAATCAAATCACTTTGAGGGGGCGGTAGTCCACACTTCCTTAAATGAAGATATCGCGTTTACCCATAATGGAAACCATAAAGGTATGCCATAAATGAAAAATACAGAAGCTTAAGTAATAAAATAAACATATTATATATCATATATAAATATAGTGTCATCTTAATGGCCACCTTTGAAGGTGTTAGAAGAATGTTGAACAATCATCGTTTCGTGAGGTAGAAATTCGCCATCCACAGAAATAGTATGTTCTTTAACCATTAGATGTAGGTGTGTGTAAGTGTAGATCTAATCATTATTATAACAAAATCCTAGTATATTTATGATACTGGATTTCTTAAAATATAAATTAATAAAAATAGTTTATGGGGTTGGAGAAGAAAAATAAAACAAAAGGACTCAAGTGAAGGCATTACCTTAAAATCGGGTAACTTCCTTTGATTTGAGCTCAAAGGCTTCCTTGGAAAGGATTCTTCCCAAAGTGAGGCTTCAAAGAGTTATATAGGGATGTGGAGAGACAAAATGGGAAGGGTTTGGCCGATCCAAAGGCTTTGGAAGTGTGGGTACGGAGGTAGAGGTGGGGGCCTTTTATAAGAGGAGAGGAGGGGCACTCTTGGAAAGGTATAAAATGTAACTTTATTTTCAAATGATTTTAGGATTTTAATGGTCCCACATTGCTTTTTTTCTAGGATAAGGTGATAAGGGTTCGAAATATACCCATCAAATAGGTTTTGGACATGTGTAGGTCTTAGATTTTACATTTTCATTCCATTTTATTTAAATCGTTAAATAATGAAGTCATCGCTGCATCATCATGATGTCATAAATAATTTAATTTATTTAATGTCTATAAATTATAAAAAAATACTATGATGTATAAAATATTTCTAGATTTCCAATGAATATTTATAGTCCAAAAGATCATTTATTTAGACAAAAATAAAAATATTTTACTTAGGCGATACATTCTTTGTTACATTTAACATTCTTTAAAAATAAAAAGATAAAAAGTCACTTTCTCACAAAAGTGATTCCATGGGGCCCCCATGTTGGGCACAAGGCATCCAATGGTCGGCCATGAGACAACCAGTAGCCTTATGACACATTTTTTGGTCATTTTGTATTATTATGATATTATCTTATTATCTTTAACTACCCGATTACTCATTAATCAAGATAATTAAAGATAATTACCATCGTTACTATTCATAATGTCCAAAAACAAAAGAGTCTTAATTACATAATTTGGAACTTATGATTACAAATATTTAACTAATTTTACCAAATTCCAAACACATAAATTGAAATAATTAATTTAAAAAAAACTTCCCGTTGTCAAAACAAATAGCGGGTTTTTAGAAACAATATTTATGAAAAGTTTGGCACTTGTTTATGCCTAATTCCAAAGTGAAATTAATCCCAATGACCATAATTGAATTACATGGTAAAAATATATTCTAATTACACTTTAAAACAAATTAAAAAGATAATATAGCTATATAATTAAATTATATGAAAATGCAGTTATGATGTAAAATGCAGTATTTTTTACTATTCATTGAAAAATGAACATTGTCATAAAATTACCAAAAATTATCCCAAGGTAAATTTCAATGTCTCAATAATAAATAATATGTTTAATTAGAAAAATAGAGATTATAAAATTGTCAAAAGTGGATTTAAAAGGGGTTCGCCATCAAAAGGCGGTTAATCGACCGTTTAAAGAATATTAGAATGTTTACGCTTAAAAAAATGTATTCATTTGCATTTTTAATCCTCTAAGATTTATTGTAAAGAGTAAAAATATTTGACAAAAATATATAATCATTTTTTAGTTAGTTCTGTTCATTGTCTCCATTACAACGGCTAGGCTTTAACTACCATTTAAAATAATATTATTTTATTATTAGAGTGCAACGTAAGATTCCCAAGAAACTCATTGTTGCGTATTGGGTACGCCATCGAGCATAGCATCCACTTTAAAGTAATATTAATATTTAATTTACAAATATGGATAAATATATAGATTTCATATTCTTTATTTACCTGGGGTTTTACAAGTATTATTCATATTTAGGAAATCATATATGTTCTTATAGTATTATTTTATCACCCATTTTTATATAATATTTCATTATTTCTTATGTTCTGTGGGTTACCAGTTTAATTTTCCTATGAATGTTTTTTTATAACTGTTTCTATTCTTTTGACTATGATAATGATCCCAAATCTCCAGAATTTTATTAATTTTAAAACTGCAATTTATTTATTAGATATTTTTTATAGAATTTCTTTAATGCTTGATATTGAAAATGAATCACATCATGTCGTGAAGATGTAATGTCATACAAATGCACGGGCAAAAACATCATTCCCTTAATAAGTGAATGGGTTAGTAATGTTATGATATACTAATTTTTAAATGACCAATATAATGAAATTATTATATTATATATCCATTAATTCAATCATTAATCCCATACAAGTAATGTGGGGATGATAAACATATCAAACCATGGTTTGGAGACAGTAATCCATACATATGCACATATAATTATTTTTATTTCATAGAATGGATAAAATATGGAATATGTTATAACATTATCATTATAACATATCATAATATATATTATTATTAATTTCTTAAATTATTATGGAGTTAATACATGAAGAGGATGTATAAGCACAAATCAATTAGAATGAGTTAGTACAAAATATTTTTTCTTCTTCAATGGAAGGCCATTAGATCTATTATTAGAGGACCTATGGTATGTATTTTTAGAGAATAAACCTCTATAAAATGAGTATGGAGGTTTTTAAGAAAAAATGGGTAGGGTTTGGTAGTGCTAGAAAGCTAAATTTGGTGTGATTAAGTAAAGGAGGATGCTTCCTTCTATAATTGAGTCGAGGGTCATTTTGGGAATCTATCACAACATTAAATTAATATAAATTAAAATTCAATTAATGATCAATAAAAAGTGGGTTATATAACATATATGATGATTATGTGTCAAAACAATCTCTGTAATAAATATTTAGACAATTTAATGTCACATTGATACCCTTATCTTTTGACATTACACCTTAGTCAACCCTTTTAACTCTTATAATGTAATCAAGTAATTTACACAATGAGGGTAAATATAATTAACCTAAAATGAAAAAATTCTAACAAATGAGTTATTATTTATTTAATAAAAAAACCAATATATTATAGAAAATTTATTTTTTTTCTTTATATATCATTTAATTAAATATTTATTATTTTTAAATATCAATAAACTCAATTTTTAAACAATTCATTATGTGAAATTTTAAAAATATCATAACAACAATGGAAATTCGATTTAATACTCCTAAAACAACAAAAAAATTTCAAGGTCAACTAAAAATATATTCTATGGCATTAATTATATCTAATTATACTTATGTTCATATTTTTGTATCATTTATTTGATATTTAATTTAATTAAACAATTACCACATCATCATTGTGAATGCCTTTATCAAAATTACTTATTTCATAAAATCAAAAAATAGATTACCATGAAGAAATACTAACATTTTATCTTATATAACAATCTGTATAGTTGAATAGAATCCTTATAAAACTCTATATTAAAAAATTTCACTTGGTTGAAAACAAATTTGGGAAAAAATGTCTTTTCATTGAATATTCTATTATAAATGACATACTATCATCATATTGGATTCAAAATTGTATTGTTTTATCCTTGGGATTCCTTTGGTCAAAAAAATCTTACAATTAAATTAGTATAAGTATTGTTATAATTTTATAATCATTATAATATTATTTTTACCCATAATTACCTCATTTTGCCTAAACATTAGTAATCAAAATATTGCTAAATTTATTATTAATATTCCAAAAAATAAAAAATTGTTTCTAATTTTTTTTCTACTCAGTCTAATTATGGAATCCAGTTTTAATAATTCAAGGCATAGAATTTTCAGTTTTTAATTTAAAATAAATATCATTGATGAAATGAGAAAATATATTTATAATGTGAAAATGTAAGCAATATTGTAATGTTTTTATGTCCATATTTAATGTTACATTATAAAATTTTAATATATTTTATTAAATGGTATAAAATTAATATAATTATAATTTAAAACCTATTAAAAATATAATTTAACAATACATAATATTCAAATAAAATCGTTTTCTTCAATTAAAGTGAAATATTTAGTCAGTATTCAAAAAAAATGAAACAAATCAAAAATATACCAGAAACTCAATAAAACAAAATATTTATATTACTTATTTAAATTAGAAGTTTATTTGAAAAAAATAATGTATAAAATTGTCAAAATTGGATTTAAAAAATGATTTCCATTAAAAGGTGGAAATATGCTTTAATAAAAATATAGGGTTTAATGTGTAATACTGGAATTCTCCATATATTATTAAATTAACGCATATTGGATGAATATAAATATATTTAATTGGATATATAACATATATATTTAATATATAAATTATCTAAAAGTGATAAAAACTTATTTCCTTGTAATAACATGACTAAATAACTATTTGTTCAATCATGTTGTTGCTTGCATTGTATGCTATCAATAAAATTAATATTTTTTATAAAATGATGTTATGGTAAATTTTTTCGGATCTAAATTCGTTCCTCCTAAAAATTTTCATCCTTGAAATTTTTGTTGTGTTTCCTTCTATATATATATGGGATGTTCTCCCTCATAAAATTCTCTAGTTCCCATGTTACATCTTCTATTTTGGGATTTCATCAAAGTACATGTGCCAGATGAGTCTTCTAATTCTTCAATATATGTTCCCAAGTATCAAAATTTTCAATGGGGTTTTCACAATATTAATGGACATTTTCCAACTATACATCATTAGAGGAGGGAAAATGAGTTGGGTTAGGAATGTACTTCCTTAACAGAGATATATAAAACACAACATATATTTTTGAGAGATTTGGAATCATTTAAAATTGATAATAAACAAATACAACTATTTCTAGAATCTAAAAGGGAACAATGTACCTAGTCTGTAGTTAATATTCTTAACAGACCTTCTAACACTATTCAATGTAGGTACTTTTATGAAGACATGATGTCCCACATAGAACTCTAAATAATCCTTTTGATAATCTATATAAGTATTCTGTCTAATCTAATATGCTTTAATATGTTCCTAAATAGAATTTACTTTTTTAGTTATCTATTCAATTGGTTATAGGCCTATAAGTATCCCCTGACCAACACCATCCCAAAAAGTTGGAGCAGGAAATGTGTTTCCATGTAATTCTTAATACAACACCATTTGAATAAAAGAATGGTAACTGTTATTTTATCCAGACACTAAATTTGGTAGATACTGATCCAACATACCTTGGTAGGTGAGTGAACAATATCTCATCCAACATTCCATTGTCTTGATTTCCCAATAAGATTTCCCATCATTTTGAGATTAGTAGGCAGTGCTCAAATAAAGCTCATTATTTAGAGGCCCCTAAAAACTCTTCAATAATTTTGAATGTAAAACAAGGATCTCAATCAGACAAAATCAATAGTGTTTTACCATGAAAACTTACTTCATCATATATATAGAATATTTCAAGGAATTCATGTTTTAAATATTATCTTATAGTCTAATTTAGTAATGTGATCAATAAAAACCCATAACACATCATTCCTTTTGGGATTCTTTGGTAGTCCGGGAATAATTACATAATAATTTGATCCCATTTTTTCATAGAAATATGAATAGGTTGTTTGAATCCTTAATCTTGTTTCCTCTTAAATTTCACTTTTTGAAAACCCAGTCATCTAGACACATAACCAATAATTTCCCAATTATGGTTATCCCACCAAAAAATATTCTTTCAAGTCCTTATACCGCATTGTGATTCCATAATGTATAGATAAATATGAGGTTTGACGACCATAAAATAATTCCCTTTTAATATTAGTTATAGAATGAGCACATAGCCTCTTTCAGAATTTTATAACTCCATATTCACAAAAAAATATTTCAATTTTTTTGTTTTTCCACACCATTAATTTCATTCTAATGGTAGTCATCATTAAACATAGAATTATTTTTCTTCTATAATAAATATCGTTTAACTATCATTTTAAAAATGATTTATGTCTCTCCATCCATATGAATTCACATATAAATCATTACTAAATCCATGAAGATATTATAATTGTTAATCTTTATTTGTGTTAAAACTCCATGACAATTCTAATCAATCCATCTGCTAAATTTATTTCCTTGGTGGTTGAGTATTGATATATAATAATCCTTGAGTTTCTTGATCCATCTTCATCACCACGTGTTGACCTCTTTCTATGATAATATATTTTTTATAATTTCATTATCCATTTATATCTTGAATTGATCACCATATAGAAAATTTGACCATATTTTCAAAGCGAATATATCATATTGTAGCTCAAGATCTCAATTTTTATAGTTCTTTTTTTAGTCCTTAATTTCCATGATGTATATGTGATAAATTTATCATTTTTTATTTAGAAAAAATATTGTCCCTTCTTCGATGAGTCACAATATATGTAAATACCATCACATCTATCTGGTATATTCAAAATAGGAGCATTGATTAATATTATATTTATTTCATCAAAACATTTTTCGCATTCCCATTAAAAAACAAATTAAACCACTTTACGTGTAATATTGGTTAATGGTTTATCCAATCTAGAATAATTCTAAAAGAACATCCGATAATAACCAACCATTCCAATGAAACTACATACCATAGTTAAATTTGTTATTGTATGACATTATTTGGCTTCCTTTTTCTTTTCGGGATCAACTAGTATTCCATATTTAGAGATAATATAGCCATAAAGACCAATTCTTGATTCCAAAAATCACACATACAATATTTACCATATTACTCTTTCCATATATGATTTATAAAAATGTTCTACTGATGCTAATGTCTTTTAGAATATACTAAAATATCCTTAATTAATACCACAACAAAATCATCATGATATTCTGTTAATACACTATTCATTATGTCAATCAAAATAAAGGGTTCATTTGTCAATCCAAATGAAATTTCAGTAATCTCGTAATGACCATACCTCATCTGAATGTACGTTCTTATAATTTATTGCTACATTACTCGCAATTGTTGATACCCAGATTGAATATCAATTGTTTAAAAATGTTTGACTCTATAAAGTTGAAAAAAATTCCTTAATGCGAGGTAGATGATGCATTTCCTATAATTAAATTTAACTGATTTCCCAATAATCAATGAATATCCTCGTGTATCAATATTCCTTCTTAATAATGAGAACACGAGAATCCCATTGTGAAACAGTTGGGAGATTAATTACCTTAGAATACTAATCTTCTGCCTATTTATTCAACTTAAATAATTCTTTAGTGTATATTATATAGGGATTCATTGACATAATCCTTGCATCAAGGATTAAATCAATGGAAAATTCAACTTCTTCTTTAAAGTATTTCTAAGTATTTCATCAAAAATAATTCAATATATTCCTACATAATATGTACCTCCTAAATTTTAGTATTAATATTTCTATCACTTGATGTTCTTTTCTATTCATTTCTATGAATTTTATTTAGTAAATCTACTGGTGGTGGATCTATATAATAATCAGGCAAGGAAGATTTTTTACCAAAGACATGAAATTATACATCTTCCTCAAAAATTATTATTTCATTCTTCATGCATCATATTTTTGGCATCATATTTTGTGAGTAATTTCATACTGAGGATAATATAAAAGTCAACCATAGGTAGGATAATATGTGCATATTGTAAATCATGTTTATTTGTCATAATGGGGACTGTTATGTAATTCTTTATTTTGAGGATACTACCCCTAAAAGATTTGACACATGAACCCTTATTAAATTAAACAATAAATGACTAATTTTCATCAAATATGTGTAGATAATAAATAATGAGATGAAATGTAATAAAATAATTTATAAACTAAATATTATGATAGGATTAATATAACTACCACCACCTCATTTTGTACTTCTTCATCCATTGTAGTAATCTCATAATATAGTCTATCTCCGCTTCAAATCTTCTATGGTAGATTAATTTGATTATTGGTTCATTCTTTTTTAAAGTTCCCCAACTCTATACAATTTTATGACTAGAAATGAATTGATTCATTTCATCCCCTTGCAATTATGATCTTGTTTACCCCTATCTCAGCACATATAACAATCCCTAAGTCCTTCCAATAATTTCCTAGGGTTATTTTTCCTATATAATATCAAGATGGAAATATATAAATAATATTATTTGTCATTGATAAATTCCCTTTTATATGGTTCTCTAATGTCCCTTTAAAATCTTGTTTTCCCTTGAATATATTTATTCTGGAAAACTACATCTCTGTGTTGAAGACACAAAAAATATTTCAAAATATGATGAAAATATTTGAGAAACTAGATAACATTAGTGATTTTCCTTAAGACCCTCAAAAGGTGATAAAAAATATTCTATTTGTTGTTTATATAGTTTGTATTATAACTGGATGACCTTGTAATTAATATTAAAAAACACAAACAAACTATTATTCCTTTTTCATTAAGATAAGGAACATTCTATTCATCTCAATTTGTTGATCCATATAGAAGTATTTATCGAAAAATGTCCCCTTAAATGATCTTCATTCCATGCATTCTATTTTTTCATCCAATATAGTATTTTGGATCAAGGACCACCATTGATCTACATCACCTCTGATAGAATACATCACAACTATAACCTTTTCTATTTCACTTCTTCCGAATGGCATGCATATCTTCTTCAGATACACAACCCATTTCTCAGCAACAATTGGATTAGTAGACCCACTAAATGATGTTGGATTTTATCACATGAAGATATATAACATTGGATATTGACGATATAGAAATGGGTTACTGTGACAACTAGGTATTGTTGACAGTATGACCACCTCGTCCTAAGATGGTCATCAGGTCCTGGCCTGCCAGGTACCACCAGTTTCCCCGTATACACGTGGTCTCCACCCTCGGGCGCACCAACATTCTAGAATGTGTCATCTAACTAATTATTGTCCCCACATGCCAAAACATGTCCTTTCTAGTGTGATTTTTCCTCTCTCACACACAACCAATGAAGCATCCCCGATGGTCACTAATCCAAATCTGTACTCTAGGACAAACACAATAAACTATGCAGTTCTAATCCGGTAGGCTCCTCAAAAGGAAGGTGGACCTTGTTGACATGAATCATGTCATTTAGTCCTTTAATCCTTTATCATTAAGGGGTGTTACAATCACCCCCTAAGATAACAACTTCTTCATTGTGAGCCATACATCTCAACCTAGGTAGTGCAACACATATTTGGTTAGGTGCCACCTCTGATACCAAATTTGACAACTAGGTATCAGTGGCAGCACTGACACCCCGCCCTAACATGGCCATCTGGTCCTGGCCCGCCAGGTACCACCAGTTTCCCCACTTACATGTGGTTCCCACATTGGGGCCCACCCACATGCCCGAATAGGTCATCTGACTAATGATTGTCCCCACCGAACATAACATGTCCTTTCCAGTGTGCTTTGTCCTTGCTCACTCTAACCCTAAGAAACATCCAATAAGGTTACCCATCTTGATCACCATTCTAGTCCAAACATGCGTAACAGTGGAGTTCTAATAAGGAAGGCTCCTGAAAAGGAAGGTGAACATTTTTTAGAAGAGTCATTTCATTTTTACATTCAACCCTTTATCATTCGAGGGTATTGCTGTTATCCCTTATTAAAGGGTTATTAGACATGGCATGATTAAGTTTCCATTGTATCTTCATAATTTTATTTAGATCAATTACTAGGGGTATTTGTTTCCTCATCATGTCAACCTATAAAAATAAAACATGTATTGAATCTATTCATACTTATAGGATTCATTTCTAATTAATGGAATATACTTGAATAGATCATAAAATCATTAATATCATATATAGAATAATAGTTACCATAAATATAAAAATTATGCATCATAAACCGTAAACATCTGTTACATTGTGGACATCACTAAATATATCCCTTCATGATAGTAGTTATAGAAAAATGTGAATTATACAAACCATATCCACCAAGAGGGTAAAAACATGTGCACATATAGTCTCGTTATTGTGTACCATGTTATGTTGAGTCAGCCCTGGCACACCTTGTTAGAGTTGTAACCACTTGGTACGTTTGTTCTATAACCACACTCACTTCTATTATCAAGACATGGATTTATTGCTACGAGGGCCCCCATATAATATCAACATTTAATAATATTTTCAAGGTTCTTCTATAATTATCGTCATTTTATATCCTAGGGTTTTGAAAACTATGCTACAATTTATTAATATTTTTTTAAAGGTTTCGACTAAAATTTATTTGATTAAAACTGTAATTACCTATCCCCAGAAGCCCAAAGCTTGGGCATTATTTATTACCTTGGAATGTTTAAAAAGAAATATATCCCAATGGATCAAGAAGATTTAAATTTTAGGATAACCATATAACATATATGATACACATAATATATTGGTAAATAAAATAAAGAATAACATTAATAAAATCTCTTCATCATTGAAAATCATTAAATGAGTTCCACTTCACAACCAGAGGAGTGGAAAAATAATATGGGTGAGATCAAATGCCTAATAAGGGTATGTACATTAGAAGAAATAATTTATTAATGAAAATAAATCTATATGGAAATATAAATAACTAATAAGACATTCCATTTAAATTAATCGATTTTGATTAGTCAATATAGAAAGGTGAATAAATGATAACACATTCCAATTACTAAATAAAATTAGAATGAAATGAATACAAATATTTTTATATTAAAACCCCATAGATAATTACAATGATAACTAAAATATCTATTAAGGAAATTAGTAAGTATTTCACATCATATCAGATGCAAATGAAATACTACCATATTAATTCATTTCATAAAATAGTTTGAAACCACGAGAAGAATCTACTTTGAATTTCCCGATATAGTTTTATAACGAGAAAATGTTGATTCATCAAGGGGTTATATAAATTCTAGGCCCCACCCATCACTTCTACTATAAACATTCGACATATCAAGACATTGATTAAATTAATAATTGTCATAACTTCTCAAATATCCATACAGAATAAATAATAAATATTTACTAATTATTATGTAATGTATTATATGTATAAAAAAGTGTTATTTATTTTAACAAATGGGAATATTATTGAAATATCTTTATAATAATTCTTAAATAAAATTATCATATAACATTCCATATTGTCCCATACCACATTGAAAATTTCAATAATAATTCACATGAAAGAATAAAATTAATTGAAACATATAATATAATGAAAATAATGAGAGTCATTATATAACCATTCAAAAGGTTGTACCTGTACTATATAAAAGAAACTAGGTGCATCACAATATTATATGCCCCAATAAAATGAAATTGTGAAGAAATCACTTACCTTATGCTTCTTTTAGTCAAATGTTCATTAACCTCTAGTATAACGGTTTTAAAGATATTTTTTTCTTATATAAGAATATTATTTATATTTATTATATAATATATGATCTTATTATGTTAATTTATTACCTTTTTGTTCAGAACATATCGTTATTAAATTGTTTTGGGTCACAACTACATCATTTTCATATGAAGGTTTTGTCATAAATGTTTGAGTTTCTATTCATAGGATATAAAACCAAAATATCAAAAATTATGTTAATGTCATAAATATAATACTGTATCATTAAAAAAAATTGGATACACTATTCAATGTTAGATATTTAGAATGAATGAAACAACATTATGGATATAGTAGGTCATTCATATATATGAGAGACAATATCATTCCCTTAGTAATTGAATTAATAAGAAATTTTAGTATATATAAATTTTTATAAGATCAATATCATGTAATAATTATTATATATCTCCATTATTTTCATAATTATTCTCATCCATCTAATGTGGTGATGAAAAAACATATTACACCACGACATGGTGACAGTAAGTCGTACATACACACACGTGGTGATATTTCATTTCATTAAATTGATAAACATGGAATATGGTTTTCAAATTACCATAGTAACATATCATCATATATATATTACTGAATTTATTATATTAAAATGTAAAAAACATATAATGAAGAAGTTGAAGGAGAAATGAACTTGAGTGAGTTAGAAACAACGATTACATCTTCTTTTGTGGGATTCATTTAAATTTATTCTTTATAGATGTATGATTGCTATTTTAGATGGAAAAGAACCAATAGATCTTGTATAGTGATGTTAGGAAGAGAAATTTCAAGGTTTTGATAGATATAAAAGGCATGATGTGGTTTTAGGTAGAGAGGGAAGAGGTTCCCTTTTAAAATTTAGTTGAGGGTAACCGTTGGAAACTCACAATGTATAATATTAATATTTATGATTTTACAATAATAAATTTCATAAAAACTGATTAATTTAATATATAATATGAGAATATGTCTAAATAATCTCATCGAATAATTTTTAGACAAGTTCATGTCAAATTCATACCCTTATAGTTTCGATTTGACCATTATATTACACTTTTAACAATTACTATGACATCATGTAATTTACAATTTGACGGTTATTATTTTTAAAATAAAAGGTAAAAAGCCACTAAATGAGTTATTGAAAATATTATAATATGTAACCTAGTCATTTGGATGAAATTGATATTCATTTTAATTTTTTTAACATTTTATAAATTATAATTTATTTTAATATATGAATAATAACAATTTTTATAATAGTAATTACTAGAATTTTTTAAAAATAACATAACAATATTTTAATTTTAAGAAAATATCTATAAAAAACAATCACTTATAATTAATCTAATTTTTTTTAAACATCAATAATCATCTCAAATTATATTTGTTTTAGTATTTTTAATATCATTTATTTCATATTTCCTTTAATTAAATAATTACTACATCATAATTATGAAGGAATTTTATTTAATTATTACATAACTAAGAATTAAAAATAAATTAACATGGTAAAAATAAATAATTTATGTTTGAAAACTATATTTATTGATAAAAATATATCCAATATATTTCCATATTAAAAATAGTTCACTTGTTAAAAATAAAAGTGTGCCAAAATTCACGTTTCATTGAATACAATACTATAAATGTCATAATTTCATCCAAGTGGGTTAAAAATACTAAATGTTTAACCCATATGTTTTTTTGGTTGAAAGACACTCATCCAGTGATATTATGAAATCAATTTGGGTACTTTTATAGAATTTATTATATTATTGTTTTCAAAAAATTACCTGATTTACCCTAAATCGCTGTAATTAAAATATAAATAAATTTCCTATTCATATTCCCTATAATAAATTAACCATCTATACCTAAATTGGATATATTTATTAAACATATAGAGTACATTTTGTCATAATTAATAATGCATAATTTTTAGATATTATTTAAAAATTAATCTCATGTATGGAATGAGAAAATAAAATATTAATGTGAAAACATAAAGATAATTATAATGAGTTTATATTCAAATTAAATGAAAATTTTATTGAAACGAGCTAAATTTTATAAAATTATATAAAATAAATTTTATTATACTTTTGAAACGATAAAAAATATAATTTGACACAATAAATTATTTAGATGAAATAGATGTTTTCAACCAAAATGTATTATTATATTACTATTCATCAATAAATGAAACATATGAAAATGTATAAAAAATTCTACAAAAATTAATTTTTATATATTCTAAATTAATATGATTATATAATTTTTTTAAATAGTATAAATAAATGTGGTAGAAATTTTATTTAATATAAGTTATCTATTAAGAGGCGATAAAAGTGCTTTTATTGAATGTATAGGTTTTTAAATGTAATATTAGGGATTTTCATTTCATACACATATAAAATATGTTGAATAAATTTTAAAATAATTTATTGGATACATAAAAAATAAATATACTATATAAATTAAATAAAAGTAATATAATTTAATTGTCTAATTTTTTTTGACAAAATAGTGTTATTTTCAAACTTGTTGTTCAGGGTATTGTAAGCCATCAAAAATAAATGAAATTTATTTTCAAATTAAATTATGGTAAAATCAGGGAGTGATGCATTTTTTCACACTCCAATAGTTGAATATTGGGTAAAGATATAATTTATATATGAACTATACTAAAGGATTTGGATAGATAGTGACCAAGAATAGAATAAGTTATATTTAAGGCAACATAGATTGAGAAAATAGTTTCAGGAAGAAAACAATCTCTTAATTATATTTTAATATTTAGTGGCTTATAAATAATATTATTATTATTCACATGATTATTATAGGCTTTAGTAAATGTATGGAAAACAAAAGAACCATGTGACGGAAAATGAAATTAATTTCCTACTAAGCTTCCAATTGTTATAGGAAATGGTATACAAAATCATGTTTCATTATTAGGATCATTTTCAAATATATGAACCATATTGATCACCTAAATGAGAAAAGAAGGGAAAAAATACAAGTGATTACTTCATGAGGAAAAATTAACATTCATTTAGTGGAACATCTAATCCAATATTTTATGAGTAACAAATCAGTACCACTAAAAAATATTTTCTGTTTTTCAGTGCTCATAAAATAAAAAATATGTCCTAGTAATTTGTTAATTGTTAGGAAATATATATCAATTGTGAAATATAATTAATAATTTGAGAAAAGAGGAATCAATTTACTAAATTTAATTGGATCAATTTAATAGGATGTTTTTGAGTAAGTGGTTCCCCAAAACTATACATACATAAATTGAGAAGTAATTCCTCAAAAATACGGTGGAGATAGCTAAAGTCATTATTAATTATGAAGAAAATTTAAAATACATTCATGATATACTTCTAGATTAATCCTTATCCAGAAATGAATATTTGATTGATTCATTGGATTCATAAAATCATATTTTTAAATTAAGTTAGTTATAAGAGAATATAATGTATAAGAAGAAATACATTATTGTGTTATCAAGGTTGAGATGGAACATTGATATTCTCACCATTCGAGAGGTTATTATATATTTTAGAAGATGAATTCTAACGAAAACTTGAAAAAATCACATAGTCAAAAAATTTGTATATATCTACATTCCAAAATATTGGGATGAATAATCCTAGAAATTTTTTAAATGAAAATATGATATTAATTAAATTTGGAAAGGAATTTCAAAAATACTTTGATTTATAAAAGTTGAGGGATTATCTAGTTAATGAAATAAGGGAATATAAAATTCCAACTAATTCCCCACCTATACTCTAATGCATCAAACACTAGGATTATGTAAATTACACCCACAATTGAGTGACTATGAATGTTTATGTTGATGATCAACATATAAAACATTCTAATCAAAAAGAAAAACTGAAATATCTTCCAATTTAGACTACTTAAGTGCGGCATGATAATTTTTTGGAAAACGATACACATATATCATCCATTGAATAACTAATATTTTATATTATTATATATATCTATGGTATTTAATATACCTAATGTTTTTATGAGGATATCATAATACCATCTTAATGATATTACGTTTAATTTTTTGTAAAATATTACAATTGTACTATGGTTCAATCTCATGTCATCAATTCATCTTTAACTAAATTTCGTCGGAATGGGTGTGCAAACAAACCTGTGATTCAACCATTAGTTGAATTTTATTCGATTCTAGTCATAGATACGGTTTCTTTATATAGATTTCATATCAATTTCGACTAACTGGAATCCACATATGACATTTTGATTGAATATATGATCATTTATTAGTGTAAGGATAGATATAAAACTCTAATTGATATTACTTATATCTTGTCAGCCTCAATTCTTATACATAATGGGTATTTATGTTTGATGGTTATAGGGAAACTAAAATTGATTATATTACTATTATATATGATTTTTTGATGAATTTATTGAATAGTTTCCATGTCTACATTCATATAATGATGTTGAATTTTCCGTATAACATTTATAGGTTGATACACCGATTTTAAAGTCTCCATAAATAGTGGCCCTAGTTGACTTGAAATAATTGAAGACGAAACTCCCTGACAATCTGGATAACTGATTCATATTCCTTCGTAAATCTCCTTGGGTGGATATATTGTTTTTGTTAAATTATATATTTTCCAATGTGTTTTTGAATAGATTATTGGGATCCTAACAAGGTCAACATCATAAAAAATGTTTCCAATACCATGTATCATTGATTTTTTTGATTAATTAAAAGGAGCTCAATATTTTACAATGATTGATTATTTATTAGTATATTATAAATTGAGTGTAAAAGGTTGAAACATATAAAAAAATATATTTTGTAAAATATATGTACATATTAATTTATATGGAGGAAATTTGGCCTTACTAATTCCAACATTTTGTTCATGTATTTAATGATTCATTTCCTTAAATATTATCTTCATCAATTTATAGTAGTATTTTTAAATGATATTATTATATATACTAAGATTACATTGGGGAAATATGTTTTATTTATAATTTTACTTATGGTCTTATGGAAGTATAATCAATGTTAATATTTTAAAAATTTTGAATTTTATAATCATATTTTTTCATTTATGGGTCATATGATTTCATGTGAGGGAATGTTGGTTGATCCTTCAAAGATAGAAGTTAATGTAAAATGTCACAAACTAGACATAGTTACTGAAATATATTTTTTTTGTTGGGTATGTGGGATAATACCAATTTTTAGTATGAAATTCATAGTAACGATATAATAAATTCAATTTCATTAAATTAATGGTTTTTATTCACTTGATTTAGTTGAATTTTAAGAAAATTTCAAGGAGATGAACAATATATTGGTCAGTTCACCTATGATCATAGTACTATGTAGTGTGTATTAATGTTTACTCTATTTTAATTCATCAGAGAAGATAATTTCATGTATTTTAAAACATAATTATATCATCATATCATATTTATCAAACATATTTAAAATAAATGAGTATAATTACCCAACAGATGATTTTGAATTGGTAGCTATATTTTTTTATTTATAATACAGAATCAATATATTAATGGTGAATACTGTGAAATTTTTTTAGATCCTTAAATAATTAAGTATATACTCACAAATAATGATTTTATTTTCATGAGAATTGATGGTTGGAAATGATTTATGATTACGAATTCTCAATGCATTACAACCTCAAAAGTTCAAAAAGGTTGAGATGATCTAAGTCATAAACAATATTTTTATTTCTCCATGATGAGGATTGATTTAGATTCTATTAATCTTTATTTCAAGAAAACATTACATGAAATCCCAATGAAAGGATACTACTCCTCTCATTACCACATGAATAATCAATAATATATCCACACGAGACACAAAATGGTGATGTGGAACTGAAAAATGGGATAATGTTTCATTTTTCTCAACCATGATATTTATGGAATGTTAATATTGATGAAAATAGTCTGTGAACCTTCAATTCAAGATTTTATGAATGAGCTACTTGATGAAAATCATATTTCATCATTATCTATTCCTCATAGATGTACAATGATATATTTATTTTAAAAATAGTATTTCTACTGGGATAAAATGTAATGTATTATTGAAGAGTATACATTTTAATACCTAGTATCTCATAAAGTTAATACAATGAGATAGAAGTATTATTGTTATGATTTAATTATTTACTATACACTAATAAATAAGATAAATTATCAACATTAATTTTATCATTGAACTCCCTGAACCTTAGATGGGGGACATGTGATTTTGGTTCAACATGGTCATGTTATGATGTCACCAAAAATATATTCTATTGTTGAATATCTATCGGAAGATCAGAATTAAACAAAATTAATTTTTAAGTGGTATGGATTTACATACAACCAAATTCTATTGTATTTTAGAGATAGTGATGGATTGTGACTTTATTCTTGAAAATTATTCAGTAAGATGTTGATTCAAGGATGTATTTAATTATATATTATAATACTAAAAATGATGTTCTGTATTAGAGAACCATTCAAAAAATATAGGACATGTTGAGATCTTTTTCAATGGACTTCAAATTGGACAGAGATCAACACCTCACCGTAGATTATATTCATTACAAAATATCTCACATTCAAGTATTCATATTCCTCATCATGAATCCCTATATTTCAGGAATTATGTAACTCCAATGTTATGTGATTAAGTAACTAAAATAAATATGTTAGGAATTTATCATCTATAGAAGATGGAAGGTAATGTTATATCCAATTAGTATCACAATAGAGAATCTCAAGGTCAACATAATTTTTTTCTTCTGAAAATCAAATGTCATATCCAACGTATAAGGTTTATGGTAAGGTATTAGACAAGGTATTTCCCAATAAAATGATAGTGACATTTAAGATTAGGGTTATTTTGAAACCATTATATATCAATTCCATTGAAATTCAGGATTGTATCATGATGGTAGGTTATTGTTTTTCACATCCCATAAATCTATCTCATGTCGAAAATGTATTCATCATATGTCACACAATGATGTATATTCCAACAATATTATAATTGATTTACTCATAGGCATTATTGTTGTGATAATATAACTCTTATAAGGAACACATGGTGGGTATTCTACATCATTTAAGGAAATTTATAAGAAAAAAGACCACTCATCTTGTCAATGTTTTATAGTGAAACATAAAATAAGATGATGCTAAAAGGGAACCTAATTATGTGATGAGGAATAAGAACCCTTAGTTTTTTTATTAGTGTGATAAAAATTTGAAAGGTGAAATTAGTATAATATGGTATAATTTAACACCTCGTAATATTTTGATATATTTCTCAAAAAAAATGTTTTTA
This sequence comes from Viscum album, assembly GCA_963277665.1. Classification (NCBI taxonomy): domain Eukaryota; kingdom Viridiplantae; phylum Streptophyta; class Magnoliopsida; order Santalales; family Viscaceae; genus Viscum; species Viscum album. The sequence goes on along the minus strand of OY728161.1, from coordinate 1,240,990,778 downwards.
ATTGATCTATTAATTTACACACAATAATCGGCCTAAACAAACCATGATATAAATATTATTTTTTGAACATTACCATTATATATTACATGTTAAAAAATAATTTTTAATATCAATATCAACAAGAATAAAATATATGTACACTAGTTTTATATAACATAAATTCAATGAAATATTAGTATGTAATTTTCTGTAAAATAAATTCCTACATCAATAATAGTTTTAATAGAATTTTTTTCATATATTATAAATATTTTATATCCAATTTATTAAATGTTATTAATAAAAATGATAATATTTTTTAAATCAGAAAAAATATTATGTAATGGTGACTATTTGGAATTCTTAATAAATATTTTATTTTCGTTAATTGTGAAATGTACTACTTTTTAAAAAAAATGTTATTTTCATTTCAATATTTTATGAAGATAAAGATATATTTAAAATATTTCAATGTATAATTAAATCAATTATAGTATTACAAATCTATTGAATTCCATTTAAATTAATATTATGCTTTATTTTTCAATAATAACATTTCATAAAACAGTTTTTTATTTACTAGTTTAATATTAAATAACATTCTACCAATTCTATGTACCTAATTATATAAAATGGATTCAATATTTTTAATTTTAATAATTAAGATAATGTTATTGGGTCATCTTAATTATTATTCATTATTAATATTAGTTTTATTAAATATTTCCCACCTCAATATAAGATGTAAAATTGGCATAAAAAAATAGACTAAATATTTACAACAAAATAATAAAATGAAATTATCCTTTTGGATGTTTATTTTTTGACGAATGATATCTTGAAGGAGTTATGTAATTTATCTTGAAATATTTTTCCTCATTTTGGAACAAAAGACTTACTTCTGTGATGGGATGTTATATTTTTGTCAATGTAAAAACTATTTTGGGTCCTAAAAATTAATTTCATTGTTGGAAGATTTCATTTAGTTTTGGGTTGTTCCAAAAGTAAATAAGCTGTAATGTTATTTTTATATTATTTGAATGAGTGTGTAATCAAATTTATTACACTATTTAATTATTAGATAATTTTTATGCCTAAATTGGATATTTGGAACACAAAATATCATGAGTTTTTTGTTTTAAAATTAATGGAAATTTTTTACACCATTATAAATTGAAGATAATATAAATTATTTTATTTTTTAAATCATAAATTTCATATTAATTGAGAATCCCCATTTTATTTATTGAAATATAATTATGATTTCTTCATCCAATGTTATGATATCATGGTTAAGGTTACATTTTGATTAATGTTTTTATAAAAGAATATAAAGTGTAACATGTATTAAAGATGTTACCAAATGGTGTTGGTTATGCTTATATTCATTTAATTGCAGCTAATATTTTTTTGGGCCTTCATGTCATATGACAAGATTATGATATTTAATTTATTTAATCATTTAAATAATTCCATATATGTACTTTTCATCAATTATAAAATAATACCAACTATTATACTTCTATACACATCATGTGATTATCTAATATCCAATAACTACCATAATAACATCATAAAGTACTCATTTAAATAATACAGCCTCTTTTATTTTCATAATATGATCCATTTTTGGATTAAATATTAATGTCATATACATTTCTCAAATAAACAAAATAACTTTTAAAAAACGACATTAAAAAATATTTTTTATTCAACCACGTATTAATAAAAGGTAAACAATTTAAAATAAGTATTTCAGAATATATAAAAAAAATTATTATGATTATTTAAAATCGATTTCCTACATATGTTACATCCAACATAAAATTAAAACATCATTCATTTGTATGTATATCTTATAATCATCATTTAATAGTTTAATTCATTTTTCATCACCATATTCAAAATATTTTTTTAAAGAAGGAACAAATCCATATATATGATGTTAGATCACATGCCTATAGAGGTATTTACTTGCTTAAAATTTTGAATACAATCTCTTTTTTGGATTACTGAAATGTTTCATAGGGGTTTGAGAGGCTTCAGCTATGTTCCAGGGGTTCATGGCTTGAATGGGAAGGAAAGGGAATATTCAAGGTCATGTTTCACAGTTAGCACACTGGTAGTGCAAACTGTGTGAGGGGATGGCCAAACGGTTTGGCATGAGGTAGTGTAATTATTTATTTTTGGTGCACGTTTAGTCAAACCATGCATAGGATAACATGAAACGACTCCACCTAACCACACATAGGATGTTTTCTTTACAGGGTTTGTGTATAGATTGGAAAACTATAAAATAATACCATGGGGCCCAAAAAAGATGTAAATTTTTTTAAATAGTCCATATTGAGAATTTAAACCCTTACCCAATTTTCACCCCTCATTTCATATATTGAAAAATAGTGGAGAAAAAGTTCTTACATGTTCTTTAAAGGGTTAAGTTCCTTCATCCCTAGGTCATTTGGAGTGCCATCAGTTGTGAATCGATGATATTAGTACGTTTAATCCATCTTTTGTTTTTCTTTGTAGTTTACAATATGAATTCCTCTCCTAGAACCAACCATATAACTAAAACATTCATTTTTATGTGAGATATAGGTTAAGGATTTAATGTGTTCATTAATTAGAATTGAAGGCTTTGATTAGGAGTGCAAATGTTAACAGATTCAAGGTAGGTGGTGTAAAAGTTATTTCCCAGAGTTTTGTTGTAGATTTTTTCATCATTGATTTTTTTCATGGTTACATATGGTGGTGCAAGTAGTTTTTCTGGTGTATCATGGTACAATTTGTGTGTAAATTATAAATATAAACATCCATTTTTCGTTTGGGATGCATCGAGGATGATTTGACATATTTAGTGCCACCCAAGGGGTGTTCCAATAATTTTCAAGACTATAAATTAGTAAAGTAAGTGATAGGTAGTTGTATGATAATATAATACCATTTTTGAGTATGTTGATTTTATTAATGGAAGTAAAAATAGAGTATTGATTATTTTTATAAGTTAGTAATGGATTATGTGGGTAGTTGTTATGACATAGAAATGGGTGAATTTGTTATATTGGGGTTTGGGTGTGCGACTTATGAAATTTGATTGAGATTCCTATTAAATATTTTTCATATGAAATGGGGAATATGTTAAATTGTTAATGGTATATTATAATGAAAATATGTTAAATTTAATTTCATAATAGTTTTTAGGATTATGTGATGTTGGTTGAAATAAGGGAATTATTGATAATGATTATCGAGAAAGGAATGGGAATGTGAGTTGGGAAAAAAGGGATAAGTAATGTAGATGGAAAATGTATTAATGTGATGTGACACAATATTAATTCCCCTGATGTTTTTGTGGTTTATAATTATTATATTTATTGGTTATATTGGTTGTGACATGATTTTGTGGTGAATAGATTAATCTAAAGGGGCACATGGCTTGCAGTGTTGGGAAATGCAGCGGGGATCCTCCAATGAGTCGAGAGAGGATGTTTCCCCTTCTCCACCCCCAATGCATGGTTTAGGAAAGGGTAAAAATCCATATTCCCTTAAAAATTACATTCCACTATGACTTAGGTTTCAAGGTGAGGATTTTTTTTGTGTTGATGAGTTATCCTTAAGGATATATAAACTATAATTATTACATTATACAAAATGATAAATTCTATTAACATTGTGTGAATGATTTGAATGACTAACCAAAGGATTACATGACCCTGATAAACTAACTAATCATCCTAATGGCCATGAAGAATTTTCAGCTACGGTTAGTAATAGATTTGTAAATATTTTCAAATAGTAACCCCTAAATGTCTTTTGGATTAATTGTCATTTCATTCATACTTTCATGAAATAGGTATTAGACAGTTTATTTTATAGATTTAATTGGTGGTGGTATACTATGTTATAATAACACCCTACTCGTGCCACAATTGGGTACCCGAGCAGATTTTATGGTTAATCATCAAAAAATGGAAAATGTTGTGTGCATGATAAGTGAGTCAAATTTGAGGTGTGCATGGATGAAGCTACAATCATAGAGTCAGGATAGTTGTGATGATTTGATTTTTTTATTTATTTTGGGTTTTGTTCACATGGAACTATAGCAGGACAAGGAATATTTAAAGTAGGTGGTTGTTTGTTCCTCGTTAAAAAGATTGTTATTTACTATTGTATATTTTTTTAGCTTATGTTGACTCCCCTATTTTTTATGTTTCATACATTGGATTACTCTCAAAAATATGGTATAGTCTTCACATGTTACTTCTAAACCCTCACTGTTATTCAACAACCTCTTGTACATGAGGAGGCATGCTTGAGGTCATGTGATGACCCGAATTAGGTGAATTTTTTAGTGACACCTAGGTTGGGGTCATTACAAAGTGGTATCAAAAGAAGTTTTTATCTATGAATTATTATTTTGGAATGGTAGATAGTGGTTTATGAAGGTGTTATTCCTTATAAAGGAGCATTCTCTTAGGAGTAGCTACCCCAAGTGTGAGGGAATCCCTAAGTCCCCCAAGGGTGGGAAATTTTGATCTGGTTATTTTTTTGTTACAATGGATTCTATTTCACCAATGTTTTACAATAATGTTGTGTGTGGTGAATATTTTATAATATTTTTTCTCATGGATGTAGTGGAATGGGGTTTTCCATTTATGAATTATCAGATGAACCTAGGAATATAGAATCCATGTATCACAGTAGGGACACTTGGTATGGATGTGTTAGACATAGAGGGTTTGATGCAAATGATTTATTGAAAAAAATGATGGAAATTGATTCTGATGAAATGGAATACTTGGATAAAAAGGGATGTAAATTGTTAAATGTCAATTATGGAATTATTTTTTTAAAAGGGTTTTATATAAATTAAAATATTATTAAAGTAAGTATTGATATGATAATATTTTTGATATGATATAGAATGAAGGCTTGTAACTATGTTAGGTAGTTACCTATGTAATCCTTGGACATGGTATAAATGGTAGAGGGTAGGGTTTTAGGTTTGATAAGACATTTTCTAGTGGTGTAGTGGTAGAAGTCTATTTTTGGATAGTGAACATTCATTCTTTATTTTTTTGAAATCATTTTGGTTTGGGAGAAAAAAAACCATGTTTTGGGTTTTATTGAAATTCCACCCTGAAGGCGTGTGTTAGTTGGAGGATAGAAATAAATTTTTGCAATGCTTCCCTAGTAATGTAACAAGAAGATCTATTGTTTTAATAAATAGGTATTTGTAGTTCACTGAGAAATTTTATGGTTTTATGTGGATGATTGAATTAGGCATAGGGTGCATTTTAATGAGTATGGTTGAGCCGATAAGGAATTTTCAAAAACATCACATTAAAACATTACTCAAGTAGGTGGGTAAAGGAAGCATAGTTCTAGATATCATTTCTAAAAAACATTCTAGATCATGTTGAGGAAAATTACGAGAAGTGGGTCATGTAAGTGGCCTATATGATATTGGTCAATGACAAGAATTTACATGATAATTTTATTCAGATAGAACATGTAGAAGGAATGGAGTGGATGGATTTCCATAAAATTTTTCTGGAACATTACTAACCATAAACCATGAGGCAGGATAAGGCAGTGGAGATTTTAGTTTTACTCAAGAGGGATTCTAGTGAAGGCTTATGCTACACATTTCACTAACTTGTTGGATTCTCTCCCGATGATGTCTAGTGATTAGGAGAATATGGTGAAATATATACAGGAAGGTTTTATTCATGAGATTAGGTACAAATAACACATCCTCCATCTGAAAATTTTTTCAGGGTTAGTTGACTAGACCCTTATCTAAGAAGGGAACCCAGATGGAGCTTTAGGATGAGGACATGTGGTTCCAACTAGGAAGACAATTTTTAAAGAGTCAGAGGGTACAAATATTTTTCTGGGTATTCCAACATGGAAATAGTGGGTATATTTGTTAAAAAATAGGGGAATTTCCTCTTGGTGGTGATATGATATTTTATTAACAGTATGGAAGGTTGGGGCACAAGCAGTGCTAGTGTCACCGACCACTAGTAATGTGATTGTCTTGTGAAGAGAAGGGACACATACAGAGATTCTGTAAGAACCCTTGGTAGTCATGAATAGAAGGCAGTTATAGGAAGATATTGAGTGCGGGAAGGTGATTGATTACCCTCTTTCAGGTAGGTAGTCGGAGATCAACTGGCCATATCGGTAGGGGTGGTGGATACAGATCTCTAGATCAACACCTTAAGTACAGGAAGTGAAGTGTTATGCAGTGTACTCATGATGGATACCATCATTGAGTGTCATTTTCTCTAATTAGTCTAGTAAACATATATATATATTTATATGGAAATTTTAGATAAGATATCATTTGGGGTATGATTATTTTAGCTTTTATTCTCTATACTTCTCTCTTTGACATAGGTTACACACACACTTTTATCTCGTCACAGTTTTTAGTTGTGTTGGGCCCTACCGATGAATGCTTGTGTGGGGTTATGTCGATTGATACATCATTATGGGTTTGAGTTGAGTAAATCAGATAGTGTAAGGGTTGTGCTTTAGAGAGTTGGTGGATATCAATTTCAATGGAACTTGGTTTTCCTATAAATTACATGTTTTTTCATGATTTTTGGAATGGAACGGATACTGTTGTATAAAGCCCACATCGACTACTATCTATGCTGGGAAGCTATCACAAATCTAGATTGAAATACTTATATACTGCTTGGCGTGTGGGATGTTTTGTTTGAGAGATATAGGGAAATTTTATAGAAGTTTGGAAAAATCACATTTTATGTGGCATGCCTTATACTTGATGATGGATGAGTGGAACAAAATTTCATTCCTCTTATGGTGGATTGGTTTCAGGATGTGTTTCTTTGTGATTTCTCGGTATTATCCACCCAAGAGGGAAGTCGATTTTTCGATCGAATTTCTACTAGGGGAAGATCCAAATTCAATTATACCATATAGAATGGATCCATAAGAGAATTAGAAACTTAATTTTGAGCTAAATTAATTATAGTGTAAAGGGTTTATCCATACTAGTATAGCTCCATGGGGATTACCTTTGTTGTTTCCTAAGAAGGTTGATGGTCCATTGAGGGTATGTGTCAATTACAAAAATTTGAAATAGATTATGTTCATGAATGGATACCTTCTTTCTAGAATCGATAATCTGTTTGATCAAATGAGGGGTTCCTCAGTGTTCTCTATGATCGATTTAAGATCAATATTATATCTACAGGAGGTGATACCTTCATCTGTTCTATGAATATCCTTCTATAGATGGTTGGGGTTGTATGTGATTTTTGTGGTGTCATTCAGGTTGTCCAATGCACCTGTTATGTTCATATCCTTGATGTACATGATATTTCACTCATACCTAGATCAGTTCATAGTTTTCTTTATTAATGAAATCCTATATTACTCATGAACTCTTACTGATAACGCCCTGAATCTTAACATCATCATGAGAACATTAATAGATCATAGTATTTACACCATGATATCGAGATTTTAGATCTTTGAAGAAAAATTTCACTTCTTAGGTCACATAATTTCTGAGTCATGGTTGTAAATGGTTCTATTGAAGGTATAATATGTGGTGTCTTGGGATCATCCCAAGAAGATTTCTAATGATCATATTTTTTCTGGATTCACTTGTTATTACTGAAGATTCATTATAGATTTATCATTTTTGGATGTTCCACTCTTAGGATTGACCATGAAGGGGGTTGCATTTGATTGTTTATAGGCATTTAAGAATTATTTTTAGGAGCTGATGAATCGGTGATATACTACATCGATTTTGATCTTACCTATTCTAGGAAAGAGGTACACTTTATTTTGGAATGTTTTTGATGCAGGATAGGGGAAGTGTTAATATAGGATGATCAGGTTGTAGCTTATGGTTTAATGTAGTTGAAACCACATGAATTAAATTACCCTACCCATGATCTATATAGAGCTGATGTGGAGTAATACTTAATGTGTTGGTGGAAGTAAATACTTAGATAGAAATTTAGAGTTCATACTAATCATAAATTTCTTGAGTAGATCTTCACTCTAGGAGATTTAAATATTCAAAAGTGAAGGTGGGCCGAGTTCCTAGAATACATTGATTTTACTTGGTTTTTTCACCAGTGAATGGGGATACTTTTTGTTGATTCTCGGAGCTAGAAAACTCAGAATCAAGTGGTTCAAAAATATAAATATGAGTGGAGAATGGTGGCCCAATTTTTTAAAATACATCTGGGGGTATATGATTGGAATTTGAAGATGACCCATGCATCTATAGTAGTTTATTCTCTGCTTTTGAACCAATTAAACGGGAGTCAGCTAGTGGATCCAAAGTGTTTAGCTATGAAGAAAAGTCTTAATTGAGGGAAGAAACCTTCTAGTTTGTTTCATGGGGTTGGTGTATTTTTTATGTTCAGGGACAATTTGTTTCTGATATGTGAGTGATATGAGTTCATAGATTAATTCTATGCATCACAGTGGGTATTACATCTTATTTTTACTAAAATGTATCGTGATCTTTGTAAAAAGTATGGGTAGAAAGGAATGAAGAATGAATCCATGGGTTTTGTTTTTTGTCTTTTTTACTCTTAATAGGTGAATAATGAGAATCATCACCCATTTTGGGTGTTACAATAATTTCCAATTCTAGAGTGTAAATGGAATGAAATAATTAATGAATTTGTAGTAGGCATTATAAGGATTAACCTATAGAACAATCCAATCTGGATGATTATGGATCAACTGACTAGAGTTAATAATTCCTTATTGATCTTGGAGACATCTTCATTTGACCATTAGGATGAGTTATATTTTTGTGATATATTTTAGTTCCATGGTGTGATAAGAACCATAATTTCAGATCATGGTCCATGTTTCCTATCGCTCTTTTGGCCTAGATTAAAGAATGCACTTGGTAACCTGATGTTGTTGAGTATTTTTTATCAAATAAAGATTCGTGGGAAACATGAGCATACGACTCAGGTATTAGATGATATTCTATGAGTTTCTTATCTTAAATTTAGTGGTTCATGGGAAAGTCACAATCCACTTATTGAGTTTTCTTACAATCATATTTTTCAGGAAATAATTCGGACAGATCCTTTTGAGGCACTATATGTGAGACCATGTGGATTTTCATTGTGTTGGTTAAATATAGGGTGAATGAACTATTAGGACTCTGTATCATGCATGAGACGTCAAAAGAACATCGATTGATACAAAAGCACATGTCAATGACATAGTGTATGAAGTTGTCAAATAACGATCGGAATTGTAGACATGTCGAATTCATGGTGAGTGGGGGTGTGTTTCTCTGGGTTTCCTCAAGGATGGGTCACCTTCGAATTTGGATGTAGGGAATGTTGGAAACCTGGTATGTGATGCCATTTGAGATTGTAGAGAGGATAAGACCGAGCGCATATTGATTTTCTAATACATGGTGATACATTTGGAGGAAAGATGTTTTACATGTTTTAAAACATTGAGAGTATTACAGTAATACATCTCATGTGATAATCATTGATGATGTTGATCTCTAGGTTGATGCATCCTTTGAGGAGAGTACAGTTCATATTGTGAATTACTATAAGAAGATCGTGCAGGGAATGATTCTTCCATTTGGACATGTTCTATGTCAAAATAGGAATGATATGGATAAAATGTGTCAAAGGGAGTCAGATAAGAGGGCTTAGATCCCTAATGTCTTTTCCTCGGAAACTCAATGACACTTGAGAGTATGGATTGAGGAGGAGTCATTATAAGTTGGGAATGTTGAAAGATACCATAAATGTGGAAGATTTCCCTTTCATAAATATTTGTTTTCAATCTATTATTTTAGTATTAATGAAATTTTTACCAGGGGTGTGAGGGGCCTTCAAGAGTTCTTGGGGTTTGAGGCATGAACGAGAAGGAAATAGGTTTCTTTTGGGTATGCTACATAGTCTAAACCGGGTTAGTTCTAGTTGTGTGAGGTGTTTCAATAACTCTATCGTTAGAGGAAGTGGCATTTTTTATGGTTTGTGCACAGTTAGTCAAAATTTTCCTAGCATCCCAAGTAATCATGTGACCTCACCATTATTAGATAGATTCTTTTACATAGTTTGTGCATGTTTTGGGAAATTGTGTGGGTAAGTAATGCTACCCAATAAAGTTAGAAAAAATAAATCAAATGAAATTATATGATTTTAAATCCTTACATATTTTTCATCACTCATTTCCTCATTTCAGCCTTAGTGATGAACAATAGATTCCAAGGTATTCCAATTGTGATTCACATTTATAGCTAGGTTATATGAAGTGTCTTTGATTGTGGATTAAATCTCCATGTATGTCTAATCCCTCTATTGTTTGTCATTTTTTATAAGGGTTTTCATTCCTCTCTTATCTGTAACCAATGATCTAAAACCATACATTTTGAGTGATATATAGGGTGAGGATTTAAAGGGTAATTCAATTTGGATCTATGGAATTGATTAGGAGTGTAACTGTCAATGGATTCATGGTAGGTGTTCTGAATGTTATATCATACAGTTTCATTGAAGGTTTTTCGTTGTATTATTTGGTTCTTGGTCACCTCTTGTGTGGCATGTGATCATATTTGTGAGGAATTTTTAAATTGGTGTCTAAATAATTACTAGAAACCTTCTTGGTTCCCATGGGATGCATCTACGATGATTTGAAAAATTTAGGACTACCCATGGTGTGCACCAATAATTTCAGGGCCTAAAAACGAGAAATGTAAGTGCTATGTTATGGTGTGATCATGTTGATCCATTTTTTAGAATTATTATATGTTTATTGGAGGTATTAATTGAGTATTTTTTTATGTTTCTATGTTGGTAATAGATATTTTTATTGTTGGAATTGAATAGAAATGGGTGAATTTGGTAAATTGGGATTTGGGTATGTGTCTTATGAAATATATTAGATATGCCTATTCAAGGTAGTGAATATGAAACGGTGAATTTGTTAAATTTTCAATGGTATGAAAATTTGGAAATTTGTTAAATTGAATTTCTTAAGAGGGTTGATGACTATGTTTAATGAGTTGAAATAAGGTAATATTTTATCAGGCTTTTCTTTCTGGTATTGAGAATGAAAATTTGTGTAATTAGGCTATATAATGTAAATGTTAATTATAATAATGGGATATGAAACAATATTAATTCCCATGATGTTTGTTATGGTTCATAATTGTTAAACGTATTTTTGTATTTCCTTTTTAAATGGTTGTGTGGGGAATGGATGAATACATTTGTAGACATGACTTCAATTTTGGGTTTAGGGACTTAGGATCCTCCCCTAGATCGACTTGGACTTATTCTATATCTCCACCCTCAATGCATGGGTTAGGGAAGGCTACAAACCTCTATTAACCTAACAGTCTCATTCCCCCGAAATAAGGCTTCGAGGTGAGGATATTGTTATGTTGAGATATGTTATCCGTAATGAGATAGGGAATTGAATTATTCCATTAAATAGAATTATAAATTTCATTAAACATGTGTGAATTATGTGAATTCTTAAACAACTGATTACATGTTGATGCTGAACCATATAACGGAGAAGATGCTCATAGTTAATGTGACACTGTTGGTTGGTAAAAGTTATGAAATGAATGTTAATTAGTGGCCCCATTCCCGATGTGACTTTATTTACTTGTTTTTTCCATATTGAAGGCACTATATGTTACACTGGATATTTTGTTGATGTCATTGGTGTGTCCTATGTAGTTGTAATCACACCCTTCCTAGGCTACCATTGGGTACCGAAGTATATTTCATAGTTTTAGGTCAGGAATTGGGTAAAAAACTTATGCATGTGAAGTGAATCAGATTTTGGGAGTTTATGGATGAAATTCTGGGCCTGTATTCATCACCATCTTGAGGATTTTTATATTGGTATTTTTTTTGGTTTTGTCAACTTATCATTGTAGCAGGACATGACATATATACAATTGGATGTGGTTTGTACCCTATTTAGGATATGATTATTTATGAATGTCTATTGATTAAATTATGATCTATTGAATATTATAAAAGTTTCATAATGTGGATTAATCTGACAAATAGTGTATAGTGTTCCCATCAGACTACTAGACCATCACTACAGCACAAAAACCTCTTGCCTATGTGGAGGCTCACCTGAGGTCATGTGTTGACCTAGATTGGGGAACCCATTTAGAGGAACATAGTATGGGTATTTAACATATGATATTTATAAAAATAATATTCATCAAGAAATATATGATATCATTCAACACTATTCCATTTCACTATGTAAAAACATATAATGTCAATCACATGTATGTGTGCACTACCTCATCTAAAAAGTGATATACATCATTTTTCATATATACTAATGAATTTTCATTATTAAAATTTATATTATTAAAATATATGATATTTATATCATCATTTCTAATATATATACTACTTAATATTGATCAATGTAAATGGTCTTGGTGTATTGAACCAATACAAAAATGAAAAAAAGGAAGTTATCACACTGAATATTGATTTTAATAATGAATTCTAAATAAAAATGGATAATATTTTTATGTATATACAATATTGTATGATATATGCGAATATTATTATGGAATATATATACAGTAAATATATATTTATTATACTGGATGTTAAAACACATACAAAAACAATGATACTTGAGGTAAGGGAATTTTTTTCAATTATAATTTGGTTAGGATTATTTATGCTTCAACTTCAATTGAGGAAATTATATAATCATAATATGTTAAATCCAAATAATTTTATTTTCCATAATATATCATTTTAGTTTTTCATGTACTACTACCATATTCCTATAATTAGTACTTAAAAGGACTTGGAATGAGTTTTTTAGAAAAAAAGATACTATCCTCTATGGTCAAGAATCTTTTTCCAATATGTCAATGTTTTATTAAAACTGTTTTCAATAATGTTTTAATTTTATCCATTTATTTATTCATTTAATTTTTACCAATTTTTTACATGTTATAACAACTTTTTAAGGGAAGATTTTTTTTAATTTTCCAAATTTTGGACACTTGACTTATTATAGAAAAAATGAAACGTATATTTTTTTCAACATCCTCATGAAGAAACAAATTTCCTGCCATCATAACTACTCATTGTATTGAATCCTCCTCTACATGTATCCATCTATATTTTCCTAAAAGTGTCTTCAATTATGTTTTGGATGTATTTTTATTTTTTAAAAATTAATTTAATAATTATAAGTTTATTTTCGTCCCAAAATAATTTTATGATTTTTAAATGAATTATTCATCTTTGATTTCATCCATTTAAATATACTATTTCTTACTCGAAATATGATCCAATGATACCATTTTTATTATTTATCCTTATGTTTTATATTTTGAAAATGGTATGTTTCAAAGACCATTTTATTTATTTGAGTATTCCATGATGAAATTTTGAGTTTTTTATGAAACCCACTTTCTTTAAACAAGTTATGATATTATAAAAATATTATTTTTATTATTTTTAATAGATATATATATGTTTTTTATTATTTTATCTGTGTGATCATATATATATATATATATATATTTTATCTTTATAATGTAGATATTTATATCACTTGAGATATTTTTGGTAAATGAATTTATGTGGTTGATTCACTATGGGTAATTGGGGGGGGGTTCCTGATCCACTATAGTAAATTGGTGTGGTTTCCTGATCCACGATGAATAAAGAAATAGGGGCTGACTATTAATCCACTATCATTATTTGGTTTGTGTATTTATTCATGAAATATCATATTGTTTCTTTACATATGATGGTTCAACACCTTTATGACATGTTTTTTATGAGAAATATTTGAATGTGTCAGGCATGAATGATTTATGATTGTTCCCACTCTTATGATTCATGTATTTTAAATTGATAATTTTTTATTTAGTTACTCATGAATATTATATATAAATATTGGGGTTGTGATTTTTAAGTTTTTATCATGATCAAAAAACTATAATCTTATTATATTATTTCACATGATAATTGATTGACATATCCCATATTTAACGTTAGTGATCATATGAGGTCCCCATTTACCATGATTCATTTACCACGTTATTGGGAATGGTTTTAAGTAGGGTTTGTTAAGTATGGTATGTGTTGAGAATAAATTTTTGATAAATGACTTTGATTAAACCTAAATATTATTTTTACATGCCTCTTCTCAAGATAACCTAAAACATTTTGGTTTTATAATGAATCATAATGTTATGTATTGATTATTCATCTAAAATGTGGTATAATTTTATATGAAAATCTAGGGTTTTCTAATGGAGAGGGTATCATGAACTATCTTACCCAATGAATCATACATCTTTTCATCCATCCCATGGTGATAATGTATTGAGTAGTGAAATTTAATTTATAAAATCTTACTATCTCTTTTGTGACATGTCTAACTCATTCAAAATGAATACATTATTTAATCCCTTTTTGCAAATATGTAGTTCTCAATTTTTTCTAATTGATAATGCCTTTATATCATCAATATATTATAAAAAATACTTTCTCTAGCTTATGTATAGGGTATCTTTTCATTAGAATTTATTATTTCTGTAATTAATAAGCTAACAAATTATAATTATTAATGAGTACACGACCTGATCGCGTCATTTATGTATCATTGTTTATCACAATTTCTTTTTTACAAAACGGTTTTATAGGTATAGGTTCAATTATGAACCTTTTTAAATTTTTTATTTTTTTTCATATTCATCAATTAATTTGAATGAGACTCCTTTTATATTGATATTGATTAAAATATTTGAATATCTTGTGATGATTCATCCAAAAAATGTAATTTTATATTGATAATATAAGAAATATATATATATATATATTTAAATGGTTACTCTAGTCCTTTACAAGATAACCATATCATTTTATGAATCTATATATATATATCATATAATTTGATTACATAACCCAATAATTATACATTATGAATCTAGAATATTCACCGATGATATTTTGTATAATTTTTTTCCACATTTTCTTTAGGAAAGTTTTTAAATGATTCACACACTCTTTCATGATATTAAAATACATAAGAATATAATATATAAATACTTATATCAATTGATTGTGATAATATATAAAAAATTATTCATTTCATCCATGATTATTGTATCAGATTTTGTGAGTCCTAACCATGTCAATATGAATTCATAATTTCAATGTCTTTTACATAAGCATATCATCAATCAATTGTATCATTACAACAATAATTTATAA
Source organism: Viscum album (assembly GCA_963277665.1). Lineage (NCBI taxonomy): Eukaryota > Viridiplantae > Streptophyta > Magnoliopsida > Santalales > Viscaceae > Viscum > Viscum album. The sequence continues at coordinate 1,240,975,518 of OY728161.1, read as the reverse complement.
ATATATTGATCGAATTTCAATCTAATGGAAGTATTTATTTTCAAGAATCTAATAAAATAACTCTCCAATTAAGGATAAATTAGAATCATTATTTATCATTATTTTTTTTATTCTTATGAAATTCCACATAGAAATGATTAACCCACCCAAAATCCTATTATTCTAAGTGAAATTTTCTACATAAAGATACTATAGCATATTGTACATAGATTTATTCAAGAATTTGATTAAAACCTAATTTACCAATTGTATTAATTTTTATTTAATGAAATTAAATTAAATTTTCATATCATCATGTATGAATTTATCATATGGTGTATTTTGATATTATTTTTATAAAATATCTTAATTTTGTGTGATTTTGTAAAAGATATTAACTTTTACAACTCTAACACTTTTATAGAATTCAATAATGTAATAATTAAATACAATATTTAGAAAAAACGTATAAAAAACATATCCATTTAAGGGGTACTAAAATGAATATAAATATATAACGTTTAAACATGATATATTTTCTTCACATTCTAGAATCAAATGAATGAATATTCGAAATTAGAAAATGATTTTTCATTTTCTTTCAATCAGGTATTTATATGTTTGCATATATTTTTGGAATATTTTGAATTAGAAAATATCAATTTTATGGAAAATAACAAAATTAATTACATTCTAATCCTCATAATACTATATTTTTCTAGAAAATATTTTGAAAAAATAAAATACATTTTTTAGAAAAAACATTATCATTTAATTTTACTAGTTTGTTTCCAATTCTAATCTCCAACATATGGAAAATAAATTTTGATAAATTTGACTCCATAAATTTAAAAATAATTAAAAATTAGTTAATTATTAAACTTTTATTATTGGTCATTAAGAGTAGTCACTTTTGTAAAAAATTTGTGTTAATGATAAGAGTTAAAATTGGATAACATGTAATAAAATAAATTGATTTTAGTTAATATTAACATCAACCAACATTAAATAAAATTTCATGGTCATATTAATATACAATATCTTATTAATGTCTATGATTATCGATTTTGGAACCCTTTGGATGTAGTAGGAAATTAATATATTTTTAATCTATTGAAAAATTTCTAGGGTTTCCTCACCCTCAATTATAAATTGAAACCACAGAACCTCTCTTTCACCAAATGCTAGTAGCCTCATATATAATCCAATTTGTGATCAAATTCACACTTAAAATATCTCCCTAGATCATATAGATCTTATTTTGATCATAATAAAATCATATTATGGATATTTATATAGAGAATCCTTATGAGGATTTCTGAAGAAGCTATGTAGTTATTAACCAAGTGTTTATTTTTTATTTCTCAATAAAATTCTTGAAACCCCTTTTATCCACAATTTTATTTAAATATTAGGTTATCATGTTTAAATAAATATTATTAAGAATATTTAAAAACAAATTCGAATATACTCATCCATCCAATGGAATATAATAACATAGATCATGAGAATATATGCCCAACCGCCTCCATGAAGTATTTTAATTCATTTTCAACACCACTACATATTGATGGTTATATAAAAATTAAAAATTAATAAATAATAAATAGTTAAAATATAAAAACAATTTCATATCACTAATATTCTTATACTTATACTCATTAAAAATGTGAACAACGCTCGGGTATATTTATGACCTTTCGACTCAATAATGTAGTGTGATTAGTTTTTCATGTTTGACATTTGAAAATGACACTAAATTTATATTTTTTAATTTATATATGAAATTTATATAATTATTATAATTCCTGATATTTTGGAACCATTATAATAATGAATTGATCAAAACTGTTAAACTTAATCTTACATAAAAAACAAAATAGATATAACCAAGAAAAAATAATTTCAAAAAAGAGTAAATAATAAATGAGTGTTGATATAATATATATGGGTCAATATTATATTATATGTGTGAATGTGGTTTTTAATATATTTATAATTAATTAAAATTTAATAATTATATTTTTATATGAACATACTTGTAATGTGGATCTTTAGGTAATAGTATTCAAATAAAATTTCATTTTATTTATATATTTTTTATATTCATATTTACTTTGAGTGAATTTCAAGAACCGAATATATTAAAAAACAGATATTTCATTTCATTCATTTATTGTCTCTGAATTTCTGAAAACTTTTATTTTAATTATATGGAATTATTTCGAGACCATGATATTTGACGGCGCGTGATTCCGATGATCGGAGTGCCCAGAAAGATCCATCAAAGTTTTCTAAAACATTAAATAACACACGTAAGTATTTTTCTTGAAAAAGTTGAATAACTCTTAAATGGTTTCCCAAAATAGAAATGTGAGAGCACCTTTTTGCTCAGGATGGCGGGTTTACAATACGCACGACTTATGTATAGTCGGCACGGGCCTCCTTTGAGAAATCCCAAAATTGGCTTAAATGTAAATAAAATAATTAAATAAAGTTATCTTATTGTTTCAAATGGTTATAACTCATGAATAGTGACTCGGATTAAGAATATGATACCACTGCTGATCTCGTGAGGGTATGCTCTCTTTAGAATAATCCTAACATTGGTCGGCGTGGGCCACCAGTGATTGTTTGGTTTTTTCCATAAATAAAATAATTAAGTGACAATTATTTTATTGTAAAATCCATATAATCAAAATGAAAAATCATATTAGAAATCTGAGTGTACCTTTGGGTTCTTTGGGTTGTGTTTTAGTTATGTAGAGCCTAACCTCGATCGTCACGGCTTGAGGGAATTAAATGAACTTTTTTTGGGTACGTTCAGTAAATGCGCGAGCAGCGTTTTCTATCGTTTGAACTGTTTCTCGGATTAGAAATCTGAGGGCCTCTTTGAATCCACAACGCCGAGATTCGCTTATGGGAGGCTTCACTTCGACCATAGTAGATCCAGAGAAAAAGATAATTTTTTGAAATTTTTAATAGAATAAATAAATAAGTTTATTATTTTATTTTAATTCTATTTCATCGATGGAGAAGCGGTAAGGTGGGACCAATTACATGTAAATCCAACAAATGGCCTAACACTTCAATATACGTAGCATCGATTTTGGGGAAATTAGGATGCTTCTTAATTAATAAGACCCATTAATTCCCAACATAATTACATACCCTCCCGCTATCCGATTAATATGGAGCTTCGGGGAGGTGACTGAGGGCTTCACAAAGCAGCAATGTGCTGATAATATGTCGAGATGTCAAAACCATGGAGAACGGAGCTGGTTTAGGTGAGCAGTGATAGATAAAATCAAAACCCCAAACATCAGATTGACGATCGAGTGACGTCGTTGGAGGCTAGTCGTAGGGGATGGCGAGCATCCACTCACCTCCTCAACTGCGGGGGTTCTCCATTGTTCTTGAGGTAGGGGGTTGATCATTGTTTTTAATTCAAGTGAACCTATTGAACACCTTTATCCTCATTCATTATTACAAGAAAATTCTTAGGGAGTGGGCTTAATGAACCTGGTCGGGACCCTCTGCTACCTTGATAATCCCTTCGTTCTCCATGGAAGACCCGCCGACGCGGTAGTACCGACGATCAGTGTCTACAGGGACAATGGAGGCGGCTGGCACACCCATAAGCCGCAATGGTGGCAGCATCGCAACTTCGCTACCAGAGGTGGCCATGGACCATCAACTGTGGTAGAGGATAGCGGTGGCCAGCACGCCGACCAGCTGTGTGGAAGCACAGGCAGGGTGGTCCGCGCTGCCGGAGTTGGAGGCCGCTGCTACTGAGTTGCGGCGGTGTTCCTAGAGGGTAGCCGACACCCGTCCATCCGTAGAGGAAGTAGTAGTGAAGACCATCACCACTGGAAGGGGGAGGCGGTCGGAACCCAGTTCGGCCATGTCATGCAGAGTAGGACCCTCTCCGGTGGCTCCTGCATGGAGGCACACAGCGCCACGAGGAACTGTCAAGTTGGCCAAAACTGTACAGTACCACTAGAAAATTCGAGAATCTCAGGCGGGGGCACTACCTCCGAGTGGTGGCTAGTGAGGGCCCCACCACAGCATACTAGAACCATCTGGCGGCCGAGACCTACAGGCCGCACCGAGCGGGCCGCTCCTAGAGCGGGTCGAGCCCAGCGGGCCACACCCAGTGTGGTCCGGACCCATACTAGGTTGGGGAGTCCCAAAATGGGTCGGGTCGGCCCGAACAGGGTCTGGTCAGCCCAAGCTGGGTCGGGTCTGCTCAGTCCGACTGGGCCGGACCGAACCGAGGCCCATCTATACCCAGATGTGCCTTTTTGGCTATATCATGAGAACCTCATGTCCATTTGACGAACCGTCTACAGCTCCTGAATACTAGTATCGATGATGAATTTTTGTTATACTCCACTTGAGTTTTGAATAATGTTGGTGTATTGACAGTTTGGATCGAACCTGAATCCAACGGGGCCCATGGAACGGAAACATTGATATCTTACAGACCGAGCATCCGATTGACACGATGACAGTTGTGTTGGGACCCTTATGATGTAACATACCTTCATGATACATTTTTGTTTGAATTCATGGTAGTTGAAGTATCATCCAATGGATTGAGGATAGTATCCTCCCATAATCATGTGTTCTTAGTGTGGGATTCAGTGCCTGGCTGTAACATGAAGAAATAACATCTGTCCAGTGTGGGTCAACATCTATCAGTTCCTATGAGGGTATGTGCTAACCGATATTTTGTGGGAAATATCTTGTGTGGGTCTTCCAGGGTTAGTAAACTATCGATCTTTTGTGGGTTAGATCATGTGTAGATCAGCGGTGGTTAGTTACCTATCGATCCTATGTAGTTTAGAAGCATTTCCTCTTAAGAGAATAAGATGATCTTGATTTCAACTAATCATCTATATTTCTATACATCTGTTTTTCCTAGTTTGAGCTGCGTCTTTTTCCTTCATTGTGTTACATGTGTGGCACTTTTGTCTTCTTGGTGTAACATGTGTGGTACTTCTATATTCATGGTGTTACCTTTGTGGTACTTCTACCTTCGTGGTGTTACCTGTGTGGTACTTCCATCATTGTGGTGTTTCCAAGGTGGTACATCTATATTTGTGGTGTTACCTGTGTGGTACATCTATCTTCGTGGTGTATCCTGTGTGGTAATTATATCCTTGTGGTGTCACCTGTGTGGTACTTCGGTCTTTGTAGTGTTACCTGAGTTGTACTTCTTCCATTGCGGTGTTACCTATGTGGTACTTATATCTTCATGGTGTTGCCTGTGTGGTACTTCTACCCTAATGGTATAACTGTTGTGGTATTATTACCTCATGTATGAGATGATCATATCTTGATAACTTAGGTATATTTATGGGCATATACCTAAGTAGAGTTTTTGACTACTCCATGCTTTGTGGGGGAGGTATTGCTTTGTGGTTTTTCCTTTATGCTACTCTAGAAACCTTCAGGGGGGGGTCTCGGGGTCCTCAATATGAATCATTATACTAAACCCTACATGGGATACCACCGATCCTTTTTATGTATTGTGAAAACAAAATAAAATGTTGACCGAGGCTGAGCGATCCAGGACTGGACGGTGCTCGGAGGTGGAATATTTGGCCTGACGTGATGCAAGGACTACTAATCGTGAGTGGTACATACCCTTCAGGTATGATCCTTGGTGGAGGATCTAGGATCTATTTTCCCCCTTTTCGGTTGTATCATAATTTTCAGTTTTACTTGTACTTTTACAGTTTGGGATTGTATTTCAGCCCCTTTTTCTATTTTCAATAGTATTTTACTACAATAGTTTACATCAGAGTTTCTTTTTCTTGTGTTCTCAGACCATGTGTTTGTACAGGTTAAAGGAAATTACTTCCCTTTTTTAGGAGTATTTCTTTCAGAGCTAATCTCTATCTCATGGCCTATATAAGGTGGGCTTAGTTTAGTCACGTCAGAGGCCCCAGGGGATGGGTGGTGACAAAGTAGTATCAGATTAGTTCGGTTCTACAGAATAACTAGGACCCTGATATTTTCTTTGTGGAAATAGTTTTAACTATTATGAGTGTGGTTTTTAGTTCAGGGAGTCTAGTGTTGGCGTGGCGGCTGACGTATCCATAGACAAGGACCCTGCATTTTGTGTTCTGACTCAACGAACGAAAAAACTGATTGTGTGTTTTTTGAAAGGTTTTATTGTTTTTCTCTTGAGTTATCTCACTAGGTATAACTTAATGACTAGGTGACCCTATTCCTTATCTAGATTCCACTGTGTAGACAACCATCCAGGAATCCCAAGATGGTACAAGATGATGGCCCATCGAGGGATGAGGACTTAGTGCCGGGCCCTCTTATGGCGTTAGTACATTTAGGTTGTGTACCAGCTGCACCACTACCCATTGGGAAACCGTTCACACCAGATCCACCAGTACAGGATGAATGACCACTGTGCATGTTGGACGATTTCCAGTGGTAGAGGCTTTGAGGTTTCGAGGAAAGACTGATTCCCAAGATGCTGAGGACTTGCTAGATGTTGTGGGTAGAGTTTTCTGCCTAGTTGAATCACCAGAATAGCAGGTGGTGATCATAATTGTTATTCTTTCTTAGTGAGTGTCCATGAGGATGGTCTGTATTGTGATGAGGCTTTGGTACGCGGACGGTTTCCTGAGATAGTTCCTTCAGGTAGTGTGTCAGGTATATCACTGTCTTTTAGTTGGTAGTTAGAACAGGTTGTACCTATAGAGGACACATGTAGGCTTAGTGCCATAAAAAATTTTCATAAGAAGATTCCCCTTAGGTTCCGAGGCGATCCCGACTCACAGGTAGCTAAGGATCAGCTTAAAGAGGTAGACGAGTTTTCATCAATCCAAGGAACCATTCGATCAGATAGCAGTTCTGGTAGAGAGACTTCTATGTGGCTCAGCAGGATGATGACAGGGTTTAGGTTACCCTGATGTTGATATGAGTTTAATGTTCTGTGGACATGCTTGAGAACCTTCCCGAGAGAAGGGGTCTCTTTCTATAAAGAGATAAGGATTGAGAGTTACCTATAACTTAAACAACATCGGCAAAATGACATTTCAGTAGCTGTGTATTCATCGAGGCGTACCAACCATCCCAGGTACTTGATGAATACAATATGATCAATGATTCAGGGCTTAGAGCAGCCAGCGAGGCGTGTTTAGGGACATCTGAGCCTTTACTATTACTCTATGCATTCTTACATATGTTATGGTGTTCGAGAGATCCTTTGTGGTTGAATATTCTTTGGCTGAGCGAATGAAGCTAGTGAATGTAAACAGTGGGAAATCAAGAAACTGACAGTAATCTCAGAGACCTTGGCATGTAAAATATTTTGGGAATAGGATGTGATAGGTACATACGAATCTACATGGATGCAGACATGGAATCATAGATTGGAGAGTAGCCGGATGTGTTGTACATTTCGAAATGTTACAACCCACCCACTATGTGGTCCCCACCAGGCTCAGGGAGCTGGATTAAAGGATATGGGAGTATCTACATGCGGTCAAGGACTACGAACCTAGGGCTCTAGGAATGATTTGCAGTATGGTATATGTCAACTAATAACTAACATATTCAAATACATAGGTACCAATGATTCATTCCTTCCACAAATCGTGACCAATACCTATAGTTTCCGGTTATTCCTTTGACTTGGCACTCATATCTAGAGATACCTTTGGGATAGGACTCAATAATCACACTTACGTCGGCATTTGGATATGACCATTGAGGTGAGATTTTTGGTTAGAACATCTTGATGGGAGTTTTGAGGCCTTACAACATTAGTTGGGGTATGGACTAGACATCCACAGTTCATACTCAAATTTACTATATTAGGGAAAAATGGATTTGGATTATCTACAACATGGGAATGGTGTTTTCCTTGGTCTCTAGAAAAGGAAACATTGATATCATAGGATAAAATCATGCATAAGAGGGTGCAACTGAACAATTTCGAGCTAGCTATACTTACCCTCGTGGAAACATGTTTTTTGACTTTTCTATTCCAAACAAGAGTGATAGATCAGGGGGACATCATTTTAAAAGATGTTTCTAGGATTACATCCCCGAAGGGAGATGGACATCTTCTTTGGTTAGGTACTACTAGAGATTTGTAACTAACTTTTCTAGGGTAGTCTCACCCTTGTCATCTTTGATAAAAAAGGGGAATCCTTTCTTGTAGAGGGAGAATTGTTAGCCGAGATTTTAGTAGTTTGGATAGAAACTGACAAGTAGAAAAAAACATCCCATGACCTATATTTATCAGTAGTGGTCTTTTCATAGAATATGTGGTGGCACTACATTATGCGTGAACAATTTTCTATTTACTATGATCACAAGATTCCCAGGTGTATCTTCTCATAGAAGGACCTGAACCTAAGATAGCGACGAAGACTAGAGTTCCTCTGGGAATATGAGTTTGAGATAGTCCATACTCCTAGGAAGGGGATCCTTGTAGTAGACACACTTCACAGGAGGATCGGTCTTCAACTGCTTAGTGAGGCATCAGAGCAGCTAGTTACGCTGCAGATATCGTTTTTGGAAAATGATGGAGAAGCTTACTTTCAGTCTATGACTATCACTCCTAAAATTTTGTAGGAAATAATGGGGGCATAGCTTGATACATTGACTGCAAGTCCCGACGTTCTCAATTACCCTTAAGACAATCTCCTTAAGGATTTTATAAAGGTGGGGGGCACATCATCCTCTTTCGAGGATGCACCATGGTGCTACTGATGCTTCCAGAGGAGGTGTTGAGGCAGATCCATACATCCCTATTAAAGGTATGTAATGGAGAGATGAATATGTATCCAGACCTCCGACGTCAGTACTGATGGAATGAGATGAAGGATGCGGTGGAAAAGTTTGTATCACAATACCTCACTTATCAGCAAATGAAGACTACACAGAGCTAGACCGGCCGACATCGAGGAGACAGAGATCCTTGGAGTTCCAAGAGGGGAAACAAGTTTTCGTGCGAGTCTCTTCTCGACAGGGAATAAAAAGATTTGGCTGAGGTGGGAAATTATCACCATGGTTTATCTGTCCATTTATGATACTTCTAAGGATAGGCGAGGTGCCATAACTCATGGCACATCCACAACAGTTTGAGAGGGTGCACGATGTCTTCCTCATATCCCAGCTATATAGATAGGTGAAAGACCCATCTGACGTCATCTACCATGGAGATCTAGACTTAGATGATGGAACAATGTTTATGGGGGTTCCAGTAGAGATTGAGGACCGACAAGATATAACAATCCTAATCTATATTAAACCCTAAAACATGATTTATTACATAAAATATTCACTTGGTACAACATGGAAGATCCATAGGTCTAGTGTCTTTGGGGATTAGGATCATTACCTAACACCTTAGAACATAAAAGAAACATCTTTATTTAAAATTTCTTTTAAATGACCACTACATTCTTTCTTACTTAACATTGCATGGGATTACCTGAAGACATGCATAAGAATACGACGATCTATATAGCATAGTAAATTAATAAACATGGAATAACATGAGGAATACAATACATGTTAAATAATAGTAATATCAATGGAGACTAATAGAAACATGAACATAATGGCATGATACATCATGATAATCATAACCTGGAAATGAGGCAATAATTATAAACATGGAATTAGCTTGAGCAAAGGCTCATTGCACATAGAGCATGAGTAAACCCTCATTGCAAATGAAGCACGAGTAAAACCTAATTGCACATGAATTATCATGAGTCAAAAACCATTGAACATGATGTATCATGATACTATACATTACCCAATGAATTAGAGTGCTATCAGGGCACACCCATCATAAACATTTCAGTTCATTCTTAAGTGTTCCACATGGATCATATAACAGGGAATCATTCAACATCATAAGTTAATACATGATTAATTAATGTTGAATAAATACATGATTGTAACATTAAAAATTTATATGTGCATAATGGTGGATATCCTTGATAGAGACATGGGTATGGTATTCACTACACAATGATCTTGGCTTGGAAAAATGTGGTGCAATTTCGGCAGCATAACGACATGACGTAAGTATTCATGAAAATAGTTGATTATAGAGAAAAGGGTGTATCCTAATATGTAAAAGAAATGGACATTAATGGGGTCATATAAATACATTTCCCAATAATCATAATTGAATTTATATTCATAATACAAAATAATTACTTGGATGAAAAAGAGGAGAGAGAAATCCCTCACGGAATTTCTGTATGGTAACGTGTGTAACATGATGAATTAATGTAAGAGAAAGTGGTCTACCATCACCCAATTTTTTTTTGAAGTTTGGGGAAGGTGTGAAATCATACACCAGCATTTTTAATTGAAAATAATTGGTCATAAAAAAATTATGAAACTTGGATAAAAATAGAGGGGTAGGAATCCCTTACATGGAAGTGTAATCCCAAAGGCTTGGTTGGGGATTGAGAGAGGCTTCTTGGGATCATGGGGAACCCTATGAGGATTCTAGATAAGGGAGGGCAGGTGTTGGTCGAACAACAAAGGATTTGAGTGAAGCTGAAGTGGGAGCTTGGGTGGGTTTATATTGGAAATGAGGTAGAATTCATTATTATTTAGGTTTGGTACATCTCCCATTGAACTAATCAAAACCCCAAACCAGCCCATTTTTTTTTTGGCAAAAGGGGTGTTTAAAACAATATTTTATATGGATAATGGCTGAAATTCTTAAAATAATAGGGTTGTTTATGTGGAGGTGAGACATACTCTCAAGGAAAACAATTTAAGAAGACAAAATGTTTTATATGTCTTGTAGGGTCCCCGTGAGCTTTGTAAAATAAATCAAAAGAGTCTAAAATCACATAATTTAAATGATAAAACATATATTGTCTGATCATAGTGTTTATAGTATTTTATTAAATCACTATTATGTCATTATGATGTCATAAACCACATTATATATTTAAACAGTATATCATATTTTCCAGAAAATTCGATAGTCTCGGAAAATTATGAAAAATTCACCATTGGAAAATTTTGGAATCCTAATTCCAAAAAAATATTCATTTTATATAAAAATTTTCTAAATATGTGAATTTTTACATTTAAAATAAAAACTGAAATTTAACAAAAATTCATGGGTTCTGACAAAAACAGTTTTCAATCATTAATAAAAATTACTATTGCGTTAATTAAAATTATATAACAATTTATATTTAATAAAAATAAATTTAATAATAATATTTTGTTAAAATGTTATTTAATTGAAAAATCCATTAATTCATCCAAAATTGATTTCTTGGTATAATATTAACTAAAATTACTATTTGTGCTTGAAAAACTATATACAAAATAACAATAATAAAATGAATATATATTCATTATTATATACAAAATAATGCCCATAATCATAGTGCTAAGGCCTTGTTACATAACACCTTATAACACTTTAATATGACCGAAGGGTACGGTGTGTGATGGTGAAAGACTCTTGGGGTGGCTCGAATAACATCGCTCGGGTGGTAATCACTATTAACATCCAAATCCTCCGTAGTCAGTTCCGCTCAAGCACATCATGTTTAAGATCGTCTTGGGATTGGTCAAGAGTGAAGCCCAGTGATGCCACCTCCTTTCCAATATTTGAAAAATGGGCTTCATATGGGGATAGTCTACTTGATGAGGCCATCGCTTCATTTGTTTGAGTAAATTGGATTTGTTAATGTGCAATATTTATTCTAATCATGCGATCACTGTTCAATGACTATATTAGCAACGATCATAGTTCCTAATGGTATTTTAAAATCCAAAAACATTAAACCAATGAAGATAATTTTTTATATAACCATAAAAAGACATTTAATTAGATCAGGAGAAATTTCCATTAGCAAATTTTTGGTTTGTTACCTTATTCTCCCCTTAAGAAAAATTGTGTCCTTGCAAATTGGTTACATACAAAATGATATATAAAATTTAAACATGACTTCTGGGATGCTTACCCACCACCATTAAGCCTTACCCAACCCTCATTATCACGTCGATCATGGATATCTAGGGTCCCCTTAGTGCAATAATACATCAATACACATTCAAATTCTTCCACATACATAGTCCAAGTGAAGTTTGTGAAACATGGATTGTACCGTTTAAAAATATGATGCATTTTTTGAAAAAAATGTTTCTAACATATAGTTCCAAACACCACCATGTAGTATGTTTTTATAAAATTGTTTGAAAAAATCATATTTGAAATTTTTAAAATGTGGTACTTTTAATATATTGTCTATTTTTCCAACAATATAGAAGATTAGATTATATATATGGGCTGCTTAGAGGTCTCCCACTTCGACAAAAATTCTAAAGTAAAATAGTGCATCATACTCTATGGATAGGGTGAAATATTTGAAAATACCGTGATGGTACCTCCCTCATCTTAAAAGGTGGTAGAGTTGGTAGCTTAATATTTGATCACAGGTGTGCCATGAATATTGATGATTCTGTGGCATGGATGAAGTGTTTGATATGTCGTATATCCTCTTGCAAGAAATATGGACATTAGAAAAGGCTTCGATGCTTTGCGATCTTGACGTCACATTAATTATAGATAGTAAGTCATTATGAAAGACCAGAGTGTTGTAAGAGATTCTTCCCCTTCCATCTCGAGTCTATCCATTATCCACCTGCAAAAATAAATAAAATTTTGAGTTACCCGATAGACATGATAAAATTATGATATTACACTACTTATAGTCAAATGATTTATTATTCCTTAATGAAAGGAATGTTTGGGGTAACACATAAAGTGTAATCCGAGGAAAAAACTAATGACTTATTAAAAACTTTTATTTCATTAACTTATGAATATATAGGCTTAAATCAATGTTATACATGATATTATTTCTAATATATATTCTTAGGGGAATTTTTTTATTTCGTTTAATAAGGGTTCATACAAAGAATGCGAATTTACCAAAGAAAATCCCCTGGGAGTGTCATAACCAAGAGTGCAGAAAGGCACCATGTTGTGCACCAGTTCCCCTTCAAGTCTAGATCAAAGTGGTGTTTTAAAGTTTTACCCCTAGGATACATCTGCGCTAGAGTCGCCTCTACCTACTCGTATCTGGACATGGATGTATTTTCTTGATAAACCACTTACTCAATAATCACCAATACTTCGGGATGTTTTTATTATACTTATTATTGAATCTATGTCTTCACTATAGTTTTCTAATCCTAATCCCAAAAATAACTAAACCTCTCCTCTGATACCAACTATAACAACCCTCCCCTTTATTACACACTAAAATAGGATTTATTACTTAAAATATTCACTCAGTTCCACAAGAAAGATTGAGTGGTCTATTGTCTTTGGGTCTTAGGATAATTTCATAACAACTTAAAACATGAAATACAACACAACATAATTATTGAAAACATCCTTAACATGACCACTACATTCCCTCATACTTAGTATTGCAAAGGGATAACCTGAGAAAATACATAAGAAAAGGGAGAGCTATAAAGAACAAAAAGGTAATAAACATGGAATTAAATGATAAATACAATACATGTTAGAAAATAATAGTATCAATGGAGCACAATAGAAACATGAACATAAAGGCATGATAAATCAAGATAATCATAACATGAAAATGTGGAAACAACACTTTACATGGAAATAGCATTATCCAAGGCTCATTGAAAATGGAGCATGAGTAAACCCTTATTGCACAAGAAGCACAAGTATAACACCTTTTCAATTAAATTAGCTTGATTGAACACCCATTGTACATGGAATATGATGATTATATTCTTTACCCAATGCATTAGAGCGCTATCAGGGCATACCCTTTTTAAACATTTCATTTCATGCATAAGTGTGCCACATGGATCATATAACATGGAATCAATCAACATCATATGTTATTCTACGACTATGTAATGTGGAATAAATAAATTAAAGTACCATTAAATATTTATATATTCATAATGGTGAATACCCTATATAGATACATGGGTATGGTATTCACTACACAATGATCATGGCTTCGTAAAACACAGTGTAATTTCAGCCACATAACGGTGTGATATAAGGATACATGAAAATGATTGATGATAGATAAAAGGGTATCTAATCATATGTAAATTAAATGGACTGTATGGGGACATATAGATACATTTCCCAACAAATGTAATGGAATTTATATGAAAAATACAAAAGAATTTCAGGGATGTAAATGATGAGAGAGAAATCCGTCTAGGAAATTTGGAATGGTAGCAGGTGAACATGGGAGGCATTAATGAGAGGGAAAAGGGTCTCCCATCAATCAAACAAAAATAAAGAATAATGGGGAAGGTTGAGAAATCATACCCATACATTTTTAATTGAAAATAAAAGGGAATTACAATATTAAGAAATATGGATAAAAATAGAAAGGTAAAAATCACATATTTGGATGTGTGATCCCAATGTCTTGGAATGGGATTTAGAGAGGCTTATTGGGAGATTTGGGAACCATGGTAGGACTCTAGAGAGAGAGGAGTTTAGGTACTTTTCGATATCTAAATTCTTTTAGTGTATAGGAAGTGGGATCTTGGAGGTGTATATATAGGAAAGCATAGGGAATTCATTATTTTTTATGTTTTGGTCACCTCACATTAAACTTATCAAACCCAAAAACAAGTCCATGGTTTTTGCACATGGTTTTGGAAAATGGGGGGTGGAAACAATATTTTATATGGAAATGGCAGAACTTCTTAAAATAATAGTGTTGCTTATGTGGAGGAGAGTCACACTCTCAAGGAAGACAATTTAAAAATACAAAACGTATAATAAGTCAGGGAGGGTCCACAAAAGCTTTTTAAAATAAATAAAAAATATATAAAATCACATTATATTTATGCTAAAACATATATTTGCCGAAAATAATGATTATAGTATTTTATTACATCCCCATTGGGTCATTATGATGTCATAATACACATTATATATTTTAACGGTAATTAATTTTTTCACAAAAAATTGATTGTCTCAGAAAATTATGAAAAATTCACCATTGGATAATTCCAAGTACTTATTCCAAAAATAATATTCATTTTAATTAAATTGTTTTATAAATATGTGAATTTTTACATTTAAAATAAAAACAGACATTTTCTGAAAATTCTTTGGTTATGATAAAAACATTTTTCATACCTTAATAAAAATTACAATGGAATTCATAAAATTATAGGATAATTTATATTTAATAAAAATTAATTTAATAATAATTTTTTATTAAAAATAATTTATTTCAAAAGTCCATTAATTTGTCAAAATATATTTATTGGTTGAATATTTACTAAATATACTATTTGTGCTTTAAAAACTATTGACAAAGTAACAATAATAAAATGAATATATATTCATTATTATATAAAAAATAATGCACATAATCATAGTGCTATGGTCTTGTTACATATCCCCTAATAACACCTGCATAAGCCCAAAGTGTAAGGTGGGCTACGGTGACCGACTCCTAGGGTTGCTCAGATAACATTGCTTGGGTGGTAATTTCTATTAACATCCACTTATTCTGTAGTCCTTTCAGCTCAAGATTAACATGTTTAAGCTCACCATGGGCTTGGTCAAGAGTGAAGCACAATGATTCTAAATCCTTTCCAAGCTCCAAAAAATGGGCTTTGTACGGGGAAAGTCTACCGGATGAGGCCATCACCTCTCTTTTTCAGAATAAATTGGATTGGTTAAAGACCTATATTTATACTAATCATGTGATAATTGTTCAATTTCTATATTATAAATGGTCAGAATTCATAACGGTATTTTAAAATCCAGAAACATAAAACCAATGATGTCCAAACATTATATAACTATAATAAGACATTTAATTAGATAAAGAGGAATTTATATTAATGAATGTTTATGTCATTACACAAGAGAGAGTCCTTTGTGGGAGATTGACACCTCTTATGCTCATTCGCTGAATGCATGGGAACCTGTGAGAGATCAAATGGGAGCAAGAGGCTCATTTTCGTGCTCAGTACCTCTATTTGGTTCCTTATTATGTGTTTTGGATTTCGGGGATGAAAATCCCTATGGCGGGGAGAATGTAATGTCCCATAATATCCATATAAATATTTGTAATTATATGGAATTATTTCGAGACTGTGAAATCTGATGGCGCGTGATTCAGTGGCCTGATGTTCCAGGAATGATTCGTCGATGTTTTTCTTAAAATTTAAATAGAACTTGTAAGAATTATTCCTCAAAAAGTTAAATAACTCTATAATGGTCTCCAAGATTAGAAATACTTGGGCACCATTTCACTCAAAATGGCGGTTTTACCCTAGCCGTGACTTATGTTTAGTCAGTGTGGGCCTCCTGTAAGAAATCCTGAAAATGACATAACCATAAATAAAATAATTAAATAATGTTATTTTATTTTTCAAATGCTTATGACACACGAATGGAGACTCAGATTAAAAATATGAGACCACCGCTGAACTCGCGAGGGTTTTCTCTCTTTAGGATGATAATAACATTAGCCAGCGTGAGCCACCAGTGAATGATAGTTTTTTTCCGTAAATAAAATAATGATGTGGTAATTATATTATTATAAAATCTATTTATTCGAAATGATATCTTGTATTGGAAATCCTAGTGAAACATTGGGTTTTTGGGGACTTTTTCACATAGTCAGAGCCTAACCTCACCCGGCACGAGTAGACGGTGACTGTTAGTAATTTACTTAACTATTTTTTGGGTACATTTAGTAAACGAACGACTGGAATTTACTAATTTTGGAACCGTTTCCCCTAAGAAAAATCTGAGGGAACCAAAGAATCCGCAGTGCTAGTATTCTCATAAGAGAGGCTTCACATTGACCGCAGATGGTCTAGAAAAAAGGTTAGTTTTTTGAACTTTTTAATACAAAAACTAAAATAACATTATTATTTTATGTTTTTTCAATTCCTCCAATGGACAAGCTGTAAGGTGGGACTGAAGACATGTCAATACAATAAATATGTTGACTATTCAATCTATGTAACAACAATGTTGGGGATATTAGGAAGCTTCCTAATTAATGAGCTCTATTAATAACCAACAAAGTTAATTTCCCTTCCCCACTCCAATTTATATGGAGCATGGGGGTGGTGAAGGAGGGCTTTACCAAACAACGAAGTAATGACAAATTGCCGAGACATCAAAAAAAATTGAGAACGAAGGTGGTTCCAGGGAGTTTTGGTGGATGACATTGAATCCCCTAACCGGAGATCAGTGATTGAGCAATGTCGATGGAGGCTAGATGCAGGGGATGGAGAGAATTGACCCACTTCCTCAACTGTGAGATTATATCTATCTTTCTTGAGGCAGGGGTTGTATGGTTGTTTTAAATTCAAGAGAACCTATTGAACCCCTTTATCCTCCCTATTGATTACAAGCTAATGCGGAGGGCGTGGGCCTAACAAACCCATCCCAAACCCTTTTTTACCTTGAAATTCCCTTTTGTTCTCCATGGATGACCCGCCGATGTGGAGGTACCGAAAACCATCACTAATAGAGACCAAGGCAGCAGTCGATACTCTAGCAGTCCACGATTGTGGGGCAGTGTAAACGCATCGCCAGAGGAGGCCGTGGCTCATCGACCATGGTGGAGGAGGGTGGCGGCCGACACACTGGTCAGCTACGTGGAAGTCGGGGCATCGCCTATCCACACAACCAGATTTGTAGGCCGCGATAGCTGAGCCACGATGGTACACCTGGAGGACAGGCGACAACCGATCGGCCATAGAGGTAGCAGTGGTGCACACTAGTGCCTATGGAAGTGGGAGCCAACCAGATCCCCATCCAGCCACATCACACTGAGCATGAACCACTCCCGCTAGTCCCGCGTGCCGGCAGAAGGTGCCATGTGGTACCGTCGGGTTCGACAAAACCGAACGGTCCAACCGGACTCTTCCGGAATCCCAGGGGGGGCACCTCTACTGAGTGACGACTAGGGAAGGCCCCGCCACAGTGGACTACACCCAGCTGCGGCCTGAGCCCTGTGGGCCGCGCCGAGGGGGTTGCGCCAAGCGCAGACCGGGCCACACCCTTTGTAGGTCGAGACCACCATGGTACAGTCTGTCTAGGCCTGACCCAGACTGGGTCGAGTCGGTCCAGGCTGGGTCGAGCCAGGTTGGACCGGACCCAATCCCATCTAGACCCAGATACGCCTTTTTGGTCGTATCATGAGAACCAGGAATCCATTTGATGAATTGTATGTGGTTCCAGAATCCATGGATAGAGATGGTACTTTGGGTACACTAAAAATGTTTTTTCAATATATTTGGTGTACAACCAGTTTGGATCGAACGTGAATCCAACCTGGCCCTCAGAATAGAAACATTAATAACTTACTGACCGAGCGTCCGACTAACACGCCGTCAGTCGGGTGGGCTGCCTTATGACGTAACAGAATGTCGTGAAACTTATTCATGGGTCTTCATATAATTTGATGTATCAGATGATGACTTGAGAAGTGGATCTTCCTGGAATCAAGCGTGCTTAGTGCGGGGATCGTGTGGAAGGCTGTAATGTGAAGAATGAACTTCATTCTTGTGTGGGTCAGCATCTGTCAGATCCTATCTGGGTCAGTGCTCAAGGATCCTGTGTGTGTCAGTGCTCAGCAACATGTGTGGGTCAGCGCATACTGATCCGGTGTGGGCGAAAACATGTGAGGGTTAGAGGGGTGTAGTTACCCATTGATCAGGTGTGGGTTAGATACTATGGGGGTCATCAGGGGTTAGTTAAATATCAATCATGTGTGGATCAAAGGTAGTGCTATATAGAATAATACAATGATATATCATACCACTAATCATCCGTTGTTTTGTACTTAAGTTATACCTGGTGTGGGCTGACTCTTCTTCCATCGTGGTGTTACCTGTGTGGTAGATCAATCTTCATGGTGTTACCCGTGTGGTACTTCTATCATCGGGGTGTTACCTGTGTGGTAGTTCTATATTTGGGGTGTTACCTGTGTGGTAATTTTATCTTTGTTTTTTTAATTGTGTGGTATGTCTATCTTCATGGTGTTTCATGTGTGGTCCCTCTATCTTCGTGGTGTTATGAGTGTGGTAATTCTATCTTCAGGTTGTTACCAGAGTGCTACATTTATCTTTGTGGTGTTACCTAGGTGGTACTTCAATTTTCGTGGTGATACATGTGTGGTAATGTAACCTTTGTGGTGTTACTATTGAGACATTTTTCTCTCATGTAGGAGATGAGCATATCTTGATATCTTAGCTATATTTCTAGGCATATACCTATGTAGAGTTTTGACTACTCCATGCTTTGTGGTTGAGGACTTTCTTTGTGGTTTTTCCTTTGTAAACACTAGGAGACCTTTGGGGGTATCATGGTCCATACTAAGTATATCTATACTCACCCTACTCAGGCTATGCACACACCTTTTCGTCTCTTGTGCAGATGAAAGACATCATTGATCAAGTTTGAGGGAGCCGGGACTGGATGGTACCCGGATGTGGACTATTTGGTGTGATGTGACGTAGGGACTATAGATCGTGAGATGTATATACCCTTCACGTAGGATCCTCGGTTGATGATCCAAGAGTTGTTTTCCCCATTTAATTTTTATTTTAATTTTTAGTTGTACATGTACTTATACCATTGGGATTGTATTCCGACCCCTTTTTCTACTTTCAACACTATTTTACTACATTAGTTTACTTCACAGTTTCTTCTTGTTGTGTTCTCAGACTGTGCATTTCTACAAGTTAAAGGCAATGAATTCCCATTTTTGAAAATAATCTTTTCAATGCTAGTCTCCATGCCCTATCCTATTTAATGATTTCTTGGGGTATTCATGTCACGATCCCCAAGGGAGGAGTTTTGAAAAATCTAGTTTTTTTGGGTTTCATATGATTTAAAGTTTTCCTTCGAACTCCTTTTCTTCCATTACCATGTTTTATTTAATGTGTTTTATTGATTTTTTTTAATATTCAACAGATTATTTTTAGACTATTTTTTAACATTGATTAACATTGTATTAAATTACTTAAAATGAATATAATTTTCTTCAAAATGAGATACTTTTTACAAATGGTGTGACCAAAATATTCGTTTAAATTTACACCACACAAATATATTTTTCCTCCATTATTAAATTAATTAATTTCAATAAACCTATAGATTCATTCATTTTTTATTTAAAATATAATCATTAATTCAATATTATTTTAATTTTTAGCTAAAATTATATCAGAAAAAAGGTATCATATTCTAAATGGATGCTTAATAATTTTCAAAAGTGATTTATATCAACTTTCTTATATGAATTTGCATGGAATTTTTTTAATGTAATGATTATTTTACCATTTATAATGGATTGTATTATCAAAAAAGCATTCATTTTATGTGAAATAATTTTCTCATATCATCTTGTACTGGTAATTGATTATAATTTATTTTTAGATCAATGGCATTCTTTGGATCATCATCGACATCACTCTACCTTGTTCATCCAACATTATATTTCCCATTTATGTCTATATTCTGTATATATTGAATTAATTTATATTCATATCCATTTAAATGATTATTTATCATAAATATTTGATATCATTGTCGGTTATATGAGGAAGAAATATTATTATGAATGTTATTTAATTTAGTAGGGAAATAAGGATGTATTTTATTAATGGTTCAATGTAGATAATTGTTGACCTATAATTAATTTTTAGATTTAATAGTATTTCTCATTAATAAAATTAGGGATTCATAGGACGTTCATGTGATGGGTCGACCAAGTTTTAGATAGATCTTCGATACAATAACAGGTTTCTTGATACAATATAGTATTAAATCCATATTAAATAGGCATCTTGTTTACAACTATACAATTATTGTGATTTCTATTTTGGATTAGAGGCCTTTAATAATTGATTAATGGTATATTCGTGGAGAGGAATTGATAATGAATTTAAAAAATTATATATTAGATTCATAAGGAATTTTATTTCTATTATCGATGTGTTTATAGTATTAATATTTTCCATGTATGATCATTGATGTATATTGTATGGTTTCATGTAATATTTTTTTATTATCCACTTTTCAATATTGATAATCCCTTGTATAATCATAAAACATGATTTTATATATATCCTTGACTGAGCATCATAGATCACCCATTATTATGTTTCATTCCAAATAATATGAATTAGGATATTGTGAATGATTTCAAGGATATAGAAATATTTATTCTTCTAATTTTTTATATTACTTATATGACATATGAATCATTTATATTACATGTATTCCAATATAGAGAAAATGATTGATCCATTGTCTTGATATTACTTTAATCTGATACCAATGTTTTAATAGAAGCATGGGTTCTGGGTTACTTGGTTTATGTTTTTACAAATGCATTGATAAATTTTTTCTAAACAAGGAGGAATATTTCACCCTAACATGGAATCAATGGGGAATATGAATTCATTCCCCCAATTCTATTAGAGTGTCATGATTAATTCCCAAAATTAAGTTTGAGATATTCTATATAGAGGCATTGATATTGTCATTGTTTAAGTTATGATTTATATTTGAGATTAAACGTAATTATTTTGGGGAATTTTCGGAAAACATTTATTGAACAACTCAGAATACTCAATTAGTATTATAAAATATTCAATATTGAGTTTTTCCCCAACCATTTGAGCTAAAAAAACCTAATGAGTATGTATCATAACCCATTTTATTTATTTAAATTTCAGGTGGACTTCATGGATAGTCTTGTATTAAATGATTATCGTTGACTGAATGAAGGTATAGAAGGTGACATCACTATCCCAAAAATTAACATGTGTTCAATGTAGAGAGAAACAATCCAGGACCATGACCACGTATTTTTTAAATTTTTTTAGAATAATAGAATTTGGAAGAAGGAAATTATAAAAATCTTCAATAATAATGGAGTTATATAATTGAGATGTTCTAAACATTACACTGTGATATTTCAGTCATGATTACATTTCATGTTTTTTTATATGGTGATTTGATTATTTGAGAAGAAATAATATATATGATGGTTTGGGTATATCTATAATTAGCTAATAAATTTCATTTCTAATTTGGATGATAAGTGTTCTATTCCATACTATATTTTCAGGACCAGTATCATCGGTTGTGATTTTATATGAAATCCATTTCTTCCTTGTATTAAAAGCCACAATACATTGATTTTAACTATTAATCATATCATTAGATCACAAGTTCGAATAATATATATTCTATTTATAATTAATGAATCGATGAGTATATGGTACAATAGGCTCAAATTACATTTCATCAATTTCATTGATTATCCTATTTATAAATATGTAATATTCATATACATGATGACTTTTCAATTTCATACATGATGCATTTTTTTATTACTATAATATAATTCATTCCTTCAAATATTTCCACAAATATTCGATATATAGGTCTTTTAATTTTTCCTCTATGTGTTTCTTAAATTCACAATCATAAAAACATCATTTTTCACTTCTTGTCCACATACGCATGACATTAATTAGTGTATTTGATGTCCATAAAAACCATGACAGTACATCATAAAATTTCTTCATAGATATAGATTTTAAATATATCCAATACCATTTAAATACATTATTGAAATATTATATTGAAATAATGTAATTCTCTTTCTGGTCCAACGATAAAACTAGAACACTACCATACATGTATATTCATGTTTGGGTAATATGAATTAATTGAATCATATTCATTTTATTTCAACTCCAATATATCACTCACTATATTATTGTCTAAATCTCATGGAATGTATTCATTGAATAATAAATATACAAATTCCCTCATAATTTTGATTAAATTTCATCATAAAAAATATTATTCATTATAGACTTTAACTAATTAATTTCACCTACCATATTATATATTTTATGATAAAATTTTTAATAATTAAATTACTAGAGGGAAATAAATAATTTCTGACTAGTTTCGATCAACTACTTGAAAACATGTTCATTATAATAGCCCCTAATTAAGGGTGGGTATTCTCACATGATAGAATCAATATATTTCTATTTATTCGTTGGAATGTTATAGAGTACAGCATGAATATTGTTATTTTTAAAGCATGTGAGAGTTGGGTGATAATGGCTATGACCTGACCTGACCTGAAAGTTAAATTTTGATTCCAAAGAACTTTTGAGGGAAAATTGGAAAACCCGCACATGTCCAAAATAAAGGTGTTAACCAAAAAATGAGCCCACAAAGTTGTTAAAAAAATACTAATAATATTCGAGTCAACCACCCTATAAAGCATCCAATTAAGAGTAGATACCTGTGTGTTCGGATAATTCCTGAGAAAACCTTAAAAATATTCTTCCATCTTGTCCCAGTTCAGGATTAATTCTTCCGCGGTGATCTTCCTTTCATTGAAACCCTGTGCCAGGATGCAGTCCTGTTTGGTGATCCACTCATTTTGTTCTTCATTAGTTTCAACACTTAGCGACCTCTCATAAATTTTGTGGATAACCTCCTTCGAGGCATTGATATGAAATGTTCTTTCTAACATTTCCTCCTCAGAGTGTAAGAAAATCTGCAGACATTCCCCATTCCCCGTTTCCACCTTTTCTACAAGTCTACTTTCAGTACTATCTGGTATTGGTTCAACATTTGGTAACTAGATTTCTCCATTAGGGGCCTTGATTTCCTTACAGAAAACATGCTCACCCAACTATCCAGAAACGTGCTTGTCACTTTCAGCAATTCTTGGGACCCTCGTTCCTTACACTGTCACATTGTGTCTAAACTACCCTGAATATCTAGTAACAATTGTCTTTAGGGTATTCGAGTAGTCTTTGCGGGGCCTTGACTTTTCCCTCCCTTGTGGACTGGGAAATTCCAAGAGACAGTATTCCCTTGCTTTCCCTTTCTCGAGCCAGGCCCAACCATCATGTGGCCTTGGGGGTCTTGTTCATAATCTATCGACGCCAGGGAGTTTGCTTCATTGTCACTTGGTTCAGTATCCTCGAAAGGCCTTGTCAAGCCCTGTTTGCATTTCCACCTTGGCATGTGTGTTTTCCATCCTTCTGGGTTGGCATTTTCCTTCCCCTTATCACTCAAACATGTGAACCGATTGTGGGTCTGAATAGAACCTGGAGGATCTTTCTAATCAAGTGGTCGCAAACTCATAGATGGAACTAAGTTCAGACCTGGGACAACATGTAACTTGGACATAATAGCATTCGGACCAGAGGAAACATACACCTCGGACAGCCCCCATGCATCTGCACGGGCATCATTAGCATTGGATACAACATAGGGTTCAACCTCCTGTCCATATTTCATGCCACCAGACTTCACCTTATCAGCATAAGATGGTCCAACCCATGGGACCTACTCTACCCTTTTAACATCATCCAGATCACTCCATAGTTTAGAAAAAATATCCACGACTTCTGGGTCATGGATACTATTGCACGGATTAACGATATGGGCGTCAAGATTGAGATCAACTTCGCGAGCCTGGGGAACAGAGGAGGCGTCCTCAATAGTTGGCCCGATAGGAAGGTGAGGTGATTACATACCATTATGATTTCCCCTCCCACATCGGCATGAAGAAATGTATTGGATAATGGCCATGACATATTTCACTTTATATCACATCCCTTTGGGATTATAAATCGGATAATCATTCCATTATTTATCATCATCCTCTTTAAAATGATAGATCTAGGTATAGTCATTGACTAAAACCAAAAACCATATTGAAAACACTAGGGAATTATAATTATAGTTATAAATGAAAAGAAAAATATTATAAATCCAATGGTGTACTAAATTGAGGAATCTTCACATCAACATTTTACATTTTAAATTAATCATATGTCACTTTGATTTCATTATTGGATGTTTTTTATTCTGTCCACTTTTTCTGTATAAACTAGTCACCAAAAATCACTATACCCAAATTTGATACTGAATGGGGTTACCAGAGAGAAGCACATATGCATATTATAAATTTTTTTGTATTAATATATTTTCATATTTTACAATAATCACTTCCCAAAATATTTTGATATAGATTCTCATGATAAAATATAGATAATAAACTTAATTTTTACCAATTCATAAACATGACCCTCATAATTTATTTGTAGATGATTACCATATAAGAATATAAACATAATAATCTTATTAATAACCATATTATTTTAAAACATAATTTTTGATGAGATTTTTTTCATAGTTATCGTATACTCAGATGTAAAAAAAGATCCTAAGATAATGTTTGTTAAACATGTGGGTATGAGAACATAATCATGGTTCATATACATGAAAAATTTGAATCATATCTAACATATCATAGATCATAAATCATAGTTCAATTCATAAGTATTTTTTCAAAAAATAAGTCATGTGTAGTAAATATGATGAAATATGGGATCTTTATTATGAACATTGAAAACATAACAAAATAATATGGGATATACCAAAGATCAGAGAATCAATCCATATGTTGATTCTCACTATATTGAAAATAATTATATAGTGGATGGAGACCCATAGTGGATTGTATTTTTTCCACAATCCCTAACATGTTAACCCAAGAGATATTACTACAACAAACCCCACATTAAACATCATTATTACTTATCAATGCAAGAAAAAAATTTCGGATATATGTAATATTAATAGGTGGTATTAAAAGTTATGGTATATTTTACCTTTTATTAACACTATTTTAATCAATGAAAAAGGAAACCTTTATCAGTGCTTTACTTTTATGGTAGATAAAGTGTAGCCTTAATTATCACTTTTTAGCACTAATTATTACTTATTTCATTATAGAATTTTTAGCACTGATAATGGTCTATATAAAAAATGAAAAAATCAATTAACTAAAATATAAAAATGAGGTTTTTTAAAAAAATATTACAAATTTTATTAACTATTTTTTTGATAAAAATGAATAAATACATTATTTTTTAACTAATATTTTACATTATATTAATTAGATAAATATGATAATTAGTGTTATTAAATTGTATATATTAAATAAATATATATATAGTAATGTATTCAAGTATGATTTAAATATTATAAAATATTTATGTTCATTACATTAAATAGAAATATATATTTTGAATAATGGTTAAAATAAAAATTTAATATGATTTAAAACTAGTGACTAGTTTCATAGTACTCGACATACAATTGAATTTCATTTGATATTTCAATTTTACATTTATAGATAAAATATATGTTATATTGATTTCACATGTACACAATTCTTGATTTTTTATGTACAATGCTCACACATAAAACTTATTCACTTTTTCAATATTGTGAAATTAAAATTTCTCTTAATTTATAAAATTTCACACATTTTCAACATACATGAATTCACTTAAAAATATATATTCATTAATAATGACAAAATCATATTTAAAAAAAATATAAATAAATATATCAATAAATGTACACTAACTATATTTTTACAATTATATATTTATAATTATAAATATACAACTATTTTTAAAATGTATTTATATAATTATAATCAAATATATAAATTTTAATAATAGTAAAATTTTAAATAAATCTACTTATATAATGAATATTTTCACTAAATTAAAATATATTTATTATATATATATTATTATTTATATAAATATATTTACTGAGATAAATAATTTTTTTAAAATAAATTTCTCTATTGAAAATAAATAATTATGTAATTACAATTAATATATTTAAAAATGAATATATTTATTATATATATATATTCATTGAGTGTATATAAATATTTATGTTTTTATTTTAATAATAGTTATAAATCAATATTCATCACCTATGTAATATTCACTGATAAAAGCATCTTTATGAGGTCTTTTTTCATACTGATAAAGTAGAGCCTTTATCAGCACTAAAAAGAGTGCAGATAAAATTAACATTTATCAGTTCTATAATTTTAGTGTTGATAAACATTAACATTTTCATCGATTTTTTAGCATTGATTATTGTGCCCCGATTTAATTAAAAATACCTAACCATTTGCAAACCCACTGCGAAATCAGATGATTTTTGTGGAATCCACCTGTTGTCAGTGCTCATCCTCGGTGAATCGATCCAAAAATCACACCACTTGACTACTTATCATATATCTTGTCTGAAATCTCATGCATGATTGATTTTAGGGTTTCCGAAGTGGGTTTCATATTTTCTTCAACATAGTGTGGAAGGCCTTGAAATTTTCATTCTGTATTTTTTGTTTCTTTTTTAATATCTTCTTGACTGATGTCATTATTTGTGGTTTGATGATTGTAAAATAGCGAGGTAGGCCTTCCGTTTGTATCTGATTTCAATTTTGATTCAACTCTTGATCGCTCATGGGATTTTATTATTTTGGTACTCAATCATGTCACATGGATGCATGTGGAGTTTATTAGGCTGTTTTATTTTGTTTACATTTACAAAAATGATCACCCAAAGAAATCATACATATTTTTCATTTTTTATTTTATGAATGATATTTCATACAGGTGATATTTAATAAATTGAGACTTGGGATCTTTTTGTGAGAGGGAGTTGAAGGTATGTTAAGGGATTTTTTAATAATATAATGATTCATATATACCTTTTCATGTTCTCTTGGTTCTTGTGGGGATCTAATGTACAGATGATTCTTTGTACTTTTATTTAATTTTTTTTTCTACTAGTATAATTTATATTTTGGGCCATATAATTCCTGCTATGTTTTTTTTCATTCCCCTGTGCTTGTTTCCAGCCCAAGTGGGATCAATAATGTCCCTTGGAATGTAAGGCCCTAGATGTAAACATTACTTAATATTGAGTTATTTCAATAATACACATTGAGGATCTTTTCATGTTTAGAGTTTTAGAGAATTAGATCAAAAATCATGCATTACATTCCAATTTTAAACAAGGTGGTTACATCAATGAAAATTTTAACTCTTATCATTAAAGGCAACATATTTAAAAAAACAAGGATTATTTTTTGACACTACCTTGACACTATCATCACATCATGTACCCATACCATGACCTGTGAAAAGCATTTCAAAAACATGGGATTAGCATAAAAGTCTCAGTAAGGGATATAAAAAACTGAATTAAAACGTTATCCCATGTTTACATAAGAATCAATGAAATCAAACATTACTTAAAAAACATGATCACTTTAATAGACCTCTTGAAATCATATGATTCATGAATAACCCATAGAAATCATAAGACATAAAGGTTACTTGAGGCATTCATAACATTCTTACATGGGGAGTAACCCTCATGGTTACATTTGGAATAACCATCACAGTATATTCCCTAAATCTCTTCAGATAAACCTTAGCGTTTAACTCTTTCGCATTACCCAATGCATTGGAGAGCTATATCGGGCTCACCCACCCTTAGTTTATCATGAAACCACCCGTCTTCATAAAAAATTCCCAAGAACTATAACATAATCGTACAAAATAAAACATGTATAAAAGGAAATATCACATTTCCACATTTCAATCACAAGATATAAATACTACACATTGATATAATAAAAAAATTATCAAAACCATTTTCAATACCTAAATAATAGAAAAAAAACATGGTATTTATTTATTTTTCATTTTAAAAAGTTATGGCTTATAGAGGAAGCCGAAACACTAATAATGGTCATGACGGTGGAGAAGTCATTGTCGCCGCATATGTAAGACAAAAACATTTCTTTTGACATTTAGTAAAACACTTCATATAAAAATATTCCTTTTAAATAAAAGTAAAACTAAAAGGGGTTTATACACCATATAAAATAATGTTTTGTATAAAAAAAGTATGCCTCAATGAAAGGAGATTGAGACGAAGTCCCTTACAGAGTATGTATCCTTAGATTAAGGATAATTCAAATACATAAATATGTGTGAAAAATATAAATACACCCAATATAAGAGGATATTAAGTGTAAAAAATTTATAGGTCTTCCACACATATTCATATAATGGCATATTGAAGGAGTACATGTTTAACCAAATGAATTGAAGTTGAGTTAAGAAGTTCCCTCCCAAAAATTCGACATCCTAACAACGTCACTTTAAAATTCAGAAAATGAGTTGATGAGAGAGAAAATGGTATTTAATCACTTGTACATAAACATTACCTCAATAAGGATATATAATAACATATCCCAACATCGTAATATTTAAATTAAAAGACATAACAAAAGAAGTCTTTTAAAAAGAGGAGGGTGAAAGGTTCCCTTACCGATTTGGGTAACATTCAAAACGTACACCCCATGAAAATAGGATCATACAAAGAAGATGTGAATAACCATAAATTAAATTATATTACACAAAGAATACAATAATGGGCAGTAAAAACACTACACAAAAGTAAAAAGTGGAAAATGTAGCATGAATCTCACGGGAATAAAAGTGAGATGAAAAATCCCTTACGAAAACTCGGCAGCCTAACGACGCCACTTAAAACTTACAAGAAAGATGGATTGAAGAGATCAAATAGGGTCTCTCATCATATGAAAATAAAATTTACAGTATGAGGTATGTAAAAGAACATCCCCAAACATAATAAATAGGAGCTTTAATGAGATGATATAAAAGAGAGTATTTAAAAAGAAAGATGGAGGTAGGATCACTTACCTCGTGTTCGACATGACTCGATCGTTCTTTAATCTCCTGAATAAAAAACTAGAGTTAATTTCTACTTTCTTAAGAACCCTTTTCATGTTCATTATTCCTTTTATATCACTTATTACCATGCTATGAACATTATGAAATTATTTATGTTAATAACTATTGTTTTGTCGATCATTGGTACTTGAGTCAAAAATTAACTTCTTATAATTACAATTTGTTCATGTGGTAAAATATCCATTATATAAAAAATTATTTTCAAGATTAAGATATAAGATATATCATATATATCCAGTATATACATTCATTTATAATATTAAATAACACATAGATGTAAGAAATGAAATGCACCGTTCATGGAGACGGTAAGCCGTACATACACATGAATGCTACTTTCATTTCTATTTTGTATTTAATGGAATGAAATAATAATTTTATAAAGGTATATTATAATTAAAAAATAATATAATATATAATATCATTAATTCCATCCTTTATACATCCCACATATGGAATTAACGAATCAAATCACTTTGAGGGGGAAGTAATCTGCACTTCCATAAACGAAGATATCGCGTTTACCCATAATGGAAACCATAAAGGTATGACATAAGTGTAAAATACAGAAGCATATGGAAAACATAGAAATAATATATATCATATATTAATATAGTGACATATTAATGGCCACCATTAAAGGTGTTAGAATAATAGTGAACAATCATCTTTTCATGAGGCAAAAATCTGTCATCCACAGAAACTGTATGTCATTTAACCATTATACGGAGGTGTGTGTAAGTGTATCTCGAATAAATCACATAAAAACATACTATTATATTGAATATACATGTTTTTTACAAAAAAAAGGAAAAAAAAGCGTTTCAGGGGTTGGAGAAGAAATATAAAACTAAAGATCATAAGAGAAAACATTACCTTTAAATCGGGTAACTACTATTTGATTCAACCAAAAGGGTTTCTTGAATAGATTTCTGCCTAAGATAAGGCTAATATGATGAATATAGGGATTTGTAGAGATAAAATGATCAGAGTTTGTCCAATACAATAGCTTTATAGGTGTGGTTAAGGTTGTAGTGGTGGGGGCCTTTTATAAGAGGGAGGAGGGGCACTCTTGGAACATCAAGAAATGTTACTATATTTTAAAATGAGTTTAGGATTTAAAAGGTCCCATAAAGAAATATTTAGATAATATTGTGATAAGGTTTTGAAATCCACCCATAAAATAGGTTTTTGAAAAGTGTATGTCTTAGAGTTTACATTATCTTTTCATTCTATTTAAATCGTTCATTAATGAGAAAATCATTGCATCATCATGGTGTCATAAATAAATTAATTTATTTAATCTCTAAAAATTATAAAAATATAATATGATATAGGAAATCTTTTTATATTTCCAATGGATATTTATAGTATAAGATATAATTTACACAGAAAAAATTAAAATTGTTTTACTTGGGTGATACATACTTTTGTTATATTTTCTTTTCTTTAAAAATAAAATGATAAAAGGTCACTATCATAGTAATGTGATTACATGAGGACCCAAAGTTGGCACATGGCATCCCATTTTCGTCCATGACACCAAAAATATAATTAGGACACATTTTGGGATCATTTTATATTTTTATGATTTTATTTTATTACACTTAACAACCCGATTACTAATTAAACACGATAATTAAAAATAATTACCGTCGTTTCTATTCATAATGTCCAAAAACAAAAGATTATTAATTACATAATTTGTACCATATGATTCCAAATATGGAATATATTTTATCAAATTCCAAACACATAAATTTCAGTTATTAAATTTAAATAATTCCCATTTTCAAAACAAAAGACGGGTTTTTAAGAAGTAAAATCTATCAAAATATTGAAGTGTTTTTACATCCAATTTAAAAGTTAAAATACATAAAATGTAAAAATTTGTATTAAATGATATAAAAATAATTAAATTACACCTTTAAACCAATTAAAATGACAATATAAATATATAAATATATTAGATGAAACAGAAGTATTGAATTAAAATGCAATATTTTTCACTATTCATTAAAAAGGAACATTTGTCAGAAAAATACCAAACATTAATCCTAAGATATATTTGATATTCCAAACTCAAAAATGATATCAATTTTACAAAATTAAAAACATATAAGTTTCATTAATTAATTTTATAATCAATTCCCACTATCAAAACAAGTAGCACGTTTTTATGAAACAATATCAATGAAAAGATTGACACGTGTTTATATTCAATTTCAAAGTGAAATTAATTAAAATGACCAACATTGGATTAAATGGTAAATATATTTTTTAATTAATCTTTAAAACTAATTAAAAAGATAATATAACCATATAAATAAATTAAATTAAAAATCACATTTGAAATAAAATACAGTATTTTTCACTATTCGTTAAAAAATGAATTTTATCAGAAAAATACCAAAAATTTACCCAAAGTAAAATTTGATGATACGAATCTAAAGAAGAATTTTATTTTGTCAAAATGACATATAAAAGTGACCAAACATAGATTTAAATAGGTTTCTCCATCAAAAGGCGGTAAATCGGGATTTTACTGTAAATTATGCTTAAAATTGGATCTGTTCGTATTTTAAACCTATATCATTTATTGCGTAATTGGTAAAATATTTAACATACATATATAGTAATTTTGTAGTTAGTTCTGTTCATTCCTTCCATTACAATGGCTAGGCGTTAACTACTATTTACAAATATATTATTATACTATTAGTGTGCAACATAAGATTTCGAAGAAACTCATTGTTGCGTATTGGGTATGCCATTGAACATAGAATCCCCTTTAAAGTAATATTAATATTTTAT
Source organism: Viscum album (assembly GCA_963277665.1). NCBI lineage: Eukaryota > Viridiplantae > Streptophyta > Magnoliopsida > Santalales > Viscaceae > Viscum > Viscum album. The sequence continues at coordinate 1,240,942,968 of OY728161.1, read as the reverse complement.
TCACCAATATTAATAAATATGAAAATGTATTATTATTTATTTACCTGGGATGTTACATGGACACTATCCTGGACCAGCTATGCGGTTTGACATTTAGTTTTCTTGGGTTTGTTTTGGAAACTATATATATTGTTAAATGTATTTCATCTTTTTCAAAATAATCCAAATTCTTATGTCAGTAAAAATTTTAATATATATATTTTATTTTTCTCCATCTATAGATTAAAACAACATTATTTTAAAGCATTTTTATAATAATAAATGAAATATTATACCATGATTCTATGTAATATTTAACAACTAAATTATAAATTGTCATCTTCATTATTCTCCCACGATAACAATAATTTAAAAATTAAATAATGTTTTTATTTAACCCATTTTGGTTATACCACTTTTTTGAGGCATATATACCACTACAAAAAAATATATTTATTTTTCAAATATGAATATTTTCAATAATTCCTCAGACATATGAGTATTTATTTAAATTCTTACAAGTGTATTACCATGGACTAAATTTGACACCTAGATATTTGACATGTATAAAAATAGTATTTCAAATGTTTTTTCTATAAAAAAAGTTGGCATCTAATGAATATCCCATACTCTATGATATATTTTGAAATTCCATCAACAACATTTGAAACTATAATTCAGTTATGAATGGGTTTCACCATGGATTTTAAATATTTTTTTTTTGAAATTTATAAAACTCTTCCCTCACATAAATGGATTAGTGAAGAAATATTCCATGAATTCAATGAGTTTCCAATAATCTAAAGAAAACGTCAACTTAGTAATCATCAACATTTAATCATTGGTCATTGTTAAAGTATAAAATTATTATCTTCCTTCATCACTTGGACCTCTAAATATTTTTCATCCACATTTATAAACACATACAATATATCTTTGAAATTATTTTTTATATAAGGATTATGATAAAAACCTCATTCTTAAAATAATGTTTCTTCAATAATTTGTCTAACGTTCAATACCGAACTCTTTTTTCTTGTTTTAATTAATACATCACATTTTTTAATTTACAAACATTATTCTCATATTAGATAATAAGAAAACTCCCTTTTTTATATAATGTTCTTATTTGTGTAATCCCTTAGTAAATGCTATTTTTATATCGTATCAGTGTACATTCAATTTCCATGGGGTTGATCGGTGTGGTGATTTGACATCACAAAATTCATAGGAAGTTTTCAAATATTTATATACCATTAATTTTAAATGTAAAAATTATTTATGTTACTACATCACTTGTTCCAATATAGTATTATATCTTCTAGTTGATTGAATGAGAATTTAGTATTCTTCTTTATCATATTTTTGTTTTTTATTACTTCATAAATTCCTATATTATATTCTAATTTTTAGGGGATTTAGTAAATATTTTGTGTGGAGTACATATTTTCATAAATTTAATTACGCATCTTCATCATCATATTGAAATTGTTTGAAATAATCTAATGTTGAGTTTCCGTTATTAGAATTTTCCATAACCTTCACTTTTGATAATGAATATTTATGTGTATGTATATATATATTATATGAAATTAATCTTCTATGAACAAAATAGGATGGATATAAAACCAAATTGGCTTCTTGTTAATTTTCAAACAATAAAATTTGAAGAAATAGTTAAAGAGTTGATCACGTTTTCTAGAGAGCATGCAGATGACCCATCTAAAATACTCTATCTATGATTACATTATTGTTATTCACGACACAGTAGTTCAGAATTGTTGGATGATAATTTCATTAATAGCTGAATACATCAGAAAAAAAATGTTGGATTAAACAAGGAAGAATACTGAATGTCGATATCTATTGGGATGGTACAATAGTTTATGCATAATGTGATATGAACACATTCTAAAAAGATGATGGAGATCACATGTAAGAAAAAAATTGAAATTTAAGATGACCTTTGTGACTATCCTATGTTGATTGAGGAGATAAATTATGTTTCTAAAAAACCATTGTATACCAGTTTTAATTAATACACAACATTGTCCATTATATTAAAGCTATAAAATTTGAAACCGGGCATTAGATAGAGCGACACCATCTTTAAAAAACTACGTGGTATTCTAAAAGATATGATACTTGAAGAAAATTAACTACTATGTTAAACATATGTTGCTAAATAGATATAATGTTCAATGGGAATGATCTGTAAAAACATACATATTTTTATAAATAATATCATATTGTATTAGAAGGACCTAAAATAACTTATAAAGTTTCCTAAGTGTCATGCATATCAATAAAAAAAATTATTCAAGTACATCAATATCTTTATAGTACATTCATATCATTACACTACTTAGAAGACTATATGGATATCAGGAAATAATCAGATAATTAACATGTCATGCAGATACAAGAATTAATAATGGGAACCTACGTCAGCCAGAAGATTCTCCTTAGTGAAGGAAAATTGATTTTCAGTTTCCAAAATTTGGAGATGAGCTGAGAGGAATTCGTCTTGCGCTATCTAAAGATGGAATAAATTCTTTTGGTGTATAGTGTATTATTAACCATACATGGCCCACAATGTTGGTAAATTATAACATTCCACTATGTATATGTATGAATCAGAAATAGATTATGTTGTCTCTACTTATATCTGGACCAATGAAGCCCAGTAATGATATTGATTTCAATTTGGCCCCATTGATCGATGAACTGAAATTTATGTGGGAAAAATGTATTACAATGTTTTTTGCATATAGAGTTGATGAATTTACATTGAGTTCCATGTTGTACGGAATGTTAAATGACCTCCCCACATATAGAAATTTATCATCAGGGAGAATTAATGGAATTTTGCGGTGTCCCATTTGTGAGAAATCACAGACTTACATTGTTTGAAACATTCCAATAATACAACGTTTTTGAGACATAATTTTTTTTACTCAACAACATAAATACTGGTCCTAGATGACAGCATTCGATGGGAATATAATAAAAGGAAAAAAATGTCCCTAGAAATGGGTGATCAACTATAGAAAAAAGAAAAAAAAGATTAAAACTATTTTGGTAAACCAGTGTCAAAAACCCTTAAAAAATCATGTCATGAGAAGTGAATAATTATAACGGAATTACTGTATTGGAATGGTTTATACGTCATACATTTTCGTGGATTTCATACCTATAGAAAAAAATTATTTGATAGTGTTATTGGCACATTACTAAAAGTTCCTAGAAAAACCAAATATTCTATCAAGGAATTAATGGAATTTATTTAAATGGGTATAAAAATGGAACTTGTGAAGTGTAAAAGGTATAATTTTCTTTTTCTAGCATCTTAAACTCTATCCAATTTTTTTTTTGAAATTTTACATTTTTCATACAATTATAAATGTTCCATCAGGGTATTCATCAAATATCTAGAAAGTCATGTCAATGTATAATTTGAAGTTACACGGACTAAAATCAAATGAATGTCTTGTTTGGATGGAAAATTTAATGCCTAATTATTTTTGTTTCATTCTACCTCATTGTTTATGACATACATTAATCATTATCTTCTTAATTGAAAAACCCACATGCAGTAAACTTGTATACCCGATTATGACTTCCATCATTAATAAAAATATTGAAGTCATATTATTTTAATTAGATCAGTTCTTCCCCTATCATTCGTCAATATAATGGTCCACCTGATGGTTCACTTGTTTATAGAGGTTCAACTATATGGTCTATTTAAATCAGGTGGATGTACCCCATTGAGTAGTTTATGAAAATTTTTAAATAGTATATAATGAATCAAATTTTGTCAAAAGGTTGTATTATATAGATATATATTTTTTATGAGGCATTTGAATTCTATACCGATTACGGATCAGATATTCAAATCATCAGTCTCCCAAAGTCAGCTCACAACAAAGGCCTTATAGGTGAATATATTTTCGCATGATATGTTGTTATAATTACGAAGAAAAAGTTGGGAAAGAACTTATTTACATACTACCAAATATTAAAGATGTTAATCCATATATTAAATCCCACAAAAAGTTCATAATATATATGAATTCCTAAATGGACAAAGGATGTGTATCGAATACACATAATCAATAGTTTTTAGGATGGTTTCGAGAGAGAATTTACATAGAGTTATATGAAAATCCAAATTCAATTTCAAAACGACTTCATTGAATATTCAGAGGACTGAATGAAAATGTTATATCTTACCTTGGTTTTGAAACTGAGGGTCATACATTTTATATAATAGAACATGTAGACTTTTGTATCAAGAAAAATAGTGGTGTTATGCTTATTGTTTATGTGATTCACATATCTAGTTCCAACGATAGAAACCCATATTAAAAAAATAGATCATATTTTTTCATTATGAATCATATATATTACTTGTATTATACAACATTTCATGTTACATTTTTCAATTGATAATGGGTCTAAAATATAAATGGAGTATAAGTGGGTGGAATGGGCTTTATAAAGGTGAATTTTAGTTTGTATGGGGTTAAAGAAGAGTTTTTTGTAATGGAATCAAAAGAAATGAAAGTATTTCATGGTTATGATCCAAAAAATAATAATTGGTTTATTTTACTCCTTGGAACTAACACAAATATTGAGTCAGATGAAAATTCAATCGAGGATGGACCTTATTTTGGAACATCACAACCGGTTCATGTCCGTCCTAATGTAGATAGTTTCTTGTTCATTGGAGGGGATCACAATGAGGGGATTTGGAATCTCGATACCAGAACCAAATCCTTCAATACATTAAAAAAATAAAAAGGATTCAATGAAAATGTAAAATTGTTTTTAATATATTATTTTTATCCTCATAATATTATATTATATCACCTGCATTAACGTAATTAAAATTAAACTTTTGAAAATTAATGAAAACAATATCTGCTACACATGATGGAAGAACAATATATAATGATGAAAACCCATAAAAAGATATTAAGGTAATGTTACGATATACATTTTCTATTTTAAATAAAATTTTTATAATGAATAAATGATTTAATTATTATTTTTCCATAATGAGTTATTTTATTTTAGAATATATTTTTCCATGTATCATACCTTCCCAGAATGAGTAATGACGTTGTATCTACTCAATCAAAGAGGTAATCTTGATGTTTTGATAGTAAAATCATTATCTATATATATAATGTATGGATTAATATAATTTTTAATTTATTCATTTTTATTATTAATTAGATAATAAATGTTTTCTTATATAGGTTCACTCTTTTTTTGATTTAGGGTGCTCTGTCAATATTTCAATCTTATTCTCCCTTAAAACAATTTCACACATGCAATGGTGCATTTAACCAATTCTTTCATGTTTTATTTAATCCCATTGTAAAAATATCTACGATGCGGGCTCTACTAAATTATAGAGGTATTCTTATTATTTTAACACAAAAAAAATCAGTATCCATTTAATTAATTTGTTATTTTATATTTATATTTAATTTATTTCCTTTATTATATTACTCAAATTATAATTTTTTTCTTATACAGGAGATTTTTTTGTTCATTTTGGGGTTCTCTATCCGAAACACATGATTATTATCCCTTAAATCCTTTTCAACACTGTATTGGTGCATTTCTCACTTTCCATTATATAACCTACACTACTATTGAATGAAGAGAAGTGACACTACCTCTACTCATTTATATATTTAATCATGATGCTTTCATAGGAATGTACTTATCTATAGAATAAATGTATTGTTTCATGTTTTGTTTTAATTTATATCTTTTTAGTATTAATCACATATTTTTTATATACGTAGACTCTTTTCTCAACTTGTGGATCTTTGTCCAACATTCATTCTTATTATTCCCTAAAACATTTCCACTCCTATAGTGGTGAATTTATCACATTCATTCATATTACCTCCACTGCCTTTGCAATAATGGAAAAGATGTTTCCCATGCTGAATTACATAGGTAATCTCATTATTTTCATAGTAAAATCATCATCCATATAATTAATGAATTTTTTCATATAAATTATTAATTTTTTTCTTTTAGAAATACTTAGATAATCATTTTTTTCTTATGTGGGTGGATTTTTTTTTCAAGATTGGGTGATCTATCCAACATTAATTCTTCTTCTCCCTTAAAACATTTTCACCCAGGAATTTGTTCATTTGTCATATTAATTCATGTTACCTCAACTAACTTTGTAGGAAGTAAAATGACACTAACTCTACTCAGTTATAGACGTATTATTGATCTTTTCACAGTAAAATCATTATCCATAGAATAAATGTACAGTTTCATATTTATGTTTAATTTATTTGTTTTTAATGTTACTCACAAAATTAATTATTTACTTTTATAGGTGTATTTTTTTCAATTTCATGTGGTTTATTCAATACATATCATGCAATGTTAGAAGTCTGATAAAATAATGTCCATAGAAATCAAGTTAAAATGGACTGTTATGATTATTTGGTGACTTTTCGGACATCTTTGAGTCAGTAGAACCTCAATCGAACACATGATGTGACCATAATGACTCTTTGCCATTATTTTAATTTTTAATTAACAATAATTTTTTAACAAAATAAATCAAACTGAATGGTTCTATTATGAGTTTAAAATTAAAAATAGACATAAAAATGATTCACTCATTAAAAATGAATAAATAAACTAATATTTTTTTGAATATTTAGAGCAGATATTGAGAAGTAATTTGTGATGTGTAGGAATCATTATCTTGTCAAAAACAAAAATGATGTGATCCATAATAATCAATGTCCGTGTTTTAAAATTAAAATAGCAATTTAGAAGAAAAAACTGTGACATACTCAAAACACAGAAAACACATTCAGATTGTTTTCATACATTGGTAAAACAATCCATAAGTGATTTGGAACCTATAGGAATTAGACTCACCTAAATCTGATGCATAGTTATATAGATATGACTCTAGTTACATCATTATTTAAAATTTACATCGATTTTAGTAAAAAACCAAAGCTTGTCAAAACTAATAAAACACCTTCAGATTGTTTTAATAACTTAAGAAAATTATCCATCTGTGATTTGAGACATGAATTCATCAGCCATACCTCAATTCGATGCACGATTTGATCGATATAACTATAACTGCATGATTTTATAGAAAATTAACATTTGTTTTAGTAAAAGGCCAACTGACCTACTCAAAAATTAGAAAACACATTCAAATTGATTAAATACTCTAGGAAATTAATCCACAAGTCATCTTTGATGTGTATGAATGATCTGCAACTTAATTTGAAGCATGGTGTGATCGTTATGAATCCAAATGAATCATTTTATTTGAAATTGACATTAATTATTGTATAAATAATAGTTGTTGTAATTTATTTATATAAATTATTACTAACATAAGAATTGATTCTTTATACTTCTACATTATTTTGATCGATCAAGGGTGGTTTGTTCGGCAATATCAGTAGTTGGGTCTGGATTAAAGGTAACATTGATGTTTTTGAATGTATGTCATAATTTGTATTTATTTAATTATATAAACCAATTTTTGAAATGTCTATATTATTGTTTTTTTTCTTTTGACTCTCTATTAAATTTCATTTTATTTATACCCAGTATCGAGACATATTTTTGTTGACATATGGTGTGTTTCTAGAGTTGCAGTGTGTTGTTAAAGAACACAGTGGTATATCCCTTTATCATTGCTTTTAAAATTTATCATAAAGAACACATTTCTTAGTGTTGTTCAAAGTGTTCATAAATGTCTAATTTATCAGTGCATTATTAATCAATAATAAATGGTTTCTTTAGTGATTATACATTGAAGTGATGGTAAATGGTTTCTCTTTCAACGCATTTAAATGCGCTGATAAATGTCTAATTTGTTAGCACTTTTTTAGTGCCAATAACTATCCCTTTTATCTGCACTTCATTAATTCTGATAAAAGTCCTTGGATTTTAACCTTAAGAATGTAGTCTATTCATTTCTAACACTAATAAATTCCATTTATAGAACTGTTAATGAAAACTTTTCTAGTTATTCATAATTCAATTACTAATAAATTAGAGGGATATATAATGTTATCCCTACGGTAAATTTATTAATACAATCCCTTGAGTTTTTTTGTTCACTCTTCAATCAAAATAATTTCATGAGATAATTGTTTATGCAATCCATTTGATGGAAATATAATTATTGTTCCACTATAATTATAATGTATAACTATACATATATGTTAAATAAGAACCAGATCCATTTATTAATTCCATCATGGACATTATAACCTAGAAAAAGAAGTGTTTTTTATGAGAACAACCATAATGAATTATCAATATACATCTGCAGAAATATATTGAAAAGTGTGATTAATTTTTATTCCCTCTGAATCATAAGACATATAGTTTTTTGTAAAAAAATAAATTTTATAATACTATTTGAATTGATACTTCTTTGTAAACACATAAAAAATAAAAGACGCATTTTATTAATTGATTCCAATAATTATTAGGGGAAAAATTAACTATTTTTTTAAATTGTATTAATTTTACGCTTTATTATATGTTCAATATTCAAATAAAACAATTCCATTGAAAACATTAAATTATGATTTCAATTGTAATGAATTAAATTCCATTCAAAAACAACTTATTAAATCATATAAGTGGATAGAATGACATAGAATATATATATATATATATATATATTAGTCTTATGGATGGGTGATTCATTATAATAAATAATAAATATTATTGGATCCTATTATAGGAATATTTATGATTTAATTGTTAACCAATGCAAGAAAAAATGGCATGAATGGAAGAAAACACTCATAATTACCATAATATATAAAAATATATATATGTATTATATAGAATATTATCATATTTATCAAAATAAAAGTTCATTCATAAATAATATCAATTTCAAAATGATGTCGTTAAAAAAACCCTTACAACATTGGTAATAATTTAATAAAAAAACATAGATATAAAAATGATAGGGATGGATAAATCCCATTAATATAATTAAATCGATCATATAACACATACATAGAAAAAACTATAAAAATATAATATTATATTAGTGGTGAATCTGAAACATGTCTCAATTTAGTGAAAATTCAAATATGAAAACTCATATAGATATCATAAATTTTTTAAGTGAGATTTATAAATAAAGGATATTTTGAGAAAGAAATGTAAATCCGTAGAAAATAGAGATAATTTTAAATATAAAATAATTATATAGTGTATGAAAATAATTTTATTTTTTTATGATTAATGAATATGTCTCAATTAATTTATGATTTAATAAATCATCGTACCTTAACTCGTGAATTCATTGAATTTAGTTTAACAAACATTATAATAAAATTATAAATCATAATAAATTATTTAATAATTTTTTCATTTGTTTAAACATTTTTACACTTAAATTTAAATAGTTATGTAAAAAGCTTTTAAAATTTCAGAATCAAATGTTTGTGGTTTTAATTATTTTTGACAACATACATAATGAAAATTTCTATTAATGTTATTTTATATCTAGTACATAATTCTGAAATTAGTAAACATAAATTTCACAGTAAGATATTATTTTTTATTTAATTTTTTTTTATATATAATGAAATTTATTTTTACATCATTAATAGTTAATGGATATAGTCATGGTAGATGTGATTTGTATTTTCTTAAAATTATCTCATTTCAAGAATATATTATGGATTTTTTTAACATTTAAATAACTATAAAAAAAATATTAATTAGGGTCTAAATGGTCTTACATATACTCTTCAAACACCAAATAAAATAGTTTGTAATATATAAAAATATTTTCATGAAATTTAAAAGAAAATATACAAAAAATAAAAAGTTTACAACAATAAAAATCACAACTATAATATTTTCTCTTGAAAACCCAAAAGCATAACACAAAAATATTTTGTTCAGAAACATAATGAACCAAGGATATTACTAATCATGAAAAATAATCATAATAAATATTCAATCGCTTTACTCAAAGTGTGTGTATTACTTTTTCATCTGGTAAAAGATCCTAGAAATGGATTTTAGTAATTTTGTTATTAGTTTATGATATTACCCAACAATTATTATCCCAAAAAAAGATAAATGTATAACATCAGAGAGATGGAGAAATTTATACTTGTGTAGAGAAATTATTCTTAGCCCTTAAAATTATTCAGATAGTCATTCTCAAGAATTCTAATAGTTTACATCAGCAAGTCATTATGCACGATGATGATATTTTTATCCCCATAAGATAAAAATAAATAAATGTTCTCAATAAAATATAAGAATTTAATTGAAGTTTATTGTTATCTTGTAGACATCAATTTCATTAAATTATTTCCAAAAAAACAAAACAATTTTCGCACATACTCTAATTTTTTAGAAACACAGAAATAATGATAATAAATAATTATAATAAAGGGGAATTAGTTGACACCATAATATTTATATGAAATGAATTCATTTAGACCTAGTAAAAAATAATAATACATATAATTTTTTTTCATAGATGAATATATATACCTAATAATTATCTAATGGGTTCCCAATAATTTCACATCATTTCCTTTTTTTAAAATATTAATTTCAAAAGATTTTCCATATTCACACAAACATGTCCATATTTAAATATAAAATTACATGATGCAATTTATCATAGCTTCTAATAAAATATTTTACATTGAAATATAATTTATATAAAATAAAATCATTAAATAATAACATTACATGATTTTTTTGAAATTTTATTTTCTATTTACAAAAACTAAGGTGACATCAATATTTTATTTTATCTATTTAAAACATTATATACACTCATCACAATGTTTACATAAATTTAATAATATTTCTAAAATCAAAATACCAAAATTAAACATTTAATATTTTAAACGACTCAATCATTAGTATAAATTTACAGAAAAATATAGCTTCTTAAAATTTAAACCACATCATCTGGCCACAAGTATTGATATGTATTGGTTTTCAGTATCATGTTTATTTAAATTGTTACCATTCGAGTTAAAATTTAATTTTTGAATAATTTATTTTGTAAATAATAATTAATTTACATTATTTTGTAAACTAAAAATTTTATATAATGAGTACACGTAATACTCAAATAATGATATGATTATTAGATATACAATGGTCAGAAAAAAAAACTTGAATTATTGTGAAGTTATATAAATAATGGTTAATTGTTGATTACGTAATATATGTAGTGGAAAGATAAATATGTTTCATAAAATAATAAATTTATATATATAAGATGGATATAGTTTTTCAAATTGTCTATCATAAAGGTAACATAAAATTTATACTAATTATATAAGTGTAAAAATAAACTTTTGGGTAAAGGTAAGGCAATGTGATCCTTGTCAAATAGTATAAAAACCCACATTAAGGTAAAATTATTAATTCTAATGGTGGTTAAGGGTAATATAAACTATAAATATGGAAGGGTAATTATACAATTACAAATGGTGTAAAACTGCAAAAACACAAAGAAAACATATGTAGTAATTGAGATTTAGTATTATAAAATATATAACAATAATATAATAATTTCGAAAAATATTATAGAAAAATTATAAATATAATGAATTTAAAGTGTACACTTAATTAACAATTAAATAAAATTGTGTTTAAGGAGAAACCAAAACATCTTCACCCAATATGAATATTAAAAATCCAGTTGTTAACAGAAATCATATCTAGTTTAAAAAAATCACAATCATTGAATTGGGTAATATAGAAAATAACACCCTAAAAATAGATAAATATTAAGAAATTCATTATAAAGTTAAAAAAGTAATATAACATAATATTATTATATTATCACCTTATAAAATCATAAACACAAAAATATTTTATAGAAAATAGTAAATAAAATTAGTCAACCTCCCCGTAAAATAAAACATAATATGAAAATAAATTTTATAAATATAGCTCACCCTTGATTAATGACTCTCTTCCTTCTTAAGATATATTATCCTGAAAATAAATTTTAACTTCAAAACCTATATAAAACCAAAACATCTAAAATGTGTCTTAAAAATAAGGTATGGTATTCAATGAAATTAGCATGGATTTTGAATGAATTTTAAAAAATATACAATGATTAAAATAAAATAAACATATAACATCACTTATCATAACTTACAAAGAAATAGGACGATAATTAATGTCCATATTGGTCATAAAATTATAAAGATTCACACATTGGAATCCAGACCAGTTTTTTTAATGGGATTTAGAAAATATTTCTTTGTCCCCCATACTAAAGAAGGGTTAATCATCTTAACTATAAAAATATATATTGAAAAAAATAAATTTATGTGAAAAAAATGAATTGAATTTTTTTAATGTATGGTCAAAATCATAATGTCCATATAATCCAGATATATTGAATTTAAAAAATAATATACTCTTTTTTACCTTTTTTGAAATTTATTTTTATAACACTGAGGTAATACCCAATCCATATAATTAATTTTTAATTATATGATGACCTAGAAATTTTTTTAATATCATTAATATGTCTATGTATTTTACATTATAGTAAAATTATATAAATTTAAATTTAAATATTCAGTTTCAATTCAATGATTCATATTTTCATTTCAAAATAAATTCAATATAACCATAAAAATAATCATCCAATCTAGAATATGAATTTGATTAACTATAATTCCAAATTTCCCTAAAAGATTAATTATTTTACATGATCTATATTTTCACTTTCTTTTCATTAAACTCATATAATTATTCATTCAACATTATATATTCAAAAAATGAGACTTTTCTTTGGTTGAGTATCCATATTATAATCCTTAGTATTGTTTTGGGAATGAATTTTCACATTCCCTTGATATTCAGAACAAATATTATTTATACTTCCATCATTGGATTTATAAAAACTGGACCTATATGTGGATTTAAAATATGTAAAAAAATTCATCACTTTTCTAATTAGTTAATAATTATATTTTTCCATATTTTTTTAGAATTTATAGAAAATAAAATTGTAATAAAGTCATGATTTAAAGAAACAATATTTTTTTGTTTATTTAAATGTCGATTATTAATTATTTCCCTTACATTTACCAATTCTTCAATATATTATAATTCATCAATAAAATGTCATCCTCCAATAAATTATGTCTTATTTTTATATATCTCATTCTATTTCTCAATACATTCTTTCAAAATTCGACACTAATATTTTTCCAGTCATTAATTATAAAATCAAAATATATAACAATTTATTTTTATTTATTCTCTTTTCTCATGAAATAATTCTCTTCTCTTTCTCTACTCTTAAACTTTTTCATTCTAATATATCATTATATTTCCATGAATTCCATTTCATAATTTTATTATATAATAATTTTTATTTGATATAGATGAACTAGATGAATCACTATAAAAATAAGAAAAATATATATCTTAATTTGAATGTAACTCCTTATATTATTTCACCTATAGAAATGTGAGAGTATAAAAAGATTTAATAATTTGACATCCCGATAAGTAATCAAAGAAATAACGTTTTTTATAATATGCCTAATTTTAGGATACATTTTATCTTTGAAACATAATAATTAATATAGGAAAATGAGAATTATCCCAATAAGTTTTTTTCATTAATACTAACTCATGTGTCCTTCAGATTAAAATAAAAATAAAAACAGGGAGTTAATTTTCTTTTTATAAAAGTATCCTTATCATTAACATTTATATCAATATTATTTGTATTAATAATTTTAAAAATTTAAAAAAATTATAAATAGTTGATGTTTGAAGAGTGAATAAAAATATATAGCGATATGACCATATGCAATTTTAATGTTGTTAATATCTAAACATTCTAGTTTTAAATCTTCACACCCTAACCAAATGCATCTGAAACCCACTAAAACATTAGAGAGACCTTTATATGTGATTAGCCAAAGCCTAGGCTTTTTTAGGACTTAAATCCAGACATATATATTTTCTATGGTGGATCACCAAGTCTATCACACACATCATTTTTGTGAGAATAAGAAGACACATTATTTTTCAAATGGAACATCAACAAACTAATGAATTTTATTAGGATCAATCAGAACTAATGTACTAATTTTCTATTTTGTGGATAAATGATGAAATATTTTTTAATGTTGTTACAACATTAGAGTGATAAGTTTCAGAGCAGATAGCTCCCAACACAATAATACATAAAATAAAAAAAACCATTGGATAAAATTGAAATAAAGATTTTCCTTTCTAAAATTATATTGAAAATTAGTAGATAGTACAACATGTATATTAGATACTTTTAGGTTATGAGAACACGTCAATTATAAAAATTATTGTAAAATCAATATCATCTAACACTAAATAATATGTCATCTCTGGGGAAACTTTTTCATGGCCACAAGTTCTCACTAACTAAAGAGCTTTATATGTTATCATTGTACAATAGAAAATTATTCACAATGCATTTTAAATATAAATTATTTATAATTATTTCCTTGAAACCATCAATTCAGACAATTTTCATTTTCAATGAATTTTAATTTGAAAACTATACTCATTCCGAAAAAATTTCTTATGGTATATTAAATTATATACATTTACTTATTTATGAAATAATTTTGATCAATATAAGTTTTAATAGGTTATCAACAATATGAATTATAAATTGCACAGAAAATGACATGGAAAACCTAAAAATGATACGCAGTATGCACATGTTGGAATATTATTATCAATTTACAATGAATCGTTGCAAACTATTTTATGAAGATTATAGATTTTTTTATACAACCAATTTGAAATATTCCATATAGCTTCATCTATATTTTAATTGAATATGATTTAAAGTATATCCAAAAAGATTAAAACCCTTTGTTGATGGTTGAGGAAGATACTTGGTTTTTTTGAATGTCCAGTATTAATTTGATTGGGTTGCTATTTTTTTATTCATAATTTTTTTTAACACGTGAAATATTCCCCAAATAGAATTTATCTCATATGATTATTTATAGTGTGTCTCCCCCCATTAATATGTGATCCATCATCAGAAACTACACATCCAGGAAATAAGGGTTGGATCCTAGGCTCACAAACATAGACTATGGTTCAAACCTCCACCCACAATCCCACTACTACTCATACTTGTACTATCATCGATTCGTACCCTACCTCATTATCATAGGCTTGGATCTCACAATGAATCTCTATACCAATGAACATGACATGACATTGATATAATAATAAAATTCATTATAGTGTCAATAAGGATTTGGATTTTCAGTCTCGCTCAAACTATTTTTGGTAAAC
Organism: Viscum album; assembly: GCA_963277665.1. Taxonomy (NCBI): domain Eukaryota; kingdom Viridiplantae; phylum Streptophyta; class Magnoliopsida; order Santalales; family Viscaceae; genus Viscum; species Viscum album. The sequence goes on along the minus strand of OY728161.1, from coordinate 1,240,927,617 downwards.
TTCAACTCCACAAGTAGTAAAATATATACAATGTGAAGTGTAATTATAAAAGTGGGGAAGACTGATCAGGGGAAGAATGTTGATAAAGGGGGACCCTAAATTTGTTGATTTTGAAGAGAATATGAATCTCAATTTTATGGAAATATCAAAGGATTATAGCCAATATAATCATTTGGGGGAATACTGAGTAATTTCATCTCTCTTCGAAATAAAATTTGATGTCACATAATAAATATTCCCAGGTTTCTCCCAAAAAGAATATTATAGAGGTCATTTAATATTCTAATTATCATTCCTTTTCATATTTTCATATACCTTCTCCTAGGAGGGAGATTATAAAATGTTTTATTATACATGAATAAGATAACTACGATGCAGAAGAAGAGTGGGTACGTATTGGGAAATTTCAATTATTACACGACTCCCAGTTTCAATGGGAGAAAAAAATTTAGAAATCTCATTAGTGTATCCGATGAATTGTGGAAATATGGGGAATTGATGAATAGAAAATGACTAATATGGGATGTGGGTATTATAATTTGGTGTCTCAATCAAATTATTGATAAATATGATCATAGAGAATTGAGACTTTATCATTAAATCTTAGATTACTGAGAATCTAGGAATGTGAGTGAAATTTTGATTTCAATAAAGTTTGGAATACCATTACTCAGATTTTTATTTTAATTAATAAGCTTAATTGGCACATTTGGCACATTATAATACCCTAGGAAATATCATACTCTTTTGGAAATCCCATTAAGATACACAATAAAACTGACAATTTAAGTTTTTTACATGATACTAGAATCTGAAAGGTGGTAGATATGTTTAACTACTTGACGGAAGAGGTGATGCACAACAAAAGAGAAGAAAAAAATTAGGTGTGAAATTTAATGTGAAATGAAGCAAATAAATTGAAACTAATGTAATATTTTTGGAAAATTAATATTTTATTGAAAAATGGAATATTTAAATCAATGTTTTTCAATTTCAAAGGACATGATGTTACTTCCTTTAGAAAGATGAATATGAAGGTTTTTTCCCTTGAAACCCAATGTAATTGCTCTACCACCCACCCCCACCCCAGTACACATTTCAAGGATGCTGATGTATATTTAGCCCATAGAAATGAATTAGGTTAACTACATTAAAACTCGACACAATGATAAGGCTATTCCAAAATTCCATTGTTTAGTCTGATTAAAAGATGTTACATGTGATATATTCTTTAGGATGAATTTAGACTTATATATGGATTAAACCAAGATAATAGCAAGACCATGGAAGAAATGTTCATACATGATATATAGGTTTCCAATAATGGGAAAATTTATCTAGGTCAACACACATTATACATGTGTATCCCTGATTAGGTGTTTGAATCCAAGGATGAAAAAGTGATAATTTTTTTCCAAGATAACTCATGAGATCTCATGATATATGAGTGACCATTGGAAGATTCTTGAGAGGTCATCATTCCACAAGAAGAATGATTCTTGGATATAGAAATTGATGTAAATGTGACATAATCTGATATAGTGTTTGACCAAGAAATCATAATTCAATATATTGTATCCATATAAAAATTATATTATGGTGAGAAATGGAATGGGTAATGTCACACATGTACCCAACCCATGTGGTTAGATGCTCGTTCACACTCAAATATACTTATTTAAAGTGAAATATCATAGTTCATGAGGAATGAAATTAAAAGATATTTTTCATGTTTCCCCATATTATTATGGGAATACAACCAAGAAAAAATTATGCATGAAAAAGAAACCACTTACTATATCTTATATGATTAAAACTTTGAGAATGATGGGGATTATCACAGGTCACTGAATCCAAGGATTCAAATAGGTGAGTCTCTATAGAGAAGTAGAGTGAACATGGGAATTTGAGATTTAATTAAACCCTAGGAGATTTTCTGGTATGATGAACTTGAATACACACATATACATGAGAAGGCTCTCGATACCTATAATGTGACAAAGGTGGAGGAACTTATTTTTATAGAAAAAAATAACGAGTGTGGGATTAATTGCATCTCCAAAAATCATAAAAGAAATACAGTTGAAGGGAATGTAATGTCTCGGTGAGTATGGAAAAAATAGAGGCCCCCAAAAAATTGGAACATCCCTTAAAATGATGATAACATATTGGACCAATCAAGGTCTATGGAACCCCCTAACGAACAATGCCCTGGGACACATCATTATGGAATACTAACATATGCTTCTTGTAATTGTGCGAAATATTTTGTTTGATAATTGAACATGATTGAAGTGGGATTCTCAAGAATATATGTTTTTCTAAGATAACTCACCTAACTCAAACAAGGATAATCTATGGGTTTTATGGAATGAAACCATATTCTTACCTAATATAGTATGTTGTCATAGATTATTCTAATCTCTTTTTACATGCTTGATTATGAAATCTCATCCACATTTTCTGTATTATTATACATCATAAATAATGATAAGGGAATTATGGGAATAATTTAAGTAATTTCTAAAATTATTTATAAATATTGGGTGATCCTTGGAGATTTCAATACTATTTTTGTGCATTTAAGAAAAAATTTGATATAATATTAACCAGACTAACTCTTTGTAATCATATTATTGCATTGATAAATGGAATTTTGTTTAAGTCTCGGTTATAAGTGCTTACGTCACAAGGAGTATATTAGCCTAGAATGTGAAGAAAGAATGAAATCATGGATGATGTATTGTTTAAATAGATTATCAAATTTATGCCCATGATATTCCAGGATTTACAACCCCCACAAATCACTCTGATCAAAGTCATATAATTTTGTAAATAAACACAAAATTCAAAAGGATACTGAATATCTCCTTTCCATTTAATAATGGATGGATTCTGTTTCATTGATGTAGGGAAACAATTATGGATGATTTTTAAATAGTTCACATTGGAATCACTGTTAAAATGTTGGATGGTAAATTAAATCACACCAAAGAATTAATCAAATAATAGAGGATAAAAACATTTTCAATATTTGACCCAGACATTATATTTTCTGAAGATGATCATTATTGTATTTATATCATGAATCAGAATTACAATACACCATCTAGGGAGAAGAAATAGTCCCATAACAGTATGGATGACCTTTTAATGATCAAGGAGATGATGGAAAAACATTAACATAATGTTAAATGGTCAAAATAGGGACATTGTAACACAGGATTATTTCACATATTTCAAGTAGAGAAGAGACCCTGAGTAGTGAAAAAGTAATCCCTATTAATAGTGATAATTAAATTTCTATAAATGAGATCACCCAGGATGTTTTGGAACATTTTAGGTATTTATACTATGATGATTGATAGGTGAATACATGAAAAATTGTTGAAAAAATTATTCCCTACCGATAGGATAAAGATAATGATGTCCTTGTCATTCATCCTCTTAAAGAGGAAATAAAATATATTCTATTCTCCCTTAAAATGGATAGTTCCACTGGTTTATTTGGGTTTTCTAAAAAAGCATCTTATTTTATAGGGATGCCTTGTAGAATGATATTACTCAAGAAATTAATATATTCTCTAGTCATTCCTATATGCCTAATGGGATAAATTAATTTTTGTATTCCGGTGATACCCAATAAGTAAATATTTCTTGATATTGGTTATTTCAGACAAGTTTCACTTTGGAACACGATTCCATTTCTCATCCGTAAAATCATTATGAACAAGATTTGAGATATGGTTGGTGAGATGATCACTATATATATGTTCGGATCTTCCCATATAAAAAACATTCAAAATTTTCTATTTTCATTTTCATATATTGTTATATTATTATGGGAGAAAATTAAATAATGGAATATATCATTCCAAATTGACATATCTAAATATGTTGATAAATTGAAATTGAGATTTTTTATTTCTAGAAATGGTATGTATTCACTATTTTATTTTTCATGTTATTTAACACCATTCTTACCTCATCAAGGTTGTACAGTCGTAAAAATGGAGCACAGAACAGTTTCTTTCAATACACTAGAGGTGTGTGAAAAGATTATATGCTCATAGGATTAGTATATGCCATCTCTGAAGATTAATTGTGAAGATGTATCAATGACCCTGCTCAGATTGGACTATAATAATAAATAATTTCTTGAAAAATGAATTTTCTCTTTCGCACTTTATATATGTCGATGAAATAGTTTTTCTTGAAAATTCTTATAAGAAAAAAATATACTTTATCTAGAATATATTTACACATTATCAAGGGGCTCTTGGAAGTGAAATTAGCTGGACAAAATACATCATTGTATTTTGTAATAGAATACTGGTTGGATATAAATTGGGTATCTAGAAGTCCTAGGTTGAACAATGATCTCTTCATTTTAACATCATTAATATCCGCTTATTTTGGGGAATGGTAAAAATGAAATATTTGGAAGGCATATACTATAGAATTATTAATATACATTCACTATTGAATGGAAAGGACATGTATTTGGATGGGAGGGTGTGTATTCTTAAATATATGATCACAAATAGGTTTTTATGGACTTCTTCATTGTATAGAAGACATATAGTTCTTATCAAGTAAATTCAAATAATGGTGTGGAATTTTATATGGACTAGTTTAGTCCATAAAGGAAGATGGTCACTATTTTTTTGGATGGATTACATCAGTTATACTGAATTGGGAGTCTTTGTGTCAAATATCTATGTACATTTAATGACAAACTCATTGGTAAAATCACATGGAGTCTGATCTCCAATTATTTTTTTGATGATTTTTAGAAAAATAGATTCTAGGTGAGGTTGCATAATGGATATATGTATTATCTTGTGTAATATTTATGTGCATATCGTGATCACTCATTCACTATATTCATTCATGACGCAAATTGGCCAGTACATTGGATTTGAAATCTCTATTGTTGGAATACTACATTGTCAGAAAGGCCTCTGCATGTCTGCCTGAATATTCATCTATAGGAAGATCATTTGTCTATTGCTGGTATTATATCCGTGTAACACAATATTGATATTATGGTCCCCTCTCAAGTTGTTATGGAGATTCAGAATCACACATTATTGGATTCTAATACTATAATATCGAATCATTATAGGAAGGGGAATTTTAATAACAACCAGTGATATAAGATAAAATGATGGGGATCCACTCATACTCCAGCTTAGATCATGAATTTCAAGACAACATTCAATCAACCATCGCGATTTTTTATAATGTGTACGATCTGAAAAAATATAATTCCCATGCATGATCAACTCATACAGAATGAAAGTAAACATTCTTAGCATGTCATTTATGTATGAAATCATGGGAGAATATTGAACATCAATTTGTGGAGTTTGAATATGATCATTTTGTGTTCCTGAAAAAACATCCCAATGGTGGATACAGTGAGATAATTCTGAAAATTTACATGTGGATGTTGTTACATTACACTTATATGTATGGGATTCCTTTAACACCAATCTATTTTTTAAAAAAATCTACATATATTAGAATGATAAAATTACATAATGGAATGTATGTGGAATATATGGTGAAAATAATCATGATAAATAACAATATGTTTGATCTACATATTATAAGGTTTTTAGGTTTTTCATGTCAATTCAGGTGTCCCAAAACACATAAATACATCTGTTGGATACCTCTGATAATCCCATGGCTCAAGGTAAAAATTATGGGGAAACATATTCCTTTCTTGGTCCCACAGGATTGGGAGATTTGTTCCACACACATCATGTCATTAATTAAGGGTTATTTTACCATTAAACATAATTTCAGGTGGAATATGATGTGGAATTATGGGCTTTGATTTATATAGTCTAGTATGTTATCCATGTTATAAGAAATCTGTTATAGATTGAATCTTAATATAAACTTGTGGAGAAATAACTAAAAATATGAACATCTAATGTTCCTGGTAGAGTCACGCCTCAATAGATTGAGTGCCAAAAAGGGTATGAAAACTCAACATGGTAATCACACAAGCATTTTGGGAAGAATACCATGTTGAATATTTTCTATAAAAGAAATCAGTCATGGAGATGAATATGATTTGGTCATTTATGAACCCAAATTTTTGTGTTGTAAGGTTGGTGGCAGATATGTGTGGAGTTATGTACTTATATTTATTCAATAATCCCTTGTATTCTTGACTTATCTTTACGTATTTGTCAAAAATTGTGATGGTCAGTTTTGATCCGGTCATGTAAATTCGGGTATAATTATAATCCATGTAAACAATAAAAAAATTCTTATTAAAAATTTATCAATATTCTCTTTATACCATCTTGTTATATCAAATCATCAAAAATGATATTTTTAACAATAAAAAATGTATAATCCTTAATAAAAATTCAAATAATCATTTTTTTTCATATTTTTTAAAAAATGATTACCTTCAAAATTCATTATCTCATTTTTTTTAAAATAAATATACATTTAAAATCATATATGTAAATATGAATACAACAATCACCTTAAAAAATTTATAATTCATTTTTAAAAAATAATTACATCATCATCAAAAATTACAATGGTTTATAACTCTCTCTATTTATATCATCTATAATGAAATACCACACACTCATCCATTCTCACCATGATTCATCCAGGAAAATACATTATTTAGAATAAATTAAATGAAACCACCCTTACATATTGGGATATGTTTTTCAACTATTTCCATGCCCTGGTATCATGAAATTATTAGCTAGCTGAATTAGATCCCGCCACAACAGACATTTAATGTTCTCCACAAAATTCAAATAATAAAAATATTTTTAAAAACCCAAAATCAACCAGTTTCCTATGTTATAGAAGTGTACTCTTTTCTCAACTTTTTCCAATATAATTCGATTCCATTTGGGAATCCTACAAATTATAGTATAAGTGATAGAATGTAATTATTCATGATGATTACTCCACAATTTGAAATCCTATATATTTTATAATAATTATTGAATATATTTGCAACCTGATTTTTTGTAGAAATGTATTATAAATTGATATATTTACATTCCACATATTCTTTGATGAAATGACATATGATATCAATTTACATTGATAAAAAACGTTCCCATTGGTTCATAGAAAAATGAATAGAACATTTATTATCAAAATTAATTTTCATTGATTACTCTTTCTCACCCTTCAAATAATACAACTACACTAGAATACATATAATCTATTTACTTGAATTTATGGTAGATATATAGTCTAGCTCATATATGATTTAATTCAATGGATTTTGAATTTTTTATGAAATATAATAGTACCCAATTCATGAAATAATGTAAAAATTGAATTTTTTCCTTCTATATATCTATTAAATAATCAAATATGCATCAGTGAGGTGAAAAATCGTTAAATCACCACTATTTATGTTTAGTACCCCATAATACTGAGTTAGTTTCATGTTTATAAATATTATATTAAAATCAAACAGTTAAATATAATCAGAATGAAATTAAATCAATTCATATAGAGTCACTATATATTTTGTATCATATCATGATGCTTATAGATAAAGAAATCTTTTATTGACACGTTTACTTTCTTTTTTGTTAATATAACTTTGAACATTATCCATATTCAATTTTCTTCCTATTGATGTTGGAGTAGGATATTCACATCAATATTCAATTAATAATTTTAAAAAAATCTGTATAACATTTATTTAATTAAATATATGTAATTAGTGTATGCTTAGTCATCAACAATATATATTATTTATTATCATCTTTCGTGGAAATCCCATAACTCTTAATAATTTTATTTAAAAATTATTATAAACACAGTATTTTTCACTGATAAAAATTGTATAAACTACTTTGAAAACAATCACGATAGTGACATTAGACAACATTCTATAATTTTTTTTTCAAATTTTCCTTTTATGAACATCAAATACTTTAAAATTTTATCCAATTTGGAAGACAATCCCTTTGTCGGATATTTGATGTTATGCTGATTATTCATTAATCTATAAATATGGCTTCAATAATTGTCAAAGATAAATACCTAAATTATTTTAATATAGTATTTTTCCTATAGATATCCATTGTAAAAGGAATATTTCACAATCATATTATAAATATAGTACTTTTTTTGTGTCACCTATGACATGGAAATCAAACAAGTTTCCAAATAAGTCAATGTCAACAAGCTAACATTTTCTAGTTGATATAATTATTTTTCATTTATATGAAACATGATCTATCTAACATATTTGATTTATTTTATATATTACTTAAATGAATGTCTCTATATTGGGACAATATATTATTATATTATTATTTTGATCCATACATTTCATATATTGACATCACATCATAGTAGATATATATCGATTTTAAAAACAAAATGAGTCCAAGCCATAATTGTATAGGTACATTGTCTTTGTATACATGGACACATAAATAACTAGTTCATAAAATAAATAAATCATCTACCAATAATATTATCATTAATATCACCATTCTTATATATATCATACTTAGTAATTTTCGTCATAGCATGTTGAAAGGAATTATTAGAATGGGGTGACCTTAGATGCTCTGTAATGGTTAAAATATGAGATATCAATCAATGATCTTATGAAATAATAAGATATAAATAAACATATAACACTATAACAATTACATTAAAATTTCCCAACAAATCTACACAAAATCATAACCCCAATATATGGAATAAAACTTTAGACATTGAAATTAAATGTATCATAAGAATGATAAATCACTATAACTCAATCATGAAATATAAGGTCCGGTCATATTTTTGTGTCACATAAGTATAATTATATATACCATTTCATATCTAATGATTAACTACCAAGACAAAAATATTAGGAATCAACACCTATGTATCCTTATGGATCATATCCATTAACTTATTTTCCATAAGTAATGAAGAACATTGGATATTCACATAATGGATCAAGAACATTGACTTTTCCTGATGAGTAACTCTTGAGATATGATTCTTTAACCAATGAATTAGACGGAGACATTAGACCCACTTATCACATAATTAAATACATTTATATTTGGTCCATAGTATACTAAAACTCTCATTATATTGGAACCTATGAAAAGAAATATTTTTAATAAAAATTTCATCATAGCATAACTCATAGAAATGAGTTTCCAAAACATGTTTCATAATAATAATAATCCATAAATGAGAAGATTATAGTTGGATTATTTGAATCCAAAACCAAAAAAATTACATGTTTAATCATTAAATTTTTTCATCGAGGAATATATACACAGTTAAAATATCATTGAAACATTTTTTAAGAAAATACCCCTTCAAATATATATTTTTTCAAAATCTATAAACAATGAATGTAATAAGTAAACCATTATAATTGATAATAACCTAGTTATAACGTAAAACAACTTTCAAATGACCAATTTTAGAGGATTATGGGTACTTTTTTAATGTCTTATATATAGAAATACATTCCTTACTCGTTGTTTTCCTAAATTTTGGATATAACACATTCAATAAATCAAAATAAAATTCTATATAAAACCTTTTTTATGAATCCAACATAAGGTAAACATTCAATTAATCATCCATAACATAATATTTATGTTATAATTTTTTTTTTAAAATATTGATTTTTAATACAATATCATTATAAAAAATGTGAAATTATATCTTTTTTCCTAAAAAATGTTGATCCATTAAATAATTTAAGTGAATAAAATTAATAGGAAAATATAATCCCAATAAATAACCACTGTAAATGGATATTAAATAGATTCATCATATAAATATCATATAAAATCCTCAGTGAAATTCAGGAATAAAAAATAATAATTAAAATAGTATTGAATCATAAATACATTATATCATGTCTTACCTTTTTTTTGTTCACTTTAAAAGCTATTATTCATTAAAATGAAACCTTCAGAAATCCACTAAAGGGATATAGGGTCAGTATTTATGGGAAAAAGAATTTTATATATAGTGTCTATAGAGGTTAAAAATTCAATTTTATAGATTATGGTCGAACTAGAAATCTCAATATAGTGTCAAGATGATAGGGAGGAGGTTCCCATTAAAATTGAGGTGAGGGGATGTATTGGAATTTCTCAATATATTACAGAATAATGAACACATTCTCAATCCAAGTAGTTCCAAATGGAAAATGTATAATATATGAAATTATAAACCATATCAAATCCTCATTGACTTAAATTTTGACTTTTTACGATTTATGGAATATTTAATAAAATATAATTCTTATAAGATATCATTAATATCATTTTGAGGCCAAATTTTATTAATGTTAAATAAAAAATATAATTAAACTGATTAAAGTTTAATAAAAACATTAATATAAAACTAATATTTTATTTTGAAATATTAAATTCATTGTACAAATTATATCACTAATTTTTTAATTTATTTAATATATTTACAATATATTATTATATTTTTTATTAATTAAAGATATATTGATTTGGTGTTATATATGAATTTTTGTAAATAAATAAATAATGAAAAACAAAAATAACTTTCTATCAATAATATAATATATTTTCATCAAAATAAAAATTAATATTCATTTATAATTATTATTTTTCAACAATAAGATATAATAGAAATAAAGAGAGTGATATTTGTATCCTTATTCAGATTCACAAGTAGATATATATGTTTTATCATCAGTATTTTGATGTTGAATATATCAATAAATTTATTTTAAAAGGAAAAAATAGATGTTTTAATATCGGTTATTTTGAAAATAGATGAATTTTCTTCCAAATAGATTATGTCATCAGTATTCCTGAAATCCATTTCCAAAGACAAAAAATTCATTTGAGTAGGTTTCATAGAAAACTCAGACAAAAGATATAATCAAAAATATTTTTGGCACTTGTTCTTCATTAAATTGACTCTAGAAATATTTTTTTTTTCTATTTACAATGATGGTGTTATTAATAATAAATTCCATAGTTCAATTAAATATTATATTTAGTTCCAAAAGTTTGGAATTTATTTCTCATAGAAATCTCTCTCTCAACCGACAATAACACCGAAAAGATTTGACAACTCTTTCCCACCCTTAAAGACTATCAATCAACTATTGAATAGACGTTTAACATCATTTTAGCCTTCTATCTCTTAAATACAAACACATTTATACATATTTGAAGAGCATTAATCTATTACGTTTGACCTGTAACTACTACTAATGGGTTTTTGAGTTTTTTGTTTTAATTTTTTTCACTTATTTTTCATGAATCTAGTGGGATTTTCTCTGTTACAACAGAAGTAAATTTATTTTATCATAATTCCAGATTTATATTTCATTATTAAAATCCAAAATGTTTGTGTTTCTTATATTTGATAAAAAATTATATATAATTGTTTTTATATAATTTTTTGTATGTCATTATATGTTATTATGTTCAACAGTATCTTATGATAATTTTTTCCATGATATATGGCATAACAATTTGTATAACTGTTTGAAAAATATGTCTGTATAATTATTTGTATGATTAAAAGTTTAAATGTTTTATGAAAAGTTTTTGTAAGATACATTTTCATGAATGTTTGTATAATAATTTGAATAATTATTTGAATAATTTTTCAGAATTCAATAGTTTTCTCATATTATTTAATATATTATTGTTTTAAGATTAATTATTATGATAATTTTTTGTAAAATTTGTTATGAAATTAATTTTATATATATTATGAAAAACTATGTATGTAATTATCTTTTTGAAGATAATTTTTGTATATATTATTAAAGATAATTATGGTATAATTATTTCTCATTTATTAAGATAAAATATGTATAATATGATTTGTTAAAATTAAATAATTTTTTCATAGGATCAAAATATATATTTTATTTTACTAATTAAATTTTTTAATGGTTAAAATTAATCTATTTTTAAGTATTTACATATTTAAATGTATATATTTATTTTTATATTATTAAATTTACATGTGTAAATAATAACTAGTAACATAATCTATGGATATTTAAAAAATTTCTTAGATTTTATACACTTACGTTTATCACATATTAATAATGTTGAAAACCATACTAACATATAACAATTTTATCCTGAAGATTATTATAACAAATATGTTTGATAATGATTTTGGCTTAATATATTAGAGAAGTTAATTTTTCCAAAAAAAATCATAATTTTTTATACTGAATTTGAATGCATATTTTATTTCCTCACAATGAATAGTTATGTTATAAAATTTGTTATGATATAAATAATAAAATATTTATAAATTATGTCTATTATAAAATATTTCATTATATGGTGTAAATTGAATATTTGTTTCCAAAAAATATATAATTCATACCAATAATATAAATTAGTAAATTATTTTTGACAAATGCATACATTACTTGTGTCCCGTGTTATCTGTGTTTTGGGATTCAAATTAACGAGTTTTTTCGATTTTCATCTTATTATAGTCAAGGATTCATTTAACTTAGATATTTCCTTTAAAAAATTTACCTTTTTATTGATAATGTAAATTTGAATTTACATTTAACATTATTTATTCTAGACTATTAAAATAGTATTACAAATTTCTATCATAAACACTCTATCTAAAATTGAAGTGGTGTTCTGAAATTGATGATTATGAAATTATATCTATACATTATAAAATTATCCCTATTATTTTACTTGTTTCACCAATTATAGTTTGACGTTTTATATTTAAATTAAAAAAAGTCAAAGAGTATTCTTTTTTTTTATTTTTTTCTTAATAATCATTGATATTTTCCAAGTGATCACCAATAATATTGATTGTATGTTTTTATATTTATAATTTATATTTTTATATATGTATTTTTTAATGATTATATATTTTAATATATAAACATTTTATATTTTTATCTCTAGTATTGAATGGATCGTAATTAGACATAATTTTGAAGAACCACTAGTGAATATGAGAAAAGAGATGATGATTTCATTGAAGTTTATAAAACAAATACTAAAAAAATAGATAACATATTGCTTCCATTTTGAATGTATTAGAATATGATAATGATAAATTCCTGAGAAAGAAAGGATAATCTCATTTTCTAGAGTTTAATACTTAGTTATACACATTGGATCTTCCGTGGTGAAAAAAAACTAAAAATTCAACATTTAATGCTGATGAAATTTTCCATAATATCATAAGGGATCATCTTGATGAATTAGATTTTTATTTATGTGTTCTAAAACTTTATAAAAATAGTTGTAAAATGAATGCATGGTTATTTTGAGAAACCATTATTATTTGATTGCCCGAAATATAAATTTTTATCAACTTCTTTGAGATTTTTTTAACTTGAAACAAAGAAATGGTCATTCTGAACACATTTTCCAAACATACACATACTTTTAAAAGAGTTTAATCTATAATTAAATAGACTCCTAGATTTAACTTATGATGTGATGAAAAGATTTTTTTTCCAATGGGATTTGATTAAAAAATGATACATGCTTTATTCAATGAATTTTTTGTTATATACGATGGAATATGAAAATTTATCCAAATTACCTTCATTTAGGAGATCAATGAATAAGAATAATGAAAAATTAGAATTACATTCATTCATTGTTACTGGAATCTAACCACATGACTAATCAATTTGATACATTTTAACTATTCTATCAAATAATTACATTATATATTTCAAATAATTCAACTCTGATTAATTAGTAGGTACCCCAATGAAGAAAACTAGTAAAGAAACTTGGTACCTTCCAATAATTCCTAATTTGAATAATCTATTTGAAAATTCAATTTATGAAAAAAGGTTAAGATGAAATTCAGAGGGGAGAATCTATTATGGTAACTTAGGCCACACTAGAAATTCACCCTTAGGAAAAATCTTTGAAAATAAAATTCCTAATATGGGATGTAAAGTTATAAATCATAGAATGGGAATGTGTAATTAGGCACTGAATCCACATTGGATCCAAATAATCCAATGTAGTTCATGGCTTCTTTTGTTGGATGATTTTAAATATTACCCCATATATATATATATAATATATATATATATAACCAAAAAAGGTGGTGATAATCGCGACTATTTGTAGAGCATAAAAGCATAGAAATGGAATTAATGTGTTTATTTTACTATTGATTTATGATTTTAATCTTCTATGGGAGGCATATTTTAGTGTTATTTATGAACACAAGAAAGAGTATTTAATTTTTCTTGTTATGATATTGTTCACTGTAATCCAATTTCCTACATATTTATACTTATCTACATACATTGATAAGGAATATATATCATGTCTAAATTGGGATTAAGAGGAATTGAACTATCAATTGACGAATGGAAGAATGATAGTGTATTTCGGACATAGAATATAGTTTCTAATTTATCTTTCATATCATAAAATAAAAATAATAATTTAAATGTTTATAAGAATTATGTCTTCCCCCTCAACCATAGTGATTGGAAAAATATTAAAAATTAGTGGAAACTATTTATTTTAGTTTTGGATGGAAAATATGATGTGTTCTTCAAAAAAAGTCTTCAAGAAATATTTTATCTATTTTAATGTACCATATTAATTATTTTTATAGATAAAACGTAACATTTATATGATTCATGTTAGGAAGAACATGTGTGAAATATTTATTTGAACTGTGATAGACATAAATGAAAAAAACATGTATTTCATGCTATATTGGACATTATATGAATGTGAAAATATTTGGAGTTTTCTCCCTTGCTGAAAAGAAAACTGAACATATTTACCTTTTTCATGTCACACATTAATTAAGATTGAGAAGTTAGATTTTTTTCATTGTCTTAAATATATTAAAGTACTTAGTGAATACTAATTAAATGTGAATAATATTGTTTCATTGAACTATTTTATAATTAACATGTATGAAATCTCATGATTATCCTTTATTGATGAAAAAGATTCTTCTAGTCGCACTGCATGGTATATTCTTGACAACTATCAAAAATAATATCATAATGTAATGTAATTTATTAAAATGAATTTTTAGAAATGTTGTTGATCAAAATTTGTTGGATGTGTTAGAGAATGAAATCGCTCTTATACATTTTCATTAGGAAATATATTTCCCACTAATATGTTTTTCAATAGTGGTTCGTCTAGCGATTCATTTGATATATGATACAATAATATGTGGTCCTTTTTACATGAGATGGATGTATCCTATTAAAATAAATGAAAAATAAATTAATTGTTTTCATAAAAATAATTATCGTCCAGAAGCCTCTATTCTTAAAAAATTTGTATCAAAAGTGGTGATTGAGTTTTGTACTAACTTCTTATATGTATAGGAGAATATTTGCCTCCTTTTGTATCTATATATGAAAATTGATAGTGATGGTAGAGGGATTATAGACTAAATGTTGATGTTCATTCAACCTGATGAAGTTATGTTGGAACATTAACACATTTGTAACAACAAAGATGATGTTTAATCACATATATGATCTAATATTATTAGACTAATGGTATGATATCTTAGAATAATTATAAATTGTTGGCCATTTAGCAAAAAAAATCATATGATTCATGGATTAAAGAGAAAGTCCCCAGAGATATAGATGCATCGAAATCATTGAATTGGTTGGTAGGGGGACCATTTCTTAATGTGACCACATGGTCTAGTTTTGATATTTATGGGTACACAATTTAATAAAATGTTGAAGAACAGGAGTACCATTCAAAAATAGTGGTGTAATGGTCATCACTAAAGTATTGAATTTCTATAGTACAATAGATAAATAATAAATTTATATATAAATGACATATAGTAAAGTTTTTAAGACATTTGAGAAGTTAATTATACTAATTTTTGAGTCATAGTGATTATGTCTAATTGGGCTGCTCGTAATAGTGCTGTAATGTCTGATAAATATGGGTTTAAACTAGATGATTTGAAAATATTTAGTTCCTAATTGGAACCATTTTTCATATAGCCACGTGCAAAGAGGATATTTTATGTCATTAATCCACTGAATGATTTGTGGTTTGTCATTTTTCAAAGGAAAATAATCCATTTTGGTGATTAGGATAATTTTGATGTCATTAATTTATATGATGATTATTCATCTATTGTGTAATTTTTGGATAAAAATGACTCTAACAAAAACATAGTTCAAGAAGTATGAAATTGTCATATTTTTTTAAAATACATTTTCTAATAACTATTGGATATTTAATGATACATATTCGATTATTTATATGATTGTTTGGGATAAATTCTATATTCGATACTTATTAATCAATTTTTCATTGAAATAACTGAATTATATTTTTATATTTTGTTAAAATATACACATATAAAAACTCATTCATTCACATTGATATTTATATTTATATTGGTATCGATCATTTTCAATGTAATTTTTATATTTAATTGTTTATCTTTTAGATTTTTTGGTTACGAACTATAAAATCATTATTTGTTAAAAATATACACATGTTTCCAATTTTTTCCAATCATATGTTTTCTTATTTTCTAATTAATTAAATTTCTAACGATATTAAGTTACACATAATATCATTACATTTTTCTATTTCAATGATAGATACAAATACTGAGATTGGGGCGCATGTATAGAGGTATATGTATTCATTCATATTAGTCAATTTTCTGTAATATAAATATTTAATGGAACACAAAATTTAATTTAAATAAAATAAAGGTAGGACTACATATGAGACTTCATCCATGAAGTATTGTGATATTTTTATTCTAAAATTGATTTCTTAGGTAGTAAAATGTGGTATTACACTCTTACCAAAACTGTCACTTTATCAAATAGATAAAAAACAACATCATAGTTAGGTTGATAATAATAATGATACTAGGAAAAATGAAATGGAGGTTATTAGATATATCACCATGGATAGATATTCTAGGATTAATATTTTATATCTTTATTATAAGTCCTTAAATAAGATGGAGATAAATTAGCTTTGGGAGGTCAAAATGATAAAATATATCAATTGATTTATTTTATATATTTTATTGAATATAATATATTTTAAATGACTAATATTTAAATAGTTCAAGTACATTTGGGATTCAATTTTGATAAAAACAATGCTACCCAGGAAAGATATATTCTATTACTAATAGTTCGATGGAGTGTTATTAAAAGACAATTGAAAAAAGAAAGAAACCATTTGGAAGGGAAGAAAATGAAACCAATTCCTCATGTATGAGTAATAAATAGTAGATATATGGAAGGAATTTTTTTCAACAGACATGATGAATCTTTAATGGTGTGATAATTAGTTTATATTGGATGCATTATTATAAATGTACCTAATTAATTATTAGTTTTTTATATAGATGCAATCTAAGATGTCCTATCAGGACATCCAGTTGTAGAATCTACACACTCATAATATATCAGACAAATAGAATCATTTATTGGAGAAAAAAGTGATTGAATACATGTTTTAAGAATTATTATCACATTCAACAAGTGGTTTATAAGAGGTCCAGTTAGGTCCTCAATGCCCCCCACTCAACATAAAAATTGAAAAAGGAGAGAAGTAAAAAATGTAAAGCATCTTATAGAGAACGATAAGAAAGTTTTTGAAAAAAATATTTTTAAAACATTTTTATTTTCCATGCATGTTTTTATTTCATAATTTTGGAACACTAATATACCATTTAAAACATCCATTTTAGGAGGAGCTTCTGAAAAAACAGACACATTGCATATTTATTCAAGAGGGTTGGATAGGGAACCTTGAAACAACATTAAGAAATCCAGAACACCCTAGTCGCATTAGAGTATTTGAGGTGGGTGTTATTATTCAGAAATTTTCTGATAATCATAAATATAAATCATGAGACCTAGAAATAAAATACTAAAATGATGAGTTGAATGATATGAAATAGTCCATGGCTGATAAAATTCAACCAAAATTTCCACAAATGATAAAAAATTTGATTAGAGAGTCACAACCTTCCCAGCCTATCCAGCCTTCCATGTCTAAATAGCTGCCTATACATCCCTCCTCGATGGACCATCCTTATAATCATGCATAATCAGATCCTCCACCTCCTTTCTTGGACCCAACGTTATATTACGATTTCGATGATGTTGATCCTCATGTACATGTTGTAACATTTCTAGTCATACATATTTTGGGAGATTCTATACGTCAAAGGTTTATTTTGATCGGTCAGGTTAGAGTATCATTACATGATATTATTTATAATAATGATAAACTACCATTTATTACAGAAGAGGTTTCCATAAAATGGGATTGTGTGAGTCATTTTTATTAAATTGGAAGTCTAGCCATCTTCATTATCAATCCTACAAGTTATGAATTTTTTAAAAACGTATTAATTACATTCAATTGATAATTACTTATATTGGTTTCTCATATTTAATTTATATAACAGTATGTAAAATCATATTAAATTGAAAAAGGATATAAACTTTTCATAAAAAACTAAAGAATTATCTAATACTTCTGATATATTTAATTTTACACAAATGTTATCTTAGGGTTATTCTTCCTTGGATAATTTATATGTCTTTCAGATGACGTGTGATATATGTGGAAGATATTATTCCTTAAAAATATTCAAACAAATATTGGATTTGATTTGATATGAAAAGTGTATCATACATGTGTTTCATTGGTTTTCCATGCATGTAAATTTATGTTTCTATTTTTAAATTTTTAATAAATGATAGTTTTATGTGACTTGATATATTCCATATTTAATTATGTATCTAAACATGGTTCTCATTAAAAATTATAACACTGCAATTTATGGTTTTATAGATCAATAATTCTTTTTAATGGCTGTGAAATATTTGATTATTACTGATAGAGTTACATATATATGTAAGAGATTATCCAAGATAGAGATTGGGAGTTTTTTTCAATTCCATGGTAGGTATGAACATTAAGGTAATAATTAATAAATATTCATTATAATGTAATTAATTTTGATATTTTTTTATTTTATGGGGCATCAGATGATTGGCATATTCAACCATGTTAATGAATGTTATATTCCATTCTCTAGTTATTTATGATAAATTTTCCACCATATTAGACAGGTGTGTACTCTAATAATTTGTAAGATAATTTTATATAATTAATTTTTTTATACATGTCTTTTTAGTTGATATAATCAAAAATAGTGGTCTTGGATATTATTTAACAGATATCAATTGTCGATAAATAACGGAAGTGTAATATAATACATGGAAGTAACTATAATTGTTTATTATCTTATATTTTATTATGATTTTTGGTGTATATATATAAATGTTTTTTTATCATGTTAGTGTTTTATATTCACCGTGTCATTTTGAACATGGAAATTTGGAATGTGGTTATTATTTTTTACTATTTATGTACGAGATAAACACAATTGAGGTAACGATGGAATTTCATAAGGTTATTTATATTAATTATTACATATTTTTTTCATAGTATTCTATATTTTAATAATATAACATTAAAAGTGATTATAGAAATTCAATGCGGTTGAGTATATATGAACGATGAAATAACCCATCTCATGTCTTAGTTATCAATCTATAGTTTATATATGATTGTGATTTATATTATTCGGTATGTATCTTTTATTGTTTAGGAATAATGAACCATTTTCCTAGTAAAAATTCTTCAAAATATAATTCTTTCATTTTAATAGGTGTTTCAAATTAATGATATCAAAATAATTTTTTATCAATTCAGAATGATTAATTTATAAATAATCCTGTTTTTGTTTTCTTTTTGTAGTTTAAAATATAATTATATAGATAATGTTTATTTTATTAATTTGTAAAAATATGTTTTTTTATAGATTATTATCTAAGGATACAAGCTGTTTAATTTATTTATATTTTCTTTTTTATTTCTAGAATGCATATATTTTTGGTGGTGTGATATTTCCAATTTTCTAAAAAGAATAACTTTTAGAATCATTGTTTTCAAAACTGAAAAATAAATTAATTAGAAAAAAACTATAGATGATTTTAGTCATTTTTTTATAAAATGAAGTTAATGATCAGTTTTTTGTAATCAATTTATTCTATAAATAAATGTTTTAAATATTAACAATAAACAATATTTTGTCTGTTTTAAACAGAAATCGTTGTTGAAACTGAGAAAAATGGGTCATCTTTATCAGTTTCTACATGAAATTGATGTTGACATATAATTTTAGGTAATATAATTATAGTTGAAACTAATGCCAAAAACTAGAATTGAAATTTAAAAAACTAATATATTGTATCTGTTTCAAAAAATCTAATTCATAAAACCTTATTTAAAATGCCATATTTCTAAACATCGGTTAAAACTGACATTAAAATTGAATGAAACCCAATGTAAAAAAATGTTTTTTCAAATGTAATTAAATAACATATAAATCATTCTCATGTAAAAGTGTGAATTAAATATGTAATTTCCAAATCAATTATAATGAGAGAGGAATTAATTTCTACCAATAAAAATTAGAAATACATTTTATAATTTTTTTATCATTTTCTTTTGGATTTTAACCTTTATTAACCCACTTCAAACATACAATGAAAAAAATGGTTTTTATAGATTTAGTTTCAAATAAACAGTATAAACAAAAAAATGGACAAAAAATAAAATTTTTTTATATAACACTATATATTTTTCATATGGATGGATTTAATTTTTTTACTTTTATATCATTTATATAATATCATTTATCTTAAAATATCGTAAATGTAAAATATTTTGAACAATTAATTACTTGGATATTAATTACATTTATATAAATTATCAAATTCAGTATAAATATTTGAATAAATTATTAATATGTAAAATTCCTCAATGAAATTCATTTATCAAATTAATTATTATTCGTTATTAAATAAAAATAAATTATGCACTATATATGTATTTTAACTCAATAATATGTCCTAAAAACATTTATAAAATGTAATTTTTTCTCCATGGTAAAAATTTTATTATTCAAATGTGGGGTATGTTCTAAATTTGCACTGAAAATGATTTTCTCATTAATCATGGAATAAATTTTAATCTAAAATTTATAAAATATATTATGTATAATATTTTTGGAATTTAGTAATAATTTATTCATTCCATAAAATATTTTAAAAATTATTATGTTCATATTTGGTGATTTCATAAAATGTTCCATATTTGATGAAAATAGAATTTTTTAATAATAAAATAAAATTAATCATTTTTAGAAAAATGAAAATAAATTATTAGAGTGAATAATTTGACTTGACTAATTTAAAATAAAATCTCTTTCATAAAATTTATTTCCTAAAAGGTAATTAAAACATTTTTAATTGAAATTCAAAAATATAACTAAATTTAAAATATAGAAAATTAATATTCATGTATAAAAAATATAATTATATAAACTTCAAAAATTAAATTGATAGCAGTTAACAAAATTTAAAATTTCAAAAAAAATTACATTGAATGAATATATATAATATTCAATAAAATTATTTATTATTCACTATTAAATAAAAATAAATCCTTTCGGAATAAATCCCAAATATTCAGTCTAAGATAATCATGATATGTTAATTGAAAAATGATATTAATTTTATTATATTAAATTTATATTTTTTTTAAAATTTATTATAATATTCAATCACAAAAGAAAATTTCAATGGAAGAAGGAATATTTCTAATCATAAATCAACTATAATTCATATTTGGGAATTATTTATTATAAATTTATCAATATATTTAAAATGAATGGGAAATTTATATGTATTTCATAATATAGTTAATCAAATTTGTAATGAACATTTAAATGGATAGGATATAATTATAACATTAAAAAATAATATTTTAATAATGTATTGAAGTTTGTTCAACCTTTTTGATGTATGTATCAGAATACATAAAAGATATAATATTATGTGAAAAAAATAATTTCTAATATCCTATGGTGTTTCATTTGTACAGTTGATATTTTAAAAGCCCTTTGTTCCAAACTCCCAACAGAAAAAAGTTTAATAATACAAATCTGTACAAAAGGTGAAATAGAGGTATGATTGAAACCAAAAAACTGGTTTTCATGGTAATAGAACATTAGTGAAATTTAAAAATATATACTAGGAAGTGAAAGATAATTCATAAGGATTAATATATATTGATAGATAAAATTTGAAAGGAAAATTTATGGTAAAAATACAATAAATTAGTGATGGGTGAAAATATAAGGACTCGGCCTTAGACATTAATTACACTTGAGTTATTTCAAGAATACACATTGAGGATTTTTCAGGTTTAAAATTTTAGATAATTATGACATAACTATTACATCTCAATGATTAAAACGTAGACATATCTACTCAGTTTCGATTTTTTAACAAAATAAAAACACATTAACACAAGTTTCATGTCTAGTTCCATGTGTCAGAAAAAATAACATTTCTTTGATCCCATCCGAGACCCTATTACACTTTATGTCCTATGAAAAACATTTCAAAAAATTGGGATGAGCATAAAAAGCTCAGTAAGGGATACAAAAAGAACGAAAACATTAGATCATCAATATATACATAACATATTCCTTTTAACATACCTCATGAAATAATAAGATTTGTGAAATACACAAAGAAATCATAAATCATAAAGGTAACTTGAGGCATTCATAACATTTTTACGTTGGGCGTAACCCTCATGGTTACGTTTGGAATACCCATCAAAATATATTCCCTAAAAATCTTCAGAGAAACCTTATAGTTTTACTCCTTCATGTTACACAATGCATTAGAGAGCTATCTTAGGCTTACCCACCCTTAGTTTATCATGGAACCAACCAATTTCATTAAATATGCCCAAGAACCATAACATATTAAAAACACATAAAACATTCTTAATGGAAAAATAAAATTATCCACATTCCAATCACATCATATCAATACAATACATTTTTATTATCAAAACCATATGATAACCATTTTCAATACCAAATTAATTAAAAGTAAAATATGGTATTTGTTTTTCAATAAAAAACTTTATGTTTTGTAGAGGAAGCCAACAATCAATAATGGTCACGGCGGTGGATAAGTCATTGTCTCCACATACGCAAGAAAAAAAATTCCTTTTGTAATTTAGTAAAACGCTTTGTGTAAAAGTGTTACTTTTGAATTAAATGAAATTTTAAAATGGTTTTATACACCATATAAAATAAAGTCATGTATAAATCAAAAGATTCCTTAATTAAAGGATTTTGAGGAAAAGTCTCGTACAAAGACGGTATCCTTAGATTAAGTATAAATCAATCACATAATTATGTGTGAAAAATATAAATACAACTGATATAAGTAAATATTATGTGTTAAAAAAACCGATTTTATCCACACATATTCATAGTATGACATAATCAAGAAGTATATGTTTAACACAATGAATTGAAATTAGGTTAATAAGTTCCCTTACAGAAATTTGACAGCCTAACGACATCACTTTAAAATTCCAAAAATGAGTTGATGAGAGATAAAAAAGGGTATATCATCACTTGGAAATAAAATGTAATTCATTATGTATATATAAGAACATATCCCAACATTAGAAGATGTAAATTAAAAGACCTAACAAAATGAAGTCTTTAAAAAAGAGGAGGTTGAAAGGTTCCCTTACTAATTTGGGTAACATTCAAAATTTACACCCCATGAAAGAAATCCCAAACAACGTTGATGTAAATACCCATAAACAAAAGTATATTACACAAAGATTATAATAAATGTCAGTACATACACCGATCAATGGAGATAGTGTAAAATATAGCATGAATCTCGTGGGCATAAGAAGTGAGATAAAATCTCTTACCTCGTAGTAATCAATCAAATCGTATGACCAAAAGATAATAAGAACCAAATGAATCTCAAAATACCATTAATATAAATAGAATAATGATAAAATATATCAATTGGTAGTACACAATACATCACATGCAATAAATAATTGGGGAACAACAGAAATCTCATAGAATTAAAAGTGAGATAAGAAATCCTCTTACCATGTGTACGATTTGACTCACTCGTATGTTCCCTGTTATTCCTGAATGATAAACTTAAGTTAATTTATAATTTCTTAAGATACTTTTTCATGATTTTTGTTTCATTTAGATTACTTATTTCAATGTTATAAACATTATTGAATCATTTAAGTTTATAACAGTCATTTTTTCGATATTAGGTATTTGAGTCAAAAGGGAACATCTTATATTTAAAAGTTGTTAATGTAGTAAAATATCCATTATCTCTAGAATTATATTCAGAATGTATATATCATATATATCCTATATATCCAGTATATATATGTATTTATACCAGTAAATAACATTTTAAGGTATGAAATGGAATGCACAGTTCATAGAGACGGTAAGCCATACATATGCATGAACACTGCTTTCATTTCTATTTTGCATTTAATGGAATGAAAACATTACGATATAGAGGTAAATTGAAATTCCAGTATAATATAATATATAATATCATTAAATACATCCTTTATACATCCCACATATGGCATTAACGATTCAAATCACTTGGAGGGGGCGGTTGTCCGCACTTCCTAAAATTAAATTATCATGTTTATCCATTATGGAAACCATATAGGTATGGCATAAATGAAAAATACAGAATCATAAGGAAAAATAAACATAATATATATCATATATAAATATAGTTAAATTTTAATGGACACCATGAGAGGCGGTAAGAGATAATGGAACAATTATTGTTTCGTGAGGTAGTAGTTTTCCGTCCACAGAAACAGTATGTTCTTCACCCATTAGATGGAGGTGTGGGTAAGTGTAGCTCTAATAATTCTCATAAAAACATCATAGTATATTGATTATTCTTTTGTTGTTATAAAATAAAGGAATAAAAATATTTTAAGGGGTTGAAGAAGCAAAATAATTCCAAAGAACATAAGAGAAGACATTACCTCTAAATCGTGTAATTATTTTTGATTTCAGCCAAAGGCTTCCTTGGAAAGCCTTCTGCCCAAAGTGAGGCTTCTAGGAGTAATAGAGGAATGTGTAGGGATAATATGAGAAGATTTTAGATGAGACAAGTGATTGTGATGTGTGGGTAAGGGGGTAGAGGTGGGGGTGGGGGTCTTTTATAAGTGGGAGGAGGGTCACTTTTGTAATGTCTTGAAATGTTACTTTATTATAAAATGGTTTTCGGATTTTAACGGCCCCACAATGATATATTTCAATGATAAGGGGATAAGGGTTCGAAATACACCCATCAAATAGATTTTTACAAGTTTATGTCTTAGATTTTACCTTATCTATTCATTTTATTTTTATTGTTCATTAATGAGGTAATCACTGCATGACCATGGTGTCATAAATAAATTTATTTATTTAATATCAAAAAAATTTAAAAAAAATACCATGATATAAGAAATAGTTTTATAATTCAAATTAATACTTATAGTCTAAGAGATAATTTATGTAAAAAAAATTAAAATTGTTTTACATAGGATATAAAAACCTTTTTTATATTTCTCTTCTTTTAAAAAAATAATGTCACAAATGTCACAATTACACCCATGTGACTCTATGGGCCCTCAAATTCGGTAAAAAGCCTTCCATGATCGGCCATGACTCAAACATGAGGATTTGGACACATTTTGGGGTCATGTTATATTATTATGATATTATTTTATTACCCTTAACTACCCGATTACTAATTAATCACGATAATTAAAGGTAATTACTATTGTTACTATTCATAATGTCCAAAAACAAAAGAGTTTTAATTACATAATTTGGAACATCTAATTCCAAATATGGAATCAATTATACCAAATTCAAAACACATAAAGTGCAATAATTAATTTAAAAATAATTCTCGTTGTTACAACCAAAGACTTGTTTTTAAGAAGTAAAATTTTTCAAATGATTGACTTTCTTTTATATTGAATTTTAATGTGAAGTTAATTAAAATGAACAAAATTTTATTAACTGATAAAAATATAATTCAATTACACTTTAAATACAATTAAAAGGACAATCTAACTATATAATTAAATTTGATGACAAAGAAGTTTTGATGTAAAATGCAGTCTTTATCACTATTAATTAAAAAAGAACATTTTTCGGAAAAATACCAAAAATTTATCTGAAGTAAATTGAATATTCATAATTCCAAAATGATTTAAATTTAAATTTTTTTTATATATATAAGTTTCATTAGTAAATTTTATAATTAATTACCACTGTCAAGAAAAATAGCATGTTTTTAAGAAACAATTTCTATTAAAATATTGACACTTGTTTATGTCCAATATCAAAGAGAAATCAATTACAATGACCATCATTGGATTAAATGGTTAAATTTTATTTTAAATACCAATTAAACACAATTATAAAGATAATATAACTATATAAATAAATTATATTAAAAGGAGGAGTTGAATTAAAATACATCATTTAAAAAATGAACTTTATTGGAAAAATAAAAAGAAAATTTACTCAAAGTAAATTTTGATTTCCCGATTCTAAAGATGGATTTTATTTGTTCAAATATAACATATAAAATTGAAAAATCATATATTTAAAAGTTTTTCTCCATCAAAAGCTAGTTAATCATCCTTTTAAATAATATTAGAATATTTAATCTTATAATTGGATTCATTCGCATTTTAATCCTCTATCATTTATTAGGTAATTGTTAAAATATTTAACCAAAATATATACCCATATTGTATTTAGTTCTGTTCATTCATGCCATTACAACAGCTAGGAATTAACTACAATTTAAAACAATATTATTATATTATTATTATGCAATGTAGGATTTCAATGAAATTCGTTATTGCGTATTGGGTACAGGATCAAACATAGCATCCCATTTAAAGTAATATTAATATTTTATTCACATATATTAGTATATATGAACATTTTATATTAATTATTTACCTGGGTTGTTACATCCTTCCCATATTTTAGGAATTGTGTCCTCATAATTTTTAAATTTTTCTTTGAAACATCATTGAAAGTCCCATATCAGAAAAAGAGTACTAAATTTATTACATTAAAAGAATGAAAAAGAAGTACAATGGTCACCTGAGATAAAAAAATACTAGTATCCCATGAAAACATGGATATAGAGGAGAAACAAATCATTCAAGAGCTTAAGGTTAGTGATATAAAACATGTTTAAGAGAAAGATAACCTCGAGAAAATTTCAAACATGTGTTGGGATAAACAGTATTTGATTCCCCGGTAGGAAAAGTTAATAGATAACATTTTTGTTTTACGTTACTTTTCATTAATGAATTTATTTATGAGCTTAACTAAAACATAAGTAAACATACTCACTTATTATTTATACTTTCCACTTTTACTAGATTTCTAAAAAACACTTATATTTTCTCTAAACGATGAGTATTCAAGATGACTTGTTTGCATTAAGTGCACGAAATTATCTTCAAGGGAATAACATAATCCATAAAAGATGAACTATATATTTCCCATGTCTTTAGAACATAACCAAAACCAAAATGTTTAGTACAAGATCAGATAATCCCCAAAATGATAATCTTTCACAAAATGAAAAACTACTCTTAATCTCCAAAGTTTATAAAAAAGAAACCAAAGTTCAAGAAAGACCATTAAATAAATAGCTGTCCATAATATTTTAAAAGTAATCCAAACTATGATTGAAACCCAAATATTTTATGGATTCAATCACATCGTATTCCAAGGTAAATCATAACATTTATCTCCAAATAACATCAATTACTCTTAAATTCTCACAATGAAAAGTAATTAACATAATCAAATACGCTCCACTATAGGTTAATCATTTCCATTGATAACCTAAAATCAACATATTCCCGATTCATATGATCATTTAACTAAAAAGAATTAGTCATACTAACCAGGGACTTCACGTAGCTCAGTGGTAGGAGATAAATACCAGTCACACTTTGGTTGTGGGTTGGATCCTCGCAGCTTCATCAGACTTGACGAGTTGTCACATGGTCTGTGTGTTGTCCCTTTTAAAAAAATATATAATTTTATAAAATTCCCAAAAAGAGATAAATTCATAAAAAATAACCATAACATATTTTAACCACAATGGTTATCTAATAACCTTTGTTTTTCATCCTAATATGTATTAAACGGTAATTTCCTAAAAATTCAGGGATCATATAAACACAAAAGGATCTTTATAACTATATCCACAAAAGAAAAGATAATTATTCTTTGAAATAAATTTTCATATATCAAACATAAAGGTTACACATACAAAAAAAGTCTTCTAATGTAATCTCATCATCAAGAGATCCATAATAATTTTAATAATTTCACCATCCTAAAATCTATCATAAATCTTGAATCCCTTATATGTTGACATCATACACATTCAACATTCTTCATGATCCATTAACCATTCCTATTCAACTTATTCTGAAAAACTTCTTTCCTACAAAAAACCATCAATCATATACTATGTTTCAATAATAGGAAAACATATGTTAAGAAATAATCCATACCATTCGTTGTTCATTGTCAGTTTCTTCATCGTCAATCAGAAAGGCATTAGGTATTGGTAAATGAATATTTTTATGATCCTGGTGATCCCATTCCCGAAACCGCTTCATAGGACATGTTTTTTTATAATAACCATGAACGCAACATTTAAAACATTGAATTAATCCTTCAGAAAGAAATTCATTCCCTTTCCTAGAGTCAAGTAGACGCTTCTTTCTTCCATTACAGGTTCATACATTATGACCTTCATTTCCACATCTATAGCATCTTTATGTCCCATTGAAACATTTTCCTATGTTTTTCATTCCACAACTTTGACACATAGCTAATTGAACATTCTTACCTTTATTAATATTATATGACCTTCCGTATAGATTTTTTTTCTCGCATATATGATGCCTTATTGAAATCACTAAGCTTCAGGTGGTCAATCATGAGTCCAGATAGATGGTTGAGAATAACAGCAAGAGTTCTCATTGCAGCTCTCATATTATTCAGTTGCTCATTCATAAAACCATCACAGTTTTCTTCACATCCACTGTTACTTTGGTGCCTGCTAGATCCATCCATTTACTAAAACCAAAAAGGTCAGTGTGATTATATCAGTAAAATCATCATATAATATCTTATGAGGAGGGTAAATACAAAGATATACTTATCCATGTTATCTTAATCACATTCACATTATAAAAATAACTATGACTCTTTCTAATATCCAAATCATTATGGTAATCTCACTTATGCTTAATGAATACCCTAACCTCTAAAGTTATCTACACCGCCCTTTGATACCAACTATAAGGAAATGGCCTTATACATTACTTAATCATGAGTTATTTCAAGAATACACATTGAGGATCTTTTTAGGATTAGAGTTTTAGAGAATTAAGACATAACTATTACATCTCAATGATTACAAAGTAGACACATATACTCAGTTTCCATGTTTTTTCACAAAATAAAAACACTTGAACAAAAGAGTCATGTCTACTTCCATGTTTTAGATAGCATACCATTTCATTGATCCCGTCCTTGAACCTATTCCACTTTTTGTCTTGGGAAAAACATTTCAAATACATGGGATGAGCATAAAAAGCTCAGTAAGGGATACACAACAAAAGAAAAAATTAGATCATCAATATATACATAACATAAACTTTTTAACATGCCTTAAGAAAATAATATTTGTGAAATACATATCGAAATGATAAATCATAATGGTAAATTGAGCCATTCATAACATTCTTAAATTGGGAGTAACCCTCATGGTTACGTTTGGAATACCCATCACAGTATAATCCCTAAATATCTTTGGAGAAACCTCAGCATTTAACTCCTTCACATTACCCAATGCATTGGAGAGAAGTATCGGGCTCACCCGCCCTTAGTTTATCACAGAACCACCCGATTTCATAAACTATTCCCAAGAACCCTAACATATTCATAACACATAAAACATTCATAAAGAAAAAAATAACATTTTCCACATTCTAATAAATGGATATAAATAAAACACATTTTTATAATCAAAACAATATAAAAACCATTTTCAACACCAAAATTAATGAAAAGGAAAATATGGTATTTATTTTTCAATAAAAATCATTATGGCTTGTCGAGGAAGCCGACAATCAATAATGGTCATGGCGGCGGAGAATTCATTTTCGCCGCATACGTAAGAAAAAAACATTCCTTTTCACATTTAGTAAAATGCTTCGTGTAAAAAGATTATTTTTTAATGAAATGAAAATTCAAAAGGGTTTTATACACTATATAAAATAATGTTTTGTAGAATTAAAAAGATTCCTTAATGAAAGGAGATTGAGATGGAGTCCCGTACAATGACGGAATCCTTAGATTAAGGATAAATCAATTACATAATTATGTGTGCCAAATATAAATACACCGAATATAAGTTGATATTAAGTGTAAAACAATCAGATGACACCCACAGATATTCATAGTATTACATATTAAAGAATTAGAGGTTTAACCTAATGAATTGAAATTGCGTTATGATGTTCCCTTACAGAAATCCGACAACCTAACAACGTCAATTTAAAATTCAAAAAATGAGTTCCTGAGAGATTAAAATGGTATCTCATCACTTGGAAATAAAATTTACATAAATAAGGATATATAAGATCATATCCCAATATAATAAGATGTAAATTAAAATACCTACCAAAAAGAAATCTTTTAAAAAGAGGAGGTTGAAAGGTTCCCTTACCGATTTGGGTTACATTCGAAACATTCACCTCATGAATGAAAGACTATACAAAATTGATGTAAATACCAATAAAAGAATGTATATTACACAAATAGTATAATAATGGGTAGTACATACATAACTCAAAGGAGATAGTGGAAAATATAGCATGAATCTCACGGGAATAAGAAGTGAGATAAAAACCCCTTACCTCATTGTAATCAATCAAGTCGTATGACCAAAAGATAATAATAACCAAATGAATCACAGAATACCATGAATATAAATAGAATCATTATTATATATATCAAATTTTAGTACACAATACACCACATGCAATAAATAATTGGTGAAAAATTGAAATCTCATGGAATTAAAAGTGAGATAAGAAATCCCCTAACCACGTGTCCGACCTGACCCGCTCGTAAGTTCCATTTTCTTCCTGAATGATAATCATACGTCAACTTATATATTATTAAGATCCTTTTACAAGTTTTCATTTATTTTATATCACTTATTACCAATTTATAAACATCATTCAATCGTTTAAGGTAATAATGGTCCTTTTGTCGATATTTGGTACTTGAGTCAAAAGTGAATTTCATATATTTACAAGCTGTTGATGTAGTAAAATATCCATTATAAATAGAATTATATTTATGATTTATATAATAGATATACCAAGTATATCTATTTATTTATACCATTACATAACATTTGAAGGTATGAAATGAAATGCACTTTTCATAGAGACGGTAAACCGTACGTACGCATGAACGCTACTTTCATTTTTATTTTTCAATTAATGGAATGAAAACATTATGATATAAATGAATATTATGATTCCTGTATAGTATCATATATAATATAATTAACTACATCTTTATACATCCCACATATGGCATTAATGATTCCAATCACTTTGAGGGTGTGGTAGTCTGTACTTCGTAAAATGAAATAATTACCTTTACCCACTATGGAAACTATAAAGGTATGACATAAATGAAAAATAAAAAATCATAACGAAAAAATATACATAATATATATCTTATATAAATACAGTTACATATTAATGGACACCATGAGAGGTGGTAAGAGATAATTGAACAATCATTGTTTCATGAGGCCGCAGTTCGTCGTCCACAGAAACAGTATGTTTTTCACCCATTAGATGGAGGTGTGTGTAAGTGTAGCCTTAATAATTATCATAACAACATACTAGTTTATTGAATATAATGGTGTTGTTACTAAAGAAAGTAATAAATATATTTTAAGGTGTTAGAAAAAAAATAAAACAAAAGAACATAAGAGAAGACATTACCTCTAAATCGTGTAACTATTTCTGATTTCAGCCACATGCTTCCTTGGAAAGCCTTCTGCCCAAAGTGAGGCTTATAGGAGTAATAGAGGGATTTAAAGAGATAATATGATCAGGATTTATATGATCCAAGGGCTTTATAGGTGTGGGTAAGGGGTTAGAGGTGGGGCCTTTTATAAGAGGGAGGATGGTCACTTTTGGAATGTCTTGAAATGTTACTTTATTATAAATTGGTTTTCAGATTTTAAAGGTCCCACAATGATATATTTCGAGGATAAGGAGATAATTGTTCAAAATCAACCCATAAAATAGTTTTTCTACATATTTATATATTTTATTTTACCTTATCTTTTCATTTTATTTCAATCGTTCATTAATGATATAATTAATGCATCATCATGGTGTCCTAAATAAATTTATTTATTTAATTTGTAAAATTAAAAACAAAATTCCATGATGAAGAAAATATTATTATATTTCCAATTACTAATTATAGTCTAAGAGATCATTTATTTAAAAAAAATTAACATTTTTTTACATAGGATATACAAACCATTGTTATATTTATCTACTTTTAAAAAATAATGTCATAAAGGTCACTATTACACCCATAGGACTCCATGGGCCCTCAAGTTCGGTATAGAGATTCCTATAATCGTAAATGAAGCAAAAAATAGGATTTGGACACATTTTTGGGTCATTTTATATTATTATGATATTATTTTATTACCCTTTACTACCCGATTACTAATTAATCACGACAGTTAATGATAATTACCGTCATTACTATTCATAATGTCCAAAAACAAAAGAGTGTTAATTACATAACTTGGACCTTATGATTCCAAATAGGGAATCCATTTTACCAAATTCAAAACACAAGAAATTTCAGTAATTAATTTAAAAATAATTCCTATTGTCACAACCAATGAAGGGTTTTTAAGAATTAAAATTTATTAAAAGATTGACTTGTTTTTACATTCAATTGAAAAGTGAAGTTACTTCCAATGAAAAACATTGTATTAAGTGATAAAAATATAATTCAATTACACTATAAAACCAATTTAAATTACCATCTATCTATATAATTATATTACATGAAAAATCCATTTTGAAGTAAAATGCAGTATTTTTCACTATTCATAAAAAATGAACATTTTTCAGAAAAATACAGAATATTTATCCAATGTAAATTTGATATTAAAAATTAAAAAATTATTTAAATTTTACCAAATTCAAAACATAGAAGTTTAATCAATTAATTTTATAATTAATTCCCTCTTTCAAGACAAATAGTGGGTTTTTAAGAAATAATATCTATCAAAAGATTGATACTTGTTTATGTCCAATTTCTAAGTGAAATTAATTTCAGTGAACACCATTGGATTAAATGGTAATAATATATTTTAACTAATATTTAAATAAAATTAAAATGATAATAATTCCATATAAATAAATTATATTAAAAAGAGGTTTTGAATTAAAATACATCATTTAAAAAATGAACTTTACCAGACAAATAACAAAAATTTTAGAAAAGTAAATTTTGATGTCCTGGTCCTAAAGAAGGATTTTATTTTGTCAAATATAATATATAAAATTAAGAAAAGTATATTTAAAAATGGTTCTCCATCAAAAGTTGGTTAATCGACCATTTAATGAATATTATAATATTTATGCTGAAAAATGGATTAATTCGTATTTTAGGACTCTATCATTAATTGGGTAATTGTTAAAATATTTAACAAAAATATATGACCATTTTGTAGTTAGTTCAGTCCGTTCCCTCCATTACAATAGCTAGGAATTAACTACTATTTAATATAATATTATTGTATTATTAGTTTGCAACGTAAGATTTCAAATAAATTCATTGTTGCGTATTGGGTACACCATCAAACATAGAATCACATTTAATGTAATATTAATATTTTATTCACAAATATTAATATATATGAACATTTCATATTCATTATTTACCTGGGATGTTAAATAAAAGACCACTAATTCATCAAAATTTAAGGATATTAGAATTTTTTTAATCTTTATATCATTTTCATAGAAGAGATCTATTAAGATTCCATCTAGAATATGAATATATTGAAATATACATAATTTAATTGTATAATTTCATCAATTTAACTATTTCAAACACTATCTAATATGTTTCTCCAAAGGAGTAGTATTCAAGATTAATCTTTCTTTCCCAAAACCAAAAATATCAACTTCTAACATATCAAAAAATAATATGAATACATTCCTCATGCCATTATAAATTATCTTAAATGAAAATTTATAAAACATGATAATCCCTAAAATTAATTAACCATTAAATGATGTAATATAACTTTCATCTCTAAATCATTAATTACCCTAATAACCTCTACATTATGTAATTTCTTATTCCTAAATGGTACACCCTATATCTTTCATCAATAAAAATTTAATTTTACGCTTCCCCAATATTGTTTTACATTAAATCATGTCTTGATCATAAATATTACATTTACCCCAAACTAATTAACTACCTTGTTAAATCATTATATATTATTTCAATATTATGAAATTCTCCAAAATGTTATATATCATATTTAGATACTAACATAAAGGGTAATATTTTACTTAACCATAAATATATATGGAAACATCCCCTTATCAATGAATCTATTTTCAACCATAAATATTGTCAATATTATAGTATCCATCAATACTTAATTATCTTATCATAGATATTACAAAGGGTATTTATCCATCAATAGAGTATTCTACCTAATATCCAATTAAATTTCTACAACAAAATTGCATAACTAATAACATTAAAAAATTGTGTCAATGACCCTGAACTCATGATCAACATTGAACTTATAATCCCATGAGGGTATCAATATAATTTATGTTAACCTAAAATAATAATATATTTTAATTTAAAGGACATTTCACCATTAATTAAATAAAAAAAACTCTTATATTAAATAAATACATTTCCATGGGAATTTTGAGATCATTATTTCATCAATAGATGATCTTATGATAATTTTGAATGTCATATGCGATTTCCATATTATAGAATATATTTTTTTCTAAGTAAAAAATGCTCCAAATCAATTCAAATTTCACTAAATCATAAAAAATAATATTTTAACTAGAAAATTTCAAATGATGTTCATTATGATCTCTGCTTCCTTTTGTAGGAGGATAGATATTCCATAATATTAACTATTCATTTCAACTGTTCTAATTACATATGAATTCACTTTGGCATTTTAAATTGAATGTTGTTGGGGGTTATTTTCTTCATTAGACCATATATTTTGAAAATGATTCACATAATTCCCATAACACATGAATTTATTTCATTGGATTTATAGTGGTGTATTTAGTTTAGATCCATATCTATTAATTTCATTTACATTCCTTTTAAATCACTTTGAAATTATTGTTCTTATTGTCCATGCTTCCCACACTTGAATAATTTTTTGTCCCTTTTATGAATTCACCAAAGTGCTCCATCCCACATTTTTTCCTTGTAAGAGGATGAAATAATTTCTTCCATCCTTGTGAAAAACCATTGGTGATTCCTTAAACCTCCATATTCCTTTTTAAATAACCAGATACATCAGGGTTTTTAGAATCACTTTCCACATTCACTACAGATTGAATGATTTTATAATAGTTTTGAATGTTACTAATGGATAATTCCTTATAATTAATTATTTTTATCCCAATAAAGAATAATTATGTTTTGATAAGAGTTTTGTTGATTACTATTAATGTATAGATATAACGACCCACACTTTACATAAATTGTTAATACATCAAAATTGAAGCACACTTATTACAACATATGACAAAACCACAAAGGACCGTATAGGTATAGTGTCTTTAGAAACTGGGAAACATAAACAACTGGTTCATAAATCTTCTACAGTGTCTCCCATTTATTTCATCATATCTAGGGTCCCTTTTAGCATATTTTACTTAATATCCATCTTCCTGACCTGGGGAAAAGAAAACATAAAAGGGTGAGCCCAAATGCTCAGCAAGGGCAAATAAAGGAAATAAAAATCATATCATATCTTTATGAAAATCAAAACCTGCAAAAGAGATCATAATATCTTAACATGGAATAAATCATAGAAGTGAAAATGAGATCCCCATAATCATAACATAAAACTTGAAACTTTGTGGCATGCACACATAATCATGGAAAATCATTACTTGTTAGTCATGACTCATTGCCAAGACTATCTTAGTGGACAAAGTCCCTTTCTGAACCGAGTTCACTCCTCGTTTCAGTCCTGTATCACTGAACCGAAATAACCATCCGTTCCAGCCATGTCTATCTCATGAGATATAAAATCATTACCCAATGCATTGGAGGGAGATATAGGTCCCACCCATCTTATAATGAATCCTTTCTTATGTGTGCCACATAATCATAAAACATACATCATCGCATAACACATGTAACAAAAATGGGATTCTTGAAACATCATGACATCATAAATCAATTCATATAAGATAAAGGAATTCATAAACATAATTCCATCACAACATAGTCAAATCAAGGTAAAAATATGGATAGAAACAGAACACTTTATTATCTTAGATGGAAAATAATTTTGATAAAACACTTGAATTGAATTCTTGAGGAAAATATCCTTTCTTCTTCAAAATCAATTTATTTTCACAAAACATCATGCATTTTTAAAAGAAAGAGATTTTATTGAAAATAGTCATGAAATCTTTTAGAGGAAGCTTCATGAAAATAAGGCTTTATAAAACAGTAGAAATCCATTCGTGCCGTATAAGTTAAAAAAAACATTCTTCGTACTTTTGTCGGAAAAGTCAAAAAGTACCTCGTACGAAAAACGACAAAAGATTCCTTTCATACGTATTACTAAAAACTCACCGAAGGGTAAAAATGGATTTAAACAATTTTAGGTGGATGGAAATAATATTACATATTGATAAAACATGGACGTGGATGATAAAATACACCCCAGTAAATACTTATGAATAAACAATCTCGGATAAAAATGAGATTGTGATATTTCCCTTACCTTAGGTCCGATTTGCTTTGTTCGTGTCCGAAGATCCTGTATAATGGTTTAAATAATGTTATTAACTTATTCCAGAATCATACATATTGATATGAGATCATATACGGTCATATTATTAGCTTTTTGTTAGTAATATTTCATTGTTACTTGTTACTCGGGTCTTTATAACTTTTTGTTCTTATGCGTGTTTTGTCGAATAAATTCTTATTCTTATCTTTAGGTTATAGATAATTCATTTACAGAATGGTATTAGTGTAGTATATACCATATTCATTCATTCAATTCATTTATATAATCATTATGAAATGAAGATCATGTAGAACGAGTCGCATCACATCGTGGAGACGGTATTCCGTACGTACGCACGAGTGATGATATCGTTCCTATGATCGTGGAATTGTATTGGAGTATATATATATATTATTTCAGTATGAATATTACTTAATAATGATCATATATAGTTACTCATTACACCATTATACCCATCCTTGTAAGGTGATGGTGGAAAATAGATTACACCACGGCGTGGAGACGGTATTCCGTACGTACGCACGCGCGGTGATTTCATTTTTCCGTAGGATGGATAGAAGGTGAATTAGGGTTGTTTCATATTTATAATAACATATCAGTATGTAAGTAATACTGATGTTATTACTTTATCATGAAACAACTAAAGAAGAAGAAGTTGAAGAAGAAAGAAATTGAAAAGATCGGTAGTGGATATTACCTCTTCTTTGGAATGCCTCTTTGAATCCTCCACATAAGGAACTAAGATTGGTCTTTGGAGAAGACCAGGACCTCTAGGATTATTCTAGGGAAGTGTAGAGGAGAAAATGGCAGGGGTTGGCCAAGCTTGAGTGCTCAAATTGGTGTGAGGAGGAGGGGGAGGAGGTGCCCTTTTATAAGGGAGGAGAGGGGCACCTTAGGAATATCTCAAAATATTATTTTATATTAAAGTCAAAATCGGTTTATAATGGTTCCGAAAGGTCTTATTTCGAAGCTAAAGTGGGGATGGTTCGAAATCCTATCAACCAATAGGATTTAGACAAGTTTAGGGTATTATTTTAACCTTATCAATTAGATTTAACTCTAAGTTAATTAATTTGACTTTTACCGTGTCTTTTTGTTTTCTTTCACTATATGGTTAATACACTTACTATAACATGCCAGACGAACCCCAAATTGTTTATTATTAATATATATATCCTTATCTAAGTCATTTGGCCGAACCTTAGATTTTTAGGAATAAAATAACAATTAATAATATAATATTTGATTTAAAAACTATTTTGTGTCAATTTTGACACTATTTGATATATGATTTTTGTGAAAGTCATAACAGAATTATATGTTCGAACCAAGTTGATTAAATCAATACTAATATATCATAGTAACCTATAAAATTAGTGGAATTCATAAAAAGTCTCAAATTACATTTATTTTGGTATTTATATTATCAATTTTGTCAATATTTCATTAATAAGATAATTACTGCATCATCTTTGTGTCATAAATAAATTAACTTATTTGATGTCTAAAAATTACAAATAAAATACCATCATGTATGAAATCTTTTTATCTTTCTAATGAATATTTACAATCGAATTTATCTTATGTATAACCCTATATTAAAAATGATTTACTTATTAAACTTTGATTTTAACTATTTTAACCCTTCTTTAAATAAATTAATAATAAATGTCCTAATCTAATCCATGTGGGCCTAAATGGTCATATTTTATTCCTAAGTTTGTTTTTGGTCGAATTACACTTGTCCAATAGAATTAGTACATTTGTTAGGGTAATATTAATATCACATTTACCCTTAGTTACCCTATTTACTATTAACTGCGGTAAAAATAGTAAAAAGTTACTATTCACCAAAAAATTATTTTCATCTCATTAAACCACATTTTAGTCCTTGATATTAACCGTGTCTCTCGGATTTTTGAAATTACATTCACAGAAGCGGTAAAATTAAGTTTTATGCAAAATTCAGTTTTTAACCTACCACTTAGTGGTTTCACTATTCATCAAAAATTGAAAGTTTTCAGAAAAATACTACAATTTTACCCTAGGCTAATTTCGATATTCTGAGTCCAAAAATGAAGTCCATTTTGAAAAATAAAATTTATAAAATTTCAAAAATTGGTTATTAATATTCATAACGGCTAGTTTTAATAGCATATTGTTGTTTAGTGAAACTCGGTATTGCGTACGACGCAAGCTATCGAGGAAGGTCGCGATTGCGTGTAAAGCAAGCCAAACTAGTGTTGTGTAGAAAAAGATTCCTTTGATGATTTATATATCATAAAAGTCTCGGGTGTTACATTCTACCCCCCTTAAAAAGAATTTCGCCCTCGAAATTCGTCACTTTGCAACAAACAAATGAGGATACTTCTCCCTCATCGTATCCTCAAGCTCCCATGTAGCTTCTTCAAGTTGGTGGTTTCTCCATAAAACTTTCACCAAGCGAGTGGTCTTGTTTCGTAGGACTTTTTCGCTACGATCCAGAATCTCTATCGGCTGTTCTTCATAAGAAAGATCTTGCTCCAGTGGTACAACTTCTGAGCTGAGTACATGTGAAGGATCTGGTATGTACATTCTCAGGAGAGATACATGGAACACATCGTGAACTTGAGAGAGATTCGGTGGAAGCACCAATCGGTAAGCTACCTTCCCAACACGATCCAGTATTTCAAAAGGACCGATATATCTAGGGCTCAACTTCCCCTTCTTTCCAAATCTCATAACCCTCTTCCAGGGAGATATTCGTAAGAACACTTTATCACCCACTTCAAACTCTAGGTCTTTTCTTCGGTTGTCGGCATAAATTTTCTGTCGACTCTGAGCTGCTCTTATGTGTTGTTGAATAGATCTGACCTTTTCTGCCATTTCATCAATGAGATCAGGTCCTAATAGCTTTCTTTCCCCAACTTCATCCCAACAAGTTGGAGTCCTGCATTTCTTTCCATAGAGAGCTTCATAAGGAGCCATCTGAATACTGGAGTGAAAGCTATTATTATAAGAAAATTCCACCAAAGGTAGGTGTTGATCCCAACCTCCTTTGAAATCCATAGAGCAAGCTCTCAACATATCTTCTAGGGTTTGAATTGTTCTCTCAGACTGACCGTCTGTCTGGGGATGATAAGCAGTGCTGAAACTCAACTCTGTATCCAGAGTATGCTGAAGACTTCGCCAGAACTTCGAGGTAAATCTCGGATCTCGATCAGATATAATAGAAAGTGGTACTCCATGCAATCTTACCACTTCCTTTATATATATCCTGGCAAGCTGATCTAGAGAGAAATCCTCTCTAATAGCAATGAAGTGTGCAGACTTTGTAAGACGATCAACTATGACCCAGATAGCATTATTGCCTTTGGATGTTTTAGGAAGTCCCGTGACAAAGTCCATAGTGATGTTTTCCCATTTCCATTCGGGTATGGGTAATGGTTGTAACATCCTCTTAGACTTCTGTCTCTCAGCTTTAACTTGTTGACAAACCAAGCATCGAGAGACATATTCAGCAACATCTCTTTTCATGCCATCCCACCAGAATTACTCTTTCAGGTCCCTATACATCTTCGTGCTTCCAGGATGAATAGAGAATGAAGAACTATGAGCCTCATCCAGCAGCTCTTTCTTTAATTCGGGGATGGGAGGAACGCAAACCCGATTCCTGAACTTTATTATCCCATCACAATCAAGGTTGAATTCAGGAACATTTCTCACCTTCTTTTGTAACTCGACATCTTCTTTTTGTGCCTCTTTAATCTTCACATATATAGATGGTTGAACATTCATTTGAGAAAGATAAGATTTTTCCCCTTCCCTTATAATTCCAAGATCCATCCTTTGTAAATCCATAAATATTGGATCTTTTGTGATCCTCATCATGGATAAACTAGCATGGTCTTGTCGATTTAATGCATCTGCCACCTTGTTTGCTTTCCAGGGTGGTAATGGATTGATCAGTCATAATCCTTAATCAGCTCCAACCATCTTCTTTGGCGCATATTCAGCTCCTTTTGTGTGAAAATATACTTTAAACTTTTATGATCAGTATAAATATCACACCTTTCACCATAAAGGTAATGCCTCCAAATCTTTAATGCAAAGATTACCGCAGCCAACTCCAAATCATGTGTTGGGTAATTTTGCTCATGGATTTTCAACTGTCGTGAGGCATAAGCTATCACCATATCATTTTGCATAAGAACACACCCCAATCCCTTCTTGGATGCATCACTGTAGATCACAAACCTTTCTCCACTACAAGGCAGTGTGAGCACAGGTGCACTGGATAACCTTCTTTTCAACTCCTTGAAATTCTCTTCACATTCCTCTGTCCAGACAAACTTAACTCCTTTCCGAGTCAACTTGGTGAGTGGATTAGATAATCGTGAAAAATCATTTACAAAACGTCGATAATATCCAGCCAAACCAAGAAAACTTCGGATCTCAGTTACTGTTGTTGGTCTTGACCATCTTTCGATAACCTCTGTTTTTGCTGGATCCACAGATATCCCCTCTTTTGAGATTATGTGACCCAAAAATGAAACTTTTTGAAGCCAAAATTCACACTTGGTAAATTTGGCATAAAGCTACTCCTTTCTCAGGGTCTTCAATATAATTCTCAATTGATCTTCATGCTCTTCCTTGCTCTTTGAATAGACAAGAATATCGTCTATAAAGACTACCACAAATTGATCAAGATAGGCTCTAAAGACTCTATTCATTAGATCCATGAAGATAGCAGGGTAATTAGTAAGACCAAATGGCATCACTATACATTCATAGTGTCCATACCTTGTACGGAAAGCCGTCTTTGGTATATCCTCCCTTTTGACCCTTAATTGATGATACCCTGAACGAAGATCAATCTTGGAAAAGTATTGAGCTCCGCGTAGTTGGTCAAATAAGTCATCAATGCGTGGGAGAGGATATTTGTTCTTGATAGTGATCTTGTTAAGTTCTCGATAATCAATGCAGAGTCTCATTGATCCATCATTCTTCTTAACAAATAGAACAGGTGCTCCCCAAGGTGACGCACTAGGGCGTATGAATCCCTTATCAAGATTCTCTTGGAGTTGCTTCTTCAATTCCTGCAACTCAATTGGGGCCATTCTATAAGGTGTCTTTGAAATAGGCAAGGCACCCGGTACGAGTTCTATTGAAAACTCAACTTCACGATTTGGTGGAAGACCCGGAAATTCCTCCGGAAAGACATCATCAAACTCCCGTACAATGGGCATATTCATAATCGTGAGTTTCTCACCAACTATTTGAGATAAATAACCTTTATTTAGTGGAATCAATACCCATAAGATGGAAGAAATTTCCACTGGAAGGTTATGTTCATCCTTGCATTGATAGACGATCGTAGGTTGATCTGGAATATGAAACGTGACTTCCCTTCTTTGGCAATTGATATGAGCTCCATGTAGAAAAAGCCAATCCATGCCAAGAATCACATCAAATTCCACTAAAGGAAGGATCACAAGATTTGCAGGAATCACTTTCCCACAAACTTCGATCGGAGAAGAATTATAAACTTCTGATGCGATTGATGTGCCATTAGGTGTTGTCACAGCTAACTCAACATCTAATTGTTGAGGTAATACGGTGATACCCTTAGAAAATTTTTCCGAAATAAAAGAGTGGGTGGATCCAGAATCAAATAAAACATTTGCTACTTTAGAGTGGATGTTAAGTGTACCTTTCACCACATCGTTATCGTACTCCACATCGCTGATAGAAATTGCATGTGACTTTCCTTTGTCTTTAGCCTTAAGAGTTTGTTGACGTCGACCATCATCATCAACCCTTGGATTTGGGCATTGATTGGCATAATGCCCCATCTCCTTGCACTTGAAACATTGAAGTGTTGTAGGTTCATTCTGTGTATCCCTTCCTTTGTTTGCATCATTAGACATCTTCTTCCCATTATCACGGCATTCAAATGCCCGATGACCTTCCTTTCCACATTTAAAACATTTACTTGTCCCTTTAAGACAACTCCCTCCATGTTTTTTTCCACACTTTGAGCATAAGGGAAAGTTCATCTTCTTTTCCATGTGCTCTTTAGATTTTTCTTTGAATTCCATCTTCCTCTTCTTATCAAACCCATGTGACTGATGGGTTACTCCAATCTCCATCTCGACTTTGAGAGCACATCGAACGATTTCCTCATAGCTATTGAAGTCCCTTATGGCTAACGCCCTTCGAAGACTTGGTTTTAAGCCACTAAAGAATCGATCGATCTTACTCTCAGGTTGGATAATAATACCAGAAGCGTACCTTGCAAGTCTTGTAAAATTTGCTTCATAGGTACTAACAGATTCATCATCCCTTTGCTTCAGTTCAAGGAACTCTTTCTCCATCTTTGTTCGGAGAATACGAGGGAAGTACTTATTGAAAAATAAGTTGATGAACTCGTCCCATTCCATAGACTCAATTTCATCCCTTTGCCTCGTATTCTTAACAAGATTTCACCATTGATCCGCATCTCCTTCCAAACGATACACTGCTAGGATGACTTTATCATGCTCAGAACATTGAAGAACTGAAAATATCTTTTCAGTAGTACTAATTCATTGCTCAGCAACTAATGGATCAGTAGACCCGCTGAAAGATGGTGTACGCTGCCTCATGAAGGATTAAACAGAATGTTGCTCCCTCCTTTGTTCTTTTGGAAATCCTGCATGATTCATAGCTTGAGAAA
This sequence comes from Viscum album, assembly GCA_963277665.1. Classification (NCBI taxonomy): domain Eukaryota; kingdom Viridiplantae; phylum Streptophyta; class Magnoliopsida; order Santalales; family Viscaceae; genus Viscum; species Viscum album. The sequence goes on along the minus strand of OY728161.1, from coordinate 1,240,883,719 downwards.
GCTGTGTGAGCATGGCTACAAGATTTTGCATTCCAGCTCCCATATCGTTTGGTTGCTCAGGGGGACAATCATTGCATTGCCCATCGCATTCCGCATTAACACGGTTCCTTCGGGTTCCAGCCATTGACTAAAACCAATAAGAATAGTGTGAGCAACACTAATTATAAAAGGAAACCACATAATTCAAGAAAAAAAAAATTTCATGATTATGGTCTTATCCTAGGTTATTCATGTCCATTTCTAAGATTGTGTTCTATGCTTAGACTTATCCTTTGGGTTCTTACTAAGGCTTTCACATCCTAGTTTCCAAAGGTTGACTATAACCTCCCTCTGATACCAACTATAACGACCCACACTTTACATACATTGTTAATACTTCAAAATTGAAGCACACTTATTACAACATATGACAAAACCACAAAGGACCGTATAGGTATAGTGTCTTTAGAAACTGGGAAACATAAACAACTGGTTCATAAATCTTCTACAGTGTGTCCCATTTATTTCATCATATCAAGGGTCCCTTTTAGCATATTTTACTTAATATCCATCTTCCTGACCTGGGGAAAAGAAAACATAAAAGGGTGAGCTCAAATGCTCAGCAAGGGAAAATAAAGGAAATAAAAATCATATCATATCTTTATGAAAATCAAAACCTGCAAAAGAGATCATAATATCTTAACATGGAATAAATCATAGAAGTGAAAATGAGATCCCCATAATCATAACATAAAACTTGAAACTTTGTGGCATGCACACATAATCATGGAAAATCATTTCTTGTTAGTCATGACTCATTGCCAAGACTATCTTAGTGGACAAAGTCCCTTTCTGAACCGAGTTCACTCCTCGTTTCAGTCCTGTATCACTGAACCGAAATAACCTTCCGTTCCATCCATGTCTATCTCATGAGATATAAAATCATTACCCAATGCATTGGAGGGAGATATAGGTCCCACCCATCTTATAATGAATCCTTTCTTATGTGTGCCACATAATCATAAAACATACATCATCGCATAACACATGTAACAAAAATGGGATTCTTGAAACATCATGACATCATAAATCAATTCATATAAGATAAAGGAATTCATAAACATAATTCCATCACAACATAGTCAAATCAAGGTAAAAATATGGATAGAAACAGAACTCTTTATTATCTTAGATGGAAAATAATTTTGATAAAACACTTGAATTGAATTCTTGAGGAAAATATCCTTTCTTCTTCAAAATCAATTTCTTTTCACAAAACATCATGCAATTTTAAAAGAAAGTGATTTTATTGAAAATAGTCATGAAATCTTTTAGAGGAAGCTTCATGAAAATAAGGCTTTATAAAATAGTAGAAATCCGTTCGTGCCGTATAAGTTAAAAAAAAACATTCTTCGTACTTTTGTCGGAAAAGTCAAAAAGTACCTCGTACGAAAAACGACAAAAGATTCCTTTCATACGTATTACTAAAAACTCACCGAAGGGTAAAAATGGATTTAAAAAATTTTAGGTGGATGGAAATAATATTACATATTGATAAAACATGGATGTGGATGATAAAATACACCCCAGTAAATACTTACGAATAAACAATCTCGGTTAAAAATGAGATTGTGATATTTCCCTTACCTTAGGTCCGATTTGCTTTGTTCGTGTCCGAAGCTCCTGTATAATGGTTTAAATAATGTTATTGACTTATTCCAGAATCATACATATTGATATGAGATCATATATGGTCATATTATTAGCTTCTTGTTAGTAATATTTCATTGTTACTTGTTACTCGGGTCTTTATAACTTTTTGTTCTTATGCGTGTTTTGTCAAATAAATTCTTATTCTTATCTTTAGGTTATAGATAATTCATTTCCAGAATGGTATTAGTGTAGTATATACCATATTCATTCATTCAATTCATTTATATAATCATTATGAAATGAAGATCATGTAGAACGAGTCGCATCACATCGTGGAGACGGTATTCCGTACGTACGCACGAGTGATGATATCGTTCCTATGATCGTGGAATTGTATTGGAGTATATATATATATTATTTCAGTATCAATATTACTTAATAAAAATCATATATAGTTACTCATTACACCATTATACCCATCCTTGTAAGGTGATAGTGGAAAATAGATTACACCACGGCGTGGAGACGGTATTCCGTACGTACGCACGCGCGGTGATTTCATTTTTCCGTAGGATGGATAGAAGGTGAATTAGGGTTGTTTCATATTTATAATAACATATCAGTATGTAAGTAATACTGATGTTATTAGTTTATCATGAAACAACTAAAGAAGAAGAAGTTGAAGAAGAAAGAAATTGAAAAGATCGGTAATGGATATTACCTCTTCTTTGGAACGCCTCTTTGAATCCTCCACTTAAGGAACTATGATTGGTCTTTGGAGAAGACCAGGACCTCTAGGATTATTCTAGGGAAGTGGAGAGGAGAAAATGGCAGGGTTTGGCCGAGCTTGAGTGCTCAAATTGGTGTGAGGAGGAGGGAGAGGAGGTTCCCTTTTATAAGGGAGGAGAGGGGCACCTTAGGAATATCTCAAAATATTATTTTATATTAAAGTCAAAATCGGTTTATAATGGTTCCAAAGGGTCTTATTTCGAAGATAAAGTGGGGATGGGTCGAAATCCTATCAACCAATAGGATTTAGACAAGTTTAGGGTATTATTTTAACCTTATCAATTAGATTTAACTCTAAGTTAATTAATTTAACTTTTACCGTGTCTTTTTGTTTTCTTTCACTATATGGTTAATACACTTACTATAACATGCCAAAAGAACCCCAAATTGTTTATTATTAATATATATATCCTTATCTAATTCATTTGGCGGAACCTTAGATTTTTAGGAATAAAATAACAATTAATAATATAATATTTGATTTAAAAACTATTTTGTGTCAATTTTGACACTATTTGATATATGATTTTTGTGAAAGTCATAACAGAATTATATGTTCGAACCAAGTTGATTAAATCAATAAAAATATATCATAGTAACCTATAAAATTAGTTTAATTCATAAAAAGTCTCAAATTACATTTATTTTGGTATTTATATTATCAATTTTGTCAATATTTCATTAATAAGATAATTACTGCATCATCTTTGTGTCATAAATAAATTAAATTATTTGATGTCTAAAAATTACAAATAAAATACCATCATGTAGGAAATATTTTTAGCTTTCTAATGAATATTTACAATCTAATTTATCTTATGTATAACCCTTTATTAAAAATGATTTACTTATTAAACTTTGATTTTAACTATTTTAACCCTTCTTTAAATAAATTAATAATAAATGTCCTAATCTAATCCAAGTGGGCCTAAATGGTCATATTTTATTCCTAAGTTTGTTTTTGGTCGAATTACACTTGTACAATAGAATTAGGACATGTGTTAGGGTAATATTAATATCATATTTACCCTTAGTTACCCTATTTACTATTAACCGCGGTAAAAATAGTAAAAAGTTACTATTCACCAAAAAATTATTTTCATCTCATTGAACCACATTTTAGTCCTTGATATTAACCGTGTCTCTCGGATTTTTGAAATTCCATTCACAGAAGCGGTAAAATTATGTTTTATGCAAAATTCAGTTTTTAACCTACCACTTAGTGGTTTCACTATTCATCAAAAATTGAAAGTTTTCAGAAAAATACTAAAATTTCACCCTAGGCTAATTTCGATATTCTGAGTCCAAAAATGAAGTCCATTTTGAAAAATAAAATTTATAAAATTTCAAAAACTGGTTATTACTATTCATAACGGCTAGTTTTAATAGCATATTGTTGTTTAGTGAAACTCGGTATTGCGTATGACGCAAGCTATCGAGGAAGGTCGTGATTGCGTGTAAAGCAAGCCAAGCAAGTGTTGTGTAGAAAAAGATTCATTTGATGATTTATATATCATAAAAGTCTCGGGTGTTACAATAGAAATCAAGGCTTATAAAATTTTCCTCATTGGCATCAATGAATTCATCATCATTCTACATGGGTTGACGAATTTTAGTATCAATTTTTTATTAAATATGATGTTAATATATGTTGATAAATATTCCAATAAACTCATATAATTATCAGGGTTAAATTTCCTTATATCTTCTCATATTCATAATATGATTCTATCATGTAAATTCTCTTCCATAAAAATGGAAAATAGTGAGATAAAAATATTTGTTTTCTGAGCACTGAATTTTGGAAAAAAAATTCCATTACATTAATCCATTACTCAAAAACCAATGGATCTATAGTACCTTAATTGGAGGGTGGATGTTTTTGCATATAATATTCAACAACATGTTTCTTCCATCATAGTTCATTTGGTAGTTCAACATGATCAGTGCTACCACCAATAGCATAAGAGTGTTGAGTCAGTATTATCATAAGATATTCCCTCCCAAAACTAAAAGTATTAGGTTGAAAATGGGGTCAGGCATTACATTGACCATCAAATTCATCAATCAAATAATTCCATTGGGTATAACTCATTTAATAAAACAAAAATTATAGTGTGGGAAATGATTATCAGTGTAAAAAAAACATTTTCATGAATAGTCATTCAATTGATATCTAAATCACGGAACCTAATATTCAATATAAGATACATTAGGATTATTATAGAGGACACATGATCATTGAAAACCATTAAGATATTATAATATACAATGAACAATCCCTATGGTTCTCAATAATGAATTCTCATAATAGATTCCATCGATTAACTAAACCATGATATGATTCCAACTATAGTGACCCATACATATCATACATATATATCACATATTAATAGAATATTATAAATTTTAATAATTTAATGAATACATGCACCAATCGTATAGGTATAGTTTTTTTAGAAACGTGGACATTTAAAAAAACTACTCCCTAAAATATATACATAATCTCCAAATAAATTATTCATAACTTAAACCCCTTATAGACATATAATACATTGCACTTCTCTTCATATCCAGGGGAAACGAAACATAAGAAATGTGTGATCATAAATAATAAAAAAGCATAAAATTAAGAGATATAAATTTACGGTCCTATGAATGTATAATATAATCATGAGTTTATGGGATCTTGGAAATAAAATTCAATATTTTTAACATAGTCACAAAAACATCATAAACATGAGTAATGTAATAAAATAATACATTTTCAATATATATTCATCATATGAATGGAAAATAATCATAACTGTATCATAATATATATCTTCATGTCATAAATGTTTCTTCCATCAATATAATTGTAAAAACCATTCGAAATTAAATGGTTAAAAACCAATACCATTAGTTCATTCATCCACAACAATTTTCCATTGGGGATCAATAACATCAACTTTGGTTCACATAATATATTAAACATTTTTACATGTTTTACATAACAAATCTAAAACATTGAATTGATTACCATCATTATCTCACAAAATATATTTCATTACCCAATACATTGGGGAGTGATATAGGTCCTACCTATTACATAGTGAAAACCATATATATTTTTGCTACAAAATCATAAAATAACATTAATATCAAAACCCAAGAAAATAACTTAGTTTCATAAACATTTAATCATTTCATATCCCATGGAAACATTTTTCAAATATATATTTCTTCATAATCATAATTCATATAGGTAAGGAATAAGTATGGTATCCATAGATCATAACCTATGTAAAGAATAATCAGAATCAAGGGTTGTTGTTACTGATGAATAGATATACCATTAAATATCATTAATAACATCTTGAAAAAAATACCCTTACAAATTTAAAAATAACATTTCCGAGTTTAAAAACTCTACACATAATGTAGATTTAATTTTATATTTAGAGTTCCCCTACCAACTTGTAAATTATGATTCGAATAATGGAGGCATCCTGAATGTGAGGAATTCTCTTCATTTCTTATAATTAAAAAAATTATTACAATCATGGTTTTTATTAAATGTAAATAGGTTCATCATTTGAAAAATGATAAGAATATAATTTTTTTTAAAAAATAATCAATCCTGGGATAAAATGTTTTTAAACAATAATATGTAAATAATTATTTTAAAAATATATTGATAACATGTATATTGAGGAAAATGGCTTTTAGACTGAATATAGAATATAAGTATATTTTTCATAAAACACTTTTGATCAATTAAATATTTAATGTGAAGAAAAATAAATGAAAACTATATTCTAATAATTATGAAATGTTGATTAAGATGGATGTGATTCATCATAAAATGAATATATAATTTCTTAATTTAAATTTTTTTTATATAAAACCGGATTAAGGTAGAATTTTTATATAAACCACTTAACTCAAGTCTCCCAATTTCACATTCATATTAATACCCAATATTGTATAAAAATATCTATTATCTCTATTTTAATGGTCGATGGGGTATATATTGTGGGTAGAACAAAACATATATAATGTATATTGAAATTTTTTTATTTCAATTATGTAGAGGATGGTAGTTCTAGAAGGCTCCATATGATGTAAATACATTGGGGTGGAGGTAAAAAAAAATTATAATTGAGGTAGCGGTTATTTTATCTCTTAAAATAAAAAATTATAATAATTTCATTGTCAATACAAATGGAACAATAATTCTTAAAAATGGAAAGGTAATGACATTTCAACCATATCGAACCCATTTTTCTATTTTATAATTTTTATGATTTTAGAGTTATTTAATACAATCTTATTCTCATAAAATATAATTATTTTCAATCTTACAACTACTCGGTTAATTTGACTATAAATACATAAAGGTAATAGTAAATTCAAATAAAATACATAAAAACACTAATATGATATTTTAACCAAAGATATTCATGATACAAATTTTCTCAAAAAAAATAAATTTTCCTAATTATTTTTAATTTCATTTATTATTATTTTTATCAATAAAACAAATTATACATTGGTGTTGTGTACAGATATATGGTAATTAAATAATTACTAAAAATTTTAAATAAATTTTTATCAGGAAAATAATTTCATTATCCACAAGATCACTATTAATTTTGGTTTATAAATAGTTATTACCTCTATGTGAGAACATAAGATATGTAAAAAAAGAGTGTAAAAATTTCTCTCATTCCTTGATTTATATAATATAAGAGTCATTTTCTGGTACAATTCCCCATTAAATAAATCATTTTAGGTTAAAATATGATTAGGATAAAATTAATTACACCTAGTGAAAAGTAATCATTTTTTGGCTATTATTTACACTTATCATTTAGTATTATCCCTTTGTTAACTCTTTTCAAACAAACCCTTACAATAATGATTTTACTCATTAAGGGTATATATAGTTACCCTAAATGAAATAATGTAATATAAAATACCCCATGGTAGTTATTAGAAAAAATATATTTGTTATCTAGAAAAATATTTTATTTTTTGTAATATTATATAAATTCATAAAGTGTTATATATTTCAAAATATTATTAATGTTGATTTTTTTTGATTTACTTATTTCTTTGTCTTCAATAACTTAAATAAATATGTAATAATTTAATAAATTATTTTAATACATAAGTAACATGTCACATTCTTATATAATATTATAAAACCATATTTATTACAGCAAATTTATATTTCTAATATTATTTATTTGATTGTTTCTTAAATATAATAATTATTATGTCAGCATTGCATAAGAACTTATGGTATTTAATTATTAATTAAAAATTATATATAAATTATCAAAATGAAAATATAATTATTATTCAGAAAATATCCATTGATATTAATTCAATATTTCATGTATTCCATGTCTATTTCAGCAATCATATATTATATTTTTTTTTACTTTTTGGCCCATACAGAAGTATTGCATACGAATGTCGATGTGAAACTTGTTATGAAACTCAGAAAACCATGTGAAAACCTAAAAAACATGTATAAAACATAATATATAAATGAAAATTAGACATTAGAATTATTCATCCTCAAATATTATGATCATGTTACCAAATATGACTTTTCTAGTGCTGTGTAAGTAGATTATGGGTACTAGAAATGATTCTTATATTTATCATAGAATAATATTAAATTTATCATTATTTTATTTTTCTGATATATATATATATATATTTATATTACATTATTCATTCCATATATTTAATTTATTTATATTATGATTTTTTATCAGTGATATCTTAAAGGTTTACATACTTTATAAAAATTTTATTAATTATTATTCAATATTTTTTTTGCTGATTATAAAAAAAATTAAAAAACTAGTTCAATGATAAATTTTACATGATGAATATATGTATAAAATTAATTTCATAAAAATCAATTCCTATAATTGATATAATTAAATTTTAATATAAATTTGTAAAACACAATGAAAATAATATTCCAAAAAAATAAATATTTTAATAGAAAAATGCTATTATAAAAGATTCCACTATAAAAATAAATCTATTTAAAATAATTAAATGTTTATTAATATACTAGATTTAATTTTAACAATATAACATCAAAAAAACAATGTTTTAATTTTTTAATTATTCAACCATAAATATTTATTTTAAAAAATTCACAAAAATGAAATCATGATAGAAAAATATGAAAAATGAACCCTAGGATAATTTTGATATATTTATTTAATGAATTATTTTTTATTAATTATTAGTAATAATATATTCAAAAATTAATTATAATAGTTTTTTACATAATAAAATAAATTTTATTAAAGATGGTGTATTTCTGGATCGCAAAATAACATTACTAAAAAATTGATTGATTATTTTATAAAAAAAATTAAATATTTTTATATTGAGTGTGACATATAAATAGTTCATGATGTAGTCAATCATATTCATTACTTCTAATTTAGCTTCAAGGTAATTACATAACATTAAAAAATAATATTTTAATATTTTATCATGGTTTGATTAAACATGGTGGGGTGTGAAATGAAAGAAATAGATGAAATAAAATTAATTAAATAGATGTACATTATATAATATCAGGGTGTTGTGATTATATTACAAAATTTTACTCAATCTTTTTATCCAATATGGCTAAGACTTATATTCTATATGGTTTTACGTCATTGGCATCGCAGTAATAGGAATTGGTTGGGTGGTTGATTAAAAAATGATTTCAATTTATAATGTTCATTTGATAGATTATCCTTCTGTCCTTTTTTATAAAAAGATACATGAATATATCAATAAAATATCCTCATGTACAAAATCAAAAATGTGTATAACATAGTGTAAATTTTTCTTCATCCCATCAAAATATAAAACTACAAAAGACCTCTAATTTTCTAAATCAATATCTACTTTTCCAACTCACTAGACATTTATGGAATAATAATTTCCATATTAAAAATATCCCCAATAATTCTATTCAATGATTCAAATAATTTTTTTCACTTCCCATTTTTGTGGAAAATACACTATGAAGTTACAATGATTTCGTTCTTCTTCTATCATTTAATGAGACTTTAGAACAAAATTCATTATTTCATATAATTAATTCCATTTACCATATCAATATATATTATTTATCTATATGATGTTGTCAACCCCTACACTAGAAGATAACCATTAAAATAATAAAATATCATAAATTTCTTCTATACAGTCATATTTGTTCTACATTGGATGATAAGAAAAATTATTTTCATATCATTTTTTTGAATGTATATTATTTATTCCATATATTTTCTCCACATTGATTCAATTATCATATTTTATAGATATATGTTATGTATTTATGATTATTTTTATACTAAAACATAATACAACACCAGCACTATTGTTCTAATACTTATTCTTTATTCTTATTACAGATCATTCTTGAAAATATTTTATCTAATATTTCAATATAATTTGTTTTTTATTCCATTGTATAATATATGTTTAAGAAGAATCAATTTATTCAATTTATTTATAAGTTGGTTTATAAAAATTCATTATAGTTTTGACTAGTTCCCAATTGATTTTTGGGCATACAGTGTTAGAGTGGTACTTCTTGAACCAGGTTCACTTTCATGTCACATAATCCGGTTTGCCACTTCGCCTCAGTTCTTCCACAACATATGCCATAGGTTTCTTACTAATAGAGATACTATAAGGTGATATAGCTAGGATACAATACCCTCGTTATAAGTGTAGATTAATGTGGTGAAATTAACATATATGAATAAACTAGAGGAATATGCAATAATTGAAATGGGTAACGAAATAGTGAACGATATAATATCCATGTAGTTAAATGAAAAATTTAAGAACAATTAGAATCATAGACAAAATGTGGATTATGTGATGTTATATGAAATGGGTAATAGAAATGAAATATAGTAGAATGTATAAAAAATAAATGTTATACATCATAAAAACAAAAACCATCTCCAATAGAACCCCAATAATATGTTATATCTACTTCACCCATACACAATCATAGAACATAATATTAATTTTCAATAGCTAGATGCATTCCCATGTCCGTACGTACATTAAATAATCTACATGGGTTGAAATTAGTGTCTTGAATAGGGTGTGTGTAAAACATAGTACCCCCAATGGTTTCATGCACTACCTCGTCTATTAATATATAATGTACGCTGTATAGTTATAATAAATAAATATGATAAAAAATAAACAATTTCATCTTGGGTTCCCCATTGAACACCTATATGATACTACTTGCTTTGGACTAAGTATGTATTCCTCTAATAAATTTACCATTTAAATTTATATTATGAAGGATGGAACCCAAGTATTACCATATAGGAATCAATATAAGGTGATAGTAATATATAGTTCTGTAGTTACAATAGAATCTAATGTTTGAGAAGGAAGTAAATCAAGGATTTCCTTTTTTTAAAACATTGAATATTCCAGAAAATAATCTTTAATGAGGAATCAATTTAATTTAATTAATTGAAATCCTAAGATCATCCATGTTATTCCACATATAGATCCATGATATCATTCTTGGTATAACAATAAAAAATCACCCAAGGATTTCTTCCATGGAATTCCACATGGAAATCTAGGTATCAAACAAGGAATTGTATAAAGGAATTTCCCTCAAATCTTATCCATGGATTTCCACATTGGGAACTAGGCATCACTCATGAAATAGTACAATGAAATCACCGTCTAATCCTGTCCATGGTATTTAACTAAGGTAAACATTTATCACTGATGGAATTTCATAAATCCATCGACCTTGGGAGTCCCTCCAAGGTATGCTATATGAGAATCCAAGTATCACCATTGTAATGATAAACTATATTTATTGTATTTTATATATTAATTTTGATGATCCCTACCAAAGAAATCTTTGATAGAACCCTTGTATCATCATTTTTATGACATATGGGTAGTCATGGTCTAGAGATAACCCATTAATTTTTCAGTTCAATTAAATCAATATGGATATTAAATTATTAAGTATAATTTACACTATAAATAAAAAGATGAAAGGGTATAAAAACATGTTTTTTCCATTCTACCTTTTTTAATTCAAATTATTCATCGTTCATATGTTCAAACTCAACCCTCCATACGTAAGATCTCAGATCTTGGAAAGGTTTTTTCTCATTTATGTTTTGGTATGAATCCCTTGTTTTGGTTAATTAAGTGCATACACAAGTACTTAATGAGGATCAATGGTGTTCCGAGGGTTCAAGACACGAACAAAGAGAAAAGGGGAGGTTTTCTTAGTAGGATGCACTGTCTATGCATGGTAACTGCTAACAATATAGACAGCCTCAGAAACCATGCTGGAGTTTGGATTTTGGACATTTTCCATTGCATGGTTTGCACCCAATTTTTATAATAGCGTGGTTTAACAGTGAAGCCCAGAAACATTTGAAAAATTACAATTTTTTCACTAGGGGATTTTAATACAGAACTCGGGATTTACATACCATTCCACCCTATTCACCCTAGTAAGAAACCAAATATCCTAATAGATATAAGTGATCTATCTCCATCATTTATAAGGGAATTTTTGGGTAGGTGGTTGTGGATAGAAACTCTGAGTAAGGCTAATCCCATTATTGTTTCTCCCCTGATTTTGGGGTTTTATCTTCTTCTCATCTTTTTCTAAAGCTCCAAAACCCATAACATTGGGTAAGATTTAGGTTGAATCTTTAAATTTTGGTTGATGTGGAATATAAGGGTTTTATTAAGAATGTGTTCACTTGTTGAATCTTGGTAGGTGTTCTACAAGATATATCTCATGGTTTATTTGTGGTTTTGTGAATGTGTGGATTTGTTATTGGGTGTCTCTAGGTATGTTTTGATCACCCTAGAATGTTTAGAAAAATTATTAAATAGATGGTTAATGGAAACCCTCATGATCCCCATGGGATGAATCATGGGTGATGAGACTATTCTAGGGCCACCGATGGGGTGTTCCAACATTCTCCAACATTGGGATTTGTGAAGAACAAGTGAGATTGTTGTGTATTTATCTTGAGACCCTGATAAACATGTTGATGCGATTGATGGTGTGGGATTATAAGCTTGGTGATGAACCTAGGCATAATAATAATAAGCTAAGGTATATTTGGGTTAACATGGAACTGGTATATATAGTTTAACATGGCTATGTTAAAGGAATGTTGAATAGCATTGGAGTTTGTAATGGGTTGACACTTGAGAATTATGACTAGATAAATATGTTAATATGTATAATGTATTAAAGACTATAATTTAATGTTTTACGAGTATAGTAATGAATCATACTGAGTTTCAAATGATGAATGAAGTCTAGTGAGATAGGCATAATGAATAAATGCTTAGTGAGAATAGGGTTTAAAAATGGAATGGTGATAAATGTCAAAATGATGTGAAATGTGGTTAATGTGTAAATGTGTTAAGTCATAGTATTAAATCTCATGTTATTATTATGATGTATGTTTTTATTTTGTAATGGTTGAGATGTTGTGTGAATGGTTAATGGATACATATCAGTATAGCATGTGCACAAGGCATGGTAACATGGGGTATTGACTTCAGTTTCTATGCCCACGAGTTGAGTTGGACTGAGGCTCTAAACTCCACCCCAATTCATAGGTTAGGGAAGGATACTGGGGAACCATTCCCCTAATGGATATATCCACTCAGAATGAGGATTCTAGGTGAGGATATGGTTGAAATGAGGAAGTTAGTCTTATTGAGATGGGATAACATAGTGTTTTCCTCATACATGTGATTGTGTACTTTAAGCCTATGCAACTTTTTGTTCTTAATGAACCCTAGTTAAATATGTTGTGAATGGTAAGTAATGAGAAATGGGGTGAAATGTTAAGATTTGGAAATGGTAATAAATGTTGCTAATGGACTTAAACTGGAATATGGCACATAATATTTTCCGTGCCATTTATTATTCATTTCCCTTTTACATGGAAAATTGTTTATAGAAGACATTTTGTAGACACCATTTGTGGTGGCTTACTAAGTTGTACTCAGACCCTGCTTGGGCCAACATTGGGTACCTGAGTAGAAACCATGTTTTCAAGTCAGTAGATGGTAAAAGGACCTTGTTAGAAAGTTGGGTTGGTATGGGTGTACAAAGAGGAGGACCCATGCTTGGTGTTAGGGAAATATTGTGGATTTTACAGTTTGTCTTCATTTTGGGTTTTGTTCAATTTTTCACTTGTAGCATGGCATGATATATTTAATGTTGGAAGTGTTTGTACCCCATTTGGGGAATGGATGTTGATGCATGCTCTGGTATTGTTGCTTATTATTCTGCTACTTTTGTTAATCTTATATTTTGGATTACTCTGATGAAAAGGGGGTATACTCTCCCCAATTGACTATTTGGACCTTCGTTGCTAGTCGGCAACCTTTAGAGTTTGGGGAGGAATTCTTAAGGTCATGTAACCACCTGATTTGGATCACCGGTTTAGTTTATTCTGCGTTGAGGACGTTAAAAAGTGGTATCGTATGAGGTATTTCATATCCTTCTTTAGAATATTTAAATTTGGGACGTTGTGTGGGAGTTAGGATGTGTAGGGCCTTGGTGTTGAGATCATTCTTTGTAGTAGTTAACACATGTATGATAGAAAATCCAAGACACCATGGGTAGGAATTGTGGTTCTTGATTGTGTGATGTTGTTGTTGATTATATTTCAGCATTGGGTGATGAACATGTTGTGTTATGTGAAGGTTTTATAATATTTCGATTGTGGCCTCAATGGAATGAGGTTGTGTGTAAATGAATCATTGTAGGAAACTAGAGAGATAGGTGACATGTATCATGGTAGGCACACATAGGTTGGGTATGTGAAGCATAAATATATAATGCACCTCACATCTTGATAATTTAAAAGGTAAAATGTCATAAACATGAAAACAAATATGGTAAGGATAACAGAATGATAAGTGATGACAACTAAAATATGTGTAATAATTGGTTCTTAATTAATTTAATTTTTTTGAAATATGTTGTGTGATCTTTGTCGTGTTGTACGGATGGTTACCCCTTTGTGGACCATGGCCCACATTAGGGGTGGTCGAGGTGACATTTTTAGAATGTTATGGTTTGTTGGGATGATGTATGAATGATAGGTTGTTAAGGTTGGTGAAGAGACATTTTGATAGGATGTTGTGAATGTTTTATGGTATTTATTATATACATCTTTTTTGTAATTGTATGGAAACTCCCCAATAATGTTGAGCACCAGTTGGGAAACTAGAGGATGTTGTTGAGAACACTCCTCCAGTAGTGGAGATAAAGAATGTGGTGATCCAGGAAATTAATGAAGGGGTGTTTTGAGAGAATTTGCTTGTTTAATTAAAAAATAGATCAGGACCTTGGGTGGGCTGGACCGAGTTTGTTTGAGATGACCTGAGAGTTTCAGCTAAAGTACCCTCTTACCTTTACTGGAAAGGGTGGAACATAGGAGATATGGTTCTAGATAGAGTCTATCCAGACGATACTTGATCTTCTTGAGACTACTTCCCTAAAGCGAGTCAAGTTGGTATCTTATATGTTGCAAGGCCGGGAAAAGCATTGGTGGGACATTCTGGCTCAAACTATGTAGGCTAAGGGGATGCTATAGAATGGTTTCCAAGAACTGTTTCTAGATAATTTTTACCCAGTGATTTTGAGGCAATAGATAGCGATGGATATCATGAGCCTGATTCCAGGATCGATGTCGGTAATTATGTATGTTGGCTACTTCACTGACCTATGAAGCATGGTTATACTATTGGAAGGGGATGAGGCAGATGTTACAAGGCGTTTCCAGGAGGGACTGAGTCACGATATTTGGACTACGGTGAATATCATTCGCTTGAAAAGGATTATAGAGGTAATAGATCATGTGATGATACCAGAAGGGAACCTGAAGGGAGCTTTAGGTAGTAGGATTGTCATTCCAACAAGGAAAACAAGTGGTTCAGTTTCCGATGGATGGAAGCATTGTTTCTGGAGTTCTCAGCTAGGCAGATGTGTGTATGGTGGTGAAAAGAGAGGTTCAACCTCTCAGGGTGGTTATCAGGTATTCTGTTATCAGTGTGAAAGGTCGAGGCACATGAGAACCTACTTTCCTCAACTTCCAGTTGAGTTTCGTCTGTGAGGCCAATTTGGACTAGTGTATAGGTTCTGTGGGAACCCTCAGTAGGTGATCATGACTGTTGGTGACATGAAGATTCTATGTGGAGGAAAATGATCAGTATCACCTTATCAGGAAGGCAGTTTGATCACCATGGGCCATACTTGTAGGGGCGGTGAATGTGGAACTTTGGGGTTGGATCAAGTACATTAGTAGGGAAATGAAATGTAGGGAACACTAGTTGGAGCCCAAGGTAGAGGGGGATATCAGCTTCAGGCATTTCCGTTTGCACCTTGTGATGGTGAGTCTAGGCCATCGACTGTTTGAGGTACCATCCCTGTATCTTATACTTTTACTAGTGTGTTTTTTGACCCAAGTTCTACACAATCTTTTTTTATGTCCAGTTGGTGGTAGCATTGGGTTTTCCTATGGAGTGTGTGTGTGGGGTTATGTCGATTGACACGCTATTGGGAGTGTGAAATGAAGATATCTGGTAGTGTATGGGTTGTGCTATGGATGTAGTGGGTGTCATTTTATGTGGGTCTTGTCTGTTCTTGAGATTCCACGATTTGAATTGATTTTGGATATATACTAGTTGGTGTTGTATCAGGAGCACTTATATTGTTATTGTCATAGAGAATCATTCAGGTCAGATGAGGATAACAATTATATCTATCGGAGAAAGTGGGATGTTTGAGTAGGTCATGATAGACCGTTTTTTCAGTAGTTGGGTCTGCTTATTACTCAAGTAGAATTCCCTAAACATGATGATGAAATAGTCGAACAATCTATCTTCCATATGGTATTGGATATATTTCAAGATGTGTTTTCTGAGTATTTCTCATGTTTTCCACCCGAGAGGGATGTTGACTTCATGATTGAGTTGTTGCTGGAAGCAGAGATAGTTTCAATTCCACCATACCAAATGGAACCAGTAGAACTATAGGAGTTATAGGTTCATCTTGAGGAGTAGTATTGTAAGGGGTTCATACGTCTTATTATATCTCCTTCGGTATCTCCTTTTCTTTTTTCAAATAATCTGACGAATCATTAAGGTTTTCTATTGATTTTCAGAAGCTAAATTAGATGACGGTGAAAAATCAGTACCCTCTGCCAAAAATTGATGTTTTTTGGACACGTTGAGGTGTGCATAAGTGTTTTTGAAGATTGATATGAGATCGGGTTAACAACATTGGAGGACGAGGCCATTTGACATACAAATGACATCTTTGTAGAGTCTGTACAAGTTATTTGAGTTTTTGGTGATGCCTTTCGACATGACCAATGCACCGACAGTATTCTTGGCGTTGATGAACTGAATCTTTCATCCTTATCTAGATCTATTTGTGGTTGTCTTTTTTGACGACATCTTGGTGTACTCGAAACCTCATGATGATCATGTACCACCAATTGACATCATTTTTAGTACACTATGTGAGAATCATATATAGGTGAAGCTGTCAAAATGTCAATTCTAGATTAGATATGTGAATTTTATGGGTAACATCATCTCTATGGAAGGTGTGTCTGTGGATCTAGAGAATGTGTAGGATGTTTTTTCATGGGAGTAACCCAATAGGGTTTCTGATATTCATAGTTTTCTAGGTCTGTCTAGGTATTACCAGAGGTTAATCTAGGATTTATCTTGCTTCTCAGCCCCACTTTCAAGCTTGACCCACAAGGTATTCAGGTTTGAGTGGTCTGAGGCTTTTGAGAATGCCATTCAAGAGTTGAAAAAGCGATTGACAACTGCACCGATCTTGATCTTACCTAATCCAGGTGGGAGGTATGTCCAATATTGTGATTTTTTTGGTATCAGGCTTGGGGTTGTGTTGATTCAATATGAATGGGTTGTTTATTATGGGTGGAGGTAATTGAGAACCCATGAGTAGATTTTCACCATTCATGATCTTGAGTTGGTTGCGGTAGTGTATGCGTTAATGTGCAGGAGGCTGTACTGGTTGGAGGAGTGGTTCACAATGTTTAGCCATAACACGAGTCTAAAGTATATCTTTTCGCAGTGGGATTTGAATCTGTGTTAGCAAAGACGTGTTGAGTATCTACAGTCTTTCAACTTTGTGATGGTATATAAATCGAAAAAGGGAATAGTGTTGCTGATGATTTGAGAAGTAAGGCTCAAAATCAGGTGGTTCACGGGTCCAGAACCGAGTGGATGGTGATGTATTAATTCGTAGAGATTCACATGGAAGAGCCAGAGAGAAATTGTCAGATGACTCTTTCTTCTATGGTGGTTGAGTCAATGCTTTATAGTCATGTTATGGAAAATCGTCTTGATGGTCCTGAATGTTTTTCCACAATGGAATGGCATAAAGGTGGGGAGCCACCTCTTGGATGGAACATGGGTATGGATGGGGTAATTTTTGTTCATGGTCAAGTGGTTGTGCCAGTATATATGTGGGATGTGTTGATGTGTGAGTTCCATGATAAAAAATTGGTAGTGCATCATAGTTTTATGAAGTTGAATTGTGATATACTCAGACAGTTTTTGAGGCACGGAATGAAAAAGTATGTTAGAGGCATTGTGGAATGGTGCCTTACCTATTAGTAGGTGAATACCGATGATCAATTCCCAGATGGATTGTTACATCCATTCCCCATTCTGGTATGGATGTTCGATGATGTGATGATGTATTTTGTGGAGGGTCTTCTGAGGATGCCTTAGAAGAACGATGTAATCTATATTGTTGTGGATCGGCTAATGAAAGTGGCTCATTTTTTACCTATTCAAGATACTTATGTAGTTTACCAATTGGGTGAGTTTTTTGTTTGGGAAATAATACAGTTTCATGATGTTCAATGCTCTATAGTTTCAGATCATGATCCTCATTTCATGTCGCAATTTCAGAAAGTGTTCCAGAAGGAGCTGGGTACATAGGTGATTTTGAGTGTGTCTTTCCTCTCACAGACAAACGGGTAGTCGGAGATTACAATCCAAGTGTTTTATGTTTTTTTGGGGGACTGTGTGTTGTATTTTGGAGGTTCCTGGTAGAAGTACTCGTTTCTTGATGAATTTTCCTAATTTTTTTAAGCTACGGTTCAGATAGAACTGTTTCAGACTCTCTATGGGAGGAAGTGATGATATCCAATGTGTTTATTGGTGTCTGGTGAAACCAATTTGATGGGACCAAGTCTCATGTAGGATACTATAGGGAAATTTGAGATGATTTAGATGTGGATGGAAACAAATTATTATATGAATATGTCATATTCAGATCAGATGTGTATACCTCTTCAGTTCAAGGTGGTTGATAGTGTGTTCCTTTAGGAGTCACCAATGTTGGGTCTCCTACAGATTCAGAATTAGGGCATGTTGGTGCCCATGTATGTGGGGGCATTTGATATTGTTGGGAGGATTGGGTCGGTGGAATATATATTTTATCTTCCAAAATGGTATAGTAGGATGCATGATGTTTTTCAGGTGTCACAGCTTCATCGGTATCACCCTGACCCAACTCACATGGCGGATGTTGAGAATATAGAGCTAGAGGATGATGCGTCCTTGGAGGAGCATCCAGTTCATGTTGTGAATCGTAGTGATAAATTCAAGTGGGAAAAGATTTTTCCATTAGTGTGAGTACAATGGAAGTATGGGAATGTTCATGCAAAAACTTGGGTGCATAGATTAGATATTCCGGATCAGTGGACCGATCTATTTTCTTTCAAAGTGTAATGATGATGGGAACTGGGCTTGAGGACAAGTAATTATAAGGTGGGGAAGTTGTAATATCTCAGAACATGTAATGTTATGTTCTCATTTATGTTATGGTTGGAATCCATTTTTTTTAATTAAGTGCTTACACAAGTCATTATGTAGGCTCGGGGGTGTTCAGAGGGTATGTAACATGAAAAAAGAGTGGGGGGGGGGTTCCTGGTAGGTCGTATGGTATGTGCATGGTTAGTGATAACCGTACAAACACCCAGGGAACTGTGATAGAGATGAGATTTGGTACAGTGTTCTCTACAAGGTTTGCACATGGTTTGGGAAAACGTTCAGGTGAACCATGTGACCCAGAAGCATTTTAAAAATTACATTTATTCCACTCTAGGATTTTAATTCCCAACATGATATTTCCTTCACATTCACTATGCATCACCCTAGGAATTAATCAAATCTCTTAATAGCTACAAGATATTAATCTCCATCTGTTTCTATGGCTTTTTCGGTGCCTTTTGTTGTGGATCGAAGCTTCGAGTGAGGAAAATCCAATATTTGTTTCTTTTTTGACTTCAAGGTTTGTATCATTTCTCATCTCTACAGAAATCTCTAAAACCCTACTCTTTGGGTGAGATAATGGATGAATATTCAAAGGTAGGTTGAAGCAGAACCCAAGGTTTTGATTACGAGTGTTTTATCTTGTGAAATTGAGTAATAGGGTCTACATGTTTTATTCCATGGATTATATGTGGATATGTGCAAGTGTGGTTTGGTTCTTGGGTGTCTCCTCGTAGATTTTGATTAACCTAGAATGTTTTGGTAAAATGATTATTAAAATATTAAATGGAAACACTCAAAATCCACATGGTATGCATCGAGGGTGATGAGACTAATATTGGGCCACCTATGTAGTGTTTTATCTTCCTCATAGTTAGGGATTTGTGAAGAACAAGTGATATTGTTGTGTATTTATATATAGGCCTTGATAAACATGTTGATGTTATTGATGGTGTTGGAGTTGAATCTAGGTGATGCACCAAGACTTAACAAAAATAACCTAAGGGATATTTCAGTAAACAAGGAAATTGTTTATATTGTTGAACATGGCTATGTTAAATGAATTGTGAATAGTGTTTGAATGTGTAATGGGTTAACACGTGAGAATGATGAACGAATAAATGTGTTAATATATAGAAAGGATTAAAGACCATAATGTAATGGATTATGAGTCTGGTAATGCAGCCTAGTGAGTTAGGCATGATGAGCGAAGCCTGGTGAGATGGTCACAATGGACTAATGCCTAATAATATAAGCGTAATAAAAAGGAATGGGGATAAATGGATAAATGATGTGAAATTTGGAAAATATCTTAATGGGTTGAGGCATGGTATTAACTGTCATGTTATTGCTATGTTTTATGTTTTCCTAAGGAAATGGTTGTGACGATGTGTGAATGGTTAATGGATACATATAGGTATATCATGTGCACATGGCTTGGTAGAGTGTGGTATTGACATGAGGTTCTATGACCACAGTTCGAGTTGGACTCATGTTCTAAACTCCACCCCTAATGCATGGGTTAGGGAATAGGAATGATGCTCTGTTCACCTAATGGTTGTGTCCATCCAAACTGAGTCTTTGAGGTGATGATATAGTTTACATGAAGAAGTTACTCCTAGTGATATGGGAAAATAGTGTGTTTTCCTCATACATGGGATTGTGTACTTTAAGACCTTTTTACTAGCTGTGCTTGATGAACCAATGTTAAAAGTTTTGGAATTGGAATGTAATGGGATATTGGATGAAATGGTATGATAGGGAAATGTAAATATATGGAAATGGTAATAAATGTTGATAATGGACCTAAACTAGCTAAGGGCACTTAATCTTTTCCAGACCATTTGTTACTCATTTCCCTATTGTATGCACAATTGTTTGTACTAGATATATTGTTAACATCAATGATAATAGACTAATGAGTTATACTCACACCCTTCTCTGGATTCCATTGGGTACTTGAGAAGACTTCTTGTTTTTAGGTTAGGAGAAGAGAATAGGCACATGCTAGGAAGTTGAGTTTTTATGGGTGTACATGGAGGAGTATCTGGACTTGGTTTCGGTTGATTTTTGGGTATTTTTCAGTATGTATTCATTTCTGAGTTCTGTTAACCTTTTCACTTATTGCATGGTAGGAAGTATTTACTATTGGATGTGGTTGTAAACCATTTAGGGAATGGATTTTTATTTATGATCTAGTATTATTTTTTATTATTCTTCTATTTTTCTCTATTGTCGCTTACTATGATAAAAAGTCGGTATAGTCTTCCGAATTAACTCTTTGTACCCTTTCTTCTAGTCAACATCCTTTGACATACTAGGAGGCACGCTTAAGGTCTTGTAACCACTTGACTCAGAGAACCACTTTAGTGGATCCCTCGTCGAGGTTGTTACACCGTAATTAATTGTTTAATTTCATTTCAATATATAAAACTCTTCATTCATTTAAAGTGACACACCCAATGTATTCGATCGTGTCACGTTAGAAATCCAATGATGATTAAAAAAACCTTCTTGGAGTACACTAAATAATGAGACATCCATAAATTATTTAAATATAAAATTTTGACACATCACATTGATGTTGGACAACATTTCATGAGGATTATTATGGTAAACATCAATACATTTATATAAAAATATATAGAGCATCAAAATTATGTTGGTGGATTACTCCTTCCCAATATCAATATTTGATTTGATCTAGAACATGAGGAATCAATGAAATATTAATTTATAATGAAATTAAATATATATTAGATCACATGGATTTAGAATTCCATATAGTGATATGAAAAATGATTTAAGAGGATTGATTATCATACCAATGATTATTAAATTCAATGAAATATGGAAAAATCAGTTTTTGAACAAGTTGTATTTATCAATTCCTTTCATTATTTGAACATAATTCTCTATAGTGGGGGAGGAGGAATTTTTGTGGGAATAGGAAAAAATTGAGAATATGAACATTAAATAAGGCTGGTGAAAATAATAATTTATCAATTTTAATGGGACAACTAATTTTTCAACACAATTTTCCAAACCAGAAGCCATCCATTTACCAATATTGTCCAATTCAACACCACCTTCCATATATTTCTTATGGTTATAATAACCAATCAATTTTTGTATGGAACACCATTTCAACTCACATAAAACGATTACCACGGTTTTGGGGCCTTCAGTGATTGGTTTTAATAACTATGGGATCTTACCGAGGGTCCTCATAGATGTGATTCAATGATATTACTAACCAAGAGACTCATCTTATTCTTCAAAAAACGATGTTCCATGCATTGTACAAGCCACATAAGATCTTAACCCCTTCTATAAACACTTAATAAATTTAATTATTTTAAAATAAATAATTCAACAAATAAATTAGCAGTAGCCAAACATTCACAAAAATTTAGTGTGTTGTAACATCCCCTCCATATGATAAATCATCCTCTAGTTTCCCTTCCAAGAGTCTTAAAGTATCATATGAGTACAAATATAGAAATTTATTATACGTATCTTCCTTTATATCCCATTTCATTTCAATAATAATCCTATATATCCATATCTCTGGATCCAAAAAAACCAGACACAACTCGAAGGGAATTATAATACAATAAAATATAAAAACTAGAAACTCCTAAAAAGATGAATCATTTTTTACTTAAATTTCCTCATGTTCAAAATAATGAGAAGGGTTATAATGATAATTATGAAGCTGAGATACATGTATGACATCATACATTACCCTTTATCATTGATGATGTAAAAACTAGTATCCCACTAATCGGACCCTCTCCAAAAACTTTGAATGGAAAACATTTCCGGACGATAGCTTACCCTATCTCCAGATTCGTCGATGCACCAGAATATGAGAGAAAAATTTGAGGAAATTCTCCAAAACCAAAAAATATATAGTTCATTTATGGTGATTATTATGAGAATAATTCATAGAAAAAATTTTAGGCATATACTTCCATATAATTTGTATTTACTCTGTGATCTCTTGTACATGAAAAGGCCATAGTAGCACTACCACTCTAGCCTCTACCCAACACATGGGTGAATGAAACATCTAATCACATAGGGCCTCATAATGATCCATCTATATGGACAAATAGATACTATTATTGTTTGAAAATTAATTGGGAGGAAGTTGTGTCTCAAAAGAACACTCAAATTGAAGGGTGCATGACTTGAACATATCATTTAACGCTTTTATTCTATGTTCGAACTACCAATCATTATAAGTGTAGAATATTATATTTATAAGTGACTATAATACCAATTCCCCCTATAAATTCTTCTAGAACAATTATATAAATTGGGTGGACATATCAGATAAATGTTTTCATTGAAATCCATGAATTCATATGACCCCCCTAGAATATATTTTTATGATATTTTCTACTAAAATGGTATCTTGTAAAGGTAAGAACTACGTGACCCTTATCTATATTACAATAATTACCTATACTGTGACTCTTCCTCAATCGGATCTCATGATATCTTTAAAAACCCCATTTGAAATTAGCTCATTTCAATGATGTAATTTAAAAGGGTTGTAAAAGTATGCATAGTCACTTTTGGTCCAAATTTTACTATAGAAATGTTTAACATTGAGTAATGAATCCAATGATCTCCCATTTTATACCCAAAAACAAATAATGTAATAATAAGTAACAATATACCAGGGTAAACTAGTATGTGTAGTACAGTAAGAGTCATAAGACTCTTACATAAAATTCATTCATAGATATTTTAGAATTGTGAAATTACCTTTAATATTCATGATCTCATCCCAACTAATGTCGAAACCTGGTGGTGAGTGGTTTCCTAAAACACTCTCCATTAATACTAAACCATACACATCCAAAAGATTGCACATTTTTACTCAATCCATATGTTAATTGGTTACTGAAACTGACGCATGTATGGGCTTCCTATAAAATTTTTTCACCTAGAAATGAAACTCATAATTCAATAATGTCAATCTTGAAAGGCTACTAGCCACATTAATATATTGAATCAATGAATTCTATCTTATAAAATCTATAAGATAAATATTTTTTCCTGGTGTATAACCAATCTCAAAATTGAATGAATGAAGTTTTTCAGCCCATCATTGATTCCTATGATTTATGTCATGTTGGGTGAAAATTTATATGATGTTTTCATGATCCACGTATATACCGAATGATATTCCGGAGAAATCCTTCCTAAAAAATCATGTGATAAATGAATGATGATGGTTCATGGTCATGTGTTCAATATTCATTCTCATGAGGTTTCATTTGGTGAGTCCTGGACATGACTACTCACTCATCGTATATCATAACAAGCCACAAAATGATTCCTTGTGAATTACAATAAAATATTCTTCCTTTATAAGGTACATGTAGAATCATGATTAGTGAAGAAATCAATATTTCATTATTCTTATATATGTCCTTATCGTATGATTCATATGAGCTAAACATAGCTCCCTCCATCCTCAAGACCTTAATATGTTCTCCTAGGCATGCAAGGTCATTAATATAGAATCATTACTATATAAAAATACCATAAAAACATCAAATTTATAAATAGTTTTTGGAGGGTCCCAAGGAAACATGTTTTTCACATTATCATGGTCTATATACAATCCTCTCAATATAATAATGTGTCATAATTATTTTACATTATTGATCAGGAACTATCATTCGGTGATCTTTTAATAAAACCTATTATATCTCTCAGTACAGATTGTGATTTCAAGTTGATTATCATGATCACCTCAAGAATAACAATAACCAAATATATCATCCATGAAAACCACAAATATGAAATATTGGTACTTGATGAAAACTAGATTCATCGGGTCCATGAAAAAAATTACCCATTTCACGCGACTAAATGAAATTTCCAAAAACTCAAAAATTCCATATCTATTATGGAATTTTGTATGTTTTTTATATATTTATCATACTCTATCATTACGATAGAAATATATACTATGTAAGGTTTATCAGTTCATAACCATAACCTTGTTCAATTTATAATAATCCACAAAATTTATGAGGGTAATGTCTTCCTTATTAATGAAATGGATTGGTTAACCAGAAAGAGAGATATTGGGTCATATAAACTGTTAGTTTCAATAAAATCTAGATATATCTTGAGTTCCTAGATATTAGTTGGAGATATCCAATAAATAGGGACACACACTGGTGCATATCCTACATGCAGGTCAATTGTAAACTCTCACTCTCTATTAGAGGTAAACCTAAAAAAATTGGAAAATATATCCTTGAAAGGATCCTCAATTGGAGGAAAATTTGATTAACATGTTTTTGATCCACCATAAATGTTACTAAAATTATGGTTGTCACTCTACCAAGCCCACATTTATCATGTCCATCTCAACTCAATGGGACATACCATTACCCTTTTTGATTATACGTACCACCCTTAGGTAATGTAAATGGAACTATCTAGAAATTTAAATCAAAATGATCGTGGTATAAAACTGGACATCCAATTATGAGAATAATGTCAAAATCAATCATCGTAAGTTTGAAGAGTTTTTATATAGAATGATTCAAGGTTATTTAAAGTGAAAGATCCCTACATTTGAATACATTCTCATAACAATTTCCAATGTCGTTTTATGTTTCAACCTCCCAATTAATTATTAATAGCAAGCCCAACGATTTCCACCATTTCCACATATAAAATATAATGTGAAGCACTATTTTCAAATAAATAACAAACAAGTATATAGTTTATCAATATGATACCTCATACTTTAGAATATAGAAAAATCCTCTCATCTGGAACATGATTTACAACTTATAGTTGGCCACATTCACTCCTTATAGGTAAGAACATCCCTCCTTGAGAAATACCATGCTTCAAGTATAACATCTCATATTACGAACATATAGGACACATATACCTCCTATTTCTAGTGAACTTATATAATTCATCCTCCCTTCCTTATGTAGAGGTCATGACACTACAATCATATAGGGAGTTGGGGTAGATCCTTCTCCATTATGAATATTAAGAATAGATACCCCAAAACACTGAATACTAGTCATTTTCTCACATTATTGGAACTCAATTTGGTTCATAGTACACATGAAATTCTTATGTTATCACATCCCACATAGTTTATATATGACATTATGGTTGGTTCATATAATCTAACTAAAAATTACCCAATGAGAAAAATCTTGTTGATGATTCCTACTGATATATGTTATTTTTAATTCTCTTACTGTTAAACCATGTTATCCCAAACCACTATCTTCCATCATATATTTCATGGTAATATGATCTTGGTTCATAATTTTATAAATAGATGTTATTTAGAAGACATAAACCTTGGGTTATATGGTACAAATAACCCCATACTAAAATTTTCACGTAGTTACGAATTCGTCAACTACAAGAGTCGGTATGAAGTGATAGAGGTCTCTTAAACAATTGGAATTATCAAACACATACATTTCAACCAGTTTTATGTGAATGAAATATATACATGATGAACTCTCAATTTTATATATAAATATGTGATTATAAAGGAACAGAATGATGTCCCAATATTCCATATCCCAATAGTGACTTTCGAGACTAATAACACCCATAAAAACATAGAATAATCAGGATTCTTATAGGATGAATGAATGACCATCCACCCATGAGGATTGAATAGATGTTTGATGATATATAACATGTCCTATAGCCATGAATATTTATCATGAGGACCTCCTTCCCCTAAAAATGGAGGGTGGAGTGATAATAGAAATTCTCACATAATATCTACCACGGTAGGGGAAGGACATGGGACTCCTTTTATAGACTACAGAAGTATAATGAGATCTTTTAAATTTGATATTCAATGCCTAGATCATAAATAATTGGTTGGGTCACATGTGGAACTAAATGGTTTAATGCTTGTGGATCATCATTCCCCACACCCTCTGGTGAATTTCCATTCAGACATTAATGGTGTACCACCAGATTTCTTCATGGTGGATTATTTCGACAATGTCAAATGAATGCCTTAGAATATAATTTGATAAAAAATATGTCTAAAAATAAATGAAATGGACAATTACATACCCATCCAATATAATTGTGAACACAACATTCATTGTTATAATCCTAGGTCTTGGTTTCATAATGATAATAATGGGTCACAAGAGACACTGTCACTACAATCTACTAATGGTTGGTTTGGGTCAATGTGTCAAATATTATATTATGGGTACCAATGTATTGATTATCGATTTCATTTTACGATGTAAAACACCCCATGTGTTTCAATTTTCATACCAATTTAATTATAACCATTTGATTTGAGAAATTTCATTTATTAAAATTTTTAATCAATTATATGTATATATATATATCATGATCCATTTATTAGAGTAAAACATTCCATGATGTAATGGAAAAATATTTAAAAGATGCAATTAGGGCGTCATGTAACTACAACTGGACCATTAAATATAGTATTAGGATATAAAAATCCATGAATAATGATTTTATTAGATGAATCACCATTCTTAATTTATATAATTACTAGTTTTATAAATTATAATTATAATTCATGTCATTAAAATCAACATGTTTTTCAGATCATGAAGTCAATAGTCCATGGATCAAATATGTGATAATTGTATTTTTAAGGTTCCCTTATCAAGATATTCAAGAAAAAACAATTTATGTTTCTGAATATTATCTAATTAAACAATAATTTATCTCATTGATCCTATAGTAACTCAATTATAATAATTATTATATCCATCATAGAACTAAAACATGTCTATATAAATGTATACAATAAAATAAATATGGCATGGAATACGCATGGAATGCGTATCTCAGTTTCATATAATATGTTTTTAACAAATACATCAACTCTATACCTAGTCAATTGTAAATAGTTAATTCAAAAATAAAATAATAATAATCCCAAAAATTAATGTGCCTCATCCAATTGTGAAATCACTATAACTGCAATAGGAAAAATCCATAGTAATAAGTCCCATCCTATGAATCCTAATTTTCACCCATTCATTGGTGTGCTACTACCAAGAATAAGCTAATTACCCATATACAAAAAATTTCTTGTGATATATTTATAACCCTAATACTATAATATAGAATAAAAAGGCTTTTATACTTCTATTTTAAATCATATACTCTATTCACTCATAAGTATTCAAACAGGGTTGGACACATGGCCTCAATCACACCTCAATGTATTCTAGATGCTTCCGAATAGAATCGAATTTCTATGGGGATACAGTGGGGAGACAATACCCACTTGATTAGTGTAGATAAAATATTTTAAACACTCATATATAAATAATAAAATGGAATAATTAATAATATAATTATAAAAATTAGTAGTTGATGATTTATCTTCTTGGTATATAATTGAATAGTGTTTGTAATATCCAATATCATATACGAAATTATGATTCAATATTATTGTACAGATAGGGAAATGTAAATAATAATTATTAGGTGGATTATATATTATATGATATAAAAAAAAGGTTGTTGAGAACTATCTCTAATTGAATAATAAGTATAATCATTCTCATTTTCCCATAACTCCATCCTAGTAATTAAAATAAGAAATATATAGGTTGATTATTTCCTTTCTCACAACTGGTATCCACAAAGTAAATATGAGTACAAATTAGAAGCCATACCAGAGTACGACTAAAACATATTATTCCACTGAATATAATGTATATAGTAGTCTAGTTAGTTAATACAGAATGTGTAGTAAACTTTTACAATAAAAAAGATGATAATTTTATAATCCTAGTTTGTTTGGGATCCCCATGGAAGACTAGTATTATTATACATGGTTTATCCTAATCTATGATACATAAGATAATTTTAGAATTTAAATTTATATAAATAATTTTTTTTACCCATTTTTAATCACATGTGATTATATATAAGATCTTAGTCATATATATGTTCTATAATTCCCATAGAATTTGATGTCAGAGAATGATGTAATTCCAGGTCTACATGAATGTGAAACATTTTCAAAATCCAAGATTGTTCATTGAATTGGATTGCATTTCATTGAATTGTTTAGTATCCTAGGGTCATTAATTTAATTCCACATATGGATCTAAGGTGTTTCTCCTTTAATAGTACAAAAAACCCATCACCCTTGGGTTCCTCTATGGAATTCTATGTGGTACCCCTTGTATCAATCTTGGTATTGTATAAATGAACTTCCCTATGAGAATACCCAAGGTATTCCATGTAGGGAAGAATGTATCATTCATGGTAAGGAGCAATGGAAAATACCACTAATCCCATAATTTTAATTACACATAGGGAATCATGTTTTTCTTGTGGAACAACATAAATCCGTGTTCCCAAGGAGCCCGTCTAGGTTATCCTATAGAGAATCCATGTATTGGACATGGAGTTATATAATATATTTAATTTCATGAATTTACATGAAAGTGTGGACCCTTATAAAGATTTTAAACAAAAAACCTTACATTACCCTCCATATGAAAAACTAAACGATCATTATCTACTGGTATCCCATACCATTTAACAATGCACATAATTGACTTTTTTTATTTAATTAATAAGGATTACTAAATCTATATATCTGGAGAATCAATTTCCTAATAAAATTGTAATAAAATTATCCCATTATTTACTATGGTATAATGAAACACCACTGAATTATTAGTTCAATTTCATTTTGAATATTAATTCCCATAAGATTCAAAAAGATACCAACTCAAAGGGGTAGTTTCTATCGATGATGAAATCATCTAAAAAAGAATTTATATTTCTTATACTACCATTAACAATGTGATATGTGAATTAGATGATATAACATTAATTGAGCGAGTAAATGTCACAAGTGTTGGATTGATACATTTTTTATGTGGATTGATACATTTTAAAAAACATGAAATATTACACAGAAGTTGTAAGATTATTTTTAGTTTAATAATGGGAGAATTAAAATTCTTATTTCAAACCATCTTTTCAAAATATAATGATGATTTAGAAATGATTGGAATTTTTTAATTGAATATATATCAATTCATCATTGAATTATTCTAGTTTAAGGAATTCCTAATAAGAAACAAGTTTTTACTTGTATTTATGGGAAATTATTTATTTTACAAAACACTATTCCATCAACTCTATTTTCTTTTTCTTTCCTATAAACTTGTTACCCATATTTGGTTTTTTGTAAATCTCCGTAAAAGATTCCAATTCAATGTTAAAAATTTACTCATTATCTATTCATTCACTTGTATCATCTTTTTTATTTTATATATCAAAAATATTTTCAATATGATATATAAAATGAGTTTTATATTCTTATTGGCTATATGATTTTCAATCATCATATTCTTATTTTCTCATCACTCTCATTTTACATTTAATGATATTTTTCTTGATTCCACCAACATTGGTAGAAATTTTTTCTATTTTCCAAATTATTTTTTATGCGTTTTTTCATCATTTTAATTATTACTAGGTTTAGAAAAAACAATTGTTGGATAATTTATATTGAATTATCGAATTTCATTTTAATTGTAGAATATGAGTTGTTGTTTTCTTTAACCCATACTCTTTACATTGTTCAATGTTTGTGATAAACTAGTAATAATTATTTTATAATATTCATCAGTTTATTCATCTTAAAATTCAAATGATTTTTTAACTTAATTATATTTGAGTTTGGGCTTTTTTCATGGAATTACATTCAAACTCAAATAGTAATGTTTTCTAGGAAATTTTCATAGTTTACATTTCATAACAAATTATGTTTTATGTAATTCCTTGAGATTAATATTTTATAATTCTTATAGTGTTTTTTAATTATGAACAAATCAATCAGGAATGAATTTTCAATATACATTGGACAGTCTTTTAATCATTAAACATATCTCCAAAACTGTAAATATTAAAAAATTATTAATTGACCCTTATTGGTCAGTAATAATTTTTTGTCTAATTCATTTATCTTTGAATACTTATACCTTCTCGTGATAATTTGATTTTCGATGTCCTGGACATTCCCAGTTATTTCATAATTTCATTCCATTTTGTACCTTTTTCTGGAGAAATTTAATGTACCATAACCTTTGTGAAACCATTTTATGAATGGTAAATAAAAATTAAATTTCTTCATTCGCCATAAAATTATATAATTCTATTATCAGAAAATATAGTAGGAGAGCCCTAAAAATTAAGTGGGAATTTAATGTTTTTCGAAACATTAACATCTTAGAAATGAATTATGAGATAGGTAATCATATAATTATTCCAAATCGGATAGTAATTTCTATAATATGTAGGAAATACCATAATATTAACCATATTCTGAATATTCAACATTATTAGTTCTCGTATCCTAATAATGAGATCTTTTCATTTAACTAATAGTAAAAAAAGATCCTTGGGAGGTGTTTAACCATTAAGAATGTAGGTTTAATCAGTAGTGACTTTATAAAATTTCATTTTCAATTGATTTTAATCATTGTTTTTCTATTATTATTTAATTATATCTTATAATGGAAAATGGTTAAATAAATTCATAAAATATAATAACCATAGATAAAATAAATTTTTATATTTTTTTACAACATGCGCTTAATCCATACTGTGATTGGTTAGATTCCCAAATCAAGTATTTTTAATATAATCCCAATAATTAAAAAAATATATACAACCACATAGAGTTACATGTTTTTTTCATGTTTCCCACTAGAATAGTAGCATAAAGCAACCTGTTAAAAATATGTTCATATAAAAATTGAATAACCACATCTAAATGTTATTTTCTCTTCTAAAAATTGATGAATGTCATTATTTTCAAAAAAATCATAGTAAACTAATAAAAATCATCACAATTATTAAAAATTATCAAAAAGACATAATAAAATTAAAAATATCAGCCATTATTTCTGTCTAAAAAACATCATTATAGTATTTCTTCTTAAAATTTTATCAGTTATTGATTTCTCAATTATATGATCTTCTAATTTTTTTTAAAAAAAATTTACTCAAGAAATCATATAATAATCATATAGAATATTTGTTTCATCTCATATAATATATAGAATTATTTTATGCTTTATATAATGATGCATCAAAATCAAGTTAATGATTTTCACTTCTAGATATGTAATATATGTAACATGGAACAAAATTCATGAAATTAATGAAACTTATAATTCAAATATTAGTTCATCCCAATAGAACCTCACTTCACATTCCACATTTAGGCATCACACACTGTTAATAGATAGATATTCACAATATATTATCTATTGAAAAGAGAAGATAATGCTTTCTGGGTATCAACTGGAGAATATTAACACATAAAATATATATAATATTTTCTCATGAATTCTTAAGAGTGTACATAAGGGAGTTCAAAATGTACATTTAGGATGTAATTCAGATGATTAGAACATATCAATCAAAAATGTTATTGTGAACCAACTGTCTCATGGGACAGTATAAAATATGTCATCACTATTTTTAAAACTGGTTGGTCGCAATATTTCTTCTCATATAGATATTCACATGGATGATTTATCTAATATAATAATAACCATAGATAATTTTCTTCACACTATCGTCATATAATGTTCTTTAAACTAATTATCCTATAGAATTATCCTTTGAAAAAAAATCAATCAAACCCTAGTTTAATTCGTATCTTATTTTTAATATTACATCAAATTATTTACTAAACCATTTTCCTCAATGATTTATTCTATACATAAATTTTTATAGGATCTATCAAATTCGACATTTATGGTGAGTGGAAAAAATAAATCACCAGACCATATATGACATGAAGTTTATGCATGGATTCATACTATTCTTACATTGTAAATCACCCTCATATAATTTATTTGAAGGTTTAGTGAATTTAATAATTAGTAAAATTACATTGTTTTGATGATATTTGAAGATAGAAAAAGGAGTTTTATTTTATATGATGTTGGTGGTATGAATCCCCTATGAAATGACTTCATATGATACTCATACTGATTAGATAGAACATATTCAATAGAATATGTTATTATTATTGTGTATCATTTTCTAATAAGTTAATTGTCCATTAATATCATATATTCCACATCATCCGTTGCAATGGATTTATTCGACGTAATAAGAGATCCCACATAAAACACTAGTATATCATGACACCTATATTGGATCCCTAATGAATTTTAACCCATTTCTAATGGTTCATACCTCAACACACTGGTCCACTACCACTCTTACATGTTGACATACCAATTCCCTAATGCCTTCTTATGAGAATGTTTTTGTTTATCTATCACTGAAAAATATTTACATTTTAACGAACCATAATTTATTAGTAACTTTTTAACATAATATTATTCATGTAATATATTACTTGTTAAATGAAAAATCAAAAGTATTAATTTCATGAAATTATTCATGGAGAAATGTCATGAGGTTGGTATAATACCACTCATGCATGTGTTTGAACCAACTAAAACAAGTACATAATATAGTACTGGATAATTTTATCACTATATTTATATAATGGTCGATTCATATTATTTTAATAATATTGATGCCAATAAGACATAAATATAAAGGATCATGAGTTTTATATTGAGTGGAAATGATATGGTAACTGAAAAATCAATGGATCAAGTCAGATTCCAACTTGAATACTTTTCCCCATCTCAACACTGTTTCCTTGATAAAGTAGGATATAGGCTTCCTTATATGAATCAGAAGATACCCAAACTCATATATCGATTTATTATTTGGAGATTACATAGATAATAAATAAAATATTTATAGAATACAATATTTTGGAAGGGGTAGGGGATGACATGTTTTATTGTTTTAAATGATGGACATAACATTTGAAACATAATTTGGTAATGATTAATGATGGAATAAAATTGGATTTGGGAAAGTTAGGTGATGATATATTGGTATTTAGTTTATATTTGTCTCACTCAAGTAAAAACTAACTTATCATAACATAATGGGATTTTAGAATATATTTATAAATTTTATTTATATCTCGCCATTCTGGATGCCCTGAGTCTAAATGAAATGTAATATAGTATATTTTCAATACATTGAAAATTAATTTTGTAATGAATATAAATAACAAATTTATTTAAAAAATTTGTTTATATAGAGAGTGTATTTTTTGTAATGTAATTATATTCAATTAATGGAATATTTCATCAAATACGATTTTAATTTGTATTACTAAAAATGAATGTGTTTAATTTAAAACATTTATTTAAATATAGTTAATTTAAGTATATTATTTATTTAAAAAATAATGAAAAATTTATATAATAATTAATATATTCTAATTTATTGAAAAGAAATTTTTTATATTTATAGTGAAAAATAGTAATTTTCTTTATTGAAAAGTTTCATTTCGTGTCAAGAATTTAAAAAGATAACTTTTTTATATGGTTTCAAAGAATTTTCTCTCTATCCTATATTATTCATAATCTAACTATATTCAATAAAATCAATTTAATGATTTAATTTTTTATAAAAACACATTTCCACTATAAAAGAAAGTCAAAAAAAAACTATTCCTTTAGGAGATTTTTATGAATATCTAAATAATTAATTTATTCCACATATATAAATTGAAAAAAGAAAAATGATTCAATAATTTGAACTTGTATGATATAATTTTGTAAGTGGGTCTTTTTAATTTTCTCCAATATAAATATTGACCTTGATTTATATTTTATAATGTAATAATGTAAAAATATTCAAAATACGGTTTAAAAATTATGATATTTCATTTACATAGATCTTACAATTGAATTTTTTCAATTATATTATTGTTAGTATGCCATTTATATCTGATTATTGAATACATTTCCCCTTGGTTCCATTTTCCATTGTTTTAACTGTTATATTAATTTATGAAATGAATAAATACAAATTCCACTCTATCGACTTTAGTAACTAAAATATTCATGTAAATGGACTAACATTTGTAAATATTTTTCATAAATATTTATTTTTAATTATAATTATTATATTTATCCTCGTAATTTTTATTATTATTGTAATTATTAAATAATTACATTAAATACTAATGCAATACCGATATTGTATTTATTAATCTAATATAAATAAATAAATAAATTTGAAAAAAATTAAAAGTAAAAAAATTATGTAATTTATAGAGTTAGATGGATATTACCGATAAATATAACAAATTTGTTTTCTGGTAAATTATTGGATTAAAACACTTTTACAATCATGCATTTTTCAATGTCAAATTAATTAAATTGTTCAAAAAATGAAATTAATAATTTTTTATAAAAAATAAATTTTTAGGAAAAAATTAAAAATTCATAAACAAAAATTTTATATTAAATTTAATGTTATATGGTCTCAAATATTAGTAATTATACATAAATGAGT
Source organism: Viscum album (assembly GCA_963277665.1). Taxonomy (NCBI): domain Eukaryota; kingdom Viridiplantae; phylum Streptophyta; class Magnoliopsida; order Santalales; family Viscaceae; genus Viscum; species Viscum album. The sequence continues at coordinate 1,240,847,926 of OY728161.1, read as the reverse complement.
TAGTTACTTTTTTATGGTAACATTAACAACCCTTAAAGGCAAAAAACGGTGATATTGTGGAAATTTTCAAAATGAGTAATATGGATTTAAAATAAAGAGATATTAGTGTAATATTTTTAACTCATATATTCCTTCACTACATACTAGATATTATACTACTTATAAAATTACATTTATTAATGGATTAATGTGTTCCGCAATTAATTTTTCTCAATGAATATGTATAACTCATAATCAAGATTCTTAAATTTATTTTCAAATATACCTCCTACAAATATATGGAAATAATCATGAAATAATTACATTAGTGAAATAAATAAATGAACTTATTATTATTATTAAAACACAAATATACGCCCTCTAAAACATTTAATGGTATTTGAATGTATCAATTGTTTGTTTGTTCAGACTACTTCCTCTACATAGAAATACTATTCATTTTCAATATATAATATAAACATATGGTTGTTATATGGGGTTTAGAAATTAAATATTATATTTAATATATACTCATGATTATTGAAATATTATATCATATCTACCTTCTTATCTTTCCATATGGTTAAAAATGATAACTCTGCTCGTATGTAATTGTGAACTACCACCTTCACATTATAATGTGATTTATTTTTAATTTTATCTTTATATTAATTGTAATGATGTTATATATTAAAAATAAATAAGATAAATATTATTTAATTTTGATTCTATTTTTTTTAATAATATTTAACATTTTTTAATTCATTCATAATTGGAAACAACATTCAATCATATATAAACAATTAATCTCTATTAATGGTGTAATTGTTTTTCCAATATCTTCATTTTATCCAAGAGTATAAATATGAATATATTTCATATATATTTTTATATATATTAATTGAATAAAATCATGTATATGGTATAAAAATTATCGAATATACAATCTGGAACATCCAAACTAAAACCGACAAGATAACAGAACAATTACCAACTCAATCAATAATATTTGTTAACATATTATGGAAAAAAATTATAAGTTTTCAAAAGTAAATCACATATGGTATTATATTTATGAGAATGGGTTTTTAGTTGAATTATAATGTACCTATATTTTTATGAAGTGTTTGTAAATGCATTCATTAAATGACAAGACTTGATGTATGAGATTTACATCTCAATACTTTCTTTTCAGGATTATTTATCATTGAATTTCTATAGAGGAAGTTTTATTATCCATACCTGATAAATGTTTTTATCCATTATTCAACTATTATTATTTATTGATAAATCATTTTATGCAATAATTTTATTTACTTTATGTACTCAATAGTTTTAATAGTTGTTTTAAGAGAATCCCAATTATGTTATAAATTTCGGTAGGGAATATTTCTTTCAGGTCACTAATTTCATTAAAAGTTTATTGGTAATGTACTTTTATTATTATACAAAAATTATAAAATATAAATTTTACCAAATTTTGTATTGTTTCAATAATTTCCAATGTAACATTCTTTTCAGTTTTCAAACATATTGATTTCTACTGATCATGGGAATATAATCATTATTTTGAGTTATGCATCAGAAATGGAATTTTCAAAAACCAAAAGCAATTGAAATTTCTATAGTTAATTTATATATTTTTTAGTATATTTCTATGTGAAAAATTTCCATATTATTTTTAAATTTATTATATTTAAAAGAAGTGGTTTTAAAATAAAAAAACTTCCTAATGAAAATGTATCACAATCTTTTAATATAACTTTCATATATGATAACAACATTTGATTTTAATTAAAATATTCTAGGAATTTGATCAAACAATACAATATATATATTTTTTATATATTTATTTATATAGAATATGATGATATTTTGATTAAACTAATATATTTTTTATTGGGGATTCTATAATGACATGATGAGATATTTACGAGTCATGTTTCAGTTGAATTAGATATGTTACGATGACGTGGTGAATGTTTTATAAAATTATGGATTACATATGTTTCTTTATTAATTGATGGCTGGTACATTAATTATAAATTCCCCCAATTCATTATGTTATTTTTATACCTCATGAGATATTTTTGTGATGTATGTTGATATATTTGGTCCATAATGGGAAACAAGTCATTGGGATTGATGAATCAAGGGAATCTAATGATGTTTTATTATCTCTTATGATATGGGAAACATGTGTTGTTGCGTGGAAAACTATGATTTTTTGGACTCAGATGTTTTCATTGAAATATATAATAGTTTATGTATGTATGATGGTGCCATTGTTTTTCGACATGATTATGATCTGAATAATTATTCATGATTAATTGTTGATGCTTTTCTCGCACATATGATTCATGTCTTTCAGATGATAATTTTTAAATTTATGAATATTTTTGATTATCAATTACATATTTAGTATGATCTTTTTATTCTATGTTTATACTCTCATACCTTTATTCTAAACATATACAACTATATGTTAGTTAATTTATGCCTCTAATTTCAACCCTTATTGAGAATCTGAGATCACCATTTCCTTTGTTTCCCTTAACAAGATAATGCATAATGGTATTATGTATTTGTTTTAAAAATGTAACAATTTTAGAATATAATTATTATATATGATGAATAATATAGAAAAATAATATTTTTATACATCACATTTCAAAATACCTTAACCCATTATGGTTTTTGAATGGTTCGTAATGTTATTTATTGAATAATAATTTATGATGATATAATATTTATATATAGAATGCCTAGGACTCTATAGTTAATATTTGATATGGGTGATTTTAATAATTGAGGAATATTTTTAGATAATATTGGTCAAAACCCCAGAGATTTGTCTATTTATTTCATAGCATCCTAATTTTTTGGTGATGACCATAGGTAGCCAAGATTAAATATTTGGATTCATGGATTGGGAAGAAGGTGTAATGATTTAGACATATTTTAAATGATATTTCATTAATATGAAGAAGATAACTCAAAATATCATAACATGAAAATTATACATTATATTTTAGTACATGATTGGTGTTGGAAACCAAAAATATCATTCTAATAACAAATATGGTTGAAAATGCATTGTTTTTCACCTAAACACAGAATTCTGAGAGAGATATAATGAGTAATAATGTTAAAATTCAAATGAAAAATTATCATCCCATTAATAATATTTAATTTTCAAATGATAAATGGAGGGAAACATAATATTGAGGCTATCAATAGGATACTCTATGCTTTTTTATGTTTTTAATTTAATCTTATTGTTTTTGGGTGATGACTCAACGCCATTGGGGAAGTATTTTCTATTTATCGGTTTCCATAACTATAAAAAAATTTTAAGGACTTTTATTATTTAGAAAGATAAATGGAGGAATATTATTAATAGTAATATTAAATGGAAACAACTTGAATCCATTTAATGTTAGAAGTCTATGAGGATATATTTTATTAATCACTTCCCTCATATTTTACCCACAAAATTTGTTAAATAATTCAAGTAGATAAAATATAGGTGTGATTTTTAAATTTGTTAACATGGGGAAAATTTTTCAAGTCCTCTATGATTTTGAATTTATATAAGTATCATCCGAAAAGAAAAATTTATCATTTGTTTTTATTCTAAAATAAAATCTCCCAGAGGAGTTAGCTATATAAAGATTCAGTATTTATGAATAAATTATTTTCTTGTCTACTCAAGGTATATATTAAAATTGATGATTTCCACAATTAAAATTGTTCAGATAAGAAATTTAACATGATTTTACCTTAAAATCAAATTATCACTTTGGATTAATGAAATTTAAACAATCTACATGACATGATTTATGCAAGAAACCACATGGGAATTAATTGAACTCATCTCGGAGGTGAATTAAATATATAAATTTAGATAAAAAAATATGTGGCCATTGAAAATTGAAGAAGATTTTAGTTGATAAATTTAATGAAAAGATGATTCCAAATAATTTTTTAAACATGATCAAATTATTAAAATGTAAGTAGGATGTTCATTTCAAAAACTATTTGAAAAATATTCTAGTTTGTTATGTTTATTAGTATTATAATCCAATTAATCTCAAATATGAATGGGAATCACATTAAATAAAGACATTGGTAGTCATTCATGAGAATGATGTATTCAAATGTAATATTACAATCAAATAAACAGCTGAAAAATTCATATTTTATTATGTATCTACCCACTCTTTAATATTAATGAGATTATATAATGTTATCAGATTACATCCTCAATGATTAATGGTTTAGTTAGCTGTGAAAATTCTTAATGGTATCATGGTTGGATCTCATGTTTATCATTCCGCTGTGATTGAAGATTATATAAATCTAATTCCATTATATATATTTTTTACCCAAATGAATAATTTTATTTCTTGAAATTGTATGATTTCATTATGTGGATAAAATATGAAATTATATGGAAGAGATGCCATATTTCATATTTTAATAGATATTTTGATAATTTACCCGCACGATATCGAATTCAAACTCTAAATAAATATTAATTCAATAATGGGGGTTTTAATTTCTAATCATGAATGGTATTTATCTCATATTATAGATAATATATTCATAAAAATAATATATACCAAATATATGTGTTTTTGTTGATCAGATTCCTAATTAATTTCATTGTTTTCATCCAAATCATGATCTGGTGTTTTCAATAGAACACAAATCTTGTGATATACCTATTAAAAAGACTTCTTATTTAATGGTCACAATTGAGATGCAATATTTAAATATGAAATTATTGGGATACATTGATATGGGATTAATATTCTATAGTACATCACCATGGAGTGTAATTGTTATTTTTTAAGAAGGAAGAGGGAAAATTAATCTTTAAATTGATTACCATGAACATAACATGATCAAAATCATGAATATGTATCCTTTACCCGATAATGATTACTTTTTTGAAAAATCATGTATAGGTAAACATATTTTAAAAATAGAAAATCATTCTGATGTCATCAATTTATGGTCATGAAAGAGGATAATTATAAGACAAACTTATATACAATGTATTGGAATTATGAATTTTGAGTGATTCGATTTTGATGTAAAAATTCCGTAGTTATCTCAATTTATTTATTGAATAGATTCATTAGTGATAACCTTGAAAATTTATTGGTAGTATATACATAATAATTTTAAATAAATTAATGGGAAAATGAATACAATGAATATCAGTTGAAATTAACTTTGGAAATATTTTAAATGTAAATGTTGATCGAAAAATTTACCATGTTTGAATTTTTAATTAAAAATATTTCCTTTGTGGTTATATATAATCTGAAATGAATCTATATTAGTGGATAATTTTATAATGGATGTTATTGAGAAATTTCCTAGATTTTCTATGGTAACTGAAAGATAAAATTCAAACAGGTTAGATATATATTATCATTTCTTTTTGATGGATTTCACATAAATATATAATCCAATAACCATTTATACTCATAAGGAATTTATTTTCATGTGGATAGAATAATGTGAATATAATTTCATAGAATTGATAATATAGTTGGTCAATGAAACTATTCTCACACTACTCTACTGTAGAGAATGGATTTTTATATATAGGGATGTAACTAATAAAAGTCAGGAATATGTCCTCATTTCTAATGACATAGTGATAACATATAGATAATACCAATTGATGGTTCATGAGAAAAGAAACCTACCCATGATTTTGAGTTAGATATAATAGTTTTTCAATATTGATATGGAGGAATTATATTTTTGAAGATAGTATGAAATATAAACCTACCAAAAAAGTATACAGTATATATTCAATCAAAAAATATTTGAATATATTCCTGATAATAATGTTTGATTTGATTAACTATTACTATTGTTCAATAAATTCCCATCATGTAAATGTGAACAAGGAGGCTGATTCTCTGGGTTAGAAGGTTTATTCTAGCATTGTTTTGACAAAAATTATATAATATCAAATATTTCTATTTGTGTAGTGGATGTGTGTTGAAATTGTGATGAATGGGGAGAAACTATCTCTTTATAAAATGTATGTTCAACCATATATATATATGAAAATAAATGATGATAGAAATAATTATTTGGAATTGTAGTAGAAGGTCGGAAATTTTCATATGAACAAGCATAATTGTGATTAAATGATAAGTTTTAACAACATTGTATTTTGATATAAAATACCATAATTGAATAAGGAACAATTAGATGAATCTAACATCTCATAATTCTCTATTCCTACAATGGTTATGGTGATTCATAAATATATAAAATATTATTTCTAGAATGAAATCATAGAAAATAATACTGTAGAGTATGTATCTCGATGCATAGTGTGTCATCATGTTAAGGTTGAGACACATAATCCTAAGGGGTTGTTGGAACCATTACCCATATTTGAATGAAAAAAGTAATATATTAAAACTAATTTAATTGTTAGAATAACAAAATCATATAAAGGGATAAATACTATTTTTGCTGTTGTAAACATCATTTTATGAATGTTCACTTTGTTATCATTATAGATGATTTATATCATGGTCATTTTTAAAAATTATACATTAATTAATTGGTGATATTTCATGCCGTACAACATTCTATTTTATCTTATAAGTATTTGTGTTTTATCTAGATTTCCTAGAGCACTCGTAATCGAGCTCAGTATATAGAGTTAATTATATGTAATACATTTCATTCATTAAAAGATTTTCAGTCTAAGAGGACCATTCAAGTTCTTGAATATATATTGAGAGCTTTCAATACCAATTTATATGGTGGTTGGGATGAACACATTCTTATGGTAGAATTTTCTTAGATGAATAAGTATCATTCAATAAATCATATCGATCCTTTTGAATCCCTATATGTAAATACGTGTATAACTCTAACATTTCGGGATGATATTGGAAAATGAATTCTGTCATGACACAATTTCATTAAATAAGTGACAAAGAACCTCATTTTAATTCAACAAAACATAATAGATTCTTGGTGTTTACTGATAAGATATACAGTCAATCGGGAGAGAGATCATGAGTTTGATGATGGGGAAAACAAATTTATATTACTATCTATATGGATAAAGGTGATGATATTTGAAAAGATCATAAACTATATCCCAATAAATATTGGAAATTTTAGAATTATTTATTACATTTGGATGGTATATTATTATATGTAACTTCCTTTGAAACAATGTCAAGTTCATGATGTGTTCCATTTCAATCTATAGAGGAATTAAATACTGGATACATAAAATGTATTGAAGTCCAATTTCATACCGCTATAGAATAATCACTGTTTCTATTCCTCATTACCTTGGTAGTAAAATGATGTATTTAATAAAAATATATAAATATATAGGATATAATTATAATTTTTGAATGAATAGTTATTACATTCAATTATTTTTTTCTATCCAACATAACATAAAAATGTTATTCACATATATGTAGAGTCTACCATCTCCATGAATATTGTAATTTAGTTCTATATATGTACCTTATATGTAAGAATATGAACATATATATAATAGATATATATTACATTAAATTCATTATCAAAATTTTAAATATTATCGGACTAAGATCAAAATACATTTAATGTATCTTTAGAATTGAATCATGCTTAAGAAATAAAAAAAGTGTCTCAAGGAATAATTATTTTAACAAAAAATATTTAAAAAATGGGTGACAAGATGTTATAAGTAAACTCTATGATCCAGGATTTCTAATTTATGTAAAAAAAATTTAATTTTAATTTTTAGTCATTAATTAAAAATATAATTAGTTTGAAATTGGTAGGTAAGGTTTTGGGAGTGACCAAGGCATGTTTGGATGTCAGAGGTTAATTTTTGGAGAATAAATGTTAGTAACATGGTTAGATCATTGTTAGTAATAACTATGAGACTAAAATGTGTTCCCCATAGATATAGACTAAATTTTTTAAAAACATCTAAATAGATTTTGTATTCTAATTTAATAACTGAGACATTTTTTAGGGATGAAACACATCATTGGAAATTGGATTTTCTAACCATACGCCTATCCATGAAAGGGGTTGTCTCTGTTGGATAGTTCCGGTGCACAATCAAGACACTATTTAGGAAACTCTATGGAAACCCCATACAAATCATTAATGTTTAGTGAATTTTAATTTCCCCTATTTTTAATTAAGATATAAATTTTCCCTTCTATAGGTTTATTCTCCGATATCCCCCTCTCACATGAATAGCTATCCTATGAAAACATCATCACTATTTATTTTAATTCCTCACATAAACTATTATTATAATGTCATTTATCTCATTGGATTCATATTTGAACGTTTTTCAATCCATTTACTTATATTATTTACTCATCTTTTCATCTAGTTTGTAATGTTTTAGCGGGCTAAGTTGCCATTTTTCTTGTATATTATCTAATTTTCCCTTTTATTATATCATATCATAAATCTGAATCTTGTAATAGATGAGGTTTCATCTAATTCCATTTGATTTTTGGTCTAAACATTTTCCAAAAAATCATCTCTATATTTAAATATTATTATATTTCCTCACTCCATATCCTCCACATAATGACTTCTAATTATGAAATATCTTAATTTAATTGTGGTAACTATGAACTAAACCCTCTTTATGGTAATCACTAGACTTATTGAAGGATGTAAGATCACAAAGGACCACCCCTTTGAGTGTTCCATTATACTTGTGTCTTCGACATCCTATACCTATGTTCACTTTATATTTGAAAAGGAAAAAGTCTTTGCTATATAAAATGAATAAATCGTATAGTTTGGGGAATATAACATTCAATTGACCCCTCTTGATATTTATTAAACACATAAAATGCGAGAACGCCAATATCAAATATTTTCCTACATAAATGAAAACCCGATGTTTTGAATAAGTGGTAATGTTAAAGAGGAAATGATTAAGCATAGACAATGATTATTAATAAATTGTTCCAATTGATTAAAGAAAAATATATTGTTAATATAGTGATCAGACATGAGATAGCCTTAGTTTCATGAGGGAATTCATTGTACTCTAAAATGACTCCACCTTGATTCATTTAGGTGACTACAAAGTGAGTAAATTAGAATGGAAATATAATTTTCACTTAGTAAATCAATTCTGGTCCATTGTACCAATGATTTTATGTATTTATATATTGAAATCATAATTCCACAGGATATCTCCTTGGATTCATCTTGACGACTCCAGACACATAACACCTTAGATAGTCACCTTGGGCTGCATTCATGATTACACAATGATTTACAATGGACGTACTCCAAAGACTATAATGGCGATCATTTCTTGCTGATATTACATGTGTGAATCATTGGAAAATCGTTTATAATTTAGTTATGTTCCATGGTTATTACCATGATCTTCCCATATCCTCTATGGTAAAGGATTTCCTAGTTTCATCATGGGTCCCCCAATATTGTAATATTTATTACATGATTACTCTTATCACATTGATGGTCCTTCTCAACATATAGGTTATAAGGCCCCATCCTTAAACATTGCATAATCATGAATTATTTTAATAATTCAAATTAAGGATATTTTCAATCATAGTGTTTAAGAGAATTAGGCGGAAACTATTACATTACATTTTAAAAATTACAAAGTAGAAACTTCTACTCTAAACAATTTTTTCACAAAAAAACTCTTAAAACATGTCTAGTTCCATGTTTTAGACAACATGACTTTTCATTGTTCCCATCCTTGACAATATTCATCTTTAAGTCATGTGAAATCATTTTAAATCATGGGATGAGCATAAAAGGCTCAGTAAGGGATATAATATATGTAATGAAAACATTAGTCCATGAATATATAAAACTCATAGAAATCATAATTTTCAATATTAAAACATAAAATATTTATCATAAATCGCAAATCATAAGATTAATTAATAACACATAGAAATCATAAATCGTAAAGGTAGCTTTTGGAATCCAAAACATACTTACACTATAGCTTTCAAAGCTCTATAGGGAGTTACACTTGGAATTACCATCACAGTATATTCCCTAAATTTTTTAGATGAAACATTAACGTTTACCTATATCATGTTACCCAATCATTGGAGAGATATCTCAGGATCTCCTGCCCTTGGTTTATCACTGAACCACCGGAATATGCATGCACTTCCTAGGAACCATAACATATTCATAACACTTAAAACAAACATAATCGAAATTTAAATGTCCACATTTTAATCATAATATATCATTAAATGATATTTAAATAATCAATGCCTTCTCCAAACCACAGTCAATACCAAAATATCTAAAAACGGTATATGGTATTTATTTTCCTTAAAATACAATGTGGCATGTTAAGGAAGCCAAAGATCAAATAATACTCGCAGCGGTGGAAAGTTCGTTATCAACAGGTATGTTAAAAAGAAACATTGTATTCCTTCATTTGGTAAAGTGAATTGTCGAAATATATTCCATTGGAATGAAATGAAAAGAAAAATGTGTGTATACACCGTATCAAATAATGTCGTGTGTAAATCAAAATATTTTCTTCAATGAAAGGACATTGAGATGATGTTCATTACACATATTCTCTAGACTGACAATGTCACATTAAAATTTAGAATAGGAGATGATGAGAGAAAAAAAGGACTCTCATCACTATTACATAAAATAGACATAAATAGAGATATTGAAGAACATATCCCAACATAATATAATATTAATTACAAGACATAACATAAATGATGTCTTTGACTAAAATAGGAGGGTGAAAGGTTCCCATACCGATTTGGTAACATACGAAACATACTCCCCATTAAATAAGGAGCATACAATGAAGATGTAGATACCCATAAATTAAATTATATTACAAAAATAATAATATCGTGTGTAGTACATATACCACACAAAAGGAAATAGTGTAAAATATAGAATGAATCTCATAGGACTAAAAAAGTGAGATGAAAACCAATTACCTCATGTCCGACTTGACTTGATTGTTCATTGTTCATCCTGGATAATACAATTAAGTTAATTTATAAATGATCAAGGAAATTTTTTAAACATATTATTCATTTAATATCAATTATTAACTTGCTATAAAAATGATTATTTATTTGAGTTCTATGAGACCTTATGTCAGTGTTTGGAACTTGAGTAAAAAAATGAACTACTTATAATTACAAGTTGTCCATGTGGTAAAAAATCCATTATATACACAATGATATTCCTGATTTAGATATCAAATAAATCATATATATCTAGTATATATATATATATTTATAATATTACAAATCATTTGTAGAAAAGAAATGAAATGCACCGTTCATAAAGATGGTTAGCCATACATACGCATGAATGTTATATTCATTTTTATTTATTATTTAATGGAATGAAATCATAATGATAAATTGGTATATTATTATTCCAGTAAAATATAATATTTTATATACATTACATAAGTTACTTAATACCATCCTTTATACCTTCCATGTATGGTATGAATGAGTAATATAACTTTGAGGGGGTTGTAGTCTGTATTTCCTCAAATAAAATTATCGTATTTACCCATTTTGGAAACCATAAAGGTATTCTATAAATAAAAAATACAAAAGCATAGAAACAATATAAATATAACATATTTTACAAGTAAATATAGTTCCATCATAATGTCCACCATGAGAAGATGAATGATATAATTGAACAATCGTCTTTTTGTGAGGTAGTAGTTCATCGTACACATAAATAGTATGTTTGTATCCATTAGATTGAGGTGTGTGTTATTGTATTAGGAATATATCTCATAAAATTCTTAGTATAATGAGTATAATAATTTTTTTATGTATATAATGACTAATAATATCATAGGGAGTGAAGTAGAAAAATAAATGAAGAGGACTGGAGGGAAGATGTTGCCTTTAAATCATTTAACTCTCTTTTGTTTCAATCAAATGGTTTTCTTGAATTGCCTTTTGACTAGGGGAAGGATTTTAGGTTTAATAGCGGGATGTTGGGAGCTTAATTGGTAAGATTTTTGACTAGCCAAGGGGCTTTAGAGGTGTGAGAAATGGGTTAGAGGTGATGACCTATTATAAGGGGGAGGATGGGCTCTTTATGAATGTTTGAAAGTATTATTTTATTATAAACATATATTCCAATTAAAAATGTACAATACATATTAAATTATAATAAAATATTACTCATGTTTGAAATAAAATCATCCAATTAGATTTGGATAGGTTTTGCAATTTTCTTTTAATTTTTATAATATTATTTATTTAAATCATTCATTAATAAGGTAATCATTGTATCATCATTGTGTCAAAAATAATTTTCTTATTTTATGTTTACAAATTGTAAATAAAATAAAATGATGTATGAAATATTTTTGGAAATCAAACGAATATTTATAGTCGTAGAGATAACTTATATAACTCCATATAAATATTATTTTACTAAATGATACATGTTTATGTTACTTTTATCATTAATTTAAATTAATTAATATAATGTGTCATTATCACTCCGAAGTGGCTCCATGGGGTCCCAAAATCAACCCAAGTATCCCCGTGTTCAAAAATACCTCATCCAATAGGTTTAAGAAAAGTTTAAAATTAATTTACTATTATTATAATATTATTTTCACCCTTATTTACCAGATTTACCCTTTAACCATGGTAAATAAAATATTTACAAAAGTAAATAGTCATAATGTATAAAAAAGAGTTTAATATTTACATAATTTTTACCTATGAATTCCAAATAATGAATAAATTTTTCCAAATTCAAAACACAAAAGTGGAATAAATTAATTTAAAATTAATTCCCATTTACAAAACTTTAAAGCATGTTTTTTAGAAATAATACCTATAAAAATATTGACCTTTGTTTATGTCCAATATAGAAGTGAAATTAAATCCAATGACCAAAATTGTATAAAATGGTAAAAATAAAATCCATTTACACTTCAAAAACAATTAGAATAATGATTTACCGATGTAAATAAATTTGATGAAAATGTAGTTTGGAATTAAAATGCGGTATTTTTCACTATTCCTTTAAAAAATTAATATTATTAGATAATAAAAAAAATTGGCACAAAGGAAATTTTGATGCCCCTATTTTAAAAAAGAATTTTATTTTTTTCAAATTGAATATATATAAGTTAAAAAATAAAAGATTTAAAATGGGTTCTCTATCAAAAGGCGATAAATACACCTTTTATAGAATCTTTGTGTATTTATGCTTAAAATAGGATTCATTCACATTTTAAGACTCTATAATTTATTAGATAAATATAAAATCAATTAACAAACATGTATAATTGTATTTTAGTTTGTTTTATTCATTCACCCCAATACAACATCTAGGCATTAACTACCATTTAAAATAATATTATATTATCATTTTTTAGTATTACCCAGCCTTATGTGCAATATGAGATTTTTGGAGTAACTCATTATTTCATATTAGGTACTCCATCAAACATAGAATCCCCTATAAAGTAAAATTAATATTTAATTTAAAAATATTAATAAATATTCCAATTTTGTATTCTTTGTTTACGTGGTATGTTACATCCATTCCCCGATTTGGAATTTGCATCTTCACAATTTTAAATTTGGGTTTAGAAACATCATTGAATGAACAACATCAGAAATAGAGTCAATAAAAGTATCACATTAAAAGAAATAAATAGATGTAAAAAGGTCATTCGAGATAAAATATACTATATTTCCATGAAAACATGTATATGGAAGAGAAAACTGTCTACGTTTTTGTTTTATGATTCATTTAGTAAAGTTGGAGAATTTATTTATGATATTGACTAAGTACATAAGGAAATATACTTACTTTTCAAGTACTGTATCATCCTTAAATAATTTTCTACCAAAAAAAATATTTTCTTCAAATGAAGAGTATTCAAGCATACTTGGTCACACCTAAAATAGAAGAATAAAATTCTAAAGAATCACATAATCGAAAAATGATGAACTATATATTTCCCTATTATTTATATATTAACCAAAACCAAAATGGTTAGTACAAGATCAAATATTCCCAAAAAAGCATAGGAATTTATAAAGAGAAATACTACTCTTAATCTCAAAAATTCAACAAAAAGGACCCAATGTTCTAGAAAGACCATTTTATATTCAATTGTCCTTAAAATTATTCCAAATAATCAGAAATTTGTTTGAAACCAAAAATTGAAAAGGATTTGATCACATAATCATCCATGATAAATCTTCACATTTATATCCAAATAACATAGACTACTGTTAAAGTTTCATACTGATGTGTAATTTACCCAATCAAATATTCCCTATGACTGGTTAATTATTTTCGTTAATAACCCAAATATCTATATGATCAAAATAAAAACAAAGATTCTTCCGAAATAAAATTTCTTCAATTACTCCACAAATGAGATCCCATAGTATTCTATTTCCATTAAAATATAATTTTCCAAATGAGCAATCATCTTCAAAATAACCTTTATCACCTAATAATGAAATCATGTTCCTATATTAAGGATATCCATTTGATAAAACATATGTTCCAAAAATAAACTTATTCTTGATCCATAAAAATATTTATCTAAAAGAAAAAGTCAAACACATAAGGGGCATCATGTACTCTAGTTTTTGGTGATAAATCCCAATCCAACTTTGGTTGTGTATTCGATTCCCGCAGCTTTGTTCGATTTGATGGGTTGTCACATGGTATTCTAGTTTTCCTTTATAAAAAACTATATAATTTTATAAAATTCCAAAAAATGAGATACATTCCTCTAAAATAACCATGAAATATTTTAATCCCAAACTTTTCTTATACCATTAATTTCTATCCCACCACATTTTGACATCAACATCATATATATTTTAATGATTTTATTTCACCAATATATGATTAAATAAATCTATTCCCAATTGAAAGAGCATCTTACATTGATCCTGTTTTCTATATGGTTTCATCATCATCGTGCTGACGTAGGTAGAAGGTCCATTAATTGAAATAATGATTTAGAGATCCTTAATTTCATTTTTCCTTAATCAAAATACTCCTTGTCTAACATGGGTGATATGGGTTTTTGAAAAAGAATAGTTTAAAAAAATAATCATGTATGACATAAAATTTCAAAAAATATGATAAAACATGATTTTTTTAATAAAACATTCTGACCGAGTTTGAGTTGAAACATTCAATCAATGGTCCTTTTAAAATATCATAAGTATGTGCTTAGAGACAATATTGTAAATCAAAATGTAAATAGGTTGCGCAAGGGTCTCCGTCTTCAGAACCTTTTTCAAAACCACATTAAGTTTCAAAATCTTGTGATATGTTAAAATATTTCAAAATGCCTTGATAATATTTAATTTTCTTGAAAATATGAGAATATTGAGAAAGTATAATTTGATAAAATAAAACCCATGATCCATGATGATGTCGAGGTATAGTGGAGGAGTTTGATACCTCAAAAAAGTGGTTATAAGTGAGTGTAATGGTTGAAAAATATTCAAAATTGTGTAAACATGACCTTGCAATAATTATGGAAATAATTTCACCAGAAATAGATAAGAATATAGTTTGAGATCACCCTCCTTCAATTTGTAACCAAATTTCATGGATTTGAGGAATTTATAAAAAAGGATTTAACTGAAATAATAGACATAAGGACTAACCATTTGTTAAATGAAAACTCCAAATCCCTCAAGTTTTCAAAACTGGACTCTAATACCATCTACAAGGCCCCACCCATAAACATCAAATAATCTAGAATTAAGTTTATAATTCATATTAACGATATATTAAGATTAAGAGTTTTAGATAATTTTGTCGTAACTATTAAATTACATTTCAAAAATTAAAATGTAGACACTTCTACCAAATCCAATTTTTTCACAATATAAAAACTCATAAAAAAATAAATAAGTCTACTTCCATGTTTTAGACATAATTTCTTTTCCTTGATCCCATCATTGATCCTATTCATCATTAAGTCTTGTGGAAAAAATTTAAAAATAAGGGATGAATATAGAAATATCATTAAAGTATATAAAATAAGGAAAGAAAAAATTAGTCCTTGAATATATACAAATAAAAGAAATCATAATTTTAAATATTAAAAAATAATCACTTTAACATACCATAGAAAATCATTTGATTTATGAATAACACATAGATATCATAAATCATAAAGATAACTTGTTTAATCCATAACATACTTACATTGTAGCGTTCACATATATATTAAGAGATACACTAAGAATACCCATCATAGGTTATTCCCAAAATCTCATAAGAGAATCATTAATGTTTACTACTGTCACGTTACCCAATGCATTGGAGATCTATCTCGGGCTCACCCACCATTGGTTTATCATGGAACCACCCATATACACAAATTATAAAAAAGAAACACAACACATTCAAAACACTTAAAACAAACATAAAGGAAATATAACATTATAACATTTAAATCAAAAAAATATCATATAATGATATTGAAATAATAAATTATTTATCAAAACTTTTTTCGAAAAAAAACGTAAAAATTGTATATTTTATTTTTTTCCGTTTAAAAACATTATTTATTTTTATGGAATCAAAAAATCAAATAATACTCACTGTGGCAGAAAGGACGTTGTCACCACGTACGTTAAAAAGAAACATTTATTTTTGTCATTTAATAAAACACTTTTTAGATAAATATTTCCATTGAATGAAATGAAATGTCAATAATGTTTATACACTGTATAAAATAATGTCGTTTATAAATCAAAATATTCCTCAATGAAAAGAGTTTGATAAGATGTTTCTTATGAAATTCCGACAACCTAATAGTGTCACTTTAAAATTTAAAAAATGAGGTGATAATATTGAATAGGGTCTCTCTTCACATATAAATAAATGGACATAAATAAGGATATAGAAGAACAGATCCCATCGAAATATAATTGAAATTAAAATACACAGCATAAAATAAGTATTTTTCTAATAGTAGAGGGTGAAGGGATCCCTTACGGATTTGGTAACTTATGAAACATACACCCCATGAAATAAGGATCATACAATGAATATGAAAATTCACATAAATTAAATTATATTACATATATAAAAAATTCATGGGATGTAAATGGACCACAGAAAAGTAAATAGTGGAAAATATTGCGTGAATCTCATGAGAAAAAAAGTGAGATGAAAACCCCTTAAGACATGTCTGACTTGACTCTTTTGTTCCTTGTTATTCTTGAATAATAAACATATATTAATTTATACTCTCTTCGGAAAATTTTTCAAGATTATTATACTTTTTATATTACTTAATATATTGCTATAAAAATTATTAATTATTTGAGTTCTTATAGTACATTTTTTTAAGGTTCTGAACTTCAGTAAAAAATGATCTTCTTATAATTACAAGTTGTCCATGTGGTCAAAATTCCATTATATATAAAATTATATTCCTGATTTAGATATCACTTGAATCGCAAATATCTATTATGTATATATGTGTTTATTGATAATAGTACATAATATTTGGAGATAAAATATGAAATGCACCGTTTATGGACACGGTCAACTGTACGTAAGCATGAACGCTACATTAATTTCTATCTCGTATTTAATGGAGTGAAAAAAATTAATACATAGGTATATAATTAATAAAGTATAATTTAATATTTTATATACATAATATAATTTAATTCACGCTATCTTTTTAATATTACATATATGTTATGAAAGAGTCATATCACTTTGAGGGGGTAGTAATCCGCACATCCTCAAATGAAGTTATCATATTTACCCATTATAGATACCATAAAGGTATCCAGTAAATGAAAAATACATAATCATAGAAATAATATAAATATCATATATATCATATATAAATATAGTGCCATTACTATGTCCACCATGAGAGGCAGTAGGAGATAATCAAAAAATCATAGTTTCGTGAGACAACAGTACACAGTACACATAAACAGTATGTTTGAATCCATTAGATGGTGGTGTGTGGAAGTGTAGTTTGAATAATTATCATATAAAAAACCTATTATATTGATGATATTGGTGTTATTTTATAAATAGTTATTAATAAGAGAATAATAAGTGAAGAAGTATAATAAAAGAAGAGAACCAGAGGGATTGTGTTACCTTTAAACTGGTTAACTCCCATTGGTTTGAACAAAAACTCTTTCTGGAATTTCCTTCTTCCTAGGGTAAGGACTCTAGGAAAAATAATGGGATGTTGGGAGACTAATTTGTTAGTGGTTGGATGAGATTATGGGCTTGAGGTGGGGTGAGAAATGGGTTAGTGGTGATGTCCTTTTATAAGGGGAATGAGGAACTCTTTTGGAAAGTTTGAAATTTTTATTTTTTATAAACATTTCATCCATTTTGAAAGGTCAAAAACTTATTAACATCAATGATAATAAGACTAATTTTCTGAATAAAATAATCATATAAGAGTTGGTTGGTGTGGATAATTTTTCTTAATTTTTATAATCTTATTTATTTAAATATTTCATTAATATGGTTATCACTGTGTCATAATTGTGTCATAAATAATATCATTATATGATGTAAAAAAGTATACATAAAATTCCATGATGTAGGAAATTGTTTTTGCTTTGATATTAATATTTATAGTCTAAATTATAGATTACATAACCCCATATACAAATTGTTCTACTAAAAGATATATCTTTATGTTTCTTTTTTTCCTTTACATTAAATTAATTAATATAAAGTTCAATTATATTTCCCAGGTGGCTCCATGGTGTCCCAAAATCGACCCATGGATGCCCATGGTTAGAAATACCTCATCCAATAGTATTAGACAAGTAATATCATATTATAAATCCGATTTATTTACAAGATTTACCATTAAACCATGATAAATAAAATAATTACTGATGTAAATATTCATAATGTATAAAAATAAAAGATACCAATTTACAAATTTTTGACATTTTGGTTCCAAATATGGTATCCATTTCTCCGAATTAAAAACACAAAAGTGTTAGAAATTAATTGAAAATTAATTCCAGTTGACAAAACCATAAAGAGTGTTTTTAGGAAATAATACCTATCAAAAGATTGACCTTTTTTTATGTCCAATATAAGACTGGAATTACATCCAATGGAAAAAATTGGATTCAGTGGTAAAAAAATAATCCAATTACATTTTAAAGAAAATTAAAATACCAATATAAATATATAAATAAATGAGATGATAATGCAGTTTTGAATTCAAATGATGTATTTTTCACTATTTATTAACAAAGTTAACTTTATCATAAAAATAACAAAAATTTATCCGAACTAAATTTTGATTCCCTGATTCTAAAGAACAATTTTATTTTTTCAAATAAAACATATAAAAATGACAAAAACATGATTTAAAAAGGGTTATCTATAAAAGGCGGTAAATAGACCTTTTAAAGAATATTGGAGTATTTATGCTTAAAATTTGATCATTAACATTTTAAGACGCTATGTTTTATTTGATAAATGTAAATACATTTAAAAAACATGTATAATCATATTTTAGTTAGTTTTATTCATTCCCTCAAATAAATAAGATATGTGTTATGTACCATTTAAAATAATATTATATTATTATTTTTTTGTATAACTCAACCTTAGGTGAAACATGATATTTTCGGAGAAAACCATTATTGGGTGTTAGGTACGCCATCCCACATTGCACCCCCTTTAAATGTAAATTAATATTTAATTGAAAAATTTTAAAAAATATGCAAATTTCTTATTCATTATTTACTTGGGATGTTACGTAGGTCATCTGTTCAGATGAATCTAGCATAGGATAATGTATCCATGGTTGGTCAAGCATCCCATGAGGATTCTGATCCCAACATTGTATTTATTTCCAAAAATTTAATTCCACTACTTATTCATTTACCTTCACAATGTTACACTTATATTCACATTCTTGGTTTGTTATAGGCAAAATTTTTGGGTCATACTCTCTTTTACATACACCCAGTTTAGTTCATTAGTGGGTACATAGAAATTATTCATCAATAAAGGTTGGGATAAGAGAAAGGCTATGTCATTGGATAAATGATTTATCTGATGAGATAGTGTTTTGTTAGAATGTGATTGACTATTGTCTGAGGATTCGTTAGAGTTTAGACTTTTAACATTCTCTGTATTTTTGTATATCTGGTGAATTTATTTTGTCTTATAGATTTTTATTGTGTTATTTCATCATAATAATTTTTATATAACTATGATATAGATGTCATTTTAGTTTTATATATCAAACTTCATTTACTTAATTCTACTACTTAATGTTAATATCACTACTTCTGTCGTACTATTTTCCATCTCATTTCATTATGATACACTATTTGGAGAGACATATTCTCCCCACATATAGACCATAGGCCCGTACAGAATGTACGAATCCTATTTTATGTAAAGATTAAATTGTGAGGCCGTTTCACCAACCATGTTACGAAAATTCTTATTGTATTTTTTTAGGATGTCACAAAATGGTATAAAAGAAATGTTATTTCAATCTATTACTACCTGGGAATGGATAATCGAGGTATTATGAAATGATATAATTTTACTAAAGACAATGTTAGTAGGATAATATTACTTTTATTCTATGAAAAATCCAAATATCCATGAATGAGATTTGATGTTCTTGTTTATTCCTATAATTGTTGTAATGATATGTCCATTGGGTGATCCATGTGATTTTTTATATTTATTATCATTGTTGATTTTATCATTACCAATGTATTGTTATGGTTTGTAGGCTATTCCACATTGATTTTTATAGTCACTTAATAATATATATCATATATAATCTCAATACATTTTTACATAACATGTGGATTTATTGATGGATATTCATAGTTCCTTGATAAGTATGAATGACATAGTGTTAATTTTTTTCATGGATAAGAACAATTGGATAAAATATATTTTTTCCTCAAACTAATTTTTTCCCCATATATCATAATAGTGGATCCATAATTAACCAATTATCATATATGTGAGCTATTAACCTTTTGGAAGATGAGCTTAAATGTTAGTTGTCTAGGATTACATGTATTCTAATTGTAATTTAAAGAGTGTTCATTCCTCTATAAATTTTAACTGTGGATTAATTTAGATCAAAAATCATAAAATCACTGTTTTTTACATGTAGTAACATTTTCAACTTATAAACCTTATTATATTATAGTTTGGGAATGATATACATATAAATAAATACTATGATAATTATATAAATATAAATATAATATATGTGCATAAATCAACATGTGGACAATAGTCTTCTATGCTTAAATATAAAGGGTTTTTAATTGTCGATTCCGATAGAGAAATATAGGTAATTTACATTTATAAATTCTAATTCAAACATAATATAATGGAACTGATATAATTAAATTATAGAACATTTTAAACAACATGACCATATTGCATGGGTAAATGGGTTAGTAGGTTATAGGTAGTGAGCCCTTACACTCATTATTATAACATATTATATTATTTATTATTTTATCACGATGAATGGTCTATTATTGGGAATTTTAGTTTTAGGATCCCTTAATGGAAACATAATGATCAGTAGGATCGTGGAAATGACTATGCTCCTGAGGTGGGGGGACTTATCCTACTTGTAGTACCAGTAGATGCACCTCTAGTTGTACTTCCAAATATTATTGGACTAGACACTGATGTTTATTCTTTTTAAGGGTTATTATTTATAATGGAATATATGGTGGGAGCTCCAAAACACACATAGACTATGTCAGAGATGATGATCGAATTTCATCATCCTAACCCACCTATATTCTCTGGGGAGGGTAGCCCTTAGGATGCTAAATATTGGATAGAGGTTATATTATTTATCCTTGGGAATTATGAGATTCATTAAGAAAATAGTGTTATACTCACTACTTATATATTGTGCGGAAGTTCCATATATTTATTGAATGTGTTAAACTAGGCTAATCTACAATTATTTATAGTAATGTTATATTTTTAATATCACTTATATGAATTGATTTTTGCAATAATTCGAGAGATGATCAACCGAGAGAGATCATGACCTTTAATGGGGGCACAACATCAATTATGAAAGGATCTATAAATGTAATAGAGCCTCATTTAGATATGCCTAATTATTCAAGTAAAAAATTATCTAAGGTGGTATGAAATGATAATTGGATCAATTATTATATATTTTCTAACGTAAATATATTCCCACTTTCCTTAGTTTTAGATATTGTGAATTGTGACCTAATTGTTGAGCACTACATGAGGGATGTTTAGGGTATATGGTAAGGTGGATCTATACCAAGGTAAAGTACTCCATTAATTAAGTGGAATATTTTTTTAGGGTTCTCAATAGATAAATGGATGATAGTGTGTTCACACTAGAATTCATTATATATAAAATAAGTGCCAGCCATAGGGTTACATAAAGTCTCAATATGACCAATATCTAGTGGAGTTCCATGAATACAGTAAAATGGACCAAATTCATATTTTTTTTTGGATACATACGATTTTTTTCCAATGGGAGAGGGTCCACAAAAGATATACCTTATGGAGAATGAATAGTATCATTGCATTAGGAGGGGAGTTTCTATAACACCATCCATACAGGATGAGGATGTTGATGAAGTCGAGGAGGCTTGACCTAGGATTTGTAGTACAATTAGGATGGAACAACCAGAGTTATCCTATTATGGATTAGGTACTGGGATTAGGAAAATTATATTAAGTGATACATATAAATAAACTGTAGGGGATTAGATCTTTTTTACATAGAGGTACGATCTTAGTGTCTTTTACTTTGATATCTTCTTAATTTCACCCGTTAATTTCACCCAATTTTATATATGTGAATATCCTAGAAATATGGGATTTAATGTTTTTTTCCTATTTTTTATTGAAACGTGATAATATATTTGAAATATGATCCATATTTGAACTCTATTGAAATGAAACACCACTTGGGTTTGGTGGCTATAATTTCATGTGGTACATCTTCATCCTCGGAATGATTGTACCATGATCATTATCTGAATAAAATTATCGGTTACATAGCATTCATATGTATAATTATGTCACCATATGGTTTCATTTATATCAAAAGAGAGTGATATATATATTCATAAGGGTGGATTGGATTCCCTAGTATGTAGATCTTGAGCAGTGCATCGTGGGATGTGAAAAGTGACAACCCAGATTTATGGAATTTATACGAATGATTGGGGAAAATTTCAGTATGTCTTTAATCTTATCAAATATTGTTTTAGGTATTTCCACCCTAAAAAATATTTTGGACTAACACCAATGAGATAAGTAGTGTTTACTCTTGATCTAGGAATATAGTAACTATAATATCTATTCTAACATAGTGGAGGGATTATGATATATTAAATGAGAAGAATTTGATGCTAGATGATATAAGATCTTAGTGTTTTGAATGTACTAGTAAATCACTATGGGATTTAATTTTAATGTTTTCAAGAATAAGGATTGTACAGTAAGGATTTAATTGTATTATAATCATTTCATCCATCTTATAGTCTAGAACATGTATCCACTACCATTTCTAAACAACCTCATTTACCAACTACATAGAAAGAGTATTTTCATAAAGTTTTATTATGGATCATGATACTATTATATATGATATATACCATAGAAAACACCTCATATATCATTTATTTGTACGTATGAACGTTATGATTTTCTAGTTATTATGTTCAGTTTTTCAATCACTCCCTCTTTCTTCATGGATATTATGAATTAGTTTCTTAACCCGTATCTAGATTCATTTTTTTAATATTCATGTATTACATGTTTATGTATTTTCTTACTCTACATGACCATGGAAAATATATTATAATCATGTTTTATCAAAAAATAAAAAACTGCAAATTTTCTATTCTTCTAAAATACCTCTTTTTGAAGGAAAAGTTTTAGTTCCTTGGTCACAAAACCTCATGGGAATGATTATATATTAACATAGAGAATTTGAGGGTGTTATTTACCTAAAAATACACCATGGTCATTTTTGACATGAATATATTCTTGGGGATATAGGGCATTATATACACATAGATCATGAATATTCACACTTGATAGAACAACATAAATGATTTATGAAGATGGAAGTGATGTTCATATGGTCATCCATATTTGATAAATACCTTTATGACATGAATGGGAGACTAACGTAATCACTAATCCTGATTATTCTTGATCTGGGTAGAAGGAATATATTATATTATGATTCATCAAGAAATTGGTTGGTATGAGTTCTCATGTCTGATGATTTAGTCATGGGGTATGATTATTGTTAGTTGAGGGCACCTAAGAAGAATTTTCTAGTGACCTATATTTGGATTTTAGTTTTAGTTTATGCCTTATAATTTTTGAGACATTATTTCCATGGAAATTTGTTTCTAGGCGTTATAGAAAAGTGAGACTCAATTATATATTTTTGAAGAATAAATTAAATATCATAAATAGGATGTGGGTTGATTGAATATAGTAATTTGATGTAGATATTTACTATATGACTGTTAAGGGAATCATTTTGGTTGATGCAATAATGTGGTGGACTCAGAACAAGGTGATTTAGAAGGCTACTGGTGAGTGGCATTTTGTGGCACTATTGCGAAAGATTCACATATAAATCCAAGAGAATCATGAAAATACAATCATTATATATCAAAGAGTTAACTATTATATTCTTGAGAGGGTAAATATGGGGAATCTTTTAGAGATCAAGGGCTTAGTCCTATAAAAGAGTGTTTCTGCCAAGGTCATTCCACCGAGATGGATCTTTACTAAGGATGATGTATTGTGAATTGATGTATGCATATTATTTCCTCCAAAAATTTTGATTATTTTTATATATGAGTACATTTCCCCTATTAGGGGAGTACATCATGGTGTCACCAATATGTTTCATGACATATGATTCTAGTTTTGTTCTATAATGATGGAAAGGAAGATAACAAGTTTAACTGCACCATTTTTGATCTATCACTATGTGTAGGAGGAACACTAGGGGCTAAAAGGATATTTACAGCTCTATCACATCATATAGATGAATGTGAAAGGCTTAAACATATATTTCGTTTTTGTTTTTCCATGTTTCTCTTTAGTGAGTTGTATAGTATGGATGATTGTGGAAAAACTAATGATGGTCGATCAATTTTTAGATATCAAGGAGACCTCTCGAATCTATGATCCTGGATTGATCTATGTATGAGAGATTATAAAACATTAATGTGTTCCATTATATAAAATAAAACAATGATATTCAATTTATTTTAATTTTTTATAAAGGGTTTCAAAATAATATGCTTTTGACAATATCCATTCATCTAGAGAACTATGGGAAATTCAAAAATATGATTCACGTATTGGAGTAAATTAATAGATATTTTATCCATGAATTAATAGATTCAGTAAAACATAACATAAATCTATCATAGTTCTCATACAATAATAACTTTCAAGTGAAAATATTGACTGATCCATATTTATATTCATGTCATTAACCCATGAGATGGATAGAGGTATGAGAGGCAATTTTCATTGGAAAATAACTCATTTTGTAGACATCTAAGTAGGTAAAATCTATTTAGAATTATATAAAAATAACTCCTTCTATGAATAATTCTTACAAGTATCACCTTCTATGACCTCAAGATTTCGATTTTTGGGATTAGGTCTTTTGTCATGTTTTTTCTATGTAGGGGCATAGACATACTCTACGACAGGGTAATAAATTGAAAAACTAAGTTTTGAATTTTGAGATTTTGGAGATATTAGAGTAGTTAGATTATTTGGTTTCCCTTACATTTAGGAATCAATTTTAATCAATTTCATATAGGCACATCTTCTTTTGAATAACTATATATACCTGCATCACATTCAGATCCTGAGGATATTGACTTTGGTGATGATTCTTCAATTGAAGATTATCCTATACGAATTGTAAACGATAAAATAATGGTTCTCCAATATACATCTATTCATTTAGTATGGGTATTATATAAGCACATTGAAATATAGATTATGTCCTGAGAGTGATATGTTGATGCACATAACTAGTGGATATATCTTTCTATAAATGATATTTTACCACCTCCATAAGGGAGACTTGAGGACTTTTTATTTCATAGAGGGTTTACTGTATGATACATTTATTTCATTATAGGTATTTACCATTAGTTTTATTAATATTAATTTTAACTTCTTAAATTGGAATAAATTATTAAATAAGGTTTATGGGGTGACCGATGCTTTTTTGGATCCAATAGATTTGGTTTTTTAGAGAAGTATGAGGAACATTATTTGAACACTATTAGAAATAACCACATGATTCTTCTATGAGGATCATATATATAATGATCATAGAATAAAAATAATTTTGATGCCGATACAAAGCTATTAGTAAAACATAAAATCATTAATAGAGATGAATATAATTTTTAAAACGAGGTTTGTATAACAATGCACAAAAAAAACATGACGACTTTCTCCCATAGATAGTTTTGGGGAACGATTTCAACATAGTTTGTCCTGTCATGTGACCAAACCATGCAATAATTTTAAAATTTGGAAAATTAAAACTTATTTACATTTATTTAGTTAATACATAATCCCCCTTTCTATTTATTTATTCTCTAGTATGACCCTCCTCATTAAGTGTTATCCCATTACATCTTATTAAGAAATGATGTTTCATTCTAATACGAATAGTAATTAGAAATCCATTCATATATTCAGATTCATCTTTGTATATGATTTGATATATTTCCTTTTTTCATCTTTATCTTGCCTTATATTGTGAAATTTTCAAATCAGTTCTTTTTCCATGTTTTTAGGGTGTTTCTCTAGTTTTCTGATTGCTTCCACTCAATCCAAAATCAAAAGATGATAATCGAAGAGGGTTAATCTTAAAAAAATTTGGAAGGTGGTCAATACTTTTTCTTTAAAAAGATCGTTATTTATAATATTAGACATCATTTTTCATGATGGAACTTCCATGGATATCCTTTTAATTATGGAATAGTTTAATTTAATTGTAGGATTATGACAACACCCGTTTTATGATATTTATTAACTTTGTGTCTTCTTGGAACTTCACCAAGGATCACTCTTATGGGTATGTCCTTATAAACATGATCCATTTAAAACCTTTACAATTGTTTTCCTGACAATTATAAAATAATTTTATTATGTTATAACAAATAAATAATTGTAATATAACAAGGAATATACCTTTCATTTAGCCTTTATTTAATATTTAAAAACTCTATAAAATTTGGAGAATAATTATGAACATTTTTAATTATTAAATAAGAAGGGGTCTTCTAAATAAATTGTAAGGGTAAAGAATCATGGAATACAATATGGAAATGTTTTATTTTTAAAAGGTTTCAACTGATTCTGGGAAAGTTTATTATTATAGGAGTGGTTAGACTTAAACTAACATCGGTTTCCCATAGTAATTCCTTGAGAAATAAATGGTCCCCACCCAAATTCATTATTATAGATTTCAAGGGATATTCCCACAATAGAATTTAATATTTGTCTCTGAACATGAAAGCATCAACAAACTACTGATGATTCAACTAATTTATACCAATAAATATGATTATTTTTTGTTATCTCCATGGATTCATCATAATTTATTTCGACTATGGTCACCTTTTATCATTTTTATATGATCCATCAATGCATTTCCTAATATTTACCATTGACGTATTCAAAGGATCTGATTAGAGATATTTCACCACTCTAATGGTTTGTGTTTATCCCACATATTACACATAGAACCATTAGGTATTATATATGGTTAATTTCATGAATTGACCAGATATCCTTTTGTCATTTATTTCATGGTTACACCTTGGGTACTCTATTATTATTATTATGACATGACTAGTCTTATCATATTCATAGGGCTTAAACGTTTTCAATTCATTTGTTCAAATATACCTAACATTGAATTAAGGTGGAATTGTTGGCTTGAAATCACACGACGAGCTTGATCATGACATTGTATTTATTTCATGAATTTTAATTCCACAACCTATTCATATTACAGAAAAACATTATGTTAATATTCACACAATAGATTTTATATAGGTATAATTGGTGGGGGAGTACTAGGAATTACTGACACCATCATCAGGTCATTGATTGATATTCTGATAGACTTCATTGTTGTAGATGAAGAAAATAGCAGGGGGCCAGATATGGATATTTTATTTATTTGATGATATTGAGTATGAAGGCCTAATAAAGGGAATAATATTGGGATTATCTTAAAGTATATATTTTTGGTACATCTGATTATTTTTCAAATGAAGGTATTTATGTACAACTACTTCTATTTTTTATAGTATCATTTCATCACCATCATCTGTATATAATATGAATATTGTATTTTTCATATCTTATGTATAAGTATATATATTAGTTTGATGAAATACTTAAAATTAATCATTTTATTATTTTGTCTTCAACGATTTTGATATTTCCCTGTTATACTATACTACACTCAATCTGAAGGAATATTATCCCACAGACATGCCCTAGGCCCTCGCTTCTATACAAAAGTCTATGGTGTATGATATGGCTTACATAGGCCATGTAGCCAAACAGTTTGGCATATTATTTAGTGACTTTAGGGTTGAGACATAACAAAAATTATATGTGGTATTTTATACCTGAGAATTGATCTAGAGTACATGTATAATGAATCTATATTTGATATATAGGATTCCCAAATTCATAAAATTAAAGATGATAATTGAGGTACAATATTTACTTATCAATCCAAATTTTATATTTTAAAACTAAAATTTAAATTATGGAAAATATATGATATATATTTGAACAATACCATTCCTATATGATAACCAAAATTTCTTTTATGTGATTAATATTTTTCCATTAATTTCCCTGAAATTAAATATATATTATAATGAAATAATAATTTAAGGAAATATTATTATTTTTTAATATTAGACCATGAATAATTTTCTTCAGGGCCTATATTTTAATTAAAATTTTTATTAGAATGTTTATTATTATTCTGTAATTATTAGTAAAACTCATTTTTCCAATTACTATCAATTATAAAAAATATTCAAATGAATATTATTTCATTCTTCTAGAAAAGTAGTTTTCTAGAAGATGGTAATGGAGACATTGTTTCAATATACATGTTATGAAAGAAATTTACTACCATCATGATTGATTAATGCTTTAATGATTATTTTTAAATAAAATATTTTATTATCACATTATGGAAATTTATAGATTTTAATGTAGTTAATTCTACCATTAAAATGTATTTTCCTCAAGAAATATAATAGAGTTATTTTAAATTTATTTTCATCTATCATTACATCTTTATATGATAATTATGATTTACCAAAGGAATGAACTAGTGATTTTATCTCCATTCTATCTCTATATTATTTCTTTCTATGATGATGGGATTTTTATGAAACCCATTTATTTTCCATTTCTGTCGCTATGATGAATTGATAAGTTTTTCTTGATACATTTTTTACGTTAATAGGATATGCTATAATGATATGATGACTATATTATGAACATTTGGAACACATATGTATGGTTTTTATTATGTGTTTGGTAGACCAATAGTTATATATCTATCTACTCATTTGGGAATTGTTTTATATATCATGAGATAGTTAGTGAATGAATGCTGATATGCTAATTCATGTATTAGAAATTATTTTATGTGTTCGATAAAATATGAAAAATAGTCAATGAGGCCTTGTCCACTAATGTATAGGAAATATATTATAATTCTAAATCTATCATTATTTAATTGCCTTGGATGTTATCCATTACAATTAATATATATTCTATTCCTATGATAGTGTAATAACTTTATTACACTCATTTATCATTTAGGATTAATTAATGATGTGGTCCCAAAATTATGATTCATGTATTTGGATATAATAATTTTCTATTCCATGAATCTTAATTATGATATATGTAAAATTAGATTAATCATCATAAGTTATATTCATAATCTCATAAACTTATGCATATCTTATTCATTCATTTGTTCACAAATTGATATCTCAGATGATTAAAAAAAATAAGAATATAATCTTATCATTCTAATTCTTGTATTTATATAGGATATGAATACATTATTTATCGAGGGGAAGAATGTATGGTACCACATGAAATGATAATTATGTGTGATATTGATGAGCATACCAAAATATGGTATTAATATGTCTAGTCTCAATAGAAACAAATCCTTTACTATTATGGAGTGGATTGTAATGTTATATATTTAGTACTCATATACAGAGATATAATATTTATATATGTAATTTTTAGTCTTACATATTTATAAAAATTGTAAATTTTTTCATAATTATCATGAATCGTAGAAACATTAATTTTCCATTTTAACCCCCTTTTAAATTGTTTAATTAGTGATCTTGTGATATAATTTGTACAAAAAATTTATGATGAATTCTATCACCAAACTAAAATGTGATAATTTTTAATTTGGTCTTTACCAAATCCTATTCAATTTAGAAAAATTAAAAATATAAATTTTAATCTAAAATATTATATATATTGGAAAAAATTATAGAAAAATCATTTTTCAAAACAATATTTTTTTAACCTTATTTAATATCAATTCTTGATTAAATAATAATTAAAATATATATTATAAATTGGTGGGTGGAACTGGAGAACTCTTTAATAATTGATATATTTAATTCCTTAAAATAAAAATGTTAAATAATTTGAAAAATTGTTATTTGAGGAATAAAATTATTTTATAATTAACATATTTAAACAACATCCTATACAATTTAGTAATTGACCTTATAAAGATATTCAATTTCTAATAAAAAAAATTATTATAATTTTTCACACATCAAATCATTCTTTAAGGGTAATAATAATATAAATTTGTAAACTGAAAAAAATATTTTTTATAATTAAATATTTTAATATTATATTACCATTTTGTTTCATATTATTTTATTGAATATTATATTTCATTATATAATAAAGATACCCATTAGATATACCAAATTACCATTTATATAATGTTTATATTTACAATCTCTATATATCCAACAACCATATATCTAATGACCAGAAAAATTATAGTCAAACTTAGTTCATTTATGGTGTCTTCCACACAATCTAAAAATTAATACTTCATTTTCATTTTCATTTCTCTAAAGATTTTTATAAATTTTCAATTTATCTAACATATTTCCATATTTTTAATATGGATGATGATCTTCTTGGGAAACAATTAGGATAATCATAGTATATTTGAAATATGTGATTGCAGTTTTGGATTTACTCCACATTATCCCTTATCAATGATTTTTGATAGAATGGTCCCCTGACTAAAAGGCAAATGTATTTATTAATAGAATGATATTATAAAAAAGCGAATGCATGGGATAATATTACAATCATTTACAAAAATTTATATCACATCAACTGGGAGATTCTCTGACCAAGTGAGAAACTAAACAACACCCATGTTATCATGAAAAACTGCAACCATGTTAGCCTGTTGAAGGATAAGTGGGAAAATGAAGCTATGACTCATAACTGTTTTCATGAATTCCATCCATTTATTAATTTTTTTATATTGAAATCTCATTGTTAATTAATATATATTATTAATTTAAATATTTTATCTCCTTGAAATGTATCATCTATAGTTTTACTTCATTATTGTGTACAAATAAATATTAATAATGGTATTTTTGTATATAACAAAATACAAATTATTTTTATGGTGTGTTCTAGATAGTATCATATTTATCTATAAGTTGGATTCCCAAGAAGATTCAATAAACAAAAGAATAAAATCTAATTGATGCAATCATGGTAGTGTTACAATAATATATTATTAATTATTGATAAAAACCCTCCATTTCCATAGAGTGATTTTGTATCACATGTAAACATATAGGACATGAAGTGGACGAAATATTTTCTACTACTATTCTATTACATATAATTCTATGCATTGAATTTACTTTCTTTTTTTAAAATATCTATTATACAATTAAATTTCATTTTCATAATTTAACACTATTCATTTCTCGGCAAATTTTTACATCTCAACTACAATTTTAGGGGGGAATAATAAAATTAGGATCAATATATACTAAACTAAATGAAGGTAATACCCTAGGATATATAAATTTCATCACAAAAGATACACATGAAACATCACAAGAAGAAACATAATGAAATGAAATGACAAAATGGAGTCCTTAAATAAATAAATGTACAAAAAAGGAAGTGAATATTAAACTTCATATTCCTATATAGAAAAAAAATCTATAAAAAAAATACATAAAAAAGTAACATTCTTTAACCATTAGTCTATATAGAACTTATTCTATCACTTCAATAGACAAGTGGTCTTAATGAGTGGTTTTATTTATTTTCCCATGATTTTTAATACTCATCAATTATTTTTTAAATATTAATAATGTAATTCACATATCACATATTAAAAAATATCTAGTCTAATTCAAATGAAAAATTTGGAACATAATTTATGCACATATAATTAGAGATTGTGTTAATAATATTATCCTTTTTAAAAATTTCACATCATTATCAACAAAGTTGAATAGTGTGGGATTATGTCACCTTTTGGGATACAATAATTATTTACCTTTATACTATAGTAGAATACAATGAATGAAAATAAAGAGACTAATATCAAGTATATCATCACAGGTATTCCAAATTTACATGATTTTCCCTATCAAAATATCCTAAAGTTATATCTATTAATATAAAAGATGATGTTAACTATAATAATATTTTTTTCACACAATAATTATATGAATTCTATATTTTTTGTTATAGGTTTTCAGTTCAATGTTATTTGGATATTATATGGTTAAAAAAATTACCCAAATTTATAAAATTATAATATCCTTAAAAAAATGGACATCATTAAAAATCATAAATAATGGATCATATCCATTTACAAAGCCAATAGCCATGTCATATTCTAAAAAAGTGTACCCACAATGGGAATATAAATTAAAAATAATATATAACTATGAATAGTTTTATCCCAATTAATATGTGTGTAAATATGTCACGACATCAATATGATGACTAATAAATAACATGAATAGTGTTTACATAATTTCATCCTAAAAACACTCCATCCCCAAAAAGAAAAAAAGATTTCTACTATTTTATATAGTTAAAATTTTTCAAAAAATTGAAAAGAGTTTATAGTATTAAAATAACTCCAATATCCCTAATTCGTAGAAAAAATAAAATAATATAATTTATATGATGACACTATAAAAAGTAATTTCCAAAAAACAATTGATCATAAATTTTCTCCAACAAACCCCTGAAATATGTGTCACCTTCTATGAACTATATGGATAATACATTAAGAAATTCTAGGTGAATTAATATATCAATAATTCAATGAGTATTTTAGATATCATAATGAGATATGTATGGGATAATATGGTACAACCTAAAAAAATTAACATTATAGAATAAATTAATATAGAAGTATATGTATTAAACAACATATAAAAATAATGAATATATATCTTTATTAGGATTAATAAGAATAAATTTAGGGCCTATCCTAAGAAATTACTTCATAGTGGAATAGAAACACTATATAAAGGTCTTGGGGAATATGGGATTCAGTGAGGACTATTCCCAAATAAGGGAATCGTTGGTTTATAAAAAAATCATTATACAAGTTGAAAAAACATCCCTGGAATCCCCAATACGATAAAATTAACGTGAAATTTATAAAAATTTCATAGAAATAGGATTATTATTTAAGTTTAATTATTTCATCATTTTCATAATTTTTGACCAATTATTGAAATAATTTTCATTCGATGAAGGATTCAATTGTATAATCAATGTATTAATATTCTCATTTGTTTCATAACATATCAATAGTCATGGATTCAAAAATTTGTACACAGATTTAATTCTAATATAATTTCACTATTCTTCTTTTTAAAATCTATAATTTCTTCCAGACTGGAAGGAATTATTCTTTTTCTCTTGGGGTATTTTATATAGTGTGAGGATCGATGCTCTCTATTGATGAGATCCATGAATAAAATGATCTATTCAGGGGTGAGAGAATTTTCTAGAGGGGATTAGATGCCCAAAAAATAATTACTTCAAATAAATTATACAATCATGATTACATAAATATGTTATCATTTTTTTCACAAATTCCTTTATGAAATATCTATATCCTTTTGTGATCCCCTTGTATGATAATGATAATTTTATTAAAATTTCCATGAATTGTGATAAAATCACTGATAATTTTAAAATATTTTATTAAATTAATAAATAACAATTTTAAAATGACATCAAATACATTTTCAATCCCCAATCATGATATGTAATATAAGATAGGTGTAAATAATTTTATTTAATCCTTCAATATTATCATTATTCATGATTTTGTTCTCTAATAAGGAGACCAGCTTACATACCATAGAATAAATTTCTAATATGTAATGTATTAAAGTTATAAAGGAGATTTTACATATTTCACCCAAAAGTGCTAATCTAGAGCGTATACATGAAAATTCCTTTATTCACATGAGGCATTAATCACACTACTTGATATGTGATTAAAAAATATAATGTTCACACAAAACGGTTGGATTAAACATTATTAAACACCTTGGAATACGTATTTATCTTCACCATAGATATGATATTCCTTGCCTTTCTATGGTTTTATTCTTATCCCAAAATTTATTATCAGGGATTACATTGGAAATAACAATTTTCAATAACAAATAATTAAGAAGATTAAGTAAGAATATCCCTTAGAATATCTTCCATCGTCATCATCAACATCAAGATTCTAATTTTTATGCTTTATTTATGTCATTTTATTTCTAGGATTATCTATATATACAACTATTCTCTCCAATCCCTATTACTAAAATCTTCATAACTTAGCATAGAATGTTTTATCATATTACCCTATGATCTTATTGGTGTTTTTTATATAATTTAGAAAAACTCTTCGATCAAAGGGAATAAATTAATTCTTTTTATTAATGCTTTCACATATTGCTCTAGGTTTCAAATAAATATTAATGTGGTAAAGATGTCTAATTATTTTTCTTCAAATTTGATCCATGGCTACATTTTTAATTTCATTATGAATTTACAGGTCATTCGAAAACCATATCTTCATTACGTGATCAAGTTGGTGAATTTTTGAATATGATAAATCTGCTAAATTCATGGAATGGTCATAAGATCGATAATATATGTTTGAATAACATAAATGTTATTTATGATGCATACCATTATATTCATCATAAATTTAAAAATTGAAATTAAATTAATTTGAATACCTGTACAAATCATAGGCTGACCATGTTATTCACTGTCCAAGATACATTTTTTCGGAACAACCAACATAGGGCTAAATACAATATTAATAATGAAAGGGGAACTTTATGGGGGAGAATAAGTGTAACAATATTTTACTGAGATTCCCTCTATTTGTATCCCTGATTTGACTCATAAACTTCCTAATTAAGTGCAATAGATAAATACATTTTCTTGTATCATAAATAGTCATATGGAATATAGAATTAAAAAATAAAAATATCACATGACAGTTAAAAGGTTCAACCCGGATGTGGAGACTAACCCTTGTTGGGATTGACTATTTCCATGTTCATTGATTTTATTATCACAAATAATAATTATTATTATTACAATTTTAGGTTAGGCCTCCCATGAGTTCAAATCATGTATCATCCACTTACCTAATATAACACTATTAAAATTGAACCAACGGTTTGATAATTGTGCTACATAGATAGCAACACAAATTCTTCAGGTCTCTTATAAACCAAAAAAAATGTATTCATCCACCAAAACTTTGTCAAATTATACACAAGCCTAGTGAACTTGTTCTCCACTCATAATTACTATGATATATAATCACATGGTTCTAAATCTACAATAGACTCAATGCCAAATAAAACTAGAATGATTAATATTTATATCTATTATTAAATATTCTTATTCTTCTATGATTTTGGTAAATACGTATTAGTATTTTTATATCCTATTTAATTATTATTTGTAATGTAATGTATCACTTGTTAATTTTAAAAAGTGAAGGACCCTTTTTTTGTCCTAAATTTTCAATAGATATAATTTATTAATGAGAGAATCTATTAAATTATCTAAATTATATTCTTCAATTATTTGGATTTATTTAACATATAGAATAATTAGAGGTGATGAATCACCCTCACAATCTTTAATTTTGATGTGTTGTTAGAATAACACGATTTTATAGTAAGTAATCATAATTTACTTTAATATTCTCAAACATATATTCTATATGAATAATAGAAAACATTTTTTATTCAT
Source organism: Viscum album (assembly GCA_963277665.1). Taxonomy (NCBI): domain Eukaryota; kingdom Viridiplantae; phylum Streptophyta; class Magnoliopsida; order Santalales; family Viscaceae; genus Viscum; species Viscum album. Next base: position 1,240,811,398 of record OY728161.1, on the reverse strand, counting down.
AAAAAATGATGTAATTTTATAACTCCATCATGGAAATCATTATAATTCAAGGGATATTTTTCTTATTAAAACACATGGGTTTCAATTTATGATCTTTGATAACCATAAATTTCCTCTTTATGCAATATATAATTATCAAAACCTTCTACATAATAATTAGTACATTTAAATAAATTCCATGTTGGGATGTGAACATGAGAAATTATCAGGACTCTATTATAGAAAACACGAATTATTCAATCATGATTCATTCTAAAACTATATAACATTGATATGAAATGTTTCATGCATTATATAATGTTTGATCATCTCATATATTCTTGAAAAATATTCCCAGAAAATAAATCCCCTCAACTTGTCTATTTATCATTGATTATACCTCATGAAAATAACATCTATAAGAATTGATATCTTCATCACTACATCCTTTTATTTAGAGTCACTCCATATATGAGGTTTCATAGCTTAATAAAAAATTTACCCCTCAGAATAACCGCATGATAGTTATAGAATCATGAAAATGATCTTCAAGGATACATTCAAGGTTGTATCCATATTCATTCATAATAATATCAGTTGATGAAACCCTCTTGATTGATATTGAGTCATGTACTCGATGAATAAATTGTATGAGACATGAAGTTAATGGATTGATCATATGACATGAAATAAATAGATCATCCAGGTGAGGTGAATCGATTCCATATCATCTTATATTCATGACAAATGTATAAGTACCCTTAGAAATCCATAAATACACACTAATTACCTTTATATAGGTTATGTAAATCACATATGATTAATTATAGGATTACTTATAGCTTTTATGACCCATATATAAGTAACATAGTACTATTAAATAGGTGGACTATTCTTAGTATGACCATTACATAGATATAGACATTACATTACATAAAATGGTTAAACATAGCCTCCCCATTGCATGAAAATTTGGTTATAAAATTCAAATAAACATAATTCTATCTTATCATTATATAACCCAAATATTTTTAGACATACATTCAATAATAATGTGGATTTATCCATACAAGGCCACTTTTACCCTATATTTCATCATTTTATCATTTTGATCATATTCAATTCATTCTTTATCAAACTCTAGAATTCTATATATCCTCAAACCATAATTAATTAATACTTAATTTCTATATTTAGTGTATTTATACATCATAAATCATTATATGGATTCTTCATCTCAAATTAAATCTTCATAATTTGATAAAATTTGATCTCCTCAACTAGCAAGATCATTAGAAAACTTGAAAACAGTTTTTATACAATATTTCATCACCCTTCATCATTTCCCAATAACGTAATAAATTGTGAAATAGTCTTAAAAAATAGTTAATAAAGCTTAAAAGTAATCTAGATTTGTCATAATAGATTGTATAATAACATTCAATTCAATATTTACCAAATATAATTATTTATTTTTAAATCCAATGGAAACCAAAATACACTCATTTTTGCATAATTTATAGGTTATACCTCAAAAATCCCATCTCGGAGTGGATAATATGACTAATGAAATTATTCTTATATTTTTAAAATCTCCTAAAAATTTCACTAACATGTATATGTAAATTAATATTTTATATCTATTGATGGTGATTTACCACTTCATTATAATTTTTTAACTTCCCTATCAATATTCTTTGGTACATAAACTATTCAAAAACATCCATAAATACTCATTCTAACATTTTCAATTATTATTAGTATTATTGATAAATTATTAAAAAATTAATAATTTTCTTTTCAATTTAACCAACTGCATTTATTGCCAATACATTCAAATACTTTTATGAAAATATAAGTTATCTAATCGCTTTTCTTTCAGCCCCTTATTTATAATAATTAAAATGGTCGGTATAGGCACTACAATATACCAATATTACCATTCCAATTCAAATTTTTATATTATACGTGATTCAATTAAAATAGGATTGTATCCACACGTACACATTCCAATGAGATTCAAGGTGCAAAACTATATGTCTACAAGCACTAACCTGCTAAAGTAAAAAAATTCTAAGTAACTATTTTATTCAATTTTATCCATTAAATAATTGTATATGTGAATCCCTCTACATTATTAACATTTTAGGGTTTTATACAATGAATTTTCAATAGAAATAGATATAAACAATAAGATCTCCCGTAATCACAAAACAAATATCATTTAAAATAAATACAACTCCCCCATTCAAACTATTTTACCATCAACCAACATTTCCCCACTATAACTATATCATATATATCTATTGTAAGGATGAAAATGTAGATTCAAATAAATCACTATGAAAATAAAATATATGTTTTCCAAATTTAGAAATAACCTAAAAATAGAATATATATGGTAGTTTCTACCATGGTAAAAAATCTCCCTTGTATTGGGAAATGTTTATTTATCATCGTTAATTTCCACAAACTATATAATAATGTCATAAAAAAGATTTAAATTAAATATTCAAAAATAAATAAATTTTATTCATAGGATATTTAAAAATATTGTAGGGACAAACTTGTTTTTAATACCAATTCAATGAAGCATTCCCATTGATTTTGAAATATTATTTCCATCATGTTCATTAATACAAAACATAGAATATTAAAATATAACTTTCCAGGTTTTGAGAATATGAAATATCCACGGGTCTCTCAAAAAATTAAAATTTATGTCATTTATTATGAATCAATTTCAATCCCTCAATTTATTTGATTTGAGTCTCTAAACAAGGACAAAATGTAATATAGTGATTCATTTCCTATGAAATTAGGACATATAATTTAAAAAAATAAGAGATTATTTAAATAAAGATCTCATGTATTGTCTTTACATCCTTATTAATAATCTCTCACTCTACTAGAATCTCTAACTAATCTTCAACTAGATGATTCTCCCTCAAAGATGAATTTAATGATATTTATTATTGATACAATTTAATTATTTAATCCTTGAATAATTCAACATGTCATTAATAGTGATTATAGTATCCATTTTATGTATTTTTTTAGGTATTTTACAACAATCACATATAAAATCCAATAATTCAATTCCATTAATAATATGGATCAGAAAAAACAATTAAATATTATGGATCTCAATATTTTAAAATGTCTACATTATGGTTGAGAATATTTTCTTAACCATGTTTCTCCTTTCACTCCATTCACCATTATTGTATGATATATATTCAATACAATCATTTAATTTCTCCACATAAACTCTATCCTATTTTCTCATCATTAATTATAATGATTATTCATATCATCATTTTCTATCAAATGGATGTTTTCAAAATATATTTACCACTTTCTTCACATCATTTTGGAATTTACACATTGGATAAAAGCATGATCGTATAGTTATTTTCATTGTTACCAGTATTTATACCCTTTCCAAGAACTATTACAATATAATTTAGATTGTTATTTGGTTAAAATATATAATTAGATTTATGTGTATTCATATAAGATCACTTATTTTAGTTTTTCACTAGAACGTGATTGTACATAAAAAATATTCATCTCATTTCCAAATCATCTATCAATATAATAAATGTTATATTTAGATATTACTAATCCTTTTTTGAATCTACTCATGGATTCGATAGTTATTTTTTCACAAAACATTTACCTGTCTATTTTTCAATGGATTATTTTCCATCCTGATTTTTTATTCTTCCAATACAGTCTTCCATTTAATTTTTTCATGCATACAAGGTGTTCCATTAATTTATATAATAAACCATTCTCATCTATTTTTATTTTTCAATCCATCTAAACATTGTAGACTATATATTTCAATTAACATAAACTTTATTCTCATCTATAGTTTCATTATCAACATACCATTTTAAGTCATTATTTATTATATATTTTAGGAATATTACTAGATACATCACACCATATTTTTCATTCACCATAACGACATTGAGTGAATATTCCAAAACAATCACTCAGAAAATCATACGTGTATTTATTGGTCAATTAAATCTCCTATAATAATTAATAAATATTAATTTTTATCCCCCTCTATATTGGGTCACATTTAATAAAAAAAATATAAATCATTTCAATATATTAATTACGTATTCGAATAAAAATTGCAATGACATAAATACAAAACATTCATATTATTTGTTGGAATTCATATTGTATTGAATTTTATACAGTTTAGTTTTTTATATTAATATACCCTAGATAGGACTATAATGGTTAACCCACACAAAAACACATTCAAATATATCCCAATATTTTTTTGGATTATAATTTCATCTTTTCATTCATATTTAAAAAAAATTAATGAAACCTGAAAATTTTGAGAACATATATTTATCACAATTAACTTGTTTTCAAATGGTTGGTATTTCTGTTGATAAGTTTTATGTTGACCGTTCCTAAGATAATATCAGGTTAGTCTTTCAAAAACATATGAGCCACTTTTAATTCATGAGTATTTGTTGAAACATGTTTAGGGGAATAAATTTTTTTAGATGCTTGGAAACTTCAAACTTATATATATTCCATAATTTTCATACATACCTAATGTCTGATTAACTTCACTGTAGAGGTAATTTGTTATCCTTAATATATCCTGTCCATTTTACAATTCTTCTTAATTCCTTTTTTATAATTTTTTTTATAATAATGTTCCTTGATATTAATATATCATTTTTCTAATTGTCAATACTTTATATTAATATATATTTTCCTTGATTTTTTGAAGCATGATATAACTTTTTAAGAACAAAATCAATTACTTCCCTCTCACAAGAATTAATTTTAAATTATTATTTCATGAGTAATATTTTTTCATTAAAATATATCATATATAATACTTTGTCTTCAATAAGGCCTATGCAGTAATTTAACATTTTAAATTTATTTATTAATACATAGTCAATTTCATAGCTCATTTTTTTCTTTTATTTCATTTTAAAAAGTTATGTTGAAACTCCAAATCCATTAGCACTAAGATATCTTGTTCATTATTAAATTAACATGATATATAATGATTATTTTTTATTGGGCCAAATAGTTTAAAATTCATGGAATAATTATTATATACATGCATGAAATTTTACATCAAAATAAATATAAAACCTTGTTAAAGTAAATATTCAATATCACTAAATTCATTCAATGATTACTTATTCATGTAAATGAAAATGGAAAAAATAAAGGTATTTTAAAATGGTCATCAATGGATACATGATTTGAAATCATTCATGAGTAGATATGGGATAATCAGTATGTAAAGGGAAATAATTTAAAACACATTCCATTTAACCAATGACATGATAATGAAATACATTTCAGGTTAATATCAATGAAACAATCTCATTGATATTACAACTATAATTCACAAATAAGGAAATTATTAATTATTAAAATACACATAATAATATCATATCCACAAAATATTTGTTAAAAAAATATTAATTAATTTGTAGGTATACATAAAAAACACATATAATATGGGTAGTCAATTTTCTTATCTCATGAATTATATTGATGCATTGAGGTGATATCTAAAACTAGGCCCAACCCATCACTACGTCAACAATACAGTCATAATTTTTTGAATATTGATTAAATTTCGATTGAGGGATTACGTAAGAAAAAATATATATATAGAATAAATAATATGGAATATTGGTATTTCCCAAGATTATGAAATAATATTAATCATTAAACACCTTATGTTAAAATGAAATATATTTTATCAAATAATAATTACCATGATATAATGAATTTTGATATTAAGGGGAAGTATAATGTACATGCATAAAGTGTCAAAGAAAATTGATTATTTTATGAAGATTTTAATTACCACAAAATTAATAAGAGATAATATATGGGAATAAATTCTTATAATATTTAATCATTGTAAGAAAATCATGTCCTATTATGAAATAATTAAAATGGAATAGTAATTTTATAATTATATTTCATTAATTTTTTTCTTTTTGATGGAAATTATATGTTGTAGATGTTGAATAACAGCATTAAAATTTTATGTTGGAGAGGATACCTATTAAATATGTAATCATTAAAAAGAATCATTATATTTTATTTTTGGAAATGATATCAAAAAATGAAGCTTTTGGAAATGAATATAATCTTTCTATTTGTATCTTTTAAAAAATCAAGGATAAAGCAAAATGTTGTTAGTAACCCATTCAAGTAAAATAAATATAATTTTAATTGATTTTTAATAAATGGTGGACATGGATGAAAATTATACCCAATCAAAAAGAGAAGTGAATCCTTATATATATGGTAACTTGTATATTATAAACCACAAATAGTAAAAAATATTGAATTATTTATTTATTATTAAAAATATATATTCATGTTAAACACATTTTAGTTTCATTGTTTACAAATCCAAAAAATAGATGTGTTAATATTATAAAATATGGCTCAATTGAGTATAAATTGAGATGAAGTATCTTTAGAAAAATCATATCTTATATATTATAACTAATCAATTATGTAATAATTTTTTACAAATGTAAATCCAAAATATATGATGAAAAAATTTATAATAAAATCAGAGGAAATTTTACACATAATCATTTCATAAAATTGTAAATAAACTATAAGTATAACCTACAGATTTGAAATTTAGTTAACAAACACCATATGTCATGAATCCACTTAGTTGACCATAATTTATCTTCTTGAATAATAAATATTATTGTATTAGAAGAATATAATAGAACCATTTACATATATATAACAAGATATATTATCTACATATAAAATTTCAATAAACATCTATCCCATAATTCATTATCAAGATCTTCCTTTCTGAGTGTTAACTATCTCATTTTTCAAGTATGATTTAGTACAGAACGATCAGTCCTTTTATCTTTCTCACAGTTACACCATCTCTAGAATGTTATTCATGTTATATAGATCAAATATATAGAATATATATAGTCATCCCTAAAATATAAAATATTAAAATTAATTTCACCAATCATGGTGGTGGACGGCCATACATACACATGATCATGGTATTTACTTTCTCGTGCAAGGAATGATATAATGATAAATAATAATTAACCATCCCAAAAAATATAATTTTATAATATTGATATTTTGTAAAATATATTATTTCAAATTAATATAAATTATTATATATCAATTTTATAATATCTTATACTCTCCTGGTCCATTACTTTTCCAAATCATGGACATTGAGTTATCATAGAGACCATCGAAGACTCATTGAAGAGTTTCCAAATTTCTGGTTGAATGAATGGTGGCATTGATTGGCATCAGTGGCACCGATCGGCCATCAGTGTCACTAATTCTACAGCAGTGGCACCAATCATAATTTTTAGCACCAATCGGTATTGGTGCCACACCGACCACGGTTAGCGCATCGTTTCTAGGGTGTGAGTGACTTACCCATCGGTGAGTAATTTCAAGCTTCTCACTGATTTTTTTTCACTCCAATTACATCTATTTTAATCTAAAATTTCATTATCACCGCATTTATATGATATTTAAGTCCCTTGAATGTTATTTTACATCCCCAAAAGATTCAGATGACCCTTGACTAACCATAACGTGCGGCTCTTTTATAGGTGTTGCACCATTTTCACTTTACCTAGTTTTCCTCATTTTACCAGTTTCGCCCCTCTTACATGTTTTTCTCTGATTAAAGTTGATTTATCAACTCACAATTGTCTATTGATCTATCTACACCATTTCTAAGGGGATTTGTTAATTATAATTTAATTCCAATGTGTCAAATCACTAAGCCATGTGGTTGAGCCACAATCTGACATTTGGTTATTTCAAAATTGTCTCCCTGATTCCAGGATTTGGTCCCTTCATAAGCATTGATCCACCCTCCCTCTATCCTTTTTGTTTCTCTTTATGAACCTGAAGACTATTGTCTGAGAGGAGTTGTGTGGCCTGTGTTGTAACCCTTCCCACTCATCCTTGGTGTTCTTCCAACAAGTCGTGTCATCCCATCTTCTTGGTTTATGATAGATCTTCGATAGTTTATCATCACGATATGGATTTTCGTTTTCATCTCTAAAATTGTGAATTAGTGTGGTTGGGTGTATTAATGGTTCCATGTAATAAATTGGTGGATACGGTTACTGAAATTAAAAATAAACAAGAATTGAATATGATCAAAATTTAACATGTGTAAATAATATAATGGGAAGGTTGTGGTTAATATTTCTTTAATGTTTTTTATTTTTGTAATTCATTATCTTAAGGTTGTTGTGGCTATATGGATTCTGAAAACCACAACCATTAGTGGTATTTCTTTGGTGAACTGGTGTAATTTTTATGTGATGTTTTGATATATATAGAGACATGAAATTAGATTAATCACGTACACTCGGTAAAATAAATGGATGCCCTAGGATCGAACATGTTCTATGATCACCCCATATATAATAAAATTTAAATTATAGATCCCTTTTCAACTAACTTTTAATACCCTTGGTTGATGGTTGCTGTTATGTGTTGTTTCTTAAGGTCAGGGTTTTGTGGGCTTGGTATGTGGGGTGGTAACGAGGGTGTATTGTTATCTCAGTCTGAGAGATTAATTGATTGTGGAAAGGATTATCTTTTATGCAGATGGACGTAAATTATGATTTTTTTTCACAAAGTTGCATCGAAAAGTGGGATAGCGTTGTGGTTGTGAATGGGTTATATAGTGGGACTGCATTGGGGGTTTTTTTGGGTACAGGGGCTGCAGTATTGGGTGTTTATAATATGTAATGGTCTTTATTTACATAACGAATGATAGTATATAGTAGTCAAATGAGGATGTTATGTGGGATTGTAAGTCTAGTTTTTTAATGATATTTAGTATTGTTGCATATTGAGATTTAGATTTGTTTTGATGGTTTTTTGTGTGGATACGTTTGTTAGTTTCTCAGTAGAGTTAGAATAATTTAATTAAATCCGATTAATTAAATAAATAAATTGAAGTTGAACAAAAAGCGATATTGGATTCTATTTTGAGGTGGCTATATAATGGTTGTGTATATAGGATCAACAGTAAAAGTAGTGATGGTGTGGGCTTGTTGTCTGTTGTGTGAAACCTATTGGTTGGGGATGAGTGTTTGATTATAGATATCTTTATTGTAGTTCCTTGTGATTTCTATACGCATCCCACCAATGTTTAGTAATATGTGTTGAACACCTCCATTTCATGTGGGAGGGTGTCTTTCCCAAAATCTCAGTGATAGGATGGATGGATGGTTACAAATTTTCTTCCTCACATCCCCTTCCGTATCATGCCTCTCTGGCCAATCCCGAAAGGCTATAATGGCTTCAGTAGTACAATAGTCTATGATTCATTAATAAAAGGAATGTTTTGGAAGAAGGGACTAGGTGTCTAGGGGACATGTTTGTTTTCCCAAGTATCATCAGGATTTGGCCTAGGTGTCTTTGGGAATGGAAATGGTTGTTCTACACCTGTTGTCATTGGACATGGTAGTGGTTGTGTGGCCTAGGTGTCTAAGAGCATGGTTGTGTGTGGTAATTTCTCAGGTGTGTGTGGTAAGGTTGTGGTAGTGGGACTATGTGTCCAAAGAGTGGTAGTATCAAGATATTAGAGTGTTAGGAATTATTAGTTAACTGGTTAGAAAGTGGAGTACAGGGTACCAAAAAATATTTATGATTATACTATTAATTTACTTGGGTTGTGTTACTTTAGTGAGTGTGCCTTGGTGAGGTTGGTATGGTTATTATTCCTTGGTAGGTTCTTGAGGATCTACTATTTCTCAATTTATAATTAGTATGTTCCCTCACTTGTGCATGAGTTTCTTTAGTTTCCCAACTGAGTATACTTGTATTCTAAAACTACATAAATAAAACTGCATTCAGGTTTCGATGAAGACTATAAAAAACACGTTGTACATTACAAGATTAGGCATCAAGATTAGTAGATGTTGTTTTTGATTCGATTTCCATTTGGTACATTACTTCAGAGTTTTTTGAACTCAATATAATCCTTATATTGAACATTCATGTCGGAAAAAGGTATTTGGATTTACTTTTAGATTCAATATTTTGAGTTTTTTGGGATTTACCATCTTCTCTCCAGATCATGTTCATTAAAAATGGTAATGCATTCCATATTACGTGAGATTATATACCCTTGGAGATATTTTCATCTTCTGGTCCTATTGAAGGTGAGACTCAGGGGTTCATTTTCTCTACATCAACACGAAGAAGGAAGGTTATGGAGGATTTATGTTCCTCCCTTCATCATGGAGAAGGAGGGTTTTGACAGAATGGTATCATAGGGATGGATGAGAGATATGGTGGAGTTTGCGGTTATGTACATTAAGGATTTCATGGTATTGTAGGGAAACCATGTTATACAATCATGGTGTGTGAAATACATGAGGGAAGACCAGATAGGACACGAGATTTTAGTGGCTCCCATGATCTAAAGAAAGAACATTGGACCAACTAAATGACTAGGTGGGGCTAAACTGACAGTAGGGTAGAGACCCAAATAAAGATACATGCATCATAATTACTTGTGTTCTTGTGTGTCATGTGTGTTTTGGGAATTTAAACAAAATAAAATTATTAAACTATATTTTATACCAAATTTTCTACAATAACTGTGCTTTGGAGTTCTTTGTATCACTTTTCAGGTATGGCCCCTAGACGTCATCCATGAGTAGTACGAGTGGTTGAGGCCCATCAGGTTGATCTGGTTGATCAGTGAAGTGTTGAATTAGAGGTGTAGGATTACCATTGGAAGAAGATGCTTCACATCTTCCAGCAACATATTCTATGAATGTACAAGGGAAGCATCTTATACATGGAGAGATAAAGTGGGCTCAAGGAGCTAGTGATTGATTTTTTCTTGATCTGGGATATGACAGAGTACATGGTTCTGCTAGCTGTGATCCAAATGTATGAAATGGTGCATCAAGGGTGGATGATTTATCTTGGGGATATGAAGTAAACTGAGGATTCATGGGCTGACAATAAAAATGAGTTTTAGGAGGAATTTATTTCTTCCATGATGAGGTCCTAAAAGAGACAATAGCTGATCTACCTCCAGTAATAGAGTATGTTTGTGATGGAACTAGTGAACTGATTCAAGGATCTCATACATTTTTATGTAGACAACTTTTTGGATGAAGAGTCCTGGGAAATATTTGTAGATGATGCACTATGACATTTACTTCAGTATGTTGTTACTCAATTTACTCTACTGATGTAATAGGAGGTTCAGAAGAAGGATGAATTAGGGGGTAGGATGCACACATGGGGAGGTTTGTTGTGAGATGGGAGGTAGTCATGTTTCTCAAAGGGAAATGCTTTTAATAGAAGGCCTCCAGCATTTGGACCTTCCAGGTTTCTGCCAATGGGGAACATGCCTCAATAGTTCCAGTACTGATCTCCCAGTCCTCGACTATTCACCATGTGCCTAGGAACAATTTGATTTACAAATAACTATTGTGTGAATCATTAGAATTAGTGCCATGTCTGATTGTAGTATGGTAGGGGTGGGTAGATTCACTACCCACCTCAGCAGTAGCTAATGCCATCTAGGCCCTTCCAGTAGTAGGGGCAGTGAGCTCCCTCTCCAATGAGGGTGGACAGTTCTGGAGGAGCCCAACCCCATGGAACTCCTTGGGGACCTCAACAAGGGCATGGTTAGGGAAGTAGCCGACATCCCAGGGGAAGAGGAATTTAGTGTGGGATGTTGCACACCGTAGAGGAAGCTATTCCAGTTGGGTCAGAGGACGTTTGAGGTACGATCAGTCTAGTTAGTACTCTTGCATGTGCATTTTTTATTTAATAGCTTCACATTTCTCTGTCGCACCATTTATATAACATTAATTGGGTCTATAAATATAGAGGCATTCCATGCCCCCAGTGTTGAGTATGCCAGTTGGTGGTTATACCAGTTTTTTTAACGATTATCAAGGATGAAAAATGTTGTTGTGGCTGCATTTGTCTAGTGAGTATCTCTTTATACTGCAAATTCATCCATATATAATCATCTTGAAAATTTAGTGGCTTTTTCCATGCACGCTGTTAATGACTGATTTTGGATAAGGGTCTTGTTCTCATATATTGGCGGCTAGTGTGTAGCATTTGTCAGTGAGAAGGATTCCCAGGAGGGTACGCAGTGTGCAGAGTTCCTTCTTTCTTTATTAGCTGAAATAACATTGGAGTCGATATACATAGAGATGGTGAAGTTACATGGATTGACAGTCAGTTCCTAGACATCTTCACTAAATAGGTTGCGACTCTACCACCTCGACATGATGTTGAGTTCAGGATTAACTTACAACTCAGTGCCCATCCAATTTCAATGTCTTCCTAACAGATGGTTCCTTCTATGTTGTGGAAGTTGCAGATTTAGGTTGATAACTTGATGAAGAAGGTATTTATCCGACCAAGTGCATCATCGTGGGGTTCTCTAGGCTTTTTCACCCAGAATGAAGATGGTGGTATCAGACTGTGCATATTCTACTGAAGACTAAATCAGGTGATGGCCAAGAACCGTCAACCCATCCAGAGGATCTATGACCTTTTTGACTAGTTAAAGGGAGAAATTTGGTTCCCTAAGATCGACCTATTGTTTGGATATCACTATTTGTGGGTGAGGAAGGGTGACATCCTGAAGACTGATTTCAGGTGCAAGTATGGGAACTTTCAGTTTGTGGTAATGTCGTTCATCATTATGAATGAACCAGATACATTCATAGGCCTCATGACCTCTATTTCACACAATTTTATAGATCATTTTGTGGTCATGTACATCGATGACATCCTGTTCTAATCAAGATCAATGGAGGATCACAACAAGCATATAAGAACAAATTTAGAGGTCCTCTGACGCCACCAACTCTACATGAAGATGCATAAGTGCAAATTCTAGACATGGAAAGTGCACTTCCATGGACATGTAGAGTCCCAATATAGAATAACATTGGACCCATAGATGGTTGAATTAGTTTCATATGGGGTAGCACCCAAGAATGTGGAATAGGTTTATAGATTATTGGGTCTAGCAGCTACAACCGGAGGTTCGTAACTGACTTCTCTTGAGTCATATTCCCCTTCAAAGCCAATACCTGAAATGACTAGACTTTTTTATGGATTGAGAAGTGTCTGGCATATTTCAGTTATCTAAAAGGGAAGCTGTTTTGTGCCCTAGTGCTAAGGTTTCGTGAAGAAGGGGTAACATTTAATTTGTTCTATGATGCTTCCATTCTATGATAGGGATGTTTGCAGATGTAGTTGAAATTAGTAATCTCTTCTGAATCTAGGTAGTTACTCCCTCATGAACATGACTATGCAACCCATGACCTTGAATCTATAGTGTTTCTGTTCACACTAATGTTGTGGTGGCATTACCTCATTGTGGAATGCTTAGTGGTCTTCAAGGATAATAAAATCATAGGATAAATATTCTGACAACGAGACCATAACTTGCGACTAAAAAAGAGGAAGGATTTTCTTCTTTAATTGTTCATCAATATCTCCAAAACCTCATGAAAGAGGGAGATGGGTTCTGATTCCTTTAGTATGAAGTCAAAGAAGGATGTGGTTTGGTAGTCACTAGATGCTTGTAAATAAATGGTGTTGTTTTATGCATAATATCTGGGTAGGAGAATGGAGGATGGTAGAGTTAGTCTATTTTAGATGAATGTGCAGTCTTCCTTTTTATGATCGGTGGAGGAGGACTAGTGGGGTGACTCATAGGAATATATTATGTGTGATCATGTTATCTAGGTTGATTATCTAGAAGGATGGTCGTGGGATAGTCAAAATCAGATTTCGTTCCATGGGAATATGTTTGTCCCGCTGGTGATGTTCGATGGATTTTTTGGGGAGTTTTGTGACTCACCTCAGGAGGTACATTCATGAATACCCATTTGGTACCTAGGCTTGATGGTTCAGTTTTGGAGGCCTGGAGTGAAGCACGAAGTGTTGGATTTTGGGGCCAAGTGCCTCATTTGTCCCCATGTGAAGGGCGAACACCATATTCCTGGAAGTCTGGTGTTGCCCCTGAACATTCCCATGTGAATGTGGGATTCCATCTCGATGAATTTCATCACAGGACAAGCTTGGGTGGAAGGATGCTATGATTCCATATGGGTTCTAGTAGAACGATTGATGAAATCAGATCACTTATTAGTGGTAAAGGAGGCGAGAACAGTTGATGCCTTATCACTGAGGTATGTGGGTGAAGTGGTGACACTACACAGAATCCCAAAATCAATTATTTCATATTGGGATAAATTATTTACATCAAAAATCTGGAAGGGATTACATCAATCATTTGGAAACTGGTTATTACTTTGCTCTGCCTTCTACCATCCATTAGATGGGCATACCAAGTGGACCATCCAAATGTTGGAGTTATATTTTGAATTTGTGTTCTATATTTTTGGGGATCATGGCAGAGACACATGCCCCTAGTGGTGTTTTCCAACATAATAACTATCACTCTACCACTATAATGGAACCATTTAATTCCTTTTATGGGAGACGGTTTCATTAAACCTTGTGTTGGATAGTTGTTGGGGATGTAGGTGTTCTTAGCCTAGATTTAGTGTAGAGCATGATGCATTAAAGAATGAAGGTATATCATGACATGAAGAAGTTGTATTCTTACATTAAGATGAGACCCTGGTATTTTGAAGTTAGAGACCGTGTGCTCTTAATGGTCTCTCCTCGGTGTGGGTATAGGAGGTTTTGAAGGGGGAGTAAGAAGTGTCAGAAGTTCATCAGACCCTTTGATGTGTTGGGATGAGTTAGTGAGGTAGCATATCGGCTGGAATTACCTCCTCATTTGAAGAGTATCAACATCATCTTTCATGTATCATAGTTTTGTTTCTATCTACATTATAACACCCATGTCCTTGATTGGGGAGAGTTGAAAATGGTGTAAGATGAAACATTCGTGGAGTTACCAATGAGAATCTAGGATCCTATAGAGAAGGTTCTTCTGGATAGAACATTCCATTGGGTCATTTTTTATGATGGAACGGTGGACCAGAGGAGAGTACATAAGATTGGGAGGCGCAGATGCATGCCCATTATCCATAGATATTCTGATTTTTGATCTTGTGTTTGCTTCGTTCCGTTCTTATAAAGAAACATTTGACCATTCTTATTGTATAATAAGTTGATTTCTTGTTCACTATTTTGTGTGAAAAAGACCAGACTCTGGGGAGTGTGAGAACCTGATCCCTAATCAAGACTCATTAATGTGTATACGATTAAACCCATGCAGATGAGTCGGTGCTGCCCAAATCAGATAGTATCCTGACAAGGGGAAAGGAGCTTCCTAATTCATGTTTCTGGATGATGTGAAATTTTTATTGTGTTTCTCTGGATTCATGAGGTAGAAGAGTGGTAGTGTTTGTATAGTTTTTTATGATATATCTGTGAGTGATATGTTTCTAGATGTTGAGGTCTTTTTCCAGATTTTGAACATCTCTAGCGTGGTTTGTCCCCGAGTGGTATCTTATGAGGTGGCTGTTCAAACCCATCTATTTTTTCAATTTTACTCATTAATTATTGTGGGATAGAATAGTTTGAAACGTACAACATTTAATGGTCTAGAACCTCCTAGTATATTTACATGAAAAATTCTTATGTTTGAGGTACCCTAGGGACCATCAATGACACATTGAGGAGTTTTCCAAATTTCAGGTTGAACGAATAGTGGCACTGATCAAAATCAATGGAACTGATGGGCATCAGTGGCACCAATTCGCCAATAGTGGTGTCGATCAGCATCAGTGGAACCGATGGTCATCAGTGGAATTGATCGCCCAACGGTGGAACAAATCAACATCGGTAGCACCGATGGGCATCAGTGGCATCAATCAGCCAACAGTGGAACGGATCGACATCAGTTTCATTAATGGGCTGGCACTGCTCAGTCAATGGTGGAACCAATAAATATCGGTGGCACCGATGGGCAATGCTAGTAGTGATTGGCCAACAGTGGCACCAATCGGCCCACTATGGCACCTATCGACATTGGTGGCAGTGATGGCCATCAGTGAGAATGATATTCCATCAGTGGAACCAATTAGCATCAGTTGCACCGATCTAACATTCGTGGTACTGATGGAAATTAGTCACACCGATCGGCCATCGGTGGCACCGATCGACATCTGTGGCATCGATCAGCATTGGTGGAAATGATCGACAGTGGTGCGACACTGACTGGTGCCAGGACATCAATGCTAGGCTATTGGTGACACACCCATCAGTGAGTCATTTTCAGCTTCACCCAGGCATTTCCATTTCTCTCTAATAATGTATAATGGTATTAACCCCCCCCCCATTCAAAGTGATTTATGTCCTATCAAAGATAATTTAAATTCCCTAATTAGTCGGGAAACCATTGACTTACCAAAAATCATGTTATTTTTATCGGTGTCACTCCATTATCCACCATTCCCAGTTTTAGGAGTTTTCCCAGTTTCTCTCATGTTACATGTTTTTTTCTGTTTAATATTGATTTTTCGACCCATAGTTTCCTATTGGACAATATACACCATTTCCAAGGGAAATTATTACTTGTCAATTAATTCCTACATGTGAAATCATAGATCTATATTTTCACCATGTGCCTAGGAACAATTTGATTTTCCAATAACTATTGTGTGAATCATTGGAATTAGTGCCTGGTCTAATTGTTGAATTGTAGGGGTGGGTAGATTCACTACCCACCTTAGCAGCAGTTATTGCCATCCCGACCCTTCCAGTAGCAGGGGCAGTGAGCTCCCTCTCCAATGAGGGTGGACGGTTCTGGAAGATCCCAACCCCAGGGCGCTCCATGGGGACCTCAAGAAGGGCATGATCAGGTAAGTAGCCAACATCAAAGGGGAAGAGGAGTTTGGTGTGGGATGTTGCACACTATAGAGGAAGCTGTTCCAGTTGGGTTAGAGGTCGTTTGAGGTACGATCAGTCTGGTTAGTACTCCTGGATGTGCATTTTCTGATTTAATAGCTTCACATTTCTTTGTTGCACCATGTATAGAACATTAATTAGGTCTATAAATATAGAGGCATTCCATCCCACTAGTGTTGAGTATGCAATTTTGTGGTTATACAAGTTTTTTTAATCATTATCAAGGATGAAAAATGGTGTTGTGGCTGCATTAGTCTAGTGAGGATCTCTTTATACAGCAAATTCATCCATATATAATCATCATGAAAATTTAGTGGCTTTTTCTATGCACGCTGTTGACGACTGATTTTGGATAAGGGTCTTGTTCTCATATATTGGCGGCTAGTGTGTAGCATTTGTCAGTGAGAAGGGTTCCCAGGAGGGTACCCTATGTGTGGAGTTCCTTATTTCCTTATTAGCTGAAATAATATTGGATTCGATATACATATAGATGGTGAAGTTACATGGATTGAAAGTCAGTTCCTAGACATCTTCCCTAAAGAGGTTGCGACTCTACCCCCTCAACGTGATGTTGAGTTCAGGATTGACTTACAACTCGGTTCCCATCCAATTTCGATGTCTCCCTAACAGATGGTTCCTTCTGAGTTGTGGAAGTTGCAGATTTAGGTTGATAACTTGATGAAGAAGGTATTTATCCGACCAAGTGCATCATCGTGGGGTTCTGTAGTATTTTTCACCCATAATGAAGATGGTGGTATCAGACTGTGCATATTCTACTGAAGACTAAATCATGTGACGGTCAAGAACCGTCAACCCATCCAGAGGATCTATGTCCTTTTTGACTAGTTAAAGGGAGCAATTTGGTTCCCTAAGACCGACCTATTGTTTGGATATCACTATCTGAGGGTGACAAAGGGTGACATCCTGAAGACTGATTTCAGGTGCAAGTATGGGAATTCCGAGTTTGTGGTTATGTGGTTCGTCATTATGAATGAACCAGATACATTCATAGGCCTCAAGACCTCTATTTTCACACAAGTATATAGATTGGTTTTTGGACATGTACATCGATGAAATCATGTTCTAATCAAGATCAATGGAGGATCACAACATGCATATAAGAACAATTTTTGAGGTCCTCCGACACCACAAACTCTACATGACGTTTCACAAGTGAACGTTCTGGACCTAGAAGGTTCACTTCCATGGACACGTGGAGTCCCAATATAGAATAACATTGGACCCATATATGGTTGAATTAGTTTTATCTTGGGTATCACCCAAGAATGTGGAATAGTTTTATATATTATTGGTTCCAGCAGCTACAACCGGAGGTTTGCAACTGAATTCTCTTGAGTCGTATTCCCTTTGACAGCCAATACCTGAAATTACTAGACTTTTATATGGAGTAATAAGTATCTATCATATTTCAGATATCTAAAAGCGAATATGTTTAGTGCCATAGTGCTGAGGTTTCTGGAGGAAGGGGAAACTTTTTATGTGTTCTATGATGCTTCCATTCTATTATTGGGGTGCGTGAAGATGCAGTAGAAATGAGTAATCTCTTATTGGTCTAGGTAGTTACACCCTCATGAACATGACTATGCAACCCATGACCTTGGAGCTATAGTGGTTCTATTCACACTAATGTTGTGGTGGCATTACCTAATTGTGGAATGATTAGTGGTCTTCAGAGATAATAAAATCATAAGATAAATATTCTACCAATGAGACCTTAACATGCGACTATAAAAGTGGAAGGATTTTCTTCTTTAATAGTTCATCGATATCTCCAACACCTCAGGAAATAGGGACAGGGGGGCTTATTCCTTTAGTAGGAAGTCACAGAAGGATGTGGCTTGGTAGTCACCAGTTTATTGTAAGGAAATAGAGTTGTTTGATGCATAATATCTAGGTAGAAGAATGGAGGGTGGTAGATTTAGTCTATTTTAGATGAATGTGCAGTCTTCCTTTTTATGATCGATGGAGGAGACATAGTGGGGAGACTCGTAGGAATATATTATGTGTGATCCTGTTATCTAGGTTGATTCTCTAGAAGGATGGTCGTGGGATAGTCAAAATCATATGTTGTTCCATGGGAAGCTGTTTGTCCCAAAGGTGATGTTCAAGGGATTTTTTGGGGTGTTTTTTGACTCACCTCTGGAGGTACATCCAATAATACCCATTCTGAACCTGGGTTTGATGGTTCGGTTTTTGAGGCCTGGAGTGAAGCACAATGTGTTGGATTTTGGGGCCAAGTGCCTCATTTTTCCCCAAGTGAAGGTTGAACACCATATTCCTGGATTTCTGGTGTAGCCCCTAGACATTCCCATGTGAATGTGGGATTCTATCTCGATGAATTTCTTCACAGGACTACCTAGGGTGGAAGGATGCTATGATTCTATATGGGTAGTAGTAGAACGATTGATGAAATAAGATCACTTCTTAGCGGTAAAGGAGGTGAGAACAATGGATGCCTTATCATAGAGGTATGTGGGTGAAGTGGTGACACTACACAGAATCCCAAAATCCATTATTTCAGATTGGGATACATTATTTACATAAAAAATATGGAAGGGATTACATCAATCATTTGGAAAGTGGTTATTCCTTCACTTTTCCTTCTACCATCCATTAGATGGGCATACGAAGTGGACCATCCATACGTTGGAGTTATATTTTGAGTGTGTGTTCTAGAATTTTGGGGATCATGGCAGAGACACATGCCCCTAGTGGTGTTTTCCAACACAATAACTATCACTCTACCACTATAATGGAACCATTTTATTCCTTTTATGGGAGAATGTGTCATTAACCCTTGTGTTGGATAGTTGTTGGGGATGAAGGTGTTCTTAGGCTAGTGGTAGTGCAGAGCACGATGCATTAAAGAATGATGGTATATCATGAATGGAAAAAGTTGTATTCTGACATTAAGATGAGACCCTGGGATTTTGAAGTTAGAGACTGTGTGCTATTAAAGGTCTCTCCTTGATGTGGATATAGGAGGTTTGGAAGGGGGAGTAAGAAGTGTCCCAAGTTCATCAGACCATTTGATGTGTTGGGATGAGTTAGTGACGTAGCATATCGGCTGGAATTACCTCCTCATTTGGAGAGTATCCACATCATCTTTCATGTATCATAGTTTTATTTCTATCTACATTATAACTCACATGTCCTTGATTGGGGAGAGTTGGATATGGTGTAAGATGAAACATTCGTGGAGATACCAACGAGAATCTAGGATACTATGGAGAAGGTTCTTATGGATAGAACATTCCCTTGGTTCATGTGTTATGAAGGAATGGTGGACTAGAGGAGAGTACCTAAGATTGGGAGGTGCAGATGCATGCCCATTATCCATAGACGTTCTGTTTTTTGATCTGGTGTTTGCTTCGTTCATTTCTTATAAAGAAAAATTTGACCCTTCTTATTGTATAATATGTTGATTTCATGTTCACTATTTTGTGTTAAAAATACCTAACTATGAAGAGTGTTGAACCTGATACCTAGTCAAGACTCATTAATGTGTTTACGATTAAACCCGTGCAGATGAGTCTGTGCTGCCCAAATCAAATTGTATCCTGACAAGGGGAAAGGAGCTTCCTAATTCATGTGTCTGGATGATGTGAATTTTTTATTGCATTTCACTGGATTCATGAGGGAGAAGAGTGGTAGTGTTTGTATAGTTTTTTTAGGATATATTTGTGAGTGATATGTTTCTGGATGTTGAGGTCTTTTTCCAGATTTTGAACATCTCTAGCATGGTTTTCCCTTGAGTGGTATCTAATTAGGTGGTTGTTCAAGCCCATCTATTTTTTCACGTTTACTCATTAATTATATAGGGATATAATAGTTTGAAACGTACATGATTTAATGGTCTAGAACCTCCTAGTATACTTACATGAAAAATTGTGATGTTTGAGGTATCCTGGGGACCATCAATGACACATTGAGGAGTTTTCCAAATTTCAGGTTGAACATATAGTGGAACCGATCTACATCAATGGCACTGATGGGAATCAGTGGCACCGATTGGCCAATAGTGGTGCCGATCAGCATCAGTGGAACCGATGGTCATCAGTGGATTTGATCGGCCAACGGTGGAACAATTAAACATCGGTAGCACCGATGGGCATCAGTGGCATCAATCAGCCAACTGTGGCACCGATCGACATCAGTGTCATTGATGGGATTGAACATCTCAGTCAATGGTGGCACTAATAAATATCTGTGGCACCGATGGGCAATTATAGCAGTGATTGGCCAACAGTGGCACCAATCAACCCACTATGTTACCTATCAACATTGGTGGCAGTGATGACCATCAGTGAGAATGATTTTCCATCAGTGGAACCAATTAGCATCAGTTGCACTGATCTGACATTGGTGGAACTGATGGAAATTAGTCACACCGATCGGCCATCGGTGGCACAAGTCGGCATCAGTGGCATCGATCAGTAGTGGTGGAAACGATTGACAGTGGTGCAACAATGACTGGTTCCAGGACATCGATGTTAGGCTATTGTTGACACACCCATCAGTGAGTCATTTTCAGTTTCTCCCAGGCATTTATGTTTCTCTCTTTTAATGTAGAAGGGTATTAACCCCCCCCCCATTCAATGTGATTTATGTCCTATGAAAGATATTTGAAATACCCTAATTAGTCGATAAACCATTGACTTACCAAAAATCATGTTATATTTATCGGTGTCACTCCATTTTCCACCATTCCCAATTTTCTGAGTTTTCCCAATTTCTCCCATGTTACATTTTTTTTGTTTAATATTGATTTTTCGACTCATAGATCCCTATTAGACAATCTACACCATTTCCAAGGGGAATTATTAATTCACAATTAATTCCTATATGTGAAATCATAGATCTATATTTTCGAGACGCGATCTATCTTTTATGTACATCGAAATGGTCTCCCTGATTCTAGGATAGGCCCACTTCTTAAGTCAAGATCCTCTCTTCCTATTTCAATTTTCATTTATCTTGATTCACCTAGAGTATCACATTCGAGATGAGTCATGCAGCCGTGATGGAGCCCTTCTCTATTAGCCTTGGAGTTCTTTATTTATGTACCATCATCCAATATTCTTGTTCCATGAGGGAACTTTGATTGTTGACCATCCAGGTAGTTATTATCTTTTTGTTTTCTTTAATAGTGCATCGTGTAGGGTGGTTGTATTAATGGCTCCTTATAAGGAACGACTAAATACTATTCATGTAATGGGATATAAACAATAATTTAATATGATCAACTGATAACATGTGTAAATAAAATAATGGTCAGGGTGTGGATGATCTTGGTCACCTATTTTTATCTGGTTATCTTTGATTCTATTATGGGTGTTTTGGTTGTATGGAATCAAAAAAACAGGACCGTTGATGGTGTTTGCTTGTGAACTGGTGGTATTTTGTTTTGATGTTTTGATATATAGAGAAACCAGAATTCTGGAAAATCATATACACTAGGTCAAATAAATGTATTCCACATGATCAAACATGTTCATTGATCATTTAGGTTATATTAAAGTGGAAATTAATGAACCCTTGTCTGTTAAATTTGAATACCCATGTTTGATGGTGGTAGTTATGTGTTATGTGTTCTAGTATGGGTTTTGTGGTCTGTGTATGTGGGGTGGTAAATAGGGTGTTTTGGTATCTCAATCTAAGAGATTGATTGATTGTGGAATGGATGAAATTGTATGCAGCTGAACTGCCTTTGTGTTGTGTTGTGATCGCGAAAGGACGTTGATCTGTGGGAATGTGGAGTGGTTATGAACTGGTCATGCAGTGGGACTAAATTGGGGTTGTTTTGGGCAGCATGGATAAAGGATGGGTGGTGATAATAAAAAATTGGAAGTATTTACTTATGGAATGATATTATATAGTAGTTGAATGGGATATGCAGTGGTAGTATAAGTCCAGTTTTGTGATGTTGTTTGGTGTTGTTGCATAGTGGAATTTAGTTTCTTCACATTATTTTATTGGTTTGGCTATGGTTGTTAGTTTCTCGATTGTGTTGGAAAAATTTAAGTGAATCCCCTTAACAAATACATAAATATAAATTGAACAAAAATGGGAATGGGTTATACTTTGGAAGTATCTTTTGAATGTTACTGAATATTAGAGCAACATGGAAAGTAGTGCTAGTGTGGCCATGTTGTCAGTTCTATGAAACCTGTAGGTTGGGGCTTAGTGTCTAGTTATATATATATATATATATATATATATATATATATATATTAATTTTTATTTCTATACACACCACACCCTTGTTGAAGACAATGTTATGAACACCTCCACTTCATGGAGGCGGGTGGGCGTATTTCCCAACATCCAGCTGGGAGGATGGTTGGATGGTTAATGATTTTCATCACCACATCCTCTTCTCAATCTTGACGATCAGGCGTATCCATGCATGCTGTAATGGACTGAGGCTAACCATAGTCCATGATTCTTTGGGAAATGATTTGTTTTGGAAAATGGCCCATGGTGGCTGTGGGCTAGTTTGATTTCCCAAGTATCTTCAGGATGAGACCCATTTGACATCGGGCGTGTCAGTTGTTGTTATGGACTAGGTGTCTTCGAGAGTGGTGGTGGTTGTGAGGCCCAGGTGTCTCTAGTCATGGTTTTGTGTGTTTGGGGAATAGGTTTTTGTGGTAAGGTTTTTGTAGTGGGACTGAGTGTGGGATGAGTGGTAGAATCAAGCATCATATCCTTAGGAATTATCTGTTAACCAGAGGTAAAGTGGTGTGCGGGGAATCCAAACACCGATGTGTTGTACTATTACTACAAATTAATAAAGTTACATGAGTGAGTGTTCCTTGATGAGGTTGGTCTAGTAATTTTTCCTTGGTAGGTTCTTGAGGTTCTACATTTTTCTCACATGAGTATTATATGTTCCCTCAATTATGAAAGAGTTGCATTAGATTTTATAACTAAGTAAACTTGTATTCTCACCCTATATATATATAACGGTATTTAGTTTTCGAGGAGGACATTGAAGACCGTTCAACAAATTACTAGATCAGGCATCTGGAATAGTTGTTGTTTCATCTGAATCTCTTTTGATGTGATACTTTACTTCAGAGTCTTAGAGTACATTTCATCAGCCTTACATTGAACATTCATGTGTGGAAAAGGATTTTGGATTTACTTTTACTTTTTTTATTTTGATTATTTTGGGATATACCATCTTATCTCCTGATATTGTTTTAAAAAAATATTAATTACTTCTATATAATGTGATATTATAATCCTTTGGTTCTAGTCACCACATTGGGGCAATTGAATGCAGGAGTTGGGGGTCATTATCTCTCCTTCAACATGAAAAAGTATGTGTATGGAAGTTTTTTGTTCCTTCCCTCATCTTAGAGAAGGCAAGTCATTACACATAGTTACACATAATGAAAATATTATCTTTTGAAATAAAAAGTTTATATTGTGTTGCATTCAACAGTGAGTTTCATCAATATAATTTCATACATGCAAGTTTGTGTCTTACCCGGAAACAATAAACTAATAACATTATTATTAAACAATATAGTAATCACCTAGACATTATAATAGATTAAATAAATATTATTAAATTAATTAAAAAAATATTGCTTATATAAGGTTTTTAAATGGGTTCTTTTTTGACCAATTAATTACAATTGATGTGAAAACCCATTTGAAAATATGATGAAATAATTTTCGGAATTTTTTTAACGCACAGAAGTATTGATTATACCAATAAATGACAAAAACCATATTTAATTAAATTAATGAAATCTATGTATATTGTATTTCAGTACATTACTTTTACATAAATCCAATATATTAGAGAGGCATAATATTTAACTAATAATATTTGATTAAAAAAAGACTGTATTTTTCTAAAATTAAATTTTGAAAACCCTTAATGGAGGACTTGTATTGAAACTAAATAGTGAAACATTAATATTTTTTATTTTAATAATAATAAAATTTTATTTCAAAATTATATTAGGGATCTTTATTTTGTATTTTTTTTGATAATTTTATTTTTTTTTTGATAGTGAAAAATAATATAATTTATTTGAGAACTGACATTTCATATTAATAATTAATATTTTCAAATTATATATTTAACTAAATTGATAGTCTAACTTGCTCAATTGTACATATATTATTCCAATTTAGTTCTTTTTAATAATTTTTATATTTAATTCAGATATAATATCATAGTAAACATTTGAACATTTAGACCATAAAAACTAGCATTCTCGTTCCATTTGTAGGATTCATTTTAAATTAAATTCATCCAATTATATGAATTTAAATTCTAAAAATGGATTCCATATTTTCAATCATAATAGAATATAATTTCTTGTACGTTATAATTAATTTTTAACAAAATTATTAACGAATGAAATTAAAATTAATTACATTGAGTAAAGAAAAAAATGAGTTTGCATCATGGATAAACATAGAATATAAGGTGTAATAATGGACCAAAACATATCCAAATATTAATAGATGGAAATTTGTTGACCTTTATACCTATCAGATTAATTTTTATGATATTCATAAGCCTCTTTCTAGGAAAAAATGCTTTCACATAAATTCATTTGAAAAATTCAGTGTGTTTCCTTTTCCCAACATATTGAAGGCCACCATCTATCCACTTATATTCACACAATTAAGACTTTTTAATCAATCTAGAACTTTAATAACATCTTCCAAACATACTTACCTGATCCCAGTATCCTAATATTTGGAATAAATTCATCCATGGAATAATTTTGTTGTAATCAATAATAAGTTACCCGAAGAAGCGGTAACATTCATCATACTTTAATTTTGATTTCATTATTTTTTTTACCCCATAATTTATTTTTATAAAATATTTATTTAATATCCACTTTTTCCAAAATATGATGAGAATATTTATTTCAATCTTATAACCATAATCTTCATGAACTTACTTATAATGAGCCACACAATCATTGTTCCTTGACTTGGTTGACTACCGACTCACAAATCAATGTCTGTTCGTTCATCAATTACCACCTCTCATAATTTGGAATAATTATGGAAATAATTTTTTTATATAATATATATTATGTATTTATGATATATTTATTATTATATAACACATGACATCATTCTTTCAAATTTTTCAGAATACGATAACATTTTTTGTGGACGTGTGGACTACAGATTTATCAAAGTGATATGTTTTGTTGTTGATTTATAAGGAATTTATAAATGATTTTTTAATATATATAAATTATATTAATTATATAACTTTTACATTCAAAAAGAATAATTTTTCGTGCAAAATAATATATCATTTTTTTAATACTAGTTCACATTGTCAAAAAGTGATAACATCATTCATTGACGTGTGGACTACTGCATCCTCAATGTGATGGACTTCCTATTACATAAAAACAATAGTATATATTTATATAATAAAATATAATGGTAATTAATATATTTTTTTATTCTGAATAAATAAATTATTACTTACCATTTTTCTATAATGGTAATTGAAAAATGGAAACGTTACTCATGAGTACCTTTGACCTACCATCTCCGTTATCATAAATTTGGTTCATTTTTCATTACAGTTATTATAGATTTGTAGTAAAATTATAACTTATGAATAAATATAATAAATATTTTGTTATTATTAATATTTATATATTTAAATTATTATCTCATTGAAATGAATCACACTAAAAAATCATTTTGACACATATGATGAATATTGTAAAAACATCCAACTAAAACATAATTGATTGTATAACTGTATATAACAAGTTAATATGGGAATTAAAATTTATAATTAACTTTAAAATTATTTCTTGAAAATAAATAATTATCATAATAATATTATTTAGTAAGATAAATGAACATGTTAGATTCAGAATCAATATAAGGTTCTTCATCACAAATTCCTTTCATAAAGTATTTTTTTTGATACTCTACACCTATATTCATTTACAAGTTTTACATACAGCCGATTTTATATTTATATCCTAAATTTATCGTTTATAATTATATTTAATTTTTTAATGTTAATATTTATTAATTTTAATGATTTAAGTGTTTCTCACGTGATACATGAATTTTCTTTCAAAAATAATAATTCTTTATTGTTTTACTTCTAACATATCCTCTATCGTGTACATGATTTTAATTTTTTGTAATAATGATTTAATGAAGATATAAAAAATTAATAAATTTATATATATAAATCTTTTTATTTTATTTTCAATTTCATTGAATGTTAATCTATTTAATTGTTTCTTATAGAATCTTTTGGAAACAATAAAAGGAATGTTTCATTCTTAACATACAAAGTAATAATTATTTTTCTTCCACTGTGGAAATTATATTGTTTTTAGATTACTTTAAATTAATTCATTTTTCCTTTTAATAAAAAAACCATTTACCATTTTGTATGTTATGGTATAAAAAATGGTTTTTTAAATACAATGTTTTTTTGGTATTGAATACAGGTTCTTAAATGAAAATAGTATTTTTATATGAAAGTGTTTTTCATATTGGTTTAATTATTTTTTTAAATGGTTTAATAATGAAAGAGTTATATTAATGATGTATATCATGATTATTATATTAATCGGGTGATCTAGATATATCTTATATAATTGTTTGATCTCCATTGAAGCATATTGGTGAGCCCAATATAGCTTATATAATGGTTTGGGCCAAATTATAGCAACTGATAATTGGTTGTGCCTAATATAGATTACACAAAGTGTTGATTCCAATTATTTTTCTTTGTTGAGACCTATATTTCTTATAAAAACGGTGATCCCCATTATAGTTATTTATTGCATTAGGTTTTGATATCATGGGAAGTTCGTCCTACAATTAATTTATTTAATAGTTTTTAAAATGGTGTTATGAATATGATGACCTAATTCACAAAAATTAGTTATAATTACATGAAATTGGTTTTGGAGATTTTGATTGTGAAACATTTTACTTTTTTCTAGATAAAATGTTTTATTTTATATTCAAGAAAATGTCGATGATATGGGTAATCAATAAATGAATTTCCCTGTGTTTATTAGAATAACTCTTTCCTTTATTTCTGTATCCCTTACTCATATATTGTGCTCATAACATGTTTTCAATTTATTTTCTCAAGATTTACGGATGGGTAATAAAAATAAAGAATTCATGTGCAATGGAAAGGGTATTTTCCATGAAATTAAATATGGATTTATTATAAATGTATTATATTATAGGAAAAATAAATACACATCATAAGTTACCACATTTTTGAATTGTTTTTTATGTGTGATTTATGGGTTAATTCTATGAAAATATAAACCTTAAAAGATCCAAAAATGAAAGTGAATTTATTCTTTACATAAAACTCATGATAATATATTTTTTAATGTTAGGTAATTATAGTTTGTGTCAATGGATAGATTGGAAAAATATAGTGGCTAGGATAGTGTAAAAAAAATTCTCTTAGAATATTTTACATTATGTTTATGTTGATCTGATATAGAATTTGATGATTACCATGTTTCATCATCTACACTATATGTGTTTATAATTTTTTCAGGTATTAGGATAGGGATGTTATATTGGGAAGGAACAGAGAAGAAAATAAACGTCCATTTTAGCGTCTTCAGATGATGGAATTTGAGTACACCATTTTTTTGTAATAATGGATAAGTTGAAAGATGCTTTAAATGGTGATGGAATCCATTCCCAAGAGGAAACTGATCTACCACAAAGGAATATGTCTATAGTAGAACATTAAATGAGGAAACATCCAACATAATTAAAGGGAATATCTCACCTAGTTGCATATGAATGACAGATCAATTCCCTTGAAAGTATATTTAATGTAATGGAATATTTTGAATGTGAGATGGTAACTCATGACATCTATAATTTTGAATGTGAAGCAGATTGATGGTGGTATTTGGATAAGAAAATTAGATAGAAATATAATTTGATGTTATGGAATTTGAAACTTTTTGGAATAGTTTCCATGATAAATATTTCTCTATGGTTATTTTTCATATGACGGTGAAAAAATTATGAATATTTAAGAAAGAAGATGAAGATTCTCTTACTGTATATAAAGAAAAATTCAGAGGATTGGCCAAGTATGTGCTAAAATATTTTCATGAAATTCAAAGTAAAATGAATATATTTTACTTATGATTAAAACTTGTCTTATGAAGAGAATCGTCAAGATGAGAATATAATATATATTAAAAAGTTGTTCATTATTTTTTGAAGGTTGAGATGTATTTTTCCAACACTATGTTCCAAGAGATGAAAATAGCAAAAAATGGTCATAATGGATGAAAAGGAAAAAGAAAAAAAATTATTTATGTTAACTAAAAATAGGTTCTATGTGGGGTAAAATAAAATTTGGGGATGTATATAAGAATATTTATGGTGGTAATAATTTTGTATCTCTAGTCACATGGTCTGTGACTGCAAGGAAAATGGTCTTAAACATTCCACAAGCCAGATAACTGATATCAAGTCAATTTTAAGGATTTTTTAGTTTTAACGAGTTTTTAAACTATGATAATGTTTTCCTAAGTTACATACTCAAGGTGATAATAATCATGGTTGGAAGGAAAAATGTGTGTAAAATTTTATTTCTACTTATATTGTTGATGTTGGTCCCCCGGAATAAGTTGGTATCTTTCTTTAGAGTTTTTTATTTTTTTATGTTTTATCTTTAGCCCAATTCCTTAAAAAACTCTCTTTTAATGTTTCAAATAATATAAATACCTTGGATTACAATGATTGTGATTTTAGAGCTATATGAGGTAAAATAGAAAAGTTAAATTTAAGAAAAATACCCTCAATTTTAATGACCTAGTCTTAATGGTATAAGTCACCATTAGGGTTATATTTTTACAGAATGATTTAGTTGTAACACCAGTGTTAATATTTAACTTTATCCTTTAATTTATTATCTCATCAAATTAATTTTTTATAATATTTTAAATTGTATTACTATGAGAAAACCATTTTGGTTTTGGTTAATATCTAATGATAGGTGGATTATCGTGTTATCCATTGGAGGATTATTTGATCGGTTTGATATTGATTCCAATGCATTATAGAAGAAAAATTCCTCATGAATATTCATTATTTTGAAAACAATTCAATACTAAGGTGGAAATTTTGTAATGGATGAAATTATGATCATCATGTATGTATACTTCATTATTCTATTAGTATATATTTTATGAGAATTTCTTAACTCAAGAAAAAGGATCTGGAAAATAGTTATCCTAGTACCTTAATTTATGATAATTTTTTTTTCTCATTATTGATTTCTGGATTTAAAGCCCTTAACATTCCATTGATCATTCATATTATTGTGAAAATGACTTCAATCATTCTCAATAATTATTCCCAGTTTTCAACCATGAAAAAATATTCATTTCCAACATATATTCTAAAAATTAGAAATCTGAAATGTGTTATTCCATATTAAAATTATACATAAATTTCATTATATTAAATTAGTTGCTTAACCCTTTATATAATTTTGGGTTTTGTAAATAAATTCCACAATTGTTAAACCTTTGATAAATGAGATGAATTTTGAGGAAAAAATCATTTTAATGGGGGTAGGATTTTAATGATCATCTTCTATGAATTATCTTCCTTCAAATTATTTTAAATTATTTTATATCCTAGGTTACATGAAATTCATAGTTTATCTTACACAATAATAATGTTTTCTTTTTTAACATATTCTATCAAGCTTCATCCATATCCTCTATTACACATAAGGATCAGTCTTACCAGACAAAAATATATTATTAACATTATTTGTTAATTTTATAGTTGTATCCTATAAATTGGGATTGAAGGAATGCATATGAATAATAAAACTACTAAAACATGGAATAAATTTTTTAAATAAATGAATTATTTCATGTATCATTTATTATAAATAAATATAAAACCCATCTAAAAATAAAATGGAATATTTTTATGAAAAACTATATTAATGTACACAAGTGTGTCTGATACCAATAAATTAAAAATCTTACATTTTAAATGATATTAATGAAATATATATATATATTATATATTCAATTATTGTTTTGACATTCATCCAATATATTTTAAAATCATAACATAATAACAATGGCAATTTTACACATAAAATGCTATATTTTTTCTAAAAGGAATTTTCACTTCTTTGTAATAGAGATCATGTTTTAATACAAATATTTTACAATTTTATTAATTATTTTTTAAGAAAACACTATTATTTAATGTGTAATTTCAAAACACTTTTATGTTAATTTTATTATTTTTGTAAGAATTTTCATTTTTTGTTAAATAGTAAAAAAAATAAATTTTAATTAAAAAATGACATCTCATCTAATTTTTTTTAATGAGATGACATATTTTGAAATGGTTTTAATGTTATAATAGAAAAAATTATAAATCAATTAATTTAATTTTGGTCATTATGATAATTTTTTTATTGAATTCTTATGTAAAAACGTAGTAAAACTTTAGTCATTTTCAATTTAAAACCCCAAATTCTTGTTCCGTCTATGGGATTATTTTTTAAATTACATTGTTTCTATTCTATGAATTGAATTTCGAAAATTGGATTCTATATTTTTAATTAGGATAATTGATAATATCTATTAATGACATCTTTTTTTGGACCATAAATATTATGGATTGAAATTAAAATTAATTACAATGTTTAAATATAAAAATGAGAATACATAGATAGTATATATAGAATATAACATGTATATATTACACAAAACATGTCCAAATTCCATTTGTTGGTCTTATTTCGACCACTATACTAATATGATAGAATATGGTGAGTTATTAATTCCTCTTATATGAAAATAAACATGGTATTATAAAACATATTTTAAAAAAATTCCACGTGTGTCTTTTCCCCACATATAAAAGGAAACCACCTTTCCTCCTCTCTTTACAGCTATCTTCCCTTCAACTCTCCAAATCCCTATCCAAAACACCTTCTAAAATTCCGAACATAATTTTACAAGCCTAAAATTGGGATAATATCCCTCAAAAAAAGTCTCTCGGTGAAAACCAAAAGAATTATCCGAACAAAAAGGTAACATTCATCAACTATAGCATCTATTATTATTTTCTTAGACTCCTTCACTTATTTTTATATCATGAAGGTATAATAACATATGTATATTCAATATAATGAAATTTTTTAGGTTTTATTTAGGAATGAAAACATCACACACATCCATGAAATGGGATACAGAAGCATTGTTCGTCTGTATCGTGGAAAAACTCTTTGTTAAATGATGTTTTTTGTTCTTCCATTACCACCACTCAGGGTGGGGAATAATTATATTAAAACTATTTTTTAATGATATCACTAAAAAATATTAAACTATTTTTGATGGGTTATTTGCAATGGGGTTATGTCAGAAATAATCATTTTTGATGTGGCCCCTTCAAAACTAACATATTATAGGAAACAACATCAAAAACAATATTTATTGTGATGGGTTGTCAGAAAAAATACTCATTGAAATGGTATATCATCCAATAAAAAAAATTTCTAATTTTTTTTACTAGAGGACCCTTCTGTCACATATATTTCTTATGGGAGGGATGAACTATCAAAAATAACATAAAAATGAAAATAATCATATATAATACAAATAATAAATAATATATTCACAAAAATACAAAATATGAACTATATAAAAATTAAAATATATGAATTATTTAATAAATTACAAAAAATATATACATTTAAATTAATAAAAAACAATATATATACAACTATGGGGAAGGATGGTCATCTGGATGGTGTGCTGGAGGGATCTCCATTGTTAATCCATGAGTGACATATTACATGTACTCTATCATCTGCTCATGCTAGTACTCCTTCTATCACTGCACCACCTCATGTAGTTTCTACGACATTTGCTAGAGCTCCTCATCCTCCCAGTGCATGGAATTTGTATGCTAGACTTAATCTCATAACATCTCCTCATATTGTGTAGAAGATGATGATGACCCTCCACGAGATCCCCTCGAGCTAGAGGACACTTCACAATGGTATAATAATAACCCCCAATTGTTAATCAATAGATTTTACTAACAACTCAACATTTCTCTATGTAATAATGAGGCACCTTCACCCATCCTACATCATCATGTACAACAACACTAGTGGTATGATCATCTGTCTTAGGCTAAATTTCATCTGGTGTGTAGAAATTCATAGCATCATATGACTACATCAATTTCTGGTTAAAATTAATATACTTAAATTATTATTTGAAATAAATTTAAAAACTCAAAAATTATTATTCTAACAAAAATATTCCATTATCAACCTCCTGTAATGTCTATAGTTCTTGGATAATTTTATATCCTCTTATAAAAATTGTACTTTGTAATATCATGATGTCTGACAGCCAAAATGATAACAAAATAAATAGTTCAACTTTTATGTTTTATAAATTATTAAAAAAATACTTACTATATTTTATTCTTGCATACTAAATGTATGAATACATTGTCAATGTATCACCTCCAGCATCCCCTTATTTTTTCGACATAATGATGATATCCTCTAAAAAGTATCTCCAATTGACTGTGAACATAATTTAAGAGTTGGTGTTTTAGAACCAACTCGTTTTACAATGATTATATGTATATTTAATGTACTTAATAATTAAACATCTTATTACATATTATTCATTTTTCTTCATGAGTATGATGTAACAATGTTATGTTGTATTTATTCCATTGATAAGGTCATGGAAGCTCCCAACTATGATGAGATCATTGAAATTATATAAAAATATTCTTAAATATAGTTCTATGGTTACATGAAATACTATGATGGGACACATAAAATGTATACCATCAGGTGTGAGTACTCGTAAAAAGATGAGACTTTTTCTAATGAAGTTCTCATATAGTAATCTCTAAGATAAGAAATTATAAAAATAGACCAGCCCTTAAGAATTTTTCATTTTTTGTTTCATTGGATATTCTGATGTGAGAGCTTGTCTAAGGACTGTTAGATTTTACGATTATGATTAATATGTGTCCCAACTCACACACATTGGTTTACTAATGAAAATTTGTAGAGAGACAGTTACTGGAAAGTAGGGTACCTTAGGTGTGTCACATGTGGCATTTTATTAATGGATAAATCAAGGAATTATTTTTCCATTTCATTAATAGAATTTCATATCCCGTCCCTTTGGTTGAAATAGAACCATCGTAAAAAAATCAATAGTCACGGTGTAACCATGAGTTTATTTAATGTAGTCAAAGAAAGACGTATCACGCTTAAAAGTTGAAGACACTGTCATGAAACTAGCTTTATGAGATATTGCGACAAAGTGATTATATGACATATCGAGATTTCTTATGTGGATTTTGTTGTTGTGAAATTAAATTCTTTCTCTTGGATTCCTTGACCAGTGGCAAGACAGTACTCTTGGACTCTAGGTAATCCCACCTAATGGCAATAATAAGGAATTCTAGAGGGCCACACATTATGTGTTTTGGGTGGTCTTGGTTAAATTCTATTTGAATTTAATTAATAAATATTGTTCTAAAGATAGTGGAATAATTTTATTCAAGGTAAAATTATAGCATAAATTAAATAAATATTTATTCACTTGATTGTGGGTAAAATATATTTATTTATTTTATTGAACATTTACTAAAAATTTATTTACTATATTGTAAATAAAATATTTATTTAACAGAATAACATGATTACTTATTTATTTATTTTTAATATAAATCCAAGTGGATATTTACCAATCCAAGTTCTATTCGGTAGTAAATTAATTATTTTCAAGATGAAAAATAATTATTTAACTAGTTGTCAGAAAATTATAATTACACTACTATTATTTTGGGATGCGAAATATTATTTTTAATTCAGTTTCACCAAGTTAGTACACCCAAAAAAAATAATGAGGTATTAATATTAATATAATGTGGTTTATATATGGTTATGAATGTATTTAATTGTTTTTACACAATTAAATTTTTTAATTTGAACCCCATGTCAATAATTAGACACATACATCTATTGGTCCATGTACTGAACTGCACACCTGGTAAATTTAAAATTGTTTAACTGAATAATTCCTATCTTGAACCCTCTTCTATCCCATCTCAATAATTAGAGTTGTTCATAAATTCCTATGAAGAATCAATCAAGAACAATTGACACAAGTCACTCGCTTCACTACACTAGCACCAAGAGATCAAGTGGTATCATTTGGAGGAAATAAGACCACATGTGGATCACAACCATATGGATTCAAGTTTGGATCCTTGAAAATGAAACAAGATAATGTCTATGTTTCATTCAAGATGGTCAACATTATCAATAAAAAAACTAATGATCCAGGCATTATATTCATTATGAAATTATTAAAATTAATTATAAACGTGATGTGCCTATTCCTCTCTAATGGGTTCGTACATCTTCCTTATTTATCTAAATCATTGATTTTATTTTATGGGTACTGGCATTCATTATCATATTGATACCGTAATAATAATTTATATTGTAAAAAAATAATATTGGAGACTGTCCCAACCACACTTTTGTTGTTCCTTGAACCTTCAAGTGGAATTATAGGGTTTACATCATAGTTTATAATTATTTAAATATTTCATTGAGGAATTATGAAGTTAATTATTAAGTTGTTACAATTCATGTTAATTGTTTTGGAAATCTGAATCTTGATCTATGTTCCTTATATTGTTTTTCTCATTCACCTTACATAAATGATCATTTCATTTATTTTTGAACAAAATAAAATAGAGTATCTCATCTGGAGGTGCTAATGGTTCCTAGACATACAACACCAGAACACACAACGTGTTTTCAGATTTACATGCAATGTAGTCTTGGATCAATGCACTGGGTATAATCGACCATACCAAGCCATGTCATTGGTGTTTTTCTAAGTATTAATGACTTTTTGGGTTGACCAAGAATTAGTAGAGCATGGTTTCTAGATTACAAGTCACGTGGCCCATTGGACACAAGGTGTAGTCCATTCAGGGTAGGGTTGGACTAGGTACTATGTAGACGGCATTACCAGCTGTAGACTGTGTAACAAAGAACTATACAGTGTGTGGACAACTAGACACACATTATACTCCGAAGATTTCCGAAGTACAGTCACATATTGATTCCAAGGTCGTGTAATTTGAATGGATGGTGAACCATAGTGCACTCTGTGTAGTTCAGACTATGGGTCATGTACTCATCCCAATTACACAGATTTATTTAAATTTATTATTATATAATACAAACCGTTAAGTGTATACCATCATGTGGGAACACTTTTGAGGCACATAACGTGATAGGTGTTATATATAGATGTGTTTAATTTAGCATCTTCGTAATGTTCATTTCTACCCATTGGGTAGTTATGAATTGGAATTCACAAGGTAGCACCATGTTACATGTTATGTACAAGGATAATTTTTGATGGATTGATTTTTCTAAATATATTATTGATGATAATCTCAAGGGTATTCAGGAAAGGGATTAATGTAAATGGATTTATTAATTAAAGATTAT
Source organism: Viscum album (assembly GCA_963277665.1). Taxonomy (NCBI): domain Eukaryota; kingdom Viridiplantae; phylum Streptophyta; class Magnoliopsida; order Santalales; family Viscaceae; genus Viscum; species Viscum album. The sequence continues at coordinate 1,240,774,857 of OY728161.1, read as the reverse complement.
AATTAATTGATTCAAATGTGACTTATCTTAAACAATAATGATAATATAATTGAATTCTAGTTTTATTAATTCATAAATATTATTTCTTTTAGGTTAGATCTTGAACTGGATAAAGACATTTTTATGTGGATGGTTTGTTTTAAATATTTTATTAAAATTATATTTTTTTGAATGTGTAACTTCTCCACATTAATATATTTGGTGTCCTTACCCAATGATTCATTTATATAAAACCAATTTTTACTCCTCCACTGCATGTTTGTTAAAAAGGCATATGCAATGGATGGAACTCCCAATCTAGTTTAGGTTGTTCAAGCTGGATCCAAGACGAAACTAATCCTACGAGATACAGAGGTGGATAGGTGGAATGTTCTTAACGTGATCCCAAAAGATTCTATGTGTTTCTACCATTGGTATACGTATGTTTATCTACCACTATATAAAAAAATATAAAAGCTAATTACCATGCCCTTTTATTTATATTTCTTTTAGTTTCATGGTTTATCATTATGGATATTTTGTCTCAATCACATTGATAATGTATTAATAAAAAATGCATGATGAAACTAAAATCAACCAGGGTTATATGTCATTATTATCAAGACATGGTAAATTACTTAAGTAAGTTCCAATTAATATTAAAAATCATGGGATAATGATCATAATAAATTCATATATAAGAGACCAAAACCCCTCAAAAAAATATTAAATCAGACCAAGCCCTCTCTAACTTGATTAATGGAAAACTCAATTAAAATATGTGTCTGACTAACCCATGTTGGGACACTTTTATACAAAAAGTCAATATGAATGGTTTTGTGTTTTCTTATCCATATTAAATCAAGAGGATTGTCCCTTTCTAGGATTGGATTAATATTGGAGGTAGGAGCTGAGGGAATCCAATATTTAGAATTTTGAGATTTGGGAGTTCACTCAATAGATCAAGGAGCTTCAAGCCAATAGTTAGCAACAACATCCCTACCTAAATACAATCAAATAGAATGAAAAACCCTTTCTAGGGTTAGTAGAAGTGGAAGATGGATCCTTGAAAATAGTATTTCGTGAAAGCTGTACATTCTTAGTTCAATGGTGAGGGCCTTTGGGACTCGATAAAATAGTGGGAGAATTAAGAAAAATATTTTTTTATCTCATAAAAATAAAGAAATTACCAATTATTTTCTCATTTAAATGTCAAATAAACATGAAAAAAATAATCAGCAACACTATATCTACAATCAATTATTGATAAATACTACATACGCGTTGGATGTAACTTCTAGTAATGGTTTAGATTCCTCGAGATTATCCTACGCCATGAAAAGAAGTCTTATTTGTTGGAGTGAGAATTACCTGATCTTCCTACCAAACTGGTGAGTGATGATGATTTCTTGGTCTATAAGAAACATATGAACATTGTGGTAAATATTCATTGTTTAATTCCATCATCAATGTCTACTGATATCATTATGTCTCTTGAAACCATGGAATCTTATAGCACGATCGAGAACCTTCATGGTCTTTTCCAGAATAGAGAAAGACATGAATGGTTTGAGATATCCATGGCACTCTTTTAGAGTATGCTTGGAGTGGGTACTTTATCTAGTCCTCATGTAGTCAAAATCATTGGATACATTGAGTTCCTGGAGGTTATAGGGTTTAATCTCCTTATATAATTGAACCCCAATATCATTCTATCATCACACCCACATAGCATCTACAACTTTGATGTCTATTTAAAAATCGACAACCTTGAAAATTATCTGTATAATTTTCTTATCCTTATTCAAAAAGTGGAAACCGATAAAAAACATGAAAATCCTTTTGTCCTAATGGAGAATAAGTCTAATGGGATGGAAAAGAGAATTAAACCCGAAGCATCATCACAGACATTCATGAAATGAACGATCAAAGGGGAGGCAAGGGTACCATCAGCTATTTGTTTCACATATGGAAACAAAGGGAAATGTAAGAACAAATTCATCAAGCCTAATATGTAAGGGGAATCTTTATGTGCAATTATTATTGAAATAAATATATCTGTTTCTACAAATTAGGTATTAGATACAGCTTTTGGTACTCCCATATGTATCCAAATATAGGAACCGTGAAGATTTAGGACGAATGGCCTAGGGGAGGTAGATCTACGAGCAGCAAATGGATCCAGACTTGCTGATGTAGTTATTGGATATACCACATCATATTTTCAACTTGGATGATATTGGTGTTAATGGTTTTTTATTATATTATTTCTGTAACTAAAAACATTCTTCATTTATCTATATTATATATAGATGGATTTTTTTCTTGTTTGGAAATGAATGTTTCTTATTTTACAATGATAACATTTTTTTCTTAAAAATTATATAATGGTCTTCATGTGTTAGATTACACAAACTATGTAATGGAAGTCAATAACAATGATTCCTCACATGACTCATACTACATCCAACTTTAGCATCAACAGGTAAGTCGTGTGTACAAGAAACACTTGAAATATATACATCAAGATGGATATTTAAATTATTTCTAACTAAAACCACTTAGCATATATCATGCATGTTTACATGGAAAAATGATCAAATCCATAATTAGTTGAAAAGGTGAATGGGATAAAGATAATATTTAATTGGTCCATACCTATGTTTGTGGAACATTTCTAGTTTATGCAAGGGTAGGGTATTCCAACAGCATAACTTTAACTGATGATTTTAGTATATATGGATATATCTATTTAATTATGTATACGTCAAATTATTTTGATAAGTTCAAATAATAGAAGAATAAATTTTAAAACCAGTTTGGTACAAAGATTAAGAAACTCCCATCACATCGAGTTGGAGATTTACTTAATCAAAACATCATTGATTAGTCATGGGAGTTTGGGATCATATCCCTACTAACTCATATTTACATTCCTTAGTGGAATGGGGTGAGTGAATGGAGTAACATCCCCCTATTGGAAATGTTGATATCAATTATGAGTCATGGGAGTATTCCATTATTCTTCTAGGGATATACGTTACAAACAACATTGCACATACTAAAACTACTACCAACTAAATCGGTAAATGGCAGTCCATACGATTTTTTGAGTAGGAATAATTCTACGTTTTCAAATTTAAATGTGCTGGGAAGTGATCTATTTTTCAGTATTCTTCAGGTAACAAACATTCACCCCAAGTCCAAAGTGTTCCTTTCTAGGATACCCTAAGGAAAAAAGGTGATATTGCCTATAAAATCAAAAGAAAAAATGTTATAGTGGAAAGAAATACCATATTTGTTGATAGAGATAACATCTCCCAAATAGAGAGTGGGAATGACATATACTTCGATGACGTTGAGGATCAATGTACCCCAGAGATGGTACATGAGCAGATTCCACAGAGCCTCATGGAAGAAATTATTATTCTAGAGACACAAGAACTAAGTGGGAATACAAAGAGAGGTTATAGAACTGGAACAATATAGTTTTCTAGTTACCAAGGATAGTGACACATTATTAGTTGATAACAATGATCCTCTAATCTGCGAGGATGTAGTAAGTGGCACAAATGTTTCCAAGTGGAATGAATCCATGAACTATGAAATTGATTACATGTACCAAAAAAATAGATAGGGATTTTGGTAGATCCTCTAGAATATGTAACGAATGTCTGTAGAAAATGGGTATTTAAGAAGAATTTGGACATGGAATAACAAGTTAGTACCGTTATAGAATGACTGGTTGCAAAAGGGTTCAAACAATTTCAATTCATTGATTACAAAGAAACCTTTTCACCAGTTACAATGCAGGAATACAATAAAATTCTATTGGCCATTGTCACTTCTCATGACTATGAGATTTTGAAAATGGATATCAACCATCCTTCCTTAATGGGATACTTTCAGAATATGTCTATATGACATAACCAGAAGGGTTTATTACTCCAAATATGCCAATAAGTTATGCTTGTTGAAGAAATATATTTCTGAATTAATGAAATCATAGAAGTCATTGAACATTCATTTTAATGAATCCATAAATCAGATTGGTTTTATCAAGAATGATTGTGAGCCTTTTATAAGTGTTGGTGTGCTATAACCAATTGGTTTTACTTTCATTACATGGATATTTAATGTTTTTAAATATTAAATATATTTTTACATATTGTTCATTGTTCTGTATGACTATGAGATAATAATGTCCTTGAGAAATTGTTGCATTGATATGGTCAGGGAAGTTCCCCACTATGATGGATCCTTGAAATGGTATAAGAATATTCATAAATATAGATCTATAGTACATTGGCATTATGTGATGTGACACACATCATACAGACCGTTGGGGGAGAGTACTCGTAAGAAGATGAGACTTCCTCTTCTTCTCCCAAATGGTAATCTCTAAGACATTAGGTTATCAGAACATACATTCTAGTAGGAATTCCACATGTTTTGGTGTCAATGGATATTTTTATTTGTGAGCATGTGGAATTATCCTTATACATTATGATTACCATTAATACATGTCATGACTCACGTTCCTAGTAGGCTAATGAAAATCATCACACATACAGTTGGCGAGATGTAGGGTATAGTTAATGTAATCACTAGTGGCATGTTATTAATGGATAATTTGAGGAAGTATTTGTCCGATAAATTTATGGATGTTGATATCTTGGCACTTGGATTGAAATAGAACTGTTGGGAAAAATTCCAAGCCCATTGTGAAACAAATAGTTTATTTCATGTTTTCAAAAAATATGTATCAATCATAAAAAGATGATGACACTATAATGAATCCTTTTTGATGATATAGTGTGACAAAGGTATAATATTACACATTGAGAATTCGTATATAGATGCCATTATTGAAACTTTATGTTCTTTCTCTTTCGTGACTTGACCCATTTCTAGAATGTACACTTGTACATTAGGCAATCATGCCTAATGCCAACCAGAAAGAATCCTAGAGGGTTATACACTAAGTGTTTCGGGTGGTCTCAGTTAAGTTATTTTTGAATTGAATTAATACATATTATTCTTAAGAAAGAGCAATAATTTTATTCAAGTTAAAATAATTTCATAAATTAAATAAATATTTATTTTCTCGATTTTGGGTAAAATTTATTAATTTATTTTATTGAACATTTAATAAATATTAATTTACTAGTTTGTAAATAAAATACTTATTTAATAGAATAATTTATTTATTTATTTATTTTGTTGTTCAATAAATGGATGTGATTTTCCAGAAAACCAAAGGTGTTCCGATAGTAAAATATTTATTTTCATGATGATACATAATTATTTAACTAGTAGGAACAAATTAAAATAACGCTGCAATTATTTTGTGATGTGTAATTATATTTATAATTTCATTTTGCGCAAGTTTGTGAAACATAAATAATAACGTGGTATTATTATTAATATCATGTGTTTTCTTTATGTTTACCAATTTATTTCATTGTTTTTATGTAATTAAATATTTTAACAGAAGCCTCATGTCAATATATAGACACATACACCAATTTTTCTATGTGCCGAACAGCAAAAATAGTAAATTGAGAATTGGTGAGCTATTTTTTTCTTGAGGCATATTCCTGCCTCTCTCATGAATGAGATATGTTCTTCAAGGCCAATGAAAAATTGATCATGCACGATCGACACAAGACACCTGATTCTCCATGCTAGTACCCGAAGAAACAAGTGGTATCGAACAGAGGCCATCATAGCATTTGTGGATCCCCTCTAGAGGGATTCTAGAGTGGATCGTCGCAAACGCAACAAGATAATCTGGAAGGGTCATTCTAGGAAATCAACATCATCAACTATGAAACTACTGGAGATCCATTTATTATTATTTTTATGAAATTAATTAAATTAATTATAAAAATGATGTCCAAGATCCATCTATAAAGGTTTACAACCTATTACTTCTTTATATAAATCATTGATTATATTCCATGGATACTGGAAATTATATTCATATTTATCCATGAATAATCATTGACCTTGGGAAAATTTTAATTATGGGCGTCATCCCAACCACGCTTTTGCGTGGCCCGAAACCTTCAAAAAATCCATCCCAAACCTAAGATGAGATGCAATATTGTTGGTTATAGTATTATGACAAATAAAAATTCTTCACTCCCACTTTTCTAATGGTTGTCCACACCATATAATGAAAAACATGGAAGCAATGTTCATGTATATAGACCTCTCATGCCTCCCCGATTTATGCATTCATTTTATCATCGATGAGATATCAAAAACACTACAAATAATTAATTGTTCCATGTTAGCAAATAATTTTTTTCCAGTTACTATTATATATCTACAAAGAATCCAGTTACCAAACATGTGGTTACAAACATCAACGGATATCCGATCCCATGTCACCAATGCTCTAAAAAAATAATTCTACAATATAGCACTCCCATGTCCGACAACTATATGTAAAAAGATGTGAAAGAATGGAAAACATAAGAAAAAGTTAGTTTTTAAATAAATTAATAAAAATCAATGAAAATTTACTAAAATAACAACCAAGACATACCTCTGCATGCATGAGTAGATCTCATGACATGAACGTCACTTGAGGACATGGTCTGGAAACATCAATCTCACAAGACCATGACATCTCTAAGTCATCACTGAATTACCAGCTGTCTGCGGGTCAAGTGATATATCATGTTGCACTTCACTGGGTAGTGACGCCTCCTCCAACTCTTGAAATAGACTAGATAAACACTCATTGATCATCCATAAGAATAATTGATCAGTTTTAAAAAATATCTGAAATGAATTATTGTATATTTATTTATTTATAAATGTTTATAACCAGTATTGAACTTTTTCAACCTTTATCTCCTTCCTCATATTCGAATATGGTAGTGTCAATATATTTATATTCCTCCTCATTGATATCAATTTTTATAGTATTTTCATCATTATCATGTCTTTCTATTTTATATTCATTTATTACATAAAAAAATCATCTTCATCATCTACCCACAATTGTTGGGTTTCATCATCAATATTCTTGTCTCTTCATAGGAAATATTGATTTTGAGCGGTGTTTTAAAAAATATCAATTCATTTTACTTTAATGGGACCATATTTAGTTTGGATAAATTGATTTTCATGATATTTATTTTTTATTATTCTACACTAGTCACATAACTCTCTTGAAGAGACAAAATAGTTTGTATGATAAATTTGATAATCCTGATGATACAATAAATATGGTTTATGTAATTCAACAAGGAATATATATTTAATATCAATGCTTTCATGGCAGGTATGAACATTGAATCCTCTATCAGTATCCAACTAATGACATTTAATTATCATTATATAATTCCTTCCAAGATAACACAGAACAATTATTTCCTAAAAATGTTGTAAAAGTAAACATCAATTTCTATATGATTAGATCATCTACCCCCCACTATTCATCATTTTCTAACTCCCCATATTTATGTATTAGAAATTTAAAACCATTCAACGCATATGCATTATAATATATAATCATTTTGGATTATGGGATACAAAATACACACACTAAATAATCAACTTTCTCAGTACATTGGGATACATACAAATATGAAAAACTATTATCAATATAAAATGTATTATATTAATTTATATGTTAAACCATAAACAATTTACATTACTAATTTTTGAAAGCAATATGAATAATTATTTTTCCAACGATTATCAAGAGTAGATGCTGTAATTTATCTAAACATTTTATTCATATTATTATAATATAATATACAAATAAAATAATATTAATTAAAAAATAATAATAAGTGAAATTATAACTCATAGAAAAACTAGTATCATTTAATTAGTGTAGATCCCAACATATGTATTATTTATGTGATGTTTATCATTTAAAAGACATAATTATTAAACTGTAATAAATCAAAATTTTGGTTAATTAATAAATGGTAATTGAGTTTTAATTTTATTTTAATCATTTACCTTAATATGGCCCATGGAGTTTTGTTTTTAGAGATATTCAGTTTGAAGATAATGAAAGTAGAATAATTAAATTTACTCCCATAAACAAGATGATACATTTGATCCTAGAACCGATGCTTTTTTAAATACATTTTTCATCAATTTCAACATTAATCTATCGAATTGGTAAATCAATCAAAACTATAGAAGACCTCTAAATTTTTATTCATGAACAAAACTTAATATCAGTTGATTTAATGATTCATTGACCGTTTATTATAATATTTTTTCCCATTTATATAAAATTGATACAACACCATCTTATAGTATACTAGTGAATTGTAATTTTTTGTCCCTTCACAAATGAATTTAAAAATATATGATATTTCTGTTAGTGTATCCCAATTCAAATAATTTTTCAAACCTTTAGATAGATTTGAAAAAATTCATTCTATTATAACATGACAGTCATGAATTTTTTATCCAATAATATGACCGTTTCTGACACATTTTAAAAAAATGGAAACAAACCCATTTTAATGCCCAAAATATATAATCCAGTAACAAAATAATAAATGATTTTTTAGGAAAATATTTATGTATCTTTTTGATTCCTTTACTTTTGTGATGTTTCATTTTTAAATAGTACACGTTCTTATCACCATTAAATTTGGGAATGATCTATTAGTTCCTTTACATAATATTTGTTCTTAATATGCGCCATCAAACCAATAAAAAATAAATTATCAAAAACATTATTCCCAATATGAATGACATCCAACGTGTGATATACCATAAAATTATACCAATATGGATGATCTAAAAAAATGATAAATTTTATATAATTATGTCCTTTCCCATATAAATCTATTTTTTTAATTTATATCCAGTCTGATCGTAATCATTGGTAATGAATAGAAACATATTTTAACTCAATACCTAATATCATTGTTAGAGGTCTGTCGCTTTCAATTTTACATTTTCTGAAATTTTATTTATTCCCTTAAGAATGATGATTTGGAAGAAGAATTTTTTTGTTACAGATGATGAAATAATGCATTCTTCCCTTGATAGGGATAAATGATTTTATTTCTCCCATATAGTGATGAAATGATTTTGTACCATGTGAACCATGTCTAAATAAAACGTTATATTCTAGGAAGTCACTAATTTTCCACATCAATGAAATTTTATTAGGAAATTTTGTTTCACAATGAAATATTATGTATTAACACCATTACTCCAAAATTAATTTTATAGCTTAATAAATGGATTTATGTAAACAAAAATATTATTTTTTAATGTCCTGTAATTTATAAGGATAAAAATATATATGGCTCATTCATCAACATCCATGTTGAAAATTGTATATATATATATAGTGATGGTCCAAAAAGGGTATTGACTTCCTTAAGAAACTAATGGATGGAATCATTCAGTAGAAATACCCAATAACACTTTTGGAGATTATGAAGAAAAAGACAGATGTACATGGTTAAAATTTTACCATGATTCATAGTTAATTGGATTATTTAAGATTTTACAAGTTTAAATATTTGATCTGGGCCCTGAAATCAATGATGTCATGTTCTGAGACATAATGAAATGTTTTAATCTACGTTTAAGTGGAAAATACGTTATCTTTTTTATATTTATTAATCTTGACCACCTAGTTAAGCCTCTTTATACATCGATTTTCCACGTCTAAGAAAACTGACTAATGACAAATTATCAGCATAATATAAAATGAAATCATTTGAACATATTTTAATCATATTATAATCAAAACCCAAATTAAAAATCATCCAAATTATCTCAAATAAATTTTTAAACAAAATATTTTTGTTAGGTAATTGTATTTTATCTGAAGAGAATATCTGATCAAAATTGTTATTTTTAATTATTCGTATCTAATTTAGTAGTGATTAATTTTCCAACCATTAAAAATATTCTTATATGGATATAATGATATAAGAAACCCTCAGCGACAAACAACAACTAATAAAACTGTGGTGGCTCTAACTCATTTGTTAAATAAATATCACCATATGTTTTAGTTTGTTGAAAAGATTGAACAACCAAATCATGTACTAAATTTTGAAACATTGTAGGATCCAAAACCAAATTATTATTATATTCTCCATTTCTGTATTCACCATGATCCTACGAAATAACATAATCATTTCGTAGCATTAAATGCAATAGATTACCCCCAATGATTTGAAAATTTTTAATTCCCTTTAAATGGAATTTCATACTTGAACACTTAATTACCTATTTTGTAACAAAGTCTTATTTCTATAATGAAAATGAAAAAGATGCTTCAACACCCAATATATATATATATATATGGTTTGTAATAGAACCATTTGGATTTCTATGATGATTTATTTAATGGTGATAATATTATAAAGACTCTTGTTGAATTACATCTTGGAAATTTTCTTGAAAATTAATAAATTGATTATGATTAATTTTTTATAAGAAAAAGAGGATTCAAAAAATAATATAAATTCTAAAACTATAATATACATGAAATTATTTTCGATGTTATTTATTTAGAAATGGTTGTTTCTAATTACAAATACTTTTTACTAATTACCGATATTTGTTATAAATACTATTATTATTAACAAATTACAGTGATTTAATGTTCATTTTTACTAATAATTACCAATTACCACTAATATTTACTTATTTATTTGAATTAACAATAATTTTTAATAAATAAAGTCATTTATAGTTAAGGTTTACTAATTTATAGATAATTAGTACTATTTTGTTGCTATTTTTTACTTATTATAACATCATATTTATATTTCAAAATAACTATAGAATGTACTCAACAATACTCTTATTTTTATGCGCCTTATCATCTCCTCATATCCTCTTCATCCTCCACATACTACTATTAACCCATCACATCCCACCTCCCCTAGTTTCGGTGACCTCATAAAAAATTAAGACATATTTAGCATCGATTAGTCATTTCTAACCAAATGAATATTAGAAATTATTTGATACTGTAAAAATGGGTAAATCACATATTTTATAATATTCAGGTGATGAATCCAATATATTCCAACCATGTCTAAAATTTTCATTGCACCAATTTATGTCAACAATGTCTTATCATCAATATATATCTTCACCCTCCAACTATTGATTCCATCGATGTGTCACATCATATATTCCCCTGTTCTGGAAAATTAATGAAAAAATTGTTCATGGTTGGAAAAAATTGGTCATTTCCAATCAACTAATGATTTTAAATTATATGAATTGCTAAAAATATGTAAATCATAGATTTTAAATTCATTAGGTGATGGAACCAATTTATGCTGACCATGTTCAAATTTTTCATTACACTAATTAATACCAACTATGTACATATATTTCATTTCTCATCATGTATAAATTAAACACCTATTTTTTCGATTTTTTTAGTATTTTATAAAAATAATTTGATGAATTACTATATAAAACTAATTACTTGTAATTTTATAAAAATAAATGATTTAAAGTCCAATTTTATGATTACCCTCAATCATTAATAATTACTATCATTTATCATTAATCCCAACTAATTAATTGTAATTATAAATTATTGTGTTTGTTTAACACTACCATTTGGAAATTTTTTAATTATTCTCTATTTTTACAATTTTTTGGTCATTAAATTTTTTTTAATAATATTTAATAACAAGAATTTATTTTTTAATATCTTAACTAATTAATGTTTTTTGTGCTAATTATTACTAATTACTAATTCATTTTTCTTATTTATACTAATTCTTTACTAATTACCAATAATTATAAATATTTTTGATTAGTTTATAACAATTTATTTATTATTCATACTAATTATTATTAGTTTATTTATAATTTTAACTAATTATTACCATTCTATATTAGTTTATACATTTTGATTTATTTCTAGTAAATTTAAATAATATATATACTGTAATATCAATTAATTATAAATTTTAAAAATTTAAATTTTTTTAATTTATAACAATTTCCCCCATTTATGTTAATTATTACTAATAACCACTAATTATAAATAATTGTTTTCTATTTATTACAATTTATAATGAATTATAATCAATTTTTATCATCTTACTACTAATTCTTACTAATTACTAAAACAATCGATTAGTTTATACAATTTTAATTAATTTAATTTAATTTATAATAATTTAAACTATTTAATATAAATATATTAAAAATTCTATTAATTTATTAATTTTTATTAATTTATTACATTTTTTATGTATTTAGACTAATTTTTACTAATTACCTTAAATTAGTACTAATTTCATAATTTTAAAATAATTTATTGCTAATTATTCTTACATATATAAAATTTTCATTAGTTTAGACTTATTTTATTTAATTCTAGTAATTTATAATAATTTATACAATTTTATATTGATTTATTAAAAATTAAATCAATTTTTTAAAAAAAATTAAGAATATATAAAAATTATTAATAATTACCAATAATGTGTACTAGTTTTAATTTAATTACTACTAATTTTTTCACTTAATTATTAATTTATATTAGTTATAACATTTTTATTAATTTCTGGTGATTTATTATAATTTATAATATTTTATATCAATTTATTATAAATTATACCAATTAATAAAAAAAATTAGTAATAACAAATTTTTTATGATATTATAATAATTATTGCAAGTTACAACTTAGTATTACAATTTTTTATTTGCTAACGACGATTTAGTAGTTTTTCAATCATATTTCTATTAATTTATTACTTATTTGAACAATTCATTACTTATTTCTATTAATTAATAATTTTTTCATTAATTTATGTCATTTTTAATAATTTATACTATTTTATTCAAATTTATAGTAACTTTATTTATTTTATTTATTTTTATTAATATTTATAAATTTTAAATGAATTTATTGTAATTATTACTAATTACAACCAATGATTACTAGTTTTTATCTCCTTATAAAAATTTAATACAAATTTTTACTAATTTTTATTTGTTTATTACTAATTGTAATTATATTATTACTACTATTTACAATTTACTACTAATTTAAATTAGTTAATATATTGTTATTAATTTATATCTATTCATAATAAAGTATACTATATTATATCAATTTATTGTAAATTCAATCTATTTATTAATAAATATTAATTCATTAAAAATTTCTATAAATGTTACTAATTATTACAAATTACTATTGATTAGTAGTTATTTTTATTAGTTAATAACAATTATTATGGAATTTTTAATACTTTTTACTAAATATTTCTAATTAATATTAATGATTACTACTTGAAACAAATAATTACTAATTAATACCAATATTACAAATTCATAATAGTTTTTAATAATTAATACTAATATCTACCAATAACAATTAACTATTACTAATATAAACTAATTATTACTAATTTCACATAATTATTAATAATTAATATTCATTGAATAAAAATATTATAAATTGAAACTATTTACATTACATTGAAAACAATACTGCTAATTAAGACAATAAAATCTAAAACTAATTAACACAAAATAGTAATAAATATTTATAATTAAATAAAATTATATTTATTTAACAATAATTATAACAAATATAAAATAAAATAAAAATAATTAATTAAGTAAATACCTTAAAACGTAATCTTTCAGTGGATGTAAAGCTTTAATATTTATCCAATGTAAAATTGAAAACATTAGAAATATAAAAGAGAAAAATATGAGAGAAGATTAATAGAGAGGAGTGCAGAGACGAATAAAATTGAAAACATTTACTGGGGGGATATATATAGGTTAGATCCTTTATGACAGAAGTATCTATGATGATAATCTTGTAAAAAATAAAAGAATCAATGGAGAGACCAATTTTTAACTGTGCCGCAAGTCATAATTAGGGTGACAATTAAAAATTTTATGCGATGGCTCTGGTCACAAATTCCCTTTGCCGCCAATTTATTTCCAGTGAGAGATAAATCTATAATAAAGAAAAAAAATTATGAACAATATTTGTGATAGGACCCATATCAAATAAAAAATAAACGAGAAAGTATATGTGATGGGGGAATATGCCTTTCATAAATAGTATTCCTATAGTTTCAGAAAAATCCAGGGATAAATGTTTTTGCAACAAGAATTTATTTCTGTCGAAAAAACATTTTTAGGAGACCATTTGCAAGGCGATATGCATCTTATCATAAATAGTATCTATCGACGAACTATTTGGGATTGGTTCTTGACATGTCACAAATGAAGAGTCACAAAAAAATCATTTTCCAATTTTGTATTTATGATATTTAGAATTTATTTTCAGTTCTAGAATTATTACATGACATATACATTCAAACTTTCATTTTTATGGGAATATGATAACATATTTTCTGGACCTCTACACTATTTCATCATCAAATCCATGTGATTCATTCACACCCCACATGGAATTTATTAAGTTGGGTTTAATAAATACATATGATATACAAGACATAATTATGATATTCAAAACATAATTATCTTTATATAAATTTAGTATATCACTTTATTCTTAACATTTCACACTAAGAAAATGTAATAACAATGTTTTTGGGAGTGTAGACTACAACCTTCTCAATGTAATGTTTTTAGTTTTATATCAAATCCATGATATATATATATATATAAGTATTTAAAAATAAATATAATGATATTTTTTACATATTGGTAAGTTTGTAAAAATAATATATCACTTTCCTTCTTTCTATAATTACCAATGAAAATATAAAATGCTAATCATGCATACAAACAACCTATGGTCTCCAATACCTTACGGATGATTCATTTTTAATAACTAGCTATTGTGGTTTTTTTAAGTGTAATTGAAACATAAATATGATAATTATTTCATGATTAATATTTTCAATATTTTTTAATTATGACATATATGACCAAAGTCAACCTAACAAAGTCATTTTGACAAATAAGTCAAATATGGTCAAAACAACTAGTATAAAATTTATTGATTAAGTAATTGTATATAACATGTAATTAATTTATTAAAAATTAAAAAAATAAACTTTTAAAATTATCTAATGTATGTAAATAATTAACATCTATTTATTATTTAGGATGATAAAGGAAGACATTATGAATTAGACTAATGGTAAGTTACATCATCTCAATTTCCTTTAATTGTGTAATTTTTATTATATTATGCATCGATAGTATGTCATAAGGAGTATATACATCCCATTTGACATTTTATATCATGAATTTATCTTTTATCTAGATATATAATTTTTTTTTATTATTTAATAATTTAATCATAATTATGATTCATGTGATTCCAATGTGGTATGATAAATTTCATTCAAAAAGATTCATAGTTTAAATTTTTCCCTCCAACTCTTACACATCCGTATTTATGTTTTTAAAAATAATTTTTTTGCTTTCTTATATGAAATAAATTTTTTCAAAATTGAATTTTATTTTCCATTTTTAAATAGTTATATTTTAGGATTTCATTTAAATGTTTCATGTTTCCTTAAACGAAGAACCCAGGATATATTTTTTCAAAATATTGGTATTGAAAATATTGTTTGTCATGTAAAGGATGTTTAGTATTAAACAATGGTTCTTAAAAAATGTTATTTTTATCCGAATGTGTTTTTCATATTGGTTTTAAAACTATTTTTTCGAAGGATTTTAGGATGATAATTTTTCTTCATAATATTTTGATTTAGAATTATACGAAATAGGTGATTGTGATACAACTAATATAAAGATTTGATCCCTATTATATATCGTCAGTGATCCTGATATAGCTTATATGAAGGGTTGATCACCATTATATCTCATGTGAAATGGGGAAGCATGATATAGATTATATGATGCGTTAATCCCCATTATAGCTCACAAGTGATGTAGATAAATCTTATACAAAATGTGATCCCTATTATAGATCTCTCCTCATCTAGGTAAAGATAACATTAGAAGATGTTCAAATGGTTATTCTAATTAAAAGGGTTTTGAAAATGTTTTATGAATATGACTCTCTAAGTCATCTAAATGATATTTAATTTCATTCGATGAATTTTAATGATTTTATTTGAGAAAAAAGGTGTGTTATATTTTATTACAATTTTTTTTATTTCATATGATTAAAAGAATGAAGATAAAGGGTAACAATGTACGAGTTTTTATGTGTCAACCTGACAAATGGTTTTCCATATTTTTGTATTTCTTATTGATATTTTGTGGTCATCTTGTGTTTTTAATTGATTTTATCATGATATAATAATGGGTAAGGAAATTTAATAAATAATGTTAAAGTCATAGAGATTTTCTAAGAAATGAAATAATGTGTTATTTTAAAAGACTTTTTTGGGAAAATGGATACTAATAAAAAAATTCAACTTTTTTATGTTATGTTTTTCACAAGTTTGATTGATGAAATAATTCTCTATAACTACAAACCTAAAAAGATACAAAAATGAATGTGAATTAATTCATGACATAAAAATCTTGATAATGTAACTTTTAAAGTCGAGGTGGTATTATAATGACATCATAGACATCAAATATATTTATTCATTGGATCATCATAACTATAATTCTAAATTGGTTGTGAAAATTATTCATCTCTTAGTGAAGTTGGTAGTCACCCATTATTAATGAGAATTATTTTCATATCACATTTTATTTTAAAGAGGATAATTGGTGTTCAATTATCGTTAAAAAAAGTAAAAAATTAATATTATAAAATTGTTACTTCATAGTGGATTACATTGATTTATAAATGTAACATGATGAAATAAAATTGAAAACACTTAGTTATGAAATATATCTCTTCCTTAAGATGCCACTTTTGTATTACACCTTACACCTTGAAAGGGTGGTGAATTGGAAATATGAGAAGCTCTATATTGTGGTTAAGGAATAATCTATGATATATGCTCGTTGATTTTCATGGAATGATGTATAAAAAATACGAAATAATAATAGTGAAGTTGTTCACTTTTATATGTGAGGTTTTGATATCACCTAGAATTTATTAAAGTATTAAATTGATATAAATTACTATTTATAATAATGTGGCTTCAAATTGATATATTCCTAAAATAATATGAGTATATTTCCAAATAATAATTTCCATGAATATTTATACATTATTATTTTTTAGATTATTAAACATTTCACTTAGCTTTAAGCCATGTTAACCTTTTTGACGATTAATGATATTTCAATGATTTTTAGTCTTTATGGGTCAAATCATTTTTATAAAAGAGAATGTGAAATATTAATAAAAAACTTCTTATATTATATACCATAAAAGATTATCATGGATTAATATATAAATTTAATGAATTTTAAGTATGTTTTTAATAAAATATAAATATATATATATATATATAAATAAACAAATTTTAAAATATAAATGAAATATAATAATATACTATGGGTAAAGATAATATAATATTGATCCAAATTGAATTGGTTCTAAAATAAGGAATATATGGTTTTATATATTTATTTGGTAAATAATTTAAAGGTTCTAAAATCATTTTAAACCATATAATTTTGTTCACCCCCTGGTTGACCAATTCTAAAATTTACCGTAGAAATGATTTAATTTTAAAATTATTGGTTTACAATTATTTTTAAAAGATGATAATTGTATAATAAATAGTAAATGGTTACATTTTAGGCCATATATCATACTAATTATCCAGTTTAATGTTTTTCAAATTATTTTTAAATTATTCAATAAAACAATTTTTTCTTAAAATACTACTAATGTAATTTTGAGAAATATTCACATTGGTTTAAATTTAACAGAACTTGAAAATAGTATAATTCTATTGTAAACCACAAAAAAATATATAATATGTTATATAAATATTGAAATTTAATGTGACATTTTATCTCATGAAAAAAAATATTATATTTACTTTATTTGACTACTACTTGCATTAGCATATTTTCAAACATTGCATAATCATTTAATATAATTATATCTTCAAAAAAAATTTATTTCTAGACAAGTGAATTTAAAAATAATGATAAGTATTCATTTTAATTTTATGTTAACTAACATATATCTTAAGAAGATTAATTTATATGTTTTTATTACTTGTCTATCCTTACCCATGAATTATAGGCGATTTTAGATATGTCGCTTATTATGTAACCCTATAAAATATGTATATAAATAAACAGAAAATATAATACTAAATATTTAATTAAGAATACATTAAATTACTTTCACATTCCCAAATATATTCATTACTGTAGAACATTTGACTTTTATAGTGTTGTGTAACCACTATCTCAACATTGAAATGAAATTACATATTTATCATGGCATAATTTATCATATATATTTATCGACATAGTTTTTAATGATATATTAAATATATTATCATTCATGATTATAAAATTATATTTTAAAAATTAATATCATATTTATGTATTATTGATATCATAAATGATATTTTATTTCATAATCACTTTTTTTGTTACTTAAATTTTAAATTATTCAAAATAATTTTAAAAATTCACCGTACAAATAATTTTACAAAATAAAAACAAAATTATTGTTCATTTAACCGAGTTAAATTCTTATAAATGTAATATATCAATTATAATATAAAGATATAAAACCTAATTCAATGTGTTATTTAGAAAAATTTGTATATATCATTAAAATTAACTTCTACAAAAATCAATAATATTTCATATTTAAATGGAATTAATTATATAATTATATATAAAATAGATATTATTTAACTAAATAAATAGTCACAAAATATAATGGTACATTAATTTTATTAATTTAATGAATTTAAAGGTTCATATTTTTAAAATCAATATTTTTCACTTTAAAATGAAAAATTCTTCATTTTAGTGAAATCAAATAATTTCACAGAAAGAATATTTTTTATGAGATAATTTAAAAAATTATGGTCACTTTGTTAAATAAAATGAGTAAAATTTATATAAATTATATATATTTTTCATAAAAAAATTTAATAAATTTTTTAGAAGAAATTAAATTGTAGAAGAATAAAAAATTAATATAAATTTAGTGCTTATTTTATAAATACTATCAATAAGTATATATTTAATTGGATTAATATAAATATATTTCATACTTTTGATACTTCTATTTATACCTTCAAATTAAATGGATAGGTTATACAAGTCATATATAAAAAATATTTTTTTTTGTATTATAGTTCATTTCTCATTAAGCTAAGTGTTTCATGTTTAGAAAGTTATATAACATATTAATCCATTTAATAAATTTTATGGGACATTAAATTCAAACCACTTAAATAAATGGTTTCTTTTATATTTTATCATATCAAATAAACGATCAATAATTAAAACTATCTTTTTTGAAACCCCATATCAATTAGAGGCATAATAAAACATCCATTGAAAATATAAATTGAGAAACATAAAGGTAACGAGAAATATCACATATTTTGGTACTCGAATAAGATGAACATTTGTTGGATGATAAAATACAGACATGGAGGTGGAAAATATCATCAATAGACTAATATATAGTGATATAGAACAAGTTCTTGATAATGTTAATGACCACAAAATAAAAAATTAGTAATAGGCAAAGATGTTGATCAATTTATCAGAAATGAATGAAAAATAATAAAATTTTAATTTCACAATAATAATCTAAATTACTATGGAATATTTTACTACAAATATAGTAAACATGAGATAATGTACCTACTTTATTTCATTCCATTTCATAAGTAAAATTTCATCATTTGGTCGTGAATATATTAATTTAACATTAGATCTTATGTTATGAAATTAAAATTCTAGATGATGTTTTCCATATTGAATGACTACAAATAAGTTTAAATATATTATAAGACAAAAAATTTGATAATTTACTCCCACAGTATCAAAATATTTATGAAACCAAATCTTGGTAAGTACATATTATGAAATATGGTTAAATATAATACACTAATATCTATAACAACACCAATAACACCCATTGTATAACATAAACATATACCGTCTCAAAATACCTCAAACAATTTCATAAAAACAAAATCTAAAATATTTCATCACATTTATTAACATCATCATTAATATTTATATGTATAAATCATATTACAACTCATAATATCACATACCAAACATGGAAATTCATTGATTTTATTTTCTCTTAAAACATACAAATAAACTAAATCACTATAAACCTTGCATGGAAAATATATATTCTTCATAGATTAACACAATCATTAATCAAAATATAATATCACATACAATTGAATAGATTTCATAAATACTGAAATGATGTAATCCTCATTGTAATAAAATCAGTAATCAAATTTTAGGAAACCAATACTATACCATTTATACAATCACGGAAAGTATATTAATTATCCAAACTAGTAATTACAATCTACACATCAGGAACATACTAAGGTTTGTCATTCCATTAATATTGATCTATAATAGAATATAACTAGAAAACTATCATTTTTATTTTTTATCAGAACCATTCAATAAATAATTTCAATTTCATAAATAAAAAAAAATTCAGAACGATCCACATATGTTTTAGGATTCCTATAACCAAAATTTCCTTTAATACAATCATGTAAAACTATATTATTGAATCAAAATTCTCAATCATTTAATACAATTATCTTCAAATATTACTATATCCTAGTCACATCCATTAATATTAGTCAGCCATTATATTGGGTAATTGACTTAGTTAATTTCAATGTATGAAATACATAATAAATTGAACAATAGATGGTTCCTTAATATGAACACCATATCCCTCTATAAAACTCTACATTTTCCTACACAATCACATGAAATATTACCTTCTTTTCAATATGATAAACATTATGTTATTCTGATACTATATGTAGATAAATTATTCATTCAACATACATAAAATGTAAGAATCAAAATCTTCTTCCATCCACTATCTTCATGTAATTGAATATATTTGTTGTTAGGTTTGTTAGGAAACTGACCCATGTTTTGCTTATAAATCATAAAATGAGATACCTTACTTTGAATAATGGTATAGTTTCACTATCCATGCCCATTTTAATTTTTCTTCTCATGAGAATACTCATTTTATTGTCTGTCACATTTAGAAGTTATAAGGTTCATTCTAGTTCACCCTTTGGAAAAAACCAAAAACCATAGTTTGAAAAAAAAATCATCCAAGTGAGAAATCATGAAAAATAATTATTATTATTTCTAAATCAATACACTTAGCTTTCAGTCAATGACACCCTAGGTTTAACCAAATAATTGGTGGTCATCATCTATTCAATAGCTTTATAATTATTCACAAAATAAAATAATTTTAATCACCACAATATCACTATAGTGTTTAAAAAATGTTTCCTGAAATGGTACACTCATTTCGTACCATATTTATTTTCATGATATATTTAACCAACTATTTTTAGGGTTTAACCCTTATTTCAATATTTTCTAATCAATATCTAATTTTTGTGTCCAAAAATAATTTCATTTTAAGAAAACCACATATTCTCTACATTAAAAAAACATTTTAGATATAATAATACAATTATATATAACCCCATTCAATCCCAACCATTCCCAGTTGGGCCCATGTTGCGACTACCCCAGTCCTGCATCCAATAATATAGGGGATGAAAACTAGCATTGAGTATAAATTTCTCACAAATGGGAGGGAAATTCCTACATACATACACCTATTCACACATTCTATTTCCACAAAGAAAACTGTAAAACCCTAAACCACAATGAATTTACCCACTAATAACCAACCATAGAGTACAATAGAAAAGTAAATTATATGATAGTATTCTAGGATAGAATACAATCCCATCTAAAAAAGAAAACTAAAAAGTACGACCAACAAATATGGGTATTATTGATACTGTAGAAACCAGTCAAATACCCCTTGGCCCATCTGATCTCATAAGGAACCGTCCAATTCGAGTAATGTTCTTGGTCTACCTAAGACTCCATCAATGATTTAGTCGTCTAAAGAATACCTGAAATGTGTAGGAAAATCTAATCCATGTGTGTGTAAAACAGAACTCATTTGGACATCCCAAAACCACAATTGAAAAAAAAATAATGAGCAATCATATCTAAACAGGTATACGACTGTCTAAATACCAAGAACATATAGATATACTCATAATGATCTATAGAGAAAAATTAAATAAGTCAAAAAAAATCATTTTCCACATTATTCCACTCTAGGAATTCTTGTTCTAGGAGAACTCGCTCATCGAGATTTGATGTGATTGATGATTCCTACAATAGGTCTAGAAAATTTGGGCCCTGCCTAAAGAGAATCAAATTTTTAATAGGTAGTTATATATAGATTGGTGATTATCATCATAAAATACAATGAATACAATATTTATTGACCAAAAACATTGGTGATTCTTCATAGAAATTCCACATACCCTACTAATGAGGCTCGTAACATAGCAGATTATCCTCATAAAATGTAGTGAACCCTACCGATACAGAACAATAGTTGGAGTATTTACAAACTATGCTTTAAGGTCACATTAATATACATGAAAAACAGTTATGGGTGATATATTATCACTCTATTCCCATGGTGGTTGTGAAAACTCTATTTGGGACTCTATCCTCTAGATGTGATTTGTTGCCCAGTGATGTGGACACTATTCCATACTATACCCTCAAGGAATGAACCAATGATATAAATAACCACAACACTAGTCATCACTAGAAAGACACAAAGACATCATAAAATAACCTCCTTGTCATTAGGATCCCAATGCGACAAAAGGCTCATCAAACTGACTTATGGTTTGAAATTTAGGGTTCTTTTAGTAAAAAAGGGGACAGTTGGGTCTTGGTTTGTTCTACCCGAATCCGAGTAGCTGGCCCCTTCATGGAACACCATCTCCATCCTGACCTATCATGTGTTTTACCTACCGCATTCTATTCAGTTTCCCCATCGATTTGGTTGGTCAGCCTAACCAAATCCCAAATGCGGCTCTGTAGTGGCCCACTATTTGATGTGGCTCTGGCGAGCCACGTCTTTCTGCCAAGATATATAGCCTTGGACATCCACATACATTGGAGGCCACATTGTAATGGCTCCTGCATGCCACATGTGGTTGTTCATAAATAGGAATACTCCTCTGAAAATCGAGTCGGTGGCCTCGTCCAACTATACTCGAGCATTGTCGTGGTCCCTCCTCGATTGTAGGTCACCGAAGCCACTGCCCGCACTGACCACCCTACAAGTAATTGTTCTATTGGGACTTCCTGGATTTTTGTTCCATAAATAATGGGAATAATATTTGTGGGAAAGTAGGTGTAACAAAATATTACACAACGTGTATGGATCTGGGCCTTGTTCATGTCATCCTTGACTCGTCCACGTTATAATTGATGAACGGAGGTCCAAAAACTAAATCAATTAAAATATTGATACAATTCAAAATAAAAATTTCATAATCAATAACCCGTTCTAAAAATATATACATGGTAAATTAATCAATACATTTGTCAATTAATCAACCTTTTTCATAGGAATTCATAAATAAGGAATGAAATCAAATTAAAACACATGAACTTCATGGGATTGGATTATTTGATGTTGTTGATTCATTGCCGTTGGAGATCCATTGAAGAGTGATCTCAATAAGGGTCTACTTTCTCCATCACCATTGAGAAGAAACTATCAATATTATGCCAAAATATTTCAGGTAATTATAGTGTTGGGACTTATAAAACTATACTCATACCTATATATTTAATAAAAATAATTCAAAGTGGCAACACTACGCAACTTGAAATTAATATATTTTCATTTAATATTTTAATGAAATTCACTCTAAAAATGTAACAATCACCCTAGAACATTGCCAATCAAGGTTCGACATCTCCTAAGGCAAATCCATTGTCTAAATGGAATGGTGTCCTTGAATTATCGAATTGGGAAACATTTAATAAGTTATTACTTTTCAATGTTAGTCGTTGATCATTTGTAATTTTAAAACTGATATTTATTCAAATATTTAGACCGGTCACAATGGGCATCAGAATCTCATGTTGTCTTAGTGCTTGGTCCCTATATTTTTTCAATTAATTTTTTTAAAATTAATCGAATAAAAATTCAACTCATTACATTATCCCCACCATAGATATTTACGTCCCAAAAATCCAAACCATGTGCTAGTCACCATGAAGATGAGGGTAATGAGCCCATATGTGAGACTCTATCTCCTAGGTTCTCTCATAGAGATTCATGTGACACCCCTAAAACCATGCTAGAGGAATCAACTACCCCTGAAGGATCTTCTCCTGTTGATAATCGATCTCTATTGGGTACTCTGCAAATGTCTCCACATCTTCAATTTCAAGCTCTCCCCAGTCGATAATTTATAATGGGCCATGAACGTACCTCCTAAGCTACGACACATGGAAGAAATCATGCACCTAGTGAAAATATTGTTGTATATACAGGTGGTAATCCACCTCACAATGACTACTTGAAATCTGAAAAGGGAAGATGAACCTCAGATATAACATACCACACTGACCAACTATCTTCAATCCTTATTGAGGTGATAACCAATGGAGAACATATTATCCCCCATGAAACCCAATGGCCTCTATATCCAGTCATCTTATGATATGTTCCTACTCTGTACAGTCCTCATCCACTTCTGGATGATCTGCACCTTCCTAGAATTATCCCCTATCAACTATAGTCTCATAATCGAAGACACCCTTGGGTTAGTCCATCATAATGATGATTTGCAATGTCACCCATATAATTCCTTGAATGGTACCATACAAATGGTGAAGTGTTAAACAGTGTTTTTCACAAACTCTACTAGTGGTAGGTCGTCCTCCCCCCTATGTCCAAATTCTATGATGTAGGCTCATAGAATTTCCTATAGAACGTGGAAGGTACTATCTTTCTGACCATCAATTAAGAGAATAAATTCTTTTATCAACCACAACTGAGTCCCAAAACCTCATGCTAACCCCTACGAAGATGAGAATGGAAATGAGAAACACAGTTTGAAATGATCTTCATGGTAACCCTGTGAATTTGAATAATATCTTGAATGTAAAGGTGTACCATGCTCTCCACAGAGCATTACTCCATGATGGGTAGGATGTGGGATTACTTGGTGAGTCATTCAATGATCGTCAAGATGGTTTAAAGTTCCTTGGACATGCATGGTAATCCTATCACAAAGACACCAATATCACATCCCACTTCAACTATGGAACAATAAGTGGATGAGTTAATTTTTTGGGAACTTGGTGTTATGACTTCAGTTATTCACAAATGAAGTGATGAGAAATGAAATATTCCATAACCTTTTTAACCATGTATAATAGAACTGATGTCGGAGGTCTTGGTTCATCTTCACCACACCTAGATGTACTGAAACAGGGGATATGTTGAACTCCCACAGATCCTCCTCCCTCAATGCCAATAGCTCATCCATGCACCATTGAAGAGAATGATGTGCTCCAACTTATTGAGTATCCATTATGGGCCATCCTTGTGGATAACTGAGAAAGTCAGGGATCTCAATCGGTATCCCCAAGATATTCCCCCTGAATTTCCATAATAGTTGTGTAGTGACAACTATTGACTAAAGGTAATATGCTCTATCATAATCCATGAAGGCTATCTATAGTGAAACCATCTATTTTGAAAGCTGTCATAGAAACTGTAATATGGATATTTTGCTAAGGGGGTGTACCACCACAATTCCCTTCCCATGTGTATTGACAATCATATGTTAGAAATCCTGTATGAACTATAGCCATCACCATTATCTCATGTTCAGGTCCCTCTGAGAAATGATATACATGAGACTCATATGGTCTGAGTAGATGGTAAATTGATCCCCTAATGTGTAATTCTCCACATCATCAATGAGAATAACACTACTTCAATCTCATGATCACAGGCCTTGTAGATTTTTTCATGTTGTCTGAACTACTGTGAGAAATTGAAATCACCAAATTCACACGCATCTATACACAACCATGTCCAGTGCCTAATGCATCACAGAACAATGCATACCTGACACCCACCTCTTGTTGTGACATGATGAGAGTTCTTATCAACCTCTGTATTATCTCCTCAAGAAACTACTGACACTTCTATGTCCATATGTTCGGCCATTATTTCCATGTCAATGCTGTTAAGGGTGCTTTTACATTGGAATATTCATGAGCAAACCCCCGCTAGTTCCCCGAAAATCCCAGGACACTCCACAGCTCTACAATAATCATTGGTGGCCACCATGAATGCACTACCACAATCTTCACTGGATCCACAAAAACTCCAACCTATGAAATGAAATTCCCCTAAAAGTACACCTCCCAAATCCATTAATAACACTTTGATAGATTCCCATAAAGCTAGTGATATCAAATTGTATCCAAGACTATCCTCGGGTGTCTCACATTATCCTCCTCAGATGTGGAATACACTAGGATGTGATGAATCAAGAGTATGATGAAGCAATCAAGGTATGGTAGGATGATCTTATTCATGAGTCACTTGATACATGTTTGGGTGTCGGTTAGGATGAATGTCATATTCATTCACTCATAGTTTCCATACTGAAATTTGAAGGATATCTTTGGTACATCCATATCACGTACATGAAGCTTATGATAGCCACCTCTAAGGTCTATCCTATAGAACCACATATCTCCCTCTAGCTCTTCAAAGAGGTTGTTAGTTCTCAGCAGTAGAAACTTGTTCATCATGGTCCGCATGATAAGGAACCAAAATTCCAAACATAGCCTCTGACTCCATTCTACATTCTAGGAAAACAAAACAAATTTCGTGTATGGTGGACTGATGGTTTCCACAAAGCCCTTAATCGGTAAGTACTCTAGATGTAACCTCTACTCATGAAGCTCCATGAGAGACATATGATATGTATGTGCGGATATTAGTGCCGTTGTGGGGTAAAAATCAATTCAGAATTCAACATACCTATGACGAGGTAGTCATGGAACATCCTCTTGGAAGAAATCTTCATACTCATCAACCATTGTAGGAAACTAGGGACACCTCTCATCCAACACCCAAATGGTGTGGTTAGATAACATGTGAGTGATCGGCTACACCCTCAATTTATAATGTTCATATTTTGATTCCTACACTTCATTTTCATGGGTAAAGAAAAACCTATTCCCATCTTTGTTTTCCCACCCCTCTCAGTGCCAAAAATAGTCAATCAAAGCATAAACTATTGATAAAAATCCTTAAATAAATGAATTAGTAAGGCTTCAACACTGCTATTATGAGATCCTAGCCAATTGTATCACCTCCATGGTTATTCTCACACTACTAAACCCAGTGTGTGATCCTTTAATCCCCTCTTGTAGGAGTCTCTAAATGTAATGATTGACCAAACAGCTCCACCAGACTCTCTAATAAATTAACATGGTCTGTAGTAAGGAAGGTGTGATTGGAACTGGTGTCTATAAGAACTTCATCTAAGGTGGAATAGAAACAAATTGTACTTATAAACATCTATAGGGAACTAGGGTCATAACCCTAAATAACATGAATCTGGAACCACCCTTGTCTACCAGCTCCCGAAGCCTCTGGTGGACCACCTGGGTGTGGTGGGGGTTGTACCTGAAACCTCCACCCACCGCATACTACTCTACCTGATCCCCTACTAGGATCACAACCCTACGATCCACTCTGCTCGAACTTCTATATCTACCTTGGTAGTCCCTCAACTTTTTATTGATTGTTCCTATGGTGTGTGGGGAAATCATGCACTATGTGTCCCCGAGCACCGCATGTGAAACACAATCTAACCTTTGTCTTCCTGCTTTACCATGAATGCCTTGAATTGTTTATCATGTATCCTAGGGCTGTCTCCTTAAGGAGGTGGCCCACTTGGTGCCCTTCATATGTTGTCAGCTACCCACGACCGAATACAAATCTAGCTTGTTCTTACTTGTAGCTCCTAATTATATCATCTGCTTCTCTAGAAAACTCTCTATGAGAAGATGTCACTCTAATTCCCTTGCTTACATAAAAATTCTGAGAGTTACCATGGATTCCCTGATCTCCCAACACAATCCTGGCACAAATTCATGAGTCCTGTAGAATGGTTCTCACACAATATATATAGAGTAGAAACATTAGTCTGTTAATCTCGTCAAATACTCCAACAATGTATTATTTCCCTATTATACATGAAAGATCTCATATATTCACATAGATACTAATAAAGTAGGGAGGAACTCCTCCTAGAATAGTCTCTCTAAGTTCACCCAAGATATTGTCACCTCCTTGTGTTTCTCGATCACTAAGCTCCAACACCATCCTATTGTGACCAGAAGAAGGTTCATGGCAAGGACTCCCATCTAGCTGGGTAGGGTCCTCACAAGGCGGAAGACGTGTGTGAAGACCACTATAAAATATTAGACTACCATGGCGTCAGTATAACCATTGATACTAAGAGATTTACACCTCTAGAATTCATGCATCACCCTCAACCTATGTGCGTCCTCTACTGATACAGCATATAAAATCTACTGCTCATAGGGTGTCACTATAGCAAGAAAGACACACGAAGGTACCATGTCTAGAATATGAACCATGTACTGATTAATAATCACTAGGTAGATCATCCTAATGATCATGCATCATAATATTGGCTGGTTGTCTCTACGGAGGAATCAGAAAACAGATCCAGAATAATCAGAGTTAATAGTGTACTGCTATAGAGCTGACTAGAGAAAGAAGTTGAAAACACAACCCATTCTTTTATAATGAATGTACCATACTTTTTTCTTTCAACTGGTGTTTTTCAAGTACAATGTCAAAAATAAGTGGATCAGATTCCTATTGT
The DNA here is from genome assembly GCA_963277665.1 of Viscum album. NCBI lineage: Eukaryota > Viridiplantae > Streptophyta > Magnoliopsida > Santalales > Viscaceae > Viscum > Viscum album. The sequence goes on along the minus strand of OY728161.1, from coordinate 1,240,745,989 downwards.
ATGGATAAGTCTGTCATCATACCAACACTAGACTCCTTGGACTAAAATCCAAACTCATAACACATGATAATATTATCCCAAACCAATCTCATAGACTCCCAGTCACAATGTTGTATTGACCTGCTTTGATACAACTCTACCACAAACTTTCCTAGTGGTGCTCATGTCATGAAATCCCTAATCCATCATCTAACATTCAACAGGATGATGAATAGAACCAAGTATGGAATTATCGCAAATAGGAGTAATTTCTCTAAGTCCCTATACCCACATAGACATCTCTAAACCCACAAAGAAAAAAAGATAAAACACCAATCACCATGAATTCATACACTGATAAACAACCACAGAGTACAAAAAAAGTAAATTACATGATGTTAATGTAGTCCAAACTAAAATTCCAACAATAGAAAGACAACTTTAAAGGTTGACGAGAAAACAAGGGTACTGAAGCTGTTGTAGGATGTCATTCGAAACACCTCTGCTCGTCTGATATCAAAAGGCTCTATCCAGGCCTTGTCCAGGTCCTGGTCCACCAAGGACAATATTTAAGTGGTAGTTGTCTAAACAAGACACATCACATACAGGAAAAGGCTGTGTATGTGGGAGTAAATCAATACTCAGTAGGACACACTGAAACTAGAAATGAAAACCCAAAAAAAATTAATAGTCATATATACATAGGTATAGGACCATACATATACCATGAACATCCCAATATACTCATAAATATATAAAATGGAAGATAATATAAATCACACCCAACTATCAACCCCAAGATTCCACTCGAGTAACTATTATTCTGTGAGAACTCAATCCTCGATATTTGATTTCATCAGGGACTCGTAGAGAAAGACTTGATAATTTGGGTGTTTCCCAATAAGAAAATGATGGTCAATAGATCAAGATATATAGATGTAGGATTTTCCATGTGGAAAACAATGATCCCAATCATTATGAACCAACAACATAGGGGACTCTTCTAATGGAATCCCATGAACACTATTAATTCGTCTCATAACGTTGTAGATTATCCCTATATAAAAATGTTAACACTACCAATACGACCCACTAGATGGAATATTAATTTCATATTCTCAAAATTCATTTCAATAAATATGAAACATCATAAATGGTGATAGAGTATAAATCTTGCACCAATGAGCTTTCCAAAAATCTATTCATGACTCTATCCTATCGAGGGGATTACATCCAATTGATTTAGAAAAAATTGAATAAAAAACCATAGAGGAAAGAAACATGGGGGAGATTAAAACCTATAATAGTCTCACTAAATCCCCATAAAGAGATCACAAAAGGATCACCTCATCTTGAGGGAATCAATGCCACCAAACACTCATCAGACAGACTTACGGTTAGAAAGTTATTGGTCCTTTAGTAAAAGGTTCCAATTGGGTAAGGGTTTTGTCTGAACCGACCATACATGGGGTCCGCAGACCAGACCCATTGGGCCCAGCCCCCCCCCCATGTTGGACTAGTGCCTCTAGTACCATCCTGGCCCACTGCATGCCAGCTGACCCATCTGCACCGGACGCGGCCCGACTGGCCGATCGCCACCCTAGTCACACGGTTTCCCAACCTTCTGCTAGCTGGTCACCCCAGTCAATGTGGTATATCCATGATCCATGTGTTCTAGTCACCATTACTAGTTCCAACCAGAAACTCTACCCTAGGTCCTTCTTCCGACTCAGGTCCGGCGAGCTGGGTCCCGCTGTGGCGGCCCACCTGGCCACAACTCCAGCACGCTACACAAGATCGTTCCGCCAGGAGATTCTTCCATCGGCCATCGAACTGGTATCCCCCTCTGCCTGTAACCCGACACTGACGTTGCCGAGTGATGCATCTCGATTGTTGATTCCACTTCCTCCAGTCGTGGGTCACACCAACCACCAGAGTCCTACCTGGAATGTGAGTCATCGATGGTTGTTCAGTCAGGATCTCTTATATTGTTTCTCCATAAATAATGAGAAGTGGATTTTTGGGAAAGGTGGTGTAACACAAAAACACACAAGTTGGAATAATCAAGGCCTTGTCCATGTTGGATGTGATCCATCCACATTAGAATTGAATAATAGTGGGATAAAAACTAAATCAATTTTCACAAACATTCCATTCTCAATTAAAATCCTGAAATTAATACAACATCCCGAAAATAAACCCATGATCCATGAATCAATCCATTCATTGATGGATTCACGTCTACTGTTGGGATTCATGAATAGGGAATCAAATAAAATACAAACATCCACCCTACATGGGATTTGATCATTTTTTATTGTGGATTATTTATCATTGAAAATACAATTATGAACAATGACAATTCGTGTCTTCGTCATCATTCGTCATTAAGTGGAAAAACTGCAGGTTCCCTTCAAGAGCTCTCAAAGAATTCCATACTCTTTAATTTAAACTGTAGACCACTACCACTAGTTTTTATAAAAAGGTAAAAAATCTACTCTATTGTGAAATTGAAAATGAAAATCATTTTATTGAATATTTTAGTGACGTTCATGCCGAAAATTTTACATTCACACTCATCCCATGAAGGTCGAGGTCATGCCCAACCTATGGTATATCCATTGTTCTTGATGTTATAGTTCCCTAAATTTTTTTATTTGGGTATCCTTTTATATGTTATTAAAGTTCAATGTTATATCTAGAAAATTTATTATTTAAAAAATGATCACTATTCACAGATTCATTCTTATAAAACATGTCCTCCAAATCTCGAGCCGTCTTAGCGCATAGTCTCTGTATTTTACCAATTTATTCTAAATAATAAAACAATGAAAATTATGACAGATTAAAAAAATTATATCATAGAGTTATGTTCCCAAATATATATTCTATTAAATCTTGTTCCTAGGGACTCTTCTAATCATTATTTTATACCAATTGTAGAAACCCCTACTTCTATGCCCTTGAGACGATATCAAATTTATTAAATTTATAATATATACATTATATTTCATCCCAAAGGGTTAATAATTTCAATGTATTGGTATATAAGATACCTAAAATATTCCTATTTGAAATTAAAAATTAAAAATAAGAACGTAGTGAAATTAAATCGGATACACCATTAAACTCAGTCAATGATTCATTATACATATTCTAGTAAAGGGAAACAAGAAAAGGATGATTTCATGTTCTTAGAAATTATTACATCAAATAGAATCTAATGTGAAAATAATTCATAATCAATATAGAAATTTAAAAAAATTCCAATTATTCAATAACTTGAGCATGAAATGCATAAATGGATAATCTCCACTCAATAATATAATGGATAATAATAATAAAATTATCCATGAAGGTAATGCTTTAAGATGGATGTTATGAACCTAGAGAACATTATATCTATATAATAAAATACATTTTCTAAGGTAGTTTCATAGATATGTTAGTTAACACCAAAAACTAATTTAATAAGTCTAGAAAACTGAATTCACTCATAAGACCCAATAATAAAAAAAAGGTGAATTATATAATGGGACACCCCATTCACTAAATGTCAAATTCATATATCATACATTTAATGATTCATATAATTCATAACAAATATTCCTCGTCAAAAAATATCCATATTGAGTATATAATGTGAAATATTATTAATATCTAGTCAATCAAGGATCTTTCTTAGTAAAACACCATATATAAATGATATATGGATAATTAAAAAAAATTTGCCTAATTATAAATAATATAAATATTAAAGATAATTTTAATATCTTATTGAAAATGGTCACACGATTGTAAAATTTTAAGGATAATGTTAATGAAAACAAAATGAATAAGAGGTAGTATATGACCAACAACTAATTTGAAATATTATTTCTCTAATAGAATCATGTCCCTTAGATAAATAATGTAAATTTAATAAAAAATATTGAAGGAAACCTATATTAAATATTTATCTTTCTAAAATTAATCAATTTGTTTTAAAATAAGGTAAATAGTGTAAAATAGTTGTAGAAATTGAAAACATTATTAATCCCATATATATTAAATGGAATAATTCATATCATCCTTTTTATAAAAAATGTGGACAATGAATATTTTTGAAAAATCTAGAAATGTTACATTCCAACAGTTAAAATATTCATGGATAAAATTGTTGTTTTTAATAAAAATTAGTGGAAATTAAAAATTTCATTTGTAAATAAATTTTAAAAAATAGGGTAATGAAAAAAATTAGAAGATAAAAAAGTGAAATAAAATCATACCTACCTTGTAACTTATATGTTATAACCACATAGAAGATTACACCGAAATTAATACATTAATTATCATGAAACATACATATTAAAATTAATCACATCAAAAGGGATTTATTTTGACCACATAAAAACAAATAGGTGAATAATATAAAATATGTCTGAATGGAGTAAAAAATGAGGCAAATCTCTTAAAGATATTATATCATTTAAGTGGGAATTAATAAATGATGTGATTCTTTTTTCAAAATTTTAAACACATAGACTTGGTGGAAATAAAACTTAATAATTTCATTTTGGATTTTGAAAATAATCATTGAATAACATTTGAAAATGTCTTATATGTAAACCCCAATAAATATTATTTGAGTTTAGAATCCCATACCTCACACTTCCACATAGTTGAACATTCCATACCCTCATTTATAAAAAAAATTATTTTATAATATTATATTATAAATCCGTAATAATAATTAATATATCATATATGATCCAACTTTTAAATTTAAATTAATATTTATTATTACTTCACTATTTGAATCATTGTTTCAATATGTTAACAACAACATTTACCATGCATGTTTTCGATATGTAGTTTTAGTACTCAAAACATTATCATGATTATATTATTTATTGAATTATAATCAATATATAATAATATAATTTATTCAATATATATATATATATATAATTTTATTCGAACATTATTTATATATTTATAAAATTTTACTAAATAGTTAATGGAGAGGGTAGGTTGTACATATGCATGAATGTGATTTACCCTTTTTGATGGACGGAAAAAAAGAATGATAAATCATAATTCACCATTAGAGAACAAAAATAATTTCATATAGTTTTTTATATATGTATATATTCTATCATCATAAAGATCAATGATATCTTTTATGGAGAAATGGAGGGCATCGCATCCTGGAGGTGGTTGACCATGCATATGTATGAGCAATGTTCTCTTTTACCTTTTGATGGAATGGGGGTGAATAGTGTGTGTTATTTTCTCATCATATCAATATAGAAAAAAATAAAAGTCTAAATACATTATTTTAGACTGAATACCTTGGATTTATTGTTTTTTAATAAGAAATAGTATTGAAAATACATGGTTATGAGTTTTACCTCTTAATTTAGAATCTTATTTCAGTTTACACCATATTCCTTGAATGGATTATATTTTTACAAGAGGTGAATGTATATAATGTTTTTTTGGACCATTAGATGATGTTATGGTCAGTTTTCCAGGAGCTATAAGTCACAAAAAGTTTATATAATGATGAAGAAGAGGATTGCTTTTATAAGTGAGGGGATGGGCATCCTGATAATACCAAGTGTATTAAAACAATATAAATTATGTTTTTATTTCTATGAAACCATATTGATATATATTATAGTGAATATTTCTATATTTCTAAATACGATCATAAAATATATATTAATATGTTTTTTTATGTTTTTACTAGTATCTCATAGATAAAACCCTTTATTAACCATTATAACAATTACATTGATATCAATAATTTTTACTCATTAGGGGTAATGAATGTTACTATAGAAGGAAAGGTGATAGATAAATGTAATCTGAGTAATATTATAAACTATATACCTTTCACCTTCTAGTATATAATTGTTTGTTGATTTTTAATGATTTTAATAATTTATTATTTATAATAAATTAATATTATAACGCCTCGAACCCAGTTACCCAGAGTCGGTGAATTATTGTATAACATTGGCATGATCACAAAAGATCAAGTCTCAAAATACTGATTACTTTAGTAGCCTTGGAATCACTAGATACATTCATAAAGTTTACATTGCATCTTAAAGTGAAAACTACAACAACATCTTGTCTCCACACTCATATACCCTTAAAATATCCCGGAAGGTCAATCATAAAATACTTCTTCACATACTGGTAAAAATAAAACATAGAAATAGGTGAGATCAAATGCACAATAAGGATAACAATATAGCAGAAACATTCATAAATATGCATAAACATTTAAGGAAATGTATTACTAAAAAAAGCCTTTTAAACTTGAACTTCATCATAATATGGCAGAAATAAAAAGAAATAATTGAATTTACATATTCACATGGATATTATACTAGTCAAATAATCACATGGAATATCAATAACCACTTTCATAATGATGGAATGCACAATGCCAAACTTTCATAACCACATAGTCAAGGACTTGTGCCAAGACTAAATATAATATTTTTTCAAGGCCTTGGGCCAAGAAACTAGTTTGTCTCATGAGACCTATCGATGCATCGAGGAGCTATTGCGGGCTCCACTCGTCACTTATTATGTCCAATACATTCCTCATATGAGTAGGTTTAAACATAACATAAACATTTGTATTAAAACTAGCATACAAAATGTCAATAATTCCTCCATAAACCATGAATGGTATAAAAATAAAACATCCACAATCAAACATATCACAAAACCTTTAATACAATATGGATGTTTTGTATCATAACAAATCAACCTCAAATAAGCTTAAAATCAATCAAAGGATGTTGACATAGATGAAAGAAAAACTATTTTAGAGAAATATATCTTTTTTTAAAATCATTTAAAATCACATAATTATAAAATAAAACATTTACTTTTAAAATATCCTTATAATATTTTAAGGGAAGCTTAGATTATTTTATAATGGAAGAAAATAGCTGCACCCACCGTATAAGTCAAAAGGCCATTTTACCTTAATTCTATCAAAAAGGTTTAATAGGACCTTATTTAGAAAATGACAGAAAGACTCCTTTATCAACTTCATATAAAAATTAAACAAGGGTATAAATGAATTTGACCCATAGTATGTAAAATAGTAAGAATGATTTGAAATAAATTTTTAAGAAACATGGATGTGGATGATAAAGAGGCCCCAGTAGATAAATACATATGAACAACCTCGGATAATGAAGAGATTGTGAAATAAACCCTTACCTTGTACCTTTCCTTGGTTTAGGGTAGGTTAACCTCATGTATAATGGTGAAATAAGTTTTATTAAATAATACAAAAATCGTTTACATTAATATGATATAATATATTATCTTTTAACATTGCTTTGTTAATAATATCTTAGTATTATCGTCGTTCCAGGAGATAACTTAATCGTTTTCTTTTATATGAGTTGTTACATAAGTCGTGTTTATGGATAGGTTGTATCTTATTCATATACAGAATTAAATCAAGTCCAAATACATTATTTTTAATCATTAAATGAGAATTATGCTCGAATGGATACGATGGGGAATGAATCTTATCGCGTTCGTGGAGACGGTAGTCCGTATGTACGCAGGAGCAACAATATCATTTTTGTGATAATAAAATAATATATAATTGGATGTTATATCATATATAAAGAATCATTATCATTTTATATTTATTATTTACATGAATTACACATCATTATTATACCTATCCAAATATTAATGTATTGAATAACAATAACACCATGGCGTAGAGACGGTAGGCCGTACGTACGCACGTATGGTGACATGTCATTCAAAGGATGGATAGATTAATAAATATGTTTTTACCACATTTATAATAAAGTCACAATATATAGAAGATACAGGAGTTATTATTTTATAATGTAAACAAAAAATAAAGAAGAAGTTGAAGAAGAAAGGAACATGAAAGAGGGTGGTGAAAACATTCCCTATTTTTCAGGTTCTTCCTTATAATTTGATCAAAAGGTCTCTGTAGGTTAGCTTTATGATCAAACTACAGACTCTAGGTTGAAGTGAGGAAATTTTAGTGAATTATGGGGCTGAGGTTGGCCGAACCAAAATGCTTTTAAGGTATGAAGAATTGTTTATAAGTGGTGTCCTTTCATATGGTGGTGGAGGGTCTCTTTTGGAAAAACATATCATTTTACTTTATAATAAATTTATAATCAGTTTATAATGGATCCAAAGTGTATTATTAAAATTAAAATGTCGGGATAGGTCGAAAACAACTCAAACAATAGGTTTTAGACTGGTTTGATTCACTTTATTAACCTTATCTTTTAGTTTAAACTCTTAGTTAATTAGTTTGACACTCACCATGTCACTTTGAATTTTTATATTATAGAGTTAATAAACATACTATACACTTCCAAGCGAACCCCATGGGGTCCATTAATAATAAACATGTCATTATATAAGTCATTTGGCCAATCATTATATTTTTAGTAATAGAATATCAATTAATAATAAAATATTTGTTTTAGAAACTCATTTATGTCAATTTTGACACTATTTAATAATTTATTTTTGTTAAAGTCATAAAAAAGTTATTAATTAAAAAAAATTCATTTATGTAATCCTAACATGTAATATTAACCAATAAAATTTTTAGATTTCATCATGACTTTGAAATTATATTTATTTTAACATTTATAATAATAATTATTTGATTCTTTCATTAATAATGAAAATACTGTATCATTATTGTGTCATAACGAAATTTAATTATTCAATGTATAAAAATTATAAATCAACTACCATTATATAGGAAATCTTTTTATATTTCTAATGAATATTTATAGTCAAATATATAACATATATAACCCCAAGTATAAATTTTTTTACTAAAATATATTTTCTTATGTGATTTTTGTATATTCCTTAACTTTATTAATATAAATTGTCATTATCACTTAATTGCAGATCCATGGGGTCCCAAAATAGACCCAATGATTCCAATGGTCAAAACTGTATCAACCAATAGGGTCAGGACACTTTTTCGGGAAATTTAATATTATTATTATTTTATTTTTTAACCATATTTAATAGATTTACCCTTTAACCATGGTAAATAAAATATTTGCCGAAGTAATTATTCAAAATGTATAATAATAAGAGTTACCTATTTAATCAATTTGGGAATCCTGATTCAAATATGTAATCCATTTTTCCATATTCAAAACAAAGAAGTGGCAGAAATTAATTTAAAATTAATCCACATTGTCAAAACAAAAAGCATGTTTTTAAGAAACAATTACTATCAAAAGATTGACACTTGTTTATGTCCGTTTTAAATGTGAAATTATGTCCAATGAATAAAATTTGATTAAATGGTAAAAATATTTTCTAAATATATTTCAAAACCACTCAAATTGATAATTTATTACCATTAATTATTTATATTAAAAAATTTGTTTTTAATTAATATTTAGTAATTTTCAGTATTCATCAAAATATGAATGTAATCAGAAAAGTACCAAAAATTTACCCTAAGCTAATTTCCATATTCTGAATCCATAAATGAAGTCTTTTTTGAATGATGATATTTATAAAATTTCGAAAATTTGTTATTAATATTCTTAACTGCTAGTTTGATTGGATGAGGTGTGTTAGAACTCGAAGTTGCGTACAACACACGCTACTGTATTATTCAAAGAGAAGCATTCCATAGAGGCTTGGGGTGTTACATTCTACTATTCTTCAAATAATTTAGCCTTGAAATTTCTTGAATAATACCACATGAAAATACTCAGGTTGTTCTTCATCATAAGTTTTTTGGGTTCCCACAGGGCCTCTTCAATCTTATGCTTTCTCCATGGAACCTTTACCAGACGAGTTGTCCGGTTTCTCAGTACTTGTTCTCTTGTATCAAGGATCCCGATGGGCTCTTCAAAATAAGACAGATCGGGTTCCAGTTCTAATTCCTCATTAGTAAGTACATGTTTTGGGTTAGGCATGTATTTTCTCAACAGTGATACGTGGAACACCTCGTGAACTTTGGAGAGACTTGGCGGCATGGCCAAACAGTATGCTACAACCCCAATTCGTTCTAGAACATCAAATGGTCTGATTTACCTAAGACTTAATTTACATTTCTTAACAAAACGTATAACTCCCTTCCATGGAGATACCTTCAAGAAAATATCATCTCCAAACTGAAATTCCAAATCCTTCCTTCCGTAGTCAGCAAATATCTTTTGCCAACTTTGAGCTGCTTTGATGTGGTTTTGGAGTACCTTTACCTTTTCCATCATTTCCTCCAATAGTTCTGGGCCTATAAATTTTCTTTCCCCAACATCATCCCAACAGGTTGGTGTGCGTAACCTCTTTCCGTATAACACATTATATGGTGCCATCTGAATATGTGAATGGATTCTGTTGTTATAGGAAAATTCTACGGAAGGGAAATATTGATCCCACATACCCTATAAGACAAGTGGCCAGGATCGTAACTTGTCATCTATGGTTTGAATAGTATATTCTGTTTTTTCCATCTCTTTGAGGGTGGTAGGCAGTGATCAAACGAAGTTCAGTATCCATGGCCATCTGAAGACTCTTCTATAGTCTTGAAGTAAAACAGGGATCACGATCAGAAACAATTGATATGGGTACTCCATGAAGTCTCACAACTTCAATAATATATATATTTTCTAGAAGTTGAAGTGGTAAATCATTCCTTATAGCAAGAAAATGTGCTGACTTGGTAAGATGATCAATAGTTTCCCATATTTCATCATTCTGTCTGAGAGTCTTTGGTAGTCTCATGACAATTTCAATCTTGATATTATCTCATTTACACTCAGGTATGGGAAGAGGTTGCATGACTCCTCCAGGATGTTGCCTTTGAGCTTTCACTTGTTGAAAAACCATACATCATGACACAAAATCAGAATTCTCCCTCCTCATGTTGTCCCACCAAAAATATTATTTCAAATATCTATATATTTTTGTGCTCCTAGGGTGTAAATAGAAATTGGAACTATCCGAATCATAAAAAATTCCCTTTTTAGATCAGGTATATCGGGAACACAGAGTCTCTTACCAAATTTCAAAATTCCATCTTCGTACACAAAGTCATTCATTCTCCCATCATTCAGAGCTTTAATATTATTTTGAAATTCTTCATCATCAGTCTAATAAATCGTTATCATTTCTAGTAATGATGGTTTGACAACCATTTGAAATAGTATTGGTGTTTCACCTTCCATGGTGATTCCCATATCCATCATTATTAAATCCATGAAAATAGGATCTCTTTCAACTCTAATTTTATTCAAAACACCATGAACCTTTCTACTCAAAGCATCTGCTACCATATTTTCCTTCCCTGGGAGGTAGTGTATCATGAAATCATAATCCTTGAGTAGTTCAAGCCATTGCCTTTGCCTCATGTTGAGTTATTTCTGTGAAAAAATGTACTTAAAACTCTTTTGATCAGTATAAATCTCAAATTTCTCAACATAGAGATAGTGTCTACAAATATTCAAAACAAATATCACAGCTGCTAACTAAAGAACATGAGTAGGGTACTTTTTCTCATGAATTTTCAGCTGTCGTGATGTATAGGTAATAACTCTATCATTTTGCATAAGGACAAACCTATGTCCTTTATTCGATAAATCATACTAAATAACGAACCCATCATTCCCCGATGGTAGAGTCAATAAAAGATCATGGAATAACCATATCTTCAGTTATTCAAAACATTCTTCACAATCTTTTGTCCAAACAAATTTAACACCTTTACGTGTGAGATTCGTTAATGGGTTTGCCAGTCAGGAAAACTTCTGGTTAAAACACCAATAATAACCAGTTAAACCCAAAAAACTGTGTACCTCAGTTATACTCGTCGGTGCTGGGAATTCTTGGATTGCTCTTGTCTGAAGAGGATCAATGGAAATTCCATCTGTAGAAACAATATGGCCAAGAAAAGAAATATCTTGAAGCCATAATTCACACTTGCTAAACTTCCCATATAATTCATGTCTTCTCAGCGTCTTCAAGATAATCCACAAGTGATTTTCATGATCTTTGTAGATTTTGGAGTATACAAAGATATCATCAATAAATACAACTAAAAATTTATCAAGATATTTTTGAAAACCCTATTCATTATATCCATGAATAAAGAGAGTGCCTCAGTCAATTCAAAAGGCATTACTGTAAACTTGCAATGCCCATACCTGGTACAAAATGCTGTATTCCGAAGGTCTTCCTTCATCACACACAACTGATGGTATCCATATCAAAGTTCAATCTTTGAAAAGTATTGAGCTCCATGTAGTTGGTAAAATAAATCATCAATGCGAGGTAAGGGATACTTTTTCTTTATTTTTATATAATTTATTTCCCTGTAGTCGATAAATAACCTCATAGATCCATCAATCTTCTTAACAAAAAGGATAGGGGATCCCCAAGGAAGAACACTAAGGCGAATAAATACCTTACTACTCAATTACTCTAGTTGTTTCTTTAGTTCAACTGATTCCATGGTTTCCATTCTATAAGGGGTCTTCAATATAAGACTTGAACCAGGAATTAAATCAACGAAAAACTCAATTTCTCATCCTGGAGGATGTCCAGGTAAATCATTCAGAAACACATCAACATATTCTATCACAATAGGTAAATCCTCTATTTGAACATTCCTTTCCTCACCCACAATCAATTCATTCTCTTCCTCCCCATAATTGAATTTAGTTGAGCTAATGGGGGTGGATATAGATATGAATTAGGTGGTGACGATTCTTCTCTAAAGATAAGGTGTTCTTTATCATCATCATTGAAAATCGTGACCTCCATCTTCTTGAAATAAATTTTCGCATCATGGCCCGAATGCCAATCCATACCAAGGATTATATCAAATTCATTCATGGGTATGATGAAGAGATCAGTAGATAAATAAAATTTATATCCACTATTGGGAACGTATCCATAGAACTTTGTAGCAATGATACTCCCCTTTAGAGTTTTAACTAACAACTCCCTTGTTAAATCAAATTGGAGATATCTAATTTTCAATTAAAATTGGGATAATATGAAAAAATGCGATGATCCAGAATAAAATAATGCATTTTCTGAACTTGAGGAAACCATTAAGTTACATGACACCACGTCTTTTGAAGATTATACCTCAATAGTAGTAATTTCATGAGCTTGGCTTTGATCCCTTGGCCTTTTCTAAGTTATGTTTTCCAAACTCTTCGGAAATTCATTTTCATACTGTCCCATCTCCCCGAAGTTATAGCATTGAACATCAGTTGCTTCTTTCTTCCCCTTGCACTCACGAGCTTGGTGGCATTTTTCACCACACTTATAACAGACTCCCATTCCCTTCAAGAAAGTACCTAGGTGTTTCTTCCAAAATTTACTACAGGATGGATATTCAAAATTTCCATACTTCCCCTTATTTCCATTCCCAGAGTGATTAGAAGATCACATATTCTCTTGCTTTGATTTAAAGTCAAAAGACATAGAGATTTCTTTTTCTGTATTGATAGCACATGAGAGAATATCTTCGTACAACAAGAAGGATTTTGAAACTAATTCTCATCGATGAAATGGTTTTTACCCATCAATGAAACGATCAATATTACTTCTTAAGTCATGTATATAATCCCCAGTATACCATGCTAACCTTGTAAAGTTATCCTCACACTTTGCAACATTCTCATCATCCTTTTTCCTCAGACTCAAAAATTTCCTTTCCATATCTGATCGATGGTCATGAGGAAATTATTTTTCTATGAAAAGCTCATTGAACTCCCTAAATTTCATATTTGATACTTCATCATCTTCTTTTTTGTTTTGAATCAATGAACACCACTGGTCAGCATCTCCAGTGAGGCGGTAAACTGCCATGATATCTTTTTCCCGTTCCCTACTCCCCATGGCATGGAATATTTTATCTAAGGAATTTATCCATTGCTCAGCTACTGAGGGATTTGTAGTACCAAAGAATGTTGGTGGTTGTTGCCTCATGAAGTGATCTAAAATTGATCCTTCACACTGCAGATCAAGGTGCTCCATACGGGTAGGGTTATTGTTAATTACCTGAGTGAGTTGTCGCAATATGGTGATTAGTTGATCAGCACTAGTTGCCTCACCAGCTCCACTATAATAATCCTGAGTTGGAGGGAAATCCCTACATGGAGTGTGTGCATTGATATAGTTTCCATTTCTCCCACTAGGTGCCATTTCTAAAAAATGGCATACAATAGATTAGTTTATGAATCACAATACATAAATCCAAACTTGTATAACACATAACATAAATTGAACAGTTTATAGATATAATCCAAAATCATAAAAAAAAAATTTTGAGAAATTATATACTCATAAACCCTTCATAACGTTCTGTAAAGAAAAGGAGAATTATCCTAAGAATACACCCCGAGATTGTCGTAACCAATAGTGAAAGGAGTCTCATTTTCATGCACCAGTTCATGTTCGAGTCTAGCACAAAGCGGTGTTTTCGGGTTTTACCCAAAGGTACATCTGTTCCAGAGCTGCCTCTACCTGCTAGTATCCAGATAGGGATGCATTTCTCGGAAAACTCACAAAATATCTACAATAACAAAATTTTAGGAAGTTCTTCTATTCTAATCCTCAAAGCCAATCATAGGTATATGTGCTCTAATCAGAGTTTATCTAAATCTAGAAACCAATGTCTGTACTAAAAATCCTTTGATAACAAATGTAATGCCTTGACCCCAGTTACCTAGAGTCGGTTCATTAAACATATAATTTGGCATGATCACAAAAGATCAAGACTCTAAAAACCGATTAGTTTAGTAGCATTGTAATCACTAGATACATTAATAAAGTTTAAATTACAACATAAAGTGAAAACAACAACAAAATATTTTATCCACACTCATAACCCCTTATACTATCCCTGCAGGTCATTCATAAAATACTTCTTCACATCACGGGAAAAAGAAAACATAGAAAATGGTGATATCAAATGCCAAGTAAGGATAACAATATAGCAGAAACATTCATAAATAATCCTAAACATTTAAGGCAATGTATAACTAAAACAAAAGACTTTTAATCCTGAACATCATCATAATATGGAAGAAATAAAATGAAATAATGCCATTTAAATGTTCACATGGATATTCTACTAGTCGAATAATCACATGCAATATCAATAACCACTTTCATAATGATGTAATGCTTACTGATAGACTATCATAACCACATAGTCAAGGGCTTTTTCCCAAACTACAAGTAAGATTTTGTCAAGGCCTTGTTCCAAGACACTACCAATGCATCGAGGAGCTATAGTGGGCTCCACCCATCATTTATTAAGTCCAATGCATTCCACATATGAATAGGTTTAAACATAAAATAAACATTCATATTAATACTAGCATAAAAAATGTCCATACATTCTCCATAAACCATGAATGGTATAAAAATAACACATCCACAGTCAAACGTATCACAAAAGCATCAATACAATATTAATGTTTTGTATCATAATAAATCAACTTCAAATAAGATTAAAATCCATCACAGGATGTTGACATAGATGAAATCAAAACTATTTGATAAAAATATCCCCTTTTTGAAATCATTTAAAAGTATCGTAATTATAAAAAGACATTTACATTGAAAATGTCCTAATAAGATTGTAAGGTAAGCTTAGATGATTTTATAACCGCGGAAAATATCCGCAACCTCCTTATAAGTTAAAAAGACATTATTACCTTAATTCGATCAAAAAGGTTAAAAAGGACCTAGTTTGGAAAACGACAGAAAGATTATTTTAAAAAATTATTCTACAAATTCAACAAGGGTATACCAGAATTTAACTCATAGTCTGTAAAATAGTAATAATGATTTGAAATACATTTTTTTAGAAACATGGATGTGGATGATAAGGAGGTCCCAGTAGATAATTACGTATAAACAACCTCGGATAATGAAGAGATTGTAAAATAAACCCTTACCTTGTAATTTTCCATCGTTTAGGGCTGGTTAAACTCCTGTATAATGGTGAAATAATTGTTATTAAACTATACAAGAATCATTTACATTAATATGATATCATATATGATCTTTTAACACTTCCTTGTTAATAATATATTAGTTTTATCGTCGTTTCTTGTGTTAACTTACTCATTTTCTTTTACATGTTTTGTTATATAAGCCATGTTTATGGATAGGTTGTATCTTATTCATATCCAGAATGATATCAAGTCATTAATCATTATTTTTAATAATCAAATGTAAATTAGGCTTTAATGGATACGATGGATAATGAATCTTATCGCGTTCGTGGAGACAGTAGTCCGTACATACGCACAAGCGACAATATCATTCTTTTGATATTAAAATAATATATAATTGAATGGTATATCATATATACAGAATAATTATCATGATATATTTATTATTTACATTAATGACACATCATTATTATACCCATCCAAATAATAATGTAATGAATAACAATTACACCATGACGTGGAGATGTTAGGTCGTACGTACGCACGTATGGTGACATGTAATTCAATGGATGAATAGAATAATGAATATGGTTGTACCATATTTATAATAATATCACAGTATATAGAAGATAATGGTGTTATTATTTTAGAATGGAAACAACAAATAACGAAGTAGTTGAAGAAGAAATGAACTTGAAAGAGGGGGGGGGTGAAAACATTACCTCTTCTTCGGGTTCTTCCTTTTGATTTGATCAAAAGTGCTACATAGGTTGGATTTCTGATCAAAATAAGGCCTATAGGTTGAATTTAAGGAAGTTGATAAAATAATTGGGCAGGGTCTGGCCGATCCAAAAGGCATTGAGGGTATGAAGAATTGGTTAGAAGTGGTGTCCTTTTATAAGGGGGAGGAGGGGCTATTTAGGAAAAACGTAATGTATTACTTTACAATAAATTCATATTCAGTTTATAATTTCTCCAAAGTTGATTATTCAAATCCTATTGTGGGGATAGGTAGGAAAAAACTTATCGAATAGGTTTTAGATAGGTTTGGGTCACTTTATTAACCTTATCTTTTAGTTTTAAATCTTAGTTAATTAGTTTGACACTTACAATGTCACTTTGTATTTTTAAATTATATAGTTAATAAACTTAATATAAACTTCCAAGAGACCCCTAAGTGGTCCATTAATAACTCACCTATCATTATATAAGTCCTTCTTCAAATTATTAGATTTTTAGTAATAGAATATCAATTATTAATATAATATTTGTTTTAAAAAATTAGTTATGTCAATTTTGACAATATTTAATAAAAGATTTTTTTTAAGTCATAAAAGCATTATTAATTTGAACCAAATTTATTTAAGTAATACTGACATGTAATATTAAACAATAAACTTCATTGATGTCATTAATAATTTCTAATTATATTTATTTTAACATTTATAATACTAATTATTTGATTCATTCATTAATAAAGAAAATACTACATCAATATCGTGTCATAAATAAATTTAATTATTCAATGTATAACATTATAAATAAAATAAAATTATTTATTAAATATATTTATCTTTCTAATTCAAATTTATAGTCTAAAATATAACATATATAACCCTATGTAAAATTTTGTTTTCTAAAAGATATATGCTTATGTCATTTTTGTATTTACTTTATCATTATTAATATAAAGTTTCATTATCACTTTCAAGTGGATCCATGGGGTCCCAAAATCAACCCAAAGATGCCCATGGTTAGACATGTATCAACAAATAGGGTTATTACATGTTTTAGGGTAATTTATTGTTATTTTTATGTTACATTTTTACCTTTATTTACCGGATTTACCATTTAACCATGGTAAATAAAATATTTGCCAAAGTAATTATTCAAAATTTCTAAAAGTAAGAGTTACATATTTACACAATTTGGGAATCCTGATACCAAATATTGATTCTAATTATCAAAATTAAAAACAAATAAGGGGCAGAAATTAATTTAAAATTAATTCCCGTTGTCAAAACAAAAAGCATGTTTCTAAGAAACAATAACTTTCAAAAGATTGACAATTTTTTATTTCCGGTTTAAATGTGAAATTATGTACAATGAAAAACATTCTCTTAAATGGTAAAAATATATTATAAATATACCTTAAAACCACTCAAATTCATAATTTATCACTATTAATTATTTTGATTAAAAAATATGATTTTAATTAAAATTTAGTAATTTTCACTATTCATCAAAATATGAATGTTATCAGAAAAGTACAAAAAATTCACCCTAAGAAAATTTAGATATTATGAATCCAAAAATGAAGTAAATTTTGAATGATAAAATTTATAAAATTTCAAAAAGTGGGTATTACTATTCATAACGTCTAGTTTGATTGGTTGAGGTGTGTTAGAAGTCGAAGTTGCGTACAACACACACTACAGTATTATTCAAAGATAAGCATACCGTAGAAGGTTGGGGTGTTACAAATATTAATATATTTTTGAAATTAATAAAATATTGACATATATAAGTTTCCTTCTCATTTAAAATGGTTACTAAATAAATTTTATTTTAATATTATAATGATATCAAATTACAATATTCATCAAATAAAAACTTTCCTTGTATAAATAACATTTTATGAATTATACTTTTTCAAAACCCCATTGTTAACCTATTTTAAACATAAATGTTGTAGTGAATAATTAAATATCCAGGGTTTATAATTTTAATGATATGGTGAAAATTGGAAAATAAATAGCCATTATACAAAATTTTATCCCATTTGGCATCCTAATTTCCTATTAGAATGTTTTATGGTACTGAAAGAAATTAAAAAATATATTTACAATAAAATAGAATAAATTAATTTATAAAGAATATTCACAAATGTTGATATTGAAAAAATGGGGGACAAATAAAATCTTAAAATAATTTTTTTTAATAATCTATATCATGTTATATATTTCTCAAAATATTCTGGAAACCATTTAATAAGTCAATGAATATGACTTTTAGTGTTTTTAAGATCATTTACTTGAATTATTAACTTCTCAAACAGTCACTATGCCGACGTTGTTTAATAATTTAAGGTAATTACATTAAAAAAATAAAAAAAAATAAAAACATATTCAAATTTGTCTAAAATAAATAAATAATATTTAATATTTAATTACCAATTTGTGTAAATACCTAATATTTCTATAATATTATCTTTTGGACACAATATTTTACTTTTCTATAACTATTAAAGAACTATATTGGATCTAAAAATGAATTTCATATTCATCATGAAATAAAAAAATATCATTTTGAGTTTTCTTCATCGTATTCTTATTATATTATTAGAAATTATTTTTTCATAAGTTAATAAATTTTTATACAATATTTATATCTTTTCTAAATCATATAATATATCATATATCATGAATATTGATTTTTTTATTTTTCTAAAATTATGTACCATATCTAGTAAAATATTATAATATAATCATAAAATAAATTTTAATAGATCAATCAAAAAAATAATTAAATGTCATTAAATTCAGTTCAATTATGATTCTGAAATAGACATTAATATTAATTTCTAAAATAAAAAAGAATAAATATTTTTAAATAAAGAAAAATATAACATATATGTACATCATGAATATTTATTATTCAAATGTAATGAATTAGATAATTATAAATGAAATGGATAATATCTCATATTAAAATAAAATCCAAAATATAATTTTACTTTTATGTTACTTGATTTAATGAAATTTAATTATTGTATATAAATAATGGGTACTTTCACCAATATATAAAAAGTAATTTATTTCAAAAATAACTCCAAAATTAAAACTATGATAATTTTAATGTTGTAATTTAACTTAGTAGAAAATAAATATAATTTTCAGTCAAGAAATTGAAAAAATTAATTTTTAATAAATTTCAATTCTGAAGCACAGTATCACTTAACTAAAAACATTGATCTTAGTTCCTTGGATTTCAAAACTAAAATAATTTTGATTTGGGCCATTCAAAATATATTTCATAATTAGGTTATTCATAATCATTCCTTCCATTTAAATATCTAAGTTATAATTGTCATGACCTGTCGAGGATCGAGATGCAACAAACCTAAGGCCCCCTTGAAATAGGGAATGGGTTGGTGATGATTGGCGTGATGAAAAATCACACACTTTGGAGGCAGTTTCCTTAAGTACTTGTATGAATGGACATAACTCGATGCCCACAAAGTGAAGAAATTTAAGGAAACTAAAAACAATGCATGAATACATCTATAATCACACATCCAAAGTGAAAAAAAGATTATGAATGCATAAAACGGGGCCAAAAAAAGCCCAACCAAATAACTATAATGTTAAATCACACATGGTCAAACAAAGGGGACTACTGTCTAATTAACCACTGGTATACACCTCGGTCTATCTAGAAAAACTAGATCCAACATATCCAAGTCTATCAAATGACTATATAAAAATCATATCATCTGGAGAAGAAACGAAATGTGCAGGAAGATCCCATGTAGAGTTGAGTATATAAATAGTTAATAGGACATCCCCAAATCACAAAACATAAATCACCAAGAGTAAAATTAAATGGTAGTCACACACACATATATATATATGCCTATAGAATATCAATAAATAATATACAGATATAATAAACTAAGACACAAAGTCTTATGGTAAATATTCAAAATGTACACCAAATCAAGGATTTTGGCTTGAAGATTCCACGAAGCACGCATCATGGATATTACACCCCACTAGTCAAATCCTACCTCTGACATCCATACTATAGTTTTTTCACATCAGGTTTCACCCTTAGATTTATAATATGGGAGTATGAAGGGGTACAATACATAGATGTGGATCACTCTCAAGGACACAAGGTATACTAAGAAATTATTCTGGATTAACCTGATATGTAGATGATTAGATCCTGTGTAGTGTTAGAAATTATGGTACAATGAACTCCACCTAAGGAAAGATGATTATAGGGGATCTCACTACATGAATCATAGAAAAATTCCAACAACCCCATTCAGAAAACCCTATTATATATATCACCATGTAATGCGCAAGAAATGGTTCCAGACTCACCATCATGAAAAAGGATATAGAGAACACACCCTGAACTAAACATGACCATGATATATATGGAAGGGTAAGCAATCTATGTTTGATGGATTACACACCATGTATCATAAGTACACAACATGTAAAACTAACATCAGGTCATGACCATGTAAATGCCATAAGAACATGTTTGTGTATAAGTACACAGCTTAGCACAGGTACATCCAGTTTGGCCATTTGTCTATGGGAGAGTTCAGAAATGCCCTGATAGTGTACTCATTCCCATGTCTTTGTATCTTCTATGATTCATATAAAGATATATGGGGAGGTCCACATGCCATGTAATAGGGGTCTTATGTTTTGAGATCCCTTGCCTCATCCAAAAAACCATAGCCACTATAAAGGGATCCCACATGATATATAACATCATATTACACAATGTGTTATTTTTGATTTTCTAGAAACTCTGGTTATTCCTCAAATGTATGTTCAAGCTATCATTTCCTCATATTATAAATTCAATCCCCCTAGAAATCATGGATATTCTTTGGCTAAACCTCACATCCAATAATCAGTATATTTCATCCACCAAAACATATATGATAATTTCTTCGTACATCCAAACATCATCACAAATCATTAATCAAAACATAGTATCATAAATTTGTCTAATTCACTCTCACTTATATAGTTTCATGATTCTCATGTCATGTTGAGACTAGATATTCAACATCGATTCATTTTCAATAAAATGGTTTTAAAATTGTCGATTTTCTACTGTCCATAATACCATAGACAATGGGATTTCCCAACATGAAAAAATAAATATGATATAAATTAAAAAACCACAATGAAATGGGAATGAACCATACACAATGTCCTGGTTGGCCTCAATTCATTTCAATTATAATGAAAATGTAAGAGATAATCACAAAGAAATTATTCCAAAAATATCCATACAGATTACCCACCCCACAAAATTACTGATCTATGAAGTAATAGTTATTTTGATAGATTAAAAACCATTATGGAAATAGAAAATGAGGAATAAATCAAATAAAAAACACTCTACTTAGTGTTCATATCAGTCATTAGTGAAGATCAGTAATGTGTTTCCATTATAGATAAGATCTATGAACCCATAACACAACACTCTCAAATATGTGTGTGAGCCATTATTGTTCACACATAGCACTCTCCTCCAAAAGATCATATTCCACCATGTATTAAAATTAATCCATGATAAAAACTCTATATCCATATATTTATATAAAAATTCGGTTTTTGAATCAAACATAAATAAAAAACACACTTTATCTAGTTTACTAATTTCTCCCCATGGTGAAAATCATACAAATGGCCCATTCTGACAATGATTTTGTTGTGCCTCCAGTAAAACCTACATTCTAAACTCAGTATTTCCCTTAGATTGATTATCAAGGCCCACACATAAAAAGTAATTTTAATTTTTGAAAAAAAAATTATGCATTTGGGATATTTAATATAATTCATAAAATAATTTTTGGAACACCAGACCTCATAATCTCAAGCTATATCAGCACCTGACTCTGTAAATATTCATAGATGTTTTCCAGGGAGTTACACAGAAAAATATAGGACTTTATTTTACTCCAACCTATAAATATTTTCATCCTCAATAGAAAAAAAATAATTATTGATAATGTGAACTCTCAACTGGGTCACACACTCCCATAATCTATCCAATATATTTATTATACTATCGAAATAAAATCCAAGGAAAACACTTTCCCACAATCGTTATTTTTACCTTAAAGTTAAAAATATTACCAAATATTTAAAATGGAAACTCCACACTTACAGCCCAGCTCACCCTAGTCAGTATCATATAATGAGTCTTGCCCACACCATTTTAGCTGTGACATATGGAGAACACTATAAAAAACCGAAACTATTGTGGCATCATGGATAAGTGGTACACCTCCTCACTAACTCAAACTATCATTCAGAAGAGAAATTCTTGAGATTCATGGAGATAAAACATCATCCTAGATAAGTCTCCATACCTCTCGAAATCCAACGTCCTCCAAAATCAGTCAACTATAGGCTGAGGAGATTTACCAGTAAGTCATAATCCACCAATGAATGAAAGGTACACATTTAATAATTATTAACACTAAAACTAGAAACCATGTTATTTTATCCGTTAGCTCCAACCATCATAATAATTTCATGACAAGACGCACATTCATGGCCATTAAATGGTGCTATATCATAGGTGAAGTGGTAATCATCATGATATTAAAAACTCCATCATTGGTAAACGATCCTATGAGATATGGATCATAAATAATATAATCCCTCAATAATTTTCAACAAAACATAATCATTCTACTCTACCTAGCCAGCTAGATAGAAAAAAACACAACTCACCACTACATCTAAGCCCCAAATGGATTCTATCATCCTCTCCCTAATTATTCTATGAAGAAACAATCTAAGTCAAAAATTATATTGAGTGGAATTTCAAAATTCAGAACTACCTACTATATTTAAAATGTTCTAAACTCTCAATAATTTTATGTCCTACATCAGCCATGGACAATAAAAACAATAAAAATTTAACTCAGAAACACATTGAAACTCTATTACCTATAAAACTGATGTCAAGGGATCTAGGTAAACACTCACCTCTACAGTATATATAGTAATAAAATAAAAAAATCTCCTTAACAAATTTTATCCAATCATTATGTAAAATACTATCCATTCAGGGAAAAAAGAATATGTAATCCCCTCCTCTACGAAATTTCATTTACGAAAATATCTTTTAGATCAGTGATATTGCACGATCTCCTAGTCAACATTCCTTAGTGGTGCCTCCCTAAATTGCTGAAAAAATAATGGGATATCCACCATTGACTGAAGGAAAACTTCACTATCCTAGCCCCAATAAATGGATATCCCCAAGAGGTAAAAAAGATCTCTCTCCTCTTGCAACAAACATAGAAAATGGGATTCTACTATTGAAATTTTCTACTATGTTCACTTCAAAGGTGTACTGAAAATTTCAAATTCCAAGTCCAAGAGGAACCCTATCCATTGTCTCTAACTCATATTTTGATCATTTTATGAGAAGATATACAAGGGACTTCTATAGTTGGAGTATAATTTAACCTACTATCCCATTGTGTTGTGTCGCTACATCACCAATATGATGACTACCAAATATTGCTCATGAACATTGCTTCTATAGTTCTTCTTTTGTGGTCTCAACTGACCAGAACCATAGATAATGAAATAATTCCTCGACTTTAGAACATAACCATATATGGTACCTGATGTATCACATGTCACTAATTTCATTACTTCCACCTCTATTAATATTGAGATAGATCACTCATTAATCCCTGTCACAGATCCTAGAAGCATGGATTGAACCATTACATCACCTCAAAGGCATCCCCTTCTGGGTATAAGCTATTAAGGGGTCTTCCAATATCGATTAATAATGTACAACCCTCCAATATTACTATTACAACCCAAGGATATTATTGACTTTGGTAGAACTCTTGGACAACTCCCAAGAAAGAACTACATGAACCTTCACCATGTCCACCACTAATAAGTACTTTGAGATGACATGTCCCAGGATTTGGAACTCTCGTATATAGAACATACTCCGAATGAACATCCAATAAATTTGATTCTATCAGATGGTGTCTAGTTCCATCCTTAATTTTTTTACACAGTTCACCATGAACACAGATAAATAATGGTTGTCACTAATGAAGACATCTAGAAAGTAATCATATAAAGAGGTATGGATCATGTTAACAAGTATCTAAATTTTATCATTGTGAACTTCTCATGAATGTGATCTTTGAAATCATTAATAACATCATCAGTATATCCATTAGAGATCATGAATACATGCTCTATTTTTACAACATTAACCCGAAACTATATTCCACACATTAAATACATGATAGTTGTGGAATCATTATATTTTTTCCAAGATAATCATTTACGATCTCATTTAAATGATTGGGGAACAATGTTGGAAGTTTTAACATTTTATATTATCTATGAAGTATGCAGGGGATGGATTATCCATATTAAACATGTTACCAATTTATTCTCCATATAACATTCATTAAATTGATCAGTTATTTGATATAAATCAACCAAAAATATTCTAACAATCACATACACCCAATATCTACCCTCACATAGTATTTATAACACTGTAATTACTATTTTATAGATCATTTAAATTACAAAAGACCAGTTCCATTCTTATTTCAATCCAATCATACTATTCTATAGGTTACATAGTACCTTTATATTCTATAACATACCTCTTCATGATATATATGATTTTATCTATCAACTGTTACATTGATGGGGAAGCTCAGTGTCACCTTTACATGGCCTTTAGGTTATGTGAGTTAACCTTATACAACCCTATCATTCCATTCTGAAATGTATATATTTATCTTATTTCCCATATAAAACCAATACTTTTACCCTCATGTTAATGTTTTAACTCCCAAAAAATCAGTTTAGGTTCTATAAAATATTCAAATAAATTTCCATCAATATATATTATATAAATATTATCCATTCTTTATCAAAGAATAATCCATGTATTATTTTAATAAATTTGTTAAATTAAAACATTTAGAATATTTTATTATTATTTTAGCTTCCCTAAAAATATCATTTCACGAGATGTACAATGTTGGAAAAGTCTTGATAACCTTAAAATCATGTTGTATACAGTGTTTTATCACCATTCAACACATATTTATTTCATTCTTATTAATGAAATGATCAAATAAAATAATTAATACAACATAGAAGTATTAAATCAAAATAATCAGAGTTAGTGAAAGTGATTTCCATAATCCATTGAAAATATAATAATATTAATTTTCATGTTCAATTTCATCCATATCAGACAATATTATCCACAATTCAAGTTATATGCCTTTATAATCACATCAATGATGGAATACATCAAAATAGCACCAAAATTTTATTTTTCTATCTTCTCACTGTCATCCAACCATATGTTTATAAATTATTATTCATCAAACATGGTTGAATTATTTTGAATTCCATTTCATTTGAAAAGATCCATATTTTTTACACAATGGAAAACACACTATTGTCCAATGCATCAAAAAATAAACATTTCGAAGTATTTTTTTAAAAAATTATAATTTTAAAAAAAATATAACCATTATGTATTGGAATTTATATTATCATAGAAACCATGATGAGGATGATATTTTCTCTTTGGGTTGAACCTCATCTAGATAGAATACCAAAAATTTAATTAGTCCATTTCATGGTTGGGGAGGATGATCCATAGTATGAACGCCTTTACACCAACATGAAATGAATTCTGTATTATCATTATTTAGGAAACATATGAAGTTCACATCATTGAATAATCATTTTATTCAGGTTAGATGATAGTCCAATGATGTTTTTCTTGAACCATTTGATGTTATTTAATTGAGTGACCAAATGTTTCATATTGTGTCTGAAAAACTATATAATAGAACCACCAGTTAATTTCGAAACACATCACACCTTCTATGCCCCATAAGAATACTATTTTGAACACACACCCCACACACTATTTCCTCCAATCACACTCTAGGAAACCCATTAAATAGATTTTCCCTGGTTTATTTCAGTCCAACAAACACATAACATAGAATTTAAATAATAATATGTTATTATTGATCACGGAAATGGATTACTTATTTAAATAAATAAACAGAATATTCCAAAAATAAGCCAATATATATTTATTAAATAATAGGCATATATATGTATATACAACAAAATAAATTGTGAGAGAATTTATGAGAACTACATAAACTAAGTAATTATTTTTAAAATGAAATGTAATAATAATATTCATACTAATATTAAATTAATATTTAATTTTAATAGGTTTTTTATACACATTGTCTTTTAAAATATCGCCATATTTCTCAATGGGATTACACTTACTAGAATGATTTATATTATTGTTACTTAGAAACAAAACATATAACCCATGGATAAAATGTCGACATCATAAGAAAAAATCTTATTAATTCTCAAAATTCAATAAAATATCACATTCTTGATAACTCATAAAGAATATTTTATATTGGTTTCATCAATATAATTGCATGAAATATTTCTGTATAATATTATTAAAATAAACATATCGATAAAACTGTATGGTCCATATTCATAATTAGACATTAAATTAAAATAATATGGGTAAATATATATACATCCATTAGCATGTAAGGTAAATAATATTATCATGACTTAGTCATTAATATAACATCACTCAAGACACACCATCATATCTTACCATAGTAAGATAATATTTATTAATGATTTTTATAATAAAATTTGTGTCTGAAAATCAGCATATATATAAATAATAATATTATGTCTTAGAAGAACTAATAATATCCATAAAAATTATTATATAGTGAAACATAAAACATTATTACATCCAATTAATGTTTCTTTGATAATAACCTCATCTATAAGAGAATATTAAGTGATAACAATGTGATTAGAAATATGGATGTTTTACATTCCGCAAAATCATGATATCTCAAATTATTCATGTCCCATAAAAATATATTAAAGACAAAGAGGGAATTTTTTCTGAATATTCAAATATAAAAATATGGTTCTC
Source organism: Viscum album (assembly GCA_963277665.1). Taxonomy (NCBI): domain Eukaryota; kingdom Viridiplantae; phylum Streptophyta; class Magnoliopsida; order Santalales; family Viscaceae; genus Viscum; species Viscum album. The sequence goes on along the minus strand of OY728161.1, from coordinate 1,240,718,237 downwards.
ATCATAGAAATGTACTATTATGACCTAAAAATTTAACAAATACTCGATATAAATTATCAATTTAATGTCACTACCCTTGTTGCATGTATAAAATTTCAAATGATATCATATTTGCATTCTGTTTTAGGGTGGAATATAAATTGTTTTCAAACCCAACACATATAAATATGTCCATAAATTTGTGTTACATATGAAAATAAAACAAAAAATATTATTGTTCCTTAACTATAAATCATAAACTGATTAATTATAGAAACTAAGGAATTTATTACTGTTACATGATATATTTCATAACAATAAGTTATATATTGTGAAAAATACAAGTCAATTAAATTTTAACATTAGAGGGATATATTTTTAGATTAGTAAAACTTATAGGATATACATTACAAAAAAAAATTGAAAAATAATTATAATTTTAGAGTGCAATTGATGAAATTGTTAAAAAAATAAAGAAGTAATTATCATATCATTTTTTCAAAGAAATAATTTAAAAAATAAAATATATTATAATATAAAATTAAAAATTAATATACTAAAAATATATTATTATATGAACATGATTATATATTATATATATATTTAATTGAGAAATAAAAATAATAAAAATATTATTTAATTGAGGCTAAGAGAGTGGGTGGAAAACCCATAACCCCATTCAAAAAAATGAAATATAAATTAATAACTCACTGTATAATGAATTTTTATGTATATTATGATAGAAACCAACAATATTAGAAATGTGAGGAATATAACAACCATGCTCTTTATTACCTAGTTAAACATGATTATTTAAATAAAACCTTTAATTGATACAAAATATGATATTGAGAGGTATAGTGTATTTGGGGATTAATAACATTAAATAACAACATAAATTATGTAACACAACATTTTTTTTGAAAACATCCTTTGCATCACCACTATATTCCCTCGTAATTAGTATTGCATAGGATAACCTGAGAACACACATAAAAAAAGGGGGAGCTATAATGTTGAGTAAGGGAATAAAAATGGAATAAAATTAGGATAAAATACATGTTAGACAATAGGCATATCAATGGTTCACAAGAGATACATTAATACAAAGTCATGAAAAATCATGATAAACACAACAAGGAAATGAGGCAATAATACCTAACATGGAGTTAGCAAGAGCCAATGCTCATTGCATATGTAGCATGAGTAAATCCACATTGCACTTGAAGCATGAGTAATATATCATTGGACTTAAAATATCATGATCCAACAGTAATTGCACAAGAATTATCATGATACTATAATTTACCCAATTCATTGGAGCACTCTCAGGGCGCACCATTCTTAAACATTTCATTCCATGCATAAGTGTGTCACATGGTTCATAAAACATGGAATAAATAAAAATCATAAGTTATTAAATGATTAAGTAATGTGGAATAAATATATGAAATTACCATTAAATATTTATATGTGCATAAAGGTGAATACCATTGATGGAGACATGGGTATTGTATTCACTACACAATGGTCTTGGATTGGAGAAACACTATCCAACATCGGTAGCATAGCGGCTTAAAAAAATGGTCAATGAGAGAGAAATGGGTGTCTCATCAAATTTAAATGAAATGGAAAGTATGGAGGGTCATATTGATACATGTACCAATAAATTTAATGGAATTTAGATATGTAATAAAAAATAATATCATGACTATAAATGAGAAGAGAGAAATTCCTTATAGAATTTTTTCTTGGTTACAGGCGTACATGGGAGGAATTTATAAGAGAGAAAGTGGATATCTCATTATTAAAACATTAATAGGGTAGTATGGTAGAGGTCAAAAATCATAATCCAACATTTATAATATAAAATAAAAGTGTAATACAATATATGGAATCAGGGTGATAAATAAGGAAAGTGAGTATCCCTTACTTGAAAGTGTGATCCCAAAGGCTTGGTAGAGCCTTGAGAAAATCATAGTGGGAAATAAGGGAACATTTTAAGGATTCTAGAGAGACGAGGGAAGAGGTTGGATGAACACCAAAGGATTTTAGGGAAGGGGAAGTTGGAGCTTGGGTGGGTTTATATAGGAAAGGAGAAATAATTATTTATTATTTAGGGTTGGGACACTTCACATTAAACTAATCAATACAACAAACCAGCCCATGGTGTTTTCCAATATTTTTTTCCAATGGGTCGTGTAAAAAAATTAGTTTATAATTCCAATGGCCAAAATTCATAAAATAATAGGGTTTATTATGTGGAGGTGAGTCACACTATTAAGGAATATAATTTAAAAAGATAATATGTTTTATAAGTCTTGGAGGGTCCACTATGGATTTGTAAAATATATCAAACCAATTCCAAAACATATTATTTTAATGGTAAATCATATATTGGCCGAAAATATTGTTTATTTTATTTTATTACATCACTATTGGGTCATTTTGTATTTATAGAACACATTATATATTTAAACGTTATTATTTTTTTACAAAAACATTCAACTATCCCAAAAAATATGACAAACTCATTATTTGATAATTTCAACATCCTAATTAAAAAAATAAAATTCATTTCATCTAAATAATTTTCTAAATATGTCAATTTTTACTTTAAAAAAACGATATTTAGTGAAAATTCATGGGTTATGTCAAAAACAGCTTTCAAACCTTAAAATAATTTACAAAGGCATTCAAAAAACAATACGATCAATTATAATTAATAAAAATTAATTTAATAATAATAATTATTATATTTTATTAAAATATTATTTAATTAAAAAATACATTAATTCATCAAAATAAATATCTTAGTTGAATATTAACTAAAAATACTATTTGAAAAATAAATACTTCTTACAATTTAACAAAAATAAAAACAATGAATATTCTCTATACAGGAATAATGTACATAATAATTGGACTAGGGTCTCATTACATAACCCCTTAAAACATGCACATAAGACCTTAGGGTAAGGTGTGTGATGGTGATATACTCTTAGGGTTTCTTAGATAACATCGCTCGAGTGGTAATCTTTATCAACTATCAATTCTCCCGTAGGCGCATTCGCTCAAGATTAATGTATTGTAGCTCAGCTTGGACTTGATCAAAAGAGATTCCCAATGACACCAACTCCTTTCCGAGCTCCGAAAAGTGGGCTTTGTATGGGTTCAGTTTACTGGATGAGGGCATCACTTCTTTTGTTTGAGTAAATTGGATTTGTTAAATTCTTCTATTTATACTAATCATGTGATCATTGTTCAAAAAATATATTAAATACGGTCACAATTCATATTAATATTTTAAATTCCAATAAAATTGAACAAAATAAGTGCATACATTTTACATAACCATGAAAAGATATTTAATTAGACCCAGATTAATTTTCATTAATTAATTTCTGGGTTGTTACCGTCTTCCACCAATATGAATTTGATCCCAAAAAATTTCATTTTCCCACACTGAAAAAGATTTCAGTAACATTGCTTCATCAGTTCCTCTGAATCCCACGACGCTTCTTCGAACTTTTGGTTTCTCCACAACAATTTGATGATGGGAATTGTCTTATTTGGTAGAACTTTTTCTCGACGATCTATGACCTTTACTGGTTTCTTCCCATAAGAAAGATCTTCCTCAAACTGTACAACCGATTAAGAGTGTACATGCGAAGTCTCTAGTATGAACTACCTTAATAGAGATACATGAAATACATCATGTACATGAGCCATGTTAGGGTGAAGTGCTAGTTGATAGGCCACATCCCTAACATGATCTTGAATCTTGAAGAGGCCGATGTCCCTAGGTCTTAACTGCCCCTAATTTCTAAACCTCACGACATTCTTCCACGGACATACGCATAGAAATACAATATATCCAACATTAAACTAAAGGTCTCATCAACGATTATCTGCATAAATCTTTTTTTGACACTAATATGACCTGATATGTTGCAGAATGGTTTTCACCTTATCCACAATTTCTTAGACCATTTTTTGTATTAGAAGCTTACTCTCAATGACTTTATCCCAACATGCATGTGTATTGTACCACTCCCAATCAGAGCTGGTTAAGGTGCCATTTTGAGGCTCGAGTGGAAACTGTTATTATATGATAATTCAACTAGAGGAAGATGATGACCCCAACCTCCTTTAAAGTTCATTGAACATGATCTTAACAAATCATCAAGTGTCTAAATAGTTCACTCAGATTGGCCATCATTTTGAGGATGATAGGCTGTACTGATGTTCAGTTCAGTATCTAGATAATGTTGAAGACTCTTCCAAAACATATAGGAGAATATTGGATATCGATAAGATACAATAGATGGTGGTAATCCATGCAGCCTTACTACTTCCATGATGCATTTCTGTGCCATTTGATCCAATGAGAAATCATCCACAATTACAATGAAGTGTGTAGAATTTGAAAGACAATCCACAATATCCCAAATTTCATTGTTGTCATTGGATTTATTGAGATGTCCGGTGACAAACTCCATGGTGATGTTCTCCCATTTCTATACTAGTATGGGCAATAGTTGTATCATCCCATTATACTTCTTCCTCTCTGAATTCACTTGCTGACACACCAGGAACATTGATTTATACTCAGCGATCTGATTATTAATATTATCCCACAAATAATGCTCTCAGATATCTCGATACATGTTTTAGTCTCATAGGGGAATAAGGAAATTTTAAATATGTGCATTATCTTTAAGATCCTTTTTCACCTAAAGACATGATGGAACACATAGTCTTATCCCAAATCACACATTTCTTTCTTCATTAAAATTGATGTCTGGGGATTTCTCTTTTCTAATAGCTTACACTTTTATTTGAATTCCCACATCATCCTTTCGAGCATCCATTATCCTTTCTAAAAGAGATGGTTGAGAACTCATTTGTGAAATGAATGACGATGTTCCCTTCTTTATTATACCCATCACCATATTATTCAAATATATTAATATTGGATCCTTTTCAATTATTAATAATGAAAAAATCAAATGGTCCGCTATACTAAAATCATCCACTACCGTGTTCTCTTTCTAGTGGTGGTAATGGATTGAGCAGTCATAGTCTTTGATCAGCTCTAAACATATTGGTTGGCACATGTTCAAATCTTACTATGTGAATATATACTTGAGGCTTTTGTGGTCCGTATATATTTCACACTTCTCCCCAAAGAATTAATTCCACAAAATTTTAAAGCGAATATCACCGCATCCAACTCCAGATTCTGTGTTGGATAATTATGATTAGGAACATTCAATTTATATGAAGTAAAGGTAATGACTTTGTCATTTTTCATCAACACACATCCCAATCCCTTCTTCAAAGTATCACTAAATACCAGAAAAAGTTCTCCACTTGTGGGTAAAGTGATCATGAGCACAGTGATAAGCCTCTTTTTCTACTCCATGATGATTTCTATGCATTCATTACTCCAATAAGTCTTTACTCCCTTCCATTTGAGCTAGGTTAGAGGGTTTGACAATCATGGAAAATTTCTCACAAATCATCAATAATATCTATTTAACACCAAAATGCTACGGATATCTGTTACCAATGTTGGCATCGACCATCCCTCTATAGATTATATCTTGAGGGGATCCATAGATATCCCATTTCTTGTGATGATATGGCCCAAGAACAAGACCTCCTTCTACAATAACTCACATTTTTTGTACGTGGCATAGATTTTCTCCATTCGAAAGGTCTGTAGTAAAACTCTTAGATTCTCCTCATAGTCCTCCTTGGTTTTTCAGAATATTATAATATCATCTATAAATACTACTCAAATTTGACGATGTAATCTCAAAAGACTCTATTCATCATTTCCATGAATATTGATGCCGCTTTAGTGAGTCTGAATGGAATTACTATGAATTCATAGTGCCCGTATCTTGTAAGAAAAGAAGACTTGGGGATATCTTCTTTTTTCACCCTTACATGATAATATCCCAACCAAAAATCTACCATGGGGATGTACTGTACAACAAGAATCAGATCTGACATGTCACCAAATCATGGGAAAGGATACTTGTTCTTTATCGTTATTCCGTTAAGCTCGCGACAATCGATGCAAATGCCCATTGACCCATCCTTCTTCTTGAAAAAGAGGACTAGTGCACCCCATGGTGAAGCACTTGGGCATATAAGACCTTTATCTATACACTCATGTAGTTGTTTCATTAGATCCTCAATATCCAAAACTGCCATTGTATATGGATTTTTGGATACTGGTAGTGCCCCACGTATAAGATCAATTGACTATTCAACATATCTTCTAGGAGGAAGACCATGAAATTTATCAGGAAACACTTCAGCGAATTCCCTCACAATAGGCTGGTCTTCGATGATGGTTCCCTCTTAGAATCAATCATCTGAGCCAGATACACATGCTCATAGGGTAGTAATATTTATGATTTAGATGATGGAGCTAAAGAAGATTCATCTTCCGCCTTTCACTTGTATAGAATTGGGGGTCGATTCTATATATGGAAAGTGATTTCCCTCTCATGAAAATTTATGATGGATCTATATAGGAATAGCTAATCCATGCCAAGAATTGCATCAAATTCAACTAAATGGAGTATGATGAGGACCACCGGGAAGTTCAATCCACCAATTATGACATGGGAATAGTTATATTCATGGGATGCAATGATTTCCCAATTTTTCATACGCATCTGCATATATACTTGAATTATATGTGGTGGTGTTGTGATCGTCATACTAAACTTTTAGGATATAATATAATGTGTAGAACAGGAATCAAAAAGTACATTCACTCTTCTTGATTGAATAACTAGTGTACATGTCACCACTTCGTTTTGGGGGTTCACTTCAGTGTTAGTGATGGAAAACGCTCAACCTTGCTACCATGGAGGTTATTGGTTACCTCCAAAAACCCATGGCTTAGGGAATTGATTTTATAGATTCCATAGTTATTTGTTGTTGATGAAATGAATAATGTGTTGTGAGTGAAATAGAGCATTCCTATCCTCTGTCTTAGCTGAGGGTTTTTCTTGTCGGTAGTTAACTTCTAGATGTCCATCTCTTCCACGTATAAAGAATATCTTCGTACCCTTTAAACAATTTTCAGGGTGCTTCTTTCTGCACCATTGGAAAATGGGGTGCTGGATCCTCTTAGAACCATTGGATTTATCCATCAGACTACCAGAATTGAAATCCACCTTATGCTTCTTATCCCTGTGATACCCTTGAGAATCAACGATCTCTATTTTGAAATTGAGGGTACGTCATAATTTTTTTCATTGATCTCGATGTCACCAATCACCAAGGCTTTCTACACGCTTAGATTCATGCCACCAAAGAAGTGGTCAACCATGCATTCGGGGGTAACGAAAAAGCTAGAGGCGTATCATGCAAGACATGTGAAGATTGTCTCATACACTCCGATGGATACTTTGCCTTTTTTACATGAGGGAAAGGAAGTCCCATTCCATCTTAACCTGAAGGTTGCATGGAAAGTATTTATGAGAAAACATATTCCAGAAATCTTTTCATTCCAAATACTTGGTCTCCTTCTCAAGCATCATATTTTTTATCAATGTCTACCATCGATCAGCTTCAACCTCTATACGACAAGTATCCAGGAGAACATTCTCTTGTTCAGAACATTTAAGTGTCGAAAATATCTTTTCAATGTAGTCCATCCCTTATACGGTGATTGTGGGATTAGATGATCCATTAAAAGTAGGAGGCCTTTGTTTCATGAAGCTTTGATAGCAACATGTTCTTTCATGTGGGGTGGTGAACGTTTTTATTGACCCATGATTCTATTCAATTCATGAGTTAACTAAGAGAAAATAGTGTAAAAGTTCATGATTCCCACTCCCATCAGATTGGTCATATCATTAGAACAATCCTCACATTAATCATCTCAACATTTGTTAGCCCGATTCCTCCTATTACCATTCATTATCTGGAATTAATGGAAAATTAGGGGTAACACCAAAAGGGTAATCCAAGGAAAAGACATATCACTTATAAATAGCTTTTATTTTACTTACCTTATGAATCTATAGGCTTCAATCTATGTAATCCATGATCTACTTTCTAGGAAATATTATTTGGAGATTTTTTATTTCCCTTAATTATGGTTCATACTAAAATTGTGAATTTACCAATGCATATCCCCTGCGAGTGTCGTAACCAAGAGTGTAGAAAGGCTCATTTTCGTGTACTAGGAAACCTAGGGTCATGATCGAAACTCCGTGTTGGGGTTGTCAACCCTGGGTACATCTGCAGTAGAGCCACCTCTAACTGATCATATTCTGATTGGGATGTATATACATGATAAACCACTTACTCAATACCTTCCAAAAAATAGGGTTGTTTTTATTATACTTAGTCTTTTCTCTATGGATTTACTAGGATATTCTAATCCAAATCCCAAAAATAACTAAATCAATCCTCTAATACCAACCCTAAAATCCCTACTCATTATTACATAAACAAACATGATTTATTACATAAAACCTCCACTTGATACAACATAGAATATCAGGAGGTCTAGTGTCTTTGGGGCTTAGGAACATTACCTAACAACTTAATGCATAGAAAACAACCTATTAGTGAAAAATTCCTTTACATGACCACTACATTCCCTCGTACTTAGAATTGCATCGGATAACCTGAGGACATGAAAAAAAGGGTGAGCTATAATTGAAAGTATGAGAATAAACCTAGAATAATGTGGAAAATACATTACATGTTAATAAATAGGAATATAAATGGATCGCAAGAGAATCATTAACATAATGGCACGATAATGAATAATAATCATGACATGTACATGTGGAAACAACACTTAACATGTAATTTACATGAGTCAAGGATCATTTCACAGAAAGCATGAGTAAACCATCATTGCACGTGAACTATATGTAAACCCTCATTGCACCTTAATTATAAAGATTCAACACTCGTTTAACATGACTTATCTTTATACTATACTTTACCTAATGAATTGGAGCTCTATCTGGGATCACCCTTCTTAAACATTGCATTTCATGCATAAGTGTGCCACATGGATCATATAACATGAAATCAATAAACATCATAAGTTATTCCAAGATTTAGGAATTTGGAATAATGAAATGAAATTACCATTTAATATGTATATGTTCATAAAGGTGAATACCCTTTATATAAACATGAATATGGTTTTCACTACAAAATGATCATGGCGTGGAAAAACATGGTGCAATATCGGCAGCATAAGACGTGAAATAATGGTTGTTGAGATTGAAATGGTTGTCTCATCATATGTACATGAAGTGGATAGTATGGGGGTTATATAGATACATTAAAAAACAAATTTAATGAAATTTAGATATGTAAGTCAAAAGAATTTCCAGAATGTAAATGAGGAGAGAGAAATTCTTTATGGAATTTTGGTATGGTGAAGTGTGTAAATGAGAGAAATTAACGAGAGTGAAAGGGGGACTATAATTATTCAAACAAGAATAGGAATGTACAAGGGAGGTGCAAAATCATACCCCACCATTTATATTTGTAAATAATATGGTATAACAATATAAGGAAACATTGACATAAATAAGGAAAGTGAGAATCCCTTATTTTGAAGTGTGATCCTAAAGGATTGGGAGAGCCTTGAGAGAGGATTCCTGGGAGCATGGGGCAACTAGGGAGATTATATATAGTGGAGGGAAGAGGTTGTAATAACTCCAATAGGTTTTAGTGAAGAGGAAGTGGGAGCTTGGGTGGGTTTATTTTGGAATGGAGAATGAATTCTTTATTATTTAGGTTTGGGACTCCTCCGATATAACTAATCAAAACCACATAACAACCCATTATTTTTGCACATTTTTTTCCAAAGGGGGCTGGAAAAAAATATTTTATAATGATAATATCCAAAAATCATAAAATAACAGGGTTTCTTATGTGGAGGTGACTCACAATCTTAAGGAAAATAATTGAAAAAGATAAAATGTTTTGTAAGTCATGGAGGGTCCACTTAGTCTTTGTAAAATAAATCAAACAAACCCAAAATCAAATTATTTTAATTATAAAATATATATGGGTTGAAAATAATGTTTATATTATTTTATTACAACACTATTGGGTCATTATGATGTCATAAAACACATTATATATTTAAACAATATTTAATTTTTACCCAAGAATTTGACTATCCCAAAAAATTATGAAAAATTCACCTTTGGAGAATTTCAACATCCTGATTCCAAAAAAAATATTCCTTATATCTAAATAATTTACTACATCATTTAATTTTACTTGTAAAATAAATATCTACATTTATAAAAAATTAATGGATTTTGACCTAAGCAGCTTTCAATCCTTAATAAAAATTACAATTTCATTCATAAAATTATACCATCATATATCTTTAATAAAAATTAATTTAATAATAATAATAATAATAATTTATTAAAATTTTATTTATTAAAAAATCCTCTAATTCATCAAAATAGTTTTCTTAGTTGAATAATAACTAAAAATACTAGTTGTGTTATAAAAACTATTTAAAAAGTATCAATAATAAAAAGAATGTATATTCTCTATACAAGAATAATGTACATAATCATAGTACTAGGGTATGGCTATGTAACCCCTTAAAACTCCCACGTAAGAACTTAAGGTAATGTGTGCGATGTTGACAGACTCTTAGGATTGCTCGGATAACATCGCTCGAGTGGTAATCTCTATCAACATCCACATCTCTCGTAGGCAGTTCTGTTTAAGATTAACGTATTCAAGATCGGCTTGGGCATGAACAAGATTGAAGCCCAATGATGACTCCTCTTTTCTATTCTCTGAAAGATGGGATTTGCATGGGGCCAGTCAACTGGATGAGGCCACTGGTTCCTTTGCTATGTAAATTGGATTTGTACAAGACCAATATTTATACTAATCATGTGATCACTATTCAATAGCTATATTAGCAACAATCACAATTCATAACTTTATTTTAAAATCAAAAACATAGAACTAAATAAGTGCATATGTTTTACATAACCATAATAAGACATTTAAATAGAGCATGATGAATTTTCCTTAATGATTTTTTTGGTCGTTACAAGGATTATAATTATAAATATATATAATGGTTACAAATTATTATTAGATATGTAGGGGGAATTTGATAAAATGTTAGGGGATAATATTTTTTATATAATATTAAATTGATGAATTAATTTTGAAATTATATGTATGTAATAATAAATAATGAAAAAAATATAACGAAATACCTATATATTGAATGATATATATAAAATAGAAGATATTTTTTCAACGAGAGATAAGTGAAATAAATAAAGAGTATGAATGGTTTCCATTACCTCATGTCCTTATTCAAGAGAAATTACTTTTATATCCTTGTATTACCATGATGGGTATTAAAATTATAAATCTATAAATAGAGAAAAAAAATTATTTAGTTAACTTATAAAAAATAATTTATATTAACTTATTATTTATCTATTATATATATATATATATCACAGAAATATTTTTAATCAATTTTTTTAATTTTTTTCATTTCTATTGTTATCCTGGATATTATGTATTATCGTTTATTTCTCAATCATTATGTAAAGTCCTAGATATTTTGTTTTCATGTTTTCTTATTAAAAATTTTTAAGGAATTTTTAGGGGGATCAAATTAAAATGTATAAATGGTAATTCAACCTATTTGAACACCATGGAAAACGTTATTATTTTTTATATTAATAATATATTAGTAAGATTACAAGGTTTTTAAATTTTTGAAAATTTGGTGGAATGTTTTTAATAATTTTAATTAATAATAATAATATTATACATTCTTATTATATTTTGAGGGAAATTTTAAAATATTTTATAAATAATATCTAATATATAACAACTAAATATGAACAAATTCACTAAACATGGTGTTTCAATTTATACTAACGTAATTTCATTTAATGCTCTATGATTGACTTAGACCAAATCAGATAATTATTTTATTTAAATATATATTTAACGTTATTTAATTACTTAATTCATCAATGAACTTTCTGAAGAGAATATAATTCAATAGAGGGAGTATATAACTATCTCATGTGGTAAGATTAAGAAACCCTTCATCAATCAATTTACACATTAAAAATAATTTATTTTGAAGAATAATTTATAATTTTTATTCATTATAAAACTATTAGTTTTTAAATTTTTTTATGATGGTGTTGTACTTTTAAAATAAAATGTAAAACTTTTTTCTTATTATTTTTATACGTATAAGTAATATTCATTTATAATATAATACAATAATAATTATTGGAAATAAATATAGATAATTGGAGTTAAAGTGTATTACAAACACCATTGTCTAATATATATTATTATTCATCTCTGAATACAGTGTTGGTAAATGAATTGATGATTGAATCGGGTGCATGTGCATGCTTTTTTTTATTGTATCATTATATTTTACTCCAAAAATACCCTAAACAAATTAATGTATATGAACCAAAAAGTTGAAAACCACACACACATATATATGTGTGTGTGAAAAAATTATTAAATTTAATTTTTCTTTTTGGTATAAACATATAATGGATGTGTAAAAAATATTGAACTATTTTATACATAAATACATAATTTCTTATATTTATACTTCATTTAAATAATTAAATGGTTATTATGGAATTTTAAATTATTATTTATTATTTTTAAAAAAAATTGTATATAACAATTTTGTACAAGATTATTTAATGATTTTTTTATAATTATATTAAATTTTTACCCTTTATGGAATTACGTGAGTCCATAAAAAATATGAAAGTGATATTAATATATTGGATGTGAATTATTATATAATTATTAAGAATATATTTGTAATGGTAAAAAAATCAATTTTAATTAGAAATGCAATGATAAATTAAAAAATAATGGGTTATAAAAAAGAGTGATATATGATGAATGGTTTTGGTGATGTTTTTCATGACATGGAGAAATAATGATGCTTTCTAAAATTTGTACCCTCGTTATTGTAAAAATGATATGTATTATCAGGTAATTGTTATCGATGTTATCACAATAGAGTGATAACTAAAAAGTCAATGTGAAAATTTGATATAACATATTAAATTTATAATAAAAGATAAATGAATTGTTAAATTTAAAACATCATTAACAAAATGGAATAAAAATATGATCTATAATATTATATACTATCATTTATAAAATAACTAATAAAAATCCTTTATAAAAACCTTATTAAAAGAATTGATATGAATTAAAATTTATTAAAAATATATTATTACTTACATTTACTTGATAATTGTTTTAAACATTTAATATAAATTGTTATTGTGGAATTATGTGTTACTTGAGACTATTGTAAAAAAATATTATGTTCATACTCATATAAAAATACCAACCAACTTCAAAATAGTGCATCAAAATCGATAAAAATTTCTATTACTGGAACAAAAGATGTACTAGAAAAATATCAAGTCTATTATATAATATGTCATAGATTAAAAATATATATCTCTATCTTATATGTATCATGTGTAATATATATACATTCATATGCAAATATGTATCTATGTATTTTATTCTAGTTTATAAGAAAGGATGTAGAGACTATATTGAAATATAGATATGATCTATAAATATTGAATTCAATTCCAAAATGTACAAAATGTTTAAAATGAGTTGTTACCATTAAGATAAAGTGATATTTTTTTCTCTGAAACAATTTTTGGGATACAATATTTGCCTAAGACACACACTCATAAATATAGATGTAAAATAATACTCCTTATATATTGCCTTTGTTATTGACTGAATAAAACCAAGATAACAATTAATTATTACAATATCAACAAAAAATACTGAGTTACATAAATACCCAATTCCTTTTAGGTTTAGAGTTTTAGAGAGTTACAAAAATCCTTTTTCTAAATGTCCCATAAATATATAAAAATACTAACTTTTTTTCACTAAAAATAATTCCTCATTTAACAATAATTCTTTATTGGTTGTCACAAAATTCTACAATCATTACATTTATCTACAAATTTCAAAGTAAAAAATTATTCCTTATAACTTTTTTAAATGAATAAAGAATAATGGTGGGATTGAAATTTATCGAAGGGTATATATAAGGGAAAACAATTTATAATCATGAGTGAGATTTTAAAAAATATATAGGTTTAAAAAAAACATATGTCACAAGAACTGTAACACTAAAATATTTCATAGTAATTTATTTTCTTTAAATTTAATAGCTCACGCTACACGCAACACCAAGTTCGAGCACACCATGACTTACCAAACTAGCCATTCAAAAGATGTTATGAATTGTATTAAATGGATTTTGAATTTTATATACTCCATATAATTTTAATTTATGTATTATGTGTTTATTAGACATATTATAAGAACCAATTCATCTTTTCAGATAAAACATTTATTTTTCCAAAAAATCAATTTTAACACATTTTAATAGAGAACCCTTTTTAAATAAAAAATATAAACCTTTTACATATTAAATTTGAAAAAAATAAAATTCTACTTTAGAATTAGGACATCAAAATTTACATTGGATGAAATTTTGGTATTTTACTAATAATAATCATTTTTTTGAATACTAAGAAATACTGTATTTTAATTAAAAACATTCTTTTAATTTAATTTATGTATAAGGTTAGATTATATTTTAAATTTTTTTTGAAGTGTATTTAGATTATATTTTTACCCATTAATACAATTTCGGTCATTTTAATTAATTTCACTTTGAAATTATCCATAAAAAATGTCAATATTTTGATAGTTATTGTTTCTTAAAAGCACACTATTTGTTTTGACAATAAAAATTAAATTTTAAATTAATTAATCCAACACCTATGTTTTGAATTTGGTTAAATAGACATCATTTTTGAATTTTTAATATCAAATATATCTTAGGCTAATTTTTTTTTCCGAAAAACATTAATTTTTGATGAATAGTGAAACCATTAAGTTGTTGTTAAAAATATGTATTTTTCATTTAAATGAAATTGTACAGTTTTTGTGAATTGAATTTTGAAAATCCAGGATTCATGGTTTTTATTAGTAAGTAAAATTTGGTTCAATAATATGAAAATAATTTTTTTGTGAATAGTAACTTTTGGCTTTTATTTACCGCAGTTAAAGTTAAATAGGGTAATTCAAGGTAAAAATAATATTATAATAATACAAAATTACCATAACACTTGTCCTACCCTTTTTGTATGAGTTATGGCCAACACTGGGAGTCCGTGGGCCTATTTTGGGCCCTCATGGAGCCACATATGAATTATAATGACACTTCATTTTAATTAATCTAAAGTGATGGCCAAAAGGACACAAACAAGTATATTTTAGTAAATGAATTTTTACATGGGGTTATATATGTCATATTTAAGACTATAAATATTAATTGAAAAGATAAAAATATTTCCTACATTATGGTAATTTTTTCATAATTTTTAGAACTCAAATAAATTAAATTATTTACGATATAATAATGATGTAGAATTTACCTCCTTAATAAATGAATTAATTAAATATGATTATTAATGTTAAAATAATATCCAAAACTGGTTTAATTCTAATTGGATGATTTTATTTATACCATTAGTCATATTATATTTGTCTTTAATTAGTTTTGGACCCTTAAAAACCGAATATCACTATATAATACAATAATATTTTCACACATTAATAAAGAGCCCCTCCTCCCCCTTATAAAAGGACATCACTTCTAAAAAGTTCCACACACCTCTAAAGCACCATGGCTCATCCAACCCACACCAAAATAATCTCTCAAGATCCACCTATACATCCATGAATCTTTAACATAGGAATAATGATCTTCAAGAAGTCAATTTGGTTCAAACCAAAGGAAGTTACCGAATTTAAAGATAACACTTTCTCTTAAAATATTTTGTTTAATTTTGTTTCATTTTACTTCTCCAACCCCCTAAACACTTTTTATTACTTTAATTTATAACAACACAAGAGTCTAATATATACTAGGATGTTTTTATGAGATGTATTCTAACTACACTTACACACACCTATATCTAATGGGTGAAGAACATAATGTTTATGTGGATGGCAAACTAACTCCTCATGAAACGATGATTGTTCAATTTTTTTCTACTATCTCTCATAGTGGCCATTAATATGAGACTTTATTTATATATGATATATATATTATGTTTATGTTTTTTTATTCTTAAATATTTTCCATTTATATCATTATTTTATGGTTTCCATTAAGGATAAAACGCGATAACTTCATTTGAGGAAGTGTGGACTACCGCCCCCTCAAAATGATATGACTCGTTAATGACTTATGTGGGATTTAAAAAGGATAGAATTAATGATATTATATATGATATTATAAATTAGTTATAATATATCTAGGTATCACTATGTTTTTATTTCATTAAAATAAAAAATAAAAAAGAAAGCGGTGATCATGTGTACGTACGAATTAACGTCTCTATGAACAGTACATCTCATTTATAATCATAGAATGTTAGGTAATGTTATAAATAGATACATATAAAGGATATATAATATATATATGATATCTAAATAATTTATATCATTCGGTATATAATGTAATTTTTACCACATGGAAAAAGTGTAATTATTAGAAGTTCATTTTTACTAATGTTTCGAACATCGATCAAATATCCAATATGAACTCAAATAATTAAATAAATGTTATATCATGGTACTAAGTGATATAAAAGGAATAATAAACATAAAAATTTTCTCAATAAAGTATAAATTAACTTATGATTATTAGACAAGAATAACACGGAACATACAAAACAAGTCAGATTTGAGGTAAGGTGTTTCTTATCTCACATTTAATTTTGTGAGATTTCCATTATTTGCCAATTATTTATTGCATGTGGTGTATTGTGAACTTCCATTTGAAATATATGATCATTATTGTATTTATATTCAAGTTATTATATGATTCATTTGGTGTTTATTAACTTTTGTTCATACAACTCGATAGATTACAATGAAGTAAGGGTTTTTCATCTCACTTTTATTCGTATGAGATTCATGCTATATTGGCCTCTATTAACTTTTGTGTAGAGTACGTAATGCACCTTATTTTATTCTTAATGTAATATACTATAATTTATGGGTATTTACATCTTCATTTTATGAAATTTGAATCATGGGGTGTATTTTTCATAAGTTACCAAATCGGTAAGGGAATTTCAAATTTCAATTTCCACTCGTTTGAAATTATGCATACTTCATTGATTATTTAACTCCATGAATATGTGTAGAATAACTATTTATTATATGTGTATTAATTTACACTCCCCTTTCAATGGATATACTTTTGATACACATAATAACTCCATTTATAAGTTCTCAAGTCATTGATATGAACCTGATGAGATTAATTTTAACTGAATCTCCATTTATTGAGTTAAACATCCAATTCAGTGGTGTTGTTTTAACAAGAATATATGTGAATGTACTATGATTGATTTACACTAAATATCCAATCATATTGAGTGTATTTTTGTTTGTCAAAAAAATTATGTCATTGGTTTATCTTTAACATATGGAAATAGTCTTTATAAGAGACTTCATCTCAATTAACATTCCAGTGAGACTTCTTTGTTGTTATACACCAATTCACTTTTATATGGTGTATATAATGTACATAGACCTTGTATATCATCAATCCTTTTATTCTAGTGATATTATAAAAATTTTATTAACTCATTTACTTGTATTCAAGTGTCTCTCTTTTGGTTAGGAACTAAGTAAAATATCATATTAAATATTTTAATGATTTATTATTCTAAATCATTCTCATTAAAGTCCTTGTTTTAAAAATGCCTTTAAGGATTTATTTATATGGACATTAATGTTATAAAATTTAAATTACTTTTAAAAGATTTAATGTGTTATGGGAAACTTTGATTCAAAAATATTTCTTTAAACAACTTCTTGAAAAATGGTGTGACTTTTATATGTCTTCAAAAAAAGGGGGATATTTCTCTCAAATATTTTTGATGATTATTTTCATATATGTCAATATCCGTCAATATTCTCGATTGTGGATAATATATTAAAATAAAATCTTCTAATTTTTATTGAATGCGTTATGCTTTCCTGTGGATGTTCTATTTTTATACCATTCGTGGTTTATGGATATAGTATTGACATTTCGTATGCTATTTTTAATACGAATGTTTATGTTATATTTAAAACAATTTATATGAGGAATTCATTGGACATTGTAAGTGAATGGTGTAGCCCGCTATATCTCCAAGAGGATCGATAGGTCTCATGAGACAAACTAGTGTCTTGGCACTAGGCCTTGACAAAATCTTATTTGTTGTCTTGGTACGAGGCCTTGACTATGTGGTTATGATGTCTGGCATTATGAATTTCATCATTATGATATTAGATATTGATATTTCATGTGGTTATTCTAATAGTAGAATACCCATGACTATGTTTTATTATGGAATTATTTACTCAGATCATATTCCTGTCATAAAGTGTTCATGTTTATTATTTGTAAATTCATTTGTTTTAAATTATTCACCATGCCAAATGTGTATGTTATCTTAAGTTGTATTTCATACTCTTACTGAGTGTCTGATCTCAACCGTTTCTTATGTTTCATTTTCCCTGGATATGAAGAAATTATTTATGAGTGACTTGGGTGAATAATAGTAAATGCTTTGATGTTTATAATATAATAAATTAGTGTTGTTTTTCATTTCATGTTTTAGTGTTAAACTTTTGTATGTATCTTGTATTTATGACTACTAAAATAATTGGTCCTTCGGGACATGATTCCTTGTAATCATGCCAATGTATTAAAATAATGCACCGACTCCTAGATTCTAGGGTCAGGGAGTTATAGTTGGTATCATAGGAAGTTTAGTACAATCCTTAGAAACTAGATTTAGAAAAACTCTAATTAGAAAATATTACCCTAATATTGACTATGAGTATTAGTATACAAGTAAATCCAAATTTTTTTGGTAATGTAAATATTTTGTGGGTTTTCCACTCTATATGTCCCTTTCTCAATACGACCAAGTAGTGGTGGCTCTTGCATAGATGTACCAAGGGGTAAAACCCAAAAACACCACTTTGATCTAGACTCGAACGGTAACTGGTGCCCGACAACGGGCCTTGCTACACTCTTGGATACGACACTCCTAGGGGATACACTTAGGATGATTCACATTTTCTTTACAAACTAATTTGAAGGATATTAATATAAGATGAGAATAAATAACCTTGGTTAATCCTTTAGTGTTTTAGATTTAAAATAGGGTTTGATGATATTTTCTAAATAATTTTATTATTATTCTTATGCACAAAATGCTTTATGGTTTTAGTTAATGGATAGATTCCAAGGAAGTAATAGTAGAATTGAACATGATGTACATGGTGGGAATAGTGGTGGAAATGTGAAATGAAATGGAATGTTGATTGGTGTAAAATATATTGTCTTCATGCCGAATCAGTTTACCAAAAATATGATGAACAACATATATATTAACCAACTATCGGACTCAACAATGACGAGAATAGCGATGAATGATAAGAGCTCCAACAGTGGATACGATGGAGAGAAGAACGCTCAATTTCTCTCATGCCCGAAATGTGGAAGGCGACAGCTAGGAAAGTGTCTCAATAGAACAAAGAAATTCTTTATTTGTGGGAAATATGGGCATAATGTAACGAATTGCCGAGGAAAAATGAAGAGTATAATGGAAGAAAATAAAAATGATCATAAGAATACAATTATGGTCATTTTTCATAAATATAAGGTACCATGGAATCACCCAAGTCAATTCCCAATTCTATAGGATATCCTCTTTGTCATGGAAGAACCTATGTGGAAATAAATGGATGGAAAAATGTTTAACGATGATAGTGGTCTTTATTGATGAGATTACATTGGAAGACTTTTTTATTGTATGTGTAACCCTATATTTTGTTATGTGAAAGTTCTATTCGAAGAATAATTATCTTTTATTTTGTGGATATAGTTATAAATAAAAATTTGTCTTTATATGACTCTTGAATTTGAGGCAATTACAGCTAATTAATTTTTGGATGAAAATGTGAGGTATGAGAAAACATTGGTGGTTAAATTATGTTAGGATTATTTTTAGGAATCTATATCATTTATGAAATGATTTAAAATATTGTTTTTGATAAAGGACAACACACAGACATAGTGAAAACCTGTCGCGTCGGACAAAGCTACGGGAATCGAACCCACTACCAAAGTGCGACTGAGATTTATCGCCTATCATTATACTACGTGAAGTCCATGGTGAGTATAAATAAGTCTTTGTACTTAAATGATTTTATGGATCAAGAATATATCAACTTTGGAAACATATGATTTATCCTTATTATAGTAAAACGATTTGTTGATTTAGTGATAAATGTTATTTTGGAAGATATTCTATCTTTTGGTAACACTATGCCTAAGGAAAAAAAATACATTGGGATTTCATTTGAGGAGTATTTTTCGGTTTTTATGAATGTTTTTATTGTGGATTTATATTTATTTGTGTTATTTATGGAAATTATTAACCTATCATTGAGAATGTGTGATGAGGATAATTAATTTGAAGTATGTGACATTAAGAGTAGTCGATGTTATTGGGAATTAAAATTCAATGTGGAAGACTACGTAAAAAAATTCTTCTGAGTTTTGGGTTTTAATATTAGTTTGGATTATATTGAATGATTTTATGGACAATTGTATATTGGATGGTATTTATGGATCATTGGGTATTGTAGGTTTAATTTTATAAATTGAGATTAGTATTTCTTTCACTAATGGATTTTCATTTTTGGGGGTCATCTGATCTTTACTAACCATTTTTGTTTTTTATAATCTCTAAAGACAATGGAAATATATATTTTTTCTTTTATGCATCAGGTGACTCTCTAGAAGTTAATTCTAGCGCTTCAGCTGTGACCACGTCATCTTACGTACTCATCATTAGGAAAAAGTTATGTGTTAGTGGTAGGAATTTATAAAAGGATAAAACTATACATAAATAGTAAATATATTTCTTTAATTTATTATTCAATCTCATAAGTAAATTACTTATCCATATGAAATGGATCTTAAAACAAAAAATGTTATCCGTTTATTTTTACTACTATGAAACTGATGACTGTTTATCCCATCACAAGATTGTGTTTTTCTTGTTGTTAACTTTATCCTGATCATGTCTTCTATCACTCTCCATTAGAACCTGACACTTAATTTATCTTCCATATCCATGTTTTCCTACATGAAATCCATATATTGGTTATCTTGGGTGACCATTGTACTTCTCATTCTTTCATTTAATGTGATAGTTTTATTAACTCTTTATCTAATGTGTGACGTTCAATAAGGTTCCCAAGCCCAATTTTAAAATTACGAGTCTTCATTTTAAATATGTGGGAAGAATATAACACCCCAGTATTTCATAGTAAGGTATTTTTGTAAAATTCAATAGTTTACGCTCCACTGAGTTAGAGCGCACCACGACTTACTAAAATAGTCATTTAAAAGGGGTTATTAATATTCTTAATTGGATTTTGAATTTTATATACTCCATAAAAATTTAATTTATGTAATATTTGTTTCTCAGATATATTGTATGAATAAATTCAATTTTTTAGATAAAAATGCATATTTCAAAAGAAAAATCAAATTTACCACATTTTATTGGAGAAACCTTTTTAAATACAATATCTAACCCTTTTACATATTCAATTTGTCAAAAAAAATTCTTCTTTTGAATCAGGACATCAAAATTTACTTTGGATGAAATTTTGGTATTTTTTTAATCAATTAATTTTTTATGATTAGTGAGAAATACTGTATTTTAATTCAAAACTGACTTTTAATATAATTTATTTATAAGGGTAGATTATATTTTAAATTGATTTTTAAGTGTAATTAGAATAAATTTTTACCCTTTAATCCAATTTTTGTCACTGTAAATAATTTCACCTTGAAATTATACATAAACAAGTGTCAATCTTTTGATAGCTATTGTTTCTTAAAAACACGATATTTGTTTTGACTATAGTAATTGAATCTTAAATCAATTAATCCAATTTTTTTTTGAAAATTCTATAACAGACACCATTTTTGAATACAAAATATAAAATATAGATTAGGCTGAAGTTTTTGTATTTTTCAAAAAAACGTCAATTTTTGATGAATTGTGAAACCACTAAGTAGTAGTTAAAAATATGACTTTTTCATTTGAATGATATTTTTCCACATCTTTGAATTGAATTTAGAAAATCCGAGATACAAGGTTGTTATTATTAATTAAAATATGGTTCAATAAGATGAAAATAATTCCTATGAATAGTAACATTTGACTTTTAATTACCGTGATTAAAGTTATAATAGGGTAATTCCAAGTAAGACGAATATTATAATAATAATAAATTACCTTAACACTTTTCCTATCATTATTGGATGAGTCATGGATGACCATGGGAATCCTTGGGTCGATTTTGGGACCCCATAGAGCCACTTATGAATGATAATGACACTTTATTTTAATTTACTTAAAGTAAAGGCCAAAATGACATAAACAAATATATTTTAGTAAATCAATTTTTACATGATGTTATATAAGTCATATTTTCGACTTAAGATATTAATTTTAAGGTTAAAAACATTTCCAAAACTATGTTATTTTTTTAATTTTTAGACTTCAAATAAATTAAATTATTTATGACACAATAATGATGTTGTATTTACCTCAATAATAAATGATTTAAATAAATATGATTTTTAACATTAAAATAATATCCAAAACCTATCCAGTTATTATTGAATGATTTTATTTGGACCATGATTCATCTTATCTTTGACTTTATTTAGTTTTAGAACTTTAGAAACCGAATATAACTATATAATAAAATAATATTTTCACATATTCCTAATGAGACTCTCCTCCCCCTTATAAAACGACACCATATCTAACCCATTCCACACACCACTCAAGCCCCTTGGCTGGTCCAATCCCTGGAAAAATTATCTCTCCAGATCCCCCTTTTCCTCCTAGAGTCATGCCTTGGTAGAAGACCATTCAATAAGTCCATTTGGTTTCAACCAAAGGATGTTACCAAAATTAAAGGTAACGGTTTCTCTTAAATTCATTTGTTTTATTTATTTTTATTTTACTTATCCAACCCCCTAAACACTTTTTATTACATCATTTTATAAAACCACTGGTATCCTCAAAATACTAGTATTTTTTTATTAGATTTATTCGATCTACAAATACACACACCTCCATCTAATATGTGAAGAACATATTGTTTCTGTGGACGCTAAACTAACGCCTAACGAAACGATGATTATTCGATTATCTCTTACCGCCTCAAATGGTGGCCATTAAAATGGAACTATATTCATATTATATATTTATATATTTATATATTATGCTTATGTTTTTTATTCTTATTTTATGTTCTATTTATATATTTATTTTATGGTTTCTATTATGGGTAAAACACGATAATTTCATTTGAGGAAGTCCAGACTACCGCCCCCTCAAAATGATATGACTCATTAATTCCTTATGTGGGATGCATAAATGATTGAATTAATGATATTATATAAGTAATTAAAATTTAATTAAAATATTCCTTTGTATCATTATGTTTTAATTCCATTAAAATACAAAATAGAAATGAAAGAAGCATTCATGCATACGTACGGCTTACCGTCTCCATGAACGGTACATTTCATTTCTTATCTCCCAATGTTATATACTATTATAAATAGATATATATACTGAATATATAATATATATATTATATATAAATCATGTATATCATTTTGGAGATAATTTACTTTTGACCACATGGAAAAAATGTAATTATAACAAGTTTATTTTTGACTCATGTTCCGAACATCGATAAAATATCCAATATAAACTCTAATAATTAACTAATTATTATAGAAAGGATATAAGTGATATAAAAGGAATAATAATCATGAACAATTTCTTAATCAAGTATAAATTAACATAGTTTTGTTATTCATGAAGAATAAGGATCATACAAGACTAGTCGGATTTGAGTTAAGGGATTTCTTATCTCACTATTAATTTAGTGAGATTTCCATTGTTCGACACTTCTTTATTTCATGTGGTGTATTGTGTACTACCATTATATATATATTATCATGATTCTCTATATATTCATGGTATTATATGATTCATTTGGTGGTTTGTAACTTTTTTTCCATATGACCCGATTGATTACAATGAAGTAAGGGGTTTTCATCTCACATGTAATCTTGTGAGATTCATGTTATATTACCCACTATTTCCTTTTGTGTGGCATATGTACTGCCCTAGATTGTATACTTTTTTTAATATATTTTAATTTATGGGTATTTACAACTTCATTGTATTATACTTCTTTCATGGGGTGTAGTTTCATAAGTTACCAAATCGGTAAGGGAATATCAAATTTCAATTTCTACTCACTGGGCTTTACGCATACTTCATTGATTATTTTACTCCATGATTTTGTGTGGAATCACTACTTATTTTTTTTGTAGTAATTTCCACTAATCTTTATGTGGATATAATTTTGATAAACATTATCACTCCATTGGTAAATTCTCAAGTCATCGATATGAACTTGATAAGTGTAATTTTAACTCAATCTCCATTTATTGAGTTTAACATCCAATTCATTGGTGTTGTTTTTACAAGAATATGTGTGAATGTCCTATGACTGATTTAAAATGAATATAAAATCATATTTAGTGTATTTATATTTTTCAAACACAATTATGTCATTTATTTATCCATAACATATGGATACAGTCTTTATATAAGATTTCATCTCAATTTACATTCCATTGAGATATCACAATTATTATACACCAATTCACAATTAAATGGTGTATATAATGTACTTTGACATAGTATATCATGAATACCTATATTCTCATGATATTATAATGTTTTTATTACCTAAATTATTTGTATTCAAGTGTCTCTCTTTTGGTTATGAACTTTAACAAAAATATCATATTAAATGTTTTAAAGATTTATTATTCTAAAAAATTATCATTAATGTCCATATTTTAAAATAAGATTTTAGTATTTATTTATATCGAAATTGATGATTTAAAATTAAAATTCCTTTTAAAAGTTTTAAAATGGTATGGGACACTTTTATTCAAAAATCTATTTTTAAACAGCTTCTTGTCAAATAGTGTGACTTTTAAATGTTTTCAAGAAAAAAGAGGGATACTTCTCTCAAGTAGTTTTGATTATTATTTTCATCTATGTCAATATCCATTATTATTGTCAATTTATTTTCACATGTTACAATGCAATATTCCATATTTTATTGAATGAGTTATGTTTGACTTTTGATCTGCTAATTTTATACCATTCATGGTTTGTGGATAAAGTATTGACATTTCGTATGCCAGTTTTAATATTAATGTTTATGTTATATTTCAATCTTTTTATATGAGGAATGTATTGGACATAGTAAGAGACGAGTGGAGGACACTATATCTTCTCGATTCATCAGTGGGTCTTATGAGACAAACTACTGTCTTGGCACAAGACCTTGACAGAATATTATTTTTAGTCTTTCCACAATGCCTTGACTATGTGGTTAGGATGTATGACATTATTCATTCAATCATTATGAGATTAGATATTGATATTTCATGTGGTTATTTGACTATTTGAATACCCATGACTATGTTTTATTATGTAATTATTTACTCAACTCATATTCCGACCATAAAGTGTTCATGTTTATTATTTGTAACGTCATGTGTTTTTTATTATTCACCATTCCTAATGTTTATGTTATCTTCCACTATATTGTTCACTCTTTCTGAGCGTTTCATCTCACCCCTTTCACAAGTTTCATTTTATTAGTAAATGAAGAAATTATTTATGAGTGACTTGTAGGAATAATCTTGGAAGCTTGGATGTTTCTAATGGAATAAATTATTATTGTTTTTTTCAAGTTGTAGGGTTGAACTTATGTATGAATCTTGTTTCCAAGACTACTAAAATGACCGGCCCTTCGGGGATTGATTCCCTATAATCAAGCCAATGTATTAAAATAATGCACTGGCTCCTGTATTCTAGGGTTGGGGTGTTACAAGAACACATCAAAAGTGTATCTTACACAAAAAATTATTTATTATAAAACAAAATCCTAATATAAATATTTATAAATTAAGGTTATATCATTTGATCATGGATTCATCATAATGTTTTTTCAACAAAATGAACTATGGAATTATAATAATATTTTAAGGATCACTAATTAAACAACATTCATAGTTGATAGTGTAGCAAATAGAATTGTGTTTACTCCCCATTCCATTACATAGCAATTCATTAGATATTATACATTACCAAGTGAATTATAAGTACGAATCAATAATGGTCATCAAGAAAAGTCTTAATTATTATATTTATATCTATCCCATGTAAGAAAAATATCATGATTTCATTAGAAAATAATTCACTCAAAAAAGGAGTAGCTATCTTGATGAATTTTACAACATAAAATTATAATTCATATTATTAATGAAGATAGAACGTATCATTATATAATATCCCAAATGAATTATAAGATGAATTAATGTATATTTTAATTTTTTATTAAAACATTTATAAGAATATTGCTTACATAATACTTTTGAATCGAATTACATAAGAAGATATTAAGAAAAAGATCTTTTGAAACATTTTGTAATGTCTCATAAACTAAAAACAACCTAAAAATTAGAGAATAATATATGGAACATAAAAGAAAAGTATATTGATATTTTAAATATTTTTAAAATATTGAAGAGTAAAATTATTCATTAATATTTTTTGATATGGTTTCAAATAAATTATATTTTTCAGTTAAAAACCCATTTCACCTAGAAAAATGTGGAAATTTAAGTAATATATTTTCTAATAATTCCAAAAATTTATTCCTTTAATGAAAATTACGAATATGATAAGAAATGAATAGTTTAAGATAAAAATATAAATAATTGGAATAAAAAAACTATATATATCATCTTAATAAATTAAGGATTTTTATGATAACAATTTCACTAGGAAATGGTTATAGAAACTATGTTACATTTACAATAACACATTGATTGCAATCAGTACTTGTAATATTTTTTATTGAAGTGGTATTAGAGATTCAATATTCAATGATTCAAATTTATATTCTTTTCACACCCAATAGAATAAATTCTCAAAATGAAATTACATGAAACCCATAAAAATTTAAATTTTTGTTTCATTTTTATAAAATACAAAATATACCGTAAAATGAAAAAAAATAATTTAAATATTGAAATGAATAGACATAAATGAATATAAATAATATATACATGGAATGGATTGATTCTAGACCATAAAAATTCAATAATTGTTGTTTCCCTAATAAAGAAAAATTTTCTTAAATTTTCAGAAAAGAAAATTGGAATGATTAAAATTAATGAAATCCCCAATTATAACTAAATAAAAAATGGATTTCTAGAGAAAAATGTCTTATAATTACATCATATAGAATCATAGATATATATAATCTCAAACATAATGTCCAAATATAATATAAATTCTAGTAGTTTTTATTACATTTTCATCAATGTTAGTATTAAGAGTTAAAAAGAATTTTATGTTTGAATAACCACATTAATAAAAAATATACATATAATATGAACACAGTTTTATATCTTCAACGTATAATGAATAAAGATATATAATACAACTGAAGACCCAATAAAGGAAAATTGAAATTAAACCCCCTAATAACCATCAAATATTTATTATGTAAGATTCATTATGTAAGGATATTGAGAGAAAAAATGAAAATAAAAATAATAAAAATAGATGAATTATAATACAATAAAATCCAAGGTATTTATAAATAAAACATAAAATGGTAAAGTTCATTAATTAATGTTAAATCATTTATATTGTAAATTTATATAATAACTACACTCAGGACATTGGTAATGTAAGAATTGAAGGAAAAGGGAATAAGAGATCATAATTGACATCAAAAATACATATAATAAAAATAATTTATGCTAAATGAATTCGATAATGTCTTATTTATTTAAAATAAATTTAAATTATTTCATAAAAATCATGTATCAAGGAACTCCAATTTAGAAAAAGAACAAGTTACCATGGATTACACCTTTTTCAGATGTGATATAACCTCTAATATAATAAATTAATGAACATCATTAATTTATTTTAGAAAAAATTTAATCTATTTTCATTATTTATTTCCAATTATTATCATATTTCATTAATTTATTATATTTTTTCTCTGAACAACCATTAGTGTTAGTTTAGAACGTTTCCCAATTATATTATTTTGAATATTTTAATTGGTATTACCATGATCTATAAAATATCAAGAATAATATATTTACAAGTAAATTAAAATTCTAGTAGAATGATATATATAAATATCAGTAGATTTTTTAATGAAATTATAATTATAAATGATGTATCAGTAGTCTTTTTTTGGTTGTTTATATCACTATGATAATTTATTGTTAACAAAATAAATTTAATTGAAAATTTTTCATTCTATATTCTTAATCCTATAATAGTGATAATACTAAATGCTAAATTTTACTTTTACAATGAACTATTTGTGAATGTGATGAAAAATTAAATATGACATCCCTAGAAGAGGAGTGCTGACAACAAGACTAACAACATTTTAATTATAGAATAGATGGGAAGATGATGTATAACAGTTTTTCCATAAATATAATACCATTTTAATAATCTTATGAAACATAGATTACAATATTCCAATGATTAAAATATACATAGAGGGTGAATGACCAGATTGAAACATTATAAAATTCAGTTAAATATCATTCCTCTAACTTAGATATCCTCATTTAGATGGCTCTTTAAGATTTAAATTTTTTATTATTTTTTAGGGAGAAGAATATCAATGATCTCCAAATGTGAATTATGGAGGGTTTTTATATTTTCATTAATATATGAGTATATTTATGTTAGGATAATTGATCTGGTGAAGGTGGAAATATATAAGTGATTGGGTGTGTAACGACTCAAGATTTTGAACCATTAAAATTATGATCTTATTCAATAATATGTGTTGAATGGAACAAAAAAATAAAAAACACCCTAATGAAATAGACCACATCATATTAAAATTATATCATTAATAAAATCATTAATAGAAAAAACGAAAATAATAACTTAAAATAATTTTTTCCTATTATTTTCATTCATTAATTTTTAAACAGTGATTTCCATCTAGATATCATTTAAAATATATGTACTATATTGGATGAAATATAATTAAATTATTTATCATTAAATATTTTCTATGTTATATTTGGTCTTATAAACTAGAATCCCAACATTAAATTATTTATAAATTTATATAAAATAATATTATTGAAACGTTATTTTAAAAAATATTTTTTTTAATAAACGTTGGACTTCATTATATATATTTATTTAATTTACAAGATAAATTTATCAATTATATAATATTTATTTTAAATAATGAAACACATTTATTTTTATCATGTGAATATTCACCTACGAAGAATTTTTTTGATTTTAATAAAATATTTAATTATTTGGTAAGTACTAAAAAAGTAAAGATTTTTCAAATACTATCAAATTTATAACATAATAATAATAATAATATGATATAATATTATTTTAAAAATAACTTATAAAGAGAAATAAATAATTTCATAACAATATGAGAAATTTATAGAACCCATGTTTAACATTTTAAATCATAATTAATATTTCAATTTAAATATTTCTTATTCTAAAATATAGAAAATTATATTTAAGCACTTTTATATTCTGAATCAATAAAATGGATTTCATTTTATTGATCAACATGTTCATATTAAATAATATATAAATAATAATTTATATATATAATATTATGATTACAGATAATAAAGTTAATGATTTTGATTATGGTGATAATGTAACATTCAATGAATTTTTTAATTAATGCTTTCATTTTTTTAAATAAATGATATTGGTCAATAATATATGATGAATTTTATATGGTTTTTTTTTAAAAAAATAAAATATATTATCACTCATTTATTGGGAAACCAATGCTATAAAATATTATTAATACATAATGGTGAAAACAATTTTTCTCAGTTTTATTATTATTTAAAATTTTATGTCAAAAGATAATTTTATGTTAACTAGATATCTATTTAAATTTTATAGGGCGTAAATTCATATTTAAAATAGTATAATTTTGGGAACTGGTTATTTTATATTTTTCCCGAATAAAAATGTTTTAGTTTCAAAATAAGATAACACGGTACAAATTAATGTAGTAGAAATCCAAGAATGAATGACATGAAATATATATAAAAATGATTAAAGATGAGTTGTTGAAGTTCTATATAAATTATAAAAACATGAAATTCATTATAAATCATTTTTGTATCCAATAACTGTTAATTAGGTTAATTCCATTATGAAAAATAATTTTTTCTTACAAGTGGGTTTTCTTCTCCTCTGATGTTAATGGGGGAAAATCCAAATGAATAGAACACTTTATCACCAAAATACCTTTTTAAACTACACATCGGCCAAGCGAGACAAGTACTAAAAAGGTCTTATATTCATTCTTAATCCTCACAGGTTGTAAAATAGTACCTAACATCAATTTAACATAAACAGAAATGGTGTATGAAACGTTTTCCCAATTAAGAGTGGATCCTTTTAAATGTAATTATTTATTTTATTTATTCTACGTATTCATAATTATTTCATTGATGTTTTGAGGGGTTCTTGACCATGTTCAAAGCATGGAACACTAATGAGTTGATATAATTACTAGGAAGGACGTTTATATATTGGGAAGTCATAATGGATGAGTCATAGACCACCTATCATATTCATATATAACTCTCCTCAACAAGTATCAACCCCTAGTTTTGTTTGGATTGGAAGAAAATATACGAATTTATCAATGATATGAAAATAGGGAATATTACCTAAATAAAAATAATTTCATTCAGGGATGGAAAATGATGAAATGATCTTAATTATGTAAGAGAATACTTTGTGGAATTCAATGAGAAAAATGGAAACTCAAACATACTTCAAATTAATGAGATATCAAAAAAAATATTTTTGAACATAGGTAGGGGCTCCCTATGCAAGGGAGGAGATAATTCTAAACTGGATCGTCATGATGTTGCAGTTTATGACCTCAATAATTTAAACACCAAGAAGTTTTCTTCTTTAATTATACATTATCTTTCGTCACTATAATTATATTTTCCATTGTTCAGGTGTGTAATCAATTGACCATTATAAGTTAATTGTTCTTATTGAATAGTATATCGTTAATTTTCAATTGGATTAAAAATTTTGGTCTACAACTTGACACTTTTAAATAATTTTTTTAAATTAGACAAATTAATTTGTAAATATTAAATGTAATTTATATTTATATATAACATGGCCAACATAATTATATATGAACTACATATTGTGTCATGTACATAGAATTCATTTTTATGTTTATGAATGGTAAAGGAATGAACCCAATGATTTTATATAAAATGAAAGTAATAATTCATCCCATTTCATTAATAGAATGAACCAATTAAATGTTAATAAGATGAATTAGTAAATGGTTTCTTGTCCCGATTAGCCATTAACCTAGTATCAATGGAAATGGAATAAACCTATTGAATTATACAAATGAATGATTATTGCATGAATAAAATTAAATAAACAATTATATTTAAAATTCCAATATTATATGGACCATTTTATCATTATTGGATTGGTCAAACATGACCCAAACGTGGATTCCCAAGGGAATACAATGAGTACTCAATGGATGCCAATATAATTGAAGGATCTAGTTTCCTAGGAATTTAAATATCTTGTAATTCCATCTATTTCAACTAGTGGATTCCAGGAATGATGTCGTATGATATTATCACTATCTTATGCATAGAAGGATTCCCGGAATACACTCATTGGATCCACTAGATTTCTTCATACTCATGAAATAGTAGATTCATCCAATTAGGCCTAGTCATTCTTAGCCCATTATCCCTTATAAGAGATCACAGACTCAGTTAGAACTATTTATAGTTGAATGCCTTTAGAATTTCCACTTGTATAATTTTCAAACCCCTTAGCTGGACTACATGTTATTACTGAGTTGACTTTACCCACCAGGTCCTTCACTCATTCCAGATAAGAGAATATGTATGAAATCGTTGATAAGGGGAAGTGTCCCTTTTTAAACACCTGATATCCATTGCAATAATTAGGATGATGCATAGTTGATGATAATTGGTCTAGTTCTCAAGATTCTTGGATTGATTTTTCAATCATTTTGATTCTTTTATAAAGCATGCATTTCAAGCCTCAATGTATACATATTTTCCCATTTTCTATATAGTTCATCTAGTAGTTGTATATTTCTATTTAGTGCTTTTATTTTTATCCTTATTTCCACGACCATTACAATTTATTTACACTAATTCATCATCATTCCATGTTATTTTATCCTCTATTCCTGACACGAACAAGATGTTTTATTCTCACTCTAAACAAACCCTAGGTCATCACCTCTAGTCTATATCCTCTGGAATATGGGGAGTCACACTTTAGGCCATGTTACCAACTAGGTTTCGGGATCCATTGAGTGGTACCTTGTTCGGGATGTCACAAAGTGGTATTAGATCTTTTTTCTTTAACTTTGCCTTATTTTTTTGGGAAATATAGACATGAAATTAGGAACACATAGTACCTGGTAATATTTCTTCTCTTTAAGTAGGTAACCCTATTTCTAGGTAAATTCCATGTTTCATGGGAATTGGAAAATTGTTTTCTATATTTTTTCTATTACATTTGATATACATTCACTATTTAGAGATTCACTTGATTTATGGTTTTTGATAGGCATTATGAATAATTACCATGGCCTGGTATAACAATGTTCATTGTTAGATTCGTCATTATAGGAGCATAGAATTCACATTCTATGAATATTCCAGGAAAAATGTTAATTTCATTAATTGAATTTATTTTGTTTCTTATAATTTTTGATTGATCCATAGTAATTATATATATATATATATATTCTTGTTCTGATAAAATCCTATATAGGGTTGGAATATCTTTATATAAGGTGTTAGAAAGAATCTTAATAGTGTTTTCTTTTATAATTTTATCGTGGCATCTTATATAGAATGTTTTTCACTTGATTTATATGTACCTCTCATTAAATCAGTTATTCTTTGTCTATAATTGACTTAAAACTAGTTTTGATTCATTAGGTGTATGGAATCTCACTGATAGAATGTTGTAATTTATAATATTGATCCATCATATAAAACCTATTATATTCTAAGACAAAATTTTCATCTCAAATGAATAATATTAAATGGGTATCACATTCATTTATAAGGTGTATAATCCCTTATATGCTAGGAATGATGAACCATTTTATCATTCATTATTATAAATATATAAAAAAATTGAATCATAAAATATAAATCATTGATTATAAAATATTTGGTTTCATATAAATCAAAAGTAAAAGTATAGTTGAGCGTTTTCTTTTTGGAAACTCTTAAATTAAAAATGACCACTTTCTAAAAAAATGCATTCTTGATTGTATTTAGGGTAGTATATTCGGTAGAGACCCCTTATTCCTATTATATAATTAATATATTATTCTATATAATCTAAAATAATTTTCTGAGATGTGTTCATATAATTGAGAAAGATATGGCTCCAGGACATCTTCTAGTAGTTTGCTAGGATGGTGGCGATGACCATACATTGGAGATGGTGGGCCCTAAGCCAATAGTCATTCATCTGGTAGTGCCACTTTAGGAAACTCTATTAATACCCAAATTGGGAAATGACACTCAATTTTGAGATTTTATTCTATCATTGATTCAATTAATATGTTGTTCTCTATGACAAGCACTTACTATAATTTAAATGATTCAGAATTTTCCAGAGTAGTATCAGCCCATTATTTTAGAGGGTGGTGGTCCACATTGTAATTAGTTATATATAGAGGCCATTATTTAGATATTTTAGCATATAAATAAACCTCTATATTAGAAAGTCATGATTTCAACCTATATGCTATGTGATTCAGCCCAGAGTTGGTGGCATGTGATTGCCCGAGGTGGTTCTAAAAAAGCCATGGGTACGAATGACTATAAGATAGAATTATATGAATAATTATTCCCTCAAATTCTAAAAGGTGACATTGAAAATGTGTTCATCCACATAAAGTAGTGTGATATGATCATTATGGAACATTTATCATATTTTATTAAGTCTCAATGACTTCATTTTTAGGGTTATAATATATCATGAGTGTGATGTTTCATGGATGTGATCATGTAAACCATAATACCACATGTGAAAATATTTTTCCTAATTAATTTTATAATATCAATAATCATGATCTTATCACAGTGAAAAACCTGATATAAGTTAGCATTTCAAGGCATATATGTTCAATTCAATTGTAGGCTTGTTGTTTTTTCGGTACAAGAAGTCATAATCTTGAGGTCTCTTAGTTAATATATTGGTAGCCAGAGTGTCCATAATGGATGTTTTGTTATTTTCCATTAGTGTGGACTGAAAGAGGGTTTCAAGCCTCAATGACTTAGTGACCCTCTTGAGTACCATACATGTTGGCGTATAAATATTTTTCAGATATTCTATTGTACCTTTCCGACTACATCCATTGGAAGAGGATCTTCACCAGAACCACTTTCTGGGGTAGGATACACTATGATTAGTCTAGAGGGGAGTTGGAGTTCCACTAATATGGCTAGGCAAAGAAGATGTCATGGTCATATTATCCATAATTCTAATTGTCAGCGTGAATAGGGAGTGCCTACTTAGGGAAGTCTACATATAGAAAGGGGATGTGGATTAGGCCAGTTTCATTCCTTAGAACCTTGAAATAATGATCATAGTGAAGGAATATCAAAAGTATGAGGTAATTCTCTTATAGCGTCAACTATTTGGTCTGTTTTATTGGATACAGTTCTCCAAAAACCATGCCCCAATCCACTATGTTAGGTATTGGGATGTAAATAATGTACATCTATGGGCTTATTACATTGGATACACCATTGGGTGTATGCTATTAGGTAATATTATAGTCTTGGGACTACTTCTTGAGTTAGAAGTTATCCCTTGTTAAGTGGCCTATTTTTACATGAGATTACCTTCTTTGATTTCATTATCAGTATCTATTTTATGGATCTATATCACACCTATAAGGGATTATTTATCAATAGGGTATCATTTAAATCACACGATATTAGAAAATTTATCCACCTGGTTGAGTGGGAAATCCTGGATGGTAGAACTGGACAAAAGCCTCCCAAGATAGGTGGAGATACTACCGAGATCATTATTCTTTTCATATATTATCTAGGTTTACATATGATATATTTTCATGATATGGTAGATCATTTCAAGGATATATTTACATATTATTTTTATAAATTACCTTTTTACAGTGATGTAGATTTTATGACTGGCCTTCTTCTAGGAGTATATCAATTGTCCATTTATCCATTGAGGAGGGAAGTCATAGAGCTCTAAGAGCATAAGAAATCATGAAAAGATCTGCCATTTAAATGTAATATCTTACCCAATAATTATTTTTGTGGTTAAACTATGTTTTTCTTAAATAATGATGATGTGGCCACTAGGATATTCATAGATTACCGATAGTTGAGACAACCTATGGTTGCGAATGGGTATCCACTACCATGTATATATGATATATTTGACCAGTTCCACGGAGCTGGGGTATTCTATTAAATCAACCTGAGATCAGTCTATCAGTAGGTGAGAATTAGGCCTTCACACATACCTCAAATATACTTTTTTATTATCCATAGTTTTTATGAGTATCAATTTATGAAATTTTGTCTCATGGACACTCATTTTTTTAGAATTGATGAATATGGATTTTAAAAAATATATGGATTCATTCATCATGGTTTCATGGAAACCCTGTTATATTATTTTCATAATTGTAGAATCCTTGATGGTCATATTGTGATTTTTTTTGATACGCTGAGATAACATTGTATTTCTTCCATGATTTCTATGGTCCACTTGTAGATTACAAAATTCCACCTATTGAGTCATATTATCTTCGAATCAGAGGTATATTTAGACCAAGAGAATGTGAATGTTGTGGGGTCCTAGGTAAAGCACAAAAATCTGTTTGATATAAGGTGTTTACTGGGGAATAATGAATATTACCAGAGTTTAATATAGGAATTCTCTTTCCATTACAATCCTCTTACTAGCCTTACATAGAAGGGTGTGAAGGTCATTTTTTCATAAGATTATGAGAGTGTGTTTTTTGTTGTTAAGGACCACATTATCATCTAATATAACATTACACAGTGCGACGTTAATATTATATAGTGGATATGGGATGAATTTATTCAGCCCTTCGATTTTTAGCATTCTTATATGCTTGAAAATGGAAATGCAGTAGCAGATGCACGGGTTCTGAAAACATAGGCATATGCCGCACATCATGGTAAAGATTAATGGGAATTTATGGAAATATTTATTAATATATATATATAGAATTTCTAGAGAGTCGCAATCATTCTATTCTTACATCCCTGATCCTAAAATATTCACTCCCTGAGAGGTTAATGAGTAGCTAGTTTTTAGATCATGAAAGATTGGTTCTCTGAGAGGGTCTATCTAGTGAGGAACTAAATTTTTATTGGTAATTTTATGGAGATTAAATCATTTATATACATGAGTGAATCTATATTCTTACTGATATGAGAGTGGAACTGATGCATGGGTCCCATTATTCTCAATGGGATGTCAATCCTCTCATCTATAAGAAGTATGTGATATTTGATGCTATTGATGGTGTCATGGGATGGAATTTTAGATAGTAGGATTTATCACTAGGTGTTCCAACAGTTTATAGGTGAAGGTGGAGGAGTAGAGAACTTCTATCTTGTAACAGCCACTACCATTCCTAAAATAGAAATAGGATGATTTAATATGCACTTTATAGTTAGCTTATCAAGGTTTCCACATTAATGTTATCTATTTTGAGTATACGTTGGTCGAATGAGAAATGTAGACCATATCGTTCTTATTTTGGAGACCTTCACATTTGATGAGATCAAGAAACTCTAGGTCTATGATATTTTATGGATACACATGGTCCCTTGTACTATATTTTCATATAGATAATCAATATTTACATTGAGGTTCATGAATGGGTTATATATATCTATGGTTACAAAGTTTATTCTTGAGCATAACTTTTCACCCTCAACATAATGGCTAGTGGGAACATACGATACATGTTTTGGAGTACAAGATATTAAATGGAGTCCATGATTTTGTTGGTTCATCAGGAAATAATAACCCCATGTTTTGTTTTCCTATAATTATAAAATCCAGGGGATGATTCATATTTTTCTATATAATACCTTGTATGGTAGTCCAGGAAATTCACCCATGTTTTGGTTATATACTGGAGAGAAAATACTACACGGTCTCATTCTCATTCAGTAGAGTTCAAATTAGGATAATCTGATTAGAAGTAATATGTCTACTACACATCCTTGAATGAAATATTATAATTATCCCTAACTATGAGCAATGGAGTTCATGGTAAAAGATGGTGTTTTTAATTGGTATCATCTAGACATGGTCAAACAATTATATAGTGGAAATAGAAGCTGCCATTGTGCTTTTTCAAGTCATTTGAGAACTTCAATAGAGTTAAGTTAGGAGTCAATGTGTTTTTAATACTTCATATGTACCCTTCAATGCCTGACATATTCCTGGTTTCATAACATCGCCAGTATCAAAATGACTCATCCCATACATCTGACCCTAGGAGACTGAAATAGACATTGATTCTAAATTTGAGGAGTATCCTATATAAATCACTGATCAGATAATGAAGGCTCTTTAGGGATTCTTCATACTTTTAGTATGGTTAAAAGAGAAGAATGAAAATGTACAAGATGTGAAATGGGAGTGAGAGGTAAATATTCATGCTCAAGGGACATAGTTTTTCTCAGAAACAATTTCACCACCCTTATATAGTGATCTTAGATATTAGTTCCTTTTTGTGTGTTATTGTGTAAGAGACAAGTTTTTCTATCAGGTAAGGATCACATAAATTTCAGTATAATTTGTTATTTTAACCATTAATGGATTTGTATAAGGTTCCTAGATATTACAGGGTTTTAGAGGCTTATTTGAATATCAGAACCTCGACATGTTGAGAAAAGGACTAGGCCGCATAGTTAGTATAAATCATGTGATCCAGTACACTTGTTTTTCAAACCAAATCAGTGGAATTAAAGAAGAAATTCAGAAGCTGTATATTTTGAAGAATCCATATAGATTGTGGTGTATTCTCATGTGGGATAACCTATAGATTTTAGTTAATAGTTTTTCATGGTTTTCACATGATTAGTCAAGCTGTGTGCACAAAATGGTGTCTGTCCATACATATACCGTGGGATTCCCACCGCTAGAAAAAAAAATTCAATAGTGTGGGAATAACATTAATGCAATAAAATTTTGGTTATATTACCATTTTATCCTTAAATATATTTTAATCTCCACAATCCACTATTTTCCCATATAGAAGTAAGAATGTTCTCATATCTTCTTTAGAGTGATCATAAAATGGTCATAAAAAATTTATTTGGTTATATATTATACTCAAGGTTCGATTGATTTGTTGTTTGTCTTATTAGACTCATCCATGTAAGGTTTTCAATCCATAGTCTTGGTTTTTGATTCATCCTTCCTTCGACAATCATCTTTTTGTGGGGTATTATTTTATATTTACAAGGTGTTAATCTATTCTTCCATTTTCTTTTTCTTCTGTGAAATCAGATAATAAATTTGGAGACATATTCTTGTATATAATATATGTTCTATGACTCATCCCTCAAGTATCAAAACATTATAAACATCCATCAACATTTGAAAAATTATTGCATCAGGTGTCGCTTCATAAATTCATATGAGATGATTATAATAATTATTCTCATTTCCTAGAGAACGTTTTTTATATGATCTTCATGTTGTGTGTTATGAAATCATCACATTAAACACCTTTTAACATGAATCTTTATGTATTCCTTTAGTGTTATCACCATGAATATATTCCCCTCCAATCGGGTGTTCTGTCACATTACCCTTCTAAGGATTGTGTTATTATATAATTAGTGGATCATTAATTGTCAAACGGATTTATCATTTATGTTTTTAAATTTAATCATCAAAGGTATGTGTTTGAATTATTTTAATGAATATCTAAATGCTAACTGGAAAGAAAATTTATTGATATAACTTACCCTATAATTGTTTATGGTAGAGATTCATTATCATCCCTTATCATTTCATTCAAAGGATAAGGTATGAAACAAATTATTTAATATGGAATTAGAATAATAATTTTTGTTATTTCTTTTATTTAATGATCCCATTAAATGTTTATAAACAAAATTGGTAAATGGTTGCAAGTCCTGATTAACATTGTCTTATTATATGAAAGTTAATGTAATGATCCTTTTGAATTATAAAATGTAATGAAAATTACATGAACTAAATTATAAAATTAATTATTTATAGGGTCAGTAATATATATATACGGAATTTTATCTCTATAAGACCTGTAATACATTAAAATCATTAGATTCCAGGGGGAATTCCTTGAGAACTCATGGGATTCCATTCCAACATAAGGATTCGATTTCCAAGGTAGATATCCATCATAGAACATGGTACTCTTCTACTAGTGGATGCTTGAAATGATACATAAGGATACTATCACCACCTTTAAAATATTAGGATTCATTGGATATAATCATCGGATCCAACATGATGACTTCTTACATATGGATCCATGGATTCACCCTATTGGGTCAAGTCATGATTAGCCCATATATTTATTTGATGAGATCATTGGACTTGGTTAGAACTATTTACATTGGAATTATTTTTCAATTTCCCATATGATTACACATAGAACCCTTAATTACACTTCATGTTATAACTAAGTTGGATCAGACCATGAGGTCATGGATTCCATGGTTATACCATGGATCTTCTTTCATTATTATCAATAGTATAGGATACATTGGTTACACGTTGGATAATATTGAATTATTTATATCATAAATACTATTTTTGATACTTATTATAAACATGAACATAATTAATTTAATGATATATGATTAGAAAAGAACTGAGACTGAAGAAAGTATTATTGTATTTACATTACTATTTTTCCTTAACTTTCACAAATTGTTGGACACTATCAGTTTATAATTCACAAATTAGATGATATAGATATTATTTGTTGTGGGCTACAGAGATGTTTTTCACAGCCTTCCA
This sequence comes from Viscum album, assembly GCA_963277665.1. Classification (NCBI taxonomy): domain Eukaryota; kingdom Viridiplantae; phylum Streptophyta; class Magnoliopsida; order Santalales; family Viscaceae; genus Viscum; species Viscum album. The sequence goes on along the minus strand of OY728161.1, from coordinate 1,240,677,696 downwards.
AGGATACCATTGGTACCCATGAAAATTATATATAATAAGTTGTTGATTATGGGAAGTGTCCACCATTGGAAACCTTGTCTTTTTTACTTTAATTAGGAAACATGTTGGTAGAATATGACTTGGCCCATTCATGAGATCATAAATATTTTATGGATTTTTTTAATTATTTTTTTATAATTTATTTAACTATAACACGTATACATTTTTTTAGGTTTCTTAGAGACATTACAGGTATCATCATCATTTTGTGAATGATTCAGTTTCTAGTTTTTTATTATCATTTATTGATTGTATTTTTATCCTAATTTGCTCAACCATTATTATATATTTACATTGCCTCTACTATTTACATTGTTATTATATCTACCGTTCTATACATTTACATGTGGTCATTATCTCACCACTAACACACCCAATGACCTCACTACTATTTTAAAGCCTCTTGCATATGGGGAAGTTCACTTAAGGCCATGGGTATAAGGAAAATGCATTTAAATATCACATCATCTTCAGTTATGAGAAGAATTTAATTTGATTCTCATTGAAGATATTTTCAGGTTTAGAATATTATAGAAATTTTACATAATTAATATATTAAATCACAAATATTACAATTCATACACTTCTACTCAATATCCATTTTTTCATGAAGAATTTTTTTAAAATTGAATCATGGTTTCTTTTCAGATTCAATCATAATAATTTTTTCATTTATCACATCCATTTCACTATTCACCTATAAATCATATAAAAAATTATATCTTCAGATGAGCATAAAAATATTAGTATGGGATACATAATAAAGGGAAACTTATAGTTTTGAGAGAACAAAAAAAACATTGAAAACATTATCAAAATGTAAAAAAATTCACCATTGAGACATAGTAAATATATTACATTGTAAATTTTCACATTGTATACCTTTTTTGTAATAAATATATAACCATGATACCCATAGAGGAAAAAAATAACAAGTATTGTTAACTGCGGGAATAACTATACATAAATGGAAAAAATATTTAGTTGACTTCCATTAATGTAACTCATACAAAATTAAATAACTCTATAGTTATCTTCCATACCCAAAACACTGGGTCTTATAATGTGTCCACACATACTTGGTTAATCATAGAACCTCCCATCCCTGGTGTTTCATGTAAACACCCATAAAATATCCATGTACCATTACATAATCATAACACATAAAATATATAAATTTTCAATGTTTCACTCTAAAATTTTTATGTGTAATCAATTGAAATAATTTCCGAATAATGAAATAATCAATCCATTTTGAAAAACATTTTCATTAAAAAAATTCCTAGAAATGGGAAATGTTATTTTTTTATTTTAAATATAAGATATTTATTAAGGAATCCAAATAGAAAATATTTATCCTGAAGATGTAGAGTTAGTTGTTGCCGTAAATGTTAAAAAAAGAATTCTTTTTTCATTTGTAAAATATCTCAAATACTCCATATAGAAAACAACAAAAAATTGATATTTGTTTTTTTTAATGAAATTATATGGTAATGTAGTTTTTTTATAAAACTCAAAAAAGAATGTGTTGTATAACATCAAAATACACCTCAATGAAATGATATTGATATAAAGTATATTACCTAGAGTCTGATTTGTTATATATGTTATTTATCATTATAAATAATAAGCATATGATAAAAATTTACTTTCTGGATACAGTTTTTCATTTTTATTATTCCTTTTTTATATCAATTATTACCATGTTATAAAAATTAAGTAATTATTTATGTTCACATCAGATTTTTTGATGATATTCGATACATGAGTCCTAAACGTATTTGAAAGGATGTCAAAAAGAAAAATATCTCTTTATTATATAATATATAGAATAATATCATTACATAACCATAAATGTTTTACATTAATTAAAATGTAAATACATTTATTTCATATTGATGTGAAAAATGAACTACAATACAATCATAGTGATAGGAAGGCGTATATACACATGAGTAATGTTTCCATTTTTCAATGATCATTATAGGGATAAGGTTAGTGTTATTTTCTTATCCAAGATTGATCATAATATAATAAATATTATGTTAATATTTAAAATAAACACATATATATTATCCTTCTCATTTTGTTATTTAAAATGAATCACTTCATTACAAGGATGTTATAGTTGACACGTACGCATAAACAATGTTTTCATTTGTATGTTAATGGAATGTAATAAAGTAAAGTAAATGAAATTTTATTTTATTATAATGATTAAATTTTCATTAATATAATATATAAACATTATATAAATAATAATAACCTACATTGAGAGAGAGTGTTGTAAAAAAATTATATCGGTTTGTGGAGGTGACAGTTTATGTGTACACATTAACAAATAATTCATTTCTGATTTCATGGATGTGAAGAAGGATTTTAGAGAAGATGTAAATAGAATAACATATAATTATATAAGTGATAATAGACTTATTATTTCATCATGCAATAAGAGAGTTGAAAATATGTCGAAAAATAAATAATATAGAAACACTTGGTTAAAAAAATTCCTAATATTTGGGTGGTTTCTTTTGATTATCACCCTAACACATATAAAGAGGTTGTTATTCCTAAAATAAGAACCCAGGAATGTAGGGATGAATTATAGTAATGGATTTAGGTAGATATTTGACAAACCAAATTGGATTATAATTGTGAATAAATGAAAATAAGAAGATTACATTTCTAAGAAAGGGGAGGATCACTCTATGATTTTTTTTCCAAGTATTAAATTAATTTAAATTAGTGTTCTGTTACATGTGGAATGAAATTTAGTTATTTAGAATTTAAAATGAGTATGGGAAGAAATTAATTCTCCCAATGAATAAAATACAGGGTTTGACAATTTTTTTGTTCATTATCTTTTATTTTTTACCATTATTTTACCCATTTAACTCTTACTATTATATCATGAAATTTACAATATGAGGGTTAATATAATTATAATAACATGCTAAAAGAACAATATAATAGTAATTAATGATCTTTTAAAACTTATCCCAAATTTTTTGTTTAATATTATATTTGTGGAAATTTTATATCATTTAATAAAAAATATTGTATTTTAAAATACCTTTATTGTAAATTTGGACACTATTTATATCCTGACATTTTAAAAATATCATAATCACAATATTTATTCAAAAAAACCATTTCTAAATATCAATATTATGTCAAATTCATACATATATTTTTTTGATTAAATTATTTTTATAAAATTAGAACTATTGTAAAAACATTTAATATCAATTTTTATACTCTCTTTCATTAAATAACTACTACATCATTATTCTAATAAAATTAATTTAATTTTTTATTCTCTAAAAATAAGAAATAAAATATCATGGTAAAGATAAATAATTTATCATTCAAAATACCTTTTATAGTCTAATTTATATTCAATAATTCCTCGTATTAAAAATATTTCACTTTTTTAAAACAAAATATTGAAAATATTTATTTTTCATTGAATAAAATACTATAAATATTCTAAAGGAACAAAGGGGATCCAAGAGCTCGGAAAATTGACCGAAAGATGATTTAGTTGTTGATTACCCTTTAAATTTAATTTTAGATGTTTTAATGTAAATTTTGTTTTTTATAATATTATTTATACCATTAATTACTAGATTTACCCTTAACCATGTTAATAAAAATAATTTCTAAAGTTACTATTTATATTGTCCAAAAATGAAAGGATCTTATTTAATAAATTTGGTCCTTATGATTCAAAATATAGAATTTGTTTTCTAAAATTCATAACAAATAATTGGATATAGTTAATTTTAAATTAATCAGGTAGAAGGATCAAAAACATATGTTATTAAAAAATTTATGTTCTAATGTTCACTATGTATTTATATCTAAATTTATTACTAAATTGATTACAATGACCAAAATTATATTAAATGATTAAAACATGATTTATATATAGTTTACAAAAATTAAAATAATATTTTATCTATATAAATAAATTTGATGAAAAATCAGTTATGAACTAATATTTTTTTCCTTTTCATTGTTCAAAAAAATAAGTAATTTCTCTGAAAAACACCAATAATTAACCCCAAGTAAATTTTAATTTTTCTATTATAAATTAATGTATAATTTTTCATATAAATTTTATAAAAGTTTCAATAATTATATTTAAATCCCTCCTTTAGAAGGCTGTAAAACTACATTTTAAAAATATTAGATCATTTTGTGCCCAAAATTGGATTTATTCTTACACTAAGCTTATAAAATCATAACGATGAATGTAAAAACAATTAATAAACATTTTTAATAATAATATAGTTATTTATATTAATTATTTTCTATACAATGTTTAGTCTATAAATACTACTTGAAATAATAATAATAACAATATATTATTTTTTGGTATAACATAGTCAAACATGCAATGCGAGATTTCGGAGAAAATCATTATAGAATATCAGGTATGCTATCAGAAATAACATCCCATTTCTGATAAAATTACAATTTAATTCATATATATTAATAAATATAAAATATTCATATTCTAAAATTAACTAGGATATTACAACCTTTTACCCTTTTGGAAATTGCATCATCACAATATTAAAATCTTATAAAATAAAAGGGGTATTTTTCCCTCATAAAATTTTTATATTACCGTGAAGACTCTTTAGCTATATGGGTTTTCAACAAAACCTTACCATAATTAATGACCTTACACTAGAACACATTCTCTTTGTGTTAAATAACCAGAACTGGTTATTCCTCCTAATGAAGTTCTCTTCAAGCTGAATAACATCAATGATCAAATCATTAGACAAATCTAGAATATAAATTGTTAACATTAATCTTGAAAACCATTGTATACCTAGGATAAAATCATATTCAAATCCACTTAGTAGAGAATAGTTCCAACATTATCCATAATTTCAAAAGGTCCAATAAACCATGGACTCATATTTCCCTTCTTACCAAAACACATCACACTTTTCCATATCGAAACACTGAGAAAGGTATTTTCCCCTCCAATGAATGAAAGAACATCCATCTAGTTATCTGCATAATTATTCATCCTTAAACGTGTTTTCCTCATGTATCTCTAAAACAACTAAAGATTATTTTTTGTCTCCCCTACCAACTATGGCCCCATAAATTTTATTTTCCATGACATCATCCTAAAAAGACGGTGTTTGACACCGATTTCAAAATAATGCCTTAAAGGGAGCCATCTATTTATTGGTATGGAATGTTTTTTATAAGAAAACACAACCATTGAAATATTAAGATCAAAAAATTCATATAAATCAATTTAAAGACCACATATCAAATAATTTAATTTTTGAATTGTTTGTTATGACTTACCATTTGATTTAGGATGAAAATATGTATCAAATTTTAATTCAGTACACAATATCTTATGAAGGATTCTCAATAAGTTCTATGTGAGCCAAGGAAAATGATCAGATACAATGGATATACAAAATCTATGTAATATAAATATCTCTTTGAGATATAATATAAATATATAATATTGATACATAATGTATCAAATAGACATCAAATGATAATATTTAGTCACTTGATCCATAATAACCCATATCGCATTGTTACATACTGATGTATTCGGTAATCTTACATTGAAATACATTTATATATTTTTTCATTTCCTCTATGATACTAAAAGAAATATGAATAATCCCTTTCATCAACTGTTAATATGTATTAACCTAGTAACAAGTCAAACACTTCAAGATAATGTCATCAACAAGTCTTTTTATTCTATCCAACCAATTATACTATTGAAGGTCAATATAGATATTATTAAAACCCAGATGAGGTAAAAATTGATAACTATAAGCCTCAAATAAAAAATACTTTCTCAACTATGAATCAAAGGGAACCAACAATATCTTCCAAACCTCAAAAATAGCATTAACCATTATTAATTTCTTGATAATTCTCCTTTATAACCAATTCACCCTTTTTATTAAATTTGTGGTCTACCTTCTGATCTTTATTTCTTAATCATGTCAAATAGAGTTGATTTCTATAACAACTGAAAAAATAGAGGAATTTACAACAAAAAACTAAAAATCAAAATTCATAAAATCATTAACCAAAGAGACATTCTCCAAACATACCTTGGTGAACGTAGAATTAATATTCCCACTGAATGAACTAGAAACGATATTTTATTATCTAGTTGATTGGAAACATGGTAGGTTGTTATATATGCTAGTATTCCTGATACTAATCAGTTTTTAATCCTGTTTTTTCAAGTCTTTTTGGGGAAGATGATGTTTCTAAGGATCCTCTAGAATAAATCGGCATTGACAATGAAGGGGAACTTTGTAAGCGTACAAAGGTATGTTATGATTTGTGGGATAACTTATGTGTGTGTTGTAGCCACTAGGGTCACAATTATAGTATATATTGATGAGGTTCCTCTATTTATTCCCAGAGAGATCTCCTTCCACTACAAGATAATCATATACCTTAGTGAAAAGAAATCGTAATGGATCCGATGGGTTCTAGAAAAGCTGCCACTTCGACTGCCCTTTCGAAATAGGTGAAACTAAAGATTCTATAGATGAGGGTTGCAGAATTGTTTGATAGACTGTGAAGTGATTTGGGTTTTAGTAACATTTCCCATGGGGACGAACAAGGGCATGTTAATCTCCAAAAAGTTGTTCATGAATACCTACAACTTTTTCTAATGTTGGGAAATCTGTTGGTAGTCTTCCTAATGTACATGATATTGTTGATCAAGGGGATAAGATAAGGAAAGTGGGTGTAGAATTTTGTATAATGGATGAAAAGAATCATGGGGAGTCCAGAAAACCCCATTATTTTGTTTGTAAAGGCTATGTAGATTCCATTGGTAATAGATATCACAATAAATTGGTGGTGTTGGGGGAAGGGGATTGTCATACTTTCACAGAAGTGGATGAAGCATAAGTTGAGCATGGATAGTACCTCTATTTGATGCTGAATAGAAATGGAGTGGTATATAATTCTGCATTAGAATATTCACTTGTTGATCCCGTGGAAGTGGAATTCATTTATGATTTCCTTTGATCTTCATCAATGAATGGGTAGAAAACTCTCATGGATTCAGATGGTTTTATTATGAATTCACAGAGACCACAGAGATGAAAGGACTATTGAAATCCACCTAACCCTCCAGTTACATGATATTATATCAAAGGTAAACTCCCTAAAAAGGATTGACGGATGCTGATGATCACTCAATGACTAATTTCAAAAATCATGAAAGAAAGTGGAGTCAGCAGCTAATGAGGCACTTAAATCACTAGTATGGGATCCATATGGCCATGTTCTAGTGAATTTCCACAATGAGTTTGAGGTATCATTCATATCCTATGATCTCCTCATGCTTTGTAATGAATAAATAATACAAGAGTCATTTTTTATCATGGTTTCAATGAAGGATTCTCATCATATGTTCTGAAGACTAATGCGTGTTGATTTTAATGATTATAAATCTTATTGGATCAATAAAAAGAATAGACTTCTAATATGAGGAATCAATGAGGGGATAACAAGCTTGGAGGGTTATGTGCAGGCTTGGGAAAATATGGCTCTCTTCTTTGAGGATCCCATAAAGGAAAATCTGGAAATTGAGGTATCCTCTATTGAATGTCATATATTTAAGGTATTGAATTATAACCGCTTTACATTTTTATGGAATGGATAATAATTTTTCATCAGGTTTTTTTGAATTATGAATCTTGTAGGTGTCCCACTTTTTCTTTAAAAGATCTTTTGAAATAAAAAAATTATTTGGTGGAGCATATATTTCACACATTACACCATACAAATAATGCCTCTGGTTTTATAATGAAAAACAATAACATCTAATCCTAAATAATGTGTAGGGTAATTTAACTCATGGGGTTGAAATATACAAAATTAATAAGAAATTACATGATCATTATCAATTTGGACAAAACGATGTCCATTATATGAAGAATCAAAATTGATAACAAATTCATAATTTTTGGAAGATTGGGAAAATACTAGTGAATTTACTAATCTTATATTCAGTTATTGATAACAATCATCCACTTTTTTTTCCAAATGATATTTACTCCATCGCATGCTAACTTATTTAGTGGTCTAGATAACAAATAAATTTTTTCAATATACCATAGGTAATATCATGATAATCCAAGAAAACAATGAATCAATGTCACATTGTTATATATTGGCCTCTCTTCATCATCTTTACCTTTATATGGGTCAATAATTTTATAATAATTAGGAACAATTGGTGTATACAATGAATTTTTTTGAAAAAAAAATATCAATCAAACAAATCATTCCATATAGTGTTTTTATTTTAATATTTTCTAATGATTCTTTATCTGTCTTCCTTGTTCCTCTTAGATTTTATAATCTACCAATATATCGTATAAAGGTAAAACAAAAATATGATCAAAAAATTCATGAAATACTCCAATAATATTATTTATAAACATATTAGGTGCATTAGATAACCCATTGGGAATGGACAAAAACTCATAATGTCTATATATCTTCATAAATTTTCAATTTGTAATGACATCCCCATTCACTATCAGTTGATGGTACAAGAACCTCAAATAAATCATCAAAAAATAATTAACATTCGTATGATGATTAAATAGATCATAGATATGAGGAAAATAATTCTTTTTTCGAAGTGATGATATTCAATGATCAATAATAAAAATAATGTTTCATGGAACCACGCTTCCTTTTTGTAAATAAAATAAGATCACCCCATGGTGAAGTGCTATATCAAATGAAACCATCATCAAACAATTTTTGCAACTATTTTTTCAATTCAACTATTTCTAATTGGGAAATTAGATAAGGGTGTTTAGAAATAATCTTATCATTCGGATCTAAATACATATTATTGTGAAATTTTCGATTAGTAAAAAAGGAAATAAATTCACCCAGAAAAACATCTATAAATCAATTCACTAATGAGATGTCACTAATCATAACTATTTCATGATTTTAAAAAAATATAATCTAGAGATCATTCCCCACCATCTATAATTAATATCCCAGTATCTTGGAATGTTATCAGATATATGAAATTATTGAATAATGCTTTCTAGGCATTGAATTATATTTTATAATGATAAATAGAATTGAAATCCATTCCCATAATTATATCAAACTCCAATTTGAAAAGTACAACACGATTTGAAAGAAATACCATCCCACTAGTTGAAATTTGATGATTTCTATAAATCTTGATATATTTAAATCATCAAAAAAAATATTTTTTTCCAAAATCTCTATATAACATTCCTGAGGTGATATTTCCAGTTTACTTTCAAATATCTCATTTATTAATGAATGTGATGATCCAGTTCCAACTATAATATTAGAATAATTTGAAAAAACCTATAATATCACAGTCACCACATTATTTTATGGACCAAAATCGACCACATTAGCAGTAAAATATTTTTTCACACTCATTTTCTTTTGATCATACTAGTTTCTCAATGGTTAATCAACTTTGGACACACCTTGTCATAATTCCCCAACTCATTGAAACTAAAAAAATATTTCTATCATTTCATTGTTTTCCGATCATCTACCATTTAGTGATTATTAATATAACCAATCATACCCTATTAGTTTCACTTTAGAGAAATATAAATTCTTTCATAATTATTCATTTTAGCACACATCTCACATGAAGGAAATATAGTTTCCTTACCACCAAACATCATTCATGAATGATTTCCCATTTCCTTCCAACTTGTAAAATTATTTTTCCTATTCTCATGGGACACATGATCATTACAAAAATAAGTTTCACCTTCTATAATATAAAACATGTTTCTAGTCACTTTTAAAATCATGAGAATTCGATGACCTTTGATTTAATGGCTTCAATCCTGAGTCAAACTAATTTATCCAACTATCAAGATCCCATATAAAATTTATGATATACCTTGCCAAATAGGTGAACATTTCATCATATAGATCCTCCAAATATTCCTACAGTTGTCACATCTCTAGTTATTTATTTTCAATAAAATTCTGAATAACATTAGTATAATATTTACCAATGAATATGTTATTAAAATTTTCCCATTTCATGTCATCAGTCTCTTCACATCCTAAAATATTTTTAACCATTGACAACCACTGATTGGATTCAAATATAATATGAAATATTTCAAAAGATACCTTATGTTTCATAGAACAACCCATGACTTCTAATATATTTTATTGACCATTAATCCATTCAAAAGCGACCATTGGGTCTGATGATCCACTGATTGTTGGGGGTGTTGTTTCATTAACTTCTCCACCATTTTCATGTTCCTCTATGGTAGGGAAGTTTGGTCTACTGTATATACACCAAAACCATTTATCTCATGAGTAAACTAGTCCATCACTACAAAATATTACACAATTATGATTCTGATTATATCATGATGTTGATTTGGAAAGATCTTTTCCACTCAGTTCTTCCCAACAACTTCTTCCCTATTTCCTCCTCAGAAAAACAATCATAATAGACATTGACAATATGCAAAAACATGGGAATCTTAAATGGTATGTAATCCTAACTTGACCATATTGTAAAAAATTTCAATGGTTAGATATTAATTTTATCATAAGCTCTAAATTTATCTGAACTGAACATTGAAACAAACTATAAAGAATCAACCTTAAAACATTACATAATCTTGAGTTAGGTAAATAATTTATTATCATTCATAATTAGTATATTTTTATGTTACATTTTTTAGATAATAAGTCCATAATTCAAACAAAAAACTCAAATATTAAAATTTAGAAAATTCAAATCAATATTCTGTTCCATATAATAAAAAAAATATTAAAAATGGTACAAATTTTCATTTCATCTCTAGCTGTCATAAATTTTTCCTTGAACTCATCCATTATTCTATTCCCCGTTAAATCCAATCAAATAGTTTAAAAATGTGTAGGATCATTAAAGGAATGTAAAGGGATTCAACAATAAGGAAATCTATTAGTATTTTGAAAACAAGAAAACCCATTCATAGTTTATCAAAACGTTAATCCTTTCATCCTTAAGAAGTAGTAAATAATTTACTTTGAATTTATGAACATTACATACCCTTTTTGTAATAAAAATATTACCATGAACCCCTTATAAAGATAAGATAACACATAAAGGTATCATGTTAAATAATTGTACTAATATTGAATAATGACATGGTTGACTTCCATATATATCACTATTACAAAATAGAATAACCATATGATTGACTCTCATAACCAATGCATTAGAGGTGGTAACGTAACCACCCATACATGGATTATAACAGAATAACCAATCAATTTTTTATAATTTATCCACCTAGAAATGATCATTGTACCATTATATAATCATAAGATATAAATGAATACTATTTTCAGTATTTAACTCTTAAAATATAAAATTCAATCACAAAAATTCATTTTAGGTGACTAAAACATTAAATTCAATATAAAAAATAAATAAAAATAAAACAAAATAAAGGTAAATAGGTGTTTATTTTCCTTTTAAAATAATTATTTCTTATAGGGTATGTGAACTAAAAATACTTTTCTAGACAGTATATAAGTTGTTGTTGCAGTATACTTAAAAAAATAAAACTCTATATGATGTTTGTAACTAATGTCAAACACTTCCAATATAGAACATAAAAATATTCCATTTTGAAAATAGTAAAATGAAATCAAAATTCAATGGCTATGTTTTTACACATCATAGAATAAGGAGGTGTATAAACTCAAAATATGCTTTAATGAAAGGATATCGAGAAGAAGACCCTTAACATGAGTTTGATTTGTCACATTTCTTCTTTATCTTGTTGAATAATAAAAATAGGATAATTATTTTGTTTCTTGATTTCCATTTTCATGTTTATAATAGTTTTTCATATAAATTAATTCCATTTTATTACAATTACATATTTATTTATGTTAATGTCAGATGTTTTGATGATATAATGTACATGAGTACAAATGAATTTTGTAGGATGTATAAGGTAAAAGGTGTTCAGTATTATATCATATAAATAGTAATATTCATGAAATAAAAAACATTTTTTTACATTATTTATAGCTTAAAATACAAACATTAAATATGGATATGAAAAAATAACTATGTTACAATAATAGGGTATATAAGACGTACATACGCATGAGTAAAGATTCAATTTTCAATGATCATTATGTAAAAAAGGTAAGTACTATTTTATCACCAAAAAATGACCATAATTTCATTAGTATCATATTAATTATTTAAATATTTATATATATACAATCCATGTGATGTTGCAATTTAAAAAGAATCACATCACTTGGTAGAGATGATAGTTCACTCATACACTTGAACGACATTATCTTTTTTATGTGCCCATAATGTAAGAACATAATTTATATATTAAAATTTATAAGGATAAAAATCTCACCAATATGATATATTAATATAAATTCCTTCATTAAAACAAATCTTTAGGGTTTGTCATGGAAGTGGAGTTATATTGGTTAGTGTAGGTGATATTTCACACGTACACAAAAATAATTTATTCTTGTAACATTTGATGGAAATAGAGATGAATGTAGTTGATGATAATAAAATAATTACATTTCAGTTTATTAAGGATACAGTATTAATTATTTAATCATGGTTTATTAAATTTTTAATTATGTGTATGAATAAGTAAAATAGAAACACCAAATTAAATATGATACATCTTATTTGGGTGATTTCCATTTATTATCGATTCAACACCTATAAAGAGGGTGTTTTGAAAAATATAAGTCCTTTAGAAGGTGGGGATGGATTATAGAAAGGAATTTCAAAAGATTTGTTCCATTGATTTTTTTTTAATTTTCAATAAATGATAATAAGTGGTTCCCTTTTTTATGAGAGAGGAGAGAACTCTCCAAAATTCATCATATTATTAAATTATTAAAAATTATTTTTATTTTTAAAGTGTCTCAAATTTTAATTTTTAAAATTTAGTATGCATATGGGTGAATATTAATTCATCGAATGATCATTAATAGGAATTTTTTTTAAATTCTTATCTTTTTTATTTAACCCATATTTTACCCTATATACTCCTGTCATGTTATCTTATAATTTACACTATGAAGGTTAATATAATTACAATTACAGTCAAAAATCCCAATAAATGTGTGATTTATGAATTTTTACAAATAAAAAAATCACTTTTCTGAATATTATACTTTTATAAATTTTATATAATTTAGAAAAATAATTTATATTCTATATTACAATTAGTGTTAATTTTGACACTATATATTTATTGACATTATAAAAATATCAAAACAAGGTGATATATTAAAAAAACTATTTTAAAATATCATGAATATGTAAAAATATTCTATAAATTCAATAAATTATATTAATCAAATAAAATTTTTTTACTTTAATTTTTTTAATATATTTTATTTGATATTTCTTTTAATTAAATTATTTATAAATCTCCATTGTTCAAGCCTTTAATTTATTTATTTTTAAGATAAAATTAAAAAAAATCATGATTACGATAAATATTTTGGATTCAAGATGACATTTTTAAGTATAATTTATATAATTTTTATCCCCAAATTAAACACATTTCTCTGGATTATAAGAAAACTCTGACATATTTGACTTTTCAATGAATAAAATCCTATAAATTTCATAAATTTACTCAAGTGGCTCCAAGAGCCAAAAAAATAGAACTACATATTCTTTTGGTATATATAAACCAATTAATGATTATTGGAAAAGTGTTAGGGAAATTTTATATTATATTATATTATTTTTTTACCCTTATTTACCTGATTTTTTCTTTTCCATGAAAAAAATATTACTAATGTTATATTTCATATTTTCCAAACAATTAAAGATATTTTATAGTCAAAATTTTACCCTATGATTATATATATGTAATCACCTGTTCAAAATTAAAAACACAGATCCATGTACTATTGATTTAAAATTAATCCCGCTGACGGGTCGAAAAAATTATTTTTTAATGAAAAAATGATCCAAATATCACAAAAAGTTTATATCCAATTTCAATTTAAAATCGAATCCAATGACCAAAGTTGAATTTATTTATAAAATAACTATTTAATTATAATTTTAATGAAATAAAAATTTAATTTAACTGTATAAATTAATTGGATGAATAAGTGGGTTGAAACTGTTATTTTGTATTATTCATTATTAATAAAAATCAAAATGTTCTTAGAAAAATACCACAAATTTACCCATATAATTTTTTGATATTTCTATTTCAAAATTTATGTTTTTTTTCATATAAAACTTATTAAATAAAAATCAGATTTACAATTTTTTATCCATCAAAGGTTAGTAAAACTGTATTTTAAAAAATTAGAGCTTTTTATTCTTAATATTAGAATATTTTTATTTAAAGACTATAAAATTTATAAGATGAATATAAAAATAGTTAATAAATATTTTTAAACATAACATAGGTCACCCTATTCCTTATTAGTGACAGAACTAGTAAGTGAAGACTACCTCATAAAATTATAATATTAACAATATATTATATTTTGGTATAACTCAGTATTGCGTCCAATGTACGATTTTAGATAAAATCATTGTTGAGGTTCTTGTATGCTATCAGAAATATTGTAACCATTAATGTAAAAATACAATCTAATTCATATATATATATAATACTTATTATATAATTTCCTCATAAGTTACAATGTGGCCAATCGAATTTATGATACCTATGAGTGGACCCTAGGTTAAGATTTTAGATACATTATAGCCCATAAATTATATACAATTAAATGAAGAATAAAATGAAAAGAAATGAACTCTTAGTAGTGTTTAAATAAAAAAGGTCATTCCATTATCTTTCTTTATTGGTTTACACATTCCACTATAACCACTAAGGTTTATTGGGATGTTATACTATATGTTAAAAAAGGATAAAGAAATAGGGATGAGAATATAAACATTATAGGTGTTGTTGAATAAACTACACCCTATTCCTTAGCCATAATGAGAAATCTATTTAATTATACTTTGAAAATAATATGTATATGAAAAATAGTTTTTTATTCTTTTCAAAAAATATTTCAAGATTCCATTATTTTAACAATACCATTTTCAATTATTATTTTTTAAAATAGTTTCATGAAAATGATAATGTACTTGTTCCAATATGGATTCATAACATTAGAGAAACGAAATGTTCTCTTTATAACATAAATAGATCATAGGAACAATGAAAATTGAATTTTAAAATATATCATGAAATATAAGTGTAAATGTGAGAAAAAACGTTGTGAAATTCCTATGTAGATATGGACAATTGGGTCCTAGGATCCTTTGCAATCATAGTGATTAACCCGGGATGATGATGATCCTCTCCAACTTGAGCCAGCCAACCCCCATCATAATATTATAGTTTCTAATGCAATTAAATCCTTATATAGATACCAATACATGGCTCTATCATCTCACCTAGCATATTAGACATAATAATCACACCTAGATACCCACGATTCCCATGATCCATTCTAAAATATATGATGTTTTTTCCCAGATAGAATATATATATATATATATATATATATCATATTATAATCATTACCCAAAAAAATTTACATTCTTAAACCAATTCCCCATATTAAAAAAATCTCATTTCTATGTCACATAAATAATGAAAAATCATATTAACCAATCATATATCAGAGACTACACATCTAAATCATAAATCAAAATTTTAATTTAATAGGAATTTCTTTGGAATTGTTTTCCATTCTATAAAACATTTAAAATTTCCAATTAGTACTAATCAAATTAAAATTTAGAAACACTTTTCATTAGAAATACCAGTTATATAATTAAAATTAAGTACATTTTATACTAGATAAAAACCATGATTAAACAAAAGAAACCTCTATTGGAGGTGTTGTATAATCATGTGAAGTGAGTGAAAATAAATTTCCATGAATTAAAACCACTATGAATGACATATAAATAATTTACAATAATAAAAATACCATTATTTAAATCCATGTATTATTTTTGTGTCATATATAAACCACATATGAACAAAAACACACTTATAATGAACATAAGTGATCATAAAAGTAAAATAAATATCATTGGCCAAGAGAACCAACCTCGAAACACATCGCCTTTAGTGATGACCACTTAACACTTGAAATCATATAAACATAGACATATAAAAATGTACCAATTTATAAAATGGAAATATTTCCCTCATTATAAAATAATATGTACATGTAGGATATGTGTGCGTGTTTTTGGGGTTACCAATGTATACCCCTGAAATTTTCCTTCATCGACGGTGGTCTAAAACCACCTCATGGAGAGCCAATATGCATAAATAAATATATAGTGATCCAAAAAGAAATAAAAGGTATAATAAATATTTATCCAAATAATTAATAATGACTTAAAAGCACTTCAAAACAGAAGAGTGATCGATGGATTTAGTGACCATGGTATGAATGGTTAATAATCAAATCCCCAAACCCATAGAACTGAGAAAAAACTTAGAAAACCCCCAAATATTGTTAGGTTTTTCACTAGGCATGAAAACATAAAAAATTGAATGAAAAATCCATGAAAATGATGAAATAGATAATGGAATAGGTAAAGTTTTATATGTTATGGATTCAACATGAGTTGGGAGAAGAATTGGCAATAAATGGAGGCTGTGGGTAGGGGGTCACACATGTGGTTTGGTGGCTGGGTAGAAGTGGGAGGGGGACACACAAGTGGGATAAGTGATGGAGAATGGTATAAGAAAATATAAAAATTATAATAATAATATTTATTTTAATATTTATTTATTAATTCTTGGATGGTCATACAGTTCGATGACATGGTCTCCATAACCATGGACCGAAATTGTAGTGGACTTTGTATAAGAGGAAAAGGGGTAACATGGTGTACTAGGAGGTGTGCATGTATGTGGACATGACCATAGGTCCTAGAAAATCCATTTCTTTATTTCAATCATTTCCCTATGCTTATTCATGGTTTACCCTAAATATTCACTGACTGGATACCTTGGATGAAAACTCCAAAATTTAAAAATTGAAAACTGGATCTACAACAAACCCAATAATGTGACTAAATATAATTAGAATATTAAATGTAATTTAAAAAAAAGGTCGGTGTGTGAAAATTATCCTCACCATGAGTCTTTATTATTTTCTAAATTCAAAACATACTTTACTAATGTAGACATGAACAATAAATAACTGATATTGAACCTCAACCACTGAATAAATGAGAATGAAAAACTCAATATCCACTGAAAACCTAAACGTCCATGATCCAAAAGAAACCTATACATACATCCTCAATGAATTATCAATATATCCAATAAAATAATTAATAAGTCCAAAATACATGGTCCATGAAATGAATGAAAAAACTACGAGGAACTCACATCTCCATAAATATAGTCAAAAAGAATAACACAAAGTGCTAACATTGAACTCACCAAATAAATGCATCATTATATATTTGAGATCTCCATGTGCATCCATCACATTTTTTACGAAGAAAAATCTTCCCACAAATAAGTAGAACAGAAAAACCCAAAGGTGGCATTACATAGAAAAAAAATGTAATCCTCCACAAAGAAATTTTTTCACAATCCATCCCTAAATTATACCTATATTGGAACCCAAATTCCAATGAGATCGAATAATAATATAAGTCTAAAAAGGGAGTCCACCAGTACCCAACCGAAAAACAAGAATGACTATTAAAAATAATAATTGAAGGACCACTCCATGGTTAATGAAAAACAAAACAAACCAATAAGATTAGTAAAATAAGACATGGCTTTGAATTCCCCAAACAACCATACAAAACTAGATAGATAGACACAAAAACAATTATCCACATAAAAGAAGTAGTCAAAGGGGAATCCCCCTAGAGTTTTTTTTTGATAATTTCCTCTATGATTCTAACCACCACAAATAATAATATCCCAATCTAATAAATTATAGCCAATAAGATGACAAAAATGAATTAATTTTAATGATATAACACCATAACAATAGAAAAATAACAAATAAATCCATGATAATGTCACAAAAATGTTTATATCATAATTACATATACACTAATTTGTCTTCAATTTGTGAAAATATTTACTCCAAGACATATTTTTGTAGCCCTTATGTCATAAAGCATCTGTTGTTCCATAATTAGTAGCAAATAATCCTCGACAGAAATCACATTGTTCAAGAACACCACTCACAATACCTATTTAGGTGACCCATGTGGCTACAACGAATGGAACATTATGAAATTCTTTATACTAAACACCCCTCCTCATTGGGAGTTTTCTAGAGCATACTCAAATAAAAAGAAACTCAAAACCAAAAGAATCCTCACCACAATTTACATATCCACACTTGTATCGTAAATCAATAACCCAATCCCAAATATGATAGTAATAGCACACTTCTAAAACTAAAAACAAAATTAACATGAAAAAAACTCCAAATATGAAGATAAAAATCCAAATATATATTCATCAATATTTAAATACATTGAAATTGGTCATTTTGTAAACATTTTTTGAATGAAAAATAGACCCAAAAGTGGGGAAACTACCAATAGTATTGCATAATCCTCAAACATATACATCCCTACCTACTCAATAACACATCCATAAATACTCAAAGCTATCATATTTATAAATGTATATATCCATATATATATATATATAATCATTCATATGAATTCCCATGATCAAAATAAGACAATTTTATTTTCAAAGCAATATAACCATCCCAGATTGAAAATTCGCAACCAATTTTCATAAATGCCTCATATATTTAATGATGAACTTTTCAAAATCCTAAGTATCTTCCACATAACATTTCATAAAAATTATTCTATCTAATCCATAAAAATCTCAACAATCATTACTCTTCGACTTTTTACAAATCCATTAAAAAAGAAAAACATTTACCCTTCATTTTCTAAGAGAACCCATGATTATCCATTTTAGAAATCCAACAACGATAAAATCAAAAATAAGTCTTCAACTCAAGGGTAAAAAATAAAAACCACCATAATCTTATGCTAGGAATAATGATGATAAAACCAAAATTTTACTGATAAAAATATCAATAACATTGAAACATATCCACTCTATATAGCTTTTTAAAAAAAATTAGTGGATCATACACCAATTGTGTGAGAATACTAGATTCCATTAGAGGAAGCGACATAGTCTACACATGGATTAATGAATAGTGAATATAAATGATGAAGACATTTTAATTCCTCCAAAACAACCACACAAAGGCTTATGATTTCTAAAAATAAGCAATAAATTTTCAAATATAATCAAATCAATCCATAAAAAACTAAATAACACAAAATATTCTAAGAACCATCATCAGATATTGAGGGAAAACTTTCACAGTTGACAGGGTAAATTAATTAACCCTTCCAAATTGGTGATGATGAAGAACATACCCATGACCGACCACATGAATTCTGATAATCCTGCCTCAAAACTAACATAAAACCCTATATAGAAAATGATATATCCTCTGATTCCATTTTTTATTACTCGTCATGGGGAAACATCAAACTAGTACCTTGAGATGGCCTGAGATAAGGCTTCAGAGGCATTATAGATCAAACTAGGGTAAAACCTGTTCCCATATCAATATCACTTAAATTGTAATGGGTAATCACATAAAATTAAATGATTTAATAAATAAAACAAGAAAAAAAAATAAATTGTAAGAGTAAATGAACTAAAATTGTACATAAATATATGTGACCGTAGGGGTTACTATGTGCCCCTAATCAGAAATTTCTCGATGAATGTTGATACAATGATATTAGATGCATTGGAAGATAAAAAATGATAATGATATAGTAAATAGTATAAAAACATTGTAGGAATGACCTAATAAACTACTACATATTGCACACCATTAATAATAAATCCAAATCATTCTATTTAGACAACATCAGATATGCAATGTATGGTTTTCTATTATTTTCAAAACTAGTATCATGCTTCATTTATATTATTATAAATATTCCATTATTTTATGTTGATATTGATTCTAAAACATGATAAAATAGTTGTTTTAGTATTGATGCATAATATTATAAAAACCAAACATTTTTCATATTATTTAATAAAAGAAATGGAATTCGGAAAAGATTATTTGAAATAGAACAACAAAAAACATTTGTAAAAGTGAGAAATCAATATAGAAAATTCCAAAGTAGCTATGGTTTGTGGGGTCCTAGAATGATCATACTATTATTGATAGACCACGTACATGAAGTTATTTATCATATTCAAGCAATATAATACCCATAATCATAGATTAGTTGGACTTTTCAAGTAATATTATTAGAGGGATTGTTCATCAAATCCACTACTTCTCCTAGAATACTATACCTAGACTCCCATCCTAGTTAATAGCGATTCCAATGATATTTTCCAAAATATAGCTATTTTATATGAAGGTAGAACATACACACAAACATATATATATATATATATATCAAATTATTTTCCCACATCCGATAAACTTTCCCATCCTTTACATCTCTCCTTAAGCTCAATCCATTTCAAAATCACCATAACATAGCACAAGACACAATTCCAAGGACATAAAAAAAACTCATCAAACACATAAATCAAATTTTAAATAATATTTTTGACATTGGAGGGGTTTTTATTTCTATAAAAATTTAAATATTCTAATTGGGTCTTATCACATTAAAATTTAGAAACACTTTTCATTAGGAAAAGTTATTGAATTTTTAAAATGAACTATATTTCAAATATCTAAATCATTCTTACAAAAAGGAACCCTCATTTAAGATATTATAAAACACAAGTGAATTGAGTAAATATTCCATTAAAATAACTAAAATACACTATGAATTTAATATAACCATTATATAATAATGAAAAATATTTTTCAATGAAAAAAAAATAATTTTAATAGCACATATGTACCACCTAATAATAAAAAAACATTTAATTCCATCAATAAATCACTAAATTCAATTTAATGGCATTTGAATACAGAACCTTCCATAAAACATGTTGTCATTGGTGTTGACCATTACACACTTACATGAATATACCCTTATATATATATATATATACCCTTTGGCCCAATTCAAGTATTACCCACACTATGAAGGAATATGTACGAGGAGGATATACATATATATATATATATATATATATATCTATGTGTGTGTGTGTGTGTCTGCAAGCATACGATTACCCATGAATGTCTCATTCAATAATGCGGGTCCGAAACTACCTCAAGGAGGTCTGAGATGAACTAAAAAAATATTGGTAATCATAAAGACACAATATTTATAACTAAGTTGGGTCGGTTAATAAGAATAAACTAAAACACACATAAAACCATAAGGAAACTCACCACCTTCAGTGGAGGTGGAGAGAATGTTCGAAAACTGTACCCCATGGTCATAATGAACTGATAATCAACCCAGATAACCCCATATCTAGAACAAGATTTTCCCGAGGTGTACACACCAAAAAGTGAGAAAGTTGGATTCCACGAAAAATGATAAATAAGAAAAAATAGGGGAAACCATGCTCGATATGGTTACACCATGATTCAAGAGACGAATTATTCTCCATTAAGGCCATGGGATGTGAGGTCAAGCATGAGGGCTACTACCTGGGTTGAAGGGAGAATATGTCTATGCATGTGGGATGATAGAAGGGGAAGGGTATAAAAAATATAATAAAAATAGTAATACTAATTCTGAAAATATGAATAGTAATAATAATAATCATCATCATAATAATAATAGTAACATTTAGATAAAAAAATATTACTATTATTAACATTATAAAATTATTTTAATCAATAATTGGAAGGTTGCACATTTTGTTCTTATGATCATCTAGATCATTTTTCGACCATGTGATGGCCTCTATCTATGATTAAAAGGGTTTGTGTTGTTTACATGGAGGGGAGAACACCTGTGCACCTCACAGTTTAGACTAGAGGGAGACATTGTCTGGGAAATGAGATTTTCCATTAGTTCGCACATGGTTTCACCTAACCATGTGTTAACCAAGCGCCGAGTCAGAAAACTCAAAAATATAAATTTAAAAAACTAAATCGCCCTAAACTCAAGAACTTTTCAAAATATAAAAAACGTATTAAATATAATTTGTATTTTTTTATAAAGGAGTAGCCCCAATAACTTTACAATATTCCTAGAAAACCCTCTTATTCATCCTCACCAATTATCCAATTAATGAAATAAATCCTCTTGTAACCATAATTATTTTTATACCCATCATTCCTAAAATTACGTTCAAGGGAATGATAAAACTTCCAAATAGAGTATTACTTACTCCTTATCCATTTAATGTTAATTGTTATCTTCCTAACCAACACTAATCATATTAAATTAATTAAATCAATATCAATATCATATATCATTGCTATTATTTTAATGAGACATCCTTTTTTTATTATATCCCATCCACTTATAAAACAAAATAACCACTATTTCTCATTTTTATTTATTAATCTCTCTATAACGAAACTTGATTTTTTTTCATGACCACATATTTTTTAGGAATGTAAAATTTTATTTCTAAAAAATAATTACTTTTTTTTACAATATTACTACTATTCAAGGATATTGTGGGACAATATATAAGTAATGATAACAATATATTGTCATACTAAGCCTAACCATCTAAAATGAACTAATAAGTGTAACTTTTATAATTTAAAAACCTTTTATAAGAACTTATATAAATATATAGATTTCATTATTATGTAATAATAAATGGAATACAATTGTACAATTCTGATGATATCAATGTTTTAATACAACCCAATTAACAATGGGCAACCTGAAAAAAGAGTTACATATGAATTAAATGAAGAACCTAAAATAAATAACATAGAAAAATCTATTTAATAAAAAAAGACATGATATAAATTGTTTTTTTACGTGAAATTTAGAATAATAATATTAAAAAGAAGTTATATAATTATCCCAATTTCATTATTTTGGTATCTACAGACACTGTTATATTGAATACAAAACATGGAAACGAATTCTAATATAAATTATCACCACATGAGACAAAATTCTATTTATACATCATATATTCTATGGATTATTTTATCTACTTCCCAATTTCTATTTTATTATTTACTCTGTTATGTATATATATTTGCCTCGATATTATATTCAAAATTATTTCTCACACTGTGTTTTCACTAATGAATTACAATTGTTTTATGCATTTATTGTCTAAAATTATTTTCATTGAGAGATATATATGTTAATATCCCCTAATTATGTTTATATTTTGTATATTAAACCTATATAATTCATCATATCATAAAATAAAAGACAATAATTTTATTATATGGTTAACTTTAATCCCATTCAAATTATTATTGATTTTAATTAAATGTTAATAGAGTTTTTATTGGTTTTTGGAATTTCATTATTCCTCCCTATGTCATAAAATTTATCCGTGATTATGGTACCTTAATCCCTATATCTTTTTATAATTAAATTTATTTTGTATTTTAAACTTTTCCCTAATGAAGTATCCTTTTTCATAAATACCACATCCCTAAATTAAATACATTCATGAAAAAATATATTCATTATAATTAAATACCATCATTCATTAAAAAATTTATTTTTTGGGGTACTATAATATGTATTATTTTATATAATCCAAATTAATAAATATAAATATTTAGATATTAAAATATAAAAAAATTTCTTCAATATGATTTTTCAAATAATTAATTAAAAAATATTAAAATTTCATTTTTATATCATTTTAAAATATAGCTTCATTCATCCACACCACAATTTTTTGATAACCATTGTATCTTCTCAAGGACTTAATATTGATGATTTTATTTAAAAAGTAAATATTCTGTAATATTATATTTAATTTTAAGAAAAAAACATTAGAAAGTTATCAATGACTCCATGTCTTAGTTAATATGTTGAAATTATCTTTGAACATATAAATTTAAAACTATCCAGGGGGAAATAACATTCAATAAAAATTCTCATTTAAAAATCATGTTTTAGAAATATTCATGGTCTCTATTATAAATTTGTTTTTTCTTATTGTTATCCTTGATTACATAAATATTTTTATTAATAAAATTAATAACGTAATAGTATACCAATTATATATAATGTGTAAACACCCAATGATCTATTGTAATTATTATTTTATATTTACATATAATGTTACTTAATAAATTGGGATACCCCATTATCTACCATGGGTATATCATGTTATGATTATTGATGGAATTACATTTTTTTTCTTTTTGTGATTAAATTTTAATAGGATAAGCATCCCATTTTCATTACATGTTTTATTTATGTTATAATGATGATTTATTAAATTGGGAATAAATATGTATGGTTGATATTGGGTGGGGTTCTACATATCCCTATAATAAATTGGATTATTTTGATATCACATAAGATAGAAACTCACTGAAATAATGTGTTTGTTCAAAAAGGGGTTGGCATAATGAATTTGCTCGAATTTTCTGAGGTAAAAATAATAGTTATATAGGCAATGAATTTTTGAAAAAGTTTTTCACACATGTTTTATTATTCATATTTTTTATTCATCTATCAATGTTTATTTTCATATTAGGATACATTATATTCCTTTTTTATTATAGTTTTGTAATATTTTCTTCACTTTTGTGGGAGTTCACACCTTAAAAATTGAATTATGTTTCATTAATTATTAGGAATGAAATTATTATATATCCTGGTTATAAATATATTCTCATATTAAAATATCATATTTTCACTGATTTTTATTGATTATATTTTCCAGTACTGACCATCTGACATCACCAAAATTGTTTATTTCCATTTACACTGTTTAAGAAGATAAATATTGTGTATTATGTTCCTAGAAAAGTGTATTCTTTTGATAATTTTATGTGGATTTGGAATACAGTTTATGAATATTTATTTTTCCTAAACAATGGAAAATGGTTATTAGTTTAAAAACTAATGAGTCTTGATAGCTAATAATTTTTTTAAATTAACTAAAATCGTAAACCATAAATATCATCAGAATGTATTATAGTGGATTATATTGATTAATATCAAGTAATTATGGGATGTAAAAATATTTATGGTCTCATAGTTTTAATCAAATATGGGTTTATTTATCTTGGAATATTATGATGTAATCATTTAATGATTCAATTTTGAATCGAATTATCATTAAAATTTGAAAATATAGGGATACTATTAATTTCATAAGTTATATTTAACTCATTAGGTTAGTCAAGGTTATAAGGAATATTTTAGATATTTAGTTACTATAAATTTAGTAAAAAATTCTGAGTAATTCTACAGAATAATTTGACATATTGGACAATATTCATATGTCCATGTAATATAGAGATTATTTGATTATCCTTGCAGTTACATCAATGTATGGATACTTGATGATTGATGTGGTAATGGAATAGATTCACTGAGGGGTTATTACCTTGACAAATATGGTTTAGAATTGAATCAATCATCACTTTAGTACATGAATAATGGAACTAATACTATAGACTAAGCCAGACACTCCTTCGGGATATTATTTTTTTTTATTCAAATTGACATTATAAACCATTATATAGGATTTATGTATGATTTTAACTACTGTGGTTATAGATAATAATACAAAATATCTCATGGATAATAATGAATGAAACAAAGACATTACAATGTATAATGTAATGTTTGATATGATAAAATTGAGTGAATAAAAGTGGAATATATCATTGATTTGATGTTTTCATATTGATATGATCGGTATTATTATAGAATTTTTGGTTTTTAATTTTTTTGAAATTGATCCCATAAAATGAAACTAATAAATTTATGTATTTGGATTAAACTATGTATTTAATTAAAATTTTTGGACTATATAAATTTTTGAGTATTATTTTTTATGTCATCTATAACTGAAAATGCGGGTTTCTTATTTATATATATTGTTTGGTGGTAGATATTATAATAAAAGTTAAATATTGATAACCTTACAAATTATAATTACTAAATGATATTAATTGATGATATTATACTATATTCTAAATGTTATGAAGTTTATTTGATGCATACAAGAGCCATACCTTAGTATTATATTTTAATGGTTTTGAAACCATGATTAAGGTATAGAAAACTCTTAAGTGAAATATATATAATATGTTAATGTAATAAAGGGTTTCTTGGTTTTGATAATATTTATATAGATATATTTAATATCCCGATAATTGAATATTAATTTAATAAAATAGTGATTCAATATTATTTTAAATTTTTGTCACGTTTATTGGTAATGATATTTTTTGAAAAAAAATTCATTTTGAAATAGTGTTTAATACATTCCAAGGCTGAAGATAAGAATTTATTTTTTAGGATTATATAATTTAATTTTAGAATAATGTACGAGAGATTAAAATTGTTTTTCAGAAGGTATAATATAGAAAATATATGATTAGTGTATATAAATACTTTATATCATTAATATATGAATGATTAATATTTTTGAAGATACGATATGTTAATTAAAATAGAATTAATGAGTTAAGTAGTTGTCCTATTAGATTTTATAAATCTATTAATGATTATGTTATGAATAATTTCCAATATAATCATCAGTGAGTGATAATTAAAAATATTATGATGCATTTTTTAAGAGGAAAAATGATACTACATGAGATCATTAATCCTTTAAATTAATAAAATTATCTACAACTTGTGTGAATTGAAATGTTGTACTAACATTATAGCCAACTAAAAACCTCTGATATTTTAAAAATTAAATGTATAATATAACATATAGTAGAAAAAATGATAAATATAAATTAAAATAATTGGATATTATTTTTATAAATAATTGATTAAAATTTTAAATTCATTGTGTTTCCCTGAAAAATTCAAAAATGTTTAATCGTAATTTACCAGAATAAATTAAATTTATCACATTTAAATGTTTTTAGGTAAAAATTTAGTTATAAACTAATATCTCAATAATAAATTGTCTTGAAAAAATAATTAATTTAGGTTTAATGATGATGATGTCTAAAAAGTTCATTTTTTAATAAATGTAGACTTATATTATATTTATAGATATAATATTTATTAGAGATATAAATTTCAAAATATATAATACTAAATTATCTAAAATATCATTCTTTTTCTTTTAAAAAAGGTAACATTATTTGTGTATTATTTTTTGTTAGTTTTCATAAATAAATAAATTTCTGGTGATTATTGAAAAAATATTTATTTACTTGAGAGATATAATTATCCATTTACTTTATATTATTCATTTAATTCAATTTTTTTGATAATCTAGGGTCATATAAGGATTATCTAAATATACAATATTTGTTTTGAAGGCATCATATTCAATTGCGCACCATTATATATAGATGTCACCATTCATTGAAACACCTTTATACCATTATCCATTACTCTGGCCCACCTTAATAGTTTACACTTTTTAAGAATTATTGACCATAATGTAAATCTTAATAAAACCACCTTACATGATTATTTTCCATACACACCCATCACTTCAATACATTTGTGTGTAATTTTAAACACGTGTGGGGTATATGGAATTACTAAGGGAATTATAAGGAAATATTCATTAATATTGGTTGAGTTAATGGTTTCATATTTTTTGGGAAGTGGTTTCTCGTGATATATATATATATAGAAATTATTTATGCATCATTCATAACATTTGTCCAATGACTATTAAATATGAAACCGATGTCCTTATGTATATTGGAAAAAATATAGAAAATGAAAATAAAATATTGAAATGTGGTTTTTTAATCTTTATTATTAGTCGCATGGTTTTTTACCACATAATTAGATTAAATGGGAGAGTTAGTTTGAATTGATACACTCTATGAGTGGTTGAGTACATATTTTAATTTTCAATACATAATGACTTTAGGTGTAATTTGTAATTAATAGAGTAAAAAATTCACTTATCCATCATATTTTTATTCGTCTAATCCATAAACCAATTTATCCTTATAATGACCTCATGGAAGTTCCCCAAAGTAGATAAATATTTCTAATTGTATATAACATAGGATATCAATAAGAATATGGAAATACTACATCAATTTAGGGAGGTAATAATAACTCATATTTCATATTATCCATGAATGAAGGGGAAAAATTTATATCTAGGGTATGTTGCAACATTTCTCATGGGTGAAAAAGTAAAGATGGAAAATTTTAATGTGAGAGAATAATTTTGATATAAAAATTTATCACATATATTAGACACGATTTATTATATTTCAAAATAATCTTTGTTGTTTTCTATTTTTGAATTATGAATAAAAGTTGATTAGGGTATAACAACCATCCCATTACTATAAATATTAAGATATATGGGTGTCATCTCACAATGAATTATCATTTATCATAACCCTTAAAATTTGGATAGAAATTATTTTTGGGGTTTATTAATTTATTATTAAATCCACATTCACTGAATAAATCATTTGAATTCATTTGTTGAAATTATTCATTAAATAATTTAATTAAACATTTTCATAATTATATGTCACATTGTAATTTTTATCCTAACATTATTCAAATTTTTAAATATTATATAAATCCAATAATCATATGGAAAACCTATTAGTATATACAATCATTAAACATACCACCATGTTAATCTCATCACAACAGGATTAATATATCCAAGAGAGTAGAAAATATGGAGGTTGTTGATTAGACCAAGCTTCTATATTTTATCCATATCATGGATTTTAGACACCCAATTTGGATAATTGCTTTTATAGCATCTGAAACATGAGTAAACACTTATCTATTTAATTCGATTTCATAAATCAGTTTTTATGTAAGGAAACTTGTTGGGTTATCTCAAAGGAAGTAGTATTATATTAATAGTCACCTAGTCTGTTAGACACCAAACTTCATATGTCATAATGTATTTTAAATTTATATAAAAACAACTCTTCTACATAATAATATATTTAATATAAAAAAATGATGCTTTTTCTAGCTTATTATATTTTTATATTTCATCATACATGGATTTATCTTCTTCCATCGAGTTATGACCACTTTATGATAACATGGGGATAAATGTAATATAAATATTAGACTAAATTTTTGTATTATTTGAGTGATATTTTAATTTCAATGTCCAATAACTATTTTTTTCAAACTATTTTAATTTTTAATTGAGTTAAGTTTGGGTTTTTCATAACCCAACTCACATGGTAATGTTTGGGTGTACACTGGCATGGGATGTTTCAAACATTGTTCCCACTTCTTTATATACCTTTCAAATTTAGTGTTTTGTTGTTTATATTGCTAAAATGAATTAACATTAAAATTTTCATAATATAAAAATTTATTTCCTAGTCTCATAAATAAATAACATAATCATTTTACCTCACATTTTTTCATCATGTGATTGCATGGTGAGTATCAGGAATTATAATGAATAGAAATCAACGAATATTCAATTGTCATATGTGAATAATTTTGTGATTTTAAACTACACCAGGGAGGTATCCTTACATTAACAAATATGATTTATGGTAATAGGTTTTCTTAAATAATGATTTAAATTTCCAAACACTATATCATTAAGATAATAATGTGATCTTCAAATAATTAACTAGAATTTATTACCTTTAATCTCATTAGAATATTTATTTAATTCTAATATTAATTTTTTTATTTGATGCTTGATCAAAAAAACAATAACATCATAAAAACAACTATCTTTTTATAATGTATATTTTTAAATTAATTTTATATGTCTTCATAATGATATGAACTATATTTCCATATATACATTAGAAATTATTGAATATTAAACAACTACCATGAAAAACTCAAAATAATGTTCAATACCCTATTTTTAATTCCATTGATTTAAGGGTGTATTCTCGGATTCCATACATAAATTGATTATGATGGTATTTTATTACCAATATACCATTTATTTATACATTGTATGTTTAATATACACTATTATCTTGATTTAATGTTAATTAAATATAATTTTTTTAATATATTTAAATCCTCATTTATTTTAATTTCTTATAACATATTATCAGTACTAAATTGAGTTTAGTTATTTTCTTTTTGTTAGTCCATTTGAACTGAATATGAAACCCATTTTCATTCTATGGGTTCATGATGAGGATATTTAAAATTTATTCCATATAAAACACCGTCGTATGGATGATGGTGGGTGGGTCCTTTATTTCCCTCAAATTTATTCGAGTAATGTAATATCCTTGAGTCAAAAAACATGGACCTAATGTCTAAATTTATTATATTCAAAAAAAATATAAGGAATGAAATCCCAAATAACATAATAGTTTAGTGTTCAATATTATATTAACAAATACATGATTCAGATATTATATTTGAAAAAAATTATTTTTTTAGAATATCATTATTCTATCTTGAATATTCATTCATTTAATTCATAGTAAACTTCATCAATTCCAATGAAAGGATATAAAATATGGGTGAGCTCAATATCTATATAATTTTTTAGTACATTGGGATATATCATGAATCCATTAGCAGAATAAATATGGAATTGTAAATAATTGATCAGAGATTCCAGTTAAATAATTTAGCTTGCATAATCGATATGGAATGTTAAATACAAAATAAATGTTCAATTTGACCAATAAAATGTCAATCATAAATGGATAAGGCATAATTAATTGGAATGATAAATAACTAAAATCATATTTCATTTAATCATTAATCTCTGAATGAAATGAATCTATATATATTATAATTCTTAAAATAAAATGGAAAATAATAATTGAATTATAAAATATGAAATTTAATAATTATTGGATACTATGATCCTAAGAATCCCAATACCTCTAATATGAATACCATTCAATTAAAAATTTAAAAATGATGGGTAGGTGTATACTAGTAAAACAATTAACAATTGATAGTTTACTTATTCATCCCATGAGACTACTGATGTATCATGGGGATGTCTACAACAGGGCCCCAGCTATATATGCTTGTCCAAATCATTGAGAGAATAATTTTGATATAAAAATTTAGCACATAAATTAGACAAGATTGATTATATTTCAAAATAATCTTTGTTGTTTTCTATTGTCGTATAATGAATAAAAGTTGATTTGGGTATAACAACCATCCCATTACTACGAATATTAAGATATATGGGTGTCATCTCACAATGAATTATCATTTTCATGACACTTATATTTGGGATAGAATTTTTTTTGGTATTTATTAATTTATTATTAAATCCACATTCACTGAATAAATCATTTGAATTAATTTGTTGAAATCATTCATTATATAATTTAATTAGACATTTTCATAATTAGATGTCACATTGGAATTTTTATCCTAACATTATTAAAAATGTTAAATATTATATAAATACAATAATAGTATGGAAAATTTATTAGTATATACATTCATTAAGTATACCGCTAGCTTAATCTCATCACAATAGGATTAATATATCCAAGAGAGAAGAAAACATGGAGGTTTTATATTAGACCAAGCTTCTATATTTTATCCATATCATGGATTTTAGACACCCAATTTGGATAATTACATTTATAGCATCTGAAACATGAGTAAACACTTATCTATTTAATTGGATTTCATAGATATGTTTTTATGTAAGGAAACATGTTGGGCCATCTCAAGAGATGTAGTCTTCTATGAATAGTCACCTAGTCTATTAGACACCAAACTTCTTCTCTCATAATGTATTTTAAATTTACATAAAATAACTCTTCTGCCTAATAATATGTTGATTATAGAACAAATTATGTTTTTTCTAGGTTATTAGAATTTTATATTTCATCATCCAGGGATTTCTCTTCTTCCATCGACTTATGAACACAATATGATCACATGGTGAGAAAGTAATATAAATATTAGACTAAATTTTTTTATTATTTGAGTGATATTTTAATTTCAATGGCCAATAACTATTTTTATTCAACGTATTTTAAATTTTAATTGAGTTATGTTTGGGTTTTTCAGAAACCAACTCATATGGTAATGTTGTGGTGTACACTATGATGGGATGTTTCAAAAATTGTTCCCCACTTCTTCATATACCTTTCAAATTTAGTGTTTTGTAGTTTATATTTCTAAACTGAATTTACAAAAAAATCATAAAATAAAAATTCATTTCCTAGTCTCGTACATAAATAACATAAACCTTGTACATCACATTTTTTCATCATGTGATTTCATGGTGGGTATCATGAATGATAATAAAAAGAAATAAACAAATATTCAATTGTTATCTATGAATAATTTTGTGATTTTAATCTACACCTGGTAGGTATCCTTACATTAATAAATACGATTTATGGTTATATGTTATCTAAAATATGGACTTAAATTTCCAAACACTATATCATTAAGATAAGAATGTGATCATCATATAATTAAATAGAATTTATAACCTTTAATCTCATTAGAATATTTATGTTATTCTAATATTAATTTTTTTATTTGATGCTTGATCAAAAAAACAACAATTTCATAAATAAAAACTATATTTTTATAATGTATTTTTTTTAAATTAATTGTATATGACTCCATAATGATATGAACTATAGATCCATATATACATTATAAATTATTAAATATAAAACAACTACATTGAAAAACTCAAAATAATGTTCAATAACCTATTTTTAATTCCATTGATTTATGGGTGTCTTCCCGGATTCCATACATAAATTGATTATGATGGTATTGAATTACCAATATACCATTTATCTATTCATTGTATGTTTAATATACACTATTATCTTGATTGAATATTAATTATATATAATTTTGTTTAATATCTTTAAATCCTCAATTATTTTCATTTTTTAGAACATATTATGAGTATTAAATTGAGTTTAGTTATTTTCCTTTTGTTAGTCCATTTGAATTGAATATGAAACCCATTTTCATTCTATGGGTTCATGATGAGGATATTTTAAATTTATTCCATATGGAACACCGTCGTATAGATGATGATGTGTGGGTCCTTTAGTTCCCTGATGTTTATTCGAGTAATGTAATAACCCTAAATCAAAAAAATAGACCTAATGTCTAAATTTATTATATTAGAAAAAATTATAAGGAATCAAATCCCAAATAAAATAATAGTTTAGTGTTCAATGTAATATTAACCAATACATGGTTCCTATATTATATTTGAATTTTTTTTTAATATCATTATTCCCTCTGGAATATTCATTCATTTAATTCATAGTAAACTTCATCAATTCCAATGAAAGGATTTAAAATAAGGGTGAGCTCAAAATATCTATAATTGTTTAGTACATTGGGATATATCATGAATCCATTAGCATAATAAATATGGAATTTTAAATAATTTATCATTGATTCCAGTTAAATAATTAAACTTGTATAATCGATATGGATTGGTAAATACTGAATAAATGTTCCATTTGACCAATAAAATGAATATCATAAATGTATAGGGAATAATTAATTGGAATGATAAATAACTAAAACCATATTTCATTTAATCATTAATCATTTAATGAAATGAATCTATATATAATATAATTCTTAAAATAAAATGGAAAATAATAATTGAATTATAAATTATGGAATTTAATAATTATTGGATATTAAGATCCTATGAATCCTAACACCCTTAATATGAATACCCTTCAAATGAAAATTTAAAAATGATGTGTAGGTGTATACTAGAAAAACAATTAACAATTGATAGTTTACTTATTCATCCCATGAGACTACTGATGTATCATGGGGATACCTACAACAGGGCCCCACCTATATATGCTTGTCCAAATCATTCCATATATATATACATTTATATATAAGAGGGAACATAGTTCATTAAATGTGAAATCTTAGTGAATTAATTATCATCTCACATGGTTTAAGTTGTGATATATTCAAATCCATCTTGATGAATATTATTCATGATTTGATTCTCATATTGAAGATCATCTCGATTTTTAGTAAGAGGATAACATCTCACATGGTTTAATGTTCCATCTTCCTTTAATTATTCAAGAAATGGGTTTTCCCTCCATGTTTTATTAAATTTAGATATTTTTTTTGGATATAGGTTGTGGATTTCATATCTAGTCCCAGATTTAATAGATTTTTATTTTATTAATATTGATATGGGGTTTTAGATACAGATCTCATTCTACGGCGACAATCAACTCGTATATTGGGGATTTCAATTGGGAGATTGTTCATCAAAGAATTGAAGTGGGTGGTCAATAATTCAAATCCCATAGTATTTATTTAAATTATCTTTATGTAATTATATTATTTCAAATAAATTTGTATCAATTATGTTCTTTATTAATATAAATTAATATGGTTAATTATTTAATTGAGTAGATGTGAATTTTAGAATTGGGGAATTATCGATTAGTAGATAATTAATT
This sequence comes from Viscum album, assembly GCA_963277665.1. Taxonomy (NCBI): domain Eukaryota; kingdom Viridiplantae; phylum Streptophyta; class Magnoliopsida; order Santalales; family Viscaceae; genus Viscum; species Viscum album. The sequence continues at coordinate 1,240,643,040 of OY728161.1, read as the reverse complement.
GTAGAATATGTTATGATATATATATATATATATTGTTGATTTAGAGATAATTAGTTGTAGAATTAATTATTATATATAGTGATTTTTGATTTTATATAATTAATTCATTAATTAAAAATGTGGTATTGAGATTGAGAATTGATATAATTAATTGTGGGATTAATTATCAGATATTGAGTTGTTTTTATTTATTAATTCATTGATTAATTAATTAATGGGGTTTCATACTTAATTAATTTTTTATTTAATAATGGGTTTTATATTTTTAGTAATTTTTTTCGCTAAAAATTGAAATCTTATATTTAACTAATTATTAAATTAGAAATGTAATTAATGTAGACAATTTTATGTTGACATAATAATGCATTGAATGGATACATGGTCTTGTTGTTGTGAATTATATATTGGTATCATCCTCATTCTATTGTGTGAGGTATAAACGTCAACATACTCATTTAGTAATTAATTAATGAATCATAACACTTTCGTTATAATTTAATAGGTATGAATGGTAACATCATTATTTATCTATGAATTATATAATTGTAACATGGTTTCTTCTAATGTGTATGGTATGAATGTTAACAAGGTCATTTATTTTTGAATAATATAATTGGAACATGGTCATTAGATTGTGTAATGTGTGAATGGTAACATGGAAATTCATATATGAATAAAATAATAGATATAAAGAAATTTTGAAATAGCATATCACATAGGAATGCTTTGGACTTCAGAATGGGCCGAAGTAGTTATTAAGGAATGGGTTCCTATAGGAACCTATATGTTAGTTGGATATATAAATATTAATAGATAATTTGAAAACTATTTACATAATAATTTTAATTAGATTCTTTACACAACTTCATAATCTATTATTTGAAGGGATATTGCTTTAGACTCTATTGGTGGTGGGTATTGGGTTGTAATCACACCCTACATAGGATGCTTGTTCATCACGTGTATTGAATTTATTTATTCTAGACTTGCTTGGGGAAAAGTCCTTGAGAAAAAAGGGATGAGTTGGGATTGAGAGGGGATGTGTGATCCATACATGGTTTGGGGCCCCCCTAGGTAGTCGCTAATGTCTTTATTTTGGATTTAATTTTAGAAACATTACATGTACATTGACATGGAATATTATAATCTTTATTTTGATATTGTTTTTATAATATTTTACCTTGATATATTGGGTTTTTTTGGTTTTATGTCATTCCTCAAATTTTTTATTTCTGATGTTGTATTACTCCAATATTAGAGGGTATAGTCTCTCCAAGATTGATATATTATACCCTCTCTTTTAGTTAACAACCTCTGGCGTATAGGTATATGTTCTCAAGGTTTTGTGGTGTACATGCATGCGGAACTAGTGTGTGGAACCTGGGTCAGGACATTACACATGAGAAAATTAATGACTACAAAATTGAATGAATAAAGTGAATTTAAATACATTCCTTGGTAAAAATAATCATAAAAATCAATATAAATAGTAACTATGGTATCAATACAAAATATCCCCATTAGTGAATACAGAAATGATAAGGTTTTTTTCATTGATAAATATAAATTCCATAAAATGATCATTAAAAACATTCTAGAGGAAAGTATACCTTTCATTTTAAAAATCACATTTAAAAGATTTCACAAAATGTTTTAAAATTATTTCTCACTTAAAATAAACTTTTCTTTATATAAATGATTATTTAAAATACTTAGCTTCCATGATGATTGAAATTTCATTCATGTATTTCAAATTAAAATATGTAGGACTTTTACAATTTTAGATAAAGATAAATAAAACATATTTTTTAAATTACATGAATATTTCATTAAAACATTTTTATAAGGAGTAAATTATGTGAAAAAAATATTTAATATATCAGTTGTATAAATTTAAAAACAATTTTGGAAAATCTTTCACAAAAATAGTTTTGTATGAAATTTTTTTATACCGATGGGAGAAATATTGTTAATTTCCTTGTTTATTCATGTGTGCCTTGTCATGAGAGATATGGTTGTGTGGTATAGGTTATAGGTTCATCATATAAAATTATAATAATGTTATAAGTATAATTTTGACTAATTATTTGTGTTTTTCGAATCATTCCTCAATTTTAGACATAAAAAATTTGTCTCATCCATTCGTGATGACGGTAGGGCATGTGTACATAACTATGACAATATCCTTTCATTTAGGAGAAAAATGATAATTAAGGGGGAAATATATTAATCACATATAATAAATATCATCTCATATATATTTAATATATATTCAATAAATATGTCATTATTACATTCCATATAAATCATAATTTAAAAATAAATTTCATCACTTCATAAGGTGGTGGTCTATCATACACACGTGCGATGATATCAAATTTTAAATATAATGATATAAAAGAAGCTATATATGATATTATATTTATACTAATATAATAATTTCATAAATATAATTTCAATTTCTTAAATAAATTATTATATCCATACTTTATTGGCAGTTATGGAAAATAAATTATATCGTATCCCAAGGAAGTTGTATGTCATACAGACTGTCAATAGATCATTTTCTCATCTGATTGAATAGGATATCTATAATATAAATTCATACTGGATAATTAAATTTGATAATATGTAATATATTTATGATATTATATAATCATTGTTTAAAAATATTTTATAGATCTAGAATATGAATCAATATAAAAACATGTGTTTGAAAACATTACCTAGTGTTTAGAAAACTTCATTTTTTCACCAAAATCCATCATAGGATGGATTTATGAAAAATTATTTTTAAATAATAATTTGTAATAGGAGTAAGAATGTTATTTTTGTAGGTATTTTCAAAACCAAATTTTTTTTGGATGTGCAAATAGGGGAGGATATTGGGTTTCATATTAAATATTAGTGAGATGAAACACATGAGATTTTTTTATGTAATAAATTACAGACACATTTATGTCATGTAAGAAGCCTCTGAATTAGGTAATTATCAACCCTTATGGGATTTAATTTCTAAATTATCTAGATTATGTGGGTTGGAAGAAAATTTAAGCCACTTCTATCCATTTTCTATGTAGTTTAATACCTAGTAAATATGTTTTTATCTTTTAGTGGTAATTCATTTTTACTAATTTTATTATTTATATTATTTAAAAATTAAGTTGACCATTAATGATAATATTATTGTTTATAATTTAAAATATATAAAATATATTACCAAATTCATTTCATATTATTGGTTGAATCGTATTTAATATTTTGGCCTTAGATGTGATGAAATAACATGTTTTAAAAAGAGATGTTTTTCATAAATATATAATATTATAATATAAAAAATAAACATGAAATTTATTTCAAGGACATAAAATAGTAAAGTAATAATATAGTTGAACCTATATTAATTTAATAACGATTTATAATTTTATGGTCCCTTTAAAATATTCAATGACAAATACATTTTTCAATTAAAATTAATATTTCTAAAGTCTATAAAAAAGTATTCATTTCAAATAAAACTAAAATAATTACTCAAAGTTATTTTTTATATTTAAATTTAAAAAATATATCTAATTATATCATGTAAAATATCTAACTTTTCTTTAAATTAATTTTAAATTATGTGCGTAATTGGAGACTACCCTATCTTTAAAAAAATAGTTTTTCTCAGAGATTATTTTATTTTTTCCAATGATGATTATTATATTTAAAATGAATACATAAGATTAATTTTATAAAAAAATTTATTAATATTTGTTAATAAATAGATATAAACTTTTTTATAATTGTATAATACAGTATAGTTCATTTAGACATGGGGCTGCGTGTTGTGCATATTATCAAAGGGATTAAATTTAAACTAATATATATTTTTTATTTTTAATGCTCAGGGTTGTGTTGTACAAATGATATCAAATAAAATGTTACGATTTTAGATTTTCAAGGTTTTATATTCCCCCCCCATTATATATACATTTTCCCCATGAAATGTTATCTTGAGCCAAAAAATCAATGTTATAATAATTGAACATTCTAATTTTTAAATCCAACATTGAAAAATGGTTTATAAAACATTCTTTTAATGATATAATATGGGTAGTAAAATGGAAATATGGAATATAACATAACAATTTTCAATTAATGAAATCATTAGTCTAATTTCATGATATTTAATTGGAATAAAATATAAAATAATAATACAAAATTATATAGATCAATGATCATAATAGAGTAAATGATCAATTGAATTCTGAGATCCTCCAAACCATAAATATGTTATTATTTAAAATTTCATTTGATTCATCCTATATTAAAGTAATTTGACATTTTTTTCATAATCTATTTCCTAATGTTGGTTATTTATTTTACAGGTTATTATTATATGTATGTATAGATACATGATACACATATATTTTATAAATAAATTGTCTATTGGTTGTTGTATGATCAATATCAATTTCGTCCCTCATTCCATGAAAGGAATTTACAAATAAGAATTATTTATTCCTAAAGAATAAAAATTCACTTTTAACATGTTATAAAAATGATAAATGGGTTATTAGTCTTTTTCTATTTATCTAACTATTTTTCAAAAGAAATATGTTTTGCGCAAGTTATCATATACAATAAATTAATCTATGATCCTTGAATGTGACATCACTGTTTCAAAATTAAAATTTTTACATGAAATATCTAAACTATAAATAGGCAAATAATAACTAGGTCGTCATCTAGGATTGCAGTTATAACAAAACCATTATCATATATCTCTTGTGGGTTCTTTACTGGCTACCATTCTATATAGGTTGGGTTGTCACCCGACATATTGGTTTTCATTTTTCTAATAGTATAATAATATAATTACAATAAGATTATATGATTGTGATGAATCATAAGAACTACCACATAAAAGATATGAATACCCCAAAATGTCACAAATTAATTGAATCTTCGATCCATAAAATCTAATGTCATACATTATCAAATAATGCTTTTATATATTAAAAAAATAAGATATCTTAACATAAAGGTTTTCCAAAAGTATCTTTAATCATGTTAAATTATGCCCAAAAACATTACAATGGTTTTTTTTAACACATTGAACATAATATAAAATTTAAATTTTTAAAGTCATAATGGGATCTATAAATCATAAGTTACTGTAAAAACACAAGGTTCATAAATTTTACGAACTCTTTAGAGGATTCATAATTCTTATAACCATTATATTATTGTTAATATAAAATATAAAATATAATTATGAAATTGAAATACATAATTTATTCATTTATTTTATTTCAAAATAGACCTTACATGATCTAGTTGATTACATTTGTAAAAGGTTATTGAGTTAGATACTTTCTATGTTCACCACATTTTGGTGAATTTATTTTTATGGTTCACTAGAATGATATTTATTTCCCTTCATCTCCTTATACATTTTCCCCATCAATTCAATGCTCTATTCACTTCTTTTCCACACATAAAAAATGTTTTCTTTTCATTTAAGAACAATCATGATTTTATCTTTCCATATTTATGACATGCCGGAAATCAACCCTTATGGCCTTTGTCGTTTTCATCACTCTAGATATTTTTGATCTCTATCCTTCTCTTATTTTGTGACATTGTGATTAGTTAATGAATTTTTGGTAATCCAAATTTTCAATAACTCAATATAAATAGTCATAATAACTTTTATTTCAATCAGTATCCAATTTTATTTATCATTATAAGTGCACCATCCTAAATTTTTGATGTTTACATGATTACCATGGGTTTCAGCAATTAACAAAAATCAAAAATCAATGTTAGATAAACAATTATCATTTTTGGAAAACAATATAATCATATTTTGGACAACTAAATCATAAAACCTTATTTTCAATCTACGAGACCTTAGTTTTACCCTATTTCATTAATTGTTTCCACCTATAAAAATCATTCATAATGGATTCTATGTATATTGTGAATTACCATTTAAATATAACCAAATAGTTTCAAACTCGGTGCCAGATAAGGACTATTATCATGCATCAATTGATAGTCAGGGCAATTCCAATGCACCCTTTTTTGGATTTATCACCATATATAGATTTGATCATGAACCATATTCACATGTACTATATATACATTTATATATTTATATGAAAAACCAAATGATCTATAACATAAAGAATTATTATGTTCTTATACAATTATCCAAAAAATATATCATAGGGTCAAGATCCAAAATATAATTTGTCCTCAATATATTTCCCATGGTTTCTACAAAGAATTATTTTATACCAACTATAATGACCCTGAAACCCATAATATAGATCTTTTGTTTTACATTATTACATTGGAAAAAAATACCTTGAATTACACCAAGGAGGACTATATCTTATAGCCGTATTGGTAAACTAGTTAAAATCACCATTACGATAATATATCTAGGAACAAAAATATGAACACATTTTTTTAAGAATATCAATATTAACTACAGTTACCCTTCAATATCAATATTAGTATAATTTCTATATTACTGAGAATGGATTCAAAAAATGGGTGAGCTAAAAATTTTAGTAAGGATAAGTATCGAAGAATATATCCTCATTGATAAACATAATTAACATCACATGTTATATAATTACAGAAATATTCTATTTTTATAATTTAAAAATAATAATAAATATAGCTAAGTAAATACTCAAGATAAATTCCATTTAGTCTATGACATAACTATCATTGTTATATTGATGTGTAGGTACACACCAAAACCCCACATAACCATGGATACTGAATAGATAAATATCATGACCCTAATAAAGAAACGTTTAGATTTCTATATTTTTTCCCACTCTATTAAATATGTCCAAATAATTCTGTATATAATTAATTTTCATGACCAGTTCCTCGGGGCCTGTGTCATGACTACCCCAAGCCCGTCTTCTATAGGCGAGGGGCTGGCGACTAGCACCAAAGGCCTAAATCCTGAAAAATAGAAGGAATTTCCTTTAAAACATGAAAACACACATAATAGAGTAATGATGGAGGCAACACACTATGTAAAACTGTATAAAAACAGTGTTGAAAATTAAAAGGGTCCAGAAATACAAGCACAATTGTAAAGTACAAGGAAACAGAAAGTACATATACTGGAGAAAGGTAAAACAGCTCCTGGATCGTCTACAAGAAAATCATTCATGAAGGGTCGGTACAGAAAGCCTCCACAACACTCAACGTCCGACTATCTACTATGTGTACCATCACGTTATGTGTTCAACCTCTAGGTACCTTCCAGTCTTGCTAATGTCAGCCTCAGTCAGTGTTGTTCGTCGTTTGCAACCAACACAATGAGGTGCTATCATAGCCCATGCATGGGTGAGTATAACGATACTTAGAAGGGACCCCGAGACCCTCAAGGTTTCCTAAAATCCTCCAAGGATAAACCACAATGTATGAAATCAATAGACAACCCCACATAGTTATTTTCCTATACATATACCTATGTTATCAAATAATCCATCTCAATCATGAGGTAAACACCAAAGTTTCTGACTCAGCTCAACCAGGGTTTTATTCATGGGGTAGTATCAATCTGAACCCTCGGATGCTGGAGCACTCATCGTTTATTGAGTACAGTGGTCCTTCCACACCACGTAGAGACTCTTAACACAAACCTTGGACTTCTGAGTTACTCCCCCTTTCGAGTACCTTGGGTCTACCGGATCACACAGACGCACTCCCCACCATGGGCCTTCCGCGTCACACAGAGGTGCTCCCCCTCATAGCCTGCTGAGGTACTCCTCCTGTCGAGTACTGTGGGTTTTCTGCGTCATCAAGGTGAACCCCACCGTGTGTCTTCCGCAACACCAAGGCACTCCCCACAGTAGATTCACTCTGAGTCAAACGGTCAGCAGTTTTCAGGTCTCATCCATATACTATGTTCCCGTAAAAATTCTCTCTCATCCCCGGTATATCTGCTCCACAAGCTACTGGTCGATGATCCATATGTCGGGAAGTCCCATAGAGAAGTACCTAAATGGTCCGCCACATCATAGTAGTGTCAACGCAATAGATGACACGTCAATCAGATTCCTGGTATGTGAGTTATTAACCTTTTTTTTCTCGGGGGCCCGCTTGGATTCATGTAAAATCCAACCTGACTGTATCTGAAAATTACCCCAATCTCCAATGGGGCATACTCAATGGGACCATCGAGATCCACGAAAACTAACGCCGTTGACGGTTCATCAAATGGTCTTACGATTTCAATGATATGTCCAATGAATGAAAAGGGTCAGTAGTGGGCCTGGGTCCGGTCCGACCCGGTCTGACCGACATGGCCCCACCCAGTCTTGGTCGGCCCAATCTTGGACGACCCGGTCAAACCTGTTGGGTCTGACCCGACAAATTGGGTGGGCCAACCTGTTAGGTTCGGCCGGGGCGCCGCTAGGGGGGGCGGGAGGTGTCCACAAAGGGCACTTTCAGGTGGGCTGGCGGGAGGCTTGGCAGGGCGGGGCCACACCGGCAGGGGGTCGGGCGGCAGGGAGGGCGGGCCGGCGCAGTTCAGCACGACTTGGGAATGTGGTGTTCTGTCGGGGTGGGTGGGAGGCTGGTGGCGGTGCAGCTGGGCACGCGGGCGACCGTCGGTGGTTTGGGGCACCAAAATTCCATGGGGGAAGCATGGTTCATGGAGGCCATGGGAAGCACGACCTTTGCCTATGCCTTCGTCGTCTTCAATGCCACTTCATTTCCATGCCGAGAAACCACACACACAAGAACGAGTGAGGGGTCGGGTCATGTTGGTTTTCGCCACACCCTCCGCATTTAGGGTGGTAACAGTTAGCTCATCAAAGTGTAAGAAATATGAAAAACAATTGTTTTACAACCATGCATCAATTCATTTCCAAATAGAAGAAGAGAAAAATAAAATAAATGTTTCACAAAATATAACCCCTACCTTTGATTGTCGATCATCGACGATGAAGTCACGGGAAGAAGAAAAAGGAGTTAGTCATTCGTCGTATCTGCCACACACTCCCAATATTGAGCTGCATCGGCATGTTGACGATGATGCCGAGGGTAGGTTGGTTGAGGACACCCCATGCCAGTAGGATCCAAGGGGGAAGTTAAATAAGGTCGTCATCCTTCATCGGTGGATCGTTCTTCGTTGGTGGATAATTCTTTGTTGGATGATCTTTTCTCCCAAGATATATTCTTCACAAGGTCCACCAAAAGTGAAATCACAAGAAAAATAAAAAAAATTGTGTTTGTCTATTAGTTAGTTGCTGACAGAAAATTAAAATTGGTGAATTAATAACTTGGCTCCCCTAATTAATTCATGAGTGTCATCACAAATTAATTATGGGAGTAGAAACCAATTAATTAATGGTGAGGTCAAGAGGCTCTCCCTCATTAATGGGGGAGATTTGGGAGGTTTAACTATCTTCCATCAATAGGGGGTTTAGCCCTGTGTGGTCCCCACATCATAACCTCTCGCTAGAGGTTATGTTCATGTGGGCCCCACAACCATAACCTCTCATGGGAGGTTAAGGTGTGGTTGTCCCACCTCCAACATCCATGAGGAGGTTTTAACCACCAATCACACACATGGCTGCTCAAATAAAAATAATTTTAGGATCACTTTATTTTTTTATTCTCCACAAAAACCCAAAAACTAACATAAATTATCGACATACTATCATCAATTTGATAGTCTTCATAAGAGAATACTGGCACTGCGAGTTTAACGGTGCCCTCATATTTTAATTCCAAGCACCGGTTCAAATGTTAAAAAAACATGCTCATACGTTTACTGAACGTACCCAAAAAAACATTAGAAATTGATTCCGGGCACACTGGGCCTCAGAATCATGCACCGTCGGTTTTCACCTACTAGTAAAATTTCCATGTATTTTCGGAAAAAAATTCCCACAGAATTTTTGGGTCTTTACATTCTCCCCTCCACTAGGATTTATGTTCTGGTAATATAAAACTCGACCTAAGGGAACATGTGGGGGTACTGAGCAGGCATCTGATCCTCCTGATCCCATGTTCTCTCCTAGAGGATCACGTGCTTCCAGCGATCACACACTAGAGGTATCGATCGTCCATGTAGGACCCGCTCTTATCGATCCACAATCTCCACTGGAACCTCTGTGAATGTCACACCATCCTTGACGTCCAGCTTCCCATGGTCGATAATGTGAGATGGGTCATGCACGTATCTCCACAGCTAGGATACATGGAGGACATCATGCACCCAGTGCAACTTAGGTGGAAGTTCTATGTGGTATGCCACCTCACCAAGCCTTCTGAGGACCTGGAATGGTCTGATGAATCTAGTAGTTAACATTCCACCTCGGCCAAATCTTCGTAATCCTTGTCGAGGTGAGACCCATAGAAAGATGTTGTTTCCATCCTCTAACTCCAGAGGTCTCCATCTCATGTCAGAATAGGACTTATGCCTGCTCTGTATTGTATTCATCTTCTCCTGGATGATCTGAACCTTCTCCGTGGTAGCTTGTACCATCTCTGGTCCAACTATTGCTGACTCCCCTGGGCCATTCCAGCAAAAGGGGGATCTTCAAGGTCGCCCGTATAACATCTCATAAGGTCCCATCCCAATGGTAGAGTGATAGTTATTGTTGTATGCAAAATCCACCAAAGGTAGGTTATCCTCCATGATGTGACCGTATTTGAGGAAACTTGCAGAGAGCATGTCCTCGAGAGTCTGAAGGTTCCCCTCTCTTTGGCCATCCATCTGAGGATGGAAGGCGGTGATAAGACAAAGCTTCTTCCCAAAAGCCTCTTGAAACCCCTTCCATATCTGGGAAGTGAACCGTGCATCATGAACAGCTACCATAGAAGAATGTAATCCATGTAGTCGTACAATCTATTGCACATAGAGGTGCCCCACACTCTCTACTGATCCCTGATATCTGATCAGAAGGAATTGGGATAACATGGTGAGTTGATCAACGATCACCCAAATCGAGTCATGACCCCTAGATGTAAGTGAAAGTAATGTCATGAAGTCCATGGATATCCCATCCAACTTCCACTATAGGACCTATAAAGGCTGAAACTATCCTGATGGTACCTGGTGCTCTGCCTTCACTTACTGAAAAGTTAGACATCGAGAGACAATCTCTACTTCCACCTTCTTCATACCTGGAAAATAGTGCTATCTTCGAAGGTCCTGGTACATCTTCTCCACTACTAGATGTACCGCTAGAGGGTTTGTGTGTATCTCCATCAACACATCCGCTTGAAGTGACACTGGTACAATTATATGTCCTTTAAAGAGGATGATGTTCTCCCCACCATCAGAAAATTCATCAGGTTCATTCCCTTTGGATATCTGAGCACGTCGTGTATTGCAGTAAGCGTCCCCATGAGGTGCCTCCGTGACTCACTGAAGAAGTGGGGGAGTGACAGTAAGGTACTGTAGAAAGGCTTCTTCGTCTCTATCCACGAAGTATATCTATAAGGAAGCGAGAGGCTTTGTTGCCTTGCCTATCATCTATATTCCATATCTCTTAATGAGTGCATCCGCTGCAACATTCCCCTTTCTTGGAGTATACAATATCTCGAAGTCATTGTACTGGAGGAACTCAAGCCATCACCACTATCTCAGGTTTAGGTCTTTCTGGAGATGTTATACCTGAGACTCTTGTGATCAGAGTACATGGTGAAACATTTTCCTTTCAGATAGTGTCGCCACATCTTCAAGGCGAATACCACTGCTATTAACTCCAGGTCATGTGTAGCGTGGTTCTGCTCGTTCTGTCTGAGCTGATGAAAACCATACTAGATCATTGCTTGATCCTGCATTAGGATGCACCTGAGTCTGGTCCCTGATGCATCGCAGTAGAATACGTATCTTATGCCATCCTCTAGAAGCCTCAATGTGGGGGCACTAGTCAGCCTCTGGCTCTGCTACTGAAAGCTTTGATGGCATCTCTCTGACCATACGAAGTGTTGTCCCTTCTTCATCAAGAATGATAGTGTTGTGGCAACTCTACAGAGATCTGGAATGAACCTCTGGTAGTAACATGCCAATCCCAGGAAACTATGTACCTTTGTCGCTCTCCTGGGTGGATGTCAAGCTTGTACCGCCTCAATAATCTCTAGATCTACTACAACTCCAGTCTCCGAGATGAAGTGTCACAAGAAATGAAACTCCCTAATCCAAAACTGACACTGCAAGAGCTTACCATAAAGCCGGTGCTCTCTGAGTGTGTCTAGTACTACCCGCATGTGATAGGCATGCTCCTTCTTAGCAGTCGTGTAGATCAGTATTTTGTTGATGTGGACTACGACAAAGTTATTGAGGTATGCCTGGAAAATCCTATTCATAAGTCCCATTAACACTTCTGGATAGTTGTTTACAACAAAAGTCATAACCAAGTACTAGTAGTCATCGTACTGATATCTGAAGGTCATCTTCTACACATCCATGTCTCGAAGACTGATCTAGTTATAGGATGATCTGAGGTCTATCATCGAGAACCACCATGCTCACTTCAACTGATCAAAGAGACATTCAATCTTCAAGAGTGGGTACTTGTTTTTCATGGTCACCTAGTTCAGGCAACAGTAGTCTACGTAAAGTCGAATTCTCCCTTCCGGCTTCATGGTGAATAGAATTGGGGCTGCCCATAGAGAAGCACTGGGACAGATGAATCCCTTCTCATGCAAGTCCTCTAGTTGTACTTGCATCTCGTGAAGCTACGTGGGAGCCATCTGATTAGATGGTGTAGATATTGGGGCCGTCTCGGGGTACATGTCAATGTAGAAGTCCACCTCTCTGCGAGGAGGTTGTCCTGGATCATCGTCAGGGAAAGCATCCGTGTACTGGTCCATAACTACAGGATAGTTCAGACTCTCTACATCATCTGTTCTGAGGGTATGGCAGGCTAACTGATGAGTGATCGATTGTACCCTCATCAAGTTAAGTCCATCTTGTGAGGAAAAGACTCCATTCTCACCAGTGAATGTGATCCTAGTACCATTCGTCTGGACACACCGCACTTTGTTTCTAATACAGTCGATATGAGCATGGACTGTAGATAACCAGTCCAAACCCAAGTTGATGTCGTAACACCTCGACGTTGTTACTAGGAGATCCCAACCGAAGATCATTCTTCCTAGCGTAAGCTCACACTTCTATCACCGGCATGTAATCATCGAGTCTTCTCCCGTAGGAGTATCTAGCTGTAAGGATCGAGCCAACGACTCCGTCAGAATCTTCGAGCAGCGAATGAGGGCAGTGGAAATGAAAGAGTGACTAGCCGATGTGTCTATAAGAACTAAATCTATCATGGAGTTGACACAGATCATATCTCGAATCATCTCTAGTGTGTAGTGATCGTTGGCCTTATCTACCAGGAGATGAGCTATCCCCTGTCCAGTTGCTCCCTGCAGTCGGGGAGGACCTCCAGGTAGTGGTGGCTGTAACACCTCGAAACATCCTCCACCACCAGCTGACCTGGTTGTGGTGACTTAATGAAAACTGTTGAAAACACACACACAATTAGTGTTTTCATGCACTGAGTTAGAGATTAGTAGTCAGGGTCTTGGTGTATGGATACGTCACCTGACGCACCTACACTAGACTCCCTGAACTAAAATCCACTCTCATTACACTTAACAATATTGCTTCATAGAAAATAATGATCAACGTCCTATGTTCTGTGATATAACCAACTCCTATGATAACAATTTGTCATGACCCATTCCATTAGGCCCATTCCGTGAATACCCCAATCTCACCTTCCATAGGCCTGGGGCTAGAAACTAGTACCAAAGGTGTAAATCCCTAAACAGTGAATGAATTGCATTTAAAACTTGAAAACATACACAACAGAGTACATGATGGAATCAAAACACTATGTATAACTATATAAAAAATAGTGCTGAAAATTAAAAGATGTAGGAAATAAAATCCCAACTGAAAATTACATGGAAACAGAATACACATGTACATGAAAAATGGAAAAAATTTCCTAGATCATCCACCAGAAAATCCTATCTGAAGGGAAGTTACAGAAAGCCTCCATAGAACTCAACGTCTGTCCATCTACTCTGTGTACTATCATGACGTGTGTTCCACCTCCAGGTACCGTCCAGTCCTACTAACCTTTGCCCATGTTAGCGTTGTCCATCATCTGAAACCAAAACAACGAGGTGCAGGGATAGCCCATGCGTGGGTGAGTATAACGATACTAAGTATGGACCCCGAGACCCTCAAGGTCTCACAAAATCCAACAAGGTTAAACCACAATGTATGAAATCAACATACAAACCAACTTAGGTATATTCCTATACAAATAACTATGTTATCAAGTAATACATCTCAATCCTAAGGTAAACACAATAGTTTCTGACTCATATCAAACAAGATTTTATTCCAGGGGTTGTATCAATCTGAACCCTGTACTGCTGGAGATCTCCTCCTCAATCGAGTACAGTGGGCTGACCACGTCACATAGAGGCGCTTCCCACTATCCTTGGACTACTGAGGTACTCCTCCTTTTTTGTACCATGGGTCTGCCATGTCACACAGAGGTGCTCCCCACCCTGGGTCTGCCACGTCACACAGAGGCACTCCCCCTCATAGCCTACTGAGGTACTCCTCCTGTCGAGTACCATTGGTCTGTTGCATCACCAAAGCACTCCCCAATGTGGGTCCATCGTGTCACCAAGGCACTCCCCAGTAGGCTAGTAGAGTCACTATGAGTCAAACAATTAGTAGTAATCAGGTCACATCCAACTACTAGGTTCCCACAAAAATGCTCACTCGTCCCTGGTAGATCTGCACCACAAGTTACTAGTCAATGCTCCATCTTCCACAATGTCTTATGAAGAAGTATCTCAAAGGTACTCCATGTCAAAGTGGTCTCAACTTAATAGGCGGCACGTCAATCAGATGCCCTGTCTTTGAGTTATTACCCATTTAGTCTCAGGGGCCAGTTGGATTCATGTACGATTCAACCTGACCATATCTCAACATTACCCCATACTCTAGTGGGGTATACTACAAGGGGCCATCATGCTCAATGAAAACCAACACCACTGACGGTTCGTCAAACGGTCATCATGTACCAATGATATGACCAAAGAGAGTAAAGGGTCATTAGTGGGCCCGGGTCTGGCCCGACCCCGTCAGACCAACTCTGCCCAACCCAGTCTGGGCTGACCCGGTCTGGGTCGATCCTGTCAGACCTTTTGTGTTTAGCCCGGCCCATTGGGTGAGCCAGCATGTTAGGTTCGGCCCGCCCCGCTAGCCCCAGCACAGCTGGACTAGAGGGCGGTTCGGCCTGGGCATATGTCCGGTTCTTCTCGAAGCATCGTGACGGTGCATCCTGGCTCACCTTGGCTAGGCCGGTTCCACCAGGGAGCCGTTAGGGGGTTTGTGGCTGATTCGAGAGGATGAGCGGCTGGGTGGTAGCTGGGAAGGGCACAACTGGGCGGGTCGGCAGGCGGCCAGGCATGGCGTGGTCTGGAAGGCACGTGGCCAGGTAGGGTTTCTGGCGGGCCGATGAGTGGCTGGTTTGGGTTATAGGCGGGCTGGTGGGCATCCGAACAGGTCGCCAGGCGGGACGGCGGGCAAACAGGCTGGGCACAGCATGCCGGCTGGCGGCTATGTGGTCAGGAGGGTGGGTCATCGTGGTTCAGGCTGGCATGGTTTGACGCGGCTTGGGTTGGCGTGGGTCGGGGCATGCGGGAGGCCGGTGACGGTGCGTCTAGGAACGCAGGAGGATGGCGGTGGTTCGGGGCATCGATACGTCGTGGGGGTGGCGCGGTTCGTCGAGGCTGTGGGAAGCGTTCCCTTTGCATATGCCTTCATCATCTTCAATGCTGCATCGTCACCATGCCAAGAAACAACACAATCAAGAACAAAAAAGGGGTCGGACCATGCTGGTTTGGCCCACACCTTCCGCATTTAGAGTGGTAACACTTGTCACATTAATGAGTACGATAGATGAACAACAATTTTTTTACAACCATGAAACGATTCTTTTACATTCCAAAAAGAGAAAACAAAAAGGAAAGATACACAAATATAAACCCCCAACCTTTGATTGTCAGTCGTCGACATTGAAGTCGCAGAAAGAAGACGAAGGACTTCGTCATTTCTTGCGTCTACCACACTATTCCAATCCTGAGCTGCATCAGCTCATTGATGACGATGCGGAGGGTAGGTCAGTTGAAGATGCCCCACTTCAGTAGGATCCGAGGGTGGGAGTCGAAGAAGGTCGGCGTTCTTTGTCGGTGGAACGTTCTTCATTGGTGGAGCGTTCTTTGTCGGAATAACTTTTCTCCCAAGCTCTACTCTTCCCCTACTCCACCAAAAGAGAAATACCATGAAAAATAATAATAGATTAAGATTTTCTATTAATTATTTTGTGATAAAAAATAAAAATGGGTGAATTAGTAACTTGGGTCACATAATTAATACATGAGTGTTGGCACAAATTAATTAGGGGAGTTGGCACCAATTAATTAAAGGGGAAGACAAGAGGTTCACCCTAATTAATGAGGGACAGTTGAGAGGTTTTACTCTCCTCCATAAATAGGGGGTTTATCCTCGTGTGGTCCCCACGTCGCAACCTCCCGTGATAGGTTAGGTTCGGGTGGGCCCCACCACCATAACCTCTAATAGGAGGATAAGGTGTGGTGGTCCCATATCCAACATCCATGAGGATGTTTTATCCATGAAACTCCCACATGGAAGCTCAAATAAAAATAAAGTGAGGCTCACATTATTTTATTATTCTACATGAAAACCCAAAAAATAAATTAACTTCTCGACTCACTGTTGTTGACGTGAAAGTCTTCTTAAATGAATACAGGTGCTGCGAGTTCAATGGTGCCCCCAGATTTCAATTCCGAGCACCAGTTCAAAAGTTATAAAAACCCACTCATACGTTTACTGAAAGTACCCGAACAAAAATTAAAAAATTGATTCCGGGAACACTGGGCCTCAGAATCATGAGCCATTAGTTTTTGCAAACTCATAAAATTGCCATGTATTTAAGATAAAAAAATTCCATGGAATTTCATGGTGTTTACATTAATAATCGAATTAATTCCTAAAAAATATATCTTATAATTAAATAAATATATTGTGTAAATAATATTGATTTATCAATATTTACCCATTTAATAAAATTACATTCCATGCAAAACATCATGTGAAGAAATGATATTAATTTCAATCAACAACAATATCCTTGTAAAATATTTTTCACATTTACGTTAATTTTATTGTCCAATACTCAAAGAAAATTGAATGTTTAATGGGAATGTCAATCAAAAAAATGAATCCTAAAAATTAAAGTCAATTTTTTCCATAAGAAAAAATTCTCAAAAACAATAAATAAAAAAAATAATTTGGGAAATTCTATAACATATCCCTAGTGGTGTTTATGTATAATAATATTTTTTCATTGGTGAATTAAAATATAATAAAAATATCATTAAAACATTCTGGTAGAAAATATTCATTCATTTTGTAAATACCCCATTAATGATATATGTTCATAATGTATTTTTAAAAAATATTTATGGATAATAAACATGAAAAAAATAACCGAATATTTAAAAAAATATGTGGACTTGATTGTTGGAGATTTCATTCATGCCTTACGTATTAAAACATTGATTACTTTAACTATATATTGAAAAAACTATAAGTCCTAAAATAGAAAATGAAATAAAGAATCTGTTTAGAATAATTTTAATAAATTCATAAAAAGGTAAAAATCACATAACAAATATTTTGTGTAATAAAATAAAAAATCAAAACAGTTTTAGAAAATAATTTTTTGGAAGAAAAATGAATTTTGATAAAAGAGAGAATTGATATCAGATTTTATTAAAAATATATTCTCAATCATTTTAGTACCAAAGAGATAAATATGTTACTATTAATTTGAAAAAAATGAATTACCAAAATAGAATTAAAATAAATTTTTAAGTTATTCAAAAATAAAATGATATTCTTATATTTAAATTCATGCATATAAAATCTAAATTAAAATGATATTAAGAAATTAACCCTCATAACAATCACAATTATGAAGTGAGAATCAATAAATGAATTGATTATGTGTATCATATATAAATAAAAATTATAAAAATAGAAATAAAATATAAGTTAATAAAAAGTCATTATACACATAATCGTAGAATATCAAAGACAATAAATAAGTAATATAACCCACTAAAAATCGTTAATCTATCGAATTAATTCATACTGGTAATATTCAGTTTAAACCACATTTAATGAAGTAATAGATAATAAAACTAAAAAACCATGAGTTGTGAATTATTCTTGCTATTAAATGTTAATGTGTTATTATATACACCGTATAAAATAAATTAGGTGCACAATAATTAAATATACCTCAAGGAATAGAAATTGAGATGATGCCTCGTACCTTACACTTCCTTTTGATTAAATATGAATTAAACAAAATTAACTCTATTTTAAGATAATTATTAATTTTTATCATAACCATATTTACATTATTAATTTCATATAGGATCATAGTATAGAATTTCACCACTATTTTGATAACAATATTTCATTGTTTTCATTGTTTCTTGCATTAAGTGTCTTGAATTCTAATTCATATATTTATGAAACATAATGATATATTTATAGGAAACATTTAAATAATATAAATAATTATATTAATGTTATAAATATCATTTTTAATCATTGTTATCAATTTTATAATCATTCATAAATTTCAGAAATGGAAAATAAATCATTTTATTTTGAGGACATGATAGGCAATGTCTAAGCACACACAACTATTTCATTCCATTAACAAGTTGAAGGATATGGAATTGAATTATATATTTTTCTAAAAATAACCAATATCATATCACCAAAATCATATATATTCATTAATTTTATCTCTTTTACTATCAATTTAATGTGTATGTGAAAAATGAATCACAACACCTCGTGAGACAGTAGATTTTCATTCAAATGAATGTTGTTGTTGTATTTTAATGATAATTAAGATTCATAAGGTATATTGAAATTAAATTTTCCTTAAGAAAAATAATATGGAATATGTAATTTAAATTATTTAAATCAATCAATATATTCATCAATGATGGATGGTGAGGGAAAATGATTTATATTGGTATGTGTGGATGTAGACCGGCATGCACGTGATCAACAAATTAATTTCCCATTTTATAGAAGACAAATCGAGTATATCTCATCCCGATAACATAATAAAATATATGTATAATTAGTATACTGATGATATTATATAAAAAATGATTAATAATATTTCATGTGTTTTGATAATGTAGTTTAATACAAACCATTTTTAAAGAATGTTAAATGTTCTTTGGAAAACATCATTAGTATTGCACCAAAAGAAATAGTAGGATGGATTTATAATTAAACCAATGTATATTGAATTCTTTAAATGGTGTATGAAAATTATTATGGTAGGTCCATTCTAATCTATATGGAATTTCATTTATGATGTGGGGAGTATAGGGGGTGACATTTTATTAGTGGAGGAGAGGACACAGATGGGTGTCTTGAAAAGAGTTAATAGTTCCCACATTTATATACTACAAAATTAACCCAAAAACTATTCTTCACTTAAATTTGTGGTTATAATATTAAAATATTTTCATGAAATGGTTTTTTTCAAGATTGTAGCCCATTTTAAACCATTATCTTCTTGATTTATCACCTTAGTGAATCTATTTTTACCTTAACAATTGTATGTAAATTTTAATTATTTTTTACTATTTATAATGATAAAAAGTATTTAAAATATTATTAAAAAATAAAAAATAATACATATTACAAATATTTTATGAATTTTAAAAAATTAAAATAATATTAGTGGATAAATCTAATTTAAATTATACCAATATACACAATGAAAAATAGGGTTTTATATAGAAAATTTATATATGTATAAAATGATTTTATGTAAAAATTCATTACTAAATTGTTTTAAATGAGAAAAATAGAACATTGTAATATATTTTAACTAATTATAATTTAAATCTAATTTGATTTTTTTTATTTAATATGAGGAATTATTTACATTAAAAGACAATTTTTACTTTATTTTTTAATTTTACATTATTCAATGAAAAATGAAACATTTCTAAGAAACACTAAGAATTAATTATAAGATATTTTGGATATGATGATTTGAAAAATTATTTTTAAAAAAAATAATTTTTATAAAATTTTAAGACAATAAATTTACATTTGTGTCAAAAATGTTAGTTAAACATCTTTTATTGAAAATACAATTTTTTAAAATGGAATATAACTGATTCAAATTTTATTTCAAACCAATATTTAACAATTATTTTCATAATTTACTTTATAAAATTTATAATAACATTATTAAATAATATTTTATAATTTTATACTATATTATAGTTTTTCTAGATTATGGGTTTTGAGTTAATCAAACTATTAATGTGATTAAAATTAAATAAATATATTTCATGGGGTTTTTATGTTATTTGTTTCTTGTCTCATATTAGGTGAAAACAAATGTTCCTATATTTTAATTTTTAGTTTTTAAATATAATTTTATATATCTTAATATTTTTAATCATGGAAATCATTATTTTTTTCACTGTATCATTAACAAAATGAGTTTTACCACATTTAAATGTATGGACATACTACTATTTCTCATATAAGTGGGGTCATAATGAGTCTTTATATATATATATATATTCAATACATATGATATTTCCACATATCAATGTTTATTTTATTTTCTATATTCATTACATTATATGGTTGTGACAATTTATTTATATTTCATCACATTTATTCTATTTCATTCTACATGCCTTTATATATGATCTATTCAATATTGGTTACAAATTTCTTATGTTTTTATATTATTCTCATATATAGATTCTATGATCAATTTTGATGATTTATTTTTATTTCATATTTTTACCCATTCTACGAATCGGAGATCCCCCCTTTTTAGGTTTACAATTCCCGTGGTTATGATGAAAATAATACAGCTCATGTTTTTCGAAGAGATTCTTATGTGAATAATTGGTGGCATAAGTTGATAACATGTTATGGATTATGATGATTCATATATGTTGGGAATATTTTAAATTTGAATAAAAGTAAATGAGTATTATAAGATAATTTTTTTCTAAATTCACAAAAACTAAAATCTTATCCAATCAAGGAAATTAAATTTAGTGAAATATTTTCTATAATGTTATATGATAATGAGGATGTAATTTAATTGGGGTTGTCATAGGCTGGAATTTCTATGATTGCCATTTTCATCATAATATGTATATGTCATAATCAAGGAATGTTGTTCAATAATTGATAATTTTAAATAGTAATATAGGTAATTGTTTTTAAAGACCTCATCCACCAAAATATATATTAGGATTGTGATATTTTAAGACATTTCCTCTTGATTTAACACATTTACCATATTTTGACCATTATAGTGGTGACTATTTTTAAAATGAAAATATATTTTTGTGGGATAAAATTGAACTAACTTCATTTCCAAATACTAATTTTTATTATCCCATTTGAAACCCATTTTATTCAATTCAATTTCTTAATTTCATTAAAATAAAATTTAATCCAAAAAAATTGAATGGGAAAAAATAAAATCGAATAGAATCACGTTAAAACATAATGAATAGAAAATAACATAAATAGATTTGAATCAAAATAATATATAGTATAGGTTGTAAACATTGAATCATATGATTAAAAATAAGTAATAATTAATAAATAAATAAATAAATAAATAAATACCTATTTAGTTTTGAAAAAAGTTTCATAAATTTTTAAGACATTATTAGATCATTTTGATATAATAAATTTTACTTTATTATTATAGCTACATTTTCACTAATCACCAATAAATCATCATTTATTTGATATATCTAGAAAAACTACTCCAATATAATACATATATGGAAAAACCAAATAATATTTTTCATTTTTCCCAATTAAAATTAAATTTTTTATGTTATATTTTTTAAAAAATATATATAATCAAATATAATTATATTAAAAGGACATTTAAAAAATTAAGGGTTATTTATATTATCTCATATTAATTTAAAATTAAATGAATTTAAATATATTTATTTCACATTGATAAATTTCATTAAAATAATATATTAAGATATTTCAATTTAAATTATTTGTAGAAAATACATAATATATATATATTATTCCTAAATATTTATGACTTTTAAATCCAAATTATTTTCCTCACAACCCATTGAATTTAATTATTTTCAATATAATTATTAAATATATTCAATTTATTTGTACCAAAAAGAATTAAATTTATCTTTTAAAAAATAATGATAATACGCAGGGTTCTTAAAGAAGCATTCATTTACATAGTGTTTTAATCATCTTGAAATGATCTTAATGATTTTTTATATTGTATTATCATGATATAATAGTTTTATCTTTAATAATAAAATATATCATGTTTCATTTTAGTTTTTGGTTACATGTGATATGGCCTATTAAACATAGTAATTATTTTATAGAAAAATACATATCATAATCATGGATTGTTATATTTTACTCACCTTAAATAAACATGGCCTTTATAATTTCATTTTATCTCACAGAAAAAATCAATTCATATATATTTAATTGTTATTACTTTAAATATATTAATGTATCAATGTAATTTTCAATGGTTTTCGAATAGATCGTTATGCCCCTAATGAATATCCAATAGGTTCTGTCACGACCCGCCCTCGGGGCCCGTGCCGTGACTACCCCAAGCCCACCTTCCATAGGCCAGGGGCTGGAGACTAGCACCACGGTGTAAATCCTTGTAAAAAGGGAAGGCATTGCCTTTGAAAAGTAAACAAACACCACAGAGTAAGCAAGAGGAAAAGTAAACACTAAGTAAGAACAGAGTACAACTGAAAGTGTGGAAAAGTAAATGGGCCAGAATACAAACCCAAACTGAAAGTAAAGTACAACTCGAAAGGGAAAACAACAACTGTAATGTAAAAGCTGCTACACCGAGAAGTCCACTTAAAATCCCACCTGAAGGGTGGGTACAGATAGCTCCACTGCTCCACGGGTCCCGCCGTCCACTCCGAACACGTCACACCCAGTGGTCCACCTCCAGGTACCGTCCTGCTCTGCAAGCCTCAGCCAAGATCAACGCTGTCCGTCGTATGCAACCAACACAACGCAGTGCGGGCATAGCCCGTGCAGGGGTGAGTATAAGCTACTCAGTAGGGACCCCGAGACCCCCAAAGGTCTCCCAAAATCCACAAAGGATAAACCACAAAAGATAGATACAACACGAAGTAGAAACAGACACTGCTTAGGTATATGCCCATACATATACCTAAGTCATCAATTCCAATACACTCCAACCACTGAACTCAAGTACAACTCAGTCCACATAGGAAAGTATACGTATTCCACACAGGAAAGCAAAACGAAATCCACACAGGATAGCACAACACAATCCACAAAGGAAAGCAACTGGATTCAGCTCACACAGGTATACTTCTTCGAAAGATGATAAAGATGATCTCTGATCCATCTAAGTCATCGGACTTACGAAGGATCGATAGGTATCTAACCCCCGCAAAGACCCACACAGGATCGGGCCCACATAGGACCTGTAGGCGATGGTTCACATAGGACCGCTGAGCGCAAAGACCCACACAGGATCAGACCCACACAGGATCGGGCCCACACAGGACCTGTAGCACTGATCCATGTAGGATCGCTGAGTGATGTAGTCGTCGTCGAATCCACACAGGATCTTTGTACTGTCGTCGTCGCAGTCACAGTAGCAGTAGCAGTAGCAGTAGCAGTCACAGTCGCAGCCAGCACTAGGATTCCCGCACACAGCAAGCTCGTTCGGGAGGGTCCGCTCCACGAGCCGAGTGGCTGATACATCAACTGTCACACAGTCCAGAGTTGATGTATCCAAAAGTTCCGTATCGCCAACAGGAACTCAACACAACAGACGGCGCGTCGATCGGATGCCCGGTCTGAGAGTTATTGGCTTTTTCGTCCCAGGGGCCCGGTTGGTTTTTAAGGAAAAACCAACCCGACCGTACTCCACCTGCGTCCAAACCTCAGGAATAGTATGCCAAAAGATACTTCTCACTAAGAGGAACACAACAAAGCTGACGACACGTTAATCGGACGTCCGTAGCTCAAGATATGAGTGTTTCCGTTCCGAGGGCCCGGTTGGTTTCGTGTACGAACCAACCCGGCCGAACTCAAAGTATTCTGAAACATTGAGTGTGATATACCGAATCGACCGTCTCAATCCAAGGATCACATCTCCACTGACGGTTCGTCGATCAGAGGTCTGTAGCTCATGTTATGGCCAAAAGACCGAAGTTGATTCGAAAACGGGGGGTCCGGGTCCGACCTGGCCCTGCCGGCGGTGCGACGGCGCGGCGGTGCGGCGGCGCGGCGGCGCGGCCCGGCATGGCGGCGCGGCCTGGGCGCCGCTCGGGTGCCACACGCGGGGGGAAAAGCCCCCGCTTCCCTGCTGGCGGCGCGGCTGAAGCCGCGCCTTTGAGAAACCGGCTCCCCTAGTGGGGGCCTGCCTTTGATAAAAACGGGGGGGGTGCTGCCCCCCCCCCCTTGGTGTAACCGCGTCCCCCCCTTTATGGGGGGCCGGTTTTGGCCAGCCGGGGGAATTAATTCCCCCGGTTCGTCTCCCTTCCGGCTGGACCGACATGGCCGGCCGGTCCTTCCTCAACGGGACCGACAAGGCCGGTCCCCTTTCCGGCTTCCGACACCGACGGCCCGGCTAGCCGCCGGTCTTCCCGTTCCGCCGCGGCCCGGAACCGGCCGCGGCCTTCGTCTTCCGGCACGGTGCGACGACATCGCGCCCCTCCGCCGTGGCCCCGCTCCGGCCGCGGCGCCTTCGGTTCCCTTCGACGTGGCGCGACGGCATCGCGTTCTTGATAAACTTCCGCGGCGCGGCACGACGGTGCCACGCAACTATAGCCGTGTGATTCCCGTGTGGTGCGACGGCACCAGGCCATCTTGTTCATCCACAAGAAAATAATAATAATCAAGAACAAAGGAGGGGGGAATTCGGCCGTGTTTGTGCGGTCCGACCCCCCTCTCGTTAGATAATAACCCTTAAATATTTATCCACAAGATTATCATACTATATCCAAGAACAAGAGTAAATAAATAATCACCAACAAACCCCTACCTCGGTTTCAAGATCGGTGATCGTCAACGACCCGCGGAAGACGCGTCGCGGTGGTCGGCGTCACAGAAGAAGGACGTCAATGTCGTGAAGCGAGGATTCGAAGTTATTTGACGACGATTTCTTCGCGAGAAATCATCGCGGAAGAGAAGACGTGGAAGGAGTACGTCGTCGGTGTCGCGGGTATGGCGTCGCAGAAGACGATTCCCAAGAACGTGGCATTCTTCGTCGAAGCTTGAAGGTTCTTCTCGTTCTTCTTCAAAGCTTGAAGAAGAAGAAGAAAAAGCCTTCAAAATCTCTCAAGGAGGCTAGAGAATTCTAACCAAATAAAATAAGCTTAGGGCTTATTTTATTTACTCAACCAAACCATTTGAAATTCAAAGGTTTGAATTAAGACAACTCAACCCATTTAATAACCCAACATGACTAGTTAATTAAAAGAGGAGGTTAATAGAGTTTTAAAAGATAAGAAGAAGAGTTATGCTTCGGGTGGGCCCCACCACACTTAATCCTCCCAAGGGAGGTTAAGTGGATGTGGGTCCCACCACTAACTCCCTTTGGGAGAAGTTAACCAATAAGTTAAAATAAAAATTTGTATTCCACAATTTTTATTTAACTTATTCTAAACTCCCAAAAACAAACTCTCAACCCGAAATAAACGCAACCTCGGAAAAGGTCTCCTTAAGCGAATATCAGCGCTGCGAGTTCATCAGTGTCTTCGGATTTCAATTCTGAGCACCGGATCAAAAGTTAGAAATTCCCACTCATTTGTTCACTGAACGTACCCGATCCGAACTTCGGAAATTAATTCCGGGCACTCCGGGCCTCGGAATCAGGTGCCATCAGAAACGGCGTTCTTTTAAAATTCCAATGAAAATTAAGAAAAAATTTCCCTAGAATTTTACGGGTCTTTACATTACTCCCACATCAGGGCTTTACATCCCCGTAAAGATAAATCAAAAACTAGGGAAACAAATGAGGGTACTAAGCACGCATCTGAGCCTCCCGCTCCCATGTGCTCTCCTAGAGGTTCCCGTGCTTCCATCTGATGCGCACAAGAGGAATCGATCGCCCACGTAGGACACTCTCCTTTCGATCCTCTATCTCCACCGGGACCTCCGTAAAAGTCGCCCCTTCATCAACGTCAAGCTCCCCATGGTCAATGATGTGCGTCATGTCGTGCACGTATCTCCTCAGCTGAGATACGTGGAAGACGTCGTGCACCCGGTGTAACTGAGGTGGTAGAGCCAGGCGATAAGACACCTCGCCAATCCTGCTGAGGACCTGGAAGGGTCCAATGAAGCATGGAGATATATTGCCGCCTCGACTAAATCTCTGTATACCACGTCGAGGTGAGACCCGCAAGAGGATGTGGTCTCCATCCTCGAACTCTAGTGGCCTCTGCCTCCTGTCAGCGTATGACTTCTGCCGGCTCTGAGCTGTCCTCATCCGCTCCAGGATGACCTGGACCTTCTATGTCATGGCCTGGACCATCTCCGGTCCCACAAGTGCTGACTCCCCAGGGTCTGTCCAGCACAAAGGAGATCTACAAGGTCGGTTGTACAACACCTCGTACGGTGCCTTCCCGATGGTGGAGTGGTAGCTGTTGTTGTACGCAAACTGTACCAAGGGTAGGTGGTCCTCCCAGCTATGAACAAAGTCGAGGACACATGCACGGAGCATGTCCTCGAGAGTCTAAATGGTCCTCTCCGTCTGACCATCGGTCTGAGGGTGAAATGCTGTGCTCAAACGTAGCTGCATCACGAATGCCTCCTGTAACCCCCTCTAAATCCGGGAAGTAAAGCGAGCATCTCGATCGGAGACGATAGATGATGGCACACCGTGGAGCCGCACAATCTCCTGAACGTAGAGACGTCCCAAGCTCTCCACTGAGCCCTGCTCTCTGAGAGGTAATAAGTGTGCTGACTTGGTCAGTCGGTCAACAATCACCCAAATGGAGTCGTGACCTCTGGAAGTGCATGGAAGTCCAGTCACGAAGTCCATAGATAAGTCTTCCCACTTCCACTCCGGGACCTCCAAGGGCTGTACCAAGCATGCTGGTACCTGATGCTCTGCCTTCACCTGCTGGCAGGTGAGGCATCGAGAAACAAACTCTGCTACAGCCTTCTTCATGCACGGCCACCAGTGCTGTCGTCTGAGGTCCTGGTACATCTTCTCCATTCCAGGATGTACCGCCAAAGGAGAAGTGTGAAACTCTCTCAGCACCTCCTCCCGAAAAGCAACTGGTACCATGGTACGTCCTCTGAAAAGGATGTCGTGCTCTGCTCCAAGGGAGAAATCATCAGGTGCCTGTCCCGAGGATATCTGTGCATGCCGTGTCTCACAGTCAGCGTCCTCACGCTGTGCCTCTCTGACCCGCTACAGTAGTGGAGGGGTGACTGTGAGAGACTAGAGGAAGTCTGCTCCATCTCTATCCATGAAGGATATCTGCAAAGAGGCTAGCTGCTCCGTCACGTCCTCAAGTAGCTGAATGCCCGTCCTCCTGCTGAGGGCATCAGCTACCACGTTCCCCTTCCCATGAGTATAGACTATCTCAAAGTCATAGTCCTGGAGGAACTCGAGCCATCGCCGCTGTCTCTGTTTCAGGTCCTTCTACGAGAAGATATACCTGAGACTCTGATGATCAGAAAAGACAGTAAAATGCTCGCCCATCAGGTAATGTCGCCATGTCTTCAGAGTGAAGACCACTGCTGCTAACTCCAAGTCATGGGTAGCATAGTTCTGCTCATGCGGCCTCATCTATCGTGATCCATAGGTGATCACTGCCTGCTCCAGAATCAGGACGCAACTGAGTCCGGTCCCTGATGCATTGCAGTAGACTACGAACCCTATTCCCTTCTCAGGAAACCTCAAGATAGGTGCGCTGGTCAATCTCTGTCTCAGCTCCTAGAAGCTCTGCTGACATCTGTCTGACCACACGAAGGGTTTCCCCTTCTTCGTCAAAGCTGTGAGTGGTGTCGCAACACTAGAGAAGTCTGGCACGAATCTACAATAGTATCCAGCTAGTCCCAATAAACTCTGAACCTCAGTCACGCTCCTGGGTGGCTCCCATGCTAACACAGCCTCGATCTTCACAGGATCCACTGCAAGTCCCGCCTCAGAGATAACGTGTCCCAAGAAGTAGACCTCACGTATCCAAAACTGGCACTTCGAGAGCTTACCATAAAGCTGGTGCTGTCGAAGTGCGTCTAGTACAACTCGCAAGTGATAGGCATCCTCCTCCTCAGTCGTAGAGTAAATCGGAATGTCCTCGATGAAGACCACGACAAAACGATCAAGGTATGGCTGAAATATCCTGTTCATGAAGGCCATGAACACTGCTGGAGAATTGGTTATGCCGAAAGGCGTAACCATGAACTCATAGTTTCCATACCAACATCTGAAGGCTGTCTTCTGCACGTCCTCGTCTCTGACTCTGAGTTGATGATAGCCTAACATGAGATCTATCATCGAGAACCGCTGTGCTCCCTTGAGCTGATCAAAGAGGTCATCAATCCTTGGTAGCGGATACTTGTTCCTCACTGTCACCTGGTTCATGCGACGATAGTCAACACAAAGCCGCATTCTCCCGTCCGCCTTCTTGGAAAACAAAATCGGGGAAGCCCAGGGTGAAACACTGGGTCAGATGAACCCCTTGCCCTGCAAGTCCTCCAACTGTACCCGTAGCTTTCGAAGTTCAGAGGGGGTCATCCGATATGCTGGAGTGGATATCAGGGCTGTCCCGGGGTACAAGTCAATATAAAAGTCTACCTATCTGCGATGAGGTAGCCCTGGAACGTCGTCGGGAAAAACGTCCTCAAACTGATCCACCACTGCTGGAAAACCAGGACTCCGCACGTCTACTGCTCCAAGGATAAGGCTAGCCAACTTTTTAGTAATGGGTTGTCCTCTCCTTCGCGGAAGTCCATCCTGTGCTGCAATGGCTCCCTTCTCGCCGGTGAAGGTGAACCTGCTCCCATCGGTGCATACACATCGCACCTTGTGCCTAAAACAGTCAATCTGCGCATGGACCGTAGATAGCCAATCCATGCCCAAGATGACATCGTAAGGCCTCGACGCTGCTACAAGAAGATCCCAGCCAAAGATATCGCCTCCTAGAGTTAGCTCACACAGCTGGAACCAGTGCGTAATCGTTGAGTCTGCTCCCGTAGGAGTCTCTAGCCGTAAGGATCGAGCCAACGGCTCTGTCAGAATCTCCGAGCTCCGAACAAGGGCAGCGGCTATGAAAGAGTGACTCGCTCCTCTGTCTATAAGTATTGCAGCAAGGGTGGAATAGACACAGATAGTACCTCGAATCATCTCAGGTGCGCCGTGGTCGTAGGCCTCTGCTGCCTGGAGCTGTGCCTGTCTCTGCCAGCCAGCTCCCTGCGGTCGGGGTGGACCTCCTGGTGGTGGTGGTGGCAGAGCCTTAAAGCGTCACCCACCACCTGCTGCTCGGCCAGCTCCTCTGCCTCGTCCACCTCCTTCCTGCGGACCGCCACGGTCGACCCTCTTCCTCTTCCTCGGTGGTCCCTCAACCGTCTGTTGCTCCTCTGCACGGCGGGTCAGGAAGTCACGAGCCATGTGGCCCTGCCCACCGCACGAGTAGCACCGTCTGCCTCTCAAAAGACTGGCTCTGTGCTATGTGTCCCGCACTGCTGAGCCAGTGTCTTGAGGTCGTCTTCCTGAAGGTCTGGTCTGTCTGAACCCCTGAGTCATTTGTCAACTGCCATCTGCAGAAGACTCTGCCACGTGTCGCCCTGCGGTGGGTCTCGGCGCTGGTGTAGACTCAGCAAGGAAGCTCTCAATCAAAAGAGCCCGCTACAGTACTCCTATCTGAGTCAGTATGCTGAGGGAGATCAGCGATGCCCTGATCTCGTGTCTTAACCCCCGCTCGAAGGTGCAAGCCCGGAAGAATGGGTCTCGTACCATGTCGGTCGAGTAGCGCGAGAGATCAGTAAATCTCGCCGAGTACTGAGTGGCCGTCATGCTGCCCTGCCACAGCTGAAGAAGCTCTTGGATAAGCACCCCACGAAGGGTGGCTGGGACGAACTCTGAGCGGAAGATGCTCTCAAAGTCCGTCCAAAGTAGAGATGCCTCATCGTGCACCTGGATCATCAAGCTCCACCATTGGCCTGCGGCTGCGTGCAGTAGGCTCGCAGCGAGGATCACCAAGAGGTCTGCAGGTGTCCTCACTAGCCTAAAAACTCGTACCACTGCCTCCAGCCAGTCCTCTGCTGCCTGGGGGTCCATCTCCCCACGGAACTTAGGCAGTCGCTGGAGCTGAAACTCGTGCAGAGCTCAAAGGCGTCGTGCATCGTTAGCGGCTGGTGCTGGAAGCATCGGTGGCTCGGTGGGTAGAGCTACCGCCGGTGCCACTGCTGACAAAGGGCCCTACACCGAGTCCTCGTCGCTCGGTGGGCTCTCGTCAACACGACTCTCGGATCCCTAGATGGCTGCCGTCGTGGGGCCATCCTGAAAAGGAAATAGGTGCACCACGGTCAGAACAGTATACCTGGTGCGCTGATATAATGTAATCACAAAGAAAACTTTGAAACACACACACATTCAATGTTTTCTTGCATTAAGTCGGAAATCAGAAGTCAGGGTCCTGGTGTACGGATACATCGGCCGCTGCACCAACACTGGACACCCTTGACTGATAACCACACTCAATACGCTAAACATTATTGCTTCACATAGAAATGATCAGAGTTCGCGGTAGAACCGAACTCCTCTGATACCAATTTGTCACGACCCGCCCTCAGGGCCCGTGCCGTGACTACCCCAATCCCGCCTTACATAGGCCAGGGGATGGCGACTAGCACCAAGGCGTAAATCCTAGTAAAAAGGGATGGAATTTCCTTTGAAAAGTAAAGAAACACCATAGAGTAAGAAAGCGGAAAAGTAAACACTAAGTAAGAACAGAGTACAACTAAAAGTGCGGAAAAGTAAATGGGCCAGAATACAAACCCAAACTGAAAGTAAAGTACAACACGAAAGGGAAAACATCAACTGTAAAGTAAAAGCCGCTACACCGAGCTGTCCACTGGAAATCCCACCTGAAGGGTGGGTACAGATAGCTCCACTGCTCCACGGGTCCCATCGTTCGCTCCGAACACGTCACACCCAGTGGTCCACCTCCAGGTACCATCCTGCTCTGCAAGCCTCAGCCAAGATCAACGCTGTCCATCGTCTGTAACCAACACAACGTAGTGCGGGCATAGCCCGTGCAGGGGTGAGTATAAGCTACTAAGTAGGGACCCCGAGACCCCCGAAGGTCTCCCAAAATCCACAAAGGATAAACCACAAAAGATAGATACAACACGAAGTATCAACCGACACTGCTTAGGTATATGACCATACATATACCTAAGTCATCAATTCCAATACGCTCCAACCTCCGAGCCCAAGTACAACTCAGTCCACACAGGAAAGTATACGTATTCCACACAGGAAAGCAAAATGAAATCCACACAGGATAGCAAAACACAATCCACACAGGAAAGAAACTAGATTCAGCTCGCACAGGTATACTTCTTCGAAAGACGATAAAGATGATCTCTGATCAATCTAAGTCGTCGGACCCACGAAGGATCGATAGGTAACATACCCCGACAAAGACCCACATAGGATCGGGCCCACATAGGACCTGTAGGCGCTGGTTCACACAGGACCGTTGAGCGCAAAGACCCACACAGGATCGGACCCACACAGGATCGGGCCCCCACAGGACCTGTAGCACTGATCCACGTACGATCGCTGAGTGCTGTAGTCGTCGTCGAATCCACACAGGATCTCTGTACTGTCGTCGTCGCAGTCACAGTAGCAGTAGCAGTAGCAGTAGCAGTCACAGTCGCAGCCAGCACTAGGGTTCCCGCACACAGCAAGCTCGTTCGGGAGGGTCCGCTCCATGAGCCGAGAGGCTGATACATCAACTGTCACACAGTCCAGAGTTGACGTATCCAAAACTTCCGTATCGCCAACAGGAACTCAACGCAACAGACGACGCGTCGATCGGACGCCCGGTCTGAGAGTTATTGGCTTTTTCGTCCCAGGGGCCCGGTTGGTTTTTAAGGCAAAACCAACCCGACCTTACTCCACCTGCGTCCAAACCTCGGGCAGAGTATTCTAAAAGATACGTCTCACTAAGAGGAACACAACAAAGCTGGCAGCACGTCAATCGGATGTCCGTAGCTCAAGATATAAGGGTTTCTGCTCCGAGGGCCCAGTTAGTTTCGTGTACGAACCAACCCGGCCGAACTCAAAGTATTCCGAATCATTGAGTGTGATATACCGAATCGACCGTCTCGATCCAAGGATCGCATCTCTGCTGACGGTTCGTCGATCGGAGGTCCGTAGCTCATGTTATGGCCAAAAGACCGAAGTTGATTCGAAAACGGGGGGTCCGGGTCCGGGCCGACCCGACCCGACCCCCCTGGGTCGGCCCGACCCGGGTCCGACCTGGCCCGGCCGGCGGCGCGGCCTGGCCGACGGCAGTGCGTCCGGGGCGCCTCTCGGGTGCAACGCGCGGGGGGCAAAGCCCCCGCTTCCCTGCTGGCAGCGCGGCTGAAGCCGCGCCTTTGAGAAACCGGGCCCCCTCGTGGGGGCCTGCCTTTGAGAAAAACGGGGGGGGGGCGCTGCCCCCCCCCCCCCTTGGTGTAACTGCCGCCCCCCTTTATGCGGGGCCAGTTTTGGCCAGCCTGGGGAATTGATTCCCCCGGTTCGTCTCCCTTCCGGTCGGCCCGACATGGCCGGACGGTCCTTCCTCAACGGGACCAGCAAGCCCGATCCCCTTTCCAGCTTCCGACACCGGCGGCCCGGCTAGCCGCCAGTCTTCCCGTTCCACCGCGGCGCGGAACCGGCCGCGGCGTTCGTCATCTGGCGCGATGCGACGACATCGCACCCCTCCTTTGTGGCCTCGCTCCGACCGCGGCGGCTTCAGTTCCCTTCGACGCGGCGCGACGACGTCGCGTTCTTGATAAAATTCTGCGGCGCGGCACGATGACGCCGCACAACTATAGCCATGCGATTCCCGCGTGGTGTGAGGGCACCCCGCCATCTCGTTCATCCACAAGAAAATAATAATAATCAAGAACAAAGGAGGGGGGAATTCCGCTGTTCTTGTGTGGTCCGACCCCCCTCTCGTTAGATAATAACCCTTAAATATTTATCCACAAGATTATCATACTATAACCAAGAACGAGAGTAAATAAATAATCAACAACAAACCCCTACCTCGTTTTCAAGATCGATGATCGTCAACGACCCGCGGAAGACGCGTCGCGGTGGTCGCCGTCACGGAAGAAGGACGTCGATGTCGTGAAGCGAGGATTCGAAGTTCTTTGACGACAATTTCATCGAGGGAAATCGTCGCGGAAGAGAAGGCGCGGAAGGAGTACGTCGTCGGTGTCGCGGGTATGGCGTCGCGGAAGACGATTCCCGAGAACGTGGCATTCTTCGTCGAAGCTCGAAGGTTCTTCGCGTTCTTCGTCAAATCTTGAAGAAGAAGAAGAAGAAGGCTTCAAAATCTCTCAAGGAGGCTAGATAATTCTAACCAAATAAAATAAGCTAAGGGATTATTTTATTTACTCAACCAAACCATTTTAAATTCAAAGGTTTGAATTAAGACAACTCAACCCATTTAATAACCCATCTTGATGAGTTAATTAAAAGAGAAGGTTAAGGGAGTTTTAAAAGAGAAGAAGAAAAGTTATGCTTCGGGTGGGCCCCACCACACTTAATCCTCCCAAGGGAGGTTAAGTGGATGTGGGTCCCACCACTAACTCCCTTTGTGAGAAGTTAACCAATAAGTTATAATAAAAATTTGTATTCCACAATTTTTATTTAACTTATTCCAAACTCCCAAAAACTAACTCTCAACCCGAAATAAACGCAACCTCGGAAAAGGTCTCCTTAAACGAATATCGGCGTTGCGAGTTCATCGGTGTCCTTAGATTTCAATTCCGAGCACCGGATCAAAAGTTAGAAATTCTCGCTCGTTCGTTTTCTGAACGTACCCAAGCCGAACTTCGGAAATTAATTCTGGGCACTCCAGGCCACGGAATCAGGTGCCGTCAGAAACCGCATTCTTGTAAAATTCCAAAGGAAATTAAGAAAAAATTTCCCTTGATTTTTACAGGTCTTTACAGTTTCTTAGAGTTATGTGTTTATTAAGGCCATATTAAATTTTATGGAGTGAATATATATTTAATACCCACTCGATGTTTTTTTCATTTTTATTAGCCCTATATTCATTAGAATAGGTCTGTTTATCCAATTATAGTATGCATATTCGGATTTCATTACAATGTAAATATATAATGACTACTAATTGTTTTTCATGTTTTCCTATATTTATATTTATGTCTTCTTTCCATGAATATCTATTATTATTAATTCAATATAATAATTAATAAAAAATTTATTAACATAATTTATATTACATTTTTATGACATAATTTCTGAAAATCATATCTTCAAAAATAAACATTCCAATAAATCGTTAAATAATATAAATTCACATATCAATATTAAAATACCTTATTTAATTATATAATCCCAGAAATATATTTTATTTTCAAAAAATTACTTGATTTACCTATTTAGAAAGTTAATTAACATCCACTAAATTTTTCTATAACGCTGAACATATATTACCAAAATATATAAATACATTTTCCCAATTAAAGAAATTATGCCTACATCAAATCCCATATAAAAAATAGATATCTATTCCTCAGTACTATTTAATTTCTAAAATACCAACAGAAATACAGTTTAGCAAATATTACCACCATATATATAATCACATGATAATTTAAATAATGTATATATGGTATTATGATAATACCATCAATTAATATATGGACTAATTATGGTACCCATAAATTAAAAAAATACCCATATTAAAAAATCATAATCAATAAATTAATATGACACCTTATATGAAACAAATAGAGACACCAAGGGCCCACAAATATTAATATTAGACTAGATACATTATTTATATATACATGGTTATCTAAAAACTGATTTGACTCACCATAACCATCTATACTTACAATATAATTAAAAAATATTGAGTCACTAACATGCCAAAACAATTTTTTTAATATTTATATAAATCATTTACAAAAAATACAATATCATTCTAAGAAACTCTATATTATTCCCACTAAACACTAGATATTTTATTTAATAATATGTATTCCAAATTATGAAAAAAATTACCACACATGACAATGATGTAGAAATTTATTTGGTTTTATTGTTACTTGTGAACTATCGAAATTAACATGGATGATGGGTGGGATCAAATAATATATAAGGGTATATTAAAGAGGATTAAATCAATGATAATTAGTGTTAATATGAAAAATATGTGGGTATTATAACATATTTTTATAAGGATAGATCATAAGGAAATCATAACAAAAAAAGAATCATAAGTCATCCATTATAAAATAATCTTTGTTTCACATAATGAAGTAGATATCATAAGATAATGGATGAATTTAATTTGGGAAACATAATTATTCTTAACATTATAAGAATAATTCAGTTGTAACTACAAAAAATAAAGAACATAGTGGAAAAGGTCTTATATTGGAAATTTCTTACTCTCCCATAACATTCACATCATCTATTGAGATAAATAAAAATTACAGAATGTATTAGAAGATGGTATAATTATGATCTTACCTAAAAGAATAATAATATGAATAGGATTATGTTTGTGAAGCATTTAAATCATTAATTTATATTTTCAGTGGTGGGAAACACTTTTATAAGAAGATGTGTTTCATACAACATTTGAAGGATTTCACTAAAGAATAGATCAATAATTTTATTGATTAATCTAGAATGATTAATATCGTATTTGAAAAACATAAAATGATAAATTATATCTCAATTCATGTATAGTAACTCGAAATTTTTATAAAATTGATAATATTGGGAGAAAATTCGTTGTGAAAGAAAGCCAAAATTTCTTTTATGACATTATTTAAAAATAAACATAGAAATAAATTAAAAATTCTATATTCAGTTTATGATATATTGATATTTAAATGCTTATATATAATATATTTAAGAATATGTTAAAAATAAACTATAAATAAATATACTGATATTAGATGTGAGGAAAATTATTAAAACATATATAATTCTAAGGAAATACAATTATGGGATCTTCTATAAAAATAACCATTACTTATTATATTCAATATTTTTTAGAATATGGGAATGGAATTATTTTTGTAAACTATGAAAAAATTATGAGGAATCCCCATTTCTATTAATGTTTATAATATCAATAAAACGAGTTCTTGTAGTGAACACTATAATTGCTATTCCACTCACGAATTTGTAGAAAATTGAAATGTTAAATTAATCAAAAAGATAATTTATTCCTTCTCATTTCAAAAAAATATATATATATTGAAAATTTAACAAAAGTAGTCCCTTATGTTCATATGTTATCATTATCATGTCAATATAATATATATGATCATAGTATGTAAATATTCAATACTGTAAAGAAAATACTATGTTAGTTTAAATTATGCAAAAAAAATTAGATTAATTATTTTTCAAAAGAAAATGGTATTATATTTATGATTGAAAAGAAAAAAATACAATATAGTAGGAAAAAAAATGTGATTTTATTGGAACATAAAATATAATTATCATAAATTATAATTTTGATATAAGTAATAATGAATATAATATTCTTATATAAAAACAACCCTTATGAATTTTATAAAATCTTTTTCCAAGGATGGTGAAAGGGTGAATAAAAATGCAAATTTATTTACCTTGAATTTATTGGTAAAAGTATATAATTATTAAATGATTTTATATATAAAAAATATAAGTAATATATATTCACATTACAACACATGTCTCAATAAAAGAGATGTGAGATGAAAACCCCCTTACGGACATCCTGATTTTTATGCAACCATCAATTGGAATGAATATTTGTCAGATATATATATAAATAATAATGTTGATAATCTTTATAAGACGACAACATGGTGGACTAAAAAAACATATAATGATAATTTTCCATAATAATGGTTGTAACAATTTGAAAATAAATTTTTTTAAAGTCAATCCTTATGACACAGGTAATATATCAATACAAATACC
This sequence comes from Viscum album, assembly GCA_963277665.1. NCBI lineage: Eukaryota > Viridiplantae > Streptophyta > Magnoliopsida > Santalales > Viscaceae > Viscum > Viscum album. The sequence goes on along the minus strand of OY728161.1, from coordinate 1,240,605,643 downwards.
AAGAAAATTGGTGGGGGTTAAATATAAGATAATCTAAATATAATAACCAATTATTTAAGATAAAAAATTAAATATATAATTAATTACATAATATTAATTACATTTTTTTAAAAATAAGAAGCATGATTAAATAACATGTAATTAGGAAAAAAGTACTCTTACCTTTGATTACACTATATGAAAATGTGAGAAAAAAATATGTATGATTGAATAAATATTTTTACTAAATTATTTCACATGATTATAAATATATACATAATTTTTAAGTTGAATTTATTATCATAATCTAATTATTATTGTATAGTTTTCTATCTTATCAGCTATGTGGTTGTATTCTTTTAATTTCATAAAGAAACTTTTCTATAATGAACATGGTAAAATTGTCATTAAATAATTCCATAATATCAAAAATTATCGGGTTATAAATCCTTCTTCGATAAATTTAAAAAATTATTCATATCAATAGTTGATTGAAAATTTATTTAAATTAATAATTATTTCTAAGTGTGTATATATTGATGTGATTAATATAAATATTGTCATTTTTTAATAATTTAATTAATATTATAGATAATTTATCTCTATAAATTGTTATATTTATTTCTAGTAAAATAATTATTCCTTTAAATGTTAATTAGTACTAGTATTTTATCGAATTTATGAAAAATGAAATAAGTCATCCTTGGATGTGGTTAACATACCACAACATAGATAAATTTTCATTATAAAATGGATGGGTGAAATAGAGATAATAGTTATATTATCAAAAAATGACATTGCCATATATTTTCTATAACAATTTAATTATATTATACTTATAATAATTGATTTAATGGTTGTACAATATTAATTATACATAAAACATCTTTGTTAAGATAATTAACACTTACTTGGATATTTCCCAATTAGACTACTCCATAATCCTTCATAGAATGGTTTTTTAGATAAAAACCTCTTTAACATATAAATTTGGGTTTTAGAGTGTCTTAGAATATTTTGTTAGAGATAAATTTCTTTAGTGGTGACGATAATTAAGGTGTTGAATATGACTTGTTATAAGATAGAGGGGTGTCATTTTAAGGAAAATTATTTTATTAATATTAATGGGTGTGTAAAAATCAAGAAATATGGATAACTAATTCATAATTCATAAAGATAAGATAATATAATTAGGTGGGATACCTCATCCAAACATTTAGAGATTATATTTGGTTATATTTTGAGATTTTCCTCTATATTTTAAACTTTTACTTCATTTTAACCTCTACATGGTCATTAATATTTACCATTTTAAAATATTTATTCAACCTACTATTAAAAATACCGTTGTAAATATATTGTTCATTACAAGAAAAAATATTAAATACCATTGGATTTATTAAATCTGTAAATGTAATTAAAATTAATTTTAATTTCCCAAAAATAATGCTTGAAAACCAATATTAAAAATAAATTAAATTTCATACATATTCAAAATTATTTAGACACATGAATATAAATATAATTGTTATCCCTAATAACTATTAATTTTTGATGACAAAATGGATGGTTATATATCTACTAATCTAAGAAATATCCCTATGTAATCTATCAAATAATTAATTTTAGGAAAAGATACCAAAATTTATTTTTTCACATTAAAACATATCATAGGATCTAGAATATCGACGATTTGTTTCTAGGTTTAAAATTATTTTATAAGAATTATATTACTCCTTAAATAAATTTAGTGATATGAAAATGGTTTCATAAATTTTTATGTGATGATAATGTGAGGATGATTTAATAAATATTATAGTATTTATAATAACATAATTTTTACTATTCAAAATAAAATTACAATTATTTAAAAATTTCAAAAATAAACTGTAAGTTATTTTGCAAATTTTTAATCCAAAAATGAAGTGAACTTTTTGGTAATTTATTTTTAAAATTTTCAAATTTTACTAATAAAAAAATATATTTTTTAAAAAATATATCTTAAAGTAACTATAGAAACATTATATATTATTAATATATATATTTTAAAATTTATTCTTAAAGTGGTGTTGATTAATTTATTTCATTAAAAATATTATTACATTGATATGGTAATTATTTATAATTTAATTTAATAAGATAACAATGAAATATATATTGAAAAATTTAGTTGAACAAAAATACTTCTTCTTACACAAAATACTTTTATCCCCATCCATTCGAATTCAATTATTTTTCATTTAAAAATTTAAATTAATCAATTGATTTATATTATAATAAATGATATTTTATTTTAAATGATAATAATAATATATAATAATTTTAACTATCATTTCATTTACTTGAGGTTTTACTCTTATTGAAATTGTCTCATTGATATTTCAAATTTAATATTCATTATCATTTTATGCTTATATTGAATATTAAAATATACCATGATACATATTAGTAAATGAAATTTGTTAGTGTTGATATTAAATATTTTATTTATTTTATGTAATATATATATTAAAATATCTATGTTTTACAATAGTATGACTAAAAAATTCATTATTTTTTCTCTAAGATAAAAATTGACATATCATTTCGTTGGAATTTATTTGATGCGTAGCCCAAATAGATTATATGACTTACTAATATGTATATTATTTATGATTTTTTAGTTTGTAATAATCTAAAAAATAGTTATATGAAAAATTTTCCAAAAGGTTACATGTCACACATGACCCAACATTCCATTGATAATTTTTTTTGATTCTCTATTTTTTACATGTTTATTTATTTTTCAAGGAGTAATTGTGGAAAGGGAATGATTTTAGGAAATATATAATGAGTTAGGTGATCCTGGTGACTCACCATAGCCTCCCCTATTTTATTATTTCTTCAGTCTTGAAATTATGGCATTACCCCAGGGGATCCACATCTTATATTTCCTAATTGCATGTAGTGGTTCACGCTTTCCAAAATGAAGAGTCTTGATCCTCACTGTGGTGCTCACATTGACACCATAATAGCTGGGGAGAGTTGTATTAGCACAACATAATAGTTTAAGTGACCCACATGATGGGGGTTTGTTATATTAAGAAATTGAAATTACCCATATAAAGACAACAACTATTTTACCTTACTCTCAGGCCTCAACTTCCTTCAACATCCTTATATCACACACAAGATCCGGGTGTCCAACTAAATAATAATCCATTATTTAATTCCTTGAATTACAATTCAAAATTGTTTCTTCAAGTTATGGGTTCATATAATTAAGATGATATATCTTAGAACCCTTTTCTACTTATTTTCCCTATTTTTTCCAACACCATATTTTCATGCATGGCTTGGATGAAACATAATTACAATATGCTATTTATTTTTAATTATTATATTTTAATAGGTATAAAATACATATTTTTATGAAATTCTTATGCTTTCTTTATAATATATCGGTACAACCTGATTTATGGTAGATTCCACTTGATTTATGAGTTAAACAGACGAACCATAATTTATTTTTTAAAATTCTTGTTTCATATAACTAAGGATATTATTATTTCTATATATATTTATATCAATGGGAAACCAAGAATCTCTTTTTTAACAATTAATACAGTGTAATTTACAAATTTTAATGTATAATTTAAATATTTAATGTTTAACTATGCATAATGACTCATTGGTTAAATTTAATAATGGCTATTATAGATAAATTTTGAAGTTTTATGAGGTATTATGGTCCTAAAATTTTTTTCTAAAGTTCTCTATAATCTTTTAAAAATGGATCTTGGTTTTTAAATTTCATATTTATATCTAATAAAATATTTAAAAGTTTTGCTATATCTTTTTAATTTATTCAATAGTAGAATTATAATTTTCAATAATATAGTATTCATTGACAGGCCCTTTTTGAATTATTTTAATCTATTTTTATGTTTTCAACTGACATTTTATATATCAATAGATATGGTATTAATGTTTTAAAATATGAAAATTAAATATCTGTTAATATGAAATTATTTCTTTCTTACATGATGAGAAAGATGTTTTTCAAGTGAATTATTTTATTTTCATTATTTAAAAGTTGTTTTATGGGTTTATGGATGGCCCCTCAATAATTAATATGAAATTTCATTAAACTTGAATGATTATATGAAGTCAGTTATAAAATCAGTGATATGTAGTTTAATTATCCACTATTATTTCACTACTATTACTAAACAGTTATACTTTAATGAAGTAAATAATTTCTTATAGGGGTGATATGTGACCACTAGATGATGGAATATATTCAGTATAGGAAGTTTGGATGTGGTGTGATGGATGAACACCACCACCCCTATAATAAAAAATCATGTTCTCATATCTGGTTTGTGCATGCATTGTACTAAAAAATGGATTCTAAAAGTAAAATTTATATTTGTTTTCAATTATGACATTGATGTATGTTGAAATATTGTATAAGTGATTATTGGTATTTGTAGAAAATAAAATAAATATTTGTAAAATAATATTGGATCGTATATACAAATTCTCTAAAACCTATCATTATATATTTTATTTCAAACTATCATAAAATGGATCACTTCTTTAAATACTACGGATGGATTATTGTTTACCATAGTATTACTATAAGTAATTTTTATGATAAATCGTATATATTAGTTTTAGTAATAGGTTCCACATTATCTGTCTTTGTATCTCATGGTCCATGTTTGGTTTGTAGTCTTTGGTTACCTAAGGACACCCAAATGTATGTGGTTTATTATATTCGTAATTTTTTCCTTTATATTTTTGTATAAATTTGGATTTTAACTGCATTTATTTATAGTTATATGAGGATCAATGTATCTATAGAGGTTTTATTTGAAATAAGTATTATAATATAGATGGAATTTGCTGGTGATTAATAAATTAATTTGTTTATATTTTTTAATTCTATTATATTTCATTATTTCCATCCTATTGGTGCATTTTCCATTAGTGTCAGAGTGGTCATGACTATTTTCCAACTATATTTTCAATTAATTTAAAGGATTTATCATCCACAACATTTGAAATTTGATTCTAGTGGTGGTTTTCATTATCCTGAGGGGATCAAGAGAAAACCATGGGTATATCACATCGTGTCATAGGTGTCTGATGGATGGATGAATACAATTGGATCATTTAAAATTGATACATTAATTTAGTTTATTATGTTTTCCATGGCCTTTAAGAGACCCTTTTTATTTTCCAATTAGTGGTAGATTGAGATAGGACTCTTAAAACTCATCAGGAGGGAGTGGGATGAGTGACATGACCTATTGATCAAATTTTAAACATGAGTTTCACTGATTTGTCATTTTTTTAGTTTTAGATTTTTATTTTCAATGAATTTATATATGTTATATTGAAGGGTTTTTTTGGGGGATGATAGTGAATGTGAAATGGTTATACCTAATTTTCTTCTATGTCCTAGATTAATATGGTGAAACCTTGCCAATTTCTTGTGGTCATCCCCGACAACACTTGTGTAGTTGGCACATTTTTTTCTGATACATTTTATCACAGTACCCGAAGACACCACTACATGTAATAATATGTTTCATCCAAGTCCTTCAAATTTCAATTTTTTGGTAATTGGAGATGTTTAGAAGAGGATATGGGAGTTTTTATTGGATTTTGGGGGGAAAATATGATGTATGACTTACATGTTAAGTATGTATATTACAATGTGTGAAACATTGTTTCACAGATTGTAATGTTTCGTGGTTTAAAATATAGTATAAATAAATAAGTGACAGGTTTTTCTATGTAGATAATTATCGAGGAATTACACGATATAAAAGGGGATTACATGTTCTGTAATACCCGAATACAGTAATGTTGAATGTTTTTCCCAGCCATTCAGTTTATCAAACCTGATGGATGAAGTGACTCTCACCTGATTATTGGAATTCCAATGTTCCTAAATTCAGGTTTCTGAGGATTCATTCATCAATGATCTATTCCTATCTTCTCTCTTTCGTTCCATATATATCTATCTTCGATCAATGGTATCTTCTTACCACATTTTTTCAGTTTAATCTAGGTTGATCTATGTTCTCCTCTCATTCTTGTGTAAATGTGATGGAGGATGATCATCCTTGGTTATACTGAGGTTCTCTTTTATTATTGTTTATGTGGTATTTTCAAATTATTCTTGAGTGGGTGCATATCATATAGGAGAGGTGACCAGAGATCCATGACATGACATGTCTCATTCGTAGAACATAGACACGCTTTATACGTTGGATTTACATTGTCTCTATTCAAATGATAATAATGATAGAGGTGTTTTATTTTTTCTACAGGTATATTTTGGTGGTTCAAAAATAACCAAATAAAAGAAAATCCTACATGAAATTGAAAAGGGTAGTGGTTTTTTATTTGAATTGCAATACAAATTTATTGTAACTTGTGATATTTTGTTTTGTATGGACTAACTACCCACTAAAAATCTTGGTCATTGGGGGCCATTATTTTGGCAGTAAATAAGGTATTGAATGCATGTTGTTCTATGTTTGGAAACTTATATATTAAATTTTTTAAATCAGATATATTCTGTTAATGAAACGATTCCCCAGGATCATACAGTTTCTATGATAACCCATGAATTAACATGTTGAATTAAATAAGGGATGCCTTAATAAATTTGGGGGTTTTTTCCTTGGAAAATGTGGTGATTTTATCTGTGTGGTATTTTTCAGGGTTGTGATGTAGTAATTTTGTGAACACAGTTGTGTGATGTGGGATGGCTTGGGTCTTGTAAAGGAATCTCAAGATAAGATATTGATTGATTCGGCTATGGATGAGAGGTCTTTTGAAATAGGGACATAAATTGGTTGTGAGCTAATGAGTTATCGGATGGGGTTGTGAGATGGTGGTTGGTTCTTTTGGTATGTGAACTGAGATGGATGTCTTTGAAGTTGGGTGGTGGTGACTAGTGTTGGTTCATCCCCTTTTATTAAATGCAGAAATCAACCCCTCATATATAGAGATCGATATATGATATATCAATAATGTGTATGAAATGGTGAGGAAATGTGAAGCCACCATAATCTATCTGGGCTCTTACACTATCTGAATATTGTGTTTCCTATTGTGTGTTGTTATTTGATGTTTCCAAGGGATTGATAGAATATAAAAATTAATTTTTTAATAATGAATGAATTTGATTAAAAAGTTTGGGTGGGAAGGCGAATCGGGTTTTGTGTATTGTTATGTGGTGTAGTGCATTTAGAGGTAGCATAAAAGGTGGGAATTTTTTGACATCGTGGTTTTTTGAGAACCCATAGGTCGGGCATTAGTTTAAGTATCATGTATATATATATACATCTACTTGTGTTATTCCTTGTGATTTTTATACACAACCACCCTAGTTGAGCACAATGTGCCGAACTACCCCATTGTCACGAGGATGGTGTTTTTTCCAACATACGGTGCAGAGTACATATGGATGTGTTCTCAAAATTCTCTATTCTATAATCCAAGATAGGTAAGTATGGAACATTCTATGATGGTCGAATGTATATTAGTGTATTAGATGTTTGGTCTGATGGCCCATGTCTCTTCAGTTGGGATGTGATGGAATAAGAGTTTTCGAGTGAGGTATTTTGTGCTTTCCCTAGTTACATTTGGATGGGAGGTGAACATCATTACTAGGTGTTATCATGTGGAAATGTGGTGTGGTTTTTGGACTTTGTTTGGGTGGGAGGGATGTTTTTTGAGGCTCAGGTTTGTGAAGGCATGTTGTGATGTGGTATACAGAAGAGAATGTGACTGACAGGACGTACACCATTGTGCATGAGTGGCGTACTAGTAGGAAAATGGTGTGTGGTATCCTATCATTAATGTGAATAATATTAAATTACATGACTTCAATTATTTTTTGAGTGTTATATTATGATATTGGTAGGTCTAGTATAATTTTTAAATATTTTTTTGTAATATTGTTTTTTGAAAAAGGCATTAGTATAAATTTCTCACATGTTCATGAGAAACATTGATTTTCTTTATGTGTATACTTGTATTCTCACCCTGCATATATAAAACTATTTTCATGTTTATAAGAGGCTTTCGAAGACTGTGTTGGAACCTAGGTTCTCATATATTGACAGTTATTGTGTCACAACGTAGATTTACTATTTTATTTTTTCAACTATGAAATTTTCATATTATTGGTGACAGTTCAACTCTATGAATGCATGTGGGATGGTTGTTGGATTTCTAATTTATATAGTTGTGTGTGTTTTTGTGTGTGAGTTTGTGTGGGTGGTTTTTTCGGATAAACCATCATATATCCTAATATTATTTCCTATAATGTGTAATGACTCCAATTTATAGAGATTTGTATACCGTTGTTGTCGGTCCTTAACTCAGGGCCTAACAGAGGTGGGACTCAAGGTCATTATATCTCTTCTTTTATTTCCAACACAAGAATGAAATTTTTTTATGGAGGGAGTCATGATAAAATGTTATCAAAGGTGATGGTTCATAGATAAGATGGAGTATGGAGTTTGGAATAATGAGGATTCCATGGGTTGGTAGGGAAATAGTGTTAGAATATCTGGCATGTTATATTTTCCAGCATAGGCCAGTTAGGACAAATGATTTTAGCCCTCTCCACATGATCTAAGGCAAGGAATCTGAGCCTACAAAAAACCAAATTAGGATACAACATTTTCAGGGATGAGACATAAGGAATGTTACTTAAATCATTATGACATGTTTTCTTCTTTGAATTGTGTTTTTTTGGAATGTTTAAATGAATAAAAAATGAGTAAAATGATTTAAAAAGAATCTTAAATAGTAATTTTATAATAATCAAGACTACAAAATCCTTTTTCACCTTTCATCTATGGATATTCCTCATTGTTTTTTTGTGTCTTGGGAAGTTGAGGATTAGGCTAATATGATTGATAGATGACGGGTTGATCTAGTTAAGGAGGATAAACAGTGGAAGAGGACATAGTTTGATTTATTATGGATGAATTTGGGTATGTACGAGGGTAGTGATTTAAACATTCATATTGAAAATAGTCTTAAGGAGATAGAGTTCACCTTTAATTGGATCTAGGCCTCGATAGAGTACTAGGTTCCATTGGATATATTTCATATTTGAGGTGTTTCTCATTAGTGTGGGACATTTTATCTAGAGTATAGAAAGGTGGCAGATGGTTTCTGGGTCAACTTCATGAAGGAGTTCTGAGAATAGTTTCTCTAATTGAAAATGATGGTTGAGAATATGATATAGATACTATACCATTAAAAGGAGTGTATGTTAGTAAAGGTTTTGGGGACCATGTTCAAGTACCTCCTTAGTTTTTATACAAATTTATTAATGTAGGATGATTCTCATTTGAGATGTCATTTGGAGGAGCTCCATCCATCTATCTAGAATAAATATAATCTTTTTACTTTTCCAACATACATATCAGTTTAGAAGAAGGTGGAGTTGATTGAGTGGATACACTAATGAACTAGTTTACCATAAGAAAGGTTCTAATAGTGTTAATCCCAGGGTGGGGTTACCAGTGGATGGTCTTCGGAGCCAAGACCTTGATATTTTCAACCAGTAGGGAGTCGACCTCAGCATTTTCATTTCATGACTTATATTTCCAATGGTTCCCATTCATTTCATGTGGCCATGGAGATGATGTTTTTTTCATTGGAGTTCATGTCCGTCATCAAAACCAGTTTCCCATAGCTATTCAAGATCAGTATTGTTGAGGTGGATAGGCTTAGCGCTAGCCTCAAAAGCTAATGCCAATGAGGCTATTTCAGTAGTAGGGGAAGAAGGATCATTCTTTACTGAGGGGATATAGAGATTCTAGAGACTGGCCTAAATATATTACTCATTTCCAGGGTCCTTGACATGGGAAATGGTCTTGGAGGAGTTCAATAGAGGAGTGGTAAAGGAGTTGGAGTTGGACGGTTTTATGAAATGTAGGTTGTAGTTCCAGAGGGGACGGAGCTTGTCAGTGGTATGGTCTGTTTTTTCAGAACTATTGTAAATTCCATCAATGATTTATGATATTTTAATTCTTTTGTTGCACCTCTTATATAACATGTTCTAAGACTATACATAGAGGGAATTCACTTTTCCCTAGTGTTGAGTACACTATTCATAGGATAGACATACTTGTTTGATGTATGGTAGGGGTGTTGAAGGATGATGGGACCAAATTAGTCATGTGGGTCTCTCTTATTTCTAAAAATTCATCCATATGATGTCATTCATGAATTAGACATGTTTTATTCCATATGTGATGTTATCGACTACTTATGGATGAGAATCAGTTTATCATATGAGGATGGTCAACATCTTATTTTCAATGGAAAGTGGGGGTTTTAGGTGGATATTCAGTATGTCGATCTCATTATATTGCTTTCTTCATATCTATCAGTGTTATTAGTGGAAATTGAAATGTTAGGGATTCCCAAATTCATGGGGAGTTCCAGGATGTTTTCCGCATGTAGGTTGTGAGGATACCACTTTAACATAATGTATAGTTTTATATAGACTTGAATCTGAATGGTTATATGATTTAAATTACTTGTAATAAGATGCCACCTTCTATGATGTAGGATTGGGGGCATAAGATAGATGATCTGATGCAGAATGGTTTTGTCAAGAACATTTTTTCTTTATGTCACCCTCTAGTGTTGATTTTAAAGAATGAGGAAAGTGGTTTGAGATTTTACATAGAATACTAGAGGTTTAATCTGGTAATAATCAAGAACAATTACCCTTTTCTAAGGGTAAACAATCATTTCAAAAATCTATGAGTGGATGTTTGGTTTTACAAGATTTATCTGCAGTCTGTTTTTTCCTAGTTTGGGGTGAAAGAGGGTGATATCTGAAGACGTATTTCATTTGCATGGATGAGAACTTCAAGTTTGTAGTCATGAAATTCGGTGTTACAAACACAGTAGCTATGTTTCTGGGACAAATGAACTATATGTTCCATGAGATCCTAGACAATTTTCCCATCATATTCATCGATTCTAACTAGATCTACTCAAAGAAAGTAGGGTAGTATACAGAGCATCATAGAACTGTTTTTCCTTCTCTTAATTGGCACTAGATCAATTAAATGTTTTCAATGTGTATGAATTATATGTTCTGGTACTTTTCCATCGACATGTGGTATCTCACCAAGGTGTTGCAGAACATCCATCAAAGGATAATGTAGTATTTTATTGGGTAGCACAAAATAACAAGAAAAAGTTCCACATTTTCCTTGGTCTAATAGGATATTATTGACGTTTGATACAAGATATCTATCAAGTTAAAACCATGTTGCTATATTTACTAGAAATGATCTTGCTTTTCAATAGACTGATCAGTTCTAGGAAGCATTCTTTTATTTGAAGGGGATGTTAGTAAGGGATCTTATGCTCTGGTTTCTAATGTAATGAGTGGTGTTTGAGGAGTTCCAGGACACCCCCTTCTATAATTTTGATGCCTCTTGATGAATCTATTTGAAGTGATCTCTAATTTCTATCAGATGTTACATCCCCACAAGGGTAACTATTCCACAATTGATCTGGAGCTTTCAGAAATCATGATTGAATTGAAGTGGTGTGGAATTACCTCATTGTTAAGCATATTGTGTTCTTCTCATATCACAAGTGTTTGAGCTATATAATTTAATAGTGAGATATCAAATTTCAATAATGGAAGTGGATAGTGTTTTTTAAGGATATGATTTTGAGATATTCTATACCATATGAATAGATAATGTTTTGGTTGATTCTTTGAGAAATATGTCCCAAAAAGAGGTTGGTCTGGAGTCTTAGATGCATAGAGAGTGAGTGTGGAGTTGAATGCCTAGCATGTAGATGCATGATTGGATTCTGGTAAAGGATGTTCATTTTTGAAGACATTGCAGTCGTCTCTAATGCAATAGGTGGAAGAGACTATATTGGGAGACTCAGAAGTCGAGGTATTGCATGGTCATTTTTTCTATGGCAATGTTCTGTAGGGATGATTAGAGGATGGTCAGAATCAGATGTTCTTTCATGGAAGTTTTTTAGTTCTAGTAGTAATGTATGGGAGGGTCCTTCATGAGTTTCATAACACAAATTTTATTGTTACCATCAGAATTTGTACGATGTACCATGGCCTGAGGAAATAGTTTTTTTTGGTATGAAGTATGTAGTAGTAGAGTCTATGACATGATACTTGGTTTACCAATAGATGACAGTTATACACCCTGAACCTAATGGTTTGTGGTATCCCTCAGATGATCCCAAGTTGAAGTGCTATGAAATGTAAATTATGTTTTTAATAGGGTTATCCATATATCAGGGAGGCTATGATGAAATAATGTTAATATTGGGTTGAAAAAAAAATTCACGACTTAGAAATCAAGAATTCGGGCATAGTGGATGCCTTATCATTGATGTATGTGGATGAGGTGGTGAAACTACATAGAGTTATGAGGTCCATTGTCTTGGATTAGGAAATAATTTTTAGCTCCCAAGCATGAAAGGGATTGTAGCATACTATTGACACACATTTATGCCATACATCTACCTTCCATGCTTAGACAGATAGGGAGATAGAATTGACAATCCATAAGTTAAAGGACATGTTACAAAAATTTGTCTTGAAATTTTTTGAACCTTCTGTGTGACACATTACCATCATATATTTTTCTAATAATAATAGTTATCACTCATCCAAAATAATGTGTCCATTTGATTCTTTGTATAGAAGATCGTTTCGTTCACCATTGAGTTGGATAGAGATTGGTGAGACATATGTTATTTGTCTTGAGGTAGTGTAGAGCCCAAAAGAGAAGGTTCATCCTGTTCATAAGAAGAGGAAAGTAGTATAGGACCAACATTAGTCTTATTACCATCAAAGGATGATTCTCCTAATGTTTCAGTTTGGGGACTGTGTGTTTTTAGAGGTTTCCACAAGACATGTGTAGTGTAGGACTGGATGAGGGAGTAAAAATTCTCCCAGGAATGTTGGACCCTTTGAGGTGTTGGGAATAGTTGTAAAGTTTGTTTACCAATTGTAATTGGACAACTATTGGAGGGAATCTATGACGTCTTCCACATATCATAGCTCAATAATTATATTCACAATGACCCCCATGTCCCTTACCGGGTATAGTCGGATATTAATGATGATGTGATGTTTTTGGAGTATCCATTAGATATCCATGATCATGAAGAGAAGGTGATGTGTGGACGAATAATTACATGGGTTCGTGTATTGTGGAGGCACGATTGATAGGAGGATAGTAAATGGGATCAACAAACATAGATTCATTCCCAATACAGAAATATTTTTTAATATGTTTCCCTATTTATTATTGAAATGTGATTATTGAAACAGGTTGTTTGATGTGATTAGATTTAATGTCATGGGTTACGATTTTGTGGGGTGTGATGTGTTATAATTTCCTGACTTGTGGAAAGGGGAGGATGGATTCCTATTGATGTTGAATTATTTGGGATATAATTAAACCCATGTGGGAGTGTTAGTTTCATCCAATGTGGAATGTATCGTGACACGGTGGATTTAATTCCCTCATTCATGTGTTTGTTATTGCATTGTTCATTGGTCATAGTGGTTGTTTTATAGGGATGTGCAAAGGACAAGACAATTATGTGGTGGTTATGTGAGTGTGAGGGTATGTGGTTTCATGAGAGAATATGACTTCTGCTTATGGGGTGAGATTGTGCAGTATGTTTTTGGTAATTTGGGCAATGATGTTTTCCTTATGTTAGTTCTTGAAGAGTGGTGATATACTTGTGAGGTATCTCATAGGGTGGTGGTTTAGAACCATTTTTACATCTGGGATTGGTTTTGGATTCCCAAAGAAGGGAATCATTTTAGTGGTATCTGATGTAATGGTCTACGTTCTCCTGGTCTTTCACTTTTCATTCATTTTGGTTATTGGAGATATTTTTAGGAGGTATTAGGATATTTCTCAATAGTTGGGTGTGTAGTAAATATGCTTTTGTTGTTACACATCGTTTAGGTAGCTTTCACGATGTGAAGCATGGTATAGTAGCTTGATATTAGTGGTCTATAATGTGTAATGTTTTAGGGATTGAAAAATAAAATAAATCCAAATTCGATGGATTATTACATGGAAACCAAACATGAGGCATTACAAGATGTTGAAGGGGATTACATGTTGTGTAATACGCCTCCCCAATAATGTTTTATGTTTTTTTCAAACACTATGGTTCTCAAAACCGATGGCCGTAGAGACTCACCGTTGACCCTAGGCGACTAAGTGACGCCTCTTCGGTGTTATGAGGAATCCATCATCAAGGATACATTACAAGATTCTCTCCATCAATATGTTGAAATATATATCTGATATATGGTGTGTTATTCCCTCGTTCCTTCGTTTTCTTCTGAGTTGGTCTCATGTTTTCTCCCATTCTTCTAGCCATACTTTGGCAGTTGATCTTCCATGGATCTAATGGGGTTCTACAATGTTTTTGATGATGTGGTGGTGTCGTAACATTTTCTAGTCAATAATGGTATTTTGAGAGATGTGATTTGAGATCGGTTACTTGATAATAATTGGAAACATGAAATTGAAAAGGGTATAAGGGATTAATTTTCATGCATATACAACCTTATTTTTACTTGTTCTATTAATATTTTTAATTGCTAATTACCAATTAAATATTATTTTCATTGGGGGACACTGTTTGAAAACAAAAGAAAATAATGAATGCATGGGGTTATTTTGTAGGATAATTATATCTGAAAATTGTTTAATCATATATACTCAGATAATGAATAAATTCCCAAGGATCATTAAGTTTCTGTGATAACCCTTGATTAAACAAGTGGTATTAAATAATCGATGCCTTTTAAATCTTGAATTCTGTTTTCCTCAAAATGTGTGGTGATGTGATGTATGTGATATGTCAATGGGTTTTGTTGTAGTATGGTTGTGAGGATTGTTAAGTGATGTGGGACAGATGGGGTGGTGTAATGATATCTCATTTTTTGACATTGATTGATTTTGGGGTTGATGTGATGTGTTTACTGTAATGCCCTGACCACAGAAGCCCAGAGTTGGTGCATTACTACGTACCATTGGGAATTATTAGTAAAGATCTAGTCTAAAAAAAATTAGTTTAGAAGCCTTTAATGTAATAGATACATTCATATGGTTTACATTACATGATAAAATGGAAATCTATAACAACGTTGTTTCCATATACTAAACTGAGATCACATATACTATCCCAGCAAGTCAGTCATAATATACTGATTCGCATCCAAGGAAAAATAGAACATAATAAGGGGTGAGCACAGATGTTCAGTAAGGATAATAATATAGCGAAAACTTTCATAAATAAGAATAAAAATTTATGGAAAAGTATAAAACTAAAACAAAAGACATTTAAACATTTACATCATCATAACATGGAAAATATAAATAAAAATAATTCCACTTAAATTCTCACATGGATATTCTACTTGTTGAATAATCACTTGAAATACCAATAGCCACATTCATAATGATGGAATGCATAATGCCAGATTTCATAACCACATAGTGAAGGCCTTGTGCCAAGACTACAAATAATAGTTGGTCAAGGCCTTATGCCCAGACAATAGTTTGTGTCATGTGACCTACCGATGAATTGAGGAGCTATAGCGGGATCCACCCATCACTTACTAAGTCCAATTCATTCTCATATGAAAAGTTTTAAATATAACATCAACATTTGTATTAAAAATAACATCTGAAATGTCAATACATTATCTATAAACCGTGAATGGTGTAAAAATAAAACATCCAAAATCAAACATATCAAAAAACCATCAATACAATATAGATCTTTTGTATCATAATAAATCAACTTCAAATAATCTTAAAATCCATCAAAGGATGTTAACATAGATTAAAGTATATCCTTTTTTAGAGAAATATCTCTTTATATTTTTTAATCATTTTAGAGTCACATAATTATAATGAAAACATTTGTTTTGAAAATATTCATATAAACTTGTAAGGGAAGCTTAGATGATGTTATAATGAGAGAAAATAGCCGCACCAACCATATATGATTAAAAACACATTCACACCTTAATTTTGTCGAAATGTTCATAAAGTACCTTGTTTGGAAAATGATGGAATGAATTATTTCAAAACATATAAGGTCGAATAAGTGTATAATTAACATTAACCCATTATCTAGTAAATCATAAAAAAAATTTGAAATACATTTCTAAGAAGCATGGATGTGGATGATAAGGTGGTACAGGTAGATAATTACATATAAACAACCTCGGATAATGATGAGATAGTGAAATTAACCCTTACCATGTACTTTTCCATGGTCGAGGGTAGGTTAACCTTCACTTTTAGTGTTCTTCCTTTTGATTTGATCAAAACGACTCCTTAAGATGGATTTATGACTAATGAAAGGCCTCTAGGAAAAGAGAGGACAGTTGGGAGGGTATTTGAGCAGGGGTTGGCTGATCCAAATGGCTTTGATGGTGTAAATTAGAGAGAAGGGGAAGTGCAATTTTATAAGAGGGGTGAGGGTTACCTTATGAAAAGCATGAAATATTAGTTTATAATAAAATCATTTTCGGTTTCTAATGGCTCCAAAATAAATTATTTAAAGGATATGGTAGGTATGGGTATAAAACCACTCATCCAATAGGTTTCAGACAGGTTTGGATCACAATATCAACTTTATCTTTTTTATTTAACTCTAATTTAAATATTTCCATATTCACCATGTCTCTTGGTATTTTTATATTATGTGGTTAATAAATATACTATAATGTTCTAAGAGAACATCAAGTGGTTCAGAAATGACATATATAATATTATTTAAAACTATTTTCAAAACCATTGGTTTTATGGAATAGAATATCAATTAATAATATAATTTTTGTTTTAAAAACTCTTTTATGTCAATTTTGATATTATTTTGTATTTTGTTTTTTCTAAATATATAACAACATTATTACTTATATAAAAATTCAATTAACCAACCCCAACATGTCATATTAACCTATATTTTTTTTTAATTCATAAAATTTCACAAATTACATTTATTTGGATATTTATAATTTCAATTAATTTAATCTTTTTTTATTATATTAATTATGTCATTATCATGGTGTCATAAATAAATTTAATTATGTAAGGTCAAAAAATTATAAATAAAATAACATTACGTAGGAAATTGTTTTAGCTTTATAATGAAAATTTATAGTCAAATTTATCTTATGTATGACCCTATATTAAAAATGTTTTAGTTATTAAACTATGATTTTAACTCTTTTAACTATTATTTAAATAAAATAATAATAAATGTCCAAATCTAATCCATCTGGACCAAAAAGGTTCATATTTTATTCCTATGGTTGTTTTTGGACGAATTATACTTATCGAATTGAATTAGAACATGTGTTATGGTAATAATAATATCATTTGTACCCTTAATTATGTTATTTACTTTTAACTGTGGAAAATAAAAGTAAAAAGATACTATTCCCCAAAAAATCTTTTCATCTTATTGAAACACATTTTACATACTTATATAAGTTGTGTCCCTCATATTTTTGAAATTCAACTCACATAAGCAGTAAAATTATGTTTTATGTGAATTATCAAATGCTCTTAGAAAGTGGGTAAATGATGGTAAAAATTTCAATAAATTTATTATATATCATAAATTAATATAAACGGACTCCAATGAATTATATTGAACATATATAGGTAGTATTTATCCATTTTAACCTAAAATAAATTTAGATAATATAAATAAAAATAAAAATAAAAATTTAGTTATAAACTATAACCTAGCCTTTTTACTATTCATCAAAAATTGAAAGTTTTCAGAAAAATACCAAAAATTCACCCTAAGCTAATTTTAGTATTCCGAATCTAAAAACAAAGTCCATTTTGAATTATAAAATTTATAAAATTTCCAAAAGTTGGTATTTCTATTTATGATTACTTCTTTTATTGGTTGTGGTGTGTTATAACTCGATGTTGCATACAACACATGATATTGTGTTATTCAAAGAGAAGTGTACTGTGGAAACATGGGGTGTTACATTAGCAGTTAGGCTAAAAACTTGTTTTGTGGTAATGTGTTAGCAGATGGGGTTCTTATTTGGGGGTTGGTTCTATTAGTATATGACATGAACAAGATTACTTTAAATAAGTATGGTGGTTAATTTTATGGATGATTTTACTTTGATAACATGTATACCCCCCCCCCCCCCCCCGCGTGCATCTATAAATTGATATATGATATTTCATGAATGGGTGTTAAACTCGGATAAAATGTGAATCCTGCTTAATCTATCATGGTTCTTCACCTTCTGTAAACTTCTTTTCCTATAAGTTGTTATGCTTAGTAGTTTCATTGGTAGCCACCATAATATATTTTTAAAAAAGAATTAATTTTGTTTAATGAATAGGTAGGGAATGTGAATATGGTTTGAGCTCTCTTTGTTTGGTGTTTAGCATTTCAAAGTAGCAACAATGGTCGAGGTGTTATGACATGGTGGTTTGTTGGGAGATGTATAGGTTGATCATTATTGGATGGAATTATATATGCATCTACTTGTATTTTTCCTTATGGTTTCTATATGATCCCCTCCCTAGTTGAGCATTATGAGGTGAACACCCCCATCATCACAGGGGTTGGTGTTATCCATTATTAGGTGAGGGGTAAAAATGGTTATGTTTAAGATTTTTCTACTCTATCTTCTTGGTGATGTAGGAATAGAACAAGGTGACATAGATAGAGGTATGTTATCATCTTATATGGTGGTTTTAATGTCCCATGCGCTTCTGGGAAGGATCTGATATCCCAGTTGTTTTTGGCCAAGGTGGTTTTTCTTTCCTAGGTATCTTGTGGGTGGGAGGTGACTTGTGTTCCCATGTGTCTTCAGGATGATATGTGATATGTTTTGTGGCCAAGTTATCTGCATGTGAGATGTTTTGTGAGAAATAGATGTGTTTTGGTGGGTTGTGATGTGGTTTTTTTAACATGTTTGTATGAGCGAGATGGGTTGTGATGCCCAGTTGTGTGCAACTGAGTTGTTATGTGGCATACAGAAGGGCTGGGAGTTATAGGACATATGTTTTTGTGAAAGAGTGTCATAACAGTGGGAAATTGGTGTACGTTACTATAAAATCCATGTGCATCATATTATGTTACATTAGTTGAGCTATTTATTGAGTGTTCCTTGGTGAGATTGGGATGGTAGTATACCTATTATGTGATGTTTGGTCCTATTTTTTCACATAGGGTATTTAGTGTTCCTCTTTAACATGTGCATGAGAGACCATTCTTATCCTACTAATATACTTGTATACTCTCCAAATGTATATAAATTTTTATGTCATGTTTCAAGAAGATTTCATAGACTATGAACGACCCTACTAGATCAGATCATGAGAGTTGTTGTGTCATTGCACTGTTTTACTTTTGGAAACAAATTTACGTTCGGTTCTTCATTTTATTTGTGATGGTTATAATCTAATCATACATGTGTGATGTTTTTTAGATTTCTTATATATGTATATATATATATATATATTGTAGTTTTTTGGGGATGAACCATCATACCTCCCTATCCTGTTTCCTAGAAAGTGTAAGGCCTCCCATTTTGTGTTTTAAATATTCCTGGTTCTAGTCGCCAACTTGGGGAATACTGGTGGCAAGACTCTGGGGTCATTATCTCTCTTCTATTATGTGTATACCTAGAGGGGAATATTTTGAGGTATGGGTTGTTACACTACACTTTTGAAATCATGTTTTGAATTTTTATTTATAAACAATATTTTTCATGTTATGTTGTTACATTTTTTCAAAAACAAAAAAATTATTAAAAACATGTTTTTTAAATATTAATTTTTTTATATATTGATTAATGGGTCTTATATAAATTAAATAAATTATAATATATAAATTTTTTCTATGGATTATTTTTTATGATTTGGGACTTATTTTAATAAAATTCATTTCTAAATAAATAATGATTTTTATATGGTTGAAATTTAATTTGAAAAACCAACCAAGGGAATTATAACTGATGTTTTGATCTTATTTAATTGAATTAAATCATATTTTTTAAATTTAATTACATTTTTTCATAAAATTAAAATACTTCAAAATTTAAATGTGGATTTCAAAATTTATTCTAAAATCACTATGAAGATTTTGATTTTTAATAAAAAATCAACAAAGGATGTTTTTTTCTAAATCTACAGAGTGGAAAATTAATTCCTAATTATTTGGTGAAAATTTATTTTTATTAAATTGATTCCTAAATGAAACATGTATTCAACTAATATTTATATTTTGTTTTTTTGGAATGGGAAATTGTATATTTAGAATTATATTTATAATAGTGAATTGTGGTTCAGGGTATGTTGGTTAGTCTAAAATTTATTCTGCTTGATTTGAATTTTGATTTAGGTCTTAGATGAGTCTAATGAATTATGTTACTTTTAATTGGAAACCTATAATGTTCATGATAATATGGGTAGTATTTGTTTATAGTGGGTTTCAACGTTCATTGTCTAGTTGATTCTCTTTTGGTTTTAGGAAGATTTTTTAACATTGAAATTACTCATTTTGTGGCTAGTATAGGTTTTTTTCTATATTATTAACTGATTTATATTTCCATTTTTTTTATTATCTTTTTTCATTTAAGTAATATTCATTTTCATCTATATATATTTTAATCTTTAGTGTTTGATGGTGAATTTTTCCCATTAGGGATGGTTGTTTTCTTAATTGGTCTTTTGCCACTACCTCAAATTTGGTAGATCCACTCTTTGATTTAATGGGTGTGTTAACCTAGAGATGAAATTATTCCATTGACTTGATGAACTTGGGAAATTATGTTCATCTTCTGGTTAACTAAGATAGGTTAAATATTTTATTTTTTCAATACCATTCAATTTGTGATATTTTTCTAAAAGATAAAACCATTTTACTCACACCATCAAACTAATTATATGACTTCTTTAATTTAATTGAGGGTTATTTTATTTCAGGTAACTATAATAATTCATTGATTCCTCCCATTCTAAATTCATATGTTGCCTCTAATTAAGGTTATTTATTCCTTGTTATTTTGGAATCATTTAAATTTTAAAACATATTCCGGGAAATTTATTTATATTATATTTCATAACATACCATTGGATATCTCAATTGATCCTTCTATTTATTTTGGTGACTATGGTTTTCAGTTCATTCCTAGTATATGTTAATTTATTATAATGTTGTATTATTCATGAAATTATAATATGGTAGGGATATACCCATCAATTTTTCCTTGTTGTTTTTTTGAATATGGAGTTTTTCAATTGTGGTCTAACAAATTTCCATATAGAGGCTGATGTGGAAAATAAATGGAAGTAATTCATGTTGGTAACTATGTACCTTATGTCATGTCATTATAATAAGAATTGGAGTTAATTCCAAATTGAATTAAATATTAATCTAGATCATTATTCACGGAGAAAGGTTCATAATGGGGAGAATTATAACACATTTACAATGATTTTTCATGTAATTTCATGTTATTATTGTTTTTTTTATTATCCATTATTTTAATTTTTTATTGCGGATGGATGGGGTCATGGAGAAAGATTTGGAGTCATTTAATATGAGTATTTGGAATGAGTGAGAAGGTCATACAGAAATCCCATAATCCATCGTATCATTAGCCTGTCTATTTTAGATAGACCATGTGAAGAATTTTGCTATGAAACTCCTAATGGTCTGTTGGGGATCAACTAGTCTGAAATGATGTGTTGGGTGCGTCATTATTGTTTTTTCTTAGGGACCATCTTGGAATGTCCCTATGGTTTATTAAAATAACATGGATCATGCCATTCACATTGTTGGGGTTCCCAACATTCAAAAAATAATTAATCTATATATCCCCCAAAAATAATTTTACTTTACATAAACACCTCCATTACATCTCTCTGACATTAATCCTGAACTATTCCCAAGAACCCAACATTTCTCTCCACCTGTATTTATATCTAATGAATTCTATTTCCCTGGGGTTTATGATTTCTATTCATATCATCAGGGTAAGGCCTCTTTCTCAATTTTCATCCAATTTTCCATGTTTTCGCTGCACTCCTCACATTTCAATTTGATTAGACAAATTACCCACTAGATTTTTTGGATTATTTTTGTCATTTATTTCATCCAAAGGATTGTAAAACCCATTATGAATATCATTATTGAAACTTTTATTGATGGTAAAAATTTAAATTTATTTTATGGTCAGTAATCCCATGTTTATGGACAATAATTCTAGAATAAAAATTTCATTTCTTATTAAATTAATTTAACAGACTCCTAATGAGATTATTATAAATTTCAACGAATCTGTTCAAATATGAACCATTTTCAAGAATGTTTCCCTTGAATATAATCAATGTATCCTTCTAAAATGTGTAATTTAAATCCATTCTGGTTAACATGACTGACTGCATATATGACATAAATTATAAATTACCTTTACAGATTAAATATGATGTTTTATGACAAATTATAGTGTTTAAAATGGTTTCTAAATTACCTTATTTATTTTTTTACACCTTCACATGGTTTATAGCCATGGTGATTAGAACTAATAAAATGATTTATTCATTTCAAAAAACATTATATATAGTTAAATAAATAGTTTTCTAGTTTATATGAAAAATGAATGATGTTAACATCCATGATTTCATGATTGTGTTTTCTCATTATAATTTCAAAGGGAGTTTAATTTATCATAATCACTATTATTATTATTTTAAAATCTTCATATTCATGTAATGTTTAATTATAATTAATTCATCTTGGTTTGATCTGAAAAAATGGTTTTGAAAGGAATGATATTCATATAATTAATTTAATGGGGTTTTATGGGATGATTAATAGCTACATATTAAATGAAATTTAATGTATTGAAATGTGTAGAAACATGGGAATCCTAGTACCTATGATTGGAAGTCAATTTCGAGTGACTCTATAGATTTTTATAATCATTCTAAACACATAAAAGGCGGTAAATTACATTGTGTCATAGATGGGTATCACCACACCACTAAGACATTACTTGAAACCCTTAAAATTATGTTGGATGTGGCATGATTTTTGGGAATAATAACCGTAATAGTCAAAAGGTGTGTTCTCTATTACAAATTGTGTGAAAATTTGATATTTGTGCAATTAAATCATTATTTAATACAATAACATGGAATTCACATTAACCATAGATTTACTAGGTCATTTTAGATGGTTTATTTTAATGAAATTGTTATTTTTTTGGTTTACCATTTACTTTTTAAAATAACCATTTTATGATACATTATATATTTTATAATTAATAATTTATATAATATACTTTGTTTCTTGTATAAATAATTTAAAAAGTATCAATGAAATAAATGATTCTAAAATAGATTTCGAATATTCATTATGACAGAATTTTCACTGATAGAGGCGTATTCTGAGGAAATTTTTTCTCTGTGATTGTTTCTTTTTATAGAAAATAATAATCAATAATAATAAATACATTTTTATTAAGATAATTTTTTTGGAATAAATCATTAAAAAATATATTTCAATAAAAAATGAAATTTATTTGTTATTTAAAGATGTATCATTAATTTTGGTTCCCTCTATAATGCCTAATATAAATTTTTATTCTTATGATTATATTTTAATATCATTCCGATGTTATAATTTATCTGTCATGGTTGATCGAGGAAAATATCTATATTGTGGTTAGATAGTGACCTATAATCATGTGGTGGTATATTGTTGTTTTACTATTCTTTAGATTCCATTATCGTGTCATCCAAATGAAGTTTCTAATTCATTTTGTTATTAATATTGGTGGAAAAATATTTTCAGAGGATTCTATAGAGAAAAAGGGATTTTTATATGGATATACTCAAAGGGTGAATATTGTATTACATTATTCAAAATCATTCATTCACTTATATTTTAATACATTAGTCCTTCTGGTTCTTGGACCTCTGAATTAAAGATTTATAATCCCAATTATATTCTACCAATTTAATAAAATTTATATGATAATTCAACCGAGGTGATCCAAATTTCGTGCTAATAATGTTTTTCATTTAGTTTAGAGGGATCAAAGAAACCCTTTAGGTATATCATGGGATGGGTCGAGTTTCTAATATATGGGTGGCTCAGGTTGCTTCATCAAAATACAATTAATTCATATTATGTTATAGTAAATTGTATCATATATGAAATTTATTAAAATAAGATTTATATAAATAAATTGACTAAAAAATAATGTAAAAATATGGATAATCTAAATAGTTACATGAAAAATAATTATAAGAAATAAATTTGTATAATAACATATACAGTAGAAATGTTATAACAATAACAATTCAAATTATGTAAATTGTTATGATTCATGATTGATTTCATTGATGGTTAAATATAGAAAAACTATATTTTAAAATGATTGTCAAATAATTACTCATAAACATGAAGTTATCAAATGCTTGAAAATAGGAAACTACTTATCAATCACAATTGAGTGATTTTGGATGTTTCTGGAAACTAATTCAAGTAATTTAACAATTTTACAAAAACCAATATAAAAATTTGTTAAGTGCATAAAAAGGTAGGAATTTAAAATTGAATAACTATATAATATATTATGTTTTAAATAAACAACATTAAGGAATAATGTTTTATATTGATAATAATTCAATTAAAAAATTATGTTTCTAATATAAAATTAATGAGGAAAATATTGAATATATTAAGGATATGTAACTATTATACATAAAATTATATTATTTTTAAATACATAAATGATTCCGAATTTAGTTGTTAAAGGGGAATCTATAAAATTTAAACCGTCCACCAGTTGTTTTTTTAATGATAGGAAACTTCTTGTCATTCAAAAAACATATGACAGGTAGACCTACGATTTCCTTTGAGGTTATAATCGAGTTGATTGTTTTCTTTTTTAGGTTATTTTTGGATGATGGTCTCAAATAGAGCATCCATATTATCCCAAACCATCATGTTACCTAAAATGTATCATAGCTTCTTTGAAACCATGTATAATATTTATTGAGTGTCAATAAACCCTAATTATCATTCCTTTAATATTCCATTAATGGATCTTATAAAAAAACAACCATTATATTCATATATTTAATTAGTTATTTAATCATGTTATACTTTAACTAGAGAGTGTTTGAGAAATTCTATTAATTATTGATATTCATTAGATACATTATCTTCCATTTCATTTTATTATTCACACCCTGTCTTTCTCTAAATTCTATAATCACTATACATAGCCAATTGGACATCTCAACTTAATATAAAGACCCTTGTTTATTATAAAATAGACCAGTCATATTTATTTCTAGATCTTTATTGGCCATATAATACATCACTAATATAATTTGTAATTATTTTTAGGTTATATTAAACAATTAAATTTCTAACATTCTTCCTCTTATTCGTTGTGTGGCTACTTAGATCAGGGATAAAACAATCCCCTTTTACCCTTCCAGGTAGGTTAATATCTAAATTCAAATAAAAATTTACTAACATTAAACAATCAATTGTAGAGATTCTAGAGCCTGAATAATCCATATAAGAGGGGGTTTAATATGTTTTGATCACATTATCCTATTAGAATCATTTTCCCTTATTTATTTTCCTTACTAATTACTAATCCCCCAACTTGTTACTAAAAGAAAAACCCTCTAATCTATCTCAAATATTATAGGGTTCTATCTCATTTTATTCTCAACCTAAATCTACCAAAACCTTAGATATCAATATTCTAACTAATATATATTCATCCTTTGTATCTAGAAACATTATTATGGATAGAGAAAATGAATCAATTTTTGAATCACCAACCCCTTCTTGATACACTATTCAATGGATCAATGGGTATTCTATCACCAAGATAATCTAGTAGGGGTACAAAAATGAATGCAGAAATAATGAAAGGTTTGGTTGAAAGAAAATTTTAGTCATAGTTATGATACCATATTTAATAATATTATAGGTCACTAATTTTCATCTTTTATCCACATAATATGACATAATCCTTTCTCATTGTCTCAAAGGATGTACCCTACTAAATTTCATGGTTTCTTTTTTGAAAAATGAATCATATCCCCTTAGAGGAGAATCCTTGTCACAATCAGACAAATTTTCACTCAATGTTATATTAGAAGGGGGAATCATGTATTATATGGAAGATGTGTAATTTTCTTATCATGAACATTATTAAACATAGTGTTTATGTTTAACATCCTTCCATTACCAAAATAATATCCCTTCTAAATATACACCAGATAAAATCCCGAATAAATTAAATCACAATAGTATTACAAATTGTCTATCTAAAAATAGAAATATTCCATTCTATCTCAATATAATTAAATTACACTAGAATATTAGACCCATTGACTACAAAACAAATTTTTGGCATGATAGGGTCACATAAATCCTTTTTATTTAAATTACTCCTCAAAAAATACAATGATATTACAAAATATATATAGAAAATCATTCTTCTGGAATGAATGATGAAAACATATAATATTTATCTAGATATCCATAATTAGATGTGCCATGTTAGACGAAACACATAAGTCCATCGATGGAGAATGAAGTATCTTCTATTGACTTGGCATGATAGAGGGATGATTTTAAATGGTCAAATAATGGTTTTTGAGAATGATAAGTAGAAGAGAAAATGGTTTTTACTATCATAACATGAAAATTTGTTGGGTAAAAAGAATTATTTGGGATAGAGGGATGGTAGGATGCACTCTAATTGTGAATATTTTTTTTTGTAAAGATAGAAAACCTATCATAAATAAAATAGAAATGATCAAACCAACGGATGAACAAAAGGGGGTTGTTACCCAAAATAATAGCATAATCAGTCAATTTTTGAAATGTGGAGTCTATGACCCATGGGTCATGTGATTCATTAAATAAAATAACATGATTTTGTAAATATTAATAGTTTTTTTATTTTTTTTAATAATAATTAAATTTTTTTCAAATGTGATAATGTCGATAAAAAATATAATACCTTTTCATTGAATTTATTATATCAATATAAAATAAATTTCATTTGTAAATTTTTTCATTAACACATTATATTGAAACATTAATAAATGATTCTTAAGAAATCATTATTGTTATGGAGTGTCTTGAAAAATGATCATACAAGAATTTTAGTAGCCACATTTTTTAAAAGAATAATTATAGGTGTGATACCATAAATTCTATTTGATTAGATATGTGATGTTTTTATGGATATGAACTGAATATGATATCATGATAAGATTGATGATGGTTTATTTTCCATGTAAAAAATATGATTTGTATTGTTGTGGACTCATAATGTAGTTATTATGTTATGTATTATAATTATATTTAATGATACCCATATCTTTTTATTCCTTTTTTATAGAATACTAGTATATATGAAGTAAAGTTCGTTAATATATATTTTTTATCCAATGATTTGTGGTGTAGAAATGATGGGATAATATTCTTATATGTCTTATTTTGGTTAAACTAGAATAATACAATCACTAAAAATCCATTTAAATATCGTGTGTATTGCATGTGATGAAGAAGTGTACATGTTTCTCCCTCAAGGGGTCTGTTAATAGGAGGTCACATTTATTTGTAATGGAACAATATCATGAAATCTTAATATATTTTATATGGTGGATAATTTTAACCTAAAAAGTACAATGATTTAGTGTTTTAGTATCTTTATTGCCGGTATGGGTTTATTTATGTTACTATTTATTTAATATTTTATTTTATTTTCTTGATTAAAGAATAATTTGTTAGTTAATAAAAACAATAGTTTAGTTTTAATGGGTTTATGTCAATATAATAATTTGTGGTCATACCATAATGAATTTCATGTAACATTTGTAGTTACCAATTACTTGTATGCGTATTATAACATGGGTTTTATCATAAAAACACATAAACACTACATAAATAACCTGATGTCTAGTGTCTTTTGAAGAATATGTTCATCATAATTAAACAATAAGTTATTTTTAAATAATTTTTTTTTGTTCATATTGATCTCATAAAACCAAATTATCGCTTATAATGGAATAATATATCTTTAAGAATACATACAAAAAAAATGTGTGGTATAAATACCAGTAAGTGAATAAATATGATAATGACAGAAATCCTGTGAGTATGATGACATAACATGACATAATAAATTACAATTCTCATGATTAATCACATAATGGAATTACATAAAGGGAAAGGATTCATATGATCAAGGAAAAAAATGAATGTAGAAGTAACATAACACCTGATGTAAGTGTAACTCATGGATAATAGCCATGACAATATCATATAGTCAATAGAATCTTATCACGGATTTTCTAACTCCATAATCGTGTATATCATATCTCATGAGATAATAACTATACCCATTGAATTTTACCTCTATCTTGGTTCACCCATCATAACATATACATTCATATGTGTTCCACAAGATAAAAAAAATCCCAACACATAAAAAATAAATTCCACTTGTTTTGAAATGAGTTTCATAATCTTGAGTCATATCAGAATAAAAGAAGTTGTCATAATGATTAAAATGAAAAGAAAGAGTAAAATATTTTGTATTTCTCTATCAGAGTACATAATCATATTCATCAAAATAAGTATTTCAATTTAATAAAACATCATTATTATTTTATAGAATCGTTTCCCATAATCACGTATTTTTTTATGAAGTTTATTTGAGAAATGGACATAACGAATGTATTAACCCATCAATGGAATGGTGAGTTAGAAATATTTTTGTGTGTAAGAGATAGATATATATATTTTTTAATTATTTAATAATATTAATGAGATATTTAATGTGAGATATATATATAATGTTCATAACCAAAAACAATATTTGGTTGTAGAGATTCATTTACATAGGATTCGTAATCCATCAGCACTACCAAAAAACAACTTTGATAATCATGTTAAATTAAATAATAAATTTTATAGAATCATTTCTATCTATATAAATTTGGTATAATTTATATTGTTAATATATAACTATTCTATATGATATAATTTTTTCATTTCTGTGTGAGTTTGTTTAATGATTTTTAGGTCAGATAACGTTTTGATAATTAATGAATTTCATTAAAAATTGCACTAAAAATCTAAAAGTAAAATGAAATTTTATTCATGTACAACTAGAATATTAAATTATCCCAAATGTATTTTTCCAAAATTTATGTATGATCCCTTTTTTAAAAAATAACATTATGTTGGATGTTAATTTATTCATTTTTTTCAATTACTATGATCTAGATTCATTTTATATAATAAAATGACCATTAAAACAAATTAAAATAATATATTATTAATATAGTAAATGTAGCATCATATATTGATATAATAATATTTTTATGACCATCCTTGAAGATGATGGATAAATAAGAAGTGAATTATTCCCCGAGGTGGTGAACCAACCACATTGAAAAAAATGATCAAATTTTTTTAATATCAATGAGGGTAGAAGATGTATATTCCATCAACAAGACACCATTGTTGTATATTTAGGAGTATTTATTCATCATTTTTTCATGTTGAGGGGAGTTAATGATAATGTAGAATAAAAAATTAATTTAAAAAATTAAAATTTGGAATATTACCACATAAATTTCATCCACTTGAAATACTATTTAATACACATTGAGATAGACATTTGATGAGATCAATCATTTTATGAAATGGTGGGGAGGCTTGGGAATTAAAATGGAGATTATTATGAGGCCCAGGATTCAGTGTTCTAGGGAAAATGGGTAGTTAGGGTGGTCTTTATAATCAAATGAGAGTAATAATTTTGTATATTATATTCAATAGGTAATAATTTTGGATCAACACTATCAATAGTATTGATTTTTGTAAGTATATATAGTAAATAGATTTTTTCAGTTAAAATTAATTAGTACTTGCATTATCGATGAATCAAAAATTCATTTATTTATCTTTTTATATAAAACACTATACTTTAACATATCTCACTATTCATAAAGACGTCTCATATTTTAAAAAGATTCAAAAAATCTACCCTTAACCATTTTCCTACATTTATATTAAATAAATAAAAAGTTTTTTTGTTATTATTCTAAATATGAGAGGTTTAATTTTAAAAATAATCTTCATTAATTAGAAAAAAAATCAATCTCAATATTTTGATCAATTTTATATCCCATTGAAAACTACAAAGGGAAAATAAAATAATATAATCATCATAATGAGACATAATTTATATTTATAAACCCATTTTCGTAAAACAAACATTATTTTAACAAATTATATTTTCTATATATATCAGAATAAAACATATATGATTTATGAAAAAATGAACTCTTATTCAATAATATTTATAAAATTTATTTAAATTTCTATTACGATTAATATTAATATTTTCATTTTACAAGATTACTAAATATTATATTTCATTTTCATAGGAAATGATTCAATTCCAATAGTCAGTTCACTATTCCAAATGTTCAAATTAATATTCCAATGGTATAGTTTCATTTTTAGTGGTTAGATTACTCATTATATAGATAGATATTTAATGATCATATCAGATTCAAATGTCATAAATATACCCCATTATTCATTCATTAAACATTCACATCAATTTTTTTTCATGGATATATATATATTCATATTTTTAGTAATATTTTTTTAATAATATTCCAATTAAATACTAAAAAGTTGTTCTTGAGTGTGGGTATTATAATGGATTAAAAAGATCCATATTATCATATTTATGTTATAATGTTTTCTAATTTTATCTCGTCATTAAATTTTCAATTCATATAGCCATTATTATTCCCAAAATGTAATGTTTAAATTATTATTATAATAATATTATAGGTTATATCTTATAGTGTATGTGCTTTATACTACATAACTAAATAAAAAATATTTGAAGAGAAATTAAATTATTAATACACATAGTCATTACATTGATCCATACACATGTAATTCCACCCTAAAATTTTAATTCTAAAAACTATGGTCAAAAAATATTAGTTCATGTATTATTCATGGATTCCTCTAGTCCCCACATTGCCTCCAAATAATTATGTTTTATCCATAGTAAATTGGTAAGGTGAGTTGTTCTATTATGTAAAATTTTACCTCTTTGGTTTATTATATTATCTATAACCACCTCATTATATATATTATACTTCCACAATAACACCCCCAAATTTAGTACATGTACATATCAGATATATACATCTTTATGATGAAAATGTGGAACAGATCATATAGTATGGATATTATGGTAACCATGTCTTCGAATACATTAATATTTTATTTTTTTAGATGGACATTATTTAAATTAGACAATCAAATATCTAATGAAAATAATAGTTTTGGGCCTTCAATAACATGGAACATAGTATTCTTACTTAAAAAATAGTCTTTAATGTAACTCGTAATTAAACTCCCCATTAGTACAAATACCTAAAAAAATTCTCAACACCAGTGATAATTATCCATAAGTAATGGAGAGATCAAATTATCATTAATGAAAAAATGGAGACACATAACCATTAAATGAGAATACGGGATGAGAATACAAGCCTAATTTTTGAAAAACAACCCTTCAAATTCAATTATCATAATCATCTTTCATGGCCTAAATACATCCAATTCATAAGACATGAATCACAAGGGAATCAATGAAAATTATCCATGAGATCACATCATTAGATAGATACATATAATTAGGGAATATAAATAAGAAATAAAAATCATATGACAAGGATACAAACCAGGAAATTTAGAACAAGAAGGGATTAGGATAACCACCAGTATACCTGCTTCGAGTTTAGGATGACCTCCTATGAACTCTATTTTATACTTGGAATAATATCTTTGTACCCAATTTAGGGATTTGGATATGTTTTCATATACCCTTTGATCCTAAATAAAATTAATCATTAGAAAATATATTATAGGAAGATATATTTTCCACCCATTGAATTATTAAAATCATATGTATGTGTGAAATAAAAAAATAATTCATATCATTACCCATGATAATAAATAAGATTCAAAAAAATTTCTTCATATCATAACCACTGTAAAATAGAAAGGGTTCAAAATCAGTTAATTATTTAATAATAACATATCTTACCAAAAAAATTATATTTAATAATAAATTTTTCATGGTGTAACCCATGGAAGAGAAAAATAATTATTAAATATATGGACATCATAAACGTAAAACATTTTAAAAAATATTAATAATTATATAATTCGTTCATAACCCCATAATAGAAAAGATAATATCAAAGGGTGTCATTTTATATGGAGAATAACATAGAAAGATAAATGAAATGCAAACTTTCTTTAGAAAGATAAGATTTATTTGAAAGTAGATTTTTCAAAAAAAATTCAGAAATGAGTTTCCAAACCCCATTCTTTTTAAATAAAAATGAAAATATATAAAGTAATATATAATAATATTTACAAATTCCATTTTGAAAAATATCCTAATCAATTAAAAAAATATTGATTAAAATATAATTCTTTTTAATGTCCATTTCATTAAAAAATAATCATCAAAATGTATAAATTATGCATTAATGAAAGCAATGGTCATTAAGGCTATAAATTCCATTCATGATGAATAAGTTAACACAATGGTTCCTTTTAAATTTATGGTTAAAGAAGAATGGTGATTTTTTGGGAGATGAAATGATGATTCCAACAAAAATAATATTTTAAAAATTAAAAATTGAAAAATTTATTTCATAAATAATTTATAAAAATTTAAAAAAAATTTGGATTTTTTCTGAAATCATTGTTCTGGATAAAAATATATTTTCAACTGAAGAAAAAAATTATGTAATATTTAATCAGTTATTTTATGTACTAAATATTAGATTAAATGATATTATTACATGTAATAATAATTAATAACTAATGTATAAGAAACTTCATTTGATTAATTGACATATAGATCATAATATTTCAATATTGGGTAATTAAACATATTTATTCTTGATAAATGAATATATTATAACATAAAAGCATTAAAATATCTGAATAATTTAAATATAATACCAATCAAATAGTGATACTATTTTGGATATTTAAGTACTGTAAATTTTAAAAAAAATATAAATAAAAATAAGTTAATCATCATTATATACACCACATAAAATTAAGATGCAGGGAATATGGCATATGTACCACTAAAATAAAAACTGGGATTGAAATCCCATAAAGGATTAGAAATTATTTCAATCATATTTACCAATATTGAATAACATGAAAATTAACCCTAAAATTCATGAATTTTTTTTAATAATCTAACATATAAATTTTAATTTGTATACAATAAATATTTAAATGTGATGTTAGTATGGCACATGTATCCCAAAAGTAAAATAGAGATTAGTAATATTTTACAATAAGTCATGACATCCATCAAACTAATTCAAACATACATTATAATAAATATAAATTTATTATACATATATTATACATCAATGAATTAAAATATCACACCATATATGATATAATATGTCCTTCTATTACATATTTATTAACAATTGAATGTTAATGTAATGTTTTTGTTTGTAACGAATTTGTTTTTATATATGTTTTGATTTTTTTTATTTTCATAAATCTTACTTATATCATGGTTAAATAATCAATATAATAAAATAATAAGGAAATAATTATAATATATGTACATCAATTATTATTTTATGATTAATAATGAATGATGGTTTTGAGAAATGAAGTGTGTTATGATCATGGAGGTGGTAATTCATAGACACACATGAGTAACGTTTCCATTTTTTGTGATCATTATTTAAAGGAAGTAAGTAATATATTATCATTATATAATTGTAATAATATCATAAATTCCATATTATTCATTAAAATATAATGATAGATATCATACATGTGGTGTGACAAAGAAATGAGTATCGCATCCCTTCATGAAGGAGGTAGTCCACACATACATGAATCATGTATTCATCATTCAATGAGTAAAATTATATGAAATAAAGTGACATATTATCCTTTAAGAATTATAAATATTTCATTAAAATCTATATTTTTTAATGTATATAAAATATATTCACACCAACTATCCTAATTTTAATCCACATTAATTATTATTGAAAAACAATCACATCAGTTTGGAATATGAATGTCCATTGTACCCAAGGATGGTGTTATTGTATCTGCTAAAAAAATAAAAATAAAAAATGAATATATGAATTAACTACGGAAAATGTATAATTATTTTGTAAATATTATATATATAATTCAAATCTTTCGTCGTATCGAACCATGAGTGGTAGAAATGACAAATCTATTTTCATCAGTTTGCTAGGAAGTTTGCCTACAAAAACATAAAATATGATTTTGTAATCAATTAGAAAGAAGTGTATATAATTTTAGTTAATTATCTTAACATAAAAAATCAAAGTATATGGATTATAATGAGGATATTATATATTTATTGTTTAATAATATTTTATGTATGAGGGGGAAGAAAAAAAATATGGCTAATGAAGAATGTTACCTCTTCTTTGGGTGACCTCTATAGCTTGGAACCAAAATCCTACCTAGGTTAAAATTTTTCCCAAAACAAGGCTTCTATGCTGATATTAAGTGTTTTTTGATACGATATGTTTGGGTTTAGACTGTTCAAAAATAGTATTAATTTGTTTTGAAAAGATCATAGTTGGTGAACATTTATATGTGATGTGAGTGGAACACATGTAAATGTCTTGAAATGAAAAAGGCATATCCACATTCACCTCATACCAAAATGATCCTTAATAGAGTAATCAAGATCCTCATAAATTATTAGGTCTCAATTTTCCCTGAAAATAATTTTTGGACATGTTATTATGTCATTATTATTCTTATTTTTTTAATTTAACACCTTAGTAAATCTATTTTTACCATAATTGTGATAAATACATATTAATTTTTCAATATTAAATGTGGTTACAAATTACATTTACCTAATTATATAGTATATATTATTATAATTTTAAATATAAAATCGTGTTTCTAAAATTACATCCATAGATATGGATAATATTAATTTAAAAGTGATGACATGGACACAATAAGAATGT
This sequence comes from Viscum album, assembly GCA_963277665.1. Taxonomy (NCBI): domain Eukaryota; kingdom Viridiplantae; phylum Streptophyta; class Magnoliopsida; order Santalales; family Viscaceae; genus Viscum; species Viscum album. The sequence goes on along the minus strand of OY728161.1, from coordinate 1,240,570,418 downwards.
GGTTTTTCTTGAGAAAATATTCAAATGATTGAAATTTTTTTATTTGAAATTTCATTTTAAAATTGATTAAAACGAACTAAATTATAATAGTATATATAATTGAACTAATTTTATTATATGATAATTTTTTTAATTTATATATTATGATTATTTAAACCTAATAATAGTTTTTATCTAAAATTCAATATTATTGAATATTTAAATTATATGTCATAATATTTTAAACAATTTACCATAATATAACAATAAAATTAATATTTTGTAACGTAATTTTATTTTATAAACAAAATTTTTTCAAATTTTTAAAAACAATATTTAAAATATTTCCTATAAATAATGAAAATTTTAATTTTTTAGAAGTGAGTTCATTAATTTCACGATGATTTTATATTAGATTTATTTATTATAATATAAATTTTATGAATTTAAATTATTATTATTATATATAATAATGAAATTTAATTTAAAACAGTCATCATTAGGGTTTATTTTAATTTATTAAAAAGAAGAAAGAAAATTCAATTTCAAACATTTTTTTGAAAAACTATAAATTAAAAAAATAAACTTATATTAAAAATAAATATAAATTTTACTGAAAAATAATTAAGAAAAAATAAATATAATCAAATAATACTCTTATTACATTAAATAATAATAGGGTAATAATATTTATTAATTTATTTAAAATAACAAATATTATTAAAAATCATTATTTTAATATTCACTAGAAAAAAAATATGATCAGAAAAATCAAAAAATATCAGCATAAGTCTATTAAGAAATGATAAACTAAAAACGAGGCTCATTTAATAAAATGAATTTTCTTGAACCCATGTAAATTAATTAAATCATTTCTTCATTAAAATGAAATAATTATTTTTTGAAGGAACCAAATTTTTTATGAATTTGTATACATTACATACAAATGATTTATTATTTATATGAATTTTTAAAAACATTATATTTTTAAGGGAAATAATATTAATATTTTATAATATTGTTATAAATATTTATACCCATCTATTTAATTTCACATCATACAAATCATATTTAAATTTATATTATCTCATGGATGGTTGAAACCTATTGTCACATATCATGGAACCTATTAAATATATTCAATATTATATGTAAAAAAAGATAAAATAACTGTAGAATATAATATAATATATCTAAAAATGTATGTTAATATGAAAAAATATAAAATTTCAAGATATTGCATCTTATACTCTTTAAATTGAATTTCTCCGTTGAAATCCATCTCAGGAATCAAGGACTTAACATTTGAAAATTTCATCATAGAAACCCTTATCATAAAATTGAATAATAATTCATAAATAAAAAATATAATTATGGAAACATTAAATTTACCAAAATTAAGACATAACTAGTTTTTAATGTAGGATAATATAATTCTAAATTGGATATTTTTACATTGAAAATGGGTATATAATTATAGAACATGAAAAGGATTATATATCCCAAAGTAGTCGGTGATCAAGATAAGGTTTATGACCACACAACCATAAACCAAATATGCATGAAAAAGGTCATTGATTTCATTAAGAGTGAAGATAACATGAAAAAAATATTTAAATTTCTTTTTCCTAATGTTGAAACATATTCATGGAAGATATATATAAAAATATTATTCCATTTAATAATCACTATATCAATTTTTGTTAAGCCTTGATAAATTTATAATAAATTACATAGTTTATGAATATAATGTGAATGTTTTATTCCTAAATACCTAATGGATCATAGGATTGATAAAGAGAATGATATTTCCTTTTATCTAACACCATTATTAATATATTTATCATAGTTTATCCAGTATGAATAAATATTCATACAGTGAAGTAGTACATCAAACCTTAAAGCCTCATTCAATGGTCTACTTTTTCAGTACCATAAATGGTTATCCCCGTAATACATCCAAAATAAAAAATTTATAGTTAAAGTCACTATGTTTCTCAAAATCAACATAACCATAAGGCATGAATTATAACAATGTATCTATTGATTTTCAGAAACCATATTTTTTTTAAAAGCTTAATCATATATTTTCATGGGTCATTGTAATAAACCAAATTATCATAAAACATAAATAAAAACATACATTTATCCTATTCCTTAATAAAAACCTACATTATTGGATATATTACATATTTCCAAAAATGTTGTAAACTCTGTTAATTAAAGAAAATTTTATTTTTCCATAGATCATTATTAGTTCCATGGTTATAAATACCATTCATTTTACATTATTCATACTAATAATATATATGTACCAACATAATTATATCAACACCATTAATATATAAAGGGATATATATCCCTTAATAATATTTTTTCCATGAATATCACCTGGCAATTGAATCTATTTTATAATTAATAAGAATCATTGAATATTTTTATTCAAATACTTAACTAACAACTTATAATTAACAATCCATATATATTTAAAACATTTGAATTAAAATACTATAACAAATTATAGATCCAACTTCATTCGGAATCCATTGGCTATTATTCATCTTCCTATCCCATAATTCCTCTTTCCTTCACATGTCATTCTTTTTCTATTCATCATCAATAATAAAATACTTTCTCATACAACCATTTTGATTCTATTCACATTAATTACCTTTATAAAATCAATCTAGATAATGCCTCTACATATCTAATTTAAAACATTAAACAATTGTTGATTCCTTACGAATACCATTATCATAATCCACTTCGTTAACTAAAATTTTTATTTTTACATCCCGATTACATTCAACCACTCCTTTTATCCACAAAAAAAAATATTATCGTTATTTTGATACATTTCTATAAGTAATTATTCTCATATTATCAACATAAAAGATACGAAATATTATTCCTTATACGGTTTCCATTACATAAACACTTAGAAAAATATATCATTCTTTTAGTAGGTAATTTTGAGAGTTATTTGGGGTCAACATTGATAGTCATATATCATGATAAATTATCACAAATCATCACATCATCCTTTACTCCAATCATAATACCATTTTTCATCTCGTCAAAAAATTGTCCATCGCATACAATCCATGTTCCTTCTATTTCCCTCTATTCAAATTATCAAGAAATCATAGTATGTGAAATGTTAATCATAATGGAACCCCATATAATAAATAGAACTCACTTTTAGTATTCTTAACCTATGACACCATCTTTTTACTATATGACACCAATGGTTTATAATCAGTCACTAATGGTTATCGTATATTTAAATCCTTCATGGTAGTTCATAATATGATTGTTAATTTCCATAGAATATCCCCCATTAATGTTAATACTTTCGTGTAGAAAGGCCTATGATAGTGAAATAGGTTACAATCCTTTCCAGCTCAATATTCTATATTTTGAGTTATTAACCTTAAATACCTCTATGGTAGAGCCACATACACTTGTAGTATCTCTACAGGGATGTAATTTAAAAGAAACCACTCACTGAACCGTTTATAAAAAATCAAGGACAATTCCCTATAGACTAACTTATCCATATTCTTATCCTTTTATAAATAATTAGACATATCCATAGAAATATTATTATCAATCTATCTACATTTTTCCCATACTAGTTTCTAGTGGAAAACTAATCCATTACCATACTACCAAATATAACAACCCCATATTCTCAAATATGGATAGTACATATTTTTAGATGAAAATGTATTTCATTATATAGTAACACACCTAAGGAACATAATTGTTTAGTGACTATCAATACATGGTACATGGTCTAGTTAATTAATTAATGATATTTAATGTCACATATAATGGTGTTCACAATTATTAATCCTATTAAATACATATTCTTAAGAACTTGGGGAAATGATGCATAAGAATGATTGAGCTCAGATTTGAGCAAGGGAATAAAAGTTAGATATGTAAGCATAACATGAGTATTTGTGTATGAGGATATAAGAATAACAATTGAAACCCATATCCTTCATAATAAATATAATATTAAAGCGTCATGGAACGATGATTAGCTATTCATAAGACGTGAATGACAATGTAATCGAAGAGCATGATCTTTGAAAGCATGATATTTTTATGATATGTTGAATTCTGTCATCCACTTAAGCATAGAAATTTTTATATCAAGAATTCCCAAAAACAAATTCATAACATTTTAGGCATAGGATAAATAATAATGTACCTATACCAGGCTTTGGATGACCTCCCATTTATCATATTTTGGTCTTCAGATAGTATCTCATGTCCCCAAAGATAGGATTGGGATAACATATCATATAACCATTGATCTAATACAACATTAATCATTACCAAATGCAATTCAGGTTTATCTTTTCCACACCCATTACATAATAAAAATCATATATATGAATTTCACTAGATCAAAAAAAGTTATTAAATCAAAACCCCTGAAATGAAATGGCTTTTATAAATGTTTCATCACATTAGAACCTATGAAAAATAATCATGTTGCATAATAATTTTATCATTTTTTCATAGGATAACTCATGGAAAAAATAAGGGGGTTTTTTGTAAGATATTTTTCATGTTGTAACCCATGGAATAGATACAAGATTCATAAAAAAAATTCCATAATAATCAATAACATTTTGTTGATGTAATAGTAATGGTATATTTGGTTTATTTCCCCAATAAAGAATAATCTATTGTAGTATATGTAATATTTGATAGAAAATGGTTTTAAAAGATAAATCAATTGGAATATTTCTCGTGGAAGATAAAATGTCTTTGAAAATAAATTTTTCAATATAAAAATCATTAAATATTTTTGATGTGATTGTCTTCAAAAAAATAAGCATGAAAAAATATAAATTGAGCCTTAAAACCACTTTAAAAAATTTCTTGAGGTAAATATCATCTCCACATTGTTAAAATATTAAAAAACATAACATTATTTGAAAATCAATTTATTTGACAATTATATTGGTAAAATATAATATAATTTTCAATTAATGTAATGGAAATGATGGAGATAAATTCATGACGTACTAAATGAAACAAGTATTCCTATCACAATTTCAATAAAATGAAAATGTGTATTGTTTGTAAAATGAACTGAAGTTTCAATTAAATATTTTTAATAAAATATTAAAATTTTGTCAAAAAAATATTAAATAAATAATTTTATATTTGATAAAATAATTAGGATTTTTTTTAGAAACATGGTTTTATCAGAAAATACATTACAAACCGAAGAGATAAATATTGATAGATTCTATTAATATATATTTATCTATTATTATAATTACCAAACGTTCAAAAAATAATAATATTACATTAAAATATAACGAATTTCTATATTAGAATACAATTACTGATATTATTGTGATTTATATCATATGATTTAAATATTGAGGAATTAATCATCAACAATCCGGATAAATCATGAGATTATAACATAAAACAGTTACCATATTGTTAAAAACTATGATATAATCCGCATGAAATATAGATCACATAATGGATATTTAATACCTATAATTTTCATGGTATTAATAATAGAAAAAAATTCTTGGATAGTATATACAACATATAAAATAAATAGGTGGTGAATTTAAATATTTTACAGAGTAAAAAGATATACATAAATCATTTAATGCTTCATAAACCTTTTGAATCCAAATTTTCTTTTAATAATAATATAAAATGAATCAATAAATATCATCAATAGATGTATATTCAGGATATAACAAGTCAATGAGTTATTATATACATCATAGGAATAAAAATAGTAGTAAATTTTTCACATGTCTCCCAAAAATAATAGAGATACAAGAAATATCATTCCATTAGTTTCAGCTTCATTCGTACTCATTCAAAACTACTTTATAATACATATATTATTATACAACTATTATATAGAAAAACAAATTCAATTTTCATACCATATTGGATCTACTTATATTCTCTTATTTCCCATTTTTTAAAAATTCCCTGTAAAGGTCACAGTTCTGGTAATAATAACATTATATTTTGTATATGATTTTATTTACTATTTTTGGTTCTATTTATTCGATCATTTTGTAATAAAAATTATAATAATAATCCGGAAATACCTCAAATTTTATTTAAAAAAATTATTCTTCTGAAACCTATCAGGAAATATAGTTCAGAGAAATGATGTACATCCCAATAACGAAGATGGTAGATCATATGTATTCATGAGTAATCATTCATATAAACAATGATCATTATGGAAATATGGTATGTAATATATTTAATATAAATAATTATTCAAATATCATATATAAAAAATTAAATACTTAAATATACTTAAACATATCATCCAAGTGGTGCGGTGATGAAAATATTGTAACATTACTTCATGAATCCGGTAGTTAACCCATACACGACTGACATTAGCAGTATTAAATGAGTGAAAATAAAATAACAAAATGATATATTATCATTTAATAATTATAAATATGTTTGTAATAGAATTAATTTGTCATGTATTTCACCTTAAATCGACAAATTTATAATTGTTATCATATATATAAATCAGTAGTGAAAACGTTTCACATAGCGTTGTGAGGATATAAGTTATCATACACATGAAAAAAATAGTCGTATTATATGTGGAATAGAAAATTAAAATTAATACATTGTATAATGAATCTATATATACGAGAATATTTTAAATATAATATATCTAATTTTGATCCATAATCAAAACCATCCTTTATATGTTGTAATGTAAAAACAAATGTCATCAGATTGTGAGGTGCTATTCTGACATAAACATGAGTGATGATTGCATGAAATATTTTAAATAAAAATGGATGGTTATGGATCATTATCATTATATAAAACTATATAATTATATGGAATATACTTTGTATATTAGATCATCTGATTTTAATAATAATTTATGGTTGTGGAGGTAGAAATAATATAAAATCTTACGTTGAAGAATGTTGCATCTTCTTTAGATAACCATAATAGGTTTTCTCAAATTTGAAAAATAGGTGGAATATTTTCCAAACATATGAATTTTAAGATAATATTATGCGATTTATTAAGATAATTATGAAGGTATTTAAAAAAACATATATGACATCCCTTATTTTCATTATATAAAAATTTCATTAGATTGAAGAAAACATATGATCATTTAATTTTTAGATTCATTGAGATTTAGAACATAATAAATGTAAACATAGAACATTACTATATTCCATGTGAATATATTATTCCTTGATTCAGCCTATGGTATATTCTTTCATATCATTTACTAGGGAAATACATCAATACAAATGGTTGATCTTGAAGTATAGTAATGGAATTTGAAATGGAGACATTTAACATGTGATCATGACACATATCAATAATACCACAATACATAAATGTATAGGGTGAGCAACAAAACATAGGAAATATCATAATAAAATTAAAATTAATCCTAAAATGCAATATTTAATACAACATTTCTATTATAGATTATTAAGTATGTCATCATGGTTTATTAACATGGTTTAATGAATCAAAATTATAGTGGTTATTCACAATGTTATCATTAAACATGTCCTCATTGGAAACTAATAAATTAACCAATAAAATGGTGTTCTATCATGGTGCACAATGTGTCAACCTAGACCTGGATGCCACATAACAGGTTCTTCGAGCCCAGTGGGCCACATGGCCTCAAGCATAACTTCCTGAATGCTAGAGGCTTCTAACTAGCAGTGAGGGTCTAGGGTTTTTCCAGGGGAATACTATTCTCTCATTATCATAGTGTAGATTAATATAATGAATATAATGTAATAGGAAACTACACAACAAAGAAATTAAATAGCGAACAAAAACTGATGCAATTGATAATCCAGATTAACAATAACTATATCAACTGGACCAGTGATAATGTAATTTCATGTCACTAGAAAACTAGAAAGAATGGATACAAGAAAATGGTCATAAAATTTTCTATGAGGTAAAAGAAAACAAATTCTACTCCAATAATCCCGAGATCCTACTCAGTCCTCTAATATCAAGCTCTACCCAATCAGCTCACAGTCAAGTATTTGAAGCTACATTCTTACCTTTGTCAATACCTACAACCATGTAATCTATTCAAGGTACCAAAGAGTGCATGAATGCGGTGTGATAGAAATCTCAGTGGGCCACCACCAACAGTGTTTATATCATCTGGCCTTTGTAATTTAATATAGCCATGTGAATGAATTCATATATACTATAAATCAAGAAGTACATTATAACTAAATAACCAAGTACACGCTTCATCCCTTAGCTAGTGTCTTAATAAGTAACCATTTAATTAATCAATCAATTATAGTTTAATGATAATAATTAATGTAATGCATATCCAACACTGACATCACCTCGTGATAGTATTAGTTGTGAAGGTCCCAATATGTAACAAGGTAACTAGACAATGATATACATCGATGGAGTTAGAGGTTAAAAACAACGGTAACATATACTCACAAAAAGATAACTCAGTAGTATCTGATTCTAGCTAAGGGGTAATAGTGTAATCTAATGAGCATAATCCAGGTCATTCCACAAATAAGGTGCCTACCGATTCCATGGAGATAAACCAATGTAAAATGGGTCTAAGCATAGATTGGGTCCTATTGGCTTTCACCACGGAACTTACTATTCAATTCTAGATCCAAGGACTGTATCCAAGGTATCCTGTAGTAAATAAATGGACCCAGTGGTATAATACCGGTCATCAAAGGAATATACAAGAACCAGAATATAGGTTGGTATCAACCTTATAAAAGCATATCTTAGAATCAGAATGGGATTCTCGAGACCCATGGTATTCTCCTGTCAGAATCCAAGGATATCTCTAGTCGGTCTATTCTTATTTGATAATGCAATCATGTCATAATACATTTGGTTCAATCCTTTCCTTACATTAGTGTATATAGGTCATGTAGAGTTGATAACATATATTTATTGGTCCAATCCTAATATTCTATTAGTGTTGATACAAAAAGTATATTTGGAAACATTTAATAAAGTCTTTGTTGGCCATTAAGGCATAATAAAATATTAATGTTCACACCACTACCTTTCATCAACATGGAAAGGAGAACTATGGTATGTAACCATTATTCAATGTCTTTTATTAATTCTATATTATATACTGAGTACAGTTTCCATTTCACATTTTATATTTCACATTTAAAAAACATTTATCTGCACTTACGATAGGAGGGTCAAGTGGTGAGCATACATGGTACTTTTCCATTATGAAATTTTTAGTAATAACTAGAAATTTATGATAAGAAGACTCACCTTAAGAATGGTCAAGTAAGGACACACCCAAATGATGGCTCAAATATTCCAAAACACTAAAACCTAATTATGGAATAACCATTGACATAAGGCTGATTGAGTTATGGGTGAAACCACTAACAACTAATCACATATTTGGAAAGATCATAACAAATGAATTTATAATGAGTATAATCATGGCATGTTAATTAATGAAACGGTTTCCAATGATATCTTTGGGCCCCACACAAACATTCCAAAAATAAAAGACTTTAGTGATGAGTTATAGAGCTCCCACCTTTGGGTTTTATGATCCTTCTCGTCTAGTATCAGCCCTTGATTTTCCTTAAAATGGAGTAGATCATCGAAAAGGAGAAAAACTCTCACCTAGTGATAACTAGGTTGAGAGAGAAAGAGAATAAGAACCACCATAGAGTACTCAAGAACATACCATTGCACATCCATCGCGATCAATGGAATCATGATCAGATGTCGGACAAAGGAGATCACTTGATCCTTAGATTTGGCCTTCAAAAACCTCTAAATGAGTGAAAAATGGAAGAAAATATTGATGGTTCTCATATTAGGATGAAGGAGGAATATTAATAGATCATTAATGGTCTTATCGAGATTATATATATGTTTTTATCATGGACATGGTTTTTCTGCATGGTTTGTCAAACATTGAACTAACCAAGCAAGACGGTTCTACCCGAAAAGCCTTCCTCCACACGATTTGTTCAAAAAAATTGGCCACACATGCATGGTTACCTAGGAAAAATGGTGTTTCCATTGTTTTGATTCATAGTTGTGCACCAACTATATTAGATTCCATTATCTAAAAATATAAATTCCGCACGGTTTGGAATATTGTACCAAAATCCAACACTATTTACTCTAAACAGTCTACAGAGTCTATTTCGTTCAAAAAGATGGGTTCTGGGATTCTAATAAGCCTCAAAAACCTTTTTAATCTTAAATAACTCATTAGGCATCTATATTAGGTCCATATTACAGATTTAAACTGAAAATTAAAGGATTCATTCCTGAATGATAAAATTTGTTCTTATAGTCTTTCCCCCTCAAAAGAACTCCCCCCAAGTTCTGCTTCCAAGGGTAAGGAAACAATGACAGAGAACAAGTCCGGAGATTTCACATGTATGTCGGATTCCCTCTCCCATGTCTTGTCTTGTACTTATCCATGACTCCATATCACCCGTATGAGAGGGATATACATTCGTTGAAGAGTATTCATTATTCAGTCAACAATGCATACTGGATACACCTCAGAGGTTGCATCATCATCTAAATCCACTACGTCATGATCAAATGTATGAGATGGGTCAACATGATATTGGATAATCTTTGAGACATCAATGAAATCATGCATGGCATGTTAACTCTGAGGTAGTAACAACTGATAGAATACCGGCCCGACTCTCCCTAAAATATCGAATGGCCCGATGTAATGAAGTGTCAACATTACCTGCTATTTTAACCTTCTATGACCTAGCCTAGGTGGTACCCATTGAAAAACATGATCTCCATCCTCGAACTCAATATTTCTTCGATGAAGTTCAACCTATGATTTCTTTCTAGACTGAGTATTAGTCATATTCTTCTTGATCAGTTGGGCTTATTCTGAAGTCTCTTGAACGAGATGAGGACATAGATGGGCTTCCTCACCTGCCTTTAGCTAGTAAAGGGGTGAATGTCATGGCCTCCCACATAAGGCCTGAAAAAAGGCAAATGAATCATTGCACAGAAATAGTTATTTTAGAAAAACAAGACAAGGGGGATATGTTTCTCCCATGAACCGTTTAAATCTAGGATAAATGCCCAGATCATATCCTCTAAAATATGTATTGTTCATTGGGATTTTCCATCGGTGTGAGGGTGAAAATAAATACATAGATGCTCATGAGTTCCCATAGATTTATAGAAACATACCCTGAACTGTTAAGTGAAATGAAGATCCATATTTGAAATTATAGTTTGTGGGTCTCTTTAGATTCGTATGGTCTCAAAGACATACAACCTACACTGCTCATCAACTAATAAAGTATCCGAAATAAGAATGAAGTTGGATGATTTTTTAGTTGGTCAACGACTACCTAGATAGCATACCTTCCCCTCGTATACATATGTACGATGATTATGAAATCCATAAAAACATCTTCCAATTTATATTCTGAAAACGGAAGTGTATGTAACAAGATTACAGGTCTCTTGTGCTCCTCCTTCACCTACTGACTGGTGGAACACATATTAATGAATCCAAAAATCTGAAATTTCATCCCGGACCAATAATAATCGCATAACGTATCTTGATACTTCTCTGAGATGCCTGGATGAACTGCCCACTGGAATATGTGGGACTCATTCATCATCTCCCCTCACATATCTACATGAACCCAGATACGTCCACTTAGATGCAAGACGTGATCTCAGTCCATATACCAATAAGGAGACGGGTTATATCCTTATATACTCTGACCATGAATGAAAACATCAGGATCTGTACACTTTTTAATCTTCACCATGTCAAGGGGGGTTGAATTAAGAGTTAAGGATAATAAGTAAGACATCTGATGGCTATCGTGAAACTCCATATGATGTTTAGAAAATAGGGCTATTAAATTCCATTCATCAATGGCTTCCTGTACATCCTAAATTTGATTTTTTTTCAACTCAGTTCATCTGCAACCACATTTCCTTTTCCTGGCATATAGGCAACCACAAAAATAATGGATTGTAGATATTCGACTATTTTTCTCTGTCGGAGGTTGAAGTCACACTGAGAAAAGATATATTTGAGGATCTTGTGAACATTATACACCACAAAGCACTCATCCAAGAGATAATGTCTCTAGAAATGTATGTCATGGAAAATTTTTTCTAGCCCAAGGTCATACGTTGGAAAATATATCTCATGAGGCCTCAACATCCAAGATTCGTATCCATCAACTTTGTCTTCCTGTATCAACACTGCTCTGAGGAAAATTCCTGAGGCATTATAGAAGACGATATAACCTATAACATGTTCTCATAGAATCAGAATATGTGCTGAGACAAGCCTCCCATTTATCTCCTAAAAGGATTTATCAAATTTTTCTAACCATATGAACTTAACGAACATCTCCTTAAATCCAATAAGAGGTGAAGATGTCTGTGATAAGTCCTGTATGAAACACCAGTAATATCAAGAATTCCATAAGAAACTTCTGAAATCAATGAAATTCTTAGGATGATCCCAAGAAACTATATCACTACCCTTTTTTAGGTTCAATAAATACTCCTAATTCAGAAATAATATGACCCAAGAAGTGGACCTCGTCAATCAAGAATTCACATTTAGCAAGCTTGTCAGAACGTTGATTCCATCTCAATGTACTTAGAATGATCTCAAGATGTATGCAATGGTCATTACAAGTGCGTGACTACATAACAATGTCGTCAACCAAGACCATGACAATAGAGTACAAGTAGAGAAGTAAATCCATATTAATGTAATACATGAGAAATGAAGGCATGCTCGTAAGACCGGAAAACATAACAAGATACTCATACAGACCATACCTGCTATAGAAAGTTGAATGAGGTATGTCTGAGGGTCTGACTCGAACTAGATGATAACCCAATCTCAGGTCCATCTTAGAGAACACCTATTCTCCTTAGAGCTAGTCAAATAGATCATCTATTCGAGGAAGAGGATACCATTTCTTGACCATAATATGGTTAAACATTCTATACTCCACAAATAAAAGGTGTGTTTTATCATCCTTCTTAGAGAAAACCAATGGTAATTCCCAAGAGGATGCACTAGGCTGTATAAAGACTATGGCCTCTATGTCCTCTATCTTCCTCTTGATCTCCTAATGCTCAGTAGGTTCCATCCTATATAGAGGAATGGACACTAGAGCTACTACCTGAAAATTTTCTATTAAATTTCTTCCACTCTTTCAGTTAGTAATCCAGAATACTCATCAGGAAAGACTTCCCTAAAACGATCAACTTCTAGAGGAAAATATGTTTTGTGAAAACCATTATCATCCAAGAAAAGATTTTCAATCACGGTGTCCACTCCACAAATAACATGAATCTTCGGCCCCACTATCCCAACCAGGACGTCCCACTCACATTTGAAAAGACAATTGTTTCCTTATAGTGATGTAAAAGAAACCCTACAACGATAATATTCTACAAATGCATGATTATGGAAAAAAATTTCCTTTCTGAGAATGATATTGAAGCCCATCTTCTCATGAACAAAGTGATTCCAAGATAAAGGGTAACTTCCTACCTCACGGGGGACGAACCACCACAAACATATTCCCTCCATTAGTATTCCAAACATTGTATCAATGGTCATTACAACATATTGATAATGTATCTATGGTCCGAGACATTCCATGATATATACAAGAATAAAAGAGTTTGAAGAACCAGTATCAATCAATGACTAGACAATAGTAGAGTCTACTAGAATAGTAACTCGTACTATAGATGGTCATACAGTCAGATCCTTCGGTATCAGTGGTAAATCCTGAATCCACCTTGGTCCAAGGACCTATGAAACAGATGGACTACCACGATCATGAATGATCTATTTGAATTGTGGTTGATTAGGGATTGGACTACTGTGGTCATGATCGCCTCCTTGGCCTGACCTACTGGTGCGACTCTAATATACCTTCTGACATGGCAGAAAATAACTCTCTCCTGAAGGTGGAGTAGGAGCTGATTATTTTCCACTCAATGCTAGTGGAAAGGTCCCACAGAATCTCTATAGATGACCCATTAAGCCACAATATTGGAACTCGATAGGGTCTCTATCCCACTGGGGATTAGTATTCCCTAGTTTTCGACACTGATGACACACTATAGAGCGATGAAACTGAACAATATGGCTACCACTTCCCTAATGATAAACCTCAAGGGAACGTTTACTGCCACCAAACGAACTAGTGGTCGGATGCGGCACAAATCCTTTAAACCCTGAACACAGATTTCCCTTCCTGTTATGATCAGTGATAAAGGCATAATCAGATATTTAAGATAAGGTTGAAAAGATAAATACATTAACTTGTGTTCATATGCCTTACTATATCCCATCCTCAAATTTTCTAGCACTCGAAAGATCATCACCGACTATAAGTCATGAAAAGCATAGTAAATCAATGAAACATTCTAAATATGTTATATCTTAGATAGAACCCTACCCGAGAAGCGTGAACACTCTGGTTTTGTCTGCTCTCAAGGACTGTGTAATGAACTTATCATAGAAGGCAGTCTGGAAATCATCCCATAACATGCCATAATGACGCCTTTCTTGAGTAACAACAGCCCACCAATGCTTGGACGAATCCTGAAGCTTATTTGTAACAAGCATGAATCCCCACTATGTAGCCATTTCCAGATTCTCATAGATAGATAGAATTGAATCTATCCACGTTTCAACATCCTGAGATCTACCATCCCTAGAAGAAGTATGAAGATGCTACTGCTAGAACTCACGGGTCAGATCAACCATCATATGTGCAAACCAATGAGAACCTTATATGGGCTGCATCAGACATATGAAAACTATCACATACTTCAGAATCTGTTCCCAAAATATGTATTGTAGGAGGTACCTCATGTGTCACTCCTGGAAGCAGGACTGGTTAATAAGGGCCCACCATGTCTGGAGCATGGCCTTCACCACCTTCCTGGAGAACGACACGAGGATTTCATGGAAGAATGGGTATACAAATTCCTAGAACACACCATTGAAAAATAATAGAAGTAAGGAGATAGCATCACATGATGAAAAAGATCGTATGAAACCTCACTACCCAAGGAATACTACCCAGACTACCTACTTAGATGACAAAATATGTGTAAGTGCTCAACTATAAGGTTTATGTCATTTCACAGTTAATTCATATGTTTGTTATTTTCCATTTTATAAATATTACAAGGTAGAATAAGGATGTGCATCCAATTAATTTATGATTTTTCGATTCTCTTTAAAATGGATAGTCATTTTCGTTTAATTATTGTCCATACATCTATCACAAAAAATGAAACCCATTTTCTTATAGCAAAATGTCTTGACATGAAAAATTACACATTGAAACCCATGAGAGACCATAAACCTCCTGAACTGTGATATGAAATCAGTCAATAAAATCTAAAGTAATTAAAGTACATGTAAATATCACTACGCCACTCAACAAACAATAAATTATTAAGAAATTCAAGGTAGTGAAATGCACCTATATGGGATGACGATATTCAGGACATGTGAGTTCAAGGTGCCTATAATAATGCATGTAGAAATACTCATTTCCCTCATATCATCGGGCCAAGGATGAAATAAATTCTCAATGATTAATAATAAACAACACCACACAACATGTGATTTACCCATGAGTGAAATAATATCAACTATAACTGAAAAAATATAACAACAATTTCATCATGTGTAACATGGATTTTACCCCGAAGATGGTTTCGTGATGCCCATTCATGGCTTATGATCAAGTCCCAAGTGTTCATATTCTCCAATATGGTGTATCAAAATTTTCAATAATGAAGGAAACCACCTCTGATACCAATTTTTGATGACCTAGACTCAGATGCCACATAACAGGTCCCATGATCCATGTGGGCCAAATGGCCTCTAGCACATCCTCCTGAATGCCCGAGGCTGCTGACTAGCAGTGAGAGCCTTGGGTGAGTCATGGGGAAGATTGTGCTCTAATTGGAAGAGTGTATCATTGTGGGTGGAATACAATGGAATAGAAAACAAGGATATGAAAATAAATAAATAAAGGATGAAAACTAATGTAATTGATAAGCAATAATAATAATAACTATATCAATAGGAGTAGTGATTATGTAATGCACTGTTAATCAGAAATTGAAAAACATGGATACAAGACCACAGAAATAAGAAGTTCCATGAGGTAAAAGAAAACAAAGTCTACTCCAAGAATCCCAAATCATACTCAGTCATCTACTACCATGCTCTATCCTATCAGTGCACAATCATGTTTTTGAAGTTACAAGCTTCCCTTTGTCATTACCTGCAACCATGTAATCTACTCTGGGTACGAAACGACACTCGAAGTGTGTGTGAGTTAAATCTCAATGGGACACCACCACATATATCTATAACATTCGGCCAGTGTAATGAAATATAGTAGGGTGTAGGCACACTTATATAATGTAAAGAATTCAATACAATATAACTAAATAAAAAAGTTCCTAGGTTAGCCCTCAGCAGGTGTCTAAACGTGTAACTAGTTCATTAATTAATCGATTATCATTTAATGATAATGGTTCACGTGAGGCATACCCAACACTGAAATCACCTCATTATAGTATAAATAGTGAAGGTTCCAAGACATAACAAATTAACCAGACAGTGATATCTAGTGATAGAGGTTCCGGGTAAAAACCATGGAAACATTATCTCACAGAAATCTAACTTAGTAGAATATAAGTCTAGCCATGGGATAAGAGTGTAATGAAAGGAGCATAATCCAAGGCATTCCGTAATAAGGTTCCTACCAAGTCCAAAGTGATCAACATAGGGAGTATGGGGATAAGAAAAGACCGAGCCCTATGTGCTTTCACCATGGAACCTATTAGTCAATGTTGTATCCAACGAGTGTACTAGAGGTATCCTATAATAAAGAAATAGACCCAAAATTAGTATAACAATAATCCACGGAATACATAAGAACTGGAGACTAGATGGGTATCAACCTAAGAAAAACATATCCTCGAATCGGAATGGGTTTACCAAGACCCCAGGTGTTCTCCATTCAAAATATAAGAGAGCTCAAGATAGTCCATTGCTATTTGATATTGTAATCATGTAGTAATTCATTTGGTTCAAATAATGACTTACATTGGTTTGGATATGTCAAGTAGTTTTGAAACCATTTATTTATTGGGACATGCCTTATCATCTATTACTATGGATAATCCATGTAGATTTGCATCCATTTAATAAAGTCTCTGTTATCCATTAAAGCATAATCAATTATTGAGGTTCACTCTGCTAACATCATTCAACATGAAAAGGGTTTCTACAACATGTAACCTATATTAAATCTAATTCATCATGGACACATTATATACTAAATGCACCTTCCACATCACATTTCATATTTCACATTTAACTATCAGTTTTACCATCTTACCTTTGGTGGGTTAAGCGGTGTGAAGACATTGTACAAGCCATTATGCAATTTTCTGCAATAACATGCCATTTATGATAGGAAGATTCGCCTTTTAAAAAGGGAAAGTAATGGAACACCCTAAAGGTGTCTCAAATAATCCAAAATACTAAAAAACCAATTATGGCATAACTTTGGACCTAAGGAGGACTGAATTGTGGGGGAATCCACTAATAACTTATCACATGTTGGGATATAGCATAACTATATGATTCTAACGAGTATAATCATGACATGTTAATTTAAGAAACCATTTCTAAGGAAACTAGTGGTCCCCAAACGAATGTTTCAAAAAAACCAATAGGGATGACTTATAGACCTCCCAACTTAGGGTTGAATGATCCTTCCCCAATGGTATCAACACTTGATTTGCCTCGGAATAGAGAAGATTTTAGAAAATGTGAAAAACACTCATGTGGAGATAACTATGTTGAGATTCTAAGAGAAAAAGAAAGGCCCAAGTGGACTTGAGAAGATACCATTGTGCATCCAACATGATGAACAAACCCTTGACCGGATGCTGGGAAAAGGAGATCTTTTGATCCCTCGATTTGGCCTTCAAAAAGCTCCCAAACAGTGAAAATGGAGGAAAGTCACTATGGTTCTTAGATTAAGAGGAAGGAGGAGTACTAATAGATCATTAAGGGAATTTTAGAAATTTTTCATAGCTTTTTAACCTACACATGGATTGTCTACATGGTTTTTCAATTCGTGTGCAAACCATGTGAGACGGTTCTGCCCAAAAAGTATTCATCCATAGAGTTCGATCAAACCGTGCACAACCCATGATCTGTTACTTGGGAAAAATGGGAATTCACATGGTTTGGAAACACGGTTGTGAGAAAACCTTGTGAGGGGCCATTTTCTGGAGAAACACCATCTATATGGTTTACTCTAAACCATGCACAGAGTCTATTTCTTCCAAAAGGATGGGTTTCGAGCTCTGAACAAGCCCCAAACACCATCAAAACCATAAATAACTAATTATCCATCCATATTAGGTCCATAGTATATATTTAGAGTGAAAAATAAATGATCCATATTAGAGTGAAAAATTAGGCTCTTACATAAAATCCATATGTATTATTTATTGTGATCCACACGGATCATAATAATTCATTTAATTAACAACCCATGTAGAATAAAGAGCAGGTTTCAAATAAAAATCAGTGTGTATACAATTTCTTATATAAATGATCATTATAACATTATTAAACCATGGAAATTGGATATGGATTTAATATATATATATATATATATATATATTACATCTATTTTAATACCCAAATAAATGGAATTGGTTTCAGTAATAAGAAAATAATAAATTTTCATGTAAAATAGAGAAATAAATTCGGTTGTATGACATGTATAAAACATAAATTAATGAAAGGGAATGCAGGTCCCCCATTTATAAAATAATGGGTTTTATAAAGTGGGAAAAATTAATTAGTATATCTATTATAAGACATACCCTAAAAATGAAACACGAATGGAAAATAGAAGTGGAGGTTTCCTTTAACACGAAGAGTTCCTCCAAAGACTTGTGGATGGAACAATGGGGATTAGAGAAACCATAGTGGGGTATTTGGGAGGTAAATGAACAAAAAATTATGGAGGATGGATTTTTTGTGATGTATAAGCATTAAAACGCTACGTATTTAGAGAAATATTGGAGGAACTTTTTAATAATTTCCAAATATAGATATTTGGAAACATATGTTAGGGAAATGAAAACCCATAGTGTTAACCATGGTAATTCATCATGGTTTTTTGAATTTGAGTAATATTTTTTAAAATTTTATTCATCTATAACCTGAAAAAAATTATAGTTATTCTTTGTACAAGGGTAAGTAAATCATCAGGAAAACAAAATTTAAGAAATATATTTTTCAATTTATCCATTTTTTATTCTTGTATAGGTTTATATAATGATTAAAAATAATAAAATAATTAATATAAATAATATATTGTAATTTAATTCATGAGTAGTGGTTGATTATTTATTATAACATTATGATAAAAATATTATGTAAAAAACATACTGAATAACAGAAACTGTATTTTTACTATTCATTGACCTATAATATTTTTTAGAAAATTTTATAAAATCACACCAAGTTATTATAGATGTATTGATTTCAAAAATAATATTTATAATATCAAAACAATCTCTAAATATGATATTTATAAATTTAAATTAGAATCATTTTTATAAATTGAAATAATCGTTTTTACGGTATAGTCAAATTTGTAACACTTATAAAAAATTATATATTCATTATAATTTTTTTAATCATTCTGTAAGATTGTTTTAGAAAACTATTTCTATTTAATAAAATTATTTAGGATAAATAGGTTCCTAATAAATTTTTAAATATTGTATAACAATACAATAATTCTTTTTGTTCCCAACAATCAATTATCATATTTTTCATACATAAACATACATTTTGTTAAACAGTTTTGTTTTAAAAATGTGGTTGATGGAATTACTATTTGACATTAAAATTTAGATTACACAATATGTCACTAACTCCAAGACATGGAACCCCTTATTACACTTCTATACACAATAATTATATGTTGGATGATGTTGTAATTTTCAGTGGGTTGTTATTCCAACAATGAATGTGTGGTAATTTCCACCAACATGAAATTCTCAAGTGAGTTATTTCAATAAATAAGTACTTATTAAAGATAGGATTGAGAATGGTTATGGTTGAAACCCATGAAAGATCCCTCCCTCTCATATTCAGAAATATTTAATTGAAACAACATGCCTCTACTAATTTAATTCATCATTTATCATTTTTTAAGCCATTTTATTTGTCATTACAAGATAAAAACAATAATTATACTTGTAAAATTATAAAAAAATTATTTTTGAAATTGAAATAATTGAAAATAATTATATTGACCTATCATCATACTACAATTCATGTGGTTGCAATACTCACAAAATATATTACATAAGTCTTTCACAAAAAATGATATAAAATTTCTACTAAGGTTATATTTGCATTTTATAAGATAATGATTTGTTGAATAATACATATTTTAATTTATATGGTGTTGGAAATATATGAGATGATTCTTTAAGGGTGTTATGATCTATATATTAAAATTTTGGATTTTCTATTTATAATATCATTATGATTAATATTTTTAGAATTTTCATTAGTTTTGTACATAACTAATGTAATGATATTTATTAATAAGAAATGTTTTTTTGGTTTCGTAATTTTTTTATATGTATAATATTATAACATATAAAACAAATTTCTTCATGAAACAAAGATCATTTAAAAATAATTGGTCATTAATCCCAAATTGTGTGATGGTGTGGGTATGATAGTCGAGGGTGTTTCCATTTATATGTTAGGTGAGTAGAAAACTTATAATTTTTTGAATTTTAAAAAGTGTACACATATTTTTGTAATGGAAAATTTATCAAAATAGTGTATTTTTGAGACTTAGTCCACATGGAGATTAAATATTTTAATCTAGAAGTTTTTTAGAAGTGGTTTGGACTTTTTATTACATATATCTATAGTTTTACCCCCACGTAAACCCATTTTTACCCTAACCATGGTAAATAATTTTTACTATTCTCAATATTAATTTTCATCAATACTATGTAGAACTAATTAGGTAAGATAAATTATTCTAATTCCAAATATGGAATCCAATTTTAAACATTTAATTCAAGAAATTTTCCAATTTTAATTTATAAATAACTATACTCATGCTATAAGAAAGTTAGTTTTAAATGTGATAATGTTGAAAATATTACAATTTTTTTACATCCAATATAAATATTAAATTGATTCTAATTACATAAACTGGATTAATAGATTTATTTTACAACTAATTTTACATTAAAATAAATATAAAATATAATTTAACATTATAACTAATATAAAAGGAAATGAAGTTTTCTATAAAAATCTATATTTTTTACTATTCATAAATAATTAACATTTTATAATATTATATAAATCTACGAAAATATATTTCTTAAATTAAGGTTTGATAAAAAATCCCAACAAATTTTCAAAATGTGTAAAAAATTTAAATTTCTATAAAAATATACAAAGATGATTAAAAATAGGGTTTTCGAGAACTGTATTTTTTATGTATGATATCTTTCTATATTATCTCTATGTATAAATAAAATAATATTTTCAATCTAAATTAAAATTTATTAGTATTTAATATACCCATAATTTAAAGCATTCCTCATTTGGAATATTTTAATTGAATTAAATGGATAAAAATTATTCCCCATAAAATAGATTTATGAAAAGAAACCATTTTTAATACTAAATAATTTTTATGATAATTTAAATAATAATTATATATTTAAATTACATAATATATTGAAAATAAATGATAGTTTTACAATAACTGATATTTTTCAAAATTATCTAGAAATTATATATTTAATAAAAAATATCTCAATTTTTGTATAATTTATTTTAAATATTGTAATTTACCAAAATAATATTATTTTGTGATTTAAATTATATAAAAAATATATTAACTAAATAAAATAACTTTTAATAAAAAAAATAAAATATTTATTGTTGAATCATATTTTTGATGAATATAACAACAATACTAAATGTTGACAGTATATTTACTATGAATTTATTAATATATTTATATTCAGTTGGAAATTTATATGCCTATTTAATAAAAAATGTAATATCAATAATACCTTCTAATTATATAGCTATGTTATAAAATTTTGGTTTAAAATAACATTATTTAATTTTTCATTGACACTCTATGTTGTGTGTCATGCATGATATCAATTAAACACATTATTGTATTTAACACAAGATAAAGTCATTGTTGCGTATAAATCATGACCTCTAATATTTAAATACGTTTTGAAAAAAATCATAAAAAATCATGTTGTTACAAACAATGAAGGTATGACTTCTTTCTGATTTTCCACACTCTCATATGATCAAGAATTTCAATGGGGTTGATGTACCACTGACATATCATTCCCTTTATCAAAAAAATGAATCAACTTATTTCACCAAGATATATGTCAGAATAATTAATCTTTTACATCAAACACTAAGTCTCATTAACATTTTCATGTATACCAAATTAATTATCTTTTATAATTTTTTATTTGATTTTGAATCGACAGAAATTTTGTACCATTTAAATAAATATTTAAAGTCTCAACATCTGTTCACCATCTTCATCCCAAAGAAATTTTGTTTTAATTTTTATCCAATGGAAGGATTCATTTGGAGCCATTTCTACTTTATAATGATATTATTATACTATAACTCTTATGAAATAATAGTTGGATCTAATAATCTATTGACATAAATTAATCATGATCCTCATATTTCTTTTAGTGTCTTGATAGCCCTCTCATATTTGCCTTTATTTTTGGGGTTATAATATTTACATATTATAAATTCAATGTCTCGATAAATATGGAGTATTTTCTAAAACATGGAGTTAAATCTCATATACATTTTAGAAACCATCGATAATGTTGTTCTATGGAGTTTCAAATCTACTATAATTCAAATACATTGATGTTTATTGACTAATAAGTCATATCAAATTAGTATAAAATAATAAATATTTTTTATTATTGTACCCCAAGCCATATATATCAATATTTATAGTTGATTTATTTTAGAGTTCATAGAAAATTTCCCTGGTGATTTTTTTTGATTTCCACATAGGTATGGGTAATGCTACTATCAAACACATGATATTTTTTATCCTTTTTTCCTTTTACGTACTGATATACAATGAATTTTGATATATTTTTTATGATCTCCATTTTCATATAATCCTTTCAATTATGATCACATATATTACAATACAAATTCCTGACCCTTGTTGAATGTAGAAGGCCATGTTATGTACATCATTTAACAACTCCTTCCTTGTATCATCAAGTCGTGGTAAATAAACTCATTACCCAAATCATACAACTCATTATTCAAAAAAATTTAACTATAACTGTTTCCTTTTTCATAGAGATTCATCTGTCTTTTAAATATCAAAATAATGTATTTTTTCATCATTTTTCATATTCAAAATGGTTAGATGTGTGATTATTTTAGAATGGATTTTGGTTCTGAATACTTATTTATTCAAATGTATATCCATTTTTAATGAATATTTTTACATTCACAATAATAATCATTGATATTATTTTCAATATAACATCTTGATACCCATGCTTCGGAATTCTGTACAAAAACATTTTTTGTAAAAATATATTATACAAATGAATTATAAAATATATAGTAAAATATAAATCTATTGATATTCTATATTATATGACTTGTAGAAGATGTTATACAATGAGAAGTTACCAAAATTTTAAAAAATTAATCAATCGTGAAATATTTGTATTTTCTTTTGCCAGCCCATTATCATTGATATACTCCTTGGATCTTCTAAATGATTATGAAAAACATTTTATTAATAATAGGGTTAGCATAATTCCCTAGTAACATAGTTTTAAATAAAACCATTGAAAAAATAAATTGATTTTTTTTAAAACTCATTTGATATCATTATTTTTCAAATACAACACCTTATAAAATACTCATGATATAAAATATTAATTTGAAAACTCATATTAAAAATAAAATTGCATTGAAACTACATATTTTTTGATGATATTATTTTCAAAAAACAACTCAATATATAATATCCATTAAAATAATTATATCAGGAAAATATTATTTTGAGAACATTTTCTCAAAATATTAAATAATTGATATTTATTATAATTTGAAAAAAAAATATTTAAGAAACTTTTTCAAATTAAAATTTAATTGAAAATATTATTTTGAAAACACTTTTTCCAAATAAAATTTCTTTAAAAAATACTTAATAAAATAATCTAGAGTTTTTTCATAAAATAGTTTTCATTGAAGGTTAAAAATCAATTTGCCACATGGGTCATTGATGGTTACCTAGGGAAAACCCATCATGGAGGGTTGGGGCCCCACACCAGATACCAACAATGTTTACAATTTTCATGTGCTAGTTTGTTATAAAAAATTTGGTGATTTCCTTTATATATTTATATTTAGTATCCACTAGAGTTTTATTTATTATGAATTTTATATTGTGAAAATGATTATATACGTAAAAATAACTATATGTTTAAATTTATAAATTTACATAAATTCAAAAATTTAAAAAGAATATATTTTTTATTCCTAAATAGTGATCATGAATGACATATATATGTCTAAATCAATAGATCATGCATAAAGTGACATCATTGAAATACATTTTGGCTTAAATATAATATAAATTTCTAATATGTATCATTTTAAATCCCACCATTAATAAATTAATATGATTCACAATTTTAAAGAACATTATATATTTAAATTATAATGTGTATAAGTGTCAATTACATAAAAATTAGTCGTATATTGTAATCAGTCTTTCACATAAAAAATATGAAGTTTAAATTACAATTTTTTACATAAAATAATAACTTTAATAATGTTTAATTATTCATCATAGACATTTTCATATTAATATAATTATATATTTTGATGTAATCATTTTTGAAACATAAAATTTGTAATTCTTCATTAAGATAATTTTGATACAAATAAAATTTAGGAAAATAAATGTTCTCTAATTTATGATTATGTTTTAAAGATAATGAAATATGGAGTATAATTTTTGGTCAATAAAATATCTCCTAATTACAGTAGTATTTGAAGAAATTAGAAATCCTAGAATATGATTTGAAATTAAAATATCATAACATTAATGCATCGTAAATGAAATGATACTATTTTTTCCAATGAAAATTTATAATTATAAAAAAAAATATTTTAACACAAACACACATGTATTAATATATATATAAACGTATATATATTCCATATTTTTTAGTTTCAAAAAGGGATGAATTTTGAAAAACAAATAAATTTCCCTTAAATAAATATATTCTTCAATTTAGAAGTCACGAAAATGTATAATCATGAATGATAAAAATAAAATATACACATATTATCCCTTACCTATTTCCATAAGAAAATATGAGGGTAGATCTAATACCTACATGGGGGGTTCAGATCAAGGGGAAGGGAGAGAGAATAATTTGAGAGGAATTCATCTTCTTATTCTGATATTGAGTAAATTCTCTTATAAATTCAAGTATATATATACATGTTCACATGGAGTGGCTGGAATATCCAAAATAAGTTGGATTTTTTAATATTATTTTTGAAGACCCATACACAGTGTTCAATCAATTCGTGGGTCACAACTGTGGAATTAAAATATCATTGCTTCTGGTATAAACATCTTGAGGAAATGGGTTGCATAAAATTGAATAGATTTCATTATGAAACAAATAATAATAATCGATCGCATTGTAATAATATTTTAAAAAATAAAATTTGATAAATTTTTTTACTGAAAAAATATATAATTACAATAAAACAAAATAATAAGACATTATATTACAATATTTACATAAAAATATATTTAAATCCATTATTAATTATAGATAATATAAGAAGTTAAAAATGGGTATGATAAAATTTTATATGTATATATATACACATGTCATTTATAAAATTAATTTCTCATGAAATGTAATAATATATTCGAAACATGAAATATTAAAAAAATTGCTTTTAAAAAGTATACTTTTATGTAAAAGATATAATGTTTAATCTTCTTATAAGAAAAAAATAATTAATGAATATAGATATTATAATATACATACATGTTCCTTTGTAAAATAAAGTTAATATTTTTTATGAATTAATATATATAATTTAAAATGATTACAAAAAAATTATATGTTTATGTTAATACTCTTGTTTTATTTAATTAAAAAAACTAATTTTACATTTATTAATATTCATATATTTCTTAGATTTCATTTTGTACCACAAAAATTTAAATTAGTCCTTAGAAATTCATTCTCTAAGATTATATAAATAATTAATTTACATTATTAAAATTTAAAATAAAAAAATATTATATATAATTTATATTGTTTTTAAATTTCACAAAATATTTAATTACATAGATGTTATGAGTAATATTTATAACACATGTACTATCACTAAACGAAGACACATAATATTAAAAGTAGTCTAACCCTTTCCTTTTATACAATGAATAATGTCCCAGAACACAGGCTTCATGATCTGGTACAAAAATAATGTTATATAATTTACCAGAGAAGAAAATTTAATTATGAAGTCCATTAGACATCTAGAGCTATTTTATTTATAGGGTTTCAAGAAAACGGAATACAATAAATAATTATCGTTGTTTTAAAACATAAATATAAAAAACTATATAAATTCTCTCGTGTTATATCCTTATCAAATATAGAATCTATGAATCATCTAAATGATGATGAAATATATTTTATAAAACATTGTGTGGGAATAATTTTCATTACAATAGTGTTTAAATAAATGTTGACAAGAACATTATTTTTTTTTGAAAACTAATTTCATAATATTAAAGTTTTAACTGTAATATGTTTTAAAATACGCATTCTATGGAAATATTATTTTTGTAACAACATTAAAAAATATAAGACCATTTTATAATAAATATTCATTAATGGTTTTATTTTGAGGAAAATATTTTAATATTTAATATATTATTAAAAACATTTTATTTGAAAACATTATTCAGAAATCAATTTTGCGAAATATAATATCGTTGAAAATATTTATCATTTTATACATTTTTAAAAAAATATTATTTTTCAGAATATATTTAAATTGGAATCATTATTTTGAAATTTAATTTTCAAACTATAAAATCTATGAAAAATATTTAATAAAATAATCTATTATTTTTTTAGAAAATATTATGAATTCTCACAAAAAATCCCTGGGGCCACTATAAACATTAAAATGTAATGAGGGATACAATTCATAGTGGGTTGGGTTCACTCATAATATATCTATCAAGTTTAAAATTTTGAAGTGTTGAAATTTTATAATACATTTTTTTCATGCTATTATATACATATATATATATATATATTATTCACTCGATTTTTTATCATTTCCTATCTTGGTAATGAATATATATATATATATATGATTATTTGTATATAAATACATCAGAATTTGAAGAATATATTATGTTCATGTCCAAACTATGACCATGAATGACATCCATAGGTTTTGATAAACATGTCATGAATAAAATGAAATATTTGAAATCCAGTTTGAATATAAAATGAAAAAATTTATCATTTTAAAACCCACCTTGAAAAATGGAATAAGATTCTCATCATTGAAAAACTATCTCAATATAATTTAAATGTTTTGAATTATCATTCAAACCTAAAATAACGATGAAAAATAATAATTCGATCAAATAAAAAAATAAATATTTTAAAATAAAATTTCACACATTATATTGTTCCTTTAAAAAAATTAACATTTACAACCATAATATTTTTATTATTTTATCCGTTACATAATTTGATACAACAAAAAATATTACTTCTCTAACAAGGGGGTTTTTCAAAAAAAATCAATTTAGAGATAAAAACATAACTTATTAATGACTATGTTTTAAAGATAATTAAATAATTTTATAACTATTGGAAAATAAAAAATCATATATGGAATATAGTATTTAAGTTAATAAGAAGTCCAATATTATGGCTTGAAATCAACAAATCATAACATGAGGTAATTGTAAGTGAAAAATTTCTCTTCACTGGAAGGAATATTTATTATTATATAATAATATGTGAAGATATATATACATATATATATTAATAGATATATATATTACAAATTTTTTATTTTTGGATGAGATAATGTTTTTAAAAAAATCATTAAAAATAAAATTATTATTACAGGTCTTGAAAATTAATAATCATGATGGCTGAAATAAATACATACCTATTTAACCTCCCATAGAAATTATAGGAAAATGGATGAATTTCATCCTTATTATATGTGTTCGGTCCCGGGAAGGTGAGGTAAAATAGAGTGAGTGAGATTCTTCTTCTTTGTTTAATTTTGAAGGGGCATTCCCCCTCTATGTATAAGTCTCCATATGTAAAGGTTATTATGGAATGAATTTTTTTTCAATGCAAAGTTGGATATTTTTTATGATGATTATTGATGACCCCTAAATAGTTTTCAATAAACAATTGGGTATCAACTGATGTTTTAAAATAATGGTACTTCATGTATAACCATCCAGATGAAACTAGGTGTTGAATAAATGAAAATTTTTTATTATGAAATGAAAAATACTTGAATGAAACATTGATTACTATAATGTTTGGGACCTTCCCGGTCCATTACATTGAAAAAATCTTGTGTTGAGGTTTTCCAGGAGGCAAAAATGGATCATTTCAAGATCTTTCTAAAAATATAGTTTTCAGGGTAGGAATCATCGGTGAGTTGCATGTTAGGTGGCATTAGTGAGTGACATTAGTGAGTGGCATCAATGGGTGTAATCTATTGGTGGCATCAATGAGTATCATCGATGAGTGGTGTCGGTGAGTGGAGTCGTTAGGTGGATTTGGTGAGTTACTTTGGTAGGTGGTGTTAGTGAGTGGTATCCGTGAGTCGTGTTAGTGACATAGCCATCTATGGCTCAAGTCATTTACTTATCCATCAATGAAACATTTTTATGAGTCTCATTAGTCACTCATCTATCATTGACTCACATCATGGAGTCACATCTGTGACTTGACCATTGGTGACTCTCATCGGTGGGTTATTTTCCAAAAGTTTTTCAAAATTCCTTTTTTCCCTGTGTTTACAGTTTTTTCACATTATTGTTTTATTTGATGTAAAATGAGATTAAAAAAAAATTAAGTGTTTTTTGAATATGTTTTAATGCATATTAAATATATCTTTAATTTCCTAATACACAGAAACTCCTAAACAGAAAATCCACATTTTCTTTGTCAAGATCCAGCTTTAATGGCTTTTAAAAACGTTCCACCATTGATCTAGAATTTGGACTTTCTAAATCCAAGATCCTTTCTCCCTTATTAGCTTTCTCTTTATCTGGATATCATGTCACCCAAAACCATTCTTCCCTGAGGATTCATGGATCAATGTTTCACTCTTGAAATTTGTCTTAATAGAGGTTCCTCCTGCCACTTCCACACACTCCATTTTGGCGATAGGAGGAGTTATGGATTATCTATTCATCCAAGAAGGGATCCCTTCACATAGTGTCATTTGTGTATCATGTGTGTTGGGTATATTCATTTTATCTTTTGAATATATAAAAAATAAAAATATATGAATATAATCAAATATTTTTCATACAGATATTCATGGTATAGGGTAAAGGGACACATGTTTATGTTTTACTATTTACTGATATTGTGATTTGTATGAGCTATATTCCTAATGTAAATCATGTATGTTGGTGGTATTTATTTTCACCCCTATGATGGATTGTTGATTTTTATTATTTATCCTCAATGAAGGTTCATATGAATATGAAATTCGTTGAAAACTTATATTCAGTTAAATAAATTGACTTTTTGGATCGAACATTCCCTATGATAACCCCTAAATTATCAAATAGGTGTTAATAAATTGTTGTTTTCTAAATATTAATACCCTTTTATTTGTTTTTTGGGTGCTGTTCTATTTTTGGCATGGATTATATATTGTTACTTATGTGGTTTTTTGGTGCTTTGGTTGAGATCATGGCTATTACATGGGGATACAAGTTTCTCGGGAAGAGAGAGTGACTGATTATCGAATGGATGGGAATGTTGTTGGTATACTACGGGTTATTTAGGTTGGTTGTGAGAATGTGTGTTACTAGGAATGGAAATAATTTGGGGATTCTCTTATTTAGAGGAAGGATAGTGTGTAATTATATTGAAGAATGATGATGGAAGTGGTTGTTATGGGTGTTGAATGGGATGGATATATGAATTGAGTATCTTTATTGCATATATTTTTTCCACATCATTGTTTGTTTTCTCTAAATTGTTGCTTGTTTCGATTGGTAATTTCCAAAAAATGGATGGAATAAAAAAAGTGTCTCGCTAATGATGAATTCCTTTTGGTCCAATGGGATGGTTGGGGGTATGTTTTTTTGAATTTTTGTGAAAGGATTTCATTTAACAACATATGATGTGACTGTTTCTAGTGTAAATAAATGCATATATGGGTAGAAGTAGATTTGGAAGTATCATATGGTGGATGATAGTTTGATTGAGAACCCATATATATAGACTTAGTGTTTCACACTATATATACTTACCTGAATTTTCCTTGTGTTTTCACTCTGAACCCCACTATAGTTGAGAATTATGTGGGGGAACAACCCCATTGTCTTGGGGGTAGGTGTCTTTCCCAAACATCTTAAAGGGAGGATGGATAGTTATCCCCCATAACTTCTCTACCCCCTCCTCTAGGTGGTGATATAACAATATTCTTTGTTTAGGTAGTGGATTGTGGGGCTCATGTGTGTGTAGGCGAGTTGTGTTCTCCCAGGTGTCTATGGGATGAGATGTGTTGTTCATTCCAATGTGTTTTCATGATATTATGTGGTATGTATCATAAATATATGTGGGAGGGATGGGGTTGTGATACCCAGATGTGTGTAGGAGAGATGTGATGTGGTTCATTTCCCAATTTGTAGGACAAGCTGTGGGGACTAGGTGTGCGTGGGGGGGGGGGTTGTGATGTTGTACATTGAAGAGAGAGGGGGGGGAGTATGATGTTTTCAATTAGGGTATGAGAGTGTCTAATCCATGGGAAAGTGGTGTGTGGGTACTCTATACATGATGTTCTCTAAATTACTTTACCGGACATGTGTTATTTGGGGATTGTGCCATTGAAATGTTTGCGTGATGACTATACCTTGTAATCTCTTTTTAGATTCTATGGTTTTACCATGGGGGAATTAGTATGCTTCCCCTAATTATACAAGAGTGACTTGGGATTTCATATTGAGTATACAATTTTCTCACCCAACATTATAAAATTGATTTTAGATTTCCATGAGGACTATGTGGACCATGTAGTGCATTACAAACTCAGACATTGGGAAAACTACCGTGTGGAATCTTAGCTTTGTTCTAATATTATTTACTTTTGAGAACTACTTTTTATTTGAATCAATTTACTTTAATACATTCATGTGGGAAGTATTTTTTCTTTTATAGATCTTGGATTTGTTTTTAGATGTACCATCTTATCTCTCAATCTCTTTTTCTTACAAATAATGTTAATGTCTTCCATTTACAAGATATTATATTCTCTTTGTGCTAGTTTGCACCATGGGGCCTAATGAATGTGGGAATCAATGGTCATTATCTCTCTTCTTTAATCTCTATATCAGTAAGGGAACTATGGATGGAGGAGTTAATTAAACAATTTTATCAGAGGAAATGTTTTATATAGGATAGAGTTTGGTGTTAGGAATTGTTTTTTTTGGATGGGTTGGTAGGAAAACAATGTTATGTGACCATGGGACAGGACATAGGCCAGGGAAGACTATCTAGAACCTGGTATTTAAGGGTCCCCCATGATCTGATGCAATGAATCTAATCCTAATAAATAACTAAATGAGGCTACATCGTTTTCAAGGTAGAAACCCGAGGAATGTTATATGATTAATAATTACTTGATTTCTTGTTTTAATTGGTAGTTATAGTGAATTTAAATAAATAATGAGTTGAAATAAATATTAAATATAATTCTACACTAATCGATCTTAGTAATTCCTTCAATATAATTAATCTATGATACCCGATCATCATTTTCATTTAATAAAGGTAGTGGAGGATCATTATCCCATTCTAGATGATTAGTGGAGGGTTGACAAAGTGGTGGAGGATGACCAGTGGTAGAAAAAATTACATTCATAAGAGTAGTAGACTATGGGGAAGTACAAGGGAATATTTTCAGACTTGGATATTTAGAGTTGGATCAAGGATTTTTTTATCACTTTAATCTTAATCTGGGCCCTGACGGATAACTAGGTACCCTTAGAGGAGATCCTGCTGTGGGGATCTATGCGTTTGTGGTGGATGTTGTACCTGGTGGAGACTAATGAGGCTAATGTTTTATGGGATGGATACAAGAAGAATTTTCGGGGTATAATTCCATTCATTCACCATGAATGCTAAAAACAAATAGGAGTTACCCTCCCCCTTTCAGGGAAGTATTTTGGTATGGGAGATGGGGATCAATTTCATGGATCTCTATCCCTATTCGGATAATCTATTTCCAGATGAATATACTCGTGAAAGACACCTATATGAGGAACTTCATCCTTCTCTCTAGTAAGCGGTTACTATCTCTACCTCGCTAACATCCATAAAGGTTTCAAAGAAAGAGGAAGTAGTAGAGAGAATGAAATTGTGTTCAGGTATATTAAGAGAGGGGAGTCATCATATTTCTCGATAAGGGATGGTTATTAGTAGTATTTCATAGGAATGTTGGGTCTTCGAGGATCCGACCCATTTGGAGGAAACACCGGTAGTTTCTGTTTTGACACTCCAGTCCTTATGTACATATTTTGTGGTCTCGTAGAAATGTATATTTATCTGTGGAGTATATTGGAATCTTCATAGTTACATACCAATATCTCTATGATATTATTATCACGAATGTGGGTAGGTCTAGTTCCCTCATGAATAGTAGTTTCCAGTAGGGAAGGACCAGTAGCTGGGAAAGTAGCCTCAAGATCCACTTGGAGAGTCTTAGCGGGTAGAGGTTGGCCTCAAGGCATTCCATAGGGACCTCGTTCTACGCATGAATAAGGGGGTGGAAATTAATATTGGGGAATAATAGCTAGATGAAACAAATTACATGTTGTAGATATAGAAATTCTAGTAGGGATGAAGATCATTAGAGAAAATATCAGTATGTTTCGTACTTTGGATTACACATTATTTGATTCAGGATCTTCAAACACTTTTGGAGCACCCGTTTTATCCCATTCATTGGGACAAGATTATGAGTGGATTCTCATTCCCCTATTGTTTTCAATTCTATTCATAAGTCAAATCATATTTGTTGATGTATTCCATTGACGTAGAATGATTATGGGGTTACATCAGTCTCATGGGGATCTATTCCTCTTATATATGAAACCATACGATGTCATACATGAATGAGATAGGTCATACCCTATGAATTATTTTATTGACTACAGAATGAGGAGAGTGTTTTGTTCATTCATGAATAGAAGAAGTGGAAATTTCATTGGAGAGTGGAGTTATTAGACAGGTAGTTGACTTGTTGGGCCCCATCATTTCTTTTTGGATGAGCTTCCAGTTAATTTTGTTGATTCTATGAAAGAGGTGGTTTCGTGCATTTTTTTGGAGTTCTTGAATTTCTTCCCATATGAGGTTGTGACTCTACCCCCCCCCCCCCCCAACATGTTGTTCCGTTCATGGTAGAAAATCATCTCGATGGTTCTCTAATTTTTATGGCTCTTTATTAGATGAAACCATCCGAGCAATGGGAGTTTTGGAATCAGATAGATGATCTGATGAAGAAGGGATTTATCTGACCCATTATTTCATCATGTGGTGATCATATCTTGTTTTCTAAAAATGAATATAGTGGTCTAAGGTAGTGCATTGTCTACTGGAGGATGTATCCAGTTACGATCAATAACTATTACCCTCTCTCAGGGATAGAATAAAATTCCACCAACTAAAGGGAGAAATATGGTATTCTAAGATCGATCTATGGTCTTGGTATCAGCAGTTGTGGGAGAAGGATGGTGATATCTTGTAGGATACATTCATTTGATGGTATGGTAAAGTTGAGTTTTTTATGTTTTTTGGTTTTAAAAACACCCCAACTTTGTTCATGGGGATAATAAACACTATCATTCATGAGATCCTCGGATTGTTCATCATCACATTCATTGACGGAATCCTGATCTACCTGAATTTAGAGGAGGAATTTGTCTAGCATCTCAGGACCATCTTTCAGGTTCTCTGAAACCACCACCTCTAGGGAAGTATTTTCATGTGTATGTTTTGGAAGTGATTGGTTCAAATCTTGGTATATGTGGTGTCACAGAAGTGTGTGGAAGTTGACCTATCAATTGTTGAAGTGATTGATTCAAGGGAATCACCCAACAATGTGGTGGTGGTTTATACGTTTCTTGGTCTGGAAAGATATTACCCAATATTTGTACATGACTTCTCTCAGGTTATAACTCCATTAATATCATTTATTAGGAAAGACTAGGAATTTTTGTGGGGTGATTAGTGCTAGGAATCATTCACCAATATAAAGTGGAATTTGTTTAGTTCTCTGCCACTTTAGTTGCAAGATGAATGATTTATGGTTGATTTGGTATGTGACGATTCAAATATGAGTTGAAAGTGTGCTGATGAAAGAATGGGGAGTGATCTATTATGGGTCTAGGAAGTTACATCCCTATTAATAAAACTATGCTACCCATGATTTGAGGATAATAGCATTCATTCTTGATGTGATGATATGGAAACATTACCTCATTTGGGTGTGATTTTTGGCCTTCACAGAACACACGATCATGAGAAAAATCATTTCCCGTCACGATCTAAACATGTAAATGTTGAGGTTACTGGATTTTCATCATGATGAAGACTTCTAGATCTTTTAAAAATCATTAATATGGAATTTTTTGGATGATACATTGTGAAGGTAGTCATAGAAATAATTATTTCAGAAATATACAGATGATTGGAATGTGATGGAGGGGTTGGAATCCTTAAACATAGATTTATAAATGCATTACAGTAGAGGCTACTTCATTCAGATGATGGTGCAGTCTTCTCAAATGCAGCAGGTGGAGGAGTCTCAGTGGGGAGACTTAGAGGTAGAGGTGGTTTGAAATTTTTTTGATCATGATGATTCTTCAAAGGGATGGTTGAAGGATGGTCAAAATCATATGTTTTTCTATGGATGATTTGTTTTCCTTCATCAACACGCTAGGGAGTTCTTTATTAATTTCAATGTTCACCTTCATCGGTAAACCCAACAGTTTCAATGATGTACCTCAACTTGAGTGAGGAGTTGTCATTTTCCTGGATGAAATGAGTGGTAGCATAGTTAGTAGAGAAGTTCATAGTGTCCCAGCAGCTAAATTATGATCACCACGTACCCAGTGGGTTTTTAAAGCACTTATATGTCCCTGAGTGGAAGTTGTATGACATATCAATGGATTGTATCAAAGGTATACATAGGTGTTAGTTAGCTTGTGATGAAAACTAGGTAGTCTGGGATTGGCTGAAGATATTGTCATATGTCATAGTGATTAAGGAATTGGGTGTAGTGGATGAATTGGCCAAGAGGGATGTGGATAGGGTGTTTTGTCATCATGGAGTTCTAAGATTCATAGTCTTAGATTGGGATGCATGGTTTGCATCCCATGTATGTAGTGGATTCCAACATTCTTTTGTCACTTAGTTACTCCCCATTACTACTTCCCACCCACAGATAGATGTAAAGACAGAGCAGACCATGTAGACATTGGAGGATAGACTATAGGGATCCATCTTGGGCTTCAGAGGATCTTGGGTTAAACATTTACCCTTGGAATAGTTTTCTTACAATTAATTCTATCACTCTTCCATTTCATGGCTCTGTTTTAATCATTTTATGGAATACCTTGTCGTTCACCCTTATATTGGACAAAATATTGGGAGGTATCTCTTCATGCTTCATATGTGGTGCATAATACGAAAGAGATGGTGCATCTTATTTGTGAGAGGATGAATTCCGCACAGTATGGGATGAATTCACACACTAATAACGAGAGGAGGCCCTTGGAGTTTGATTTTGGGTACCATGTGTTCTTGAAGTTTTCCCCTCGATGTAGGTAGTGGAGGTTTGGAAGGGGAGAAAGCATTCTAAGAGGTTCATCGAACATTTCGAGATGATGTAGAGAGTTGTCATGAAGGAATACTCATTGACACATACACCATAGTTAGATAAGATCCACGACATCATTAAGGTATCTAATCTTCACCGATATCTTTACTATGACTTTTAATTACATTGACATGGGCGATTTGTAGGTCAAGGATGACATATCGTTTTTGGAGTTTCATGTAGAGGTACAGGATCATTGAGAGAAGGTGCTTCATGGGTGGATCATCCTTTTAGTTTTCATGTTGAGGAGGCAAGGTGGAATGAGTGGGACTACATGGGAAAGGGGTATTCATATGCATACCCAATACCCTGAGTTGTTTTGTGGTTTTCTTTGTTGTTTTTTCCTATTTAATGTAATTCTTGAACCTTGTTGTTACTGATATGGGTTTCTTCCTTGTTCTCTAATGTGTGAGGAATTTCTAACATGTAGAAATTGGAGGACCTGATTTCTAATCGAGATGAATTAATTGATATCTGATTAAATCCTTACAAGTGTGTATGTGCAACCCAAAGAGGTTAGTATCTTGACATGGAAGGATGAATTCCTTGATTTATTTGATTTGGATTGTTTTTTATTGTACTTTTGTTGTGTGTCCATGTGTTAGTTGGTTTGGAAGGTGTCATAGGATGTGTTATTGGATGTTGATAATTCAATAAATATTTCAAAAAACACATGTTAGTTTTTTTTTGAACATTGGTGTGCTAGGACTGTGGCATTTTTTCAAGCATGGTGGTATCCTTGAGAGGTATCCAATGGGGTGGTTCTAAGGAACCATTTCTTCCTTCTGATTTGATTTTAAATTCAAAAGGGTAATAATAGATTGAATGGTATCTAATGTGATGTATGCGACTTCCCTATTCCATTAAATAGAAAAAACATGATGTTGAGGTGATCTTGGAGGAAATAGTTACTAATTTGAAGAGTTTTCCAAAAATATAATTTTTCCATTGGTAGGTAGAGTCAGTTATTAGATTTGGTAGGTGTAGTTGGTGTGAGTAATGAGTTAGTGTCATCGGTGCATGGTGTCATTAGGTCTCATTAATTATTTTCATAAGTTAGTGGCATCCGTATGTGGCATTAGTGAGTGGCATTGGTAAGAAGAGTCAGTGAGTAGCATTGGTGAGTCGTGTCAGTGACTCAACAATCACGGATCCGAGTTGGTGACTTAGCCATAAATGACATTCATTATTGAGTTACATTACTGTCTAACCCATTGATGACTTGGGTAGGTGACACATCCATTAGTGACTCATGTCAGTGAGTCACATCGATGACTCATTTATCGATGACTTACATCAGTGAGTAATTTTCCAATAGTTTTTTAAAATTCCAGTTTTACAAGAATTTATAATTTCTCCTCATTATGTTTTTATTTTATGTAAAAATAGCTTAAAACAAAATTTAAATGACCAAAACCATGGCGTATGGTCATGTTTATGATCCATCATTAATGTAATATAAAGTTGTTCCACCATTGATATATGATCTGGAATTTCTAAAGGTATGATCATTTCTTCCATGATCACATTCCATTTATATTGATACTGAGGCACACATGAAAGTTATTCCCAATGGATCCATTTGAATATGTTTCTCACATGAATTTAGTCTTCTTAAAGTCTCCTCCTACTATTTGTGCACCTCCTTTTTTCCTCAATGAGGATTTCTGGATAATTTATTCTTCCATGTGTGGATCCCAATATCTCTTTTAATTTGGTTATCATGTGGGGTGGGTATATGAATATTCTATTATGAATATAGAATAATTTAAAATAAATTAAAATAATAAAATATATTTAATATTGAAATACATGGACTGTATAAAATTAAAGATTGATTATGTATTATTGGTTACTGATATTGTGATATGTAGAAGATATATGCTTACAAAAAATGTGATCGTTGGTTGTCTTTGTTTGTGC
Source organism: Viscum album (assembly GCA_963277665.1). Lineage (NCBI taxonomy): Eukaryota > Viridiplantae > Streptophyta > Magnoliopsida > Santalales > Viscaceae > Viscum > Viscum album. Next base: position 1,240,532,077 of record OY728161.1, on the reverse strand, counting down.
ACCTGTGATGACTAGTGTATGACTAATGTTGATACCATGTGATAGAATGTATGAATAAGAAATTGGTAATCCACATATATTCGGTTAAATAAATGGATGCATCAGGATCAAACATTCTCTATGATAACCCCTAAATTACCAAAGTGGAATTAATGAATGAGTTATTTCTAAATATGAATACACATTGAAATGTTTGTGTGGAAGGGTGTGGTTTGTGGATTTGATTCTGTATTGTGCCTTGTGTGGTTTTCTGGTGATACGGTTGAGAGAAGGATTGTTATGAGGGTGATACATGTGGTAATTTGGTATCTCAGGATGAGAGAGTGGACGATTGTGGAAGGGATGGGTGTGGTGTTTTAATACTGAAGGGTTATCAGATTGGATATGATGAGGTGTGTTTGGGGATTAGATATAAGATAGGTATTTTCTTGTTGAGATTAAGGACATAGCATAATCAATTTGAAGAATGATGATTGAATGGTTTGGTAATGGGGATTAATGAGGTAGAGATATGAAGTGATTATCTTAACTATGGTTCTTTTTTACACTACATAGTTTATTCTAGGTGGCTTGTTGCATGTTGTGATTATAAGTGTCCCATGTATGGATAAAATAAACAAGTGGTATCCCTAATAAATAATGAATTTTGGTAAAATTAGATGGTTGGGGGGTATGTTTTAGTTTTGACATGTTTTGAATAGATTTCAGTTATCAACATCTAAAGGGACTATTGCTCGGGAAAATAAATTCATATCACGATAGAAGAAGTGTTTGAAATATATTGGGTTTGTTGATATTTATATTGATAACCCATATTTTTTTCTTGAGTTCTTCATATTATTTATTTTTACCTATATTTTTCTTGTTTTTTCAATAGGAACCCCAATGTATTTTTTCACTATATGTATAACACAACCACTATCATTTAAAGGGTTTCACTTCCAATCACCATGGTGGGAGGATGGATTTATGGACACCCACTCTCCCATTATCACTTTTCCAGGTAGTAATATCCCATGATTATTTGGGCATGTTGTTGATTGTGGGGCCCAGGTATGTACAGGTGAGTTTTCATTTCTCATGTGTCTTCGTGATCAACTGTTTTTTATATTACGAGGTATTTTCAAGATGTGATGTGGTATGTGGCCCAAGTGAATATTGGTAGGATGTGGTTATGAGAAAATGGTGTGTGTGGGAGAGATGTGGAGAGCTTTATTTTTCATAGGTTGTTGGAATGGCATTGAGTACCAAGCTTCTTACAGGGGGAGGGGGATATGACATGGTTCTTTTAGAAGAAGTAAGATTTCCATGATGTTTTTTTGTCAGGGTGTGAAAGTGGAAAATCAATGGGAATGTGGTGAGGGGTACCCAATTATAGATATTCTCTATATTACTTTACTTTACTTGCATTATTTGGGTAGAATTTCTTTCGCTATGATGTGGTGTCTAGTATTTCTTGTTGTTTTCATTTGGATTCTGATGTTTTCCCTTGAGGTCATTAGTATTCTTCCCCCACATTTTCACAAGAGAATTCGGGTTACCTACTAGGTATACTTGTATGGTCTCCATACATTATAAAAATTATTTCATGTTTCTAGGTGGACTACATAGACCATGCATAAAATTTCTAGCTTTGACATTGGGACAACTACTGTGTTGGTGCATATCTTTGTTCATTTGGTATTTATAAAGGATCTTTTCATTGTATTTTTAGATGTATTACTATAAAACATGCATGTGGTATGAATTTCTATTTTCTAGTACATAGTTATAGTGTTGGTTTTAGATGTACCATTTTATCTCCCAATCATATTTTCTTACTAAAAGGGTAATGCATTCCATTTACATGATATTATATACCTTTGGAGTTGGTTTCAACCCCAAGGCCTACTAGATGAGGGCCTTGTGGGGTCATTATCCCTCATCCTTGTTTTCCATCTTAGGAGAGTTATATTTGGGGGGAGGGGGTCATTACAATTACTATAAAATACCAAATCTTATTAAACATCCTAGATAATTAATTTTTGTCATAGGTGGTGGAGGTTAATTGTTGGTTGAAAATGATGATGGAATCCTGTGTAGATGTCTTTTCATTATTGGAAAATAGTATTTAGTAGCATTCGAAATATTGTTCCCTAGCACAATTTTTTTCCTTAAACTGAATGTATGAGAAGAAGAAAAAAAAATGCAGATGTAGGCACTGGACAAGAGTTCAAAATACATTGAAAATAGTTATGGAGTGGTATATGATGATGATGATTTCCAAAGGGAGATCCTATGACTGTGGGGTGATTGATTGAACAAATGTGATATATCTATCTTTTTTATGGTAGTGTTAACAGTAACCACTCCATCTGATACTAAATTTGACATATTTCATTGTTTTTTAATCTAATATAAATGAAAGTCTATCTTATAAAGGTTTTAATCTAAAACCATGGTACACTCTTGAACTATACACACTTTTGGGCCACTACCCACCAATACAATCACAAACCTATACATGGACCATTTGGTATTACACCAAACATTATAACACACATCCTCAAAGAGCTATGACCACCTTCACGAACAACATTCCCTCTATCATAATAATAGTCCCTCTTATGGTTTACCATACTTTTACATAGTTTTTGATCAATCTATGCTAAATAACTTGGGTAACCCACATTTTTCATTAAAATAAATAAAAAAATATTCAAAATTAGTATTTTTATTATTATTTTCATTTTATGTACATATTATGATATTATATTGATTAATTATTTTTGGAAAACCATATACAAATAAATCAATATATTATATCATTGTACCACAAATTTTTTAATGTAAAAAATATTTATTAGATATTTATCCCCAAATAATAATATTAAAATTATGTTTTGACCAAAAAAATATAAAATAAAATAAATAACAAAAGTATAATAATTTAAAATATAATAATCTATTTAATTGTAATAATATTTAATCTGTAAATAGCTATTAAATATTTTAAAATGAACACAATTTGAAAATAAAAATATATGATATTTTAAATAATTTTTTATAATTTTTTCATATAAAGTAATTCATATACATTATGACATATAAAATATCTAAGATGATCTAAATGGAATTCAAAATACATTTAATATTATATTTATATTGATTTTATATTAAATTATTTTTCCTTGAAATTTGATATTATTATCAAAACAAACAATATTACACCAAGAGGTTTTGAAAAGGGTTTTTTTAACTAAATGAGCATATATTAAATTTTTTTAAGTAAATATATTTATTTATAGATCATAAATATACTAATATACTAAAATATTCAATAATTAAATTAATGTAATATTTTTTTATCAATTATAATCTAATTTTTAATGGGTAATTTAAAAATGTATATATTTTTGTAAAATTATACATTGGTTTTTTAAATTAAAATCCATTTTACTTGAACATTTACGAAAATTACTTATTTTTATGGATGTACTAGTACTATAATTTATACATAAAGAAGAAAACAATTTATTTTCATTCATAGGATGTTAGGGGAGTGATCATTCATAATTCTTGATAATCTCTAACAATATTTAATGCCATATTTCAATATAATTTTGGAAGAATATATATTTGCGGCTCTTATAATATGTTTTTATCTGAAAATTATCTCAACATAGATAAAAATTAAATTTTATTAATCCAAATATCACTACCAAAACACCCCAACATTTTACAAAAGAAAATTATTTTTTATAACATATTCGACACACAACACAAATCTCAAACGACACAAGAAATATATGAAAATTATTACCATGATATTTAATTGGTGGGACTAAATAGTATTAAATATATTATTACATATTTATATATATTACATAATCAAAATAATTTATTGTAAATACATAAAATTTTAGTAATGTAATTTTATTTATAAAAAATAGGATTTCCTTTTAAAAGTTATTATTTCTTTTCGTGATAAATTATTATAATCATGTTTTTAAAATTTTATATTATTTAATTTACAAAACATTTTCTTCATATATTATTTTATTATATCATATTAAACTTAGTGTTAAATTTTTGGGTTTTTTTATGAAATAATGAATATTCGTGGAATATAAGAAATTTTTTTGTAATATTTTTATTCATTTCCAATATATTATTTCATTTTAAAATCAAATTTTGATTTGATTATGATTTAATGTGTACGATTTATTTTTTATTTATATTAATTCAAAATAATTATTGTTTCATTATCATTGTATTTTGTTTCAGTATAATCATATTTTTTTATTAAAAATGTGTTTTTCTGGAAATTGTTTTAATGGGAATAAAGTTTCTCTATTTTATTAAATAAAAAAACATCACACTATTATTATTTGAAATGATATATATATATATTGTTTGTAAATATTAATTTATATTCATATAATTATAATTATTAGTCGTATAATAAATCAAAAATCAACTTAGTTATAAAAAATGCACTTCATGAAAAAAACCCTTTTTGTTATGACTCTGGGTTTTGTTTTAAATTCAAAAATTCAACATATTAGAGTTTAATTTTATAACACTAAATACATATTTATAATAATAAAACTTATATTATATAATAATGTAAAATTAATTTTTCAAAAATGATGAACTCTTAAAAAGTTAAAATTAATTACCAAAGTTATCATAAAAAACTCTTTACCAATTGGTTGAACTAAATATGATATTGGTTTAAATGAAATATAAATTCTCTAAAATATTATTTTACAAAAATATATAACATTATAATATCTATGGATCTATAGTAGTTTATTTTTGAGCATTTTTACAGGTGAAAACCCTATTTACACCTTTTTTTATTTAATAAAATTACAAGTGTTCCATTCACCTCACTTATATAAGGCCACCGACTCCACTATCCTCTTATGATATTTATAACCATTTTTGATATCCAATACATAAAAAATATCAAACATTTTATCCTAAACATCACTAAGAGAACATATTTTCATCATAATGTAATCTTAATAAGTATTTAAGTTCTTACCAAAGGAGGTCATCCGAAGAAGAGTTATTTATCATCATTGTGCGTTTTTATTTTGATTCATCTTCCATCACCTTTATATATTAATTAAATAATATAGTATAATAAAATCCATAACTCCCATATAATGAAATTTTATTATTTAAGTTTTAAAATATATAACATTCTCTTATTTGATAAAATTAGAATTTAAATCATTATTTGTGTGTACGGAAGACTATCACCTTGTAAACCGATGTCATTCAATTTCAATAATCACATCTCAAAGCATGGAATAAAAATGTGTTTATATTATATATAAGATATTTGTTCCATATTTATACTTCTATAGTTATTATTATACATAAAAATTCTTACATTACATTCTATTAGGGATATGATAATGTCACTTGTGTGTATATGGAAGTACTGCATCATGAAATGATGTGACCTTTTTTAGTATAGTTTAACATGAAATTAAATTAGTATAAATTTAATATATATATGTTATATAAATGGAATAATTATTATATTATGGTTATATATATCAATATTAATGTATATAATTTAATTTATTTATAATACATAATAATTATAATTCTATTTGTGTGTATGTGTCTAGAACCACCTATATGACGCGATGTGAAACTTTATTAATCACTAAATAACATGGATATTATATAGAAATATAAATATATAATGAAATAATATTTTATTTATTAAATTATTATCATTATGAAAAAATATTATAATGGATAACTTCTTTCCATAATGATATTTGAATAATTGAAATGTCACCCAGGCATACGTATAACCTTCCATCTGAATTATAGTTAACGATTTCAATTTTCATAACTATATTATATTATTGGATTTAATTGTAGAACTGATGAATAATTATGATTTTTATATTACTATTATTATTATTTATATGTTTAAATAATGACCACATTGACCATAGTTAACATCCAATGGGTTTTTATGGTCGAACCAAATATCATCAAAACCCCTCAGAAAAGATAAATTATTAAGTAATAGATTACAAAATGGAAATAAGTGAAATAAAATTAATATAAAAATAAATAAATTTTTTTTAATAAATTTAATAATTTACATATAGTTATAATAATATATGATAAAGAAAAAAACATAATAAACCGAACTCAAGGTAAGGTACTTCATCCCAATATTCATTTATTGTGGAAGATATGGATTTTATAAAATCATATTCATTTATTAGATTTATATAAAAAACCATTGATACATTTTATAATTAATTTACCTACTATAATGATATTTAATGATTTATGTAACGTTATTATATCACATGGATTACTTTTTATATAAATCTAAAGGTATAATGGTTATTTCATTAAAATAATCATCATTTAATGTATTCATTCCAAACACTATTTTTTCAATAATTGTTTCAAATTATATTATTTTTTATGTGACTGCTTTATTATGGAAATTTTTTGTCTTTTTCTTCAATTTTATTAAACAATTGTACCTATGTACATAATTTTTTACAATTATTAAAAATATGAAAAGTAAATTTTCTATATATTATTATATATATAAAAAATTAATTTTATAGCATTCAAATAATAATTTTATTTCCAAATTCCATTACGAGATATATTTTGTATTTAAATAAAACATAACATTTCTTTTTTGGGGGATTTTGTTGTTGAAAAATAATTTCAAAAATTGAAAGGATATTTTAATGAATAAAAATCATATTCATATGGGATTAATAGAGTTTCCATAAGGGTTTTATAATGTAAAAATAAATACATATAAGGTTTTATTTATGATATGGTATATGAGAATTATATGAAAAATGGGCGTTCATGAACCAAATTATATGATCGATTAATCCCCATTATAACTCAAAGTTGAGATCGATGTACGATGCCTTTTTCCTCATTATAATAACGAGTAAGACATAGAAAGTTTTTACAATGGGTTGAGAACTATTATAGATCATGGGTTGAACATGAAATACCATATATGAATGGTGAACCCCATTATAGATCTCGAATTCATGGTTAATTATTATATTGGATCCTGCAGATATGGTTCTTCAAATTAAAAGTTTTCTAAAATGGAATCTATGTATATGATTCTCTGTATTGAAAAATGGATTTTTATTTTAATGGTGTGGTTTTTAATGATATTATTTTAGAAATATGTTTGTGTTTCTATGTAAAAAAATATATATTGTATGACATCAAATAAAATTGATATAATGTAAAATCACTTCATGGTTTTTCATTTTTGTCAATGGTATAGTAGTTTTTTATTTCTTTTTATAATCGTTCATGAGATTTTTATACTAATCTCACATAATTAATATATTTTCACTTGGTTTATTAATGGAAAAGGGAATGTAATCAGTTAGTGTTAAATTTATAATGAATTTTTATTAAGAAACTAATTTTTTCACAAAATGATTTATATTTTTTGGAAATTTTATTTTGATCAGTATTAAAATCTCTACATTATATATTTTATCATATAGTAGTTATGACCTATTTTTTGAAAACATTGATCCTGAAAGGATTCAAAAGATTTGTTGTAGGGAATTATTAACAAAATAATTATGAATTTATTTTTCTAAGGATAGTTCCTTACAATTGGTCACAAATATCTTTTTAGAAAACATTAAGGATTTGGAAAATTAAAATAATATTATATTAAATTATTTCTCAATGTTGGAACATAATATTGATAAAATAACGCACTATAGTGAAGAAATAGTAGAGGTTGTCATGATGATTAAAGTAATGAAAGAATATTTTGATCAAATGAATGAATGATACCTCCAAGTGGATAATACTAGGGGTAAAGTGAGTGGATTGACATAGAAGACCACATATTTGTAATAGGATTCAACATGGAGAATATTATTAAATAATAGTTCATGTAATAATTGGGACAATCAATCATATCCGTATGATGATATCTTAAAGAATGATATAGATAACTATGAAAATTAATTTCCCTGTAAATTGTTTAGGAAATGTGATTCCAACTGTCTTAGACATGTACTTAATAAGTCCGTTGTCTATTTGTCTATTTGATATTTTTTAATTATGAGGGTTCTCACATTCCCCTTAAATGTTTACGAAAATAAAAAAAGTTATTTTCGAATGGAATGCAATGTCAAAAGGTATCCTTTCCATTTATCATTTTAAAGGTGAAGATGATCAATAGTGGTTTTCATTTAAGAATAACAAAGAGAGGGATGGTACTAATTCCATGGAATGGGACACCATTATGTATACATTTCTTGAAAAGTATTTACCTTATATTTTTTATTATGATGGATATACAAATCATGGAATTAATGGAAAATTGTGTTGTTTTAGTGGCCTCATATGATGAAATGTTCACAATATTATAAATTTATGTAATGGATTTTATTCAAGAAATAGATATAAAAAGTTATCAGTATTACATATGATTGATTACATATTTAAAAAGTTCTATTCCACCATGATAATTTATGATATTTATAATGTTTTCCATTTTTCTTTGAAAGTTGAGTAGGATTTTTTAAAAACATATATTCCAAAATATGAAAAGTTTAATTAATTGTTATAGTTTTAGGAAATTGAGAATTAAAAACAAGAAGTCTATATATAATAAAAAATCATGTTCCATTTGTTGTATAATAAATTTTGGTGATTTTTTAATGACAATTAAGTGTTTCTAGTGTTGTAATTATAGTAACATGGATTGCGATTACAATAAAAAGATTGCAAAAAATTGGGAAATAAGATAAAAAAATATCTATTAAATGGTTATTATTTCTAGAATAATTTTTTTGGACATTACGATAATGTGTATCAACATTTTAATACTCATTTTTGAAACCACCACGATGATAAATAGTAAAGTGATGGAAAAAAATTATCTCAAACCACATTTGATGTTAGACGATTAGGTGAAGTGGTAAAAGTTTCATGGATCTTAGTATTTTTAAACGATTATTCATATGTTCAATGGCTTATCGACCCATTTTTTATGTTTTATGTAATGAGATGTTAATGGTATTAACGATTTTTTTGAGAATTTTTTTCATTTTTATGTATATTTGATGTTTTCATTTAATGTTTCGTATACATTTACATTTATTAAAGATGACTATTAAGGTAATGATAACCATTATATTTTATATATTTGATAATTATGTTTTTTAAGTATGTTAATCATATTTTATGGTGCATTAAAAGGATGATGTTTTTTGAAAATGGATAGCTTTATGGCCATGAGAAAACTAATCTCATATGTCAGGGTGGTGGTGCATGAACCCACAACAAAATAGTGAAAATGGTGCATCACCTACAACTAGCATATTTCATGTAATAGGTAGAACGAAATAATTAATATAAATAGAAATGTATTAAATATATGGATTATTTTTATTTATGAAACATATGTTATACCATATAGACATCCATGGGGTTGAAAATTCATTTTTTATTAGTTGATAAATGATTTTTTGGAAGGGCGTTACTAAAATATATTGAAATATCTTCCCTTATTCTATTAATGTTTTTGATATTAGTGTATAAATATTTTTGGATCATCTTTTTAGACCATGTGGGTTATTTTATCCACAATAAGTTCGATTTAGCGATTTAAGAAGGAAAATTCTTATTAGAAACTCATCATTGGAAAAAATATGAGACTGAGTAGAAAATTGATTAATTGAAAAAATACTACTATACAAAGAAAATATATATTTATATTATTTTATCCAAGGGGGTAAAGGAATTACTCAAAAATATGAAAAATATTGTTAAAATAATCATTTTCTAATATTACAATCATTTTTAAGAATCAAATGGTCTTTTAACGAACCACATATTTATAGTTTTCAAGTCCTTGAGTTATATAAGTGATTTAGTTTCTTAATATCAATTTATATATCACTCTTCATAATTTTATTGACATTATTATTTTATTCCATGTAAAATGATTCAAATACTACATATGTTATCAATAATGAAAAGATATTTAATTTTTATACTAGATTCCCTTCGTACTTCATTTTAATTCTTATCTAAGGAAATATGAATTCTTTTTGAAAATATAGGATTACATCCATATTTTTTTCAAATATAAAACCATTGATTATTAATATAATGTTCAAATAGAGGGGAATAGTTTTATAAAATGGGGTGCAGATGTTAAATAGTGATATTTATGAAGAGAAAACTATGCTCAATAACATATTCGACATGTTACATCTTGCATAAATGAAACATGAAATATAAAACAGTTATAAAATAGACATTAAATTGGAGAGTGTTAATTGTATTAAATAATTTTTAATATATTTATATGTATAACTCAATATATATTATTGAAAAATTATATGTAAATACTAATTAATTTTTAACGTAAATTGATTCGTTAAAAATAGGGTTCCAATAGGCATGATTTTTATTTCTTACTGTGAGGAAATATTATAATTAAATTTTCTTTAAATTTTTTAAAATTTATTTGATAAAAAAATTAAATTTTAATATAAGTATATAATATTTAAAACATTGTTACGTCTTTGGTTATTTTAGGGAATTATTGAATTTTCAAGGTATATTAAATATATAATTTTTTATAGAACTATTATTTCATTTCAAAAAAATTATCTAATTTTAAATCGCAAATTTTTCAACATGATTTAATATTTATTTATATATTATTTATTATTAAATAATTAAATATTACATGATAAGTAATTATATTATTTTTTATAATAATGTTATTGTATTTAAAAAGAGTTTTCTCTGAAAAATTCCTTAATGTGTATAATCATTCTATATTTTATTTAATTAAAACAACCCCCAATGGGAATTCATTGAATGAAATTTATATATTATATATCAATAAAAATTAATTTATATTTTTCAAAATTCAATTAGTAGTCATATAAATTTTATAAAATTTTATTTTCCTTGAAAAATACGAATATTGAAAACCCACATTTTCACCATGTTTGCTGGTTTTAGATTTAAATTAATATTTTAAACATTATTGAATTTAAATTTATAAAATTGCTAAAATATTTTCAAATAGACTAATTAATATTTTATAATTAGGTTAAATTATTTCATTACCATAACGAATAGTCATAAAATTAAAAACTAATTGTCAGAGTTATGATAAAACAAATTTATAGGTGGTTAAAATAAAAAATAAGGGTTAAGATGACCTAAATGTTATTCTAAAATATGTTTTAGGAAAATATTACTACAAAAAAGCACATATTAACCGATATTGGTCCATTTTTGTGCTTTGTTGAATCTGTAAAAATCAGTACACCATTTTATTTTTTTTAAATTACATATTTTCTACTCACATCAATTATAAAAGGCCTCTCCCTCTCCAATCCTAATCAAACAATAAAAAAATTTATTGTCCAAGACCTAAAAAATATACTATTTACATGATTACCTATGACATATTCCCATTATTTTGATAATAAACATGTCTTATGTATTATTTTGAGGATTACCTAAGGATTTTTTCTAAAGAAGAGGTATTGTTCTTAGTAGAAAATTGTATTATTACGGCTTAAATACCCATAAAAAGTTATTTAATAAGAATTATATAATATAAAACTATCTCAATGATATGTATATATTAATATTTTAATTTCAAAACCCAAATCCTTATCCCCTCCAATCAAATGGGATTCGAAATCATTATTCTTGTGTACAACCAACTACAACCTAAAAATCAATGTAATTTGTTTTCAATCATCACATCTCAAAGGTTATTGTAATGATGAACATAATATAGATATATATATATATATATATTATATTTTTAATATTTTTATTCATATAGAGTTATGACATCACTAATATAATCTTTTGTTCCATTCTATGGGGATACAATAACATCACTCTTGTATTCGGATAACTTGATTCTCACTAAATCATTACATGATATTTAATAAGGATAATGTTAATTAATATATGTAATATAAATGAAATCATTATTTTATTAATGAAATATTTATCATTCTAAAAAGTTAATAAATTATTTTATTTCTTACACTACAAAATGATAATGTCATTCATTTGTATGTGTGGACTACCACCTCCACGAAGTGATGAGACTCAATTGTCATCTCTAACCGAAATTGATAATATATATTTAAATATTTGGAAAATGAATATAAGAATTATGATATTGAGATACTAATGAAAAAATATGATGATACATATCATCTTTCGATAACAATGTTCTTAAAAATTTAAACATCACTCAGTAATATGTATAGACTACCATCTCAATGAATGTAATGTTCTTCATTTTATATAACATTATATCATGATATGTTTTAAGATTACTATTGAGACATTAATATAATAATTGTTTTGTAACTATTTTTATATATATGTTTTAATGAATACCTCTTTGACCATATTAAATCTACTAAATCATTGTTTTGACAGATATACTAAATATTGTCAAAGCATAGATGTAATCATAATGGGATAAGTAATTTTATATAATGTGCGTATAATTGAAATAAAGAGAATTATAATCTTGAAAAAGTTCTAATAAATTTAAAAAATAATCTTATTTTTGTTAATTATGAAGATCAATAATGAACATGATGAATCAAACTAGAGGTATGGGACTTTGTATCAATTATATTTCGCTGTGGGGTTTTCTGATTCTAACACCTAGAATTTATAGTGTATGAATACTATATTTGATCATGTGTATCAAACGCATCACCAAGTGAGTAAGAGAATATAATATCATGAGAATTTATATTTTCTTTAGTATTTAAAATAGATTTTATATACTAAAAATTTTTTAATGAATGCACGCAGATGTTAGTATGTATTACATGAAAGTACGATATTCATCGATTGCCTGCATTACACACATGAACGAGTTTTTAACTGAATAAAAACACAATATTTCAAAATATTAATTTCATGTATTAAGACCATACCTAGTAAATAATTTAGAAGTTATGAATAATATTAACTAATTTATTAAAAACTATATTGTATATAATAATGCAGGGTTATTTTTAGGTTAAAATTTAATTAGAAATGAAATTGGAAACAAATCAATGTAAAGGAAATGTTTTTATATAAAACCGTTTTTTTATCAAAATGTTTTTTATACTAATATGATATAGTAATAAAATATATTGTATTACTTGAATAATATATATATTTAATATAATCAATTATACATCTTTGATATTCATCCAATTTATTTGAAAATCAAATTATAAGAACAAACCCAATTTTACACATAAAACCTATATTTTTATTATAAAATTTTTAGTGCCTTTTGATATAACCCATATTTTGAATTTCATTTTTGATAAATTTATTAATTTAAATTATTTAAATAATATTTGTTTTTAAATTCATAATGTCAAAATTATCTTATTGTGAATTTTTGATATTTTGATGAGAAACCCAATTTTTGGTGAATAGTGACAAATAAAGCATTTTAGTTAAAAGGCTCCCTTTCATCTAAATAATTATTAACAATGTATTTTTATCAATACTATTTATGTTAAATTATATTAAATATAATATTTTTTTATAATTTATTTTATTAGAATCAAATTAAATTTTAAATTGAATATAAATCATAACAATATTTTTTTACTTTTTTCTACTAAAACATGTTAATTCGTCCATCTACGATACCACCATTAATCTTAATTTTCCCGCTTCTATGATTTGTGTATTTAAAATCTAACAATCCCTATTTTAATCAGTATAATATTTGTATTTTAATATTTCCATGTAATTTTTTGACCAAAACGACTTGTAAAAGTGAATAAAATTAATCTAAGCGATCATGGTAAAATTACCATTAATTAAGGACTAAACCATAATTTTGTGGTCCCAAATGAGCTATACACTTTCCCAACATCCATTTTATGTCCATATATATAATAAAAAACTTTCTTTTTTGAGATGCTATTTTTTATGACATTTTATTGTGTAAGAACATGTGAATACCTAACTTGTTTCGAGAATTTCCATGTGAGTCCTTTTCCTCCACTACAACAGGTTTCCACCTATCCCTCTTCTTCACACCTCTAAAACCAATTAGTATAGTCCATGATCTACCCAAATAGAATCCCAAACCCTCCCCTTGACCTAGAATTGTGCATTATTTCAAAATTATTTCCAATAAATACTTTTCTTGTAAACAAAATGAAGTTACCTGATTATGAGATAACATATTCTCCCAATCTCTTTTGGTTCATTTCCATTATACACACCCTATTAAATAATTATTATATAATTCCATAAAAAACCATAATAATACTTAGAAAATTTTGATTTTAGTTCAATATATTCCACTACACATACCCAAGCCTCCGTCTAATGAGTAACGGATATACTGATTATGTGTACATTGAACTGCTACCTTACGAAATGATGATTGTTTAACTTTTCCATACCTCGAATAATGGTGGAAATTATGATGGAATTTTTTTATATATGTTATATATTATATTTATAATGTATTCATGTATCTGAAATTTTTATTGTGATTATACCTTTATTCTTTCCATCGTGTGTAAATATGATAATTTCCTTTGAGGAATTGTGGACTACTCCCATCTCAAATTGAAATGACTAATTCATGACATACGTTGAACTTATAAAGGAATATATCAATAAACCTATGAAACATATATTACATATATATGCTACTATAATAATAATAATAATTGTTTAATTTAGGTTTCTTTATTTTGAAATTAGTAATAAATTAATGTAGTGTTCATGCATATGTATAGTCTACCATCACCATGAACAATTCACTTCTCTTATAGTCACAAAATTAAAATATAATACTATAAATAAACATATAATTGATATATATTTTATTAACACTATGTTTTACATTCTGGAGTTGATGAAATTGTGATACATTAAATATAGAATAACTAATAACTTAGCAAAATATACTTGAAAAACTTAGCAATTAACAACTGAAATAGTTAAGATATTAAATGGTTATTAAAAAATGGGTAATAATATATTATAAGAGGATGATATGTAATATCATAAATATTAATATGGGTGTTTTATAATTTAATAACCATAATAAATCCACTATACTATAGGATAAATACAACACAACATTAAAAATATTATGGTAAGGGGTTCCTGTCATAATTTTCTTTTTGTAAGGAATGCACCATATACACAACATTCTTATTTTGTTAAGTGTATCTACTACACCATTAATAAATCATATCATGTATACTTTTTTATTATGGTATGAAAAAATACCTACATGGAAATTATTAATTAAGTGTTTCATGTGTTATGTGACACTTTGATATGTTTTAAGATTAATTTCCTAAAAAATTTTATTAATGATTATTTTTGCAGTCTAAAAAACGCATGAGGTTATTAACGATATATTGAAACTTTAACTTTCTGAAATCACTTTTCAGTGTATATTTTCTTAAATATCCATATTCTAATAAACAATATATTAGTATTTCCTATACTATATACCATTTTATATATGGTATATTCTATGAACATTATTTAATCGTTTGGAATGTTATGGATAAAACATTATTATTTATTAAATATGGATACTTTACATGGAATTTTGACCACTATATTATTTGATATGATGAGTTATATGTAATTGTGATGATTATTGGGGCCTAAACAGTATTATCCCCTAGATGCATCAATAGTATTCAATGAGATAAACTAGTTTTCCAAATTAAATGGTATTTTATCCATAGTATTAAATAGTCTTGTGAAAGGTCTTTATGGTAATAGGTTCTCATGTTCCTCAGATATGAAATCCATAAAGTAATAATTTACATCATTTATATTTTCATATAATTCGTCAGAAATATTTTGTCACGAATTATCTATGGATACATTTTAATTGTAGTTTATTGATTTTGAAGGTATGTTTTTCAGTTTTTCAATATGAATATTTCCATATCTAGTTATTGGAATGGCATGTGATGTTAGTTATTTACCATGACATGTAAATTCAATCTTATTGATATATTATTTCTACCACTTTACTTATTCATACTGAGCATTTCATTCAATCCTTGTTATATTTTTCTCTTAGGTTATGAAGTAGAAATCATTGAATGAGTATTCATAGATGATGGTCACGTCAATATATTGTGTAAGGAGTATTATTTAAATACGAAATATATTTTTTGTATTATGTATATAATCTGGATTTCCTATACCACTGAAATGAATAGTCATTTAGAATTTGATTCAATATAAAAATAAAAAATGTAATAAAATTTTGCACCAGGTCCAAGCTGTTGGGTTCCCTATATTAATGATGGTATTAAATGATTATCAAAAACAACCATGGAAGCTGCATATAGAAAAAATTTATGAGAGAGAAAAACCATAAGATAGAAGTTGATGAGTATTATAGAAGAACATTCTATAATTTCAGTAATGTTGAGATTTTGTAAGTATTTATAGAAATACATCTCTTTCTGTATACTAAAATTTAATGTTGTTCCAGTACAGATGCACCACGAAATTATACCTCCGTCAAGGTGTTACGAGCATGACTCAGGGTAACCTGGTAAATGACAACGATCATTAATACCGACATAATTTGATACTATTTGGGGAAATTCATTGGATTTTTCTCATTTTTAATACCTACCATTGTGGTGGATTTAAAAGAATGGATTTTCCACCAAATAATGTGATACAAAGTATAAAAATGATCACATCTTTCAGGGTCTTAAGCCATCATTTTGAAGGAAAATAGTCTCCCATGTACTCTCATCCTATTATGAATGGGTATTATATGATAGCATATTAGTAAATAATTCATTGAGTCTAATTGATTTGGACAGAAGAAAGAGAAGAAAAAGATGGTAGGGAAAAAGTTGGATAATGGAATAAGGGAACGATGGGTTTCCGCACATGTGATAATTATAGAAATAATCACCCTAGTAAATGATTTGTGAAAATGGGAGTTTTTTATTAGTGTGGAAAAATGACACCATGTTTTTGATTCCCAGGTAATAATTTTTTTATATATAGAATGATAAATTTATAAGGATATTAGATACCATGCAAGTCAAAGACCCAATAATTAAAGTAATATACCACAAATGATGTTATTTGATCATTATAATGTTATTATACTACAACAGTTGTGTATGAGTGATTAATATAACTATTCATGAATTATGTCATTTAAATATTTTATGGGTAATGTACAGGTTATAAGAAATATAGAATATTTGAGGATTGTACTACAGTACATTTTCATTGAGGATTTGTGATCATATGGTGAATGGTGACATGAAATGTTCTTCTGTAAAAAGGTAGAATTTTCAAGATGCAGAGGATTGAGGGAAAGACAACCCTTAAATTTTTTTTGATGTTGAGATGAATATGATTAAATGACGTATTCGGATAAGTGTTGACTAGTATGGAAAATATTATTGACTTGTCGAAATGTGGACTATGATATAATTTATGGCTTTTAAAACACTTTTAAATTAAGGAATATATTCAATTACATGATTTTTAAATAAGTAATAAGAATGAATTCATGTTTCCAATATGGTTTTATTATAATTTGAGTTATTACCATATTTTAAGTGGATACATAATTATGTTATTCACCTACTCGAAATGTGATAATCTAGATCTGATTCATATTGATTAATGAATAATGATAAATTCATCTAGATATTCAGTGACCTTTATTTGAAATTATTGAGTCGTAATATTTTGGAATAGTTGACCATTAATGTAATTGATGATCATTGGATGATATTATAGAGGTTAATATAATAACTCACTATATGGAGTATCATGTTATATGATATGAAGTATAAATATATAAAAATGTATTCAAATAAAAATATTATGTTTATATAAATGTATATTTTCTTATATTCTTACGTAGTGAATGAATTCATTAATTATTGAAAAAAATTGGTTTGAAACATATTTTTTTTCATATTGTAATTATTTTTATTGATATCAGGGTCCTTTATTCACAGATATTGATTATGGTTTTTTGGTCTACATCTTTCAAATGAACATGTTAACTACCACTCTCTTTTATAACATGATCGTTAGATTCTTCCACTTTATATAGGCTTCTATTTTCCACCAATATTCTCCTACAAGGGAGCCTAGTTACTTCACCATTATTTATTCCTTTCTCTCTTATAACTATGATGTAATATTAAATCTTTTTAGATGTGGGTATTTCAAGATTTTTTTATTTTGAATTCCTATATTACAAATATAATGTATAAATTTTGAGGAATTAATTTAATTAATGTTGGAATAATGTAACGCCCAAAAATTCTAAAGATTGAATAGTGTATTTGATAGTTTCTATCGCACGCATCACCAGGAATCTAGGAGAATATAATATCCTATGAATTTATTTCTAATTTATTATTTTAAATATATTTGATATATTAAATTTCATTTAAATAAATTATTACTAAGTTATCATGTGTTACACATAATATCGACTTCTTCAATTACTTTCATTACACAAAATACATTGTTTTTAACTAAATAAAAATACATATTTCAAATATAATATATCAATAAATAAGACATAACCCTGATGTTAAATCAGTATTTGTGACTAGTATTAACTAACAAATTAAAATTTGTTTTTTATAATTATATAAAATTACTTTTTAGGTTACAAGTTAATTAGAAATGAATATGAAATACAAATCAATGTAAACAAAATGTTTTTATATAAAACCAATTCTATTCTCAAAAATCTATTTTATCCTAATAAATTAATGTATAATTTATTAATTATTTTAATGAAATATATTTGTTATATATTCGGTAATATATCTATTATATTAGTGAAATTTATATTATTTTCCAAGGATAAAAACAAGCCTAATTTTACAAATATAAACTTGTATTTTTATTAAGAGATTTTTACAGCCTTTTCTGGCAACAAATATTTTAAATATGAATGTAACAAAAATTACTAATTTAATCAGATAAAATGAAATTCATTTTTTAATTTACTGAGTCAGAATTTTCTTAGGATGAGTTTTTTTATGAAAAAATTCAAATTTTTATGGCTAGTGAAATATAATGCATTTTAGTTAAAATATGCCCTCTAGTCTATGTAATTATCAATTTTATCTTTTATTTTAATTTTCTTTAATTTAAATATTTGATCAATAATACTTATATTAATATTATTTTGTTAATTAGAATAAATTTATCTTTTAAATTGAATACAAAAACATAACAATCTTTTGAATGTGTTTGTACTAAAAAATGTTAATTTGTCAGTATGCGTGACACAAATTATTAATTATTTTCCCACATATAAGATTTTAATTTCTAAAATAAATAACAATTTTTTTAATAAATATAATATTTTTATTCTAATAAAACTATGTTACTTTTTTTTCAACTAGATATGTACATGTTATTAAAATATATCCTAATTATTATGGTCAAATTAAGATTTATTTACCACCAAACCACAATCTTAGGGTACCAAATTACCAAAAAAACCTATCCAAAAATCTTTTTCTAGAAATATTACGAAAATAATACTTATATTATTTATTTTTTGTTGTTTTTTTTTTTAATTAGGTAATAACATCGTTATACTTACATTGTTTCCTAAAATTCCATGTCAGTCTTTTTCCATCTATATAAAAGGCCACTACCTCTCACACTTCATCACATATCTCAAACCTCATAGGGTCAGCCAAATTCATTCCAAATGGTCTCAAAAAATACATCCCCTTAACATAGAAATATCATATTTGGCCTAATTATTTCCAATGAATACTTTTGGTATAAACAAAAATAAGTTACTTGAGTAAGAGGTAACATATTCTCTTATGATTTTTAGGTTCATTTCAATTATCCAAACTCTATAATATTATTATTATATGCTTGGATAAAAACATTATAATCCTTAATAAAATTAATTTTTGTGTTAATATTTTCACATAATCCTACACACAACAATATTTAATGTGTTGTGAATATATTGTTTCATTATACGATGGACTACTACCTCGTGAAGTAATGATTAATAAATTTTCACTTACCACGTATGATGTTGTAAAACATGATGAAAACTCAATATATTTAATTTATATATTATATTTATAATTTTTATACGTTTCATTTATTTTTATTTATTTTATACCATTATACATTCCCTCATTGGTTAATATGGTAATTTCGTTTTACGGAGTGTGGACAATAACCCCCTCATAGCGATTTGACTCATTAGTGTCATACATGGAACATATAAATGATGGTTTCAATAAAACTACATAAAATATATATACTGATTTTATAATATAATGATAATAAACATATATATCATTAATCTTTCATTATTTTAATATAACAAAGAATGATTGTATTGTTCTTCATTACATATAACCTGCAGTCTCCATAAATAGTGAACTTCATTTATAATATATAAATATTATAAACTGCTATAAACTAATATAATATATATATATATATATGATATTAACATTGTGTTATTAATTCTTTATATGATGAAACCATGATTTAATTAATAATAAAGACAAAGAACATGTTAAAACATATGCGAAAAACTAGGCACTTAACACCCAAAATAGTTAAAATAGTTAATGATTATTAACAAACATGTAATAAGATTTTATATGCAGATCATAAATGATATCGTAAATATTAATATGTTCATTTTATTATAAAGTAAGTTGTTTTTACACACTATACATGAGTATAAATACAATAATGCTTAATGTAATGGATTCTGGTCATACATTTATTTTTGAAAGGTAAACACCATGTACATGAATTACTTCTTTTATTAGTGTGTCTAATTACACATTAATACATTATATCATGATTAATTTTTCTTCATTATATAAAACACATTCCATCAAGGGTCTTATGAATTAAAATATTAAATTATTATGGGACACTTTGGGATGTTAAATGATTAATTTCATAAAAGATATTCTTATTGATTATCATTGCAATCACACATACTAATGTGATTGTTAAAACTAAATTGAAAAAATATAATTATTGTAATCATTTTTAGTTTTTAATTTACAAAAAAAGAAATATTATCATACAATGTATATTATTTTTTCCAAAACAGTATACCATTTCACAAATGGTATCTACATTGACCATTATTTATTCATTTGGGAAATTTGGGATAAAACGATATTCTTTTTTCATTATGGATATTAGAAAAAGAATATTAGTCATTTGTTTATTTTATATAAGTAATTAGTTGAAATAATATATTTGTGTAGGGATTGATATTTATATATACCATTTATGCGTTGATTGGTTCTCTCGAGACAAATTAGTTGGCCAAATTAAATGAGTTTCTATCTGTATTTTGAAACCATCTTGTGAACAGTTTTGTCGGTAATAGGTTTTTATGTTCATCAGATATGAAATAAGTAAAGAAATAATTTCAATAATGTTCATTTATTTCTTATTCATTCATGATATTTTTCATCAATAGTTCTGTGGATACATTTAATTATAGTTGATTGATTTAGATGGAATATGTTTTAGTTTCATTCATTACCATATATATATTTCATATTGTAGTTATTTGAGATGCATGTGTGGATTGTTATTTACCTTTACATGTTAATTTATTCCTATTTATTCATTATTCATTCCTCCTTACTTACCCTTACAACGCATTTGAGCTCACCATTATTAGGATTCATTCCTCATGTCTTTAGGAAGAAATCATTGAATAAGAGTTCATAGATGATGTTAATTTAAATTTATTGTGTACCTTGTTTTAGTTTGTTTTCCCCATTATTATGGGATTCATGTTTGTAATATGGTTTTACAAGATTACAAAATTAAAAAATACTTCTAGATATAATTCCCTATAATAGTGACAATTTAAGAAAATAATGCTCCAACACCAGGCTTCTAGGGTCAGGGCGTTACATTTTTTTGACAACATAATTTCTGTAATGAAGTGTATATAAGGCCGATTTGGAATGTTATATACTGAATTTACCTATTATAAATTTATTTAATGTTACAAATTCATGGGTATTATGATTCAAATGATTCAAACATGGTAAGGCAATTTTCATCAAAAAACAATATTATTATGTTTTCCTTCCAATCATTTATTTTCTTCAAGGCTAATGATTTTAATAAATGATTTTATTTTGAATATCCATGTTTTGTAAAAAACATTTTTTATTTATTCAAATCATTTTCAAAAGTGTAATCTTTTTTATGGAATGTTTTACATTATTTAGACATGACAATAAGTTTTATATTTTATCAACTCCAGTGACAATGACTTTTCCTTATGCCATGAACATTATTATATATATATAATAAATTACATGATTTAATACTTATTTCAATAAAAACCCAAATTTAAATTTTTTATATATTTTTTTAATGATATTTTTTTTAAAAAAAATAAACTTTATTTTAGTACATGAAATGGGTTTTGATGTAGGTTTAAAAGAATTTTGTAATGTTTTTTTTGAAAACAAGATAAATCATAAAATTATTCATTCATGATATCGTAAATGATAAATATATGTAAAACTTTTGTTCCTAATTCTGATTATATGATAGTCTGATAATTAATTTAATGGATGATTGAGCAAATTATAGCTTACATGATCAATCGATTCAAATAATATCTCTTATTTTAGTATGGTAGATCATATATAATTTCTTCATATAATTGAAATATGTGTGTACATACTCAATTACATGAGTGGGGTAATTGTATGTATAAAAAGTTTCATTTTTAACCTTATGGAAACAATTTTTATCAAGGGTAAACAAATAATATTTTCTTAAACCCTGTTTTCTATGTTTACAGAAAATCATTGAGGAATGATAAAGATGGTTCTCAAAAAGTACATCAGTATAATTAAAAAATATTTCAACTTAAAGAATCTAATATCTTTTATAGGAGTTACATCAAAAGTAAAAGTACCTAAAAATCTTTTTTATTGTTACAGAATGTAGTTAAATATATATATATATATATAAGAGTACACATCTTTTAACCCAATGACTAGGGTATCCCAAACACCTTTGATAAAGGTCCATTGGATTATAAATTCAAGATTGCATGTCCAACTCACACCATTTTCAGCCCACAATATAATGATCTGTATCTATCTTGCTATCCCAACAATCACTTGATCTGTAAGGTGATGGAGACCTCTGTCTTCCTTTAGATGGAAGCCCCAGATTAATCAGTTAATTTTGACTTCTATCAACAATCATATTTGAAGCCCTAAATCGTATACAACAACAATCAAAATACCAAAAAAACAAAGCTTGTTGATTATTTAAGTATGTCTCATAGACTCTTCAAGGATTTCAAACAAATCAATTTTTGAAGATCAATAGTGTAGTTTCAATTCTCTCAAAAATTACACAGCATCGATCACATTGAAATGATAATTTATTTATATGCGAGATATCCAATAGTAAAATTTTCCTCTAATAGTAAAATTTTTTTAAAAAACAATCAGAGGGAGCTATACTGCTAGCATTTATAACGTTAATATAATAATAGATTTGATAAAATATTATAGGATAAAAAAATATCAAGAGAAACATTAAGTATTATTGAATCATTTTATATAAAACATTATGTTATGGGAAAATAGTATCTTTAAGAAAGATATAAAATTGAATTATTAAACTAATTAGAAGACATTATGAAAGATATAAAATTGCTTCTAAATTTTATTGAGAATCATTTTTCAGGAAATGAGAATCCAATTCATAAAATTAGATGTTTCATATTTGAGAAACTGTGAATTGATACGTATATTTGAGTGAATTTTTATTTATGAATGTGTGAAATAGATTAAAATATTTAGACGATTCAAATTTTATGTAGATGAATAGGATTCAATTTTTAGAGAATTTCAGAATTATAGAATATGAATCATATTTGATCATTTTTGCGTTTTAAATTGAGAAATTTGAATCGATTTTTTCACAATTTGGATTTATGAAACAGAAATCCGAATTTAGATTTTGAGAGTATATGATTCATAATTATAAACGAATTCGTATTGAGAAACATGAATCAGATCAGACATTCTGGATGAGTTACAACTGAGAAATTGAAGGATTGTGAGTTTTATTAATTATATGATTTACTTTACTAACTATTCTATCTAAAGAAAAATAAATGATAGATGTAGCTATAAGAAGCATAAATAACATTAATATAAATTTTAATATCAAGAAAAAGAATTATTTTGGAAATGAATAAAAGTTTTCTAATAAATAAAAAAAATTATAAAGAAAATATATTTCTGATTTCAAAAAAATATAGGATTCATAAATGTCTTAAGGAACCTTTTGACTCAACAATCTAACCCTATTTGTAATGAACAGACAACCAATTTTAGAAAATAATATTAAAACAAAAATTCTTCAAAATTTATATTTAAATAACAAATTATCTCCCCTGATGTTTATGATTGACGATGAATATTACTAACTCCCCCATAGGTTATAAAATCCTCCCTGCTGATCATATTCAATATTTGTATATTTTTATTCATTTTTTTAAAAAATACCCCCCCCCACATAAAAATTTCTTCTTTTAGAATTATCTCATTTATGTTTTCCTCTTTAAAGTACAATTATTTTTAGAAATCTATCCCCCCCCCCTTGAGATTTTAAAAAAGGAATGGGGAAACGTATAATATACCTAATAATATAAAAAAAATACTATATGAAATAAAGAATAATGTTTATTTTATATTCAAAAAGTTTTATAAAAAGATCAAAAAATCATTCTTTCATTGTTATTACGGTTTTGACTATAGATTTAAACTTCTTGAGATCCTTGTGATCATCATTAAATTTATCTATAAGAACATCCTTATCCAGACTCTTATTCTCATGGTTCTAAATCATTTCATGTTGACATAGAATCTTCTATTCTAATGACTTAATTTCTTCATCTTGGGATATAATATTTTAATCTACCTCATATCTATAATCTATTACTCTTCTTAATTATTGAGAAAGAGAATTTAGTTTCTATTAATAATCTCTATCTTCATGCTACCAAATATATTTTTCTTCCTTTATACATTCTAAAAACTTATTTGAATGAGTTTTTACAGTCAGTTCTGATAATTTGAAGGCCATATTTTTTTTTCAAACATTTCATCATATGATAATATATCATTATTGATCTGATTTGAACAATTCATTATATCAATTAAATACTTCTTATGAAGATCATAATTATTCAAAAAGTATTTTAATTCATATTCATGTTTAATGAGCATTTTTGGTTAATAGTTTTTTTATTCTGATTTCAGATTTATAAAAAAAATAATGTGAAATCTTGAATCATGGTTTAGAATGTATGGAATGGATTTCAGCATATTCAATATAGATTGAACAACAAAATATTCTTCTATATAGAAGGAAGATATTTCTGATTCTTATTATTGTTTCATAGATTTTCCATCATCTTCTTTATTCAAATTTCCTTTATTAGGTTCTATACTCTCTAACTTCTGAACCATTCACATTCATGAAAAACATGAATAATATTATGTTCATCATCATCATTATTATCTTAATGATTTTAATCATTTCCACCATCATAATTTTGACCATCATCATCTTCATAATTGGAGGTAATTTTTTGAACATCACTTTCAATAACATTTTCTATCAATGTTGGTGGATTATGGACTGATTTTCCTTCTGTAGATTATTTTGATAATGACGTTTGTGATGTTCATTAGAATAATATGTTTGATGGGATCAGTCTATATGTTTATTTAATTTTAAGAATCTCATCATTGTAATTTTTTTCTCAGTGATATTTTATTCTTCTCCTCCTCTTTCTTCTTGAATTTTTTCAAGAATATTCAGAACTGAGCTACAAACAACTTCCTTTCCTTCTACAGATTGGATATCTTTTACATCAACTGGTTACGATTGTTGAGAAGGTTTTGTTTCATAATGAAAGGATTCTCAAACTTAAATTTTTTATGAGGCTCTTTCCATATCTTTTAACAATTCTTGAACTATAACACCTTCATTTATCTTCTTATTGTGTTTCTTCTATTTTTCTTATTTCTCAAGTTCTGTGGATTCTCTATATTTCAATGTAATAAATTCTAATGGATCTAATCCAAACAATTCGTTTCATTCTTTCATTTTCTCTATGTCTTTTCACCAATTTAATACAACATTATCTAGATAGGATTTTTTTTCTCCAACATTGGTGTTTTCAAAGCATGAGTTATTTTTTATATTTCTAGGGCCTGATAAAATCTTTTCTTAGGCCCATCTAACTATTTGATTGAGTTCTTTTCAATTTATTTTAACTTACTAGATAATTATACATAATAATTTTTCATTTCTCTATATAAATATTTCATTTTATTATGTGTTCCATCACATAATAGAATAGTATTATCTTCTGTGGCATTGATATGCAGGTAAAATTGCATAAGTTCAAACATACGCCACTCTTGGATATGGTTGATGAAGACACCATAATCTGAGATTTGATTGAATTGTCCTTAATCATACTAATAGTAAGAAATATTTACATCACCAGGTTAACCATCATTATTTAAAAAAAATACGTCATTAATATGTCTTTTATCTTCAAGGTGTCCATGTCACCAATTCTTGTTTTTAAAAGACCTTACATTCAAAATTCCACACTCTTGTAGATTTCTAAATTGTTGGAAATATTACGCCTTTTTACGCCCGTAATTACTAAGAGATCAAAAGCTTTAACTTAGCTAAAATATCCAAATGAAGATGGAATATTATGAGAGAAATAACTAAATTCACCATCATAAGGTATCTCAATAATATTTATGGCTTTATTAAAAGAAGAATAATATATTTTTCTTTAACTCTTAAACTGAATCTTGGCATTTCCTCCTTATTTGAAAAAGACAACTGATAGATATAATACAATTACCAACTCTATATATATAGAATATTGTTATTCATTATTTTTCAAAATGAAAATAATTTCTCATTCATGAAACATTTTCATCATTTTTTATTGAATCATACTTGAAAACCCAATCATGATAAACTAACCTTAATTTAACGGTGGACCAATATTTAAGACCCTTATTTACTAGAATTTAAGTCATTGAGGATATTTATAGAGACATTTATAACATAATAAAAAAATATGGAAATCATAATGGAATAATTTAAGGGTGGTAGATAATCATGTAGAAAATTAATTAGAGTGGTGTGGGACACGAGGTGGTCTCTCCTTTATATAGGTGCTCGAGATGACAGTTAATTTTTAGAGATAAATAAAATGGTTGATATTGATCTAGCTACATCTAACAGTTGATACTAAACTGAAGAAATTTTTTATATTCTAACATTTGGGGTTTTATGGAAATAAATTTATTTAAGGCAAATGAATCATTGTAAATTTTTCTTAAAACAACTTTTAAAATACCAATAAATAGAAATAAAACAAAGAGATGAGAAGTAAAAAGATATACCATTCAAATTTCATAAGATGTTTTTTATTGATGTATTATATTCATCTTAGAAATCTAAGATACCAAATTTTTTTATTAGGACCCATAAATCTTTTAGAGGCTATGATTCTTTTTTTTTGTTCGAAAAAACACTTTCTATGTATTTAACTATTTATTAGGTTCAAATTTTTTTCAATAAAATGTATACCTCTATTTGAAAAAGAGTATCTTAATTTTAGGAAATCATTTTAAAAAAAATTATATATGAATAATTACCTTATAATTATCATTCCTGAATGTTAATAATTTATTTAAATCTAATGGAAGGTAATGATTTTGTGAAAACATCAGCCTATTGTTCTTGAATTATATTGAATATTCAAATAATATCTCCTTTACTTGTGTGATCCCTAGGAGAATGATGCCTAATATCTTTGTGCATATCATGAGAGTGTTGTGAAGGGTTTTCTATTAAGGTTGTGGCTCTAATGATGTCCTATAGTATCTGATTTTTGTTAAAACGCATTCAATAAATAGTGTGTGTGTCGCATCCACAACACTTGAGCACAACCACATCCAACAAAAAAATATTCCAAATTAATAGTTGAATGAGATACAAAATGTTTCTTCTTACATGAAAAATAAAATAATGAATCTCTTAAGAAATGACATGTTCCGAATTTGATTTTCCCTTCTATCCTACAACTACAAATTTCAGAATCTATGAATCTTTTGAAAACAATGTCATTTCAAAAAGAATAAAAAGTACCAAATCCATTATTCCCATTAGATACTGAAAAAATATATTGAATACATTTAAATGGTATTTTTTTAAATTAGATTTATATCTTGCACATAAGCATACTGAATACTTTCATTTTTGACAACAATCTGTTTATTAAAGTAAACATCTTATCATACCACTAAATGTTGTTTGATCCAATGGTTTCCTAGCTTCATCAATATGTAGAGTAATAAAGATGCTCATTGGAGTGCTTATAAATATAGTGTGGTCATATCCATGATTTTTAAGAGGATATTTAATATAATTATGTTGATATATATAAATGATTATTCATGTTTTTGAGAAATATGAAATCTATGAAAAAATGTTTTCCCACACATCATACTCACTTACAACTCATATTTTATGAGATTCACAAATTAATTTGTTATGGATTGTTGAGTTGATATGAATGTAAAGTCATTAACCTAAATATAAAAAATTGAAATGTTTTTTCACAATATTTATAAATAGTTTAAGACCAGCATATACCTTAACATTATTATTTTGTTACAAAAATCCTTCCATTCTATCATACATTGATCTAGGGATTGATTAAGATCAAATAATACTTCTGTATGTTTGAAAACATGTTCATGATGTTTTTTGTTTTGAAAACTAGGATATTGTTCAACATTAAATTCCTCTTGAACATATCTATTAAGGAAATAACACATTATATCCATTTTGAAAATTTTGACGTTAAAGAATTCTACAAAGGATAAGAGAATTCAAATATATTTCATTCATGAATGTTTGTTGAAAATTAACGATTGGTTCTCCATAATGATAAAACCCTGACTATCTCCTCCAAGCACTATTGTTCTAGTTGTGATAACTTTAGAATTACCAAAATTTGAAACTGTTGGTTTCTTCCATATGATGTTATATGCTTCACATGGTGATATATGGTTTTATATATTCCTGGATATAGAACATTTCAATGTATTGTATACATTGTAGTTTATTTAATATTCTTTCGTTTCATGATGTGTAAATGTTCTACCTTCCTTTTCAGGTATCTTTTAATCTCCAGTAACCATAACAAAGTAATTGACACCAGTATTGATAAAATACTCTTAATTTTTCTCTCTAGTCATTATAATGATTTCCATCAATGATTAGTGTTCTATTAGGGTATATATTATTTAATGATTCATCATTCATTCCAACCATCTTAGAATAAAGATCATTTTTCCACAACAAAAGTTAGTTTATCAAATATTTTTCAAAAAGATGTTTATAAAATACATTATGGACAATTTTTAGAGGCAATGAAAGAGTAAGTAAACTGAGTAGTGAAAATATGCCATTGATACTAAGTGTAAGTACAAATATATCAGAGACCTAATCAGATACCAGTTGTAGGATCAAAATATGCTTGTATATAATCAATTACCAGATGGGGTGAATAGTATGTTTAAAATCATTTTTTTAACCTTAAGGATACTTTTTTTAACAAGGTTAAACAATTTAGATTCAATTAAAACATCTTTTGTAAGTTTAATGAAAAA
Organism: Viscum album; assembly: GCA_963277665.1. Taxonomy (NCBI): domain Eukaryota; kingdom Viridiplantae; phylum Streptophyta; class Magnoliopsida; order Santalales; family Viscaceae; genus Viscum; species Viscum album. The sequence continues at coordinate 1,240,502,210 of OY728161.1, read as the reverse complement.
CAAATTGGAAATATAATGATTATTATCAATATGTAAATATGTATAATAAATCAATATTATACTTTAAAGAGTATAGAATATTATATCATAGTTACAAAAGCTTAATGTATAAGAAACTCATTATTATTGTTACAAATTATAGCAGAAATTAAAAGTTGATACAAATGAGTAAAATTTGATTAACCCAAAGAGTAGGGTATCCAAAACACCTTGAACAATGGTCCCTTGATTTATGTATTCTTGAAAGACTATCGAACCTAGACGAGGGTAATCCCATCTATGATGATTATTATATTTCATAAAATCCTTAAAATCCCACGATCTGTTAGGTGATTAGAACATATTTCTTCAATCAGTTGGATTCCCTCTAATAAGCACATAATAATAACCTCTATCTTCATTGATCTTGGAATCCCTCGATCATATACAACAATAATCAGAATCAAAAAAATCCAAATAAATAATGTTATAAATTTAATTTTGTGGAAAAAGATGTTCACAACATAAACTCTTCCAGGATTTCACTTGAAGCAATTTTAGAAGACCTCTCACAGAGTTTCGATTCTCCCAAAAGTTCAAAGACTCGATCACATTCAAAGGATATGGTATTTATAAGTGAGACATCTAGTGGTTGAATATTCTTATAACTGTCATATTTTTTTTAGAGAAGATTGAGGGACTATATTGTTGGAACCTACAATGGTCATATAATAACAAATTAGATGAAATTGTTTTGTATAACAAAATATTATGAGAAACATTATGTATGTATGAACATTTTTATGTAAAAACATTACGTTAAATAAAGATAGTAACATAAAGATAGATTTAAAATCAGATTCTTAAAAAAATGAGAAAACAATATAAAATATATATGATTGGATCTAGAAATAATTTAGAATCAGAATTAATGAAATGAGAATCATACATTGAAAATAAGACGATTGGAGTTGAGAAATAATTAATAAGATTAATAAGAATTTGCGGAAGTGTGAAACAGATTAATTTTTTTGGATGATTCGTATTTGAGGAAGACGAATAAGATTTAATTTCACCTATGATTTAGAGTTGAGAAAGATAAATCAGATTCTACTATCAATATAAATAAAAATTGAGAAAGATGAATTGAATTCAAATTTCTCCATGACTCGGATTTAAGAAATAGGAATCAGAATCGTGATTTTTGAGAGAATCATATTCATAAATCTGAAAGAATCAGAATTGAGAAACATGAATTGGATTTGAATTTTGGGATGATTCAGAAATGAGAATGTGATAGATTATATGATTTATTAAGGATTTTATTTTTTCCAGTAAGTATTCTTTCTAATGAAAAATAAATTTTAGACATAACTATAAAAATGATAAAGAACATTCATTTCAATTTTCTCACATCTAGAAAGTATAATTAAGGGTATATATATTAATTTTAAAATAAATTTTTTTATTCCTATTATTTATAATTATTGACTTTTAGAAAAGGTGTTATCTAATGTGAATATTAATGAATTGTTATAGAATATAAAATTGAGCAAAATTTCCAAAAAATTCATGGTTTTTAAATTTTTCACTAGAATAACCATTTTTCATTATTTTTATGACCCTTACTCTTATTTTTCTGAACATTAGATGTTTAAAAAAATGATTTGTATAGGGTTTAAGGAAGGGTAATGGAACAGAATATATCAAGATGAACTTTAGGAATATGATTCCAAGAGGGAAAATATTGTTTTAACATAAATGTTTTATATTCATGGAAAATGGATACTGATCAGAAGAGTCCTCTTGTTTTATAATATTTTGTTCTGTTTGTGTTATGAAATAATTCATTAAATATATAAAATTTAAATATCCTCAATATTATATATTTGAAAATTCGTGACTAAAACTGATGATTTTGATATGTTTAAGGATTAGATATTTTAGTTGGTATCAATAATTACTTTAGATAAATTTAGGGTTTTGGATAATGATAATAACATTATGTTGAATTAATTTTCCATAAGTTTATATTGATGGGAATTATAATTTTCATATTACCTTGTTTATTACACTAAATGTTTTTTAGACATTGTTTCTGCAGATGAAATTGGGATACCAAAGTTTTTTACAATAAAAAATATAATTTAATTCAAAATCATCATCCTGAGTTAGTTATAATTGAATCTAAGATGTATATTGAATTGATTGATCAATTGACCTATGAATTAAATAGTGGTGGAATCCCTGATATAGAGTAGCCATATCAACCAAATTCGGTCACAAATAGAGTAAATAATTTCATGAGACCACATAATCCTTAATTACGTTGATAATCTAACTCAATTGTTGCTAAAATATGCATCAATTCCATTGATAGAATATGTGACTTCATGTGTTTTCCAAAATTTCAAATTTTAACCCTTTTCATTTTGTAGTATTAAGGCGAATATGATCAATATTGTTATTTGTTAAATAATACAAATGATATATGTTCTTGATTTGATTGAATATTACACATCAATGAATATATTCATTGACAAAAATTCCCTAAGATTGTTCGACATAGAATGAAGATATATTTCTTGGAATTTAGGAAATATGATGAATATTTAGTGGCCAAAATGATAAAAGCATCACATTATTGGCTAGGTTTGCATGAGTCTTATTAATAAAAATGTTAATAAAATTAATTAGATTTATATTGCATTGAATCCATGAATATGAAGAGATTTTGATCCATATTAAAATAAAAGGTATGTCAATGTAGTTAACTGTATTGAGAAATTTGAGTTGAATTTTACCAAAACATATGTTCCCTGAGATTAAAAGAGTATGAAATATTCAAGGGGTTAGGAAATGGATATGAAATAAAGGAATAAGTTTGGAGGTAAAACCAAAAAATGATCCATATGTGGTAAAATAAATTTTTGTCAATGTTTAGTATGATATAGAATGTTTTAACAGTGTGGTTTGTTTAGTGATAAGAAAAAAGTTTTAAAACAATAGATTCTTGATTAATCAACTAATTATATATTAGATATCAAGTAAATGATGATATTTTTTTCTATAACGAGTTGGGAAATTATCCAAATGTTTTGTAATGTTTCTTCCTCGGGTAAAAAAACCATGATAAAAAATACAAAGTTGTGGTAAAATATTTTTATACTATTACTGCTGATGCTTGGATATCAAGTGAATTGGTTACAACTATATATTGATCTGAATTTTATGTTGATTAAAAATATTAAAAATATTTTAGAATTTATTTTGAAATTTGAAGGGATGATTTCGTTACATGGTTAATGAAATTTTGGGAGCTGGTTTTTGGGTTTTTGAATATCTAATGATTTGGTATAATGTGATGTTTGTATTTACTTATTCATTACATGAATTTTAAGGCATTGATAATATTTAAGGCATATATGATCATTGATGAATAAGTTTATTTTTACAAATTTTAATAATATTTCTGGGAATGTTATTATGATAGAATTTTATGAAAATGGATTGATCAAATGATGGGAAGTAACATATCACATGTGGAAAGGCCCCGAGGCATGAACCTAGAACTGAAGGGTGATAGGGGTGTGATGACTACCAGAAACCAATGAGATGTACTATTTATTTAGAACTAACATGTATAAATTAAACAATTTAATGTTTATGTCAAATTTAATTTCATGAACATATGTTTTATCATCTAGATAGACATGGGATTAAATATTTATTTAGTGATTTGGTGACTAATGATGTTTAGGAATAGTATCTCTATAATTTTTGTAAATATCATTCCTTATATTAACCATTTTGGTTTTTGATAATGTAAAAATATATGAGTAATATATGGTTACAAATTACGAGCTTATGTGATCAATTATAAATTGATTTAATTGTTTTATTAATTAGAAAATACTCAAGGAAACTCATCGTTGGACAAAAGATATGAGTGTGGTGGAAATTAATTAATTGTGGAAAATTTCCTAGAAAAGTATACATATTTAATTATTATAAACAATATGGTAATTTAATTCCTCAAGAAATAGAGTAAGAACATTAAAATAGAAATGGTATCATATTATGTGCATTTCCAATGAATCAAATAGTCTTGTAAGTCATCACATATATATTGTTTTAGGTCCATAATTTTCTATTCATCATTAAAATTTGTATGATAAATGATATCATGCACTCGAAATAGTTGTTATGACATTATTATATTCATCCATACCTAAATATTCACATCTTAAATATTTTATCTAACTTGGAATCCTAATGTTTTTAATATTTCTTATGACATTTTACTTAATTTTTTCTCTTATCAAGAAGTTGTTTAATTGACCACATTTATGATTTTTTTAAACAAAATAATTTTCAAATATCAAATTTTTTTATTAAAATAAATAACAAATTTTACTGGATTATATTTATTAAATTGTGGGAGGTTGTAACATAGTGATATTTTAGAATATAAAATATTTTTTTATAGAGTAATCGACACCCAACACAGACCCTAAATGACACACTAAATATATAAACTTTATCACCAATCAATTAAACTCAGAGGTTATAATAGTATTATCTACATTATGATATATATATATATATATATATATATCATACAAAATATATGTTATTGGTAAATTATTTTTAAATAATTAATCAATATTTAGGAGTGTAATTTTATTAATTAAGAAAGGCTTTCTTCAATACTGAATTTTAATTTTTTTTAAATTTTAAAATTAAATTTTAAAAAATTGAAAAAATATAATATATAAAATCAAATCAAATTTTTAAATAATCTAATAAAATTTAATGTAAGATTAATTTTATTTCAAAAATTATAGATTTTTCAGTGAATAGTGAAAATTATGATTTTTGTAAACATGTCATTTCCTTTTAATAAATATATTTATTTGAAAGATCTTTTATTTTCTTATTTATATTTACTGTTACATAATTATTATTTAGTTATATTTAATCCACTTATTTAAATTTCAATGACATTTATATTCTATTCTTTATTATCTTTTTTTATTGGTTTAAAAATGAGGGTTTTCTTAAACCAATGTTAAAGTGCATAATGTTTTTTTATTTTAATTTATTAGAATCCTTATAATGATAATTTATTTATATTAAATTAATAATTTATATATAAATAAATTTTATATTAAATTCATAAAATGGTTATTATTATTTATATATTTAATATAAAATAATCCCCTATAAAAAATACACTTCTTGAGAGAACACTATTTTTGTCATCATTGTGGTTTTTTATTTAAATTATATTTTTTAAATTATATGATTAGAATGTTGTAGATTTGATTCAATATTTGGAATAATAAAAAATTATATTATCTAATCATGTCAAATTATTTATTGACTATATTGAATTTTGAAAAAGGAAAAAATAAATTATCATAGTTAAGGATAAAATATATTTATTGGGGTTTAATCTACAATGATGTGGTTTGAAATGATATAAAAACACATATAATATCTATATTTAATACATATTTATACCTTAATATTTCAATTTATAGAGAATGGACCATTTTACTATCAATTTGGAATGTGAGAAACAAGGGTGGACATTTTTTTTTCAAAATATTACATGGGTGCCACTCTCCCCACTTATAAAATGAAACCACCACTCCCATCCACCCCACACCATTAATGAACTTTGAAATGGATAATAACAATCCTAGTATCATAACCAATTCCTTCCTCATGAAATACATCCATTATTTTGATCATAAATCTACCATTTCAAGGAATTGGGTTCTTAACTAAGGAGGTCGTCCAACGAAGTACTAACAAGATTAAAAATCCATTTAATTTCATTTCCTCATTCACCATCATAAAATTTAATTAATATTAGAAAAAATAATAAATAAATTATATAACATATAATAATATTCTATTATGTTAATTTAAAAAATTAAATCATTCTTCTCTTCAATCAAATGGATTCAATACCATCAATGATGGGTATGGATGAGTACCACCTTGCGAAGTGAAGTTATTAATTTTCCTTAATCCACTCTTATATATTTCTGTAATGATAGACTTATTGAATTTATATTAAATTTATATTAAATTTTTAACAAATTTAGTCTTACATTGTTATTATATAACATATAATATTACACATTCTATTATGTGGCGATCTAAATAATATCACTCATGTTTATATTGGGACTTTAGCCTCATGTAACGATATGATCCAATATTCACTAATTTTATATGTGGATTGTAATAAATATATTGTTAATTGATATATGTCATATTAATGAAGTAATATAATATTAATTATATATTTATCATTATTAAATAAAATATATACTTTTATTTATTACACAAGAAAATGATAATGTTGTTCATGCATATATGTAGACTATCATGTCCAAGATACAAGTTAACTATTTTTTAATACTTTATCACATTAATGATATATATATAGAAAATGGAATAATATAATATTTATGATATTATTTTAATTCTTGATAAATAAGATATCATATATCTAAATTCAATAATTATCATTGGGAAATAGAAACATTACTCATTCATACATATGGCCTACAATCTTCATGATTGTAATGTAATCATTTTTTCAAGACCATTATTCATGATTTCTATGAAATGTATAATAGATATATAAATATTATATCAATGTTATTTTTATTATTCTATAGATTAATAAATAATGTTTTCTTTGACATTTTGAAACATTCTAATGTTTTTTTTGACATTTATGTAAAATATTATCAAAACAATTCATATAAAATTAATGGAATAAGTAATAGTATATGAAATTGTAATAAATGAAAAAAATGAGATTTTAAATAATTAAATTTTATTTATGTAATTAAATAAATTAACTCTTTTTATTATTAAATAATATAATAAAAATGATGAATTTAACTTGGGGTATGGGACTTCATCTCAATATCTGTTCTTTGGGGCATATATTAATGTTGTGAACAAATAATCTTTGAAAAGGCTCATATAAATCAAATTTGACATTTTATACCATGAATTTATATGTTATAATAATTTTTAATTTTTTAATGTTTTTTTTCATGGGGATTATGATTCGAATTTCTAATATGTATGTGTCTTTTAATTTAAAACATTCTATTATTTTTTCCTCCAAAACTCTCTTTTTCGTCCATGCCTAATATTTTAAAAATAATTTTATTAATGACATGAGAGTTTTGTAATGGTAATTTTCTTTAATATTTCAATTTTTTTATAAAATATTATATATATGTAATGTTTTCCAATCAAAGCATTCTATTATTACCTAATCAGGTTGCCCAATTATGTAGTAACAATATAAAAAAGGAAGTTTAATTTAATTTCATCCTTCACCCACTTAAATTTTTTTTCTTTTTAGAAAAATAAAAAATAAATCATGTTATAATTGAATTTATCTCATCAATATATGATTGTGATTTTGAATAACGAAAATATCATATGGGTATTAGTAAATAAACATTGTATAATTCACTTTACAATAATAATAAATTCAACAATGGAAGATGGAATTTGAGGGAATATTATAAATATATATCTTATGTTAAAGGAGATTGGATAAATAAATAGGAAAACATAAAAAAATAATATGAGAGAGCATGAATGAAGAATTAAATGTTATGAAGAAAAATAATTTGTAAATTATAATCCCACTATGATAGAATTGACAATTGTTTATGAATATAAGAAAAAAATTTGAATATGGTAGAATATGATATGATTATAAATGTTCTAAATTATATTTGGGGTAAAAAAAATAATATTTGATATAAATAAAAACTATTATTCGTATCACATAATATGTGATAATAATTGTGACAGATGATATCACAAAAATAGTTGATCTTAAATAATAAAAATCTTATTGTATAAAATAAGTACTTATAAAAGTAGAAAGTTATTTCATACCCTAAATATAAACGATTTACCTCTATTTTAATTAACACTAAATGATAAAAATTAAAGAATTATATGAGTTAAAATTCAATAAGAAATAGAGGAATTCCTCATGAATATATCTCCCAATAAAAATTTATCTTTAATTTATAATAATCCACAATAATAACACTATTCAGAGTAGTTTTCCTTTATATATGAATGATCATGATTCATAGGTCAGTGGTGGTGTTTTGGAATATTTGGAGACAAGTTTTATTCATTTTGGTACAATAATTAACAAATAGGAAACACATTTGAACATAACGAGAGATATAATGAGAATAGGAGGTCAAATGATGCAAAATGTTTTTTAAATCAGAAAAGAGAACTCAAATATAGAGAAATGTGGAATCCTCAGAAAATAAAAATAAACAACATAAGAGATTTGACAAGTTATAGAAATTAGTGAAATGTAAAAATGATGACAATGAAAAGAAATAATTAGTTTTTATTTATTTATATCTAGTTTTCATGGATAGAAAGTTATCAAAATAAAAAAATCAGTTAAATAAAAGGTGAATAATATTGTTTATAATTTTTTGGAAAAAAATAATAAAAATGCGTCAAAAGATTATTTTTTGAAGATTATGAATAGGTGAAATATATGTATGTATGATGGGAATGTTACTTACTATTGTGTGGTTATCTTACCATCCCAATAGAAAAACATGAAAAATATGTTACAAACTCATTATAGAAAATATTTTGTGATAGTTGATAAAAAGTCATAAGGGTCATTTAAGGACCTGTATATGAGAATAAATACATTACTAAATTTGAGAAAATATGAAATTATTATGGATATAAAACCAATGAAAAATCCATGAAAAGGTATAATAATTCAAGACCTTGGAAAGAATCATAGTCTAAACGTCTATTACTTGAAACTAAAAAGGTTCCTTCTTATGCCCAAAATACATTATTTTAATTATCCTTTTTATAAAATTAATTTATTTTATCATATGATGTTGTGTGAGTGTTATAGATGTTTTACAACAAATATAATATTAATTATATTAGAAACAAACTGTATTAGTTGTGGTGAGCTACCATTATGGTGGATCCAATATGACATTGATGTATCTGTCTATTAAATTTCATATTATGGAAAGTAATTTCGTTAACAAAAAATTATATTCTTTAATATATTTGGGTAATATGCTTGATGTTATAATATATTTTTGTTGAGATTGGTAGAGGTAATATTTACGTTGAGTAATGTTTTATATATTTCCCATTTTATTAGAATATAGAATTTTTTTTGGAAAATATCACATGAAAGGTTGCCTTGTGGAAAAAAATTATCACTTTGATTATACAATCTTTCCATTTACACTAGGATTGCCCATATAGAATTAAATCTTTTTAGTTAAGGGTAATTGGATAAGTAACTCGTGTGACACTACAGTTCCTTAGAATAAAATTTTAATGATTCCTAAGCAGCCCCATTAAATATTAATTTTCAATTTCTAGTATATAAAACATTTTATCAATAAACTAAAAAAATGATGGAGAGAATGATGAATTTATATATTGATTACGATTAATGTTTATATTTGTGATTGTATAGAGAAAACCCAACGACAAAGATTATAAGACCCAATTTGGTTTTTGGATGAATTTATTAGCATTATGATTGATATGCAAAATATTATAAGTTATAAATGAAGCTAAATTGTAAAAAAATTTAGAATATCATTCTAGACACATATTTCATAAATTACAAGATCATAAATAGGTTATAAAAAATATGATGATTCTTCTCTCTTCATTTTATGTTACGAAATCTTTAAATCATCATGATAAAATCAAGATTTTCTAGAAGGAAATAAAAATTATATTTTATAGTGTATCAAAAATTAAAAATTATAGAAACATCTTATCATAAAAAGGGATACGAGTTATATAAGTTGATTGAAATATGGAAATATAAATATAACGATGTTCGAATAATTTTCAATGATTTTATTCGACTGACCATTATATATTCCATCTAAGTGAACATCTGATCATCCATCAGACTGAACAACAAAATATTTAGTCGATTTATGATATGACTGTAATATTTATGAATAAATCCATTAAAATGATCTGGGATAAAAAGTCTGATAAATTTATGTTTATGCTTTGCACTCATGTGGATAAGGCATTAGATGAAACAAGAGATGCACCATCAGAAACACCATTAAATGATCCATTGGACTCCGAGAGATAGAATGGTCTGATGAGGAATAAGGTTAAACCAAATAATTTTTTTATAATTTTAAATGATATTAAATGGAGTTTTCAATGTGGGAATGTTCATGAAAATTTGATAAACATTGGGTTACTAATAAAGTTGTTACTGAAAATAGGCATCTTAGGAAGTTGAAACAATTTAGTCTACTATAATCAATTGACATAGTGACAAGTAATATTAATTTTTAAGTAGGGTGACATAAAATTATGGAAAAAATTTAATTGGATAAATATTCATCAAGAATTATTTGAATCTGATTCATGATAAGTGATCTCGATAGAAACCCATCAAAAGAATGAAATACATCCAATTTTTTTAAAACAATGCGAACTTACGATTGAGAATGATTCAAGTGGGTCAATAGAAGTTGAAATATGTCGAATTTTCTAGATAATCATTTCTAGATTTGATTTAAACAATTCAGGAATATTATTCAAAATTAAATATGTTTCTAGAATTCATTATAATAATATATATGAGTATTGATAGTAAATTATGAAGCTCAAATGATTGTGAAATTTAGATATAAGAAAATTTTAGTGACTATGAATAGAAATTGGATTGCTTCCAATTTATGTTATGGAGAACCTATAAATAAAGATTCATAGTATATTTTACTATTTTACTATTCAGATGTATCAAAATAAGATGATTTTTTATAGGATGATAATCTAGCCAATGATTTCATTTAGCCCGAAGTTGAGAATATGAAAGATAGTATCATTGGAAATAAGAAATATTATAAAAGATAAATTGAATTGAGTTCCATAAGAAATAGCCATATCGGATAGAGAAATAATGATTTTTGATAGGGTTTCTACTAAGGAAATGCATGAAGAGAACATGGCTACAGTTGCTACATCATATAGAGTCCATTAGATAGTGGTTACCAAATTGAGGATGAATGCACTGACTTTTTCTATGTGTATTTTCCTGATTGAATTTCATGAAATATGGGTTTTATAATATTCATATTTTCTAACTACAAAAAGAATGATTAAAAACTGTAAGTTCTAAAAAAATAATTTTATTGATGACTATACGTATGCGATGTTAATGCATCTAAATTATGGAGGATGTGAATAATATTCTAAAGTGTGTAAGAAAATAATAATAAATAGGCTTGTCTATGGGGGTATAACTAGTTAATAAGAGGATTATTTAAATGGTGTTTAACAATACATGAAAAAAGGATTAAAAAAAGGATATTATGGGGTTGTCACCAAATATTATAGGAATGTGGAATTCTATATTGTAGAACAATTTATATAATTTGTATAGTATTATAGAAATATGTTTGAAAGATAATCCATGCATTTGGGGATATCCAAGATGGAAAAAAGTTGGACCTTGTACCATTTATTGTAAATATCAGGTTCATATAATTCATTGTTCTTTTTTCTTATAAAAATCGATGCTGAGATTTATATTTTAGTGGATCATAGATCTTACATGATTTTAGATCTTAATAACTTTTTCTCAAGAAGAGGGAAATAACATTTCTTATAAATGTAAAAGGGATAACAGATTCACCCCAGAAGTTATCATGATGCAATAAAGATTTTTTCACATAATTCACCACAAATGTTCCTTAATGCACACCTCATTTGATACCCCAAATTGATATTATATGAATGAATCAAAATCTATTCATAAAAAATAAGGATGGAATGGAATATTTTTTGATGTGTTGAATCAAATTTTAAATTTATATATCAAATGTATACATATGATCATCTAAGTCATGAAATGTCCGTATTGGGGAAAATAATCTATCATATATTTTTTACATGAAAAAATAATTTATTAAACTCTAGTAATATTTATTTCTAATATCCCTACACCATGAAAATAACACCTCACAATTCCTTGTTATATTTTTTTTATAAGTGTAATATTCATTAAAATTTTTATGTCCTACTATTATAGTTTTTTGTTGGACCAGAATCAAGCCATACATATTATTCCATTAAATGTTAAAAAATTTATATTTTCTATATCTATTATATATATGACGGTAACCATTCACTAAATATCTGTAATATTCTAATTAGGGTTCCACATGGGGGTTCCTTAATCCAATTCGCTACATGAACTCAGGAGAACCTCCCAGTACACCATAGGCTACCGACTACCCTTGATGGTCAAATATAAAAAATTTTGATATTATACCCTCTTTATCAAAGATTAATAACAACAAAAACAAATAAACCAAAACCAAATGAGAATATCTATGACCTGAATAATACTAGTATCACAGGATAAACCCAAACAAGAATACCATATCCAATTTAAAATAGTAGATATGACATTCCAAATATTTTCCAAGTGTCAATATTCCTAACCCAAAATGAATATAAACTCACAACTCCCATGTGTGACCTAACAACATTATTTTTTCCCCATTATCCATAATATATTGTAAATCAACCATATATGATCAGGTTATTTCCGTTATCATTTACTACAAACATAATGTCTATTTTGGTACCAATCATGAAGCCCAAATAGGGTGTGAGAACCACTCTATAGGCCACCAAAAATGAAATTTGAAAAAATATCCAATCAATATTATTGATTTCAGTTGTATATAGAATAAATTTCAAAATAAGTAAATAGTTTTCACAATTTATAATTCGTTAATAAAAAACGTAAAATACCCAGGTTCATGATGACACATGATAAACCAATACATTCTTCAACCCATTCCAATGTCTAGAACATAACACATACGGATTCGCAATTCATTATAACACGGGATTTCATTATCTACTTAATCTCAATTCATGTTATGGCTCTGTAGAAAAATACACCAATGTAGAAACAAATTGGCCTAGAATACCATGTGTTGAACCGAATGTGTATTTAAAAAAATAACCCATATCCCACATAACATTTATCAATCACTCTCATATAATTTTTCAATGCATTATTCTATGACCCAAAATTGTTTATCACATAAATGAAATTGGGTCTCAAACAACATGTCTAGTACACTGTGTGAATTTGAATAACAAGTCAGTTCCCCAAAACCTATCAATCAATCAATCATATATTTAACATATATCACAATTATAAATGTTAATCAACATTATCCCTATTATCTACATTTCACATTAGTATGAACCATTTCAATTAATAACACAACAATTTTCTTCACATTATTTTACATTGAATAATATGAAAAATTCAACAATAAACAATTTAACAACATTTGACCATATAAATCATCAAACCATCATGTTTAAGACACACAATACGTTAATCAAAATTATCAATTAAATCCAAATTATCAATATTTTTATGAATTTAATTAAACTATATTCAATAGATTTCATAATATCCTTAAAAAATCAAACAATTAATTAAATCTATTCAGGATATGATTTCTTAAAAATGAAATTTATTGTTTACAAATAAATATGAAATATAAATGTCAATAATAGGGAAAAATGACATTTAGATATCCCACCTCAATCATTGTGGAAATTTTTATAAATCAACTACCCCGAAATTGATTAAGAATTTTTAATTACACAACCAAGAACATGATATATAACCATAACCTAGATCGACGATAAATCAAATTAGATCCAAAAATACCAAGATCTAAACCCATTACCGAAAGAGGAATACATCACCTAAATTAATGAATGAAATATGGTTGAATGGGTGGAAACTAGTTTGAAATATATCATATATCAGAAGAGGTGTATACCTTTCAATATGATCCTCTATTTTTCAAAAAAAGTGTTTGGATGGACTTAATATCTATCTGAGATCCTAACAATTTTATACATAATTAGTAAGGGTGAGAGGGGTTGAATGAGGGTGATAGTTGTTTGGGTAATTTTTAAATAATTTTTTGTATCAAATTTTCCCATATGAAAGGTTTCACGGTTAGGGGAACAATGTTTTCGAAAACATGCAGCATAACTGTTGGCCTCTTTCTGCGGGCGGACAGTTACTAATAGTAGAATTAATGGATTGAAATTTTATCATCAACTATAAAACACCATTAAATATATGGTTATATTGTTTTCATGGGATAAGGACCTAGTTTGGGAAAATCATTCAAAAATCACGCACTACCAATTTCTCCTAAAAAATCATCAATTCTCATCTAAAACACAACAAAAGAATAACCCACCCATGTTATAAAAAATAAATGGTAAAAGATTACCTATAAACTAGCTTCATAAATCTTTAGACAATTTCGGGATATAGAAATACCCCCACCTTATAACAGATTATCTTTGAGTTGTGATCCCTGGAATCTCTAATATTTTGAGATAATAATATTAGGCCAATGATCCCACATATCTTCATCTCTCTTATATTTTTCCTCCTAAACACTACAATTTTTTCACAATTCTTGTACTATTGATACGATCATTCAATATAATACATTCTCACCATGAGCCAGAACATGGATCAGATACTTCTGAAAGGACGCATTGATCTCAAGATAAAAATCATTCATATCCATCACATAATAATGGTATGGGTGATACTACTAAATTTTTGAAACATGAAAAAAACATTCATCGAATCTTACCCATATGTAAGTGTCATTCAGTACATCACTAGCTCGATTCTCTCCACAACATCAAAGGGAATGGAAACCTTGGTGCCAAAAATCCCTTTTTTTCATGTCATATGATTACACAATTTTAGTTACACCCAATGGAACAAATGGTCACCCACTGTAAACTCATTGATTCATCGACATCTATCATCAAATGCCTTCTTCCAAATCCAGGACACAATTGTAGGTTTTAAAATCAGTTGAACATAATCCAATGTATCCTCCATGAGACTAGGTCCAATATAGGTTTGACTCCCCTACATCTATCCTACATATTAGTGATCTGTGTGGCCTACTATAATGATCCTCATATGGTTCTATCATGGTAGTTTCAAGATAAATGTTATTATAGAAAAACTCAAAGAGCACTAATAGAATATACAAAGTCCATCAAAAGTCATTAATTCATTATCATAACATATCCTCAAGTACCTAAATAGTAAATTTGAATTCCCATATCCATGTGGGTATGTTTTTATCCTCATAAGTACTTGCATAGAAAGAAAAATATTAAATCCTTTCTATAAGCATAGAGTAATACAAGACTCTCAGAAGAAATTAAACTCCATGACACCATGTGTAGAAATGATTTCTCTCAATCATACAAATATAAAATATTATCCCCAGATAATATCTCAAGTATATGAAAGAAATGTTATAATTTAATCAGTCATTCCAAAACAACAAAAATTTAATCATTCCTTCGATGCATCATTTGGATACCTACAATAAATTTCATGCTAACATCATCCAATTTTCATTCCAAAATGGTAAATGGTTTTAGTAAACCAACATGTAATTGATACTTTGACCTCATCTATAGATAGATATAACATCATGTCATGAACCTAGAAGTATCCATTATTATGCCCATACACAAATAATATTGACATAGGTCACAATACATTTTGTTGTAACCAAAATGCACCACCCACATTGAGACAAGAAATTCATGAATCATATTCTCTCACAAAAATGTAGTCACAACAACTCGTCCCCTAACATAGAAGAAATTATCATTATATTAAGTCCAATTTAAATATTATTCCCCACCTTTGAAGCATTAAATTAGGGAAAAATTTCAAATCATAAAACTTAATCTCCCTTTTCTGGAGAAAACATATACACAGTACTGATACTAATACAGCATTCATCTTCAAACGACCCAATGGAACCATAACATGCATCTCATCTTGAAAATTAATCATTTTCCACTCTTAAATATACTCTTGAACATCCAATTTATAATTATTCCTACTCAATATTTCAATAAAACTGTTTAACTTCTGAGGTGTATATGCAAGATCATAATCAAATGACTTCATCTACTCAAGACAACTCTATTTTAAATGATTCAAATATTGATTTGGAAAAATGTACATTATACTTTTGATATAATTTTAAATAGTAATCTTTTCACCAAATAGATAATTATTCCAACACTTGAAGGCATAAAAAAATATATTCAACTCGAGGAACTATGTAGATTAGTTCCATTCTCATGGCCTCAACATACATGAACTATATACCACTACTAAATCTCAAAATATTAATACTTCACCACATCTTTTCCATGAATTTTTACCAAACACAGTATACTCCTCAACTGGCTCAAATAAGATCAAAATTGTGGTAGTTTTTAATCACATATTCATCTTCGGAAAATCATTTTCACAAGATCCAGAAAATTCAAACATAACTCTTTTCCTAGAAAATCCCAAAAAGGTTTCTTCAAAGGGGGAAAAGACTTGTATGGTCCTCTAATAATAACCCATTAATAATATAAAAAATGTTATCAGAAACATTCTTCAGGTTCTCACATGAAACCAATTTTTTTCACCTTATATGGGTCCACAGACACTCATTCCTCTAAGATTATGTGAACCATGAAATATACCTGATCAATCCATAATTTTCAATTATATAATATTGTGTATAATTGATGTTCTACTAGTGTACTAAAAACGATTTCAAGATGATCGAAATCACCATCAAGACATTTTGAGTATATTAGGATTTTATCCACAAATAATACCAAAAATTGATCCAATATTGGGTGGAATAATCCATTCATCTAGACTATAAACATTGTCAGAGCATTCTTCTAACCAAGCTACATCATGACGAAATCATAAATTCTATAACTTCTTCTAAAAGCCTCCATGTTTTTATAAAAATTTCTAAATATTAAATAATGGTAACATGTTCTAATGTTATTCATTTAGAAGTCACAATTACCCATAAATTGGTCAAATAGATATTCAACACATGAACGATGATACATTTTCATCACTATGATCTGGTTTAAGATCAAATATTCAAAAAATAATCATATGATTCTATTATAAATATTTTAAATAAATAATTTAGAACCCCGAGGAAATGTAATCAGATGCATAAAAACCTTATCCATCAACTCATACAAATGACACTTAAAATCATGAAGCTCTTTTGGATCCATTCTATAAGGTGGAATTGAACAAGTTTTAGCTCCATGGATTAACTCAATCATAAACTCTATATATCTCTTTGGTGGAAAACCCTTGATTTCATTATAAAACACATCATTAACTAGTCCCCAATGTGTGTAATGAAATCCAACATTATCTGTAAATTATCTTGAAATAAACCAAAAAATTGGGTAGTGATCGTACCATGATTCACTGTTTTATTCCACCCTTACACCTCTATTTTAAACTAGTTTTGTAATGAATATTCCAAATATTATAATAAATTTCACTTTAATTTTTAATAAATTAATCATATTTAATCAGTATTAGACTAAAAAATGTTACTTGTTTTTATTATTTCAATTTAGGTGGAGATGATTTGGAGGGCGCTTGTTGAAGTGGAAGAAAAATTGGCCTAAATTGCATGGATCCATGAAGACCTTTCCACTGTTACGCTTTTATAGAAAATATCGTTCATTTAAAGGGCTCGTATTTTGTGTACTGGTAAAAAATATAACGGGCTAGAACTCTTATGAAGAAATCCAAGCCCAATTCGGCCGTTAAGGGGCCCAACTAAAATGATATGTCCATGGAATCAAATATGTACAATGTCAAATGTGGTGTTATGTAATCTGTCCATATCTCTGGATCCACTTGTCAAATAGATGCCAAACTTTTGTTGGAGATAGGTAGGAAGTGGGGATACCACTTTCCAGTTTTTTTAAAAGGGAGAGTCAGGTGTCTATTGGTCGAAATGCGTGGAACAAGTGGATTGTAGGAATCTGTGTGCCTCAAACAACCTTCCAATTTTCCGATAAAATGATACCTTGGGCTCCCCATTTGAGAGTTTATCTAGGAGGCAAGGTGCTTCCATTTTGGAGTACCCAAGGAGTATACTCAAGATCTCTCCCATTACTGCAGGCTATGAGAAGTTCTACCACAACATCTTTCCCTTCCTCATATCCCATGAGTTTCTAAACCACTTGTGATCACCCGGGGAGGAATGTGATGTAAATCCCAAGCTTCATGTTTATAATAATTGAATGATCATTTGAATTACAGGTTTTTTTGTTGTTTTCATCATACTCTATTATTATTTTATTGTGTTATGTACTGTTATGTCATTCTCACTCACATGATCATGTTTGGGGGTACCCATTCATGTGATGTTTCACACACCGTTCACCACATTCTTTTCCCACATTCAATTGCATTGTTTTTGTGGTTCATATTGGTCAATTTAACTCAAATAAGCACTGTCAAGGAAATGTAAATTTATTTCATGGTATTATAATGAAATTACATAAAAACCTTGACAGCACATCGAGTTCTTCGTGTGTTTCCTTGGTGAGTTTCGGTTATGAAGTCAAACACAATTCACCCAATCATCGGCGTAGTCTGGTGAATCATTGTGTGTTTTCAAATGATCTCTAGGATTTATCCCAGTATAAGATCAGAAAAATTCTGGTTCTAGGTGTTTGAAACCAGTGATTAAAATATCATAACCCTATATCCTGATGCAGTGAAGGTTAAACATCATGAGAGTATCCTGGCTTGATCACGCTTAATTAATTCTGTTAATATCTACATTGTTTTATCACATTCATTTTCTATTTTCATATTTAATCATCAAACCCCCAATAATTACAAAACTTAATTAACCATATACATTAATAATAAAAACCCTCTTTTTAAATTAATGACCAAAGCCTCCATCGAGAGATGACTTAGGGTTGATGCTATACTGAAGAAACTCTAGTCAAAATTAAACAAATAATTTGACGTGATCGACAATGCGATCAAATTTTGGCACCGTTGCCGGGTAGCCATGATAATTTTTTCTTTATTTCCATTTATTAATTTATTTTAATTTTTAATTAGTACCCCTTTAAATAACCCACCCCCATTTGAATACTTTTTTTTGCGATTTGAATTTATTTTTGTTTGTTTTTGGTGTGTTCTTTCTCTCTCCATATTCTTCTTCTTCTTCTCCATATACCTCTATATAATTCTGTATTATAATATTATATTGTCATTTCACCCTTCATAAGAGATTTTACCCATATTAAAAAAACAATGAAACTTCACATCTTATTTGCATGACTCGATCTGGTAAAGAAACACTACTTGAATTTGACCCTGAAATTGAAAAGTCACATCACTCTCAAATTAAGGCATCTAGAGAAGTAAAATCAAGTAACATTGAGTATCCCCTTCTAGATCCTCAATTGTTTCAAAATAATTCAATAATTGAACCCAAGAAAACCCAAGAAAACATGTCTGCAAATAAACGCATGTTAAAAGAGATGACCACCCCTGATGTGGAGTACCAACCTGCATACATCCAATATCCCAAGGAAGCATCCAACATTGAGTTGAGATCAGTTCTCATCCAACTTCTTCCCAAATTACATGGTCTTCTTAGCGATGACCCTTATAGTCACCTTAAGGAGTTTCACATATTGTGCTTCACCATGAAACCCCAAAATGTGTATGAGTACTTAATCAGGTTTAGGGCCTTCCATTTCTCCCATGATGGTGTAGCCAAATATTGGATATACTATTTACCTTCCACGATTGGGGGTTGGAATGACCTTAAAAGACTCTTTTTAGAGAAGTTCATCCCTACCTCTAGAACGACATCAATTAGGAATGAAATATATGGAATTAGGAAATCACAAGGACAGACCCTTAATGAATACTGGGAGAGACTTAAAAGACTTTGATCAAGCTACCCCCACCACCAGATTACTGAACAATTATTAATCCAATACTTTTATGACGAACTTATCCAAATGGATCGTTGAATGATTTATGCTGCAGATGGTGGTCCCCTAGTAGATAAAACTCCTTCCTCCGCTCGATACTTAATAGTCATCATCACTCAAAATGCACAACAATTTCGTACACGATAAATTGCACCAACACGGGGAGTTATGAGGTAATTTATTCATCCCTAGAACAAATGGTAGATACTAAACCTGAATAGATTCATACCATTCTAAGGAAATTATCTCAAGAACAAGGTAAATCACACTCTACATCTATTCCATTACATTGTGGTACTTGTTCTGATAACACTCATTTTTCTAACCGGTGCCCACAATTTCAAGATTCATCTGTGTCATGTGCAGCTATGTTCCTAGAGCATCCAATCCAACCAAAAACTCCCTTAAGGCAAGAAACATTCTGCCCAAATCCAAATACAGAGTTTCAAGCACAACCCCAATACCGACAAGGTGAAAACTCAAGCTACCCCAAGAAGAATTGGTATCAACAAGGCCAATGTATGAAACATTCTTATCCATCAACATCTCAAAACAATCCTCCTCCTCCAAAGTCTGAACCATGCCTCGAGGATATGGTGAAGAAAATGGCAACCCAGAACCTCTAGCTCCAACAGACCACACCATCGGCAATTCAAGACCTACGAACTCAAGTAAGACAATTGGAGAACACAATCAGTGAGCTTAAGATGCAAGGGTCAAGACAAATACCATCCCAACCCATTGCCAATCTGAAGGACAAAGGTAACGAATGAGAAATTACACTTTGTAGTAGTAAAGAAGCATCTCCTTTTACTGATTCTATGAAACATGTATGTCCCCCTCTTAAAAACAGTCCTTCCCAACCCAATAAAATTTAATGTAATGAAAAAAAAATAAAAAGGGTAATTAAATTATCGTTGATGATTCAAATGAACAATCAATTCATCTTCCCTTCCCACAAAGACTCTCAAAATATATGAAAAATTTTGATAATGATATTGATAATGAGATAATGGATACATTTAAAAATGTTCAAGTTAATATTCCTTTATTAGATGATGTCATGCTAATTCCCCCTTATTCCAAATTTCATAAGGAACTCAGAACACATAGACAAAGGATGAAGGGGAATGAGAGAGTAAACTAGGTAAGAATGTCTCGGACATGATTCAACCAGCAATGCCAACCAAATGCAAGGATCCAGGCACATTCATGATAATGTGTACCATAGGGGAGACCTTTATTTCTGATGCTATGCTAGATTTAGGTTTTTCCATTAATGTAAGGCCTCACTCTGTGTATACCTCTCTACAGGTTGGAGTGCTTCAATCAACAGGAATTGTCATGAAATTTTCCCACCAGAGTATAACACATCCAAAAGGAGTGATTGTTGATGTCCTTGATAGAGTGAATAATATCATCTTCCCTGCCGATTTCTACATTCTTGAGATAGACGATACCTGAACCCAAGGACACGCTCCTCTCATACTTGGGAGGCCATTCCTCAAAACCGGAAAGACGATCATAAACATTCACACTGGTACACTATCCATGGAAGTATGAGTAGAAAATTTAATTTTTAACATCCTTGAGGCTGTAAAAACCACTTAAAGATCATTCCACTCTTCCTGTCTATCGATGGAAGTGCTCTCAAATGATGCACACACACACAATTCTTTCCATAACCCAAACTATGATTCATTTTTGTTTTCTTCACCCTTGGATGATTTATGATTTGATTCAAGTTTTGAGTGTTGTGTGGGGGTCTTAAAAGTGTAAATTTAGTGCTTTAATTGATGATTGTGTTCATTCAGAGGTACCCATGACCATCGATGATTCTGCAAATCTCATTTCTATAGATTCTTTGTCTTTAGAGAATAAACATGAGAAGATAGACAGTTTAATGGACCTCACTCCACCTAAATCCCCTCCCTCAATCCAGAAACCACCAGGGTTGGAACTTAAACCACTTCATTCTAATTTAAAATATGTATATCTTGAGGGTATTAACCAACTGACCATAATTATTTCCAATAACCTCTCTCCACAATAGGAATAGAAACTAATCAAACTTTTGAGTCAGTGTAAAAAGGAAATATGATGGAGATTGGTTGATATTACCAATATTAGAACATATATTTTTGTGCTCCATATACTTCTCGATGATGGGGCTATGCCCGTAAGACAATCTCAATTCCTATTGAATCCCACTCTCCTTGAAGTGCTAAAATTGGATGTCAGTAAATTACTTGCTGTAGGGATCATTTATCATATATCTGATAGTAAATGGGTTAGGCAAGTGAAAATTGTGCCTAAAAAATAGGAATAAATGTTGTGTCAAATGAAATGAATGAATTGGTTCCATCTTGTGTGA
Organism: Viscum album; assembly: GCA_963277665.1. NCBI lineage: Eukaryota > Viridiplantae > Streptophyta > Magnoliopsida > Santalales > Viscaceae > Viscum > Viscum album. The sequence goes on along the minus strand of OY728161.1, from coordinate 1,240,479,829 downwards.
AAAACAATTGGGAAATCTGTATTGACTACCGTTGACTGAATCAAGCCACACAGAATGACCACTTTCCATTACCTTTCATTGACCAAATGTTAGAACGATTGGCTGATAAGTCTCATTATTGTTTCCTTGATGGCTATTCAGATTATTTCCAAATCCATATATCCCTTGAAGACCATGAAAAGACAAAATTTACATTTCCATTTGGAGCATTTGCATACATTAGTATGTCATTCGGTTTATGTAATGCTCCTAGTACTTTTCAGCGATGTATGTTGAGTATTTTTTATGAGTACCTTTATAGTTGTATAGAAGTCATTGTGGAAATTTCACGGTCTATTGGTATTCTTTTGATGATTTTCTCGAACACCTTGATTTTTTCATTCATCCCTAGATTGAAATATATCTTGTTTTAAATTATGAGAAATTCCATTTTGTGGTTGAGCGAGGGATAGTTCTTGGGAATTTCATTTCTAATAAGGGATTTCAAGTAGATAAATCTAAAATTAAAGTAATTTCGACCCTTCCATATCCAAAATATGTGTTCATGAGGTGCGGTCTTTCTTGGGTCATGCTAGTTTTTACTTTCGATTCATTAAAGACTTTTGTAAGATTTCACTTCTATTGTCCTTGTTATTGCAAAAATATTTTGAGCTTGGGTTTGATAAAAATTTCGAGGATGCATTCAATTCACTAAAAAATAGCCACACATCACCTCCCATTATCCATCCACCAATGTGGGATCTCCCCTTAGATCTTATGTGTGATACCTCAAACTTTACAGTTGGGGCAGTTTTATCACAAAGGGTTGATAAGGCTCCTCATGTCATTGTGTATGCCTCGCGTACCCTTGAACATGCCCATGTAAAGAACACATGTCACAACCCGTCCTCGGGGCCCGTTCCGTGACTACCCCAAGCCCGCCTTCCATAGGCCAGGGGTTGGCGACTAGCACCAAGGCGTAAATCCCAGCGAAAAGGGAAGGAATTCCCTTTGAAAAGTAAACAACCACCACAGAGTAAGCAAGCGGAAAAGTAAACACTAAGTAAAAACAGAGTACAACTGAGAGTGCGGAAAAGTAGATGGGCCAGTATACAAACCCAAACTGAAAGAAAAGTACAACTCTAAAGGGAAAACAGAAACTGTAAAGTAAAAGCTGCTACACCGAGCCGTCCACTGGAAATCCCACCTGAAGGGTGGGTACAGATAGCTCCACTGCTCTCGTCGTCCGCTCCGAACACGTCCCGCCTAGTGGTCCACCTCCATGTACCGTCCTGCTCTACGAGCCTCAGCCAAGATCAACGCTGTCCGTCGTCTGCAACCAACACAACGTAGTGCCGGCATAGCCCGTGCAGGGGTGAGTATAAGCTACTCAGTAGGGACCCCGAGACCCCTAAAGGTCTCCAAAAATCCAAAAAGGATAAACCACAAAGGAAGATACAATCACGAAGTAACAACCGAGACTGCTTAGGTATATGCCCATACATATACCTAAGTCATCAATTCCAATACGCTCCAACCTCCGAGCCCAAGTACAACTCAGTCCACACAGGAAAGTAAACGTATTCCACACAGGAAAGCAAAACGAAATCCACACAGGATAGCACAACTCAATCCACACAGGAAAGTAATAGGATTCAGCTCACACAGGTATACTTCTTCAAAGGACGATAAAGATGATCTCTGATCCATCTAAGTCGTCGGACCCACGAATGATCGATAGGTAACTAACCCCCGCAAAAGACCCACACAGGATCGGGCCCACACAGGACCTGTAGGCGCTGGTTCACACAGGACCGTTGAGCGCAAAGACCCACACAGGATCGGACCCACACAGGATCGTGCCCACACAGGACCTGTAGCACTGATCCACGTAGGATCGCTGAGTGATGTAGTCGTCGTCATCGAATCCACACAGGATCTCTATACTATCGTCGTCGCAGTCACAGTAGCAGTAGCAGTAGTAGTAGTAGTCACAGTCGCAGCCAGCACTAGGGTTCCCACACACCGCAAGCTCGTTCGGAGGGTCCGCTTTACGAGCCAAGAGGCTGATACATCAACTGTCACAAAGTCCAGAGTTGAGGTATCCAAAAGTTTTGTATCGTCAACAAGAACTAAACGCAACAGACGGCACGTCGATCGGACGCCAGGTCTGAGAGTTATTGGCTTTTTCGTCCCAGGGGGCTGGTTGGTTTCTAAGGAAAAACCAACCCGACCGTATTCCACCTCCATCCAAACCTCGGGCGGAGTATGCCAAAAGATCCGTCTCACTAAGAGTAACACAACAAAGATGACGGCACGTCAATCGGACGTCCGTAGCTCAAGATATGAGTGTTTCCGCTCCGAGGGCCCGGTTGGTTTCGTGTACGAACCAACCCGGCCGAACTCAAAGTATTCCAAAACCCTGAGTGTAATATACCGAAACGACAGTCTCGATCCAAGGATCGTGTAGCCGTAGACGGTTCATCGATCAGAGGTCTGTGGCCCATGTTATGGCCAAAAGACCAAAGTCAATTCGAAAAAGGGGGGTCCGGGTCCGAGCCGACCCGGACCAACCCCCCCCCCCCCCCCCGGGTCGGCCCGAACCGGGTCGACCCGACCCGGGTCCGACCCGGACCGGCCGGCAGCACGGCCTGGCGCCGCTTGGTGCCATGCGCGGGGGGCATGGCCCCCGCTTAACAGCTGGCGGCGCGGCTTAAGCAGCGCCTTTTGGAGAACCGGCCCCCTTCGTGGGGGCCTGCATGAGGAAAAACCGGGGGGCCGCCTACCCCCCTTAATGAAACCGGCCCCCCCTCATAATGGGAGGGGCAAGTGACCTGGCCAGGGGAATTTAATTCCCTCGGTCTTTCACCTTCCGGCCGGCCCACCTGGCCGGCCGGTTTTTCTTCAACGGGACAGGCAAAGCCGGTCCCCTTCCGGTTTCCGACGCCGGCGGCCCGGCGAGCCGCCGGTATTCTCGTCCCGCCGCTTCACGGAACCAGCCGCGGTGTTCGTCATCCGGCGCGGTGCGACGACACCGCACCCTTCTGCCGCGGCCCCGCTCCGGCCACGGCGCCTTCGGTTCCCTTTGACGCGGCGCGACGGCGTCACGTTCATGATAATCCTTCCACGGTGCGACGCGACGGTGTCGCGTAAATATGCCAGGCGATTCCAACGTGGTGCGACAGCACAACGCCTTCTCGTTCATCCACAAGATTATATAAATAACCAAGAACAAAGGAGGGGGAATTTGGTCGTGTTTGTGTGGTCTGACCCCCCTCTCGTTAGATGATAACTCTTAAATATTTAATCACAAGATTATCATTCTAGAACCAAGAACGAGAGTAAAGAAATAAACCACAACAAACCCCTAACTTGGTTTCAAGATCGATGATCTTCAATGACCCGCGGAAGACAACGTCGCGGAGGTCGTGCATCGTGGTAAACGTTCGTCAATTCTGTTGACAAAGAGGTACGTCCGAAGAGGTACGTCATTGGTGAATCTTCGTAAGCCGACGAAGGAAGTCCGAGGAGGAAGTGGCGTTCCCTTTCATTGACACGGAAGTCATCTTCGATCTTCGGAAACAACCGGCTACGAAGAAGAGGGGAGCGGCATTCTTCGTCAGAGCTCGAAGGTTCTTCGCGTTCTTCGTCAAAGTTGAAGAAGAAGAAGAAGAAGAAGAAGAAGACTTCAAAACTCTTAAGGAGGCTAGAGAATTCTAACCAAATAAAATAAGCTAGAGTCTTATTTTATTCACACACTTAACAAATTGAATTTCAAATGTTTGAAATTCAAACAAAACAACTCCATTAATTATCAAAGTTGTCATGTCATTTAAAGAGGGGTTAAAGAGAATTTTTAAAAGAGAAGATGAAACGTTAGGGTTCGTGTGTGCCCCACCACACTTAATCCTCTCAATGGACGTTAAGTGGGTGTGGGTCCCACCCCTAACTTCCTTTGAGAGGAGTTAACCAACAAGTAAGAAAAATAAAAAGTGTTTCCACATTTTTATTTAACTTCTTATAATTCTCAAAAAAACTGATTTTTGTCCCGCATAAAACGCAACCTCGGAAAAGGTTTCCTTAAGAGAATATTGGAACTGCGAGTTCATCGGTGTCCTCAGATTTCAATTTTGAGCACCAGATCAAATGTTAGAAATTCCCGCTCGTTCGTTCACTGAACGTACCTGAGCCGAACTTCGGAAAATGATTCTGGGCACTCTGGGCCTCAGAATCAGGTGCCGTCAGAAACCGCGCTCTTGTAAAATTCCATTGAAAATTAAGAAAAAATTTCCCTTGAATTTTATGGGACTTTATATTTCTCCCACCTCAGGGCTTTACATCCCCGTAAAGATATAACAAAAACTAGGAGAACAAATGTGGGTACTAAGCACGCATCTGAGCCTCCCTCTCCCAAGTGCTCTCCTGGAGGTTCCTGTGCTGCCATCTAATGCGCACAAGAGGAATCGATCTCCCATGTAGGACCCGCTCCTGTCGATCCTCTATCTCCACCGGGACCTCCGTAAAAGTCGCCCCATCGTCAACGTCAAGCTCCTCGTGGTCAATGATGTGCGTCGGGTCGTGCACGTATCTCCTCAGTTGAGATACGTGGAAGACGTCGTGCTCCCAGTGCAACTGAGGTGGTAGAGCCAGGCGATAAGCCACCTCGCCAATCCTGCTGAGGATCTGGAAGGGTCCGATGAAGCGCGGAGATAACATACCGCCTCGGCCAAATCTCCGAATACCACGTCGAGGTGAGACCCGCAAGAAGACGTGGTCGCCATCCTCGAACTCTAGTGGCCTCCGCCTCCTGTCAGCGTATGACTTCTGCCGGCTCTGAGTTGTCCTCATCCGCTCCTGGATGACCTGGACCTTCTCTATCGTGGCCTGGACCATCTCCGGTCCCACAAGTGCTGACTCCCCAGGGTCTGTCCAGCACAAAGGAGATCTATAAGGTCGGCCGTACAACGCCTCGTACGGTGCCATCCCAATGGTGGAGTGGTAGCTGTTGTTGTACGCAAACTCCACCAAGGGTAGGTGGTCCTCCCAGTTACGACCAAAGTCGAGGAAACATGCGCGGAGCATGTCCTCGAGAGTCTGAATGGTCCTCTCCATCTGACCATCCGTCTGAGGGTGAAAGGCTGTGCTCAGTCGTAGCTGCGTCCCGAACGCCTCCTGTAACCCCTTCCAAAGCTGGGAAGTAAAGCAAGCATCTCGATCGGAGACGATAGATGATGGCACACCATGGATCTGCACAATCTCTTGAACGTAGAGACATCCCAAGCTCTCCACTGAGCCCTGCTCTCTGATGGGTAAGAAGTGTGCCGACTTGGTGAGTCGGTCAACAATCACCCAGATGGAGTCGTGACCTCTGGAAGTGCGTGGAAGTCCAGTCACGAAGACCATATATATGCCATCCCACTTCCACTCCGGGACCTCCAAGGGCTATACAAAGCCTGCTGGTACCTGATGCCCAGCCTTCACCTGCTGGAAGGTGAGGCATCGAGAAACGAACCCTGCTACAGCCTTCTTCATTCCTGGTCACCAGTGCTGTCGTCTGAGATCCTGGTACATCTTCGCCACTCCAGGATGTACCGCCAAAGGAGAAGTGTGAAACTCTCTTAGCACCTCCTCTCGCAAAGCTACTGGTACCATGGTACTCCCTCTGAAAAGGATGTTGTGCTCTGCCCAAGGGATAAACCATCAGGTGCCTGTCCCGAGGATATATGTGTACGCCATGTTTTCAAAGTGAAGAACACTACTGCTAACTCCAGGTCATGGGTAGCGTAGTTCTGCTCAAGCAGACACAACTGACGTGATCCATAGGCGATCACTTCCCGCTCCTGTATCAGGACGTAACCGAGTCCAGTCCCTGATGCATCGTAGTAAACTACGTACTCTACTCCCTCCTCAGGAAACCTCACGATAGGTGCGCTAGTCAACCTTTGTCTCAGCTCCTGGAAGCTCTGCTGACAAAAGTCTGACCAGACGAAGGGTTTCCCCTTCCTCCTTAACGTACGACAAAGCTTCAAAGATTTCTACTTTTCCGAAAAGTGAAATCTGGTCTCATCCCCTAGATGAACCACATTCCTTGCCTAATACATTAAATCCCTTCATGATTAGTTAATTCATGGCATAGATGACGTCGTAAGGCCTCGACGCTGCTACCAAGAGATCCAACTGTTACTCTCGCCTCCAAGGGTTGAGTCACACTGTCGGAATCAGTGTGTGGTCATTGGGTTTCCTCCAGTAAGAATCTCTCAAGTGAGGGTCAAGTCAACAGTTTTTAACCGGAACCTCTTAGTAAAAACAAACAAAAGACAAGAAAACAAAAGTAACCATGCCAAGTGTCTTTTATTACTTCAACTTAAAGTACTAGGACACAAAGAAACATAAACTACGAAGCTAGAGGCATTATGGGAAAAGGCCTCTATGCCTGGAGCTAGTCCCGCACTAGTCCACCCGCTTCTGGAGCTCCATGATCGTAAGCTTCAGCTGCCTGAAGCTGTGCTCTCCCCTGAGGTCGGGGTGGACCTCCTGGTGGTGGTGGTGGTAGAGTCTCAAAGTGTCGCCCACCACCTGCTGCTCGGACAACTCCTCTTCCTCGTCCGCCTCCTCCCTGCGGACCGCCACGGTCGAACCTCTGCCTCTGCCTAGGTGGTTCCTCAACCGTCTGTTGCTCCTCTGCACGGCGGGTCGGGCATTCACGAGCCATGTGGCCCTACCCGCCGCATGAGTAGCACTGCCTGCCTCTCGAAAGACTGGCTCCTCGCTGTGTGCCCCGCACTGCTGAGCCAGTGTCCTGAGGTCGTCTCCCGAAGGTCTGGTCTGACTAGACCCATGAGTCATCCATCGACTGCCTGCTGCAGATGACTCTGCCACGTGTCGCCCTGCGGTGGGTCTCGGTGCTGGTGTAGACACAGCAAGGAAGCTCTCGATCAAAAGGAACCACTCCAGTACTCCTGTCTGAGTCGGTATGCTGAGGGAGATCAGTGATGCCCTGATCTCGTGTCTCAAACCTTGCTCGAAGGTCCGGGCCCGGAAGAATGGGTCTTGTACCATGTCGGTCGAGTAGCACGAGAGATCAGTAAATCTCGCTGAGTACTGATCGACCGTCATATTGCCCTGCCGCAGCTGAAGAAGCTCCTGGATACACACTACACAAAGGGTGGCTGGGACGAACTCCGAGCGGAAGAGGCTCTCAAAGTCCGTCCAAAGTAGAGATGCCTCATCGTGCACCTGGAGCATCAAGCTCCACCATCGGCCCGCTGCTGTGTGCAGTAGGCTCGCAGCGAGGATCACCATGAGGTCTGCAGGTGTCCTCACTAGCCTAAAAACTCGTACCACTACCTCCAGCCAGTCCTCAGCTGCCTGGGGGTCCGTCTCCCCACGAAACCTGGGCGGTCGCTTGCGCTGAAACTCATGCAGTGCGCTGAGGTGACGTGCATCGTCAGCGGCTGGTGCTGGAAGCATCGGGGGCTCGGCGGGTAGAGCTACAGCCGGTGCCACTACTGACAAAGGGCCCTGCACCGAGGTCTCGTCGCTCAGTGGGCTGTCGTCACACTCGACTCTCGGAACCCTGGCTGGCTGTTATCGTGGGGCCATCCTGAAAAGGAACAGGTGCGCCACGGTCAAACAGTATACCTGGTGAGCTGACACAAAGTAATCACAAAGAAAACATTGAAACACACATGCAATCAATGTTTTCGTGCATTAAGTCAGAAATCAGAAGTCAGGGTCCTGGTGTACGGATACGTCGGCCACCGCACCAACACTGGACTCCCTGGACTGATAACCACACTCAATACGCTAAACATTATTGCTTCACATAGAAAAGATCAGAGTTCGCGGTAGAACCGAACTCCTATGATACCAATTTGTCACGACCCGTCCTCGGGGCCCGTGCCGTGACTACCCCAAGCCTCCCTTCCATAGGCCAGGGGCTGGCGACTAGCACCAAGGCATAAATACCAGCGAAAAGGGAAGGAATTGCCTTTGAAAAGTAATCAACCACCACAGAGTAAGCAAGCGGAAAACTAAACACTATGTAAAAATAGAGTACAACTGAGAGTGCGGAAAAGTAGATGGGCTAGTATACAAACCCAAACTGAAAATAAAGTACAACTCGAAAGGGAAAAACAGCAACTGTAAAGTAAAACCCTCTACACCAAGCCGTCCACTGGAAATCCCAACTGAAGGGTCGGTACAGATAGCTCCACTGCTCCTGTCATCCGCTCCGAACATGTCCCGCCTAGTGGTCCACCTCCAGGTACCGTCCTGCTTTGCGAGCCTCAGCCAAGATCAACGCTGTCCGTCGTCTGCAACCAACCCAACATAGTGCGGGCATAGCCCGTGCAGGGGTGAGTATAAGCTACTCAGTAGGGACCCCGAGACCCCCGAAGGTCTCCAAAAATCCACAAAGGATAAACCAAAAAGGAAGATACAATGACGAAGTAACAACCGACAGTGCTTAGGTATATGCCCATACATATACCTAAGTCATCAATTCCAATACGCTCCAACCTCCGAGCCCAAGTACAACTCAGTCCACACAGAAAAGTAAACGTTTTCCACACGGGAAAGCAAAACGAAATCCACACAGGATAGCACAACTCAATCCACACAGGAAAGTAATAGGATTCAGTTCACACAGGTATACATCTTCAAAGGACGACAAAGATGATCTCTGATCCATCTAAGTCGTTGGACCCACGAAGGATCGATAGGTAACTAACCCCCGCAAAAGACCCACACAGGATCGGGCCCACACATGACCTGTAGCACTGATCCACGTAGGATCACTGAGTGTTGTAGTCGTCATCGTCGAATCCACACAGGATCTCTGTACTGTCGTCGTCGCAGTTATAGTAGCAGTAGCAGTAGCAGTAGTAGTCACAGTCGCAGCCAGCACTAAGGTTCTCGCACACCGCAAGCTCATTCGGAGGGTCCGCTCCACGAGCCGAGAGGCTGATACATCAACTGTCACAAAGTCCGGAGTTGATGTATCCAAAAGTTCTGTATCGTCAACAGGAACTCAACGCAACAGACGGCACGTCGATGGGACGCTCGGTCTGAGAGTTATTGGCTTTTTCGTCCCAGGGGCCCGGTTGGTTTCTAAGGCAAAACCAACCCGACCATACTCCACCTACGTCCAAACCTCGGGCAGAGTATTCCAAAAGATCCGTCTCACTAAGAGGAACACAACAAAGCTGACAGCACGTCAATCGGATGTCCGTAGCTCAAGATATGAGCGTTTCCGCTCCGAGGGCCCGGTTTGTTTCGTGTACGAACCAACCCGGCCGAACACAAAGTATTCCGAAACCCTGAGTGTAATATACTGAAACGATCGGCTCGATCCAAGTATCGTGTAGCCGTAGACGGTTCGTCGATTGGAGGTTCGTGGCCCAAGTTATGGCCAAAATACCAAAGTCAATTCGAAAACGGGGGGTCTGGGTCCGGGCCGACCCGGCCGACCCCCCCCCCCCCCCCGGGTCGACCCGATCCGGGTTGACCCGACCCGGGTCCGACCTGGCCCAGCCGGCGGCGCGCCCTGGGGCCGCTTGGTGCCACGCACGGGGGGCATGGCCCTCGCTTCCCAGCTTGCGGCGCGGCTTAAGCCGCGCCTTTTGGAGAACCGGCCCCCTTCGTGGGGGCCTGCTTGAGGAAAAACCGGGGGCCACCTGCCTCCCTTAATGAAACCCCCCCCCCCCTCATAATGGGGGGGGCATGTGACCTGGATGGGGGAATTTAATTCCCCCAGTCTTTCACCTTCCGGCCGGCCCACCTGGCCAGCCGATTTTTCTTCAACGGGACCGGCAAAGTCGGTCCCCTTCCGGTTTCCGACGCCGGCGGCCCGGCGAGCCGCCGGTCTTCTCGTCCCACCACGGCCCGGAACCGGCCACAGTGTTCATCGTCCTGCGCGGTGCGATGGCACCGCACCCTTCCGCCGCGGCCCCGCTCCATCCATGGCGCCTTCGGTTCCCTTCGACGCGGCGCGACGGCGTCGCGTTCATGATAATCCTTCCACGGCGCGACGCGACGGCGTCGCGTAAATAAGCCGTGTGATTCCCGCGTGGTGAGACGGCACCACGCCTTCTCGTTCATCCACAAGATTATATAAATAACCAAGAACAAAGGAGGGGGAATTCAGTCGTCTTTGTGCGGTCCGACCACCCTCTCGTTAGACGATAACTCTTAAATATTTAATCACAAGATTATCATTCTAGAACCAAGAACGAGAGAAAATAAATAAACCAAAATAAACCCCTACCTTGGTTTCAAGATTGATGATCGTCAACGACCCGCGGAAGACAACGTCACGGAGGTCGGGCGTCGCGGTAAATGTTCGTCAATTCTGTTGAAGAAGAGGTAAGTCCGAAGAGGTACGTCGTTGGTGACTCTTCGTAAGCCGATGAAGGAATTCCGAGGAGGAAGCTGCGTTCCCTTTCATTAACACAGAAGGCGTCGTCGATCTTCGGAAACAACCGGCTACGAAGAAGAGAGGAGCGGCGTTCTTTGCCGGAGCTCGAAGGTTCTTCGCGTTCTTTGTCAAAGTTGAAGAAGAAGAAGAAGAAGACTTCAAAACTCTTAAGGAGGCTAGAGAATTCTAACCAAATAAAATAAGCTAGAGTCTTATTTTATTCCCACACTTAACAAATTGAATTTCAAAGGTTTGATATTCAAAAAAAACAACTCCATTAATTATCAAAGTTGTCATGTCATTTAAAGAGGGGTTAAAGGGAGTTTTTAAAAGAGAAGATGAAAAGTTATGGTTTGTGTGGGCCCCACCACACTTAATACTCTCAATGGAGGTTATGTGGGTGTGGGTACCACCCCTAACTTCCTTTTAGAGGAGTTAACCAACATGGAAGAAAAATAAAATGTGTTTCCACATTTTTATTTAACTTCTTATAATTCTCAAAAAAACTAATTTTTGTCCCGCATAAAACGCAACCTCGGAAAATGTTTCCTTAAGCGAATATCGGCGCTGCGAGTTCATCGGTGTCCTCGGATTTCAATTCCGAGCACCGGATCAAATGTTAGAAATTCCCGCTCGTTCGTTCACTGAACGTACCCATGCCGAACTTCGGAAAATGATTCCGGGCACTCCGGGCCTCAGAATCAGGTGTCGTCCGAAACCGCGCTTTTGTAAAATTCCAAAGAAAATTAAGAAAAAATTTCCATTGGATTTTATGGGTCTTTACAACACAACCATAGAAAAAATAACTCTTTCTATTGTGTTTTCCATGGAAAAATTCCGTTCATATTTTCTTAGGTCAAATGATATTTTGTTTTCTGACCATGTTTCCCTTAGATTTCTCATAATGAAACCTGAAACCTAGCCCCGTCTCATACGGTGGATGCCCCTCCTCCAACAGTTTGTCCTTGAGATTAGAGATAAAAGTGGGGTATAAAATGTTGTAGTTGACCAAATTAGTAGGATTTTCCCACCATTGGACCATCATGTTGACTCACCCCTACCCATTTGCGAATTCTTCCCTCATGAGAACATTTGTGATGTTGTGGACCTTGCCCCATGGTATGCAGATATTGTGAATTATCTAGAAACATCTAGGGTTTCCAATGATTTCAGGATTTCACAATCCTAGAGACTTAAGAATGATTCCCATTGGTAAATTTCGGATGACCCATACTTGTGGAGAATTTGTAGTGACCACGTAGATCGTCGGTGTGACCAAGACAATGAGTTCACATCTTTTGTGACCTTCTGCCACACCTTGGCATGTGGGGGCCACTTTGGCTCTCAACAAACAGCTCGAAAGGTCCATGACTCAATAATTTATTATCCAACATTATATAAGGATTCCCATATTTTTTTTATGTCATCCAGTCATTGTCAATTCATAGGTAATATATCCAAGAGGAATGAAATGCTCCAACACCCCATGTTATTATGCGAAATTTTTGATGCACGGGGCATTGACTTCATGGGTCCTTTTCCAAATTAATTTGGCTTTGTGTAAAACTTTTTGGATGTCCACTATGTATCTATAGGGGTGCAAGAAAATTCCCCCAGGACCGATGACTCTCGAGTGGTTTTTGATTTTGTAAGGTCCCAAATTTTTAGTTGGTTTGGTTTACAAAGATTCATCATTAGTTACTAGGGTTCACATTTTTGCAATCACAAAATGAAATATTTTCTTCTTATGTATGTGGTTGATCATAACGTCTTCACTGCATATCACCCCCAAACTAATGGACAAGACTAAATATCAAATCGTGAAGTTAAATGAATCTTGGAAAAAATAGTACAACACAATAGGAAAGATTGGAGTTTGCACATGGATGATGCACTTTGGGCGTACCGTAATACTTTTCAAACCCCAATATGAATTTCAACATAAATAATTGTGTTTGGATAGGCTTATCACCTCCCTGTGGAGGTAGAACACCATGAATATTGGGCAGTTAAACAATGTAATATGAACCATTCATATGCAGGTGAGCAAAGAAAGATGCATATTCTAGAGTTGGATGAAATTCGACGTGATTCATATGAAATCTCCCAAATCTATAAAGATAAGACAAAGTCTATTATTGATAGCATGATTCCCCAGTGGAAGTTCCATAATGGTGAGAAGGTCCTTATGTACAATTCTGGGCTTAAGCACCACCCAGGTAAGCTTCGTTCCCAATGGCTTGGTCTTTATACTGTTACTAATGTTTACTCTTTTGGTGAAACACAAATTTTGCATGAGCAGAGTGGAAGAAGTATTACCGTCAATGGGAAGTGACTTAAACACTTTTATGAGGATTTTCTGAAGAATCCGGTGGAGGAAATCCACCTTCTCAACGCATCATAATAATAAAACACCCCATGTTTTATCCTTTATTCTCACATTCTCAATTATTTCAGTGAGGACACTGCAAATTCTAGGTGTGGGCAGGTGGATACATTGCTGGGATAGTTAGTAATTTTCATCATTTTCTCCTTTCTTATCTTTTTATCCTTCTTTATGGTATTTTCATTTTTCCCCATCAACAATTTTGAAGTTCAATGATTTGGTGACCTTAAAGGGGGAATGTAAAAATACCACAAAGAAGGGAAAAAAAATATTTGTATGAATTTAACATCAAGGAGTGATTTTATTTTTTTATTGAATTGGTTTTCTGTCAATGATATAAATGCTCGTATCTATGTGAAACCATTGATATGATTAATGCCCCTTGTGTTAGTAGTTTTTGGGAAAACTGTGTCCCTAATATCTACACAAAATATAGCACCACACCACAATGTTTGATTTTTTATTACATAATATAAAGTAAATATATTTTGGGTTATTATTTTTCAGCTTTAAATGATATCTCCATACAATCATTCCTTATTCGATCTGTTTCATTACTCAACCAGAATAAAATATGCGTGTGTACGTAATGTCCAACTATTGTACGCCCACAAAAAAATTGGGTGTGTCTTGGTGAGGTCAAAAACCACTTCTCCTCAACCTTTAATCTTGTTATAGGTATTGCAATTAGTTTTGTGAGGATATCAAACAAGGGTTGAGATATGAGTGTGAGATTTGTTCCAAATGCACTTCTAAAAAATGAATAAATGTGGGGAGTGATGAAATGTGCAAAATACAGGGATATCTAGGTCATGATATTATGGTTTGACTTCTGGGAATACTTAAATGTGTGGGTCTTTAAATATGATTGCAAATGATATAGGGTAGGTTCGATGGACTAAATCATTTAAGCTGAAAATTGTTAAAATTACCTATATTTATTGGATAGAAAGTGGAAAGAATATCATGGAATGGTTTTCACACACACACATGGAGAGTTTGTTTCATGGTTGAAATCCGAATTCCTTGATAAATTTGGTATCATGAATCTTTTTTAATTTCACTATGATATGATATATGAGACATCTTATTCTATTTTCACTAGCAAGAAATCCATGGTGTGGTTCGTGTATTGATCAAATTACATTAATTAAAATTTCATCAAATATTAAATATTCATGATTTTGGGAATATATATATTCATCATTTTATTTTGATATGTTACTTTTCTTAGAAGTGAAAATGTTTAGGTGTGGGGGTGTGATCGTACCACGATTCACTGTTTTATTCCACCCTTACACTGCTGTTTTAAACAAGTTTTGTAATGAATATTCCAAATATAATAATAAACTGAACATTATTTTTGTATGAATTAGTTAATGTTAATCAATATTAGAATGGGAAATGTTACTTGATTTAATTATTTCAATGTAGGTAGAGAAGATTTGGAGGGCCCTAGATGAAGTGCAAGAAAAATGGGCCAAAATTGCATGGATCCATGAATACCTGTACATTGTTATGCTTTTATAGAAAATAATGTGCATTCAAATGGGCTCATATTTTGGGTACTGGTACTAAATATAATGGGATAGAACTTTTATTAAGTAATACAAGCCCAATTCGGCCTTCAAAGGGCCAAACCGGACTGATATGTACAAGGAATAAAATCTATACAATGCCAAATGCAGTGTTCTGTAATCTGACCATATCTCCAGATCCACTTGTCCAATAGATGCCAAAATTTTGGTGGTGATAGTCAGGAAGTGGGAATAAAACATTCCAGTTTTTTTAAAAGGTATATTTCGGTGTCTATTGACATAAACACATGGTACAAGTGGATTGAAGAAAACTGTGTGCCTCAAACAACCTTTCAATTTTATTATAAAATGGCACCTTGGGATCCCCATTTGAGAGTGAAGCTAGGAGGCAAGGTTCTGCCATTTTAGATTCCCCAAGGAGTCTTCTCAACATCCCTATCATTTAGGGAGGCTATGAGAAATTATACCCCAACATCATTCTCTTCCTCCTCTCCGATATGTTTCTAAACCCCTTGTGGACACCCGGGGATTAACATTATATAAATCCCAAGCTTTAGGTTGGTAATAATTGAATGACATTTTTAATTCTAGGTTGTTGTGTTGTTTTTCGTCATCTAATTTTCTTATTTTATTGATTTATGTACTGGTATGTCATGATCAACTCATATGATCATGTTTGTGGGTACCCATTCATGTGATGTTTCAGACACTGTTCACCACTTTCTTTTCCCCCTTCCAATTTCTCTCTTTGGGTGGATCATATTGGTCAATTGACGTCACATAAGCACTGTTAGTGCCATGTAACATTATGTCATCATATCACAAAGAAATAAAATTCAAACCAGGACAACACATCAAGTTCTTCATGTGTTTCCTAGGTGAGTCTCGGTTATGAAGTCAAACACAGTTCACCAAATCATCGGCGGTGTCCTGTGAATCATTGTGTGTTTTCAACTGAACCCTAGGAGGTACCCTAGTATAAACTCAGTAACATTATTTTTCTAGCTGTTACAAAATATAGATTAAAAGATCATAGCCCTATATCATGAAGCAATGAAGGATAAACATCATGAGAGTACCCCGGGCTGATCACGCTTAATTAATTCTGTTTATATCTACATTGTTTAATTGAATTAATTTTCTATTTTCATCTTTAATCATAAAACTCCCAAATTTTACAAAACCACATTAACCATATACCATCATAATAAAATCCCTTTTTTTAAATTAATGATCGAAGTCTCCATTGAGAGACGACCTAGGGTTTCTGATATACTACAGAAATTCTAGTCAAAATTAAACAAATAATTTGACTCACTCGAAAACACGATCAGGTAATCAAATACCCAAGTACATAATTAATTAGCCATGAACATCTAGCCTAAATATCCCATATCCATTATGAACCTAATTTAATCCCTTGGGAGATATAAATGTCACAATTCAGTGTAAACGTTCAACATGGAATTGGTGTGATACTAACCCATCCATACAAAAAATAATATTTATACTTGATGTATAATGAGTATAAAGATCGAAACTAAATTGATAATCCAAAACATCGATTCGAAGCCCCATTTATAAGCATTTTTCTCTTGACTATTGTAGAAAAGGTTTTTCGATCATTATAAACATGTTTTCAAACTCTATAGTGATACTCAACATGTACACAAGATGTGTAGATAAAAATTAATTAGAGGAACTGGTATCAAATAAAGAACTAGAAAGCATATAAGATACAATAATAGTTCATGTAAATTTCAATGGTCCAACCTCTATACCAAACAATGTAGGATAAAAAACATGCTACTGTCCAATCCCTCTTCCCTATGATGTAGTCAAGTCCCCTTGGTAGAACCACTATGTGGATATTGCATGTATATCCTAGATATACCTTGTTCACTACTTTAACCACCATAGCTAGTAGTACTATAACTGGCAGAGTAGTATATTTTTGAATTCCCCTTTCTAAACTCTGGTTTGACCTAGCTCCTCTATCATTAAAAATAAATCGTGGCTTCCTATAAAACCATTGTAGATATCCTATCTTACCTCAAGCTCAATACTCAACCGGTGGTAAGGGTTGATTTCTCAGAACATGTCCAATCCTACTGCATTGGTGGTAGGTCAATCAGTTACGATCATGAGTAACAGATCTGTCCCCTTGACTAGTTTTCATAAAAACAACATGGCTGATGCTTTCAAAGATAATATTCCAAATCATAGAAGATTTATATCCTGGTAATATAGAAGAAAAAACATGTGTTCTACTGGAATTCTTCTTCCCATTCCCCTAAGATATGAGAGCCTAATTTACCACTGTGAAAACCTTTTCATCCAAATTATTTGAAGCCAGTACTTAATCTCACTATTGAGACTATCCTGAAAAGGTGTAACTATAGTTGCCTGCTTCACATCCATATCTACCAAAAAATACTATAAATTCATAAATAGTTCTTCATAGTCCATCACAAAAATGCTTCAATGGGTCATCCTCAAAAACATGGATAACCTCTCCTTCTAGAGTGTATTAGGGTAAAAGTCCTTAATGATCATATCCTGAAATTACTTCCACACCATATTCTAGAGATGTCTATCATGTGTTTGTATGTCCCCCAATGCATCACTCGACCAATTAAATTATATGAAGTTATTTATAATATCTTCTCTGCAAGAGTCTCTAAGTGATTAAGGATCATCTAGAGACACTCAATATTGAACATAGCTACATCATTCCACAATATATAGTATAATTTGGAGGATGTTGCAACTGGAATTTTATTTTCATGTAAAATATACTTTTCAGAAACTGTCATCTTTCAACTTAAATAATCTACATAAACCATGGAAAGTAGTCATAATACTTATCCCTATCGTCATCTTGTAGAACTATTGGAAACTCGGGTTCTACTAATGGCGGATCATTTCATTCGATGTTTTTTTCATCCTGTAATTAAGCATCATTATGGGGTAATATCCCTAATATTTAAACACATGACTTCGATAACATAACACATCGTTTTCATAGTTACAAAAGAGGGATTTACATTAAGAAATAAAAATGTAATTCTGCCTGTATCTCAGTACACATTCAAAACTCAGGTGTTTTTACTACTCTCAACTATTCCTCATATTAGTCTTGGTAAAATAAGGGTACACATTCTCAAAATTCAATTTTTATCATTAAACACCTATTTTGGCCATTTTATTTGGCATATATTGAATCATATTTAGAATAATATATTATTTTAGGCACCAATTTCAATTTACAAAAAATATAAAATAATTAAAAACATTTTTTTTTACTTTTTGAAAACACCCAAAACCATGATTTTTTATGGTTTCATAAAATGATGTATGTCACAGTAAAATAATATGTCCCTAAAAGGTTCCATGATTACTCATATATTATGTCATGACCCGTCCTCGGGGACCGTGCCATGACTACCCCAAGCCCACCTTCCATAGGCCCGGGGCAGCGACTAGCACCAAGGCGTAAATCCCGGAAAAAGGGAAGGCATTGCCTTTGAAAAGTAAACAAGCACCACAGTGTAAGCCAGCGGAAAATTAAAAACTAAGTAAGAGCTGTAACAAGCTTAGCTGAAAGAAAAAGGAGCCGGAAATACAAGACCAACTGTAAAGTACAACTAAAGGGAAAAACAACAACTGAAAAGAAAAGCCGTAGCGTCGAGCCGTCCTCTGGAAGTCCCACCTGAAGGGTGGGTACAGATAGCCTCCACAGCTCCTCGGTCCAGCCGTCCGCTCCGAGTGCGTCCCGCCCGGTGGTCCACCTCCAGGTACCATCCAGCTCCGCAAGCCTCCACCATGATCAGCGCTGCCCTTCGTCTGCAACCAACACCACGAAGTGTGGGCATAGCCCGTGCAGGGGTGAGTATAAGCTACTCAGTAGGGACCCCGAGACCCCCGAAGGTCTCCCGAAATCCACAAAGGATAAACCACAAAGGAAATATACAATCACGAAGTAACATCCAACACTGCTTAGGTATGTGCCCATACATATACCTAAGTCATCAATTCCCGTTCGGCTCCAACATCTGAGCCCAAGCACAACCCAGTCCACACAGGAAAACAAAACGTATACCCACACATGATAGCACAACACAATCCACAAAGGAGAGTAAATAGTAAATCCACACAGGATAGCTCAACACAATCCACAAAGAAGAGTAAACAGTAAATCCACACAGGATAGCTCAACACAATCCACAAAGGAGAGTAACACAGGATTCAGCTCACACAAGTATACTTCTTCGGATGACGATAAATATGATCACTGATCAATCTAAGTCGTTGTACCCACGAAGGATCGATAGGTAACTAACCCCCGCAATGACCCACACAGGATCGGGCCCACACATGACCTGTAGGCGCTGGCTCACACAGAACCACTGAGCGCTGACCCACACAGGATCAGACCCACACATGATCGGGCCCACACAGGACCAGTAGGACTGATCCACGTAGGATCGCTGATTGTTGTAGTCATCGTAGTCCACTGAGGATCTCTGCACAGTCATCGCCGTAGTCCACTGAGGATCTCTGCACAGTCGTCACTGTCGAAGTAGCAGTCGCAGCCAGCACTAGGGTTCCCGCACACAGCAATCTCGTTCGGGAGGGTCCGCTCCACGAGCCTAGAGGCTGATACATCAACTGTCACAAAGTCCGAAGTTGATCTATCCAAATGTTCCGTATCATCAACAGGAACTCAACGTCGCAGACGGCGCGTCAATCAGACGCCCGGTCTGAGAGTTATTGGCTTTTTCGTCCCAGGGGCCCCGTTGGTTTTTAAGGAAAAACCAACCCTACCATACTCCACCTGTGTCCAAACCTCTGTTTGAGTGAGCCAAAAGATTCGTCTCACTTAGAGTAATTCAACAAAGCTTACGGCACGTCAATCAGACGTCCGTAGCTCAAGATATGAGTGTTTCTGCTCCGAGGGCCCGGTTGGTTTCGTGTACGAACCAACCCGGCCGAACCTAAGGTATTCCGAAACATTGAGTGCGATATATTGAAATGCCCGTCTCGATCCAAAGATCGCGTTTCCGCTGACGGCAAGTCGTTTGGAGGCCCGTAGCTCAAGATACTTTAATTTGACCGAAAACGGTCCGAAGACGGGGGGTCTGGGCCCGGGCCGACCCGGCCTGCCCCCCCTGGGTCAGCCGAACCGGGTTGACCCGGTCGGACCTGGTCCGGCCTGGCCAGGGCGCGGCCCGGCCGGTCGGACCGGCCCGGCTCGGTTCGGCCGAGTGGCCGAGCGACGCGGGGGGGGGGGGGAGCCGCCGCCCCCGCGTGACACCCCCGCGGCACCCGCAGGGTGTCGCCCTGGACAGCCGAGCGACGCCGGGGGAAGCCGCCGCCCCTGCGTGACTACCCCGCGGCACCCACGGGGTGGCGCTCTGGACAACCAGGCGCGTCTTCAGCCGCGTCCCGCACGAGTCGGACTTGCGTGGCCGGGGGTCCGCGAGTGCCGCCGTCGCGGCAGAAGCCGCGGCGGCCTTGTCCGGCGGCGCGCCGGGGTTCCGCCACTCCTGGCTACCGGCGCCGCCGCACCGGCGACCCGCGCCGACTGCAGCTTCAGCGGGCCACCGTAGTCGCTCTGGTGCTCCGATTCTGTCCCCGTCTGCGCCGCTGCTCCTCCCGGGACTCACTCTTCACTGCGGAATCCTCAAAATTCAGTTGCGGCACGTTTCGTCGTTGCCCGTCAATTCTGCACAACAACGAAGAACGGCGAAGGGTTGTCGAGCCGTGTTCGTTTGGCCCGCACCCTCCGCGTTAGAGATAAACAATGGGAAAAATACATTCAACACATGAATACATATCCGAAAACAATTTTTAATGAAATAAAAATTGTTTATGAATCGGGTTCTTCATTTTTTTTGAACGGAAACAACACGGGAAATAAAGGAATTTACAAAAAAATAAAATCCCTACCTCGTATTCGTCGTCGTACGCACTTTCTTTGTGGATTTGTTCATCGCGTAAGGAGGGGATCGTCGCGTCGTCGCGGAAGGGTGTCGCGTCGTCGCGGAATTCGGCGTTGAGTCGGCGAACTCAACGGACCAAGAAACAACAGATTTAATTTAATTATAATTAAATCCGTGTTTTGGTAAAAACCACAAAGGAGATAAAAAAGAAAAACCAAGACTCTTACCTCAAGCAGCTGAACGAAGATTCGTTGCGGAGGAATAGACGTCACAGAAGAACGTTGCAGGAAGGGAATGTCGGCGTCGCGGAACACAGCGTCGTGTCGTCGACTTCCACGGGTTCGGCGTTCTTCATCGGAGGTCGGTGTTCTTTGCATTCTTCGCGTTCTTCGCGATGGAGGATGAAGGATCAAGGATTCTATCAAGCCTCTCAACGTGTAATCCTTCAAAAGACCTTGTTGGTCTTATTTTATTATTACGCCAACAAACGAAAAAGGTAAGTAACGACCCATCAATTCGTTGAATTAATTCAACGAAAGAAACTGCCCATTTAATTCACGTAGTAAACCTCCAAATTAAATGGTGCGTTAAGGATTTAAGAAAACTCGTCAGTTGAATTTCTTAATGACGTGTTTTCGTGGGTGCTTTACTTAGCGGAAAAGAAACGGTGGGGCTCGTGCGGGCCCCACCTCACAAATATCCTACCAAGAGGGTAGGATATTTCCGAATAGTACCCTATCCGTTTCAACTCAGATTAAGCCTCTTTTATGTGGCTTTAAGTGGATTCCAAGTGGATTAAGTGAAATAAAATAATGTTATCGTAAAATTATTTTATTTCTTTACTTTAAGCCCGAAAATTAAAAACCACACCCGAGTACACGCAACTCTGGAAGAGGCATTTCTAATCAGATACCAGCGCTGCGATTTCATCGGTGCCCTCAGAATTCGATTCCGGTCACCAGTTCAAAAGTTATAAAAACCCGCTCGTCCGTTCAATGAACGTACCCGAGCCAAACTTCGGAAAATGATTCCGGGCACACCGGGCCTCAGAATCAGGTGCCGTCAGAAACTGCGCTCTTGTAAAATTCCAAAGAAAATTAAGAAAAAAATTTCCTTGAAATTTACGGGTCTTTACAGTACTCCCACCTCAGGGCTTGACGTCCCCGTAAAGATACATCATAAACTAGGGAAACAAATGTGGGTACTGAGCACGAATCTGAGCCTCCCACTCCCAAGTGCTCTCCTGGAGGTTCTCGTGCTTCCATCTGATGCGCACAAGAGAAATTGATCGCCCGCATAGGACCCGCTCCCATCGATCCTCTATCTCAATCGGAATCTCCGTAATAGTCGCCCCATCATCCACGTCTAGCTCCCCATAGTCAATGATGTGCGTCGGGTCGTGCACGTATCTCCTCAGCTGAGATACGTGGAAGACGTCGTGCACCCGGTGCAACTGAGGTGGCAGAGCCAGGCAATACGCCACCTCGCCAATCCTACAGAGGACCTGGAAAGGCCCGATGAAGCGTGGAGACAACTTTCCACCTTGGCCAAATCTCCGTAAACCACGTTGATGTGAGACCCACAAGAAGACGTGGTCGCCATCCTTGAACTCTAGTGGCCTCCACCTCCTGTCAGCATATGAATTCTGCCAACTCCGAGCTGTCCTCATCCGCTCCCGGATGACCTGGACCTTCTCTGTCGTGGCCCGGAACATCTCTGGTCCCAGAAGTGCTGACTCCACAGGGTCTGTCCAGCTCAAAAGAGATCTGCAAGGCGTGCCATACAACGCCTCGTATGGTTCCATCCCGATGGTGGAGTGGTAGCTGTTGTTGTACGCAAACTCCACCAAGGGTAGGTGGTCCTCCCAGATGCGACCAAAGTCGAGGACACATGCGCGGATAATGTCCTCGAGAGTCTGAATGGTCCTCTCCATCTGACCATCCGTTTGAGGGTGAAAGGCGGTGCTCGGATGTAGCCGCGTCCCGAACGCCTCCTGCAACCCCTTCCAAAGCCCGGAAGTAAAGAGAGCGTCCCGATCAGAGACGATAGTCGATGGCACACCGTGAAGCCGTACAATCTCTTGAACGTAGAGACGCCCCAAGCTCTCCACTGAGCCATGCTCTCGGATGGGTAAGAGGTGTTCCGACTTGGTGAGTCGGTCAACAATCACTCAAATAGAGTCGTGACCTCTGGAAGTGCGTGGAAGTCCAGTCACGATGTCCATAGATATCCGTCCCACTTCCACTCTGGGACCTCCAAGGGCTGTACCAAGCCTGCTGGTACCTGATTCTCTGCCTTCACCTGCTGGCAGGTGAGGCACCGTGAAACGAACTCTGCCACACCCTTCTTCATGCCCGACCACCAGTGCTGTCGTCTGAGATCCTGGTACATCTTCGCCACTCCAGGATGTACCGCCAAAGGAGAAGTGTGAAACTCTCTCAGCACCTCCTCTCGTAAAGTGACTGGTACCAAGGTACGTCCTCTGAAAAGGACGTCGTGCTCTGCTCGAAGGGAGAAACCATCAGGTGCATGTCCCGAGGATATCTGTGCACGCCGCATCTCACAGTCAGCGTCCCCACGCTGAGCCTCTCTGACCCGCTGTAGAAGTGGAGGTGAGACGGTGAGACACTGAAGGAAGGCTGCTCCGTCTCTATCCACGAAGGATATCTGCAAAGCGACTAGCTGCTCTATCGCCTCCTCAAGTAGCTGGATTCCCATCCTCTTGCTGAGGGCATCGGCTACCACATTCCCCTTCCTAGGAGTATAGACTATCTCAAAGTCAAAGTCCTGGAGTAACTCGAGCCATCGCCGCTGTCTCATGTTTAGGTCCTTTTGAGAGATGATGTACCTGAGACTCTGGTGGTCATAAAAGACTGTAAAGCACTCGCCCATCAGATAGTGCCGCCATGTCTTCAGAGCGAAGACCACTCCTGTTAACTCCAGGTCATGGGTAGCGTAGTTCTGCTCATGCGGCCCCAACTGACATGATCCATAGGCAATCACGGCCCGCTAATGCATCAGGACACACCCGAGTCCAGTCCCTGATGCATCGCAGTAGACTACGTATCCAACTCCCTCCTCCGGCAACCTCAAGATAGGTGCGCTGGTCAATCTCTGCCTCAGCTCCTGGAAGCTCTGCTGACATCTGTCTGACCACACAAAGGGTTTCCCCTTCATCGTCAACGCTGAGAGTGGTGCCGCAACTCTGGAGAAGTCCGGCACAAATCTCCGATAGTATCCAGCTAGACCCAAGAAACTCCGCACCTCCGTCACGCTCTTGGGTGGCTCCCAAGATAGCACTGCCTCGATCTTCGAGGGGTCCACTGCAACTCCTGCCTCAGAAATGACGTGCCCCAAGAAGTGGACCTCACGTAACCATAACTGGCACTTCGAGAGATTTCCATAAAGCTACTGCTCCCAGAGTGTGTCTAGTACAACCCGCAAGTAATAGGCGTGCTCCTCCTCCGTGGTTGAGTACAACAAACTGTCGTCGATGAATACAATGACAAATCGATCGAGGAATGGCTGGAAGATCCTATTCATGAGACTCATGAACACTGTTGGAGCATTGGTTATGCTGAAGGGCATAACCAAGAACTCATATTGGCCATACCGACACATGAAGGCCATCTTCTGCACATCCTCGTCACGAACTCTGAGCTAATGATAGCCTGACCTGAGGTCTTTCTTCGAGAACCACCGTGCTCCCTTGAGCTGATCGAAGAGGCCATCAATCCTTGGTAGCGGATACTTGTTCCTCACTGTCAATTGGTTCGGGCGATTATAATCGACACACATTCACAATCTCTCGTCTGCCTTCTTGGCGAACAAAATCGGCGAAGCCCAGGGTGAAACACTGGGTCGGATGAACCCCTTTCCTTGCAAGTCCTCCAACTGTACCCGTAGCTCTCGAAGCTCGACAGGGGCCATCCGATATGTTGGTGTTGATATCGAGGCTGTCCTGGGGTACAGATCAATGTAAAAGACTACCTCTCTGTGAGGAGGTAGCCCTGGAACGTCATCGGGAAAGACGTCCGCATACTGATCCACCACTGCAGGAAAACTAGGACTCCGAACGTCAACTGCTCCAAGGATGATGCTAGCCAACTGATGAGTGATGGGTTGTCCTCTCCTCTGCCTGAGTCCATCCTGTGCTGCGAAGGCTCCCTTCCCGCCGGTGAAGGTGAACCTGCTCCCATCGGTGTGCACACATCGTACCTTGCGCCTAATGCAGTCAATCTGTGCATGGACCTTAGACAACCAATCCATGCCCAAGATTACGTCGTAAGGCCTCGACGCCGGTACAAGAAGATCACAGCCGAAGCTCTCGCCTCCTAGAGTAAGCTCACACTGCCGGAACCAGTGCATAATCGTCGAGTCTTCTCCCGTAGGAGTCTCTAGCCGTAAGGATCGAGCCAACGACTCTGTCGGAATCTCTGAGCTCCGAACAAGGGCAGTGGCAATGAAAGAGTGACTCGCTCCTGTGTCTATAAGAACTACAGCAAGGGTGGAATAGACACAGATCGTACCTCGAATCATCTCTGGCGCGCCGTGGTCGTAGGCCTCTACTGCCTGGAGTTGTGCCTATCTCTGCCCGCCAGCTACCTGTGGTCGGGGCGGACCTCCTGGTGGTGGTGGTGGAAGAGCCTCAAAGCGTCGCCCACCACCTGCTGCTCGGCCAGCACCTATGCCTCGTCCCGCTCCTCCCTGCGGACCGTCACAGTCGACCCTCTGCCTCTGCCTGGGTGGCCCCTCCACCGTCTGCTACTCCTCGGTACGGTGGGTCGGGCAGTCACGATCCATGTGGCTCTGTCCGCCGCACGCGTAGCAATGCATGCCTCCCGGAAGACGGGCCCCGCGATGTGTGCCCCGCACTGCTGAGCCAATGTCCCGAGGTCATCTGCCGGAAGGCCTGGGCTACCTAGAACCCTGAGTCATCTATCGGCTACCCACTGCCGAAGACTTTGCTACCTGCCACCCTGCGGTAGGTCTCGCTGTGGACTCAGGCAGAAAGCTCTCGATCAAGGCTCGCTCTAGCACTCCTGCCTGGGTCGGGATGCTGAGGGAGATCAGCGATGCCCTGATCTCGTGTCTCAAACCCTGCTCAAAGGTCCGGGCCAAGAATAAGGGGTCCCGAACCATGTCGGTTGAGTAGCGAGAAAGATCGGTGAACCTCGTCGCGTATTGGGCGACCGTCAAGCTGCCCTGCTGCAGCTGAAGAAGCTCATGGATGCACACCGCACAGAGGGTGGCCGAGACGAACTCTGAGCGGAAGAGGCTCTCGATGTCCGTCCAGATGAGAGATGCCTCATCGTGCACCTGGAGCATCAGGATCCACCATCGTCTTGCTGCTGTGTGCAATAGGCTCGCCGCGAGGATCACCATGAGGTCTGCTGGTGTCCTCACTAGCCTGAAAACTCAGACGACTGCCTACAGCCAGTCCTCGGCTGCCTGGGGGTCCGTCTCCCCACGGAACCTGGGTGGTCGCTGGCACTGGAACTCGTGCAGAGATCTAAGGAATCGTGCATCGTCAGCGATCGGCGCTGGAATCATCGGGGGCTCGACGGGTAAAGGTACCACTGGTGCCTCTGCTGTCAACGAGCCCTGTACTGAGGCCTCGTCGCTCGGCGGGTTGTCGTCGCGCTCTACTCTCGGAACCCTAGCTGGCTTCCATCGTGGGGCCATCCTGAAAAGGAAACAAGTGTGCCACGGTCAGAACAGTATACCTGGTGAGCTGACACAAGTAATCACAAAGAAAACTTGAAACACATATGCAATCAATGTTTTCGTGCATTAAGTCGGAAATCAGAAGTCAGGGTCTTGGTGTACGGATACGTCATCCGCCACACCAACACTGGACTCCATGGACTGATAACCACACCCAAAATGCTAAACACTATTACTTCACATAGAAGAAAGATCAGATTCTGTGGTAGAACCGACCACCTCTGATACCAATTTTTCACGACCCGTCCTCGGGGCCCGTGTCGTGACTACCCCAAGCCCGCCTTCCATATGCCAGGGGCTGGCGACTAGCACCAAGGCGTAAATCCCGAAAAAAGGGAAGGAATTGCCTTTGAAAAGTAAACAAGCACCACAGAGTAAGAAAGAAGAAAAGTAAACACTAAGTAAGAACTGTAACAAGCTGTGCTAAAAGAAAAAGGGGCCGGAAATACAAGCCCAACTGTAAAGTACAACTGAAGGGAAAAACAACAACTGAAAATAAAAGCCACAACATCGAGCCATCCTCTGGAAGTCCCACCTGAAGGGTACCGTCCAGCTCCGCAAGCCTCCACCACGATCAGCGCTGCCCGTCGTCTATAACCAACACCATGAAATGCGGGCATAGCCCGTGTAGGGGTGAGTATAAGCTACTCAGTAGGGACCCCAAGACCCCCGAAGGTCTCCCGAAATCCAGAAAGTATAAACCAAAAAGGAACAATACAATCACGATGTAACATCCGACACTGCTTAGGTATATGCCCATACATATACCTAAGTCATCAATTCCCGTTCGGCTCTAACATCCGAGCCCAAGCACAATCCAGTCCACACAGGAATGAAAAACGTATACCCACACAGGATAGCACAACACAATCCACAAAGGAGAGTAAACAGTAAATCCACACAGGATATCTCAACACAATCCACAAAGGAGAGTAAACAGTAAATCCACACAGGATAGCTCAACACAATCCACAAAGGAGAGTAACACATGATTCAGCTCACACAGGTATACTTCTTCGGATGAAGATAAAGATGATCACTGATCCATCTATGTCGTTGGACCCACGAAGGATTGATAGGTAACTAACCCCCGCAATGACCCACACAGGATCTGCCCCACACAGGACCTGTAGGTGCTCGCTCACACAGAACCGCTGAGCGCTGACCCACACAGGATCAGACCCACACAGGATCGAGCCCACACAGGACCTGTATCACTGATCCATGTAGGATCGCTGAGTGTTGTAGTCGTCGTATTCCACTGAGGATCTCTGCACAGTTGTCGCCGCAGTCCACTGAGGATCTCTGCACCGTCGTCGCTGTCGAAGTAGCAGTCGCAGCCAGCACTAGGGTTTCTGCACACAACAAGCTCGTTCGAGAGGGCCCGCTCCACGAGCCGAGAGGCTGATACATCAACTGTCACAAAGTCCGAAGTTGATGTATCCAAATGTTCCGTATTGTCAACATGAACACAAGGTCGCAGACGACGTGTCAATCGGACGCCCGGTCTGAGAGTTATTGGCTTTTTCATCCCAGGGGCCCTGTTGGTTTTTAAGGAAAAACCAACCCGACCGTACTCCACCTGCGTCCAAACCTCGGGGAAAGTGATCCAAAAGATCCGTCTCACTTAGAGGAATTCAACAAAGCTGACGACACGTCAATCGGACGTCCGTAGCTCAAGATATGAGTGTTTCCGCTCCGAGTGCCCGGTTGGTTTCGTGTACGAACCAACCCGGCCGAACTCAAGGTATTCCGAAACGTTGAGTGTAATATACCTAAACGACCGTCTCGATCTAAGGATCGCGTTGCTGTTGACGGAGAGTCGTTTGGAGGCCCGTAGCTCAAGATACGGGCATTTGACTGAAAATGGTCCGCAAACGGGGGGGTCCGGGCCCGGGCCGACTCGGCCCGACCCCCCCTGGGTTGGCCGAACCGGGATGACCCAGTCCGTCCCGGTTGGACCCGGTCCAGCCCGCTCAGTTCGGCCGAGCGGCCGAGCGACGCGGGGGGGGGGGGGGGGGGGAGCCGCCGCCCCCGCCTGACACCCACGCGGCACCCGCGGGGTGTCGCCCTGGACAGCCGAGGGACGCGAGGGGGAAGCCGTTGTGGATTCTACCACGGTGGCCTTGTCTGGCGGCGCGCCAGGGCGCCGCCGCTCCCGGTCGCCGGCGCCGCCGCGCCGGCGACCCGCACCGCCGGCGGCTTCCGCGGGCCCCCAGAGTCGCTCTGGTGGTCCGATTCTGTTCCCGTCTGTGCCGCTACTCCTCCCGGGACTCGCTCTTCACTGCGGAATCGTCAAAATTCAGTTGCGGCACATTCTGTCATCACCGGTCAAATCCGCACAACAACGAAGAACGGCGAAGGATTTTCGGGCCGTGTTCGTTTGGCCCGCACCCTCCGCGTTAGAGATAAACAACGGGAGAAATACTTTCAACACATGAATACATATCCGAAAACAATTTTTAATGAAATAAAAATTGTTTATGAATCGGGTTCTTCATTTTTTTTGAATGGAAACAACACGGGAAATAAGGGCATCTCCAAAAAATAAAATCTCTACCTCGTAGTCATCATCGTACGCACGTTTTTCGTGGATTTGTTCGTCGCGGAAGGAGGGGATCGTCGCGTCGTCGCGGAAGGGCATCACATCGTCGCGGAATCTGGCGTTGAGTCGGCGAACTCAACGTACCAAGAAACAATAGATTTAATTTAATTATAATTAAATCCGTGTTTTGGTAAAAACCACAAAGGAGATAAAAAAGAAAAACTGAGACTCTTACCTCAAGAAGCTGATCGAAGATTCGTTGCGGAGGAAGAGACGTCGCAGAGGAACGTTGCAGGAAGGGAACGTCGGCATCGCGGAACACGGAGTCGCGTCGTCGACTTCCACGGGTTCAGCGTTCTTCATCGGATGTCAGCGTTCTTCACGTTCTTCGCATTCTTCGTGAAGGAGGATGAAGGATCAAGGACTTTGTCAAGCCTCTCAACGTGTAATCCTTCAAAAGACCTTATTGGTCTTATTTTATTATTACGCCAACAAACGAAAAAGGTAAGTAATGACCCATCAATTCATTGAATTAATTCATCGAAATAAACCACAAATTTAATTCACGATGTAAACCGCCCAATTAAATGGTGCATTAAGGATTTAAGAAAACGCGTCAGTTGACTTTCATAATGACGGGTTTTCGCGGGTGTGTTACTTAGCTGAAAAGAAATGGCGGGGCTCGTGCGGGCCCCACCTCACAAATATCCAACCAAGAGGGTAGGATATTTATGGATAGTACCCTATCCATTTCAACTCTGATTAAGCCGCTTTTATGTGTCTTCAAGTGGCTTCCAAGTGGCTTAAGTGAAATAAAATAAAGTTGTCGTAAAATTATTTTATTTCGTAACTTTAATCCTGAAAATTAAAAACCACACCCGAGAAAACCCAACTCCGGAAGAGGCGTTTCTAAGTGAATACCGGCGCTGCGATTTCATCGGTGCCGTGAAAATTCGGTTCTGGGCACCGGTTCAAAAGTTAGAAAAACCCACTCGTTCGTTCACTGAACGTACCCGATCCAAACTTCGGAAAATGATTCTGGGCACACAGGGCCTCGGAATCAGGTTCCGTAAAAAACTGCGCTCTTGTAAAATTCCAAAGAAAATTAAGAAAAAAATTTCCTTGAAATTTACGGGTCTTTACATTACTCCCACCTCAGGGCTTTACGTCCCCATAAAGATACATCATAAACTAGGGGAAAAAATGTGGGTACTGAGCACGCATCTGAGCCTCCCGCTCCGAAGTGTTCTCCTGGAGGTTCCCATGCTGCCATCTGATGTGCACAAGAGGAATCGATCACCCACGTAGGACCCACTCCTGTCGATCCTCTATATCCACCAGAACCTCCGTAAAAGTCACCCTATCATCCACGTCTAAATCCCCATAGTCAATGATGTGCATCGGGTCGTGCACATATCTCCTCAGCTAAGATACATGGAAGACGTCGTGCACCCTGTGCAAATGAGGTGGCAGAGCCAGGCGATAATCCACCTCGCCAATCCTGCTGAGGACCTGGAAAGGCCCGATGAAGCATAGAGACAACTTTCCTCCTCAGCCAAATCTCCGTAAACCATGTCGAGGTGAGACCTGCAAGAAGACGTGGTCACCATCCTCGAACTCTAGTGGCCTCCACCTCCTGTCAACATATGACTTCTGCCGGCGCTGAGCTGTCCTCTTCCGCTCCTGGATGACCTGGACCTTCTCTGTCATGGCCCGGACCATCTCTGGTCCCACAAGTGCTGACTCCCTAGGGTCTGTCCAGCACAAAGGAGATCTGAAAGGCCTGCTGTACAACGCCTCGTATGGTGCCATCCCGATGGTGGAGTGGGAGCTGTTGTTGTACGCGAACTCCACCAAGGGTAGGTGGTCCTCCCAGCTGCGACCTATGTCGAGGAAACATGCACGGAGCATGTCCTCGAGAGTCTGAATGGTCCTCTCCGTCTGACCATTCGTCTGAGGGTGAAAGGCGGTGCTCAGACGTAGCCGCATCCCGAATGCCTCCTGCAACCCCTTCCAAAGCCGAGAAGTAAAGCGAGCGTCCCAATCGGAGACGATAGTCGATGGCACACCGTGATGCCGTAAAATCTCCTGAACATAGAGACGCCTCAAGCACTCCACTGAGCCCTGCTCTCGGATGGGTAAGAAGTGTGCCGACTTGGTGAGTCGGTCAACAATCACCCAAATGGAGTCGTGACCTCTGGAAGTGCGTGGAAGTCCAGTCACGATGTCCATAGATATCTCGTCCCACATCCACTCCTGGACCTCCAAGGGCTGTACCTAGCCTGCTGGTACCTGATGCTCTGCCTTCACCTGCTGGCAGGTGAGGCACCGTGAAATGAGCTCTGCCACAACCTTCTTCATGCCCGGCCACCAGTGCTATCATCTGAGATCCTGGTACATCATCGCCACTCCAGGATGTACCGCCAAAGGAGAAGTGTGAAACTCTCTCAGAACCTCCTCTCGTAAAGAGACTGGTACCAAGGTACATCCTATAAACAGGACTTCGTGCTCTGCTCCAAGGGAGAAACCATCAGGTGCCTGTCCTGAGGATATCTGTGCACGCTGCGTCTCACAGTCAGCGTCCCCAGGCTGAGCCTCTCTGACCCGCTGTAGAAGTGGAGCAGAGACGATGAGAGACTGAAGGAAGGCTGCTCCATCTCTATCCACGAAGGATATCTGCAAAGTGGATAGCTGCTCTGTCACCTCCTCAAGTAGCTGGATGACCGTCATCCTGCTCAGGGCATCGACTACCACGTTCCCCTTCCCAGGAGTATAGACTATCTCAAAGTCATAGTCCTAAAGGAACTTGAGCCATCGCCACTGTCTCAGGTTTAGGTCCTTCTGAGAGAAGATGTACCTGAGACTCTGGTGGTCAGAAAAGACTGTAAAGTGCTCTCCCATTTGATAGTGTCACCATGTCTTTAGAGAGAAGACCACTGCTACTAACTCCAGGTCATGGGTAGCGTAGTTCTACTCATGCGGCCTCAATTGAGGTGATCCATAGGCAATCACGGCCCGCTCCTGCATCAGGACACACTCGAGTCTGGTCCCTGATGCATCGCAGTAGACTACGTATCCAACTCCCTCCTCAGGCAACCTCAAGATAGGCGCACTTGTCAATCTCTGCCTCAGCTCCTGGAGGCTCTGCTAAGATCTGTCTGACCACACAAAGGGTTTCCCCTTCTTAGTCAACGCTGAGAGTGGCGCCTCAAATCTGGAGATGTCCGGCACAAATCTCCGATAGTATCCGGCTATACCCAAAAAACTCCGTACCTCCGTCACGCTCCTGGGTGGCTCCCAAGCTAGCACTGCCTCGATCTTCGCAGGGTCCACTGCAACTCCCCCCTCAGAAATGATGTGCCCCAAGAAGTGGACCTCACGTAAGCAGAACTGGCACTTCGAGAGCTTGCCATAAAGCTGGTTCTCTCGGAGTGTGTCTAGTACAACCCGCAAGTGATAGGTGTGCTCCTCATCCGTGGTCGAGTACACCAAAATGCCATCGATGAAGACCACGAAAAATAGATCGAGGTATGGTTGGAAGATCCTGTTCATGAGACTCATGAACACTGCTGGAGTGTTGGTTACACCGAAGGGCCTAACCAAGAACTCATAGTTGCCATACTGACACCTGAAGGCCGTCTTCTACACATCCTTGTCTCGAACTCTAAGCTGATGATAGCCAGACCTGAGGTCTATCTTCAAGAACTACCGTGCTCCCTTGAGCTGATCGAAGAAGTCATCAATCCTCGGTAGCGGATACTTGTTCCTCACTGTCACCTGGTTCAGGCGACGATAATTGACACACAGTTGCAAGCTATTGTCCGCCTTCTTGGCGAACAAAATCGGCGAAGCCCAGGGTGACACACTGGGTCGGATGAACCCCTTGCCCTGCAAGTCCTCCAACTGTACCCGTAGCTCTCGATGCTCGGTGGGGGACATCCGATATGCTGGTGTGGATATCGGGGCTATCCCGGGGTATAGATCAATGTAAAAGTCTACCTCTCTGCGAGGAGGTAGCCCTAGAACGTCATCGGGAAAGTCGTCCGCATACTGATCCACCACTGTAGGAAAACTAGGACTCCGCACGTCAACTTCTCCAAGGATGAGGCTAGCCAACCGACGAGTGATGGGTTGTCCTCTCCTATGCATGAGTCCATCCTGTGCTGTGAAGGCTCCCTTCTCGCCGGTGAAGGTGAACCTGCTCCCATCGGTGCGCACACATCGCACCTTGCGCCTAATGCAGTCAATCTATGCATGGACCGTAGATAACCAATCCATGCCCAATATGACGTCGTAAGGCCTCGACGCCGCTATAATAAGATCTCAAATGAAGCTCTCGCCTCCTAGAGTAATCTCACACTGCCGACACTAGTGCGTAATCGTCGAGTCTGCTCCCGTAGGAGTCTCTAGCCGTAAGGATCGAGCCAACGGCTCTGTCGGAATCTCCGAGCTCCGAACAAGGGTAGTGGCTATGAAAGATTGACTCGCTCCTGTGTCTATAAGAACTGCAGCAAGGGTGGAATAGACCCAGATCGTACCTTGAATCACCTCTGGTGTGCCGTGGTCGTAGGCCTCTGCTGCCTGGAGCTGTGCTTGTCTCTACCCGCCAGCTCCCTGTGGTCGGGGCAGACCTCCTGGTGGTGGTGGTGGTGGAGCCTCAAAGCGTCGCCCACCACCTGCTGCTCGGCCAGATCCTATGCCTCGTCCGCCTCCTCCATACGGACTTCCACGGTCGACCCTATGCCTCTTCCTGGGTGGCCCCTCCATCGTCTGATGCTCCTCGGTACGGCGGGTCGGGCAGTCACGAGCCATGTGGCCCTGCCCGCCGCATGCGTAGCACTACCTGCCTCTCGGAAGACTGGCCCCGTGATGTGTGCCCCGCACTGCTGAGCCAGTGTCCCGAGGTCGTCTGCCGGAAGGCCTGGTCTGCCTGGAACCTTGAGTCATCCATTAGCTACCCGCTGCCGAAGACTCTACTACATGCCACCCTGCGGTAGGTCTCGCTGTGGACTCAACCAGAAAGCTCTCGATCAGAAGGGCTCGCTCTAGCACTCCTGCCTGGGTTGGGATGCTGAGGGAGATCAGCAATGCCCTAATCTCGTGTCTCAAAACCTACTTAAAGGTCCAGGCCCGGAGGAAGGGGTCCCGTACCATGCCGGTCGAGTAGCGAGAAAGATCGGTGAACCTCGCCGCGTACTGGGCGACAGTCAAGCTGCCCTGCCGCAGCTGAAGAAGATCCTGGATGCGCACCGCACGGAGGGTGTCCGGGATGAACTCTGAGAGGAAGAGGCTCTCGAAGTCCGTCCAGATGAGAGGCACCTCATTGTGCACCTGGAGCATCAGGCTCCACCATCGTCCTGATGCTGCGTGCAGTAGGCTCGTCTCGAGGATCACCATGAGGTCTGCTGGTGTCCTCACTAGCCTGAAAACTCGGACGACTGCCTCTAGCCAGTCCTCGGGTGCCTGGGGGTCCGTCTCCCCATGGAACCTGGGTGGTCGCTGGCGCTGGAAGTCGTGCAGAGCTCCGAGGCATCGTGCATCATCAGCGATCGGCGCTGGATACATCGGGGGATCGACGGGTAAAGGTACCGCCGATGCCTCTGTTGTCAACGGGCCCTGTACAAAGGCCTCGTCGCTCGGCGGGCTGTCATCGCACTCTACTCTCGGAACCCTAGCTAGCTGCCATCGTGGGGCCATCCTGAAAAGGAAACAAGTGTTCCACGGTCAGAACAGTATACCTGGTGAGCTGACACAAGTAATCACAAAGAAAACTTTAAACACACATGCGATCAATGTTTCCGTGCATTAAGTCGGAAATCAGAAGTCAGGGTCCTGGTGTACGGATACGTCGGCCGCCGCACCAACACTGGACTCCCTGGACTGATAACCACACCCAATACGCTAAACACTATTACTTCACATAGAAGAAAGACCAGAGTTTTTGGTAGAACCGACCACCTCTGATACCAATTTTTCATGACCCGTCCTTGGGGCCCGTGCCGTGACTACCCCAAGCCCGCCTTCCATAGGCCATGGGCTGGCGACTAGCACGAAGGCGTAAATCCCAGAAAAAGGGAAGGCATTGCCTTTGAAAAGTAAACAAGCACCACAGAGTAAGCATGCGGAAAAGTAAACACTATGTAAGAACTGTAATAAGCTATGCTGAAAGAAAAAGGGGCCGAAAATACAAGCCCAAATGTAAAGTTCAACTGAAGGGAAAAACAACAACTGAAAAGAAAACCCGCAGCGTCGAGCCATCCACTAGAAGTCCCACCTGAAGGGTGGGTACAGATTGCCTCCACAGCTCCTCGGTCCAGCCGTCCGCTCTGAGTGCGTCCCGCCCGGTGGTCCACCTCCAGGTACCGTCCAGCTCCGCAAGCCTCCACCACGATCAGCGCTGCCTGTCATCTGCAACCAACACCACGAAGTGCGGGCATATCCCATGTAGGGGTGAGTATAAGCTACTCAGTAGGGACCCCGAGACCCCCGAAGGTCTACCAAAATCCACAAAGGATAAACCACAAAGGAAATATACAATCACGAAGTAACATCTGACACTGCTTAGTTATACGCCCATACATATACCTAAGTCATCAATTCCCGTTCGGCTCCAATTTCCGAGCCCAAGCACAACCCATTCCACACCGGAAAACAAAACATATACCCACACAGGATAGCACAACACAATCCAAAAAGGAGAGTAAATAGTAAATTCACACAGGACAGCTCAACACAATCCACAAAGGAGTGTAAATAGTAAATCCACACAGGATAGCTCAACACAATTCACAAAGGAGAGTAACACAGGATTCAGCTCACACAGGTATACTTCTTCAGATGACGATAAAGATGATCACTGATCCATCTATGTTGTCGGACCCACGAAGGACTGATAGGTAACTAACCCCCGCAATGACCCACACAGGATCGGGCCCACACAGGACCTGTAGGCACTGGCTCGCACAGAACCGCTGATCGCTGACCCACACAGGATCGGACCCACACAGGATAGGGCCCACACAGGACCTGTAGCACTGATCCATGTAGGATCGCTGAGTGCTGTAGTCGTCGCAGTCCACTGAGGATCTCTGCACAGTCGTCGCCGCAGTCCACTGAGGATCTCTGCACAGTCGTCGCTGTCGAAGTAGCAGTTGCAGCCAGCACTAGGGTTCTCGCACACAGCAAGCTCGTTCAGGAGGGTCCGCTCCAAGAGCCGAGAGGCTGATACATCAACTGTCACAAAGTCCGAAGTTGATGTATCCAAAAGTTCCGTATCGTCAACAGGAACTCAACGTCGCAGACAACACGTCAATCGGACGACCGGTCTGAGAGTTATTGGCTTTTTCATCCTAGGGGCCCGGTTGGTTTTTAAGGCAAAACCAACCTGACCGTACTCCACCTGCATCCAAACCACGGGCAGAGTGAGCCAAAGGATCCGTCTCACTTAGAGGAATTCAACAAAGCTGACGGCACGTCAATCAGACGTCTGTATCTCAAGATATGAGCGTTTCCGCTCTGAGGGCCCGGTTAGTTTCGTGTACGAACCAACCCGGCCGAACACAAGGTATTCTGAAACCATGAGTGCGATATACCGAAATGACCGTCTAGATCCAAGGATCGTGTTTCCGCTGACGGCGAGTTGTTTGGAGGCCCGTAGCTCAAGATACGAGTATTTGACCAAAAACGGTCCGAAGATGGGGGGTCCGGGCCCGGGCCGACCCGGCCTGACCCCCTGGGTCGGCCGAAACGGGTTGACCCGGTCCGACACAGTCGGTCCCGGTCCGGCCCGGCTAGGGCGCGGCTCGGCCAGCCCAGCTCGGTTCGGCCGAGCGGCCGAGCGACGCGGGGGTGGGGGGGGGGGAGCCGCCGCCCCCGCGTGACACCCCCGCGGCACCCGCGGGGTGTCGCCCTGGACAGCCGAGCGACGCGAAGGGAAGCCGTCGCCCCCGCGTGACAACCCCGCGGCACCCGCTGGGTGTCGCTCTGGACAACCGGACGCGGCTTCAGCCGCGTCCCGCGCGTGCCGGACCCGCGTGACCGCGGGTCCGCGAGTGCCGCCGCCGCGGCGGCCTTGTCCGGCGGCGCGCCGGGGCGCCGCCGCTCCCGGCTGCCGGCGCCGCCGCGCAGGTGACCCGCGCCGCCGGCGGCTTCTGCGGGCCACCGGAGTCGCTCCAGTGGTCCGATTCTGTTCCCATCTGCGCCGCTGCTCCTCCCGGGACTCACTCTTCACTGTGGAATCCTCAAAATTCAGTTGCGTCATGTTCCGTCGTCGCCTGTCAAATCCGCACAACAACGAAGAATGACGGAGGGTTGTCGGGCCGTGTTCGTTTGGCCCTCACCCTCCGCATTAGAGATAAACAATGTGATAAACACATTCAACACATGAATACATATCCGAAAACAATTTTTAATGAAATAAATATTGTTTATGAATCGGGTTCTTCATTTTTTTGAACGGAAACAACACAAGAAATAAGGGAATTTACAAAAAATAAAAGCCCTACCTCGTAGTCGTCATCGTACGCACGTTCTTCGCGGATTTGTTCGTCGAGGAAGGAGGGGATCATCACATCGTCTCGGAAGGGCGTTGCGTCGTCGCGGAATCCGGCGTTGAGTCGGCGAACTCAACGGACCAAGAATCAATAGATTTAATTTAATTATAATTAAATCCGTGTTTTGGTAAAAACCACAAAGAAGATAAAAAAGAAAAACCGAGACTCTTACCTCAAGCAGCTGATCGAAGATTCTTTGTGGAGGAAGAGACGTCGCAGAAGAATGTTGCAGGAAGGGAACGTCAGCGTCGCGGAACACGGCGTCGCATCGTCGACTTACACGGGTTCGGCGTTCTTCGTCGGAGGTCGGCGTTCTTTGCGTTCTCCCCGATCTTTGCGAAGGAGGATGAAGGCTCAAGGATTCTGTCAAGCCTCTCAACGTGTAATCCTTCAAAAGACCTTGTTGGTCTTATTTTATTATTACGCCAACAAACGAAACAGGTAAGTAACAACCCATCAATTCGTTGAATTAATTCAACGAAAGAAACCGCCCATTTAATTCACGAAGTAAACCGCCCAAGTAAATGGTGCGGTAAGGATTTAAGAAAACGCGTCAGTTGACTTTATTAATGACGGGTTTTAGTGGATGAGTTACTTAGCGGAAAAGAAACGGTGGGGCTTGTGCGGACCCCACCTCACAAATATCCTACCAAGAGGGTAGGATATTTCTGGATAGTACCCTATCCGTTTCAACTCAGATTAAGCCGATTTTAAGTGGCTTCAAGTGGCTTCCAAGTGGCTTAAGTGAAATAAAATAAAGTTGTCGTAAAATTATTTTATTTCTTAACTTTAAGACGGAAAATTAAAAACCACACCTGAGCAAACACAACTCCGGAAGAGGCGTTTCTAAGAAAATACCGGCGCTGCGATTTCATCGGTGCCCTCAGAATTCGATTCCGGGCACCGGTTCAAAAGATAGAAAAACCCGCTCATCCGTTCACTGAACGTACCCGAGCCAAACTTCGGAAACTGATTCCGGGCACACCGGGCCTCGGAATCAGGTGCCGTCAGAAACTGCGCTCTTGTAAAATTCAAAGAAAATTAAGAAAAAAATTTCCTTGAAATTTACAGATCTTTATATATTATTCCATTCCATGCCATAATGAGAAAATCAGAGAGAATAATAACATCATACATATTTTGAATAACCCATGGTGAAAAAACATTAACCTGTAACATATAACATCAATACCAACAAGTCTTCCCTGGGTACTTCTATTATCCCCCATACATGGTTAAATTTCACCAATTCATGGGCTCATATGAATGCCCAAACCATCTTAATATACGATCTATATTTTCCAATATATAAGATAATATAAATGAAATGATAACCCATATATTACCAATTTTTAACATCACGATTTTGGTGCCTCATGAAGGTTCACCAAGCCAATTTGATACCTGAACATTGGAGGGAATCCCTATATGCTAGACAATGCCAACTAGTAGTTAGGGTCAAAAAATCATTGGGGGACAATAAACTCATTATACCAGAAGCACAATAGTGATAATTAATAAACAAAAACCAATTGAAAATAATTTTTTCCATAATAATAGTAGCATCACATGATAGAACAAAACATGAATAAAATATCCAAAAATAATAATAGATATTTCATACCATATATGTGTAAATTGACAATTCAAAAACCCCAAAAAAATACAAACTGGAAACTACCAAGTAGTCCCCAACACCATTTCTTGATCACACATCCGTGATTCATCCCAAAAAATCCATCTATCATAGTGAATGTTCCCATATCATATGATTCAAACAAGAAGTCTATTTCAGAACCGATTAGACATCCCGAGTATGGTGTGTGTATAACAATGTCATCCACCAACAAAAGTTTCGAAAACCATTTTTTGTCTATAAACTTATATGGAGTTGTATAATAAATAGCAAAAAATAAGTAAATAGTTATCTCATTTCATTTTTCCATAATGAATAACATAAATTACCTAGATTCATGATGAAATGAAAGCCACCAATACCTACTTCGCCCCATGCTCGAGATTGAACCACAACACCTAGTGTTTCAAAATTCATTATAAAAGGCCTTTCTTTATCCTTTAATTTTAATCCATATTAAATATAAATTGAACAATAGTCCAATAACATCAATTTCGGCCCAAAACACCAATTCTAGAACCTCATGTGTATTTGAATCATCGGTTCATGTCCCACTACCCTTTTTTTAATCAATCACATATGGGATTTTAAATAATTTTTCCATATCCCACACATGATTATCACATGAAAATTTTTTGGTCAAGAACATCACTTCTATCACCATGTGGGTAGATGAGGCAATGCTCTGTGTCCCAAGATTAAATTATCAATCAATCACACATTTCAAATATATCATAATTTTCATGGTTGATCATAGTTATCCCAATTATCAACATTTCAAAATATGTTACACCATTTCAATTTACCACACAACAAGGTTATTCGTAATATTTCACATGGAGTAATATTATCAATTTTAAATAAAACTATAAAAAAATATTTAATGATATAAATATCTAACCCATAATGTGTATGTTAATAAACCAATTTATTGAAATTATCAATCAAAACCTATTATAATTCAATTTTCCAATTTCATTAATCAATTTCATGTGAATTCATCAATGTAATTGATTAATTAACCAATTAATTAATTCTATTCATGGTGATATTACCAGACATGAAAATTACTTTTTCCCAAATAGAGTCACATAATAATACATACGAATATGGGAGATTCATATTAATACCATCATCCTCAGAATCATGGATGAGTGTTTTCTAAAACTAAAATCCACAAATTAAAGAGGAACGTTCAATTGGACAAAAAAGAATGATATATAGAACCAAAACCTAGATACAAGATCAAACAGATTAGGTCCATGAAAACCTAAATATAAATCCATTATAGATAGTGGAAGAAATCCTTGAAAAAATGTGAGAATGATAAGAACTGTGGATGAAATTAATCTATAAGATACCACATAATGGGAGTGGTTAAGATCTATCAATCCAAACCTTGATGTATCAGGAAAACAGTTTTTATGTCTTGGTAATCCATCCAAGAGATTAAAAAATCTACGGAGAACATTTTACGTGGAATGGGGGTGAATTAAGTTGAAATATTACATGATTGGGAATTTTAGAATAATTTTTCGGATTAACAAATCATGAACACAAGGATCATGGGTAGGAGTACATGGTTTTCCAAACGTTGTACCCTAACAATGTTAATCAACTATGGGTATCATGGTTACTACTAGGAGGGTGAATATGTTTAAAAACCATGCGCCAAAAGTGAAATCCCCCACTACCTGGGGTGTCACTATTTGGCAGGGGTAGGCGCACGATTTGGGAAAATCTTGCACTAACCAGGTAAATACATTTTACATTCCACATTCAACAATTTTGACCCAAAACACCATGAAAGAAAAATAAATTCAAAATCTATCAAAATTAGACAAAAAGAAACCCAGTAAATGATATTGATATATCTTCGTAAAATTTAGAGATCTTTCAATATCCATGACATGATAAGAGGTTTTTAATGGAATATTATGATATTTATTATTAATTCATTATCATCAATTTATTGATGAATTGGACATATAATATAATGAATAGAACACTAGATTATATAATAGCTCGACGCATCAGTGTATATGATTAGAAAAATTATCATTGGTTTCTAGCGTAATCCTTAACTACTTATGTATGATGTCTAGAAACAAAGCCTTGAAAATAATTTTATGATGTCTATCGGTAAACATTCCATTATTGTGAAATTTTTTATTCTTATACATTAATTTATATTTTATGTTATAGCTGGATATATTAAAATCATAGTTATATTTTTTTTCAAATTTATTTATTCCATCAATATTAATGATTCCATGATTATATATTATAGATTCAGATTTATGTTATCCATTAAAGAGAATGTGATATCCACTGTTTAAAATTTTTCACATTTCCATGGGAAAAAATATATGTTTCTATGTGTTAATTAAGGGTTATCTTATAGAAATAAGAAATTTATACTTATTTAGTATATGTATGTTACAGTTTCAATTTAAAATTATTTTAATTTTTATATCGATATTCATGAATCATCAAAATTGTTAGATCATTTGTTTACTGATTTATGTATTCAAACCCAATGTGATAAAATATTCACTATCTATGGGATATTAGACTTATACTAGTTTATATATGATCACAAGTTCATGTTCATGATAACTTATCCATGGGGTAGTGATATTAAAAATCTGGACATAATCTATGTAATGGGTGGTTCATTTTAGATTTTTATTTTATGGGTTCAAATTATGATTGTATCATTATTTTTTATATCGATAAAATAAAATATGTAAATTACATTCCATTTTCATATATGGGTGGATTTTGTTCATGGTAAAAACCCATACTATTTCTAATAATAATACAAATTATATAATTTAGATTTATTATCTCTTGGTTTGAAACTCTAACTCTATTCTACTAATTCCTATGGTTTTAGTTAGACTAATTGAAGTCATTAGGATGAATGTGACCACCTTATCATCAGGTATGGTATTATGTTCACTTAGTTATATGTTTGTTTAATTAACAGTTGATATTTTGTATCATACGTTGAAGAATATTTCAATTTATTTTTTTAGTGTTACCATATATAAAAAATATAATGAGATAAATTCTAATAATTTGATACTATTTTTTAAATAAATTTTATATATGAAGATATTTTGTATGTTAGTAGTGTAAACTTTTATAGGGATTGTGAAACATCAATTGATAGAATGTAAACTAATGGAGAAAGTTTATACTAAATAATGGTGACTGTTAGAATAAATTTGGGATTATTATGTTTGTGGTGGTGAATTTCGAAAATCAATATCATAATATGATTTTAGATATAAATATAGCCTATATATAATGACCATAATAATGTAAATTCAGAAGTGTAAGAAGTAAGATTGTAATGATTCATATTGGGATAATATTGGGGAAAAATGTCACGTATATAAGTAATGGTGGGAAAATTTATTTTCCATTATTTGTAGTATACTAACCTATTTTGTGTTTGTATACAAATATCATGGGAATT
This sequence comes from Viscum album, assembly GCA_963277665.1. Classification (NCBI taxonomy): domain Eukaryota; kingdom Viridiplantae; phylum Streptophyta; class Magnoliopsida; order Santalales; family Viscaceae; genus Viscum; species Viscum album. The sequence goes on along the minus strand of OY728161.1, from coordinate 1,240,437,617 downwards.
ATTTGATTATTGGAAAAATGTGTTAACAATACTATTAGTATTCACATTGATAACTGTTATAAACTATCATTGGTAATAATCCATGACATGACTAGTTCATTATGAAAACATATAAGGGATGTGATAAAATATTATTTTTTAAAAATAATAACTATTTTATAATTGATTAAAATGTATAATTCATAAATTTAACAATACTTACTTTCATAAATGTAGGAGATTTGAAATAATATGTCAACTTTATTATGAAACAATATTCATTAGTTTCAAAGGAGATTGTATTTAGTTCAAAAAATAGTGTGAATTAGATTAATTCCCTAAATATAAAATTATAGGTTATTGATAATTTGTTTTTTATATTTTGGAATTTCAACATGATTTTTGTATACTCATATAAAATAATAGTTATATAATTTTTTATGATAGAGTATTTTTTAAAAGATAGTGTATTTTATATTATATACATTTGTTTTTTGATGTCTCAATAATGGATTTGTTGAATAACAATGTTGGTTTACTATTGACGCAAAGTGAAGGTTTGATGGAGGAGGAAAAATATCATTTATTTTTATGAAATCCCTAACATATATGATATTCTATAATTTTTTTATAATATATATTAGTGTGGTACAATTACATATATATTCTATGTGTGGTGGATGATTCATTGGGACGAAGTGCGATAAATTAATTTGATGAAATATTATATTTGAATGGTATTAAAGTATATAATTAATTGAATTTAATTTTATAGAATGTAATTATTTATATATTACCTCTTTGAACTATGATTCATTCCATATATAATATAAAAACTTATTCATATTTTTGTGTTAAATTGTAACTTACACATTTGAAGGGTTAACTTTGTAGGTGTTCATGTAATTGATCTATGGTTGTTTAGGTATTGAGGTTTCATGGTTATAATTATCAATTTTACATTTCTAGGTTGAATGGTATTAAATTTTTATTTAATATAAATGGTTTTATATTTTAGTTTCAGTGTTTTCAAATATCTTTTTGGATTTATAAAAATTCCATATGCAACGTAATTGATAGATATCTATCTTACTAAATTTCCAATGAAATTCCTTTTATGGCCTTGTTGATCTAAAATTGAGGTATTTAACTATAGATATAATCATTTTATAAATCCATTAACTTGTTCTTTTATATGATATAAAAAAATCAATGAAATTATTTATAATAGTGGGTGTCTGTTTTGGTTTTTCAGAAAAAAATGAGATATTTTGTATATCATGTATCATATAAATAAACTACTAACATTTTAATTACTATACTGAAATGTAATAATTAACAAATCCATAATTTCATAAGCATATTAAGACCTAAGATGGAAAACATATGGGACTATATTCATTTAATATAATTATGTATTAATTTAGTAACTTATTAATCTCATGGATCAATGGGATAAAATCCAGATAATGAAAGGAGATGATGATACATTATGATAGGATCGTAAATCCCTTCATTAATCAAAGGATGAATTATAAATATTTATTTATAAATTTTAATATGTTAATATTATCCAATAGAGCAATTATTAAATATCATTATTGATTTTAATTAATGGAGTTTATTTATTCTATAGATTATAAGACTTTTATTTATTTTTGAAAATTCATTTGACTAGTGTACGCTTATATGATGATAATTTTGATATTGTTTGAAAATAATATAGATAAATGAAGTTAATATTGTTTAACAACTAATTATATATAAATATATAATTTTTATTAGTTTTGGGTTTTGTGATATGATTTTCAACCATGAATACCTATTACTATAATTGGAATTATCATTTCCTCACCCATCAGTAGTGGCGGTCGACCTCCATTGATGACTAGAAATAGAAAACCTGAATACTTAATATTTAATAAAAAACCAATTAGTTGTCATAATGGATTGTCATTATAAAAACACAATATTTTATGATATATTAATGATGAAATAATTATTATTTATTTTATTTCTTGTTTTAAATGAAATACCGAGTCAAAATGAATATTGAAATGTTATTGAATTATTAGAATTTAATGTAATATTAATCTTATATATTTTACATAGGTTTGAATTAATTGAAAAAACTACCCAATAGATCATTATTTTTTCATAGATATGAAAAGAATTTATTTTTTTAATTAGATTAAAATTTAATTAAAAAATTAAATGTTAAAAAGATTTTTTCTTCTTCTAAAATTTGATTTTATATACACAATATGTTCTTATAATTATTAAATAAATCAATATATATTGATAAATTTTGTAATTAAATTTTTATATAATATATTGTATAAAATCAAATTAAATTAGTCTAATAGTATTAACATTGAATAGAATGAATGAAATATCCTTTGTATACAAAAAAACAATTTTCTAAATATGGTTTAGTTTTTTATGAACATATATTAAAATGATTTATTTTCAATTACAGTGAATTTATTTGATGAAAATGAATATATATTTTGAACTAAAATAATTTAAAATATATAATAATGTCAACTGAATTGTTGGTACTAAATAATAGTAATGAGGGAATAAATTCATAAATTTGGTAAGGGTTAAAAGGGTTCATTTTGGATTAAAATAAATAATTTTTTTTAAATGAAATTAAAATGTGTAAATACTATTTTATATTAATATTTTAACCATATCACTATCATATTTGATAATGGATCATTATGGTTACATTTTTTTAGTGTATGAAATTAATATATATATGCATTTTTACAAAATCAATGTGCGTCCTCTCCATCACATATAGAAGGACACCACCTATACTATTCTCTATAGTTATGTATCATCATATCTCATCCTATACCAACTGAAATTAATCCTACAATCCCTCACATTGTCCAAGATGAACAATTTCAAACCCAATAACATCCTAATAATGTATTTGGTATTACCATAATGAGGTTTTCTAAAGAAGAGGTAGTAGTTCTCAGTTATCTTTGTTAGGATTAGTTCTTATAATATTTATATCACTATTCTGAATCCATAAATACATATTGAATTATATATAAAATATATAATTATTTATTATTATGATTATGTTACAACCAATTTCCACTTCCATTCAATCAAATGTGATATGAAATTCTTGCTCGACCATATACCTAGACTACGACATCCATGTAGAAATATGAATCATTAATCATATAAATGATTCTTGGATTATCATTATAGTGGATTTAATTTTGATATTATATATACTTTTTATATATTAAATACATATAATTTTAAAATTATAAATACTTTATACCTATATACCATTTGATCTATTTGATAACGATAACATCTCCAATGTGTATGTTTGTACAATCACCTCCATGAAGCAATGTAATTGATTTTTCATTTTTTCCATACATGGATGGTAACAAGGATATATTAAATAAATATAAATGATATATGTAATAAAATTGAGACCCTATAATATTGAAATAAGAAATAACTTACTTTTCATCTGTACTTCCAAATGTGAAAACATCACTCAAGCGTTTCTATGGAGTATCGACTCTAGGAGGTGATGACATTTATTTTTTCAAAAACCATTGTATGAATGGTTATAATAGTTTATATAATGAATTATTATTATTTTTTCATTATTATGATTCTATAAATGGTTAAATTATGATGAAGGTGTAGTTACCCAAACCATTAAACCAATATATGAATGGAAATCTAACAAAATTTTCAATGAATGTCTAATTTAGGGAAGGATTATCAATAGTAGAAATTATTTAAACTATATAGAAATGGTATGTAGTTTATATTTAATGAATGTCTGTTTTATAGATTTATAATCTATATATAATTATTAAATAGTATTTTTTAATGATTAAAAATATTGATGATTCATGAGTTAGGGATTTTACATTACAACCTCATTTTTAATAAGATTGTTTTTAGTCAAATTTTTTATTATGAAATTATATGATCTATCTCTCAAAACTAATATGTATTTTCATATCTAATTTTTATTACAATAATTATCATATTAAATTAATATATTCCTCTCTTTCTTTAAAAATTATCATTAAAATGATTTAGTGAAAAAATATCTTATTTCATATTGTATCAGTAATAATCTCCATCAATTTACACAATTTATTTTCAGAAAACTTCAATAATGGGTTTACTATTTGAAAAAAAATTTCTAATTCATTTATACCAATATTTTATTTTATTTAAAAAATTTAAATATAACTATTTTAAGAATTTCCAAAGATAACACGTTTTTCAAAAGGTTTGAACATATTCATAGTTTTTACATATATTACACCAATGCCATTTTTAGTATAATTAATTCTATTTGTTTTTAATATTCACTTTAAATTTTTAATGATTCATTTAAGGGAAAACATTTATATATTCCTGAAATAAATTCTCATTAAATATGTTATTTCAAAATTAGAAGTTTATTTTCCTTGAGAATTACTCAAAATATATTTTCAAACCATTATCATCCACGAAAGAATCATTTTATGTTACATATGACCAATGGGGACATGTTAAAATAATTCTAGCATTATTATTTCTCTATATTTTATTTATTATTATGTGGAAATCATGACAAGAAAATTTTTATCTTATATGGTTTAATCAAATGATTAAATGATAAATATTTTCAAGATCATGTGGAATATATATATGAATAGATTACGATTGTGTGATGGTTGGGAGGATCTAATCCCTTAAATGGAATGACTAAATAGATATATAAATCTCAATAGGTAATGGATATCATGGTGGAATTGGTTGAAAATATATATGATCACATTTTTATGATTAATTATTATTTATATTTAGTTATGATGAAAACATTAAGTGTGGACATTTTTTGAATTACATTGTTGATATTATTAGGTTTGAGTAAGGTTTCTTATAACTACTCTCACTATATTATGTGGTTACAATATTTAGAATATATATCTTCATGTGATTATAATTTCATATTATTATAATTCCACAAGTCAATGTTTTTACTCTTAAATGAAAATAAGTGCTTTGATACAATTAATAATCATGATTTTTAATGTGTTTTTATTTTGAAGTTTATGATTTATGTTATTCTATCTATGAAAATTTTAATATTGAGATCATGTACATGATCATTTTATCATATCCTTATAAGCTTATTATTATCTTATAATTAATACATTCCAGGTTTAAACCAAATGAACATCTCAACAAACCCTTAATTATGATTTTCTTCATCATGTTCTTATTGAGGTAATATCTATAAACTGATTAGATATTTACTCATTGGATGATATTTTTTTGGGCATTGTAATGATCGTTTTAGAAATATATTGACTATGTAACCAGTATTAATGGAAACTAAAATTTATGGTCACAAATAATGTATAACTTTTATATGCCTTGAATTTTCATCTAGAATTGTGTCATATTTTTATGATATTATTTTTTATCTTTAGTTGGTATTAAATGATGTTGTTATTATTTTTGATATTTTTAGATGATAAATTTGATAATAGAACCTATGAAAACCTATAATGAACCACATGTGATATAGGATGAACCTAAAGTAATATTTGTTGATATAATGCTTTCATAATTTTCTGAATATATGAAAATGTTTTCATATTTTATTTCATAAAGGATAAATATTTTTAATTACAACTATTACTTTTTTTTGGTTTCAGACTATGGATGGAACTCTAATGAACTATAATGAAATTAAATGTAACATGAAATACAATATCCATAATAAATAGAAACCAAATTAATTTATAGTTACAATGAATATCATTTAACTATCTTCACTCAACTACCACAATATATAAAGAATTTCATAAAACTTGTTGGGATTTAGAAAGATCCATGATTAGAGAAAAATTCCATTGGAATAATTATATGATAACATCAAACCTTCTTCAGTGGGTCCTCTGATCCACTAGTTGTTAAAAATGTATCATTTTGATGGAAACTATATTTATCGTTTTCCAGTGCTTGGACGTCAAGATGGTTTTTTCAATACTCTATCACTAGGAAGGTAATTTAGATCAATGGTTGAATATTGTATAAAACATAAGGGAAGTAGAATATGTAATCACTTTGGAATATGAGGTGTTTCCGAGGGTATTTCTCAATTAAAATATTCATTTAAAACATCATTCTATGATGGTAGGATACATTCTATAACTGAAAAATAGATTCATGAATCCATTATCACATATGATGAAACATTATTATGCTTTCACTGTATGCTTATAGACTTATCATCAACCATGTAATTAAAATTGATCAATTACTTAGTGGAACCAAACATAGTATTAAAAATTAATTATACTTTATAAAATTTGGTATCTATGAAAAAAATCCATTAATGTTAAATCATGGTAGATTTGGATAGTGGGAACTCAAATTATTCCTCTAGTTTTGGTGACATGTTAGAAATAATTAAGTATCATGGAAACTAAAATTGTAATCCCTTTTGATAAAAGAAATTACAAACAGGTATATTCTAATGATGTGGGGACAAAACAATGGATTTTTTTTGAATAAAATGGGAAATTTCATAAATTTATTGAATACTGACCATCGAGCTAGTAATTATTATTAGGGGATGATGATGTGATTAAATGAAAACTATTTAATGAAAAATTAGTAAAATAATCATGAGGATTTTAATTAAATAATATTGGTAATTATTTGAATCAATTACCAAATCAAAGATAATATGAGTATGCTTATCCTCAACAACCCCACAAACGTAATCACATTTCTATCATAATTGAAGTGGTTATCAGGAACATTTTGGTGAAAAGTACCCTTAACAAACACTCCATAACTACTGATGTATTATTTTATTGTGGATCTTCCCATGAATAATTATATGAATAATTTTCTTATAATATCAAATCATCACCACTGTGATTTGATATTAAGATGAATTTGAAAACAACTTATGGAATCATGCTCAAATAAAAATTTTAATGATCACATATTATATATATATTTTGAAATGTGATTCCTATATATATTAGGATTACATATCTCTATGAATTCTATTACATTATAGGCATGAATTTTTATTTTATTGATAAATGCCACATCAATTTCCAAGAAATATATTCCATGTTTTATATTCAAAAAATGATTATATATTAGTGTGAGGATGAACGTGAACATATAATGGGAGATACTTACATTGATTGGTGCTAATAAATATTTTTAATTACTATTTTTTTCCACCATAAATAAAAACTCTGTTTAATATCATACTCATCATGAAACAGAAGAACAAATTCGGAACAATGAATTAATAAGTTTAAAATACATATTAAATATGAACATTGAATACAAAGAAATTTAATTAAAATTATTGAATTAGTGTAATGAATATGTGAAATATATTTCTACTATAAATAAAAACATCATTTAATTCAAATGATATTTTCAATACAATTATTCAAACAACTTGGAATATTATTGTATACAAAAATATGTTTTTTAAAAATATTTATTTATTTCAATAAATTTTTTAATTATGTATATATAATAATAATATATATTTATAATATGAATATTATATTTCAAATGAATAAATATTAATCAATATGAAGTAATAACAACGAATTGTTATAATTTTAGAAATATATTTTCCGATATGAATTGTTTTCCACCGTATTAGTTGAAATTTTTTAAATATTTAAATCTGAAATGACAAAAATAATATTTGGGATAATTTATATAATTTTTTAGTTTATTATAATAAGATAAACTTATGTAAAATATTTTAATTATTAATGAAATATTTTCTTCTAAGGGGAATATTACAAAAGATCTTTTTTACAAATAACAATAATTTTATGAAATTATTATTATATAAATTTTAATTAAATATTAATGAATCCTTTTTCTTAGACCAATTATTTATTTATTTATTAAATTAAAAAAATTAAAAATATTTAAATTTTAAAACCTATATTATACATTTTATATCATATATTATTTATTTATAATTTTTATTTTTTATACATTAAAATCTTAGTATTTTAAATATAATTTTTAATGAATATAAATATTTAATTAGATAATATATATTATGTATTATGAATAATTATTTCCTAATTATTTTATATGGGTTTTTTATATTGATTAATAAATTGTATGTTACATTGGTAAAATATATTTACCTCGTTATAATCAGAAGGGTTAAAAGGGTTTAACCCAGGGCAATTGAACAAAATAATATATATAAAAAATAAAGTTACTGACTATATGAGATATTTATATTATTTTTCAATTTTGGATCTATTTTTCATTAGGATTTATTTTAGACTATTAAAATGTTTTATTTATTTATATATATTCAACTCCTTTTAAGATATAAAAAGGGAACCCCTCTCTTTACTTATCCTAACACCAAAACTCTTATTGATTGGCCTAAAATGTGACAAAAAACTCTAAAACCTTCCTAGAAACCATGTGGTAGTTTTATTATTGATTTTAGTATTTTCATTTATGTTTTAATATATATTTCAATAGAGGAAGTCCATGAATTGAGGTATAAGTTCCTTACCTCCCTTTCTCCTTTAAATTTCAATATATGATTATCTTCTTCCTCAATTTTCAATTACCAAATATAATATGATATCATAATTTTAGTAATTATAAAATTTTATTATTATAGTGATGTTTTATGAATTAACCATCATCCCATTATCTATTATGAAAAATAAAAACATGAATCAGGTGTTGTGGAGACTACCGCCTTCTCGAAAAAAAGACATTTTTTTTCAGAAGATACTAAAAATCATTGTTTTAGTATATATTTTATGAGAATATATAATAAATATATATATTTAATATATATTATTAATATTTTTTTGTATAAAAATATAATGAATCTTATAAGGTAATATATCAATTTTGTTAAATTGCCTAAAAGTCGCTAATTGTAATATTAGTCTTCTTGGGACATGGAAAAAAAATATTTTCTATTGGAATTATAACATCATAATTATGATTATACAGGAGAGAAAAAAAATTTAATATCAACATTCATTCTATGATTTTATATGAAAGAAGTCGATATTAATAAAATCTAAGGTTGAAATGAGATTAAATCAATCAAATACATTATTGTAGCTGATTTTAATCAACAGTATATAAATCCAAATGCATACAATTATAATAATGAAATTTTTAATTAATATTTATATATATAATATATGATTTTAAATAACTCTGATAGAAGGCACAAATAATTGTAATGTATTTTATAAATTAAAATTCTTTCAATGAGTTATAAAATTCAATATTAAAAAATGTTTAACAAGATATTCCATTTGGGATAATATCCTCTAATTAATTTTTGGAAAAAATAATATTTCATTCAACTATACAATAATTTATTTTTTATTAATAATTGTTTTTTTAAAATTGTGGTGGTATTCATAAAAGAGACACAGTATTATTACTACTACATCGAGGATTTCAGAAAAAAAATGAAGAATGATTTCTATGATTTTGGTATTATGTTATAATATATGTAGAATGATTTTTCTCTAATGAAGTTATGTATCATTAGCCACCCTCTATTATTATATTGATATGTGGTTATTTTTATGATTTTTTTATTTTATATTATTTATATAATATTTAACCAATATTTGTAAATATTATAAATCCCATTTTAATTATTATTACTTCTTAATAAAAATTGATGGATTTTAATTTGGATTATTTATGAAATTACATTATTTATATGGGTTAATTATGTATAATGAATAATTTCAATTCATTTTTTATAAAAACCATTATATATTCAGGCATGATGACAAGAAATGGGAATGAATTTTATGAAGAATAATTAAGAAGGGATACATGAATATTGGTGTCTTATAAAACTTACCTATGTTATTTTTAAAATTTTATATATCTTGAGAAATGTATTACTGAGACTATTATAGTTTCTCATAATTTTGGTAAGTAATGATGCGTCTCATAAATGCGATGTCCCCTATAATAATGTATGATTTATATTTGACCGATGTTAGAAATTTTTATCTCACACTGACATATTTTTTGGAAATAGAAAGTAATTTTTCCCTATGACAGTGTTTAATCCAAATTTATTATATGATATTTATTTTGATCATATTCTATAATGATTGATGTTTATGTTAAGGGATTCTAGTACATGTTTTAACTATTATGCTTCTATGTTGAAATTTTGTTTATTTTAGTTCTACTCTATATAAATGTTAAACGTGTTTTCATTTTTTAGTTATCAATATACATGATATGTTATTATTATTATCCTTTTAATTTTAGTTATAAATATATAATCATCATTAATGAAATTTTTACTCCCCCCAAGGTGAATGTTCTATCTCACCTCTTTCATATGTTTTTCTTTCCCCAGGTATTGAGGATGATTCAAACTATTAGGACGAATAGACCTTTTTCTAGTATGGTTTCATTATGGGGAAGTGGTATAATGTATTATGAAATAAAAATATTATGATTCTAGTTGAAAATTTCACAAATATTATCATTCAATTGTTTATTATATTTTCTAATATGCATTGATTAAATTATATTTAAAAACCAAAATAAAGGCACATATTTCTGAGTTATCTATAGATACTATTAGTAGAATTGGTTGGGGATTTTATTATATTAGAGATGGTATTTACAAAATTATGGTAACAGAACCCTAGTGGAAAAATGTAAAAATTAGTCTAAGTAATATGATGAAATCCTAAAATATTTTTAAATTCCAGAGTACATGGTTTATGTGGAAATACATCCCAATCTAGATATTGGATTGTGCATGTAGGATGTAACATAGTTATACCAGGGGTAATATAACCAAATAGGGAATGGGTGGATTTAAATATCCTTTTAAATGGTTTATGATGAAGAGTCGTAACAAATCACCTATCTGGACACTCTAGGGGATATTAATTGATTAATCATATTCTATTTCTGAAAATATAATAATGGTGGATTTGATTGTTTTGTTTTCCCATGAATGATAATGGATATATGGTATCCTAAGGGGTTTAGAGATAGGATGATTGAATCCAATACTGATCTAGTTATTCATTAATTAAAGGAAATAAAAATAGGATCACCATATTTATTGAATATATAAGGGATGATTTCGTGAGGTACATGGTTGAAAAATCATTCACAATTGGATTAAAATTTTTGTATTTTATAGAAAAAGTCCCAATGGATCACTCATCCATAATTTGGTACATACATTCATTCCAATTGTCGATGTCCATTTGGGTATTCAACCCAATCATACATAGTATCTCATGTGTCCATTTGAAATATCCTTATTCCTCACTCGCATTTGATGATAACCAGATTAATGGTTAATCCTGAAAAAATAGTGGTCTCCATGAAGTTGGCCAAATAAATCATTGATACGAGGTAGGGGATACTTGTTCATTATTTTAATAGAATTGATATCACTATAGTCAATGAAAATCCTCATAGATATATATTTATTTTTCTCATAAAGAACTCGGGCTCCACACAGAGAAAAAATAGGGAAATTAAATCCCTTTTTACTAAAATCCTCTAGTTTTATATTCATTTATATTAATTCCAAAGTGGCCATTCATTAAGGATTCATAGATAAAGGTCTTGAACCAAGAATTAAATTAATAGGGAACTCAAATTACTACTATGGATGATGTCTAGGTAAATCCTATAAACAAATATATTCCTTAAGATTTGGTACTTCAACAATTTGAATATTCATTTCCAAACTCATAGATATTGGGTTCTTATCTTCCATAATAACTGAAATTAGTTGAGATACTGGAGGGAACTAGATAATATTTATATGGTGACAATTTTTCCCTATGGATAAGGTATTCTACATTGTTCTCAAAAATTGTAACCTCCTTTTCATGGAAGAGATTTTCGCATCACGATTTGAAATCTAATCCATAATGAGGACTATATCAAAGTATATCAATGGTATTATAATAAAATCAGTAGATAAAGAATGTTTATATTCCATTATGGGGACTATATGACACATCATTATTGCAATGATACTTCCCTTAGTAGTTTTTACTGAAAAATACATTATTAAAAAAAATCGAAATATCTAATTTTATTGGAAAATGAGGACGATACGAAAGAATGTGATTATCCAGAATCGAATAAATAATTTTCTATGTCTGTGAAAACAACCGTCCACCATATCAATAGGGAATTGGATATTAGTAGTTGGGATAGAAAAACTTTGACCTTTCTCTACTGGCCTTCATTGTGGAATGTTTCCTTGATTCCTTGGGCAATAATTTTTATAATTTCCCTAATCCTTTCAATTATATAAATTTATATTGGTTGCTTCTTTCTTACCATTACAATATCGGGATAGGTGGCCATTATCTCCAAACTAGTAACAAAAAACCATACCATTCGAAAAAGTATCAATGTGTCTCTTCCAACAACTAACATAGGGTGGAAGGACAACTCGTTCATTCATCACCATGTTCATATTTCCTTTCCATAGTTTTTAGCATCCCACTTATTCTCTTTCATTCACTTAAAATCACAGGACATAGATAATTTATTTTCTTGTCTTGATAACACTTGAGACTATATCTTTGTCTGATGAGAATCTTTCGATGATTTGATCCCATCTAATGTCTGTTTTCAAATCAATAAGGAACTGGTCAATCTTTCTCCTGAGATTATGTATTTATTCTGAGACAAGTCTTTATATCCTTGAACAGTTATCTTCATTCATTGCAAAAAATTTATCCTCTTTTTGCTTTATATTTAGAAACTTCTTTTCCATATCATCTCGTTGTTCATGAGGGAATTATTTTTCATAAATTATTTCCTTAAAATACCTCCATTCGATTTTATATATTTCTTCCTCATCCTTTGTGTTTTGTAGTAAAGATGAACACAGATCTATATATAGTGAAAGTAAAAAAACTTCCATGACAACCTTCCCTCTTTTGTAACATCTCAATGTGTGAAATATATTATCTTATGAACTTACATACAACTCAACTAAAATGTATTTGTTGTCCCATTGAATGATGGAGTCTGTTATCACAAAAAGTTGTATAGTATAACTCCCTCACATTATGGATCTAGATTCCTTATACGGGTAAGGTTATTATTCATATTCTGAGTAATTGTTTCAGTATAGTTATAATTCTCTCACCACCAGTCACGTCACTAGTTCCATCATCATTATCTTGCATCGAAGAAAAATCCATATATGGTACGCACATGTTCATTTCTATTCCTTCCCCTATGCACCATTTCTAAATACGGTCACATGTTATATTAGGTTATTATTCATAATGAATATTATCAATGTAGAATAAAAATATCATAAATTAAAATTCTATATGTAGGTAATTTCTTAATCATAAAAGAAATTCATTGAGAAAAATTTTCAATTTAAATCCTTCATAATGGATTATAAAAAAATTGAATTATCCTAAAAATATTCCATTGGACTATCAATCCAAGGGTGCAGTAGGACCCATTGTCATGTACTAGGATATCCTAGGTTAAGCCTAAAACTCTCTATCAGAGTTGATACTCCTAGGTACATTTGTGCCAAAATCACGCCCACTTTTAATATCCAGATAGTGTTAAATTTCATGAAAGTCCCACAAAATATATTCCTTACAAACAATTTTAAGATGTTATTTTATTCTTATCCAAAAAGACTATCAGAGGGTTTTGATCCCAAATATTTGTTTTCTAAATATATATTTTCAGGTTTTCTAATAAACATACTATGATACCAACAATAAAGACCACATCCTAGTTTCTCAGAGTCGGAGACTTATTTTATTACCATTGTTTTATTACAAGAAAATTATTTCCCAAAGTAAATAATAGATTAGTAGTTTTGGAAAATGAGATACATACATTTGTTAAACATTACACCATGAATGTAAAATCAATTTAGAAACTCCTTTAACAACATCCATATCTCATATGTTATATTTTAATGTCATTAATAATATACCTTTTCATGTCATTGTAAAATGAATCAAAATAAATGGATAAGCTCAAATAATCAGTAAGTGTAAGTAATAATGTTGATGATTTCATAAATATACTCATTAAGCATGGTGAATAACTAAAAACGCATGTCGTTAAAAATAAATTTGAACGTGTTATAGAGGTAATAAGAGATAAATAAATAGTTCCATAAAACATCATACTCACGGCTATTATAATAGTTAAATAACTTCATTATCATTAAATTAATAGTTTCATAATGATGAAATTGATAATTCAGACATCATAAACAAATTTTCGTGGTCTCTTTCCAAGACTATAAATAATCATTTTTCATTGCCATGTCCCAAGAACATTGTTTGTATCCTGAGGCCTACTGATACATAAATGGGATGTATAGGGCCCCAAACATCACATACTAATTCTCATTAATTCTTCAAATGAATGAGGATAATAAAAAACAAAATATATATTCATATTGAATCTAATATATGAAATGTAAATAACATTCCTCGAACATGAAGCATAATCACTGACCATTCAAAGTAAATTGGTGAATGGTTTTAATATAGTACATACATAGTCAAAATAATCAAAACCCATTCAATATGTTAGATGATATCATATATAAGAATCAATAAGATTGTTGAAATATATTAAGATACTCCTATAAAATCATCGTGTAATTCTTGAGATAAATAATATTTTACATTGAAAAAAAGAGTTCTTTTTGAAGGCCTTTGTATAAAAACAAAAATGAAGTAAGATATTATTTCTATAATAAAATAAGTTAATTAAAAACATTAATGGTTTCTAAATCATATTATATAGTTCCCTTGATAATATGTAATAATTTGAGAAATTCCATTGAATGAGGCTTGTATTTCTGGAATAATTTTTTAATGATCCTTTAAAAATATATTAATTAAAAAAATGAAAGTATTATTATGGTTTTAAACATATATATATAATTCTAATAAAATATATGAGGAGAACATAAAAATAAAAAATAATTAAATTGAGGTATTTAGGGAATAAGGGTAACTCGAATGAAAATGGAGGTTCGAGTAGAAAACCATTACCATAAGTCTGAAGGTGTTTCTCACCTAATCTAAATGTCCTGAATAATCAAATTTAGATTCATAAATTAATAATTATAGAACCAAATATTCATGTAATTGATTTATTATAACCATAATAGGTTTATTCATGGACTTTATATTAGTTATGAGATACACTTTCATTATTTAGGAGTGTTCTATTCGTTGGTTTTCAATATTGGTTTTCTTATATTCATCAGTGGATAAACATGTAGAATGAGAATTGTTTTCCATAATATAAGTTCTATGTTATTTGTAAACAACCATAATATTAAATGGTTATAAAATATTTGGTTATTAGGAGTGAATATTAATCATTATATAAAACTTTAATGACAATTTGTTGGATTAATTTGCTATTTTTTATCACAACAAACCCATTTTGATTTATAAATTAATATCATGTGTAAAAAAGGATTCATGAACCATAAATAAGATATAATACATATATTATGGTCTTTTTAAACCATCAAAATAGTTTAATTACCATAATTAAATATGGTAATAGAAATTTAATAACTATCATCCTAGAAATTGATAGAATAACACTTCCCAGATGGTGTTTTCATACCTTGAATAAAATAAGGGGAAAAGAGTGATGAAGATGAATTATTTATTTATCTTGTGAAAATTTTAGTTCATGTATGTTATTTTAGTTATCAAATCAATAGGATTAAATTAGGTGATGAATTGAAAACAATATAACTAAACTTGAAATAAAATAAATGAAAAGTAGAATTTACCACATGAAGTTATTTTCCTTGAGAGCATCTTTATGGTAGATGTTTTATCCATTTTATTAAAACAATGTATATTGGAAGTTGGGAAGGATCATAGGAGGAGATATGGGAATCATTTAGTCATGTTATAATTATTGTGAGGAGTGAATAGAAGGGGGAATGAGGAGGGTTTTAATAGAGGAGGAGAGGAGTGATTTTTGATTATCTTATTCATTATTTTATTATTTCCCTCAAGACAACAAATAGTGTTGATTAATGTAACCCAGAATATTAATAAATGAATTTGAGATTGTTCGATGCATTCATACATCATCTATTATTATAGGAATAGTTAATTTAACATATAATGTATATATGTCGTAAATTACTATATTTTAATATTCATAAAAAATTCAAGTATTTCTGAAAAATCTCAAAAATTCACCCTATGATTTTTTTGAATTTTAGAATTAGAAAATGAAATAATTTTTCAGAAAATAATTTTCTAAATATTATTAACTTAATTTTTAGTTAAACTCATAATTTATTAAAAAAATATCAATTTTGAAACAATAATTCATTTTATATCACCTTGAATAATTAATATAGATATCATTATTATATAACCTTAAGAAAGTAAAATAATGATTTAATATTTATAAGGTTAATATGAAAATTCATATTTCTATTCCTAATGGTATGATAATATTCACCAAAAAATACGTTTTTGTTATCAGACTCCAAATATCTTACTTAATGCAACCTTGTATGTCATTTTTTTCAAAATTCAAATTATAGAGGTGAAAAATTATGTTCCCTGACATGGTTATAAAAAAGTGTAGTTTTTAGGAGGCTCAGTGATTTATTCATTAAATTTATTTCTAACTCCTTGGTTTGTTACATATTCTTACTGGGATAAATTATTGACCCCTATAATATTTTTATCTATAATTATTATATTGGTTTGTCAATATTTTTTCTATGATTCATATGGTTGAAATCTTATCAGGGGTGGAGAATTAAGTTTTTGTGATACCATTTTATGAGTTTAATTATTTGAATCTATATTTATTTTCCTTTATATAAATAATCTATATTTCATGTACTACAAAAAGCACATGTCCAATGAGCATATACTCAATTTTCTAAAGTATTCATTTTCAGTTTTCAACTTGGTGATATTTTTTTTATAATTTAATTTATTTTTATTGTCTTGAAAACTAGAATTATTAAGCACTATATAATAGTTTATTCCAACTCAAACCCTATATTTTGGTAGTTAATAGTCATATAGCTTAGACCCTCATCTGGGTGTACTGTACTATTTGTGTAGAATATTTCTCCTTACTATTTAAAATCATTATGTATAGTCTTATTCTATTTTTTCTAACATGGTCTAGTAAGGACATAAGAAATCTATGTATTTTATTTTTTCTTTCCATGATTTTAGATGAATGGGATATGAATTTCAGGGATAACTAAAATAACATAAGGTGATGAGTTGTGCAGTGATAATTCTAGTCCTCCGAGTGGAATTGGTAAGACATACCGTGGATGACGCAAAATACCTTCATGTACTGATTTATTCCATAGTGTTTTTTGGAGTATAATTTTAATGGGGAAGGCATACTAGGGATAACCCAAAACACCCACATGTGTGAGTTCTACCATATAACTTTTATAGATAATGAGTGTTATGCATCCATTTCTATAATTATTTTATTAAACAAGATGGCATGTCTAAGGCCCCCATGCAAGGTCCCATAGTTCCTACATTCATGGTAAGGTAAAGGGTATACCCACTAATTTACATTGGATATTAATTATTTTTGGAATATGGAATTGGTGGATGGTTAAATATTATAGAAGCTGAGTCCAATTGAATATTTTTAATATGGGTTGGGTAACTCACATTTCTATGATCATAAATCAATTAATATAGAATGGGGAAAAATGACAGTGATGAACCAAAATACCAAAAGTTGGTTAGTTATTCCATAATTTTGTCACATATCTTGAGGATTATAGATCCTTACAAAAAATTAGGATATTCCTCTAGTTGTGTGGTCATTGTCCCTTATGTGTGGACCCATAGGACTCATTTGCTTGGTAATGTAATGTGGATCCGAGCACTATTCCAAAATCCATATAAGATATGTGTATCCCCACACATATAGATGATATTTTGTGGTATAGATAATGGATATATCAATGAAGTCATTTGGCACCCAAGTAGTGTTTAGATTTTGGTCAGGAAGCTTCAGACAAACACCATGTCGTTTCGAGTCACATAGTGTGGCCCATAAAAAAGTATGAGAATTGTGTGTTTCATTCAATTATTTCGAATGGGTAAAATAAATCACGGTGTAAAGCCATTTATGTATAATCTAGTTTATTATTCCAGATATTGGGATTGGGAATCATTTTCTAGGAATATCTATGTTAACTGGAGGTTGAAACCATTGTGTCCAAGTCAACCATTGCAAATAGTGGAATCTAAAATTCAATGAAGAAATGATAAAAACTATTATTATTAAGAGGGATTATATGAATATAAACACCATATGATCAAACTCTTTCATTCGGTGTTATAATTCAATGGATCCTACCAGGGTTCTTTTTGATAATATAATCTTTATTATCAGTTTTTTATATGGAAGAACCCAGATAAAGAGATCCTAAGGTAAATGGATTTCCAAGAGAGGGATTATAACTCAATGAAATGGTAGATTCAACTCATAAATCGATGAAATGGTGTTGTATTATTGAAAATTTAAAACTAAATGTGGTATTTAGATCCTATAAGTTGTGTCACTATCTAATGAACATGTTATCAATGTTATGAGAGGTGATAAATTATTAATATAACTAATTCCTTGATTTTGGGGTCTATAGAGATTGGATAAGATTTTACTTGGTCCAAAATGTGTTACCCATGACCTTAATGACATGTTTATTTATACTCTAAATTTTTTCTTGACAATATCTATGAATATATTAACAAGTGAAGACATGATTTTTTAAGACACCCTTTTCATGTTATTAGTCTGAGATATTTTATGCATCATTCATTAGATTTTTTTAGGTCAAACTACATGGGCAATCAAAGGCTATACATTATAGTAAAACATTTTTTATCAAATCTCATGAAATTTAATTATTTTTAATTTACATAGACCGAGTATACAGAATATAATAAATAGAAACCAAATTATGACACCAAATGTAAAGAGTGCTCCATGAACCTTTTGTGTGAGGATGAAAATTTAGTAAATTATGGATCATGGTTCTTTTATCATTATTAATGGTATTAGAAATTTTTTACAGGGATTTCCCAATGCACTATAGGTTTCTATGTTCTACTCTGGATACCTCAAGACATATAAGGACAAAAATCACTTCCTAGAGGGAAAAGGAGTCTCCAGTTCGTGGGTCAAAGTCCATAAGAAAATATTATTATAACATTATCTAACACAGTGATATATTTTATTTAATAGGGGTCATAAATTATTATGGGAAACCTGAGGGTATAAATAAAAGATTAATGATTTTTTCGTTGAGTTTAATACCAGATGATAGAAGCAACCTCATACTCTGGTTGACCAGGGTTATTCTCATGTGGTAATTTTATATTGAATTATGATTATTGGTGTTCTGTAAATATAAACATTACATTATACGGGATGTATCTATTTTAATGTGTATAATAATTCAATACGAATGCATTATTGATGTTTAAAATAATTCATTAAGGATATTGGAACCAATGATAAATTATGAATGATATCTGTGGATCATGTGCATGCTGAGTTGGTTATCATGACTTGAACCTCTTTAAAAAATGTATATTTAATTTTTTAAATAGTGGGGAATCTTTGGGTATCCCAATACATATATAAAGGGATGTAATCACTGGATTATCCTTTCTTTTAAGCACATCCATCAATGATAATCTAACTCATAGGTCGGGGATATAATATAGAGTGACGGAAACCCATGGCTACTTCAGAAAAGGGGAATCTAGGAACTACTACATATCATATAGTAACATGAATCAAGATATACTTTGTTCTTTTATTGTTCCATTAATAGAACCATAAAATATAAAGGTGGCCTTTTTATCATTCTATACGTTATGGTTGGATCCAATATTTTATATACATGTGTAACCATGTATCCAACAATAATATGAATCATTCCACATGTAGATCTTGCTTGAATGTTCACTACATAATGTCTAACCCATATGTTTGGAGGGGACATTTTTATCATGTGCAGGTACAGAGGATTCAAATTCCATGTGTTACTATATATCATATGGTAATAATAATCACAACACATGAGTTTCATTAATGGAAAACTCTCAATGCAGGTCAGTCCAATACATAAAAGGGGGTTTTCCTATGGAGTTTTCTGAATAGAACTAGGAATGACAATTCTAGTGTCACATTGTATAATGTGATGGAATTAATGAAGTGAAGTGTTGTACTGGATCATGAAATAAACTGGGATGAATTGACCCATATGTAGAGGGGTGAATTTTTCACATTGACTATTTTTTATAAAAAATGGATTGGAGATTCATACATCACTATATATCATGTTATGGACAAGATCATACCACACATAGTTATTGAATAAGAAACTATCGATATAGGTTTGAAAACTAATTATACAAATTAATTTTTAACAATGAATGTTGTGGATGGTCCCATGATTGACTATTTGGGCATCACTACATATCATATGATGGCTGTAATTCAGACACACAATGTTCTTGAATGTGAGACTCTTCACGTAGGTCTAGCCCATATGAATTTATGGTCGATTTTACCATGTATTATTTTAAATGGATCTGGTAATAGATTTTTGGATTCACTATGTATACAAATTTGGTACTAATCGTGCACACATAGTACTTGAATATAAAACACTCAATTTTGGTCCCACCCATATGCATAGTGGGGAATTTTTTCCTTTGATTAATGAAGTTGGACTAGGGAATAGAGATCCAGGTATCCATCTAGGATATTTTATGATTGTAATTAATCCACAAATGTTTCATTAATGGTGGTCGGGCAATAGACCAACACTAAGTATATTGCTTCTCATTGGTGAGATCTATATTAACATACCATTTTATGTCTTGAATGACAAATAGACGATATTGGATGACATAATGCGCTATGAACTAATGTTGATCCTTTTACGGTTTTTTATCCAATACCATGATATCAATGACATAAAAAAATGTATTATGCATTTAAGAAATTCCTTACATAATTTTTAATCCCTCATGATCTATTCTCGATGTGATAAATTGGAAATGAAAAATGAATATTTCACCACCCATACATGATAAAAAGAATGGAAAGGGGAATTTTTTATCATGTAGTGGTTGGACCAATATATAATATCTAGTAATCTCTATGTATCTAATTGGAATGATAATAAATTCATTAAATGTTTTGGTAAAGCATGTTGGTTATAATCATGTGCTGAGGATAGTGGTTACCCAACGTGAAAAATAATGAAGGAATCACAATAAATGTTGTATATGTATTCAAAAAATATTCTCATGGAGGGATCCTTTTTTTGTATTTATACATTTTAAGCTAGTTCCCTTTGTAATCTCATTCTTGGGATATATGGAAATAAAATATATTTAAAACATTTTTTGAATTTGTTTTCATTTTTTCTGTTCTTCTAATCGGGATGATATGGTGCAAGACCTTAAGGTTCATGCGACAAGCCCCTCTCTGCACCATTTAAATTTATATCATAAGAGTGATTGGTTTTGTATATTTTTAGATCATAAAAAATTATAAATCTTATAGTTTACCATCGTTTCACTTGGAAGAAACATGGTTTATAGATGCATTGAAACGTAATTCTTGAGAAACTGTGCATTGGTGGTGGAATGCTCCCCATTAATTGTGGAAAATTACATATCTCTATTATAATATATGATACTTATTATGTAAGGGCCATCAAATTTGGGTTCTATAATTAGAGTATTCTTTCCTATTATTTTGTTATTTTGGAGAACGAATACCATTTCTCAAAAAATTAATGAGTGGTGGAAAAAGTTTTTATTGAAGGCTCCTTTGATCCGATTCAGAAGGACGTCATGGGAATGCATTATAAAAAACCATTTATCATGTAGTCAATTCAACTCATCTTTTGAATTTTTTTATTAGCCTTAATTTGTGAGTTTTCTGCATACAGATATCTAGATTATGTAAATCTTGACATCTATCTGAAAATATACATTAGTTTCATATAGAAATGAATATGGATTCCCTTGTGTGGATGTGTGTGTGGAGGTATCATTTGAAATAAATCATAATGGTTCTTATCTATACATGAATTCTTGTTCATGCTCACCATATTCTAAAGTTTATATGGATGTGCATTAATGAAGGCATCTATTTTTCAATTATTACTGTATGATAGTGAGGTGAAATGTTGGATTTGATGTTGTACTCCTAGTAATATTTTATCGACTTAGTAGAATAGATTTTGGTGTAATTTTATATCAATATCATGTGAGGGACTCTCAATATGGTGATGATATTGGACATTATTATTTTAATTATATTTGTTCTCTATATTTATAATAGGTTTATTACATCATCCTATTTGGAAAAGAATTCATCTGTTGTATGGGAGTACATAAATTTGTTAGCTGACTCAAGGGGATATATCCCCCAATGTCCATTTCCCATAAAAAAATTACAATGAATATTTATCACTACTTAGAATATATAGGGGTTGAGTAATAATGTTTTCATGAATATGGAATGCATTAAATTTCATAATGAATTCAACATATTTATATATCATCATTTATCTTAGTAAGGAGACCAACAAATTTGATGGTAGAGTCTAGTCCTGTACTGATGAACACAACTAGAGACTACATGGACATTATCTATGGTGGATGTAATCGGTCATCATATTTTAAATATGAGGATTATTATATCAATTCCATAATTAAGAGTAATTTTGGCTCATTTTCCCATTGCAATGGAAAATGTTCACCTCTCTGCATCACATCAATTCACTGTTGGATACAACTAAGTGCAGAGTAACATTTGTTGAGGTAAACATATAAGGTCCCAATCCATTATGGGATAGATATTGTTTCATTACCCCCAGTGATAGTATTGATTTGATTTATTTCCTCTATATCACTGATGGAGACTCGTGAGACCATTCTTCAGTGGATGATGTGGAGTACAACAGTTTCAAAATGAGTAGTGGCCAGAGGTGTGTCTATATTATCTTGTGCATCAGGAAAATCAAGTTTTGATCTGGGTAAATAATTTTTTTTAAAGGGGATTATCTTATCAATCATATGATGTAGCTGATGATAAGGGCCAAATATTTCTTCATGGTATAATATTTACTGCTGATTTGTATTATGACTAGCTCAGTGTCTCCATTGTTGTTTAAGTAGAATATGTACAAATGTAGTTATTTTATTATAACAAAATTGTGGGATTGATATTATTCCTTGTTATTAGAGATTCATTATGATAGATAAAATTAATAGATAAAAATTAATTTGGTTTTGGAAACAATCACGATCCCTTGACCATCCTCATTTAGAATCAGATTTACTATCCCCATTCAAATAGTACATATTGAGGCACCATGAAAATACGTCCCTCATATTTTATGACTATCAAGGGTATAGAAAATATCTTATTGTGTATGTTTTCTATCCACTCGTGTGCTTTATACGGTGGTTTGTTTTCAAGGAAATCAGATACATACATCCATTTTACAACTTTCTGTGACATGAACCTGATGTAATATTACAGAAAAATGAACTTACATCAAGAAAAAATCTTATTCAACAAAGGCTAAATAATGATCTAATTGGGATAGAAAATATGATAGAAAAAGTGGACATTATGATGCTACAAGTCATGTCCCTTATTTTTCAATAAAAGATGAGTATTTGGAATGTTTTCTTGATATCATAATTTCTTGTATCAGCACCAGTCATTATTTAACTATGATAGTGGGTGAATTTTTCGTTTCATACATAATTTTTTTATATGAGGAGAGAACCATCCATTCACTTAATGGTAGAAATAAAAAAGATAAAAACATTTCCTTCTACTATAGATATCAAGAATATTGGGTATTGTAAGTACCACATGAGTTTCTGAAAGGATTATTAGAATTCCTCATCCATAGAGTATAAAATTACCTTCTTCATTAACATGGTGAAGGGGGATATTTTTTTGGTAGGTTAGTTATAAAACACATAATGTAAGTGGGGTACCATTATAGCCCCCTAAAATCATTTATATTCTCATTATGTGACATTTTTAATATATTACTATTATTATTTGCGATGACCTTGATTCCATTGTTGAATACCACAAATATAAGGAATTTAATTTTTCTGATCCTTAATGCACACTTTAGAAAATTAATCATCAATAAATGCTTCCAAAAAATGATCAATATTACCATAAATCTATGTGGTGATAACATTTTTGTCATGAATTGATTACTAGGTACATTTTATAATATTATAAAATTGTTCCCATGAAGATATTAATGAAATGATGCAATAGACATTGTAATACTGTGTAACGTCCCTGTTCCGAAAGCCACCCATAGGCACCCCGTACCCGGTTGGTTATATGGCCTCAAGTTCATTTCCCTAAACGCTAGAGGCTCCCGACTAGCAACGAGGGACTTGGGTGTGATAGTGTGGAAACTATTCCCTCATTGACAGAGTAAACAACAGAAGAAAAACAAGTAGACAAGAGTAGAAACTTTGCCATCCACACAAGAGTAAATGATAAACATTGGAAGGCTAACAGTAAACAACTGGAGCACACACACACACATATAAAATGATGCATGATACATATGTCTATGAAAACAGAAAACAAGTAACAATTCTGAATACAATACTAAACCAAAGAGAAAAAGAAAACATTTAAACTCCTCAGCATCACAAGCCATAGCCTAGTCCCATAATCTCCAGCTCCACAGTAGGTCATGTACCTGAAGTAGAAGGGTGCCTTCCCTTATCTATACCTGCATTAATATTATCTGTTTGGTCTCAAAAGCATGGCCCAAACAGGGCGTGAGACAAGGTCTAAATAGGAAACCACCCAATTATCTGTGCCTAATAGTCAGTAAATACATGGGAGTAAAAATACAGGAAGTAGTAAACAGGAAACCACACAACAAATACAATCAACAGTGTCTAGAATATAAAGTACCCAAGTAACAACCAAACAAAAAGAAGAGCAACATGAAACCCCATGGGTATTTCTCACAGCCTAACCCTTATGGTTCAACCTACAAGTACTAGCAACCATCTAGGAAGCACACACAGTATCGCCCCTCTATTTCAGCTAATGAATAGACTCTCTAAGGAAGCACTCACCATCAATTTCCCCTATAGTCTCTGTAACGCCCCAAACCTGGTTACCCAGAGTCGGTGCATTATTACATAAAATTGGAATGATCACAAAAGATCAAGTCTTGAAAGACCGATTAGTTTAGTAGTCTTGGAAACACTAGATATATTCATAAGTCATACATTACATCATAAAGTAAACAAAAATTACAACTACATCTTGTCTTCATATCCCCTCATACTATCCCTGTAGGTCATTCATAAATTACTTTTTCACATCCTGGGAAAATAAAACATTGAAAGGGGTGAGCACAAATGCTCTGTAAGGATAAAAATATAGCAGAAACTTTCATAATTAAGCATAAACATTTAAGGCAATGTATAACTAACAAAATACTTTTAAACTTGAACTTTAGCATAATATTGAAAAAATAATATGAAATAATGCCATTTAATTATTCACATGGACATTCTTCTTATAGAATAATCACATGAAATATCAATAACCACTTTCATAATGATGGAATGCATAATTCCGAACATTAATTTCTGTGTCAAGGCCTCGTGCCAAGACCAATGGGATAATTGTAACCGGAACCCAACCCGGAGAGCCTCTGTAACCGGACTCCATCCTGGAGAGCCTCTATAACTGGAATTCAACCCGGAGTGCCTCTAATAACCGGACACCAACCCGGAGTGCCTCTAATAACCGAACACCAACCTGGAGTGTCTCTAATCACCGGACACCAACTCGGAGGGACTGCTGTAACCGGACCCCAACACGAAAGGCTTACATATACCGGTCCCCAACCCAAAACATACTATTCCAACACATTCATCTTAAGAATAGGATTAAATATAACATACACATTAATATTAAAACTATCATACGAAATGCCAAGACATTAATCATAATCCATTAATGGCATAAAATTAACTCAACCATACTCAAACATATCCCTAATCCTTAAATACAATATGGAATATTTTTATCATAATAAATCATCTTCAAACAAGTGTAAAATTTATCAAAGGATGTTGGCATAGATGAAACCAAAACTATTTGAGAGAAATATATCTTTTTTTGAAAACATTTAAAAGTAACATACTTATAAAAGAAAAAATTTACGTTGAAAATATTCTAATAATCTTGTAAGGTAAGATTCAATGATTTTATAACATCGGAAAATAGCTGCACCCTCCGTATAAGTTAAAAAGACATTCTTACCATAATTCTGTTGAAAAGGTTTAAAAGGACCTCGTTTGGAAAACGACGAAAATATTCCTTTATAAACTTCATATAAAAGGTCAAACAGGGTTATAAATCACTTTAACCCATATTCTATAAAATAGTAAGAATGTTTTTAAATACATTTTTACGAATCATGGATGTGGATGATAAAGAGGTCCCAATAGATAATTACGTATAAACAACCTCAGATAATGAAGAGATTGTGAAATAACCCTTACCAATTTGGAAACTTATGAAGCATACACCCCATGAAAGAGGTATCATAGAATTAAAATGTTAATACACATTAATTAAAGTTTATTACACAAATAATACTATTCTGGGCATTACATAGACCACACAAAAGGTAATAGCGGCAATATGGCATCAAACTCATAGGAATAAGGAGTGAGATGAAAACCCCTTACCTTGTGCTTTTCCTTTGTTGAGGGAAGTTTAACCTCCTATATAATGGTGAATTTTTTTTATTAATTTATACAAGAATCATATAACTTAATTGGATATCATATATGATCTTTTAAAACTACTTTGTTAATAATATTTTTGTATTATCATCGTTTTGGGTGTTAACTTTCTCATTTTATTTTATATGTTTTGTTATATAAGACATGTTTGTTATGTATATGTTTGTATATTATTCATATTCAGAATGATATTAAGTCCTTACACATTATTTTTAATCATGAAATGAGAATTATACTTGAATGGATACGATGGGGAATGAATCTAATCGCGTTCGTGGAGACGGTAGTCTATGCGTACGCACGAGCGAAAATATCATTATTTTGATATTAAAACAATATATAATGTGATGGTATATCATATATAAAGAATAATTATCATGTTATATTTATTATTTACATGAATTAAACATCATTATTATACCAATCCAAATAATAATATTTTGAATAACAATTACACCACGACATGGAGACTGTAAGCTATACGTAAGCATGTATGGTGACATGTCATTCAAATGATGGATAGAATACTGAATATGGTTGTACCATATTTATAATAACATCAAAATACATATAATATAATAGAGTTGTTATTTTATAAAGTAAATAACAAATAAAGAAGAAGTTGAACATGAAATGAACTTGAAAAAGGGTTGTGAAAACATTACCTCTTCTTCGGGTTCTTCTTTTTGATTTGATCAAAAGGGCTCCATAGGATGGATTTATGATCAAACTATGGCCACTAGGTTGAATTTGGGGATGTTTAGAGAGTATTTGGTTAGGGTTTGGCCGAATCAAAAGGATTTAAAAATGTGAATAATTGGTTAGAAGTGGTGTCTTTTTATAAGGGGGAGGAGGGGCTCTTTAAGAAAAAACATAAAGTATTAATTTATAATAAATTCATATTCGGTTTCTAATTGATCCAACGTTTATTATTCAATGTATAAGGTGGGTATGGGTCAAAATATTTTCAAAAAATAGATTTTAGATAGTTTAGGGTCATTATATTGACCTTATCTTTTAGATTTAACTCTTGCTCAATTAGTTTAACACTTACCATGTCACTTTGTATTTTTATATTATATAGATAATAAACATACTATATACATCCAAGAGCCCCCAAGTGGTCCATAAATGATACACCTATCACTATATAAGTTTTTTTTGAAGAACCGTAGATTTTTAGGAGTATAATATCAATTAATAATATAATATTTTTTAAAAAAACTCTTTTATGTGAATTTTGACAATATTTAAAAATGTATTTTTGTTAAAGTTTAACAACATTGTAAATACAAATAAATTTCATTTAAGAAATACTAACATATAATATTAACCAATAAATTTTTTTATGTTGTCAAAACTTTCAAATTATATTTATTTTACCATTTATAATACCAATTATTCCATTCTTTCATTAATAAGGAAAATATTGCATCAATATTGTGTCATATATATTCTTAATTTTTCAATGTCTAAAAATTATAAATAAAATACCATTATTTATGAAATATTTTTAGTTTTATAATTAATATTTATTGTCGAAAATATAATATATATAACCCTATTTAAAAAAATCTAAAAGATATATGCTTATGTTTTTTTGTATTTACATTGACTTAATTAATATAAAGTGTCATTATCACATACAAGTGGATCCATGGTGTCCCAAAATCGACCCAAAGATTCCCATGGTCGGACATGTATCATCCAATATGGTTAAGACACATTTTAGGGTAATTTATTGTTATTATAATTTTATTTTTTACGCTTGTATACCAGCTTTACCCTTTAACCATGGTAAATAAAATATTTACCGAAGTAATTATTCGAAATGTCTGAAAATAAAATTTACCAATTTAAAAAATTTATAAAACCTGATTTCTAATATGGAGTCCGTTTTTCCAAATTCTAAACATTGAAGTGGCAGAAATTATTTTAAAATTAATTCCTGCTATCTAAATAAAAAGCATGTTTTTAAGAAATAATAACTATCAAATGATTGACACTTGTTTATGTCCTATTTAATTGAAAAATTATGTCCAATGACCAAAATTGTATTAAATGGTAAAAATATATTCTAAATATACTTTAAAACCACTCAAATTCGAAATTTAACACTATTTATTATTTTCATTAAAACGATGTTTTTAATTAACATTTACTAATTTTTATAATTCGTAAAAATATAAATTTATCCGAAAAGTACCAAAATTTTACCCTAGGATTATTTTGATATTCCAAATATAAAAATTAAGTAAATTTTGAGACATAAAATTTTTAAAATTTCAAAAAGTGAGTGTTACTATTCATAACTGCTACTTTGATTTGTCGCAGTGTGTTAGAGTCTCGATGTTGCGTACAATGTAAGCTATTGCTTTATTCAAAAAGAAGTGTATCATGGAAGCATGAGGTGTTACATTCTCCCCTAATTCAAATAATTATGTCCTCGCAATTTGAAATTGTTCTTTGAAAATAAAAGGTTTAAAATAGAAACTACCTTTGTGGAAAGCCCATATCGGAAATAGGGTTAATAAAATTTAGTTTTAATAAGAGGGAAAGAGAAATGAGAATGTCACCACAAAATTAGGGTTTCAAATATGAGAAAATTGGTGGAAATAATAGAAAAGTAATTAAAGGGAAAATGATAATATTTATAGGGAGTGATTCAGTTCATCAATCACAAACAAGTGTAGAATTGAGAGCCTCAAATCCATCAATCTATGTTGATTTTAAATATCATCAGTTCAACAAAACATAAGGTATTGGGATAACAGATTTTTTTTCTCATATCCCTTCCCTAAAGAATTAATTTTTTATAGAATAATTTATACATATATGTACATCTTGACAAGTAGAGTTTTCATCATTCAATTAATTTCTTCAACAAACTCTACTTTCACTCCAAAAGATAATAGAACTCAAAAATATTATATTTATCCTCATAGTATAAGGTTCCAATCATTAACACATACCATTATAATAAAAAAAATATTTTTTATTAACCAAGGACATCCTGTAGGCTAGTGGTAGGTAATAAAGGCCTATTACACTATGGTTGTCGGTTCGATTCCTACAGCTTTGTCCGACGCGAAAGGTTATCGCCCCACCTACATGTTGTCCTTTTCCAAAAACTATAGTATCATAATATTCCAAAAATAATCATAAAAATGTTTTAACCTTGAACAATACTATCCAAAGTTCAACTTGATCAATTACAAAACATTATTGTAATCCAAAGTACCTCTGTCCAGACTCTCTTTAAAAGTTATCTAAATTCAAAAATCAATCGCAACATCAGATTCTCCAAATAGAGTAAAGTTTCTCTTATTGTCAAATAATAATAATATGATCACCTTTTTCATATTAAAACCTTAATGAAAACAACAAGTACTATAGTACAATCCTTATATATATGACGTTATTCTCATAACCATAATATAATCCTTGAGTCCAAAAATACAAATACATTAATCATTCCTCTTCAACTGTAGTATCAACATAAGCTTGTCCTTGATCCCTTGTCCTTTTATGAGTTAAGTTTCCCTTACGCATAAGACATTCATTTGCATAATTCCTCATTTCTCTACAATTTTAGCATTCAACATTGACAGCCTCCTTCTTTCCCTTGCAATCACGAGTCTGGTGACCTTTTTCTCCACATTTTTAACAAACTCCCATTCCTTTTAGGAAACTACCGGGGTGTTTCTTCCCATAATTTTCACATGATGGAAATACCTTCATTCATTTTTTCCCTTTATCTGTCTCTTGCTCGATCATTCTATTCTTCTCTTGCTTTACTTTATTGTCATAAAATTTAGAGAATTCCTTTTCTGTCTTGATAGCACATGAGACAATGTCTTCGTATGATGAGAATGATTGTGAGATCAATGCTCGATGAAGAAATGGTTTTTATCCATCAATGAAACGATCAATATTACTTATTGGGTTACTTATATAATCTCCATCATACCATTCTAACCTTGTAAAGTTAGCCTCATACTTTGCGACATTATCATCCTCCTTTTGTCTCAGACTTAGAAATTTCATTTCCGTATCTGCTCGATGGTCATGAGGAATGTATTTTTCTTAGAAAAACTCTTTGAACTACCTCAATTCCATATTTGATACTTCCCCATCTTCCTTTGTGTTTTGAATCAATGACCACCTTTGGTCAGTATATCCAGAGAGGAGGTAAACTGCCATGATAACCTTTTCCCTTTCACTACTCCCCAGGAATGGAATATTTTATCTATGGAATTTTTCCATTGCACATCTAGTATGGTATTTCTATTCCTATTTAATGTTGGTGTTTTTTGACTCATGAAGCGATCTAACATTGATCCCCCACACTGCGGAATAGGGTGCTCCATAGTTGTAATTTTATTATTCATAACCTGAGTGAGTTGTCCCAGTATAGTGATTAGCTGGTCAGCACTAGTTGTATCACCAGGTTCACTATAATTATCTTGAGCAGGAGAGAAATCCCTACCAGGAGTTAATGCATTGATACGGTTTCCATTCCTTCCAGTAGGCAACATTTAAAAAAATTGCATAAATTGGATCAGTTTATGAATCAAAATATATAATTCCATACTTGTAAAACACTTAACATAAATTGAACTATTTATGGATATATTACATAATCATAAAAAAAATTTATCTTTGAGGATGTATATACTCATAAACCCTTCATAATGATTTGTAAAGAAAATGAGATTTATCCTAAGCATATCTCTCGGGAGTGTCGTAACCAAAAGTGCAGCAATGCCCATTGTTGTGCACCAGTTCCCGTTTGAATCTATCTCAAAGCAGTTTTTTCGGTTTTTACCACTAGATACTCCTATGCCAGAGCCGCCTCTACCTGCTCGTAGCCAGAAAGGGAAGTATTGATCAGAAAACTCACAAAATCTCTACAATACCAAAATTCTAGGAAGTTATTCTATATTAATCCTAAAAGTTCATCTTAGGTCAATGTGCTCTAATCCGAGTATATCTAAATCTAGCTTCCAAGGTTTGTACTAAACATCCTCTAACACTAACTATAACGCCCCGAACCCTGATACCCAGAGTCGGTGCATTATTACATAACATTGGCATGATCAAAAAAGATCATGTCTCGAAATACTGATTACTTTAGTATTATTGGAAACAGTAGATATATTCATAATTCTTAAATTACATCATAATGTAAAACATTGAAAGGGGTGAGCTCAGATGCTCAGTAATGATAACAATATAGTGGAAACATTAATAATTAGGCATAAACATTTAAGGAAATCTATAAGTAACAAAAGCCTATTAAAGTTGAAATTCAGTATAATATGGGAAAAAATAAAATAAAAAAATGACATTTACTTATTCACAAAGATATTCTACTAATAGAATAATCACATGCAATATCAATAACCACCTTCATAATGATGGAATGAATAATGAAGAACATTAATTTCTGTGTCAAGGACACTTGCGAAGACCTAAGGGATAATTGTAACCAGAACCCAACCCGGAGAGCCTCTGTAACCGGACTCCAACCCGGAGAGCCTCAGTAACTGGACTCCAACCCGAAGTGCCACTAATAACCGGACACCATCCCGGAGTGCCTCTAATAACTGGACACCAACCCGGAGTCCGTCTAAAAACAGGACACCATCCCGGAGGGTCAGCTGTAACTAGACCCCAACCCAGAGGGCTTATTTTAACCAGTCCCCAACCCGGAACATACTTGTCCAACACATTCATCTTAAGAAGAGGATGAAATATAACTTAAACATTCATATTAAAACTAGAATATGATATACGAAAACATTAATCATAAACCATTAATGGCATAAAAATAACTCATCCATAGTCAAGCATATCAAAAATCCTAAAATACATTATGGAATATTTGTATCATAATAAAAAAACTTCAAACAAGTGTAAAATTTATTAAATGATGTTGACATAGACGAAATCAAAACAATTTGAGAGAAATATATCTTTTTTTGAAATCATTTAAAAGAAACATAATTATATAAGAAAACATTTACTTTAAAAATATTATTATAATATAATATGGGAATGTTCAAAGATTTTATAATGGTAGAAAATAGCTGCACCCACCGTATAAGTTAAAAAGACATTCTTACCTTAATTCGGTCGAAATGGTTAAAAAAGACCTTGTTTGAAAAATGACAGAAAGATTCCTTTATAAACTTATTATAAAAATTCAAAAAAGGGTATATATGACTTTAACTAATATTCTATAAAATATTAAGAATTTTATGAAATACATTTTTAAGAAACATGGATGTGGATGATAAAGAGGTCCCAGTAGATAATTACTTATAAACAACCTCG
Source organism: Viscum album (assembly GCA_963277665.1). Taxonomy (NCBI): domain Eukaryota; kingdom Viridiplantae; phylum Streptophyta; class Magnoliopsida; order Santalales; family Viscaceae; genus Viscum; species Viscum album. The sequence goes on along the minus strand of OY728161.1, from coordinate 1,240,404,318 downwards.
AAAAATGAAGAGATTGTGAAATAACCCTTACCAATTTGGTATCTTACGAAACATACACCCCATGAAAGAGGTATCATACAATGAAAATGTTAATAAACATAAATTAATATGTATTACACAACGAATACTATTATGGGAAGCACATACACCACACAAAAGGTAATAGTGGCAATATGGCATGAATCTCACGGGAATAAGGTGTGAGATGAAAGCCTCTTACCTTGTACTTTTACTTGGATGAGGTCAGGTTAACCTCATGTATAATGGTGAAATAATTTTTATTATTTTATACCAGAATCATATACATTAATATGATATCATATATGATCTTTTAACACTGCTTTGTTAATAATATCTTTGTAATAACGTCGTTTCGGGTGTTAACATAATCGTTTTTGTATATGTTTTGTTATATAAGACATGTTTTTTATGGATATGTTTTTATATTATATATATCTAGAATGATATCAAGTCCTAAAACATTATTTTTAATCATCAAATGATAATTATACTTGAATTGACACGATTGGGAATGAATCTCATTGCGTTCGTGGAGATGGTAGTCCGTATGTACGCACGAGCGACAATATCATTTTTTTGATATTAAAACAATATATAATTGGATGGTATATCATATATATAGAATCAATATCATGTTATAATTATTATTTACATGAATTAAACATCATTATTATACCCGTCCAAATAATAATATTTTGAATAACAATTACACCACGACGTGGAGACGATAAGTCATACGTACGCACATTTGGTGACTTGTCATTCAAATGATATATTGAATACTGAATATGGTTGTACCATATTTATAATAACATCAATGTATATATAAGATACTGGAGTTACTATTTTATAATGGAAATAAAAAAGAAAGAAGAAGTTGAAGAAGAAATGAGCTTGAAAAAGGGTGGTGAAAACGTTACCACTTCTTCAGGTTCTTCCTTTTGATTTGATCAAAAGGGCACCATAGGATATATTTCTGATCAAAATAAGGCCTCTATGATGAATTTAGGGAAGTTGGGAGTATATTTGGGTAGGGTTTGGCCGAAGCAAAATGCTTTGAAGGTGTGAATAATTGGTTATAAGTGGTGTCCTTTTATAAGGGGGAGGATGTGCTCTTTAGAAAAAACTTAAAGTATTAATTTATAAAAAATTAATATTCGTTTTATAATGGCTAAGAAGTTTATTATTAAAAGTATATGGTGGGGAGGGGTCTAAATCCTTTCAACCATAATATTTTAGATAGGTTTTGGTATTTATATTAACCTTATTATTTAGTTTTAACTGTTGGTTAATTAGTTTAACACTTACCATGTCACTGTGTAGGTTTATAATATATAATAAATAAACTAACTATATACATCCAAGAAACCCCAAGATGTCTATTAATGATAAACCTATCATTATATATTTCCTTCATCTAGACCATAGTTTTTTAGGAATATAATATCAATTAATAATATAATATTTGTTTTAGAAACTCTTTTATGTCAATTTTGACAATATTTAATAATTGATTTTCGGTAAAGTCTTAACAACATTATTAATTCGAATAAAATTCGTTTAATCAATCCTAACATGTCATATTAACCAATAAAAATCTTCTATGTCATCCAAACTTTCAAATTATATTTATTTTAACATTTATAAAACATATTATTTGATTATTTCATTAATATGGAAAATATAGCATCATTATTGTGTCATTTTTTATTTTTAAATGTCTAAAAAATATAAATAAAATACCATTATGTAGGAAATATTTTTAGAATTATAATAAATATTTATAGTCTTAAATACAATGTATATAACCCTATGTAAAAAATGTATTGCTATAATATATATGCTTATGTTATTTTGTATTTACTTTAACATAATTAATATAATGTGTCATTATCACATACAAGTGGATCCATGGAGTCCCAAAATCGACCCAAATATGACCATGGTCGGATATGTATCAAAAATAGGGCTAAGACACGTTTTTGGGTAATTTATTATTTTTATAATATTATTTTTTACCCTTATTTACTGGATATTCCCTTTAACCATGTTAAATAAAATATTTACCGAAATAATTATTCAAAATGTCTAAAAATAAAAGTTACCTATTTACACAATTTGGAAATCCTGATTCCAAATATGGAGTAAATTTTTCCAAATTCAAAACACATAAGAGTAAGAAATTAATTTGAAATTAATTTCCACTATCAAAACAAAAAGCGTGTTTTTAAGAAATAATAACTATCAAAAGAATGAAATTTTTTTTTGTTCGGTTTAATTGTAGAAATATGTCCAATGAACTAAATTTTTTTAAGTGGTAAAAATATATTCTAAATATACTTTTAAACCACTCAAATTCATAATATATCACTATTAATTATTTCAACTAAAATATTTGTTTTTAATTAAAATTTAGTAATTTTCCCTATTCATCAAAATATAAATGTTATCCAAAAAGTACCAAAATTTTACCCTACGCTAATTTCAATTTTATGAATATAAAAATAAAGTCCATTTTCAGAGATAAAATTTATAAAATTTCAAAAAGTGGGTATTACTATTCACAACGGATACTTTGATTGGTCATGGTGTGTTAGAGTCTCGAAGTGGCGTACAATGCAAGCTATTGCTTTATTCAAAAGGAAATGCATCATGGAAGCTTGGGGTGTGACTATCTCGTATAGTAATAAAGTCTCTCTAGGGAAGCACTCAACATCTCATTCCCCCAGTGGCCTGCGTCGAGGAACTACATACTCTTTGAGGAAGCACTCAACATCAATTCCCCCTATGGTCTTGCATCATAAATTATGGACACTCTGGAGAAACCCTTATGTCCATTATCCCTATGGTCTACTACCCTAGGTTCTCTCAGCCCTGTGTTAAAAAAACATGCATAGCGTGCATATCTCTCCAAGTAATCCTCAAGAACTACTTGGCTATCAATCAACGGCACAACAACATAACAATACAACAGTACCACTATCCTACAACTAGTCATGGAAAATGGAAATATGCCTAACATGAAAAACATGCATGGAAAAAATCGAAATCACAACAAAAATTACCCTATTCACAAGCATTTACCACTACTCAATAAATCAAGCAAGCATGTAATAACAAGGGAAAAACACAAAAAACACACAATACCCAGTTTAAGGGAATTGGTGGAAATTAGACATAATATTCAAAGATAACCTACAGAAAGGCACAAACCACCTACCTCGATGCTAGGAGATAGATGTATTGGCCCCATGATGATTGATTCTCCTTATAAGGTCAAATATCTGAGAAAACTTCCAAAATGCTCAACCAACGATATCTTGAGAAATAGTAGGAATTGGAAAACAAGGCTCAAGGAGAAGGAAGAACTCACCATTGTGGATCCAACACAATTGAAGGCGGTTGAAACAGTGGTTGAAAGGAATCTTGAGAACTCAAAGATGAATCATGGCCATATGAAAGCTCTCGGCCGAATGAAACCTAGAAGAAGGTTGTTCTAGCGATTATGTGTGACCCCGTTTTGTTTAATGAAAAAAAAGAACATACACGGCGTGTACTTCTAGGGCACGCGACGTGTACTCTGTTTTTTTGTACTCCTATTTAAGCGGCCTCCACATCAACCCTACACACCGTGTGTGTGGCCCAAACAATTCCAGCACAAGGCTTCAGGCAGCAAAGGAGCACATGACATGTACTCATAAATTACACTACGTGTACATCAAATATTTCAAGAAACTCCTTTATTCATTAAGGCTCTAGGAAAAGTAAAGATGTACCTAAAACAAAGATCTGGGTTCTTACATATAGTGATATCATTCATTAATACAAAGGGAATGCCCTGATGGAAATATATCCCTTATGGTGCTTTGATGTTTGTAGATTCCACCTCTTTTGGGGCCATATTTACATGATAATGCCAGAAATACAATAATTAATGAAAAGGTATTGGAAGTAAAAAATATAAATAAATTAATTGTTATGTGATCAGCTATGGAAAATTATTCATTTGGAATTATTTATTATTATTTCTAAAATCCTTGTAGAATCCTACATTCTCTTTCTTTTTCATGATATGGATGGTATTGGTGAGAAATTGTTGGTACTACACTTCTAGGGAAAAAAATTATTTGGTGAATTTTTCAGCTTCGGACACTGTATAATTAGTAAGGGAGGTTTAGACCATCCAAGATTCCTTCATGAAACCTTGATGGTCATTGTGTAATACATTTTGGTGTATAGAATCATTAAGTGACAGTTTGGGAATTTTTGTATAAATCCAAGAGAACATATATTGATTCAACTTTAGAAGTAAAACATACATATGTTTCTCCAAGAGAGGTATGGAAGAACTAATTCATATAGGTCCTAGGTCTTCTTCTGTTCTGATATTTACCTACCTGAGCCTCATCGATGGTAGTGGTTAAACTTACTAAATTATAGGAGTGGTGTTCCTATGGTCATCATATTATACTTCCATTTCTGACATTGTGGAGTAATATTCATACATTTTATGTAATCCAGGGGGAGCTATGTCACTATCAAGGTAAGATAGGCAGTAAAAAGATACATTGACATCATAAACTATTATATTTTTTATAGATAGATAATGGAAATGATTATATTCTTTTACACTACCATCAGGGGGAAAGAGGAGACTTGACACATGAGATTATGTATACTACTAAAATTATTTGTTTGGAACAAAATCATTTAGAAACATATACAAAGGAGCACAAGGGAGATCCAAAACTCATTGGGACAACAACCTACACATCATCATTGACCATATGTTATTTTCCTTAAATTTTTTAGAAACCTCCCACAATGTATATGGATTCTAAGGATAAAGAGGATGAACTATCACAATCAAGTATACCAACCATAACATCTATTTGTTTTTTTAATTGATGAAATTTTAATTGAACTACTACATGATTATGAATTGATGGACTTCCAAGAATGACATTATATTTAGTGTCATTCTGTAAAACGATGAACTCAGAATTATATGTGAGATAGATCAATGATTATTTGTGATTGATCTTCCCTAGAAGAATTTTTTCATTCTTATAGTACACTTGAGTTGTTATCATTGCCAAATATAAGTCCCCCTTAATATATCCCAAACATTAGATGGTATGAATTAGGATGAGATTGATCTTGGGTCCCATTTCAATTAGATCCAATTGGACGTTTCCATTGATAAGATTTCCTGAAATATATAGGGTTCTAAAATTTCCTTGGATAACATCTTCATAATATTGTTCACATAAAGAGATTTCGATATTGAATTATAATAAAACTGTATCAAATCGATATATGTTTTTCTTAATTACTTTGTCTAATAATTTTGTGGGATATCATGTTCCTTGTTGAGTGCCTCTCACTGTTACTACAAAATGTGGATCCCATCCATGATTTAGAGTTTTGATAGAATAAACACATAATATTTTTTAATATTACACTTTTGTGAAAAAGTTATATGCTTCCTATGGTATGTATTCTCTCTATTGTATTGATATGGTATTATGGTGTTTCAGGTGAGCATGCATAATTCATAATAAGTGGTTGAAGGAGTACATGATTCCCATTTCATGGGACACATCATCCCTCCTCTATGTCTTGGTTGATCAAAAAATATGACACCCACTATTTGTTCATTACGGTGACATGGCTTAGTCAATTAGTGGATGGGTATGAGGCATCTCCAAAATTTTATTGGGCTTACTATAGTAATATATCATCGATATCATATTCATTAATTTCTTCTATGGGGATATCACTAAATTATTGTGTTCAAATATTCTTGAAACATCCCAGAAATCCTCGTCTCATGAGACCTCCACCTCCAACTCCCCATTTAGTTATTGGGTAATCGTTCTCGAAATAATATTATCATCGAAGCATGGATCTGTTATTTGATCTAAATTAACTAAATCAGATTTGTGTAGTCTATAGGATTTGGATTTCATGTGATAGGGAAATTCCCATTACCTAGATGTAGAATGAATAGATGAAAACAACAGTTTGAGCTTATATAGGAGTTAGATATGAATTTTCATCTTCTGAAATTTCAGGTGTCCCCTAATTATGTCCACCTATAAGAGGTATACTCATTTTCACCTCCATATGTGATAATATGTTTTTTAAATTTGAAATCTATGCTCTTAGGGAGGATTGATCGTGGTCAATTATATTTCAATTCATGGAGTTAGGGAACTTCCATTGACACATTTCCAGAACATCATGTTAGTCACTCTACCCTTCTGGATTACAAATGACTATACAAGTTACCAATGAAATGGAATTCTCTAGTGTCACCTATCATGATTCAACATTCCTTGGGTGGTGTGACATATCCTCCTATGTAATGGGATGTAGTTTGGGAAATCAAAGAGGTTGGCCTTTCTAGGATTCCTAGGCTCTGATAGATTGTGTTGGTTATTTTCAACGAATATCAAGAAATAACCAATGGACTACTCATAAAATAATGTGTAAATTATATATATAAATATATATATATTTATAAAATTGAGGGATCCCATAATATCATTTTTTGTGGATCGGGATGATATTGTTTTATTTCACTCGACGGATGGAATTGGATGACTTTGGGCATCCATTGGGGCCGAATGATAAACACCACTAGATTGAAGCTTGAAGCGGTAGTATATGAAAAACAAATATTTTCCCTCTATTTCAAGGGGATTGGTTGATAAATATATCTATTCCACTAATGGAATCATTTCAGAATTATGATGATTCTAAAAAAATATGAAATTCACATGGATATATCTTCGAGATCAATGGTGTTTGTATCTATTTCAGCATATTTCCTACATAGACATTCATAACTACTATTTCAAGAGATAGATAATTATTATATTCTTTAAACCCTTCAAGAAAGAAATCATTTGAGATAAAAACCTTCTTCTCATTTTATATATTTTTTTATTTCTACAATTTTATTTCTTCTATATCATGGAGATAAAATTATAATGGAATTATTGGTGAATGTATACCAATATAGTAATGGATCCAATTAGAATGATAGTGTACCTGATAATGAGCTACCCTACTAGAGTATATACAAAACATATTAGCACAATCGCATCCTTATAATATTTAGTGCCCATCAGCATCATTCATTTTGGAATAAAGTGCCTATGATACTGTTCATGATCTCTCATTCCATCAATAGTTAGGATGGTAGGATTGCTAAAATTGTGTGGGAAAAATTATCATCCACCCATTTAGCATATCGGTTATTCATAGGCTAGACAAGTGTGTGATACCCTTTTATGGCCTCCATTGGAGCAACATGTGATTATATATAATTAAAAGGTTTCGATGGTACAATTTTCTCAACTACCACCTATCTATAGGGATTGGGAGAGGCTGGATGAGTTGTCTTGATTTTCTTATTCTTATATTTCTCAATCTATGCAATTATTGAATGATTTCACTGACTGGGGAGATGTTATCTCTATAACGGAAGAAATTCATGATCGACCTCAAATTCCTCATTTATATAAGTTGGATTCATAGATTTATAGTCAACATTTATCTCAGATTTTACTCATGTATGAGGATTTGATCAATCTTGATTGGTGGGATGTTGTATATTACACTTTTTTAGGATGACAAGTAGTTGGAATATTTCCCACTAGTAGTTACTTATTGGGCTATCATAGATTTTTATTTTCATTGTAATCTTATACTATTCATTCCTCTAAAAAGTGGATTTATTCTCCTATGTGGGGTGAGTGTGGTCTAGCCTACTTTTTACCTTTATCAATTGTTTTATTACCCCACACTTCTTGGAATCCATTATTTTTTTGTCCTTTTTTATCATAGAATAATTTTCCATATGTTCTAGATTATTTGGTGAATCCAAGTCTCCCCTCCAAATATATGGTTTCGGTATTTCACCCATATATATATGTGTCTTAGACCACATCATCAATGGTTTTTATTGTGATAACATCACCTAAATTGTATCAGGAAATGTTATTTATCACATTTCTCTCAACACATTAGGGTTATTATGTACCACATAATCCTCGTTCTTGGGTTGTATTATTGCTATAACAATACACCTTGGACATATTATTCCATTTTGGATTATGACACTCATAGTTTTTGATCACCTTAACCGTACATTCCTTCATTCTCATTATTTGAATAGTAATATTCTGGAAGTTTTGATCATTTTTTCAAAGCCCCAAATAGAATAGGTTTTTATTATGGCCGATGGAATTGTTGGGATTTTTATTTTCAATTTTTAACTCCTTTTCAAGAGAATATTGGTTCCTTATAGGGTGATTATGATTATGAAAATACCCCTACACATGTGGTAGACATATTATTTATTGTATCTATTAGAATTTTCAATCATTTTTGGCTGATTCAATGATTCTAGTTTAGTATTTAAAGGATCATGAGATGTTCATTGAGATAAAATACCAATATCCCTATGATAGAGGGTTGATATGGAATAATAATTAGATTCTCAAGGGTGCTCTCAAGGGGTGATGAACCTAATATTGGAGATGGAGATAATAATACCCAATTCTCTAATTTCTTGTGATGCATTAGAGTAATCCTTGATATTTCATTGATCCTCTTTTGGTATGATGAACTCTAGGATAGAGGTGCTGGAAAAATTTCACCCATCACTATTGTAATGGTTTACTCATGTATGGATTCTATATAAGCTTCAAAAATTTTACATTTGATTTGATGAAATTGTATTTGTGTATGAGCTATTTTAAATAGAATCCCATGATGGGCGTCCTTTTCAATAGGTGTTTTTCTGTATGGACAAAACATTGAGTTTTTTTGTACCATATACATTACCAATTTTCTAGGATCCCACCATTGGATTCTATTTACATCCCCTCCCACCTTTTTCAATGAATCCACATATTTAAAGAATATTTTTTCATTGTATTGACCAATTGATTAATGTGTAACCCGATCAATTAATTTATCCTAAAATAATGACATTATAGGATGATATATCTCGGGGTGTTTACTTTTATAGTGACAGAGTGAAGTGAAATGACCCCAACTTTCCTGATCTTCTAGATTGTTAGACTGATGAGACTTTAGAAATATATTTATTTAGAGGTGTCATGATATAGGGAAAAAACCATGTTAGAGTTTTTTTATATCAACTATCTGTAGGTTCTATAATATGGAAAATGGTTCCATGTCTAGCATAGAAAGAGTGTATTTATGGTTTGAATGTGACCCATACATTATGGATAGGTGATGTGTCTATCCATCAACCATTGATATATTTATAAAATATTATATACAATGTGACCAATGTAATCCTTCTATTGATATTATGGGATTTCATGGGAAGATGTCTATAGGGGACATAACATGGTAGGAATGTTTTTATCCATAAAATTATCTCAATTTTTCCTTGTTCGACTCTTATTCATCGGATTTATATACCTTTTAATGGTCTAACCATTATGTATGATTCACATGGTGTCCTCCTAAATGTGGTGAAGTGCTACTGATAGCTAGTGGGGAATAATATAAAACCACAATGTTTCAAGAACCACTCTAAAACAATGTGTTTTATTTCTGATCAACTCTATATATGATGATGTTAGAGAAATGAGATGATTTATTTTTCCAAGAGAGATATTAAAATTGTGAGGTTGACCATAGTGGATTCCGAGAGTTGAGTTGATGGTATCCATCTATGCACTACTATGAGGGGGACTATAATGGTAATTATAGAAATCTACATGGGATGAATATCCAATTGACCACTGAGTCGTTGTAGATATACCTAAAATATCATCTTAGACCCTAGAATTGAGCATTTTAGTTATATGATACTCATTCTACATCGTGATAGGAATATGATGACATGAAATTTGTTGTTTAGTAGGGATATGATCCAAAAACATGACAGATAGTGGAATGTGTTGATAACTATATGGTTTTGTTGGAATGAGAACCTTCTATTATGAAGAATATGGTTATGTTGGTACAATTCTGTATTATCTATGGTAATATGATCTTTCTTATGGGTAGTCTCCCATAATATACCAGAAAATCAGAGATAAATTTGGTATATGATCCCATTTCAAATATGCAATCACCACTAAAATGTGCCAATGGACCTTTGTCATGGGTGTAGGTTTATGATCGTCATTATATATAGCCTCAGAATGATGTCTTCTCATTCTAAAATTGCAAAAAGTAGGTTCATTGGCCTGGATTCTGTGCACCAAAGAATATCTTGAGTAACTCAATTGGTAGTTGTATGTGGATTCCATGGGGTGATTTCTTTGTTTTCCGGACAATCCACTATTGGAGTAGGAAAATAAACCCAATTTTATGCCTTTGGAGTATTCTAAATGTCTTTCTAGATGGAAATTCTATCCCTTCATTGGGATTTTTACAAATGGGGATGGTGAGCCCCAATTGGAATATGGATATAAGACACACCTTTTGACTCAATATTATATTGGTGGTATTTTTTATTAAAATGTTCCCATTTCCCATGGAACGTTTTATGACCACTTAGTAATCCTTGGTCGGAATGAGGTATGAGCCCATTATTGTGCCAAATTATTATTATTCTTACAAACAAAATCATATTATGCGGGATAAAGAATGTGTTTGTTCTATATAGTATCCACCTTTCCATAATGATCAATGTGATATTATCCTATATATTTAGGGATATGAATATGTTCATATCCCTTTATCTATAACAATTATAGACTATAATGGTTGATCTCTTGATCTATAGTCTGAATCCAGTGGTTTATTAGTAAAGTTCATGAGTGTATGTAGGAATTAACCTTCTCATTATCCATAATATGTTATCTGATATAATTTATTTAAGTAGTGATATAATACCAATCCTCTCCTCTTACATCCATGTGGATATATTAATGAGATTCATGCTTGGGGATGGGGTATGTTTCTCCCTCATGCATGTTGTAAAAATATACATGCATACATGATATGGGTGATAAGGGATATAAAAATTTCCACTATCTAACATTGGAATATTCCAGTGTGATTCACCATTAGATGCTTGGATTTAATCCCATTCCCATTTATACACATCATTCTTTGCCTGACACAACATCCTTGGAACCTGTTCTTGTGTTTCCATTGATGAAATATTTTGTGTGGGGCCCTCAGTATAATATTGTTGGGAACCAGTGTGATGAATCTAGTAATTGAGGTTTAAATGATTCCTCCTTATAGTATCTTGAACCATGAAGGTTATATATTTGAATCATTTATCCACCATTCCATGATATTGAAAGTAATTTTTTCCAAACATTGGGAATAATCTTCAGATGTGATTTGTGGTGGTCATAGGTGACACTAGTTTCACTGCATTAATCCATGAATTATTCAGAATTGTTGGATATATCTTCTAGATACCCTTATGGGTAGAATCAAGGGTCACTTTCTTACCATTATGGTTTTATTCTGGAAACAATTCATTTCTCGCCCAGAGTTGAAGGTGTTAGGTGGGTGAGGATTGTTTTCGCATACCTTGATTGTCACATCCAAAGAGGAAGATCATGAACGTTTTCTCAATGATGAAATTATCTTAGGATTTGAAAAAGTGATAGTATTTTCCAAAATAAAATAATAAAATAGTGAATAATGTCACGAATTAGTGGTTTATTTGAATTGTTTATCATTCTCAATTGGCTATTCACAAGTAAAAAAATTATCCTTTCTTATTCTCACTTTGGAATTTTGTTTCCATGGTAATGTCACTATGATAATGGAATTATTTGATGGTAACAATTGTTATGAAGGATTTATCATTTGAAGTTATATTTTTGTTTTTTATAGGAGATTAACCAAATAGAATATTTTATGGTAAATCAATCATTATTACTCTTTGATATATTAACTTTTGCTTAACTATTTTAGTTTCCATTGAAATATGATAGGTATTTGGATTCCATGGGGTTTAAGAGACATGATTCCAAAAGCTTATAATGATTTAGTTATTAATTATTTTGTCAATTGAAACTGTGTAGATCATATTTTTTCCATTGCTAAGGATTTATTTTTGGGAATAGATAGTTTCACAATCATTTACATAGGGGTTTCCATTATAATCATTTATAGAACATCCCAATAGTTCCCAAATCTATATCTACGTATATAATTGCTTTCCAAATGAAGGAGGGTATGTTTTGTTTAATATCCAAAAATACAAAAGAACTCACATTGTTCCAGAGGAAGGTATTTCAAGCTCATATCATCCTTTTTGGGGAAATTATTTCCTATTTGGTGTCTCTTTTACAGATTAAAGATATGTTCATGAAAATCGTAGAAATATTGACACATGACCGGTTACAGTATAAAAATTATTAGGTATTGATTAATTTATGCGTAATGGGTGTTCTTTTAATGGGATAGTCTATATGAATATGATATTATCTATCGTTTTCCTGTCATTACATACAAACAGGTCACTGTATATATTATGAGGACATATATTAGTGAGCTATTCAGTTTACTGCCATCTCAAAAGGTTGTTGGTTTTATGAGGATGTGATTGAGATGGTATAAGGTATCATATATTTCATATTTAGAACTAGAAAGAAAACCTCCATGTTTCATTTTGGTTTAAGCTATTTAGTTTAATGTTTAAGATCAAATTTGAAGGAACTGACAAATCAGGTATCATGATCAAGCATTGGGAAGGTTGCCTATTTATCATGTCTACATCATGAATAAAAGTAATCAAAGATTGAAATTCCTTTAATCTGGTGAAAGCGTATGATAGCTATTTTTTCCTTTAGTTTAATTTCCCCTGGGCTTACAGATATGGTAGTTTCCTCCTTACCAACACTGGAATCATTTCTAATACAAGGAGAAATAAAATTTTGTCACAGAATGGTCAGAGACACATAGGTTTTAATAGACTGGAAGAATCTATAAAATGAGTGATATGACAATTTAATATCCTTAATACCTCACGATTCGTGATTAGTTTGGGAAATAAGAGAAATATATTGATCAGACTCACTAAATATGGGTACAAGACTTATGAGTTCGGGATTTTCTTATAGGGTTTTTGATATAGTGCACGAGGCATTAGATTTTATCATATATTTCATAATTGGATTGAAATAAGATTCCTCATAGTTCATCTCATCCTTAACCATATGATGTGTTTGAAGAAATTTAGGTCACATATGGGTAATACACATAAAGGGATGCCAATGTAAAATCCAACTAATCATCTATTGATGGATGAAGAATGATTGTATCATAATAGTAGAATCCAACCCCATGTGAATACTTGACATATGGTGTGACTTACAATAGAGTGGGTACATTTTGAAACTCATTCCATATGAAGGGGTCTTAAATATCATATTTGGATAAGAATCAAGGATCTCCAAAATTTATATTTATTTTCAACATGATGATGGTTAAGGAAAAATGACAAACCCATAGAATAGTTTGTGTCACATGAGTTATATTTTATTATATTTGAAGGGACATACACTGAGGTAAATTTCTATTGAATATTTAGCCTTATAATGGAATCATATATATCGTATCTAGAGAGAAATAAATATTCTCATTGTTTAGTTACCCACTATCCAATTGATTATTTCAAGATAATGATTATACCTTTTGAAATTTTTGACATCCCTATGGTTCATTATATTTATGATCTTATACCAGTATAGATACTGATTTGAACTCACACCATAGGAAAGAATCATATGTATCTTTTTTGGACCAGAATCGTAGTCCGTGTTGTTCAATTTGGGTATTCCTTGAATTTTTCTAATAGGTAATGTTATAATGTATCAAGGGTCTTCTCGACATGTTCAACATGTCATAGGATATATGCCTGACATGCCATGATTTCCTACGTGACATACCCATAATTTATGACCAACTTGATCTAATTTAATATTACATTTCCTATGTGTCGAGATGGTAAGGATGACATGTCATGGGAGTTTTTCCAGGATTGAAGTAGAAATGTTGGAGGTCTTCTGTATGATATGGTTGTAATTTCTAACGGACATCAAAATTGTTTTGTTGACACACCTGAGGGTCTTTGCGTGATCATTTCCTAAATATAAATGTGTTTTATGTGATCATGTTTGACATGTTGAAAGGCTATAAGATGTGCTACATGATAGGTTTTGGAGGTCTATTTCATTACGTGACTACCATGTTTGCAGGTATTAGTTTCATCAATGAAGACACAAACATTGGTGTAGTGTGATCATTAATGACATGTCAGAAGGATGTCCTATTAAATCATCAACATGTAACTAGGTCTTTTCATGACTTGGGTAACATATCTAGAGGACATCTCATTACATCGATTAGATTTCGGGGTGGATTTTTATGACTGGGATGACATGTATGTTCACTTTCACATGATTTGGCTGCCATGCATTGGTGTTGTTTCATGATATGGTAGATAGTTCCCGGATCTGTCAAATTATTTAGACAATACTTCTAATGTGGACGATTCCATAGAATGAAAATTAGAGTATCCTTCATCGTGTATTCTTCCATCGTTTTTCAGTTTTTTTAATATATTCCGTAATATTTTTAAATATATATATTTTTTAATGATTTTCATGACCACATTTACATGTAGAAACCCCTTTTCAAATATGGAATAAAAATTCAAATTCTGTAACATGATCAAAAGGATGACCTCATGTAGAGAAAATTACATTAATATAATCCACTAGTACATCCCATATATTTTACCAGGTGTGAGGACCTTATAATTGAATTTATTAAATCTCCAAGAGGTCCATCTATCTATGCTACAATGTGTGTACCCTTTTCTCATGTGTGATAATTTTTTTTCTGAGGGGGAGGAATTTATATCCCTATACAACATAGTTTTATTCCACCTTTCACAATGTATATATCACATAAATTTTCATGAGATGGTGGAGGGAATATTTTATCATTTTCATCACATGATCCTACATTGGGACGTCCATGGAGTCACATGATAAATATCTACCATGATAACACTCCATAATTTTAAAATTCATTTGACCAATGGAATATTAGAGGAATTTTCTTATGATCATAACAACATTTCAAAGATTCTTCCTGATATTTGGCTCACATGGATGGTATTTTTTGAAAGATCATGATACAAGTTGATGAGTCCTTAACATGATCAAGGGTGACTTGTCTCATCCCGTTTAGAGAACAAAATATCTTGTCAGATTCTATTCATGAATCAATAGAGTCTTAAAAATGTGGAATCTGTGAGATGAAGATGACATATCAAAGGGACTTTGTCGGATAAGTGGTGATCACATGAGGTGCATAACCCCTTAACATAAAACTGACCATACATACCTTTTGTAAGATTCTTACCCCTTTTATATCTTTTAGATCTTAATTTATTCGGATTTATACATTTTCCCATAAATTTTCCATCATGGTATCTCATGATCATTGAAGGATCATGAGATAGATTATGATTATTTTCATGATTTTTTTGCATGACTATAATGTTATACATGATCAAACTTATAGTTCAATGGCCTTCTAAAACACATGGAATTTATGTCTGGGAGCTTTTGTGAGATCAGGTCACCTTTTGTGGATGCTTTTTGTTGATCAAGAATACTCTCCCAATGCTTTATGGAGATGAATATTCATTTTTAATGATCATTCATGAGATAAAAATTTCCTACCAAAGGAACTATATAATATCAAAAATGATCGCATGTGGTTCATAACACATTAACATTAAAAACAACATAACATCTATTGAAACAATCCCCCACCTATTTCTACATTATTTACTTGTTTTTAAGGGATTTGGGATATATATTTCTATTATTTCTTGATGTTTCATAAATTCATAGGAGCTAATTGAGAATACTATTCACAATATTCATATTTTTTATAGATTCAATAGGTATAATTGGAGGGATTTCATAAGGGGGATTCATGTGATCATTAAAATGATCAAGTGAAACATAAGACCCATTAACAATAACATCTTAGGGTCCGAATATCATTTGTCTTATTGGGAGTCACACATTTTATGTATCATAACCACTCGGTCTCCTTGTAGCCATGCCTCTCCTTCTATATTCTTGTGGACAAAATAATACCAATTCATTAGTTAATTCATTTATTTTAGATTTTTTGGTTCTCGTTCGATAGGTCCAAATAGTTAATTAATGTTATTAGATTGATATGTATAAAATTAACTAAAATAATGTGACATTATTTTAATTAAGAATAATATATTTTGATTGAAACATTCCCAAACAACTTTCCCAAAATATAGATGATGAATGTTATTTTTTGATCACTCATGCTGAGGTGGATCATGATAATGAAGTAATTTGTGGTATAAATACTCTTTATTGAGGATATTAAGGTAATAAATTTTATTCATGTTAATTAGAATTTTTTATTTCCTAAATTATTTATAATAATGTGGAATCGCCACCTCATAGTTATATACTCAACATTCTAGGAAAAATCCTGGTGGAATAATGATCATACATAAGATTTATAATGATTCAATAAATAAAATTTGTGGAAGGATAATTCGCGTTTCTAAATTTCCATTACACTAGTATGAGTTTTATTAAATTATATATATGGTTTTACTATACCTTTAAAATCCAAAAATATTTATTAGATAAGTATATCCCATTTTTTATTCCTGATAATAATAATCCCCATTATCAACATTATGATGATAAACCATTTGACGAAAATTATATTACACAGGTTATGATATCAATAAATTAAAACATTTTTACTCAAATAATCGGGTAGGAAAAATAAATTAGTGAAATTCATATTATATTGGAATATAGTAAAATTTTTCTGAATGTACTACATTGTTTTCCCCTAGTCCTTCACTTTGATTTCATGATAGAAATTATAACTATATACATTCCTTTCTCAAGGAGAATTTAGATATTGATTTTATACTCCCATGCACCTCACTACCGGGATAAAAATCCTATTTGTTAAGAAGATATTTTTAATTATTTGAATTTTTATTTACTGTCATGTTCTTTACAAGGTCCCAATTTAGAATAATTATCCATTACCCCTTACGAAGAACTTTTCAATCATGATTAGGAGATGAGAAATTCTCAAATTTTGAAAATTGATCTAGATATTGTTAGTTGTTGGTCAGAAGGGATGATATTTAATAAATATTTTCCCAAATGATATATAGACATTATATTTTTCTTATGAGTCCATTCTAGTTAAATAATTCCCCAATAATAATCATGGATTTAATAAATAGAGTCTTTAGGGACTATATTGTCTTGTTTGGGTTTTTATTAAAATATTATATTAGTATACACTAAAAGTAATATTTTATCATAAATAAAATTTTTGGATTATTTTGATGACCATATTAATGTTGATGTTATTTTTAAAATTTATAACAAGTGAATTTTGTCTAATTAATGTGTCGTTCTAAGTTATTGTAATCACTGGATAAGGAATAAATATAAATCATTCTGTAACCTATGTTATTAAACCATAAAATGGACCAAACACTATTATATGAAATTATTTTTCATAGTTTATGGATATTTCATTTAGACATTGTGGGAAATATCTCATTGTTATCAAATACAATAACCATATTATTATGAAAATGGGAAAGCGTCCTTTTGATAGAGGAATGTGGAGAATATTGAATGGAACAAAATAAAAGGTTGTTTGTTAGTCATTTATTTTCATTACACTATGTTAGGGATGGTTTATTAATAGATATTGGATTCTTGAAATGGAATATGTGGTTTATCTTCATAAAAGATAAAATTTTATTTCATATGCCTCATGACGATGAAAAACCCAGCATCAAAATTACCCAATGCATGATTTGGGTTAGGAATGGTGATCATTATTTTGGTTTATATGAAGAATTTATATATATATGTATTGCATATACTAGTCATAATATAATTAAATATGTATTAATATAGAATAAATTGAATATGTTTCTTTTTGAGAAGGCACAAGTTTATAAAATATTAGGAATTCCAAATTAATTACCCCCTGAAGAAGGAAAATAAGGTTCTTATTTATCAGTTATGGATATATAATTTTACTATATCAACGATGATATTTGAAAATTATGTAATAATCATGTATTTATATAGGATAAATCAAGATATCTTAATGGGATGAGATAAATTCTATATTTTACAAATAATTAATCAACCAACATTTCATGTGAATATTAAGGAATCTGAGAATGAATATGTAGACCTATAAGAAAATGCAGAAAATATTAATGTATTGAAATATTATAAACATGAGAATAAATATTTAGGAACCTTGATATCTGTCCAAGGAAAACGATAACTTGAGAGGAAAATTTTAGATGATATACCATGCTCATCCATTAATATTTACATAGGAAACACGCTGATATGTTATGGTCTAATGAAAATCCTACAGTGTGATAATATCAAGAGTAAAATGGTAGAATGTATATGTTGATTCTTATTATTCTATTAGGATAATGTAAAATGAAATAAATTTAAAGGGTGTCTTTAATCCACTACCCACTCTAGAATTAAATTTGAAGAACATTACCTTCAATTCCACAACAAGACTCCCCAAAACATCTAATGATTATAATTATATTTGGTTTATAGTCGATCACCTCTTAAAGTCACAAATTTTACTTATATAATATAATATTTCATTCTTTAGCCATTACATAACATATATATATATGGTATGTTTTAAATCTATTTATAATATCATTATACAATTTATATGATTAAGATCTGAGATTTATTTTGAGGATCTCAAAATGTATTCAGAAATAATTATAGATATATATATGTATTAGAACAACATAATAAACCATATAAAGAGAGTAACTGAAAAAGGATAATTAAATGTATATAGGATATATTGATGTATAGTTCAATGCATTTCTACTAATGATAGGATCATTGCCAATGAGCCCGTACCCGAGTGCTAAGGGCTTCTACTTGGCATCCAAGAGACCCAGGTTCAAAACTGGGTGGAGGCGAATTTCCTAGGGTACTGTATTAGTATTTTAGCAGGCAATATAGCATGTACTATTCGGTACTGTATTAGCTAGTACTATTCACCTGATTTGGGAATTTGAGCCATCAAAGGCCTTCAAGCCATAGGGCCTTCAGGACAATGAAGACCATGAAGTATCCAAGTTCACATAGAGCAGGCCCCAGAAGAGGATCAGAGAAACATTAGCAGTCACTAGAAGCAGAGCTAACCAGATTGAATGAATGAGAGGGTATGGCAACCACAATCGGGACCAGACACCGTGCAACTTCGTACAGGGAAATGCTAGCCGGTCAGCAATGCTGGTGGGGAGTTAACGGATGTCAATGATGAAGAAGCTATAGAGAGGAAGTTCTAGTGGGCTGGGCCTACAGGTCATGTTATGGGCATGGTATTCCTCTAGGCCTTCGGGTCATGTATTACATGTCATGTTTGGCCTTGTGCCTTGGGCCTTCTTGTCATGTCCAGGTTCACATTCAACCCTTAAAAGGGGGATTATCCATAATAAAATAAAAAAAGAAGGCCTTCGGGCCATTCAGAGGATAGGATCGACACATAATTTTTCTATTTTCTCATATAAATACAATCTCCATTATAATATTTAGATGGTAACATATGAGAAAATATATGATAGTAAGTGTATGAATTCAATAATATGGCATGATTTTTCCAAATGTAATTGGATAAGACATAACATTGTCTATGAAATTGTGGATAAGGTTAAAAACTTTTGTTTAATTTTGAAAATTAAATAATATTGATAAATGAGTTATTTAGGTTATCATCGATGAAATCTATAGATTGAAGTTGTTTAAATGGTGTTCCATCAAATATCACCATCTATGTGAATAATTATAGTTGGGATTCAATGGGAGATATATTTGTCCCTTAATGATCCTTTATCTTGACAGACTGTTGTCGGATCACTTACCACTCACTCAATACCTCTCTCAAGTGCATGATGTGTTAAAAGTATCACCTTTGACGAGGTACATACCTGAATATTAGAGTATAGAAAACATAGAATCCATTTAAATTGAACATGATCATTCAGTTGATGAAAAATAGTTTCATATATATATGATAAATATTTTGTGCGGAAGAATAAGTCCACTAAACATGTCTATTCCCTAGATAGATATATGAAATTTTATGAAGTTACTAATGAACCTGAGGATGTAATATTGAAAAAGTATCCTATATTGTTTTAATCATTGTTATAATATTTTTATGATGAAATTATTTTATATTCGTTAAAATTAAATAATTTTTGTTTCTCATACTTAAATGGAAACTATGTTCGATAGCTTACACCCAACCAAACAAACAAACTAAAATGAAAACTATGAAATATTTAGGTTATAATAAAAAACAAAATATGACTATTGAAAACATATCCATTAATTTAAAAAACTATAAATTGTGTGAAGAATATATATAATTTAAATTCAATGAAAATATATATCTTTTAATACTACTTAAATGTAATTATTATATCTAAAACAATTATGAAAATCAGTCTATGATTTAAAATATATTTTTAAAAAATGGAATTTTTTCATGTGACTGAGTATATTTTGATTAAATAATAATATAACAAATTTATAAAATTTATGACTTAGTACCTAATAATTAATTATAATATCATAGGAAATTAGAATATAGAATTGATAACATGAAAATTTTATTTTCCCACATGAAATTTTTGGAAATATATTTTCGTGTTTCATATAACTTGTATATTATTAAATTTTAAAATTTTTATTTGTGAAATTAAAATCATTTCCTGGATTAATAATAATAATGTAATCTTACAAAGAATTGTTTGGATTTTTCAAATATTGTTGGTATTTTGTTGAATTGGTAAGAAATACATTTTTTTACAAATAATACGATTTTAATGACTTTTGTAGTATACAAGTATGATTTTAAAACTCATAAAATATTTTTATATGATTCTATATGTACATTATAAGTGAATTATTAATGTCAAATTAATTTTTGAAATTGATAAAACCATATTTAACATTTTAGAATAATTTTTCTTAAGAAAATTAATGCACTAAGAATATAATATTTTAGAATTTATTTTCATATATTTTATAAATTTTATAAAATAAAATGTATTTTAAAAATAATGTCATTATTTTTAACTTATTTAAAAATTTATATATTGATTTAGAAAATAAAGGATAATTTTCTTTCCAAAAAATGAGTTACATTATTCAATATTAGTGGGTGTTAAGTTGGTTTAACCAAGAGAAAAAGACCACAAACATGTTTAAAACATGTTTGACAATTTTTGTCTGAGGAATTGAACAACCATATGACCTACCCACTAAATTAGTACTCCATTAATGGGAAATTTTCACTATTATTGAATAATTATTATTGAAATATTAGGGTATTTAATAAAAGGGAACCCGTTTTATTTATAAAAGTGAATCTTTTTTCATCGGTTCCAATATCAAACAACCCTTTATGGTTTCCCAATAATTTCACAACCCAATTATAAAAATATCTTTCCACTTATGGTGGGTCCAGGATTCTTATAACACAATACCAAAAATGTTTAACCCCTTCTAAAAATGAGACAATCGTTGATTTTAGGTATAGGTTTATAACCTATCATTCATATATATATTTTGTTATCTCCATTTAAACTACATTAAAATTAACTTCTCAATTTTAAAATTATATCATCAATATCATTATTATATCATTATGTCATTATAAATATGGTATACACAACAAACACACGGTCACATCCATTATGAAAAAAAATTCCATTGTACGTTGTGCAGAATATCACCTCTATAAATAAATGTTGGTTTTTCTTTCACCTCTAATAATGGATGGGGTATGACTTATTTTCTGAGTAGATATGATATATATATATATATATAAGTAAAATATATTACTAAAACTCCAAATTTTGGGTAACACATAATGTAGTTGTTGTTGTATGGTAGTTTATTGATATTGTTAAATAAGCCAAAACTAGACCATCATTGTTTTCTTTTACTTGTAATGTGACTAATAATAATATGAAATGGAATAAATAACATTAAAATTATTTATAAAACAAAAATTGTAGTTTCTTTATTTTTATTTCAATGGTGATAATAGGGATAAAAAATAAAATAACCATAATTATTTTTCATAACTCATTCAATATATTAGACATTATAAATACCTGATGTAGAGAAGATATTACAATAATGTAATACATGAATTGAATTATTTTAAGGAAGTGTAAAAATTTAATTTAATATAAAAAATGTTTTCAAAATTTTAATTATAATGCTTATCTTTATCATGGAAAATGTTAAATAAAACCCATGGAAATCAAGTGTAAGTATAAGTGACATTGTAACATGTTACTCCATTATTTGAGATGTAAAATTTACTTATAACAAATTTGTTAATAAGTTCAATTTATAATGGTGAAATATTTTTATTTATTAATAAATTTTTTTATTATTTTAATAAACATTCATTCATTTATTTATTTTTAATATTTTTTAGTAAATCAAATGATGATTTTGGTAAATATAGTCATAATTATAACCTTTACATAGATGATTGATTGTTATTTTAATGAATTGTCAATATTAATAGGATTTAATTTTACAATATATATTTAAAGCTTTCATCTAAAATAATGTTACATTTAATGTTTTTACCACATTTATTATATTTATTTTAGCTAATTTTTGGACGATCATGTATTTTATTTCATTAAATTTATAACATTTTCATATTCTAGTTCGGAAAACTACACAATTTTTTTTTTATTTGAATGATTTATTTAGAAAAACTGAATTACATCCATTTATATGTATTATGAAACAATATTTATTTACATGGGTTATCTTATTAAATTTATTTATTTTAATTTTATGTTTTATAAAAACCATTTTTACAAAATTTATTTATAATGAGAAAAGTGAATGGAATTTATGCAGAACATGTATATGTCAAAGAATAATTTGTGGGTAAAACATTTCCCACTAATAATTTTTTAAAATATTTATATCTCACTCAAAAATTAATCATATATTTGTTTAAGATAATCAAAATCAAGAGATATTTTATTGGGGGTCATGATGGTAACACTCCATATACCGATGTATATTATTTATTTCATTGATATTCTAAATTTGTATCTTATTATAACATTTCCTGGCATTGAATATAATTTTTACCTTTTAAAATGTATGTTCTTTTATTACAATATTTTACTCATTATTATCTTATAATCAAATGATTTATATATTACATTAAATTCATCTAATTCATTTTATGAATATTTTATTTCTATATTGACCATTGTTTAATTTATGATTTAATTCTATTTACATTGTACCTCAATATATTTTGTGTTATCGCTTGTGAATATTAACTTTTCCGATTATTGTATGGTTTTTACATATTCTTATAAACTCAATACTCATGAAAAATATTCCACATTTACATATGGTTTAGAGGAACCCATTTATTATTTTTACACTACCATAGTAATGAGCACTATTCTAACTAATTTGATATCTAGAATATGGTTTAGTATGGTTACTTTAATGAGAAAATATATCAACTATTGTAAAAAGTTATAATTATTTAGCTAGTCATCATATACATTAATCCTATCAGGTATTGGGATATTTATATAAGAAATTTTGTGGTTATTTTTAGTAAAATATATAATATTATAGCTTTTCTATTGACTAAATTTCAAACCAATTCTTGTTATTTACCTCAAACAGTTAGGGAGAGACTCTACATTAATTATACACTTATTTTCTAGAAATATTCTATCATATTTTGAAAAAAAGTTCATAGACTTCTTCAGAATATTCTATTTGAGTTTTCTATAGAATGTATTCCTTATTCTATACCAACTTTAATGTATCCTAAAATAATGACATAAATTTAGTTTCATGAATTATAGAAACAACTCTAGGAGTCTCATTAAAACATATTTATTTTCTATATTTGATACAATATGTTTAAATTAGTCTATTTTTTATAATGAAATTATATTATTTTAATCTTTTCATTTCTTATCGTGATCATAGTGATATTAAAATCAGGAATACATATCAATTACCTATTTTTGATGATGTTATTGATAAACTTATGGTGCTCAATACACTTATATTACTGACCATCATTTTTGATATCATCAATTCATTCGCATGATGGATGATATAACAAAGATGACCTTCAATATGGGAAATGGTCAATATGAATTTTTAGTAATTCTATTTGGACATTACATTTCCCATGTTTCCTTAAATGGATATAATGAATAAAGTATTTAAATACATCCGTAATAAATTTTTGGTTGTCTTTATATATGATATATGATTATATTCAATGATAAATGAATAGAATTTTGAACATTTAGGAATTTTATTCATGTCCTTGAGGAGTCTAATCGCTACTCAAAATTTTGTAATAAATAAATTGTGGAAAAATTGTCATCCTTAAATCATATACTCTAATGAGTGGGTATATCTACAAATCATTCAAATATAGAAGTTATTGATCTATATCCTTGAAAAAAATTATTATGGTCCATAATTATCTTACATTCTCTATATATTATAGATTATTTTTTAAGAAAAATTCACGGACATCTAATCAAAAAAGCAATTCAATATCGATATGATCATGGATCTTATTGGCAGGTGAATGTGAGGAAAATTTCAGGGAGCAAAAAATTAGTATAGTTAATGAAACAATTTTCACACTACCCAACAATAAAGAAGGGTTTTTTATATGTATTAATGAATCATAGAAGGTACCATGATTTTTATAAATTAATAATAATATATTGATATCTTATTACATTAAATAATTACAAATTCAAGAAAATAATTATCCAACTCATTAAATTGTTCTCAAGGTAGTATGTTTTACAATGTAAATATGGATGCATTATATTTATGGTGAAAGGAGGGATATATATATATATGTATAGTGATTATAATATCCTGATGTATATATTCACATAGAAATATTTTAATTTGATATAATGGAAATGGAAGGAATTTATTGATGATTGTTAATTCTCAATACACTACCACCATTTAAAGGTGAAAAAGGGTTTTAATACTCTATTTTGAAACAATGGTCATGTTTTTTCTTTATGGGGATTGAAATCGGAACAATATTTATAGGATCATAGAAGATAATGTTTCAAACCTCATGGAAAAATTATAGATAATAGCTTCCTCATATGTATGTTCAATAATCTATCTATGTGGGGAATAAAAAGATATAGATGAAGATTTTGGATATATATATGTTATTGAAAAATGTCCATGGTTCCACTAATGCTTTTTTATGGGATGATAAGGTTAAAAAAATTATTCTATGTCCCGTCGATACTATGATTTGAGAAGAAGATGTTCAATGAAGGTCATAATTCATCATCATAAATTCATCCTATATGTAAGAATGTTTATATATATCAAAATGGGAATCAAATTAGGATAACAGGAAATGATATATTACATAGTTTGTAAACTAATTCCATGAATGTTTTCTAGGTAAAAATGAGTGAAACATTCTAAGGTGATGTTACAAATATTCATTATTCAAGAGTCGAAATAGATTAAAAATACATTTGATTTATTCATGAGTCTCTACAAAACATTTAAAAAGATAAATACTATTTATGATGAAGTCAAAATGTTTATTAATTTAAAAAATCATATTTTTATATGATATTATTTCACTCATGATAATAAATCTATGATAAACATCAAGTTGGTGGTATTATTTCACGTATTTTCAAATTAAATTTTATCTAATCAGGATCCATGGTTCAACATATTGTTCTCGAAAATTATTCAACTTCTATTGAATGTGAAATTTAACATTATCTATTCATATCATCCCTAGAAAGACTATTTTTCTATGACTAAAATTATATCCTTATATGTTATTATGTAATAATGTTCTTTGGACTATAAAGGAAGTTGAGATCAAACCTATCATTGAATGGTATTTTCACTCAAAAATATCTATGCAATTAATCTATAGAACACAATATAATTGCCTATATATGATGAATTGTATAATTAAAATGTGTTAGGATAAATATGGAGAGTGGGTTATATCAATACATTACATTTTTAAGAAAATTTTAGTTTTTGGTAGCTCAATTAAATTATTCATCAATGTAGAATATATTTGATAGATATGTTATGCGGATAATAATTGATGAAATCTGGAGTTCTGAGCTGGTTATAATGTATTCCTATGATATATCCACGAAACGAGGTTATATTATTTAGAAATAATTGTTGGATAATACCATATAATATCTATCCCTTAAAAATTCAAGATTATATTAACATAGATTCATTTCTATTAGAGATTTCAAGGTTTGTCTCTCAAGTGCATGATGTTATATATATATATATATATATATATATATATATCTATCTATCTATCTATTGATGACGAACATACCTAATCCTTCATGTGTACTAATGTTAATGTTTATACCCATGGGATATGATATCTTTATGCATAATAATTATTGGAGATTATTTATCAATGATAAAAAGTGTTGTGGAATGAGACCACTGACTCAATTTCGTAGTTTAAGGGAAATCATAAATTTAAGGAATCTATGTGGGTAATCAATTATATGATTTGATAGAAGATTCCCTAATTTTATTTTATGATAGTGAATGAAGTTCATTCATTAAATTACTATAATCATTACACAATGTTAAAATTATTTATTAGTTATTACATTGGTTTTTATGATTTGGATTTACTAAAATAATTATAGTTGTTGTTTATATGGGCATAAAATGAGTTTAATAGTTATCAATTGATTATAAATAAAAATTAAATCATTTTAATAAAAAAATGGATTCCTAAATAACTAATTTTATTTTCCAAATGATTATTTATATTATATAATATAAAAAATCTATTTATTATTTATAGTAATTTAATTTTTGTATAAAATATTCAACCATATATTTTAAAATTCATCTATTAGTTTTTATAAGGAATGTAATGAACATAAATTTAGTATTTTCCTAAAAATAAAAATTTCATAACATATTTGTCTTGTGATTTTATAATATATTAACAAATGAATTTATACCACAGATATAGATTGGATTTGATGAGAAGAATTTCAAATTTTTATTCAACTTAACTAAAATTATATATTGTGATCAATATAATTAAAGGTTAACATAAATTGTAATCTAGGTGACAATACATTACTACTGTAAATGCTAAATGGGGATAATGTGGGGTTAATCTAAAGATAAAAGTGTTAAAATAACCTAAAATTTTTATAAATTATTTTATATAAAAAAATTGATAATTTCTTTATCATCTTCAATGGTGGGTTATTATTTTTCCATATAGAATTATTAAGTGATTAATAAATTTTAATATTTTGAAAAATTCATTCTTTTACTTTATCTCACATGAAAATGGACACCATATGTCCCCTCCTAAACACACATCAAGTGCCTCTTTACTTATCAATTAATACTATAATCCTTTTAAAACATCCCTCCCCATGACCTAGAGGAGATATATCGATCTTGATACTACCCAATGAGGTATTTGTCTGTAATCAAATTATGGATATCAAACTAATAGGTATATTTCATTGTGTAAAAATAATATAATGATTCATAGGTTTGAATTATGTCCTATTACAAATCATTTAAATTATAAATAATTTATCCATAATAAAATATTAGTAATTTATTAAGAATCACTAATAATGTTCTGTAGGATTAAAATATATATTAAAAACTCATAAATTTTTTTAGTAGTTCAAGGATTAAAGATCCCCTAGTCCACTGCACTAACACCCTTTCAACTAGCATTATTATTATATCTATATATGACCTATTATCATAATAACTCTCCAACTGAGTGGTGATAGTTGAAACCTTAACTATAATTATTTTATAGGGATTGCATGTTCATCTATTAGAAACCAAAATATCCACAAAATAGTATTATATGTGGACACACATCTATCTCTATGGATTAAAATCCAACATGCCAAGAAATAAATGTCAATTCAATTTGTTAATAGAATTATTAGGCTCCCAGTTTTAGAGGAAACTAACATATATCTGACAATGTTAATTATAGATGAGATTATTCAAGAATGAAAAGATTTTAAGTGTTCCTAGTTTCAAAAGAGTGTTAATAATTATAGAATTATTAATTTGTATTTATAATAAATGAATATTATAAAAAGTTAAATCGACAAAATTATAGAGATTTATATTAAAGATTAGTTTTATTCTACTTTTTTAATATATAATTTTCAATATAATGTTTAGTTTTCTAAATTTTCTCTTCCTTTTGTGAGAACAAACATAATTTAAAAACATTTTGTATATATTAATGTTATGTTGAAAAAATATAGTAGAAAATTATTTTTTTCAAAAGGAACTAAATGATTATAATATAGTTAATGTTGTTGATAGATAAATAGAATTTATCTAAAAAACAAAAAATAATAAATTAAATTCATTAGAAAAATTTTTAGGTATGCAACATATTTTTGG
The DNA here is from genome assembly GCA_963277665.1 of Viscum album. Lineage (NCBI taxonomy): Eukaryota > Viridiplantae > Streptophyta > Magnoliopsida > Santalales > Viscaceae > Viscum > Viscum album. The sequence continues at coordinate 1,240,375,636 of OY728161.1, read as the reverse complement.
CACAAAATGTTATAAATTAGGATTTTTTGGGGGAAAAGGTTCTAGTGCAGATGATGTTTTATATGTGAATGAATCTCAAAAATGATGATGAACATAATTAGGAACTACATATAATCCATTAAAATTTTGATTAAACATCTCATCCAAATATATCTTAAAAATCATTGAGTCATTTAAAATTTTCATATTTTCATCTAAATTGACTATTAAAAACTCATGGAATGTCTTTGAAAACTGTAACAAATTTGATAGCAACTCACATAACAGATTGAGAAGGCTTCTATGTATAGTCTCATAAGATGTTAATTTTTTAAAAGGAAACTTCTAAATTTCAAAAAAAAATATGATTTTGTTTAATATAACACTAATGACCTGGAATGAAGTAATTTAATATGTATATAACAAGAGTAAAATATTAATAACATCTTATCAAATATAGGGAGAATGGATATATAGAACAAGAAACCCTTTATTAACATGGGCTATATCTTTTTGATTTATATTTACTCAAAAGATATTTGTTTAGATATCCAAAATATAAATTTGAATCAAATTTTATATTGAGTACCTCATGCCTTTCTCATAGTTCACTCTAAAATTCATCAAAATCACTTCTTAAAATTGAATATTTTCAATGGTTTTCATGTTGATCTTTAAATGATTCCATATCTACCTTTGAAATAGTTGAATATTTCAATTCATCTAGTGATTATTTAAAAACATTGAGACATTGCTGTCATTTTTTACTTTTTTATTCCACCTTATTATATTTTCAATAGAATTCATCAATTTTATCAATAAGTGAATCTGAATATTCTTATTCATGATTCCTTGATGGGTTTTTTACTTCTATCATAGAAAGTAATTGGCATTAAATATTCTAATCGTGTGATGATGTAAATGTACCCATAACATTTTTTAATCTCTATATTCAGTATAATCCTTTTCGAATTATTTTTTAGAAGTAGATATTGTCTGATTTTATATTATTTTATTAGTTTTAAATTAGTTCAGTTGCATACCATCTAGAATATTATTTTCAATATGACCAGTTTCATGAGCCACATGCTCATATATATTTTAATTTTGTCATTATATAGAAGTAGTTGATACTCCCACAAACAATTTTCTTTTATCTTTTATAACTTTATTTTCTTACAGAAGTACCACATGATCATATCCTAATCTAGTCCTTGTTATATTAGTATCACTGAATTCTTCATCTGAGGGGTCTTTAAAAGAATTGTAGATATGTATTTCCACTTGTGGGATGATAACATCGTCCAAAAGTCTCACACTATATTCCTTATCGATGTTCACTATTCAAGATTCACCTACATAATCACCATGGATTCTCACAAACCACAATAATGTCTGATTTATGTGGTCCCCATTATGCTGAGAACTAGATAGATAATTTTCATCAAAAACAACATTCATTAGTTTTTCATATGAGGTTCTCCAAATGAAAACAAATTTTTTGAAGGTTCCAGTAGAAAGAACATTACTATAATAGCTTATAATGACCATATGAATATCATATTTATTATTATTTTTTATATAATACTAGTGAAATAAGACTCCCATAATGATATAAATACATTCAATAATCCTTTTTATTGACATTGTTAATATACATTAGTATATATAAATAGCGATTCTTCCTGATTTCCCTAATATCAATATCATTATATACGTATTATTAAAGAGTGTTATCTTTAACTCAAAATCTATGAAACAATTATAGATTGCAACATTTTTACTAGCACATCATTTAAAATAATTTTTTCTACCTTGTTGGATCTAAAAAGATAATATATAATATCTAAAAATCTGTGTTTCAAATCACTAAAAGACCAAAGAATAATGGGAAATCTTCATGAATGGGGAAACAAAAAAATCAGGCCAATTTCTATTGAAGAGATTGAAAACTTCAAATTATTTAACTTTAAGAAGAAAATGTCCTATTTTCACTAAAAATAAACTTGCTATGTTCATGAAACATTTTTTATTATCATTAAAGAACATAATCAGTATTTCACCTTTGAAAAAGAATCAAAACCATGAAATGATAAAAAAAATTTGTATGATGGGTTATATGATATTATAGCAAAAGATCAATAACATTCCCCTAAAGGTCATTCTTTTCAGAAATTGAAGTGTATTGGAAATTATATTTTCTTCATATACCTTATTCTATCCTCTATGTATTTTCCAATATATGAAATATGAAGGATTATGTTTCATATTTTAGTGGTTTATATAAAAATTGAGAGCACAAGATGAGAAACCGGTTTAAGAATGAGGGTATGTGAGTGAGATATAGAGAAGTATCTTCCTGCTTTTTTTTTCACCGGTATAGTTTCCTGAGACCAAATAACCAAAGTAATAATTATATATTTTAATTTAGAAGGATTCATTTTCAAAAATAGAAATAAGGAATAATATTTTTAAATAAATTATATATAATATAATAATCTAATTTAAAAAACATAATAAAAATTCAATTTAAAATGATACATACCTAACTCCCCAATAATGAATTCAAAACATGCAGTGAAAAGTCATTAACTAAAAATATCCTCATGCGGATATTCAGATTTAATAAATTAAAGAGATATATATTTTTATGTGTGTCGTCTTTTAAAATGATTACTTATATAAATATTTTTAGTTAATGAGTGGAATACAGAATTATTTTATATTTTATGTAAACAATTATTTTACGATAAAAATTAATATTATTGAAATTGATACCAAATTATAGTAGTGTATGTTACATCACACACAATATGTTCACAAAAAATTCCCTTAGAGATATATTATTCATCAACTGTCAAAAATGAATTGGAATTTTTTTGTCAAATGAAAATGAAACAATTGAATTCAACAAAAACTGACAGATTCATGCTATTCACAATAAATCTGACCTACAACATTCGAAATCAGAATATGAATAGAGGAATAAAATACTATTAGATGATTTTGGAAATGAAATTATTAAAAATTGTTCCCCCATATATCTAAAAATTATTTTAAATATAGTAAGAGATGATTATTTTGGGTTTGATTTAAATCTAGAATAATTAATGAATGAAAAATAAGTTATGGTATACTTGTAGTAAGGTTTTGAAAACCACTAATAATACATTTACATGAAATACAATCAGTTAGTCTCATTGCTTCATCCAAATCATGCAATATATTAGTACATAGTAGAGTTATACAAGATTTATATTTTTCCAGTCCATCTTCTTTCATTATATCAATAATATATTAACATTTTTTTAAAATAACAACTTACTATTTTTAATATTTTTTAAAATCAAGAACAAAATTTAATTATCCCATCAAAGCTGTTTGAAATTACTTTAGTAAATATTTTGAAAAATTATTACCAAGATTTTTATTAATTGAAAAAAATATAACATAATCTACATAAATATATAAAAAACACTTCAAAAAAATTAGTTTTCTTACATATATTAATATCTATAAATACTACAAAAAATCATTTTTCATGTAGAAATCTACATAATAATTCTTACCAATCTCTTAGTTCCTGTTGATGTCCAAAAAAATATTTAGATTGTTTCTTAAAAAAAAATATTCTATATAATTATTTTCAAAAATAGGTTTATGATTAATATAAACTACTTCTCATAAATACACATTTCAAAATATTGATTTTAAATCTATTTTAAATAATTCAACATTCATATATGATGTACATGAAAAGAAGGATTCTTATAGCCTCAAATCTATCAATAGGTTAAATAGTATCATCATAAACTATTCCCTCTCAATGACAATATCATATTGACACTAATAAATCATTATTTCTAGTAATTATATCCAAATAATTTTACTTTATTATAAAAACCCATTTGATTCCTATTACTCTATGACACAAGGGACTGTCAACCAATTCCCAAACATCGTTTCTACAAAATTTGTTATATACTTCATGGATATATATTTTCCAAAAACCATATTTTAACTCTTCCTCTACATTTTCGGTTTTAATTTTGATATGAAGGATGATATTTCATCTAGATTTACCACACTAATTATTATACTAAATCGTACATCAATATTTCTTATCATATTTTCCATTGGAAGATTCTTTATAGTTCTAGTTTATCTAAGTAAGAAACATTCAAGTACATCAGTATAATGTTCATCTAGTCCAGACAAAATTTCGTCATGTTAGAGTTTATTTTAAAAATAATATTAAATAGATTCATATCTTATGTTTTCAAAACTATTTGTAACATGATCGGTTTGATTGTTTTAATGATCAAAATGAATATTTTCATCAAACATTACATGAACAAATTCCACATCAATCCTTGACATTTTATTATATGCTCTATTATCTTTATAAGATTTATAATATCCAATAAAGAATCATTTATCATCCATTAGATCTAATTTAACCTCTTTTTCCTTAATTGTCATGATATATGAATTACATCCAAATACTATAAAGTATGTGACATTTGGTTTTCGATAATTTAGTAATTAATTGGGTGTATTTTAAAGAAAGGGTCTTATTAAAACACTATTCATTATATATAATTTAGTGTTAACGAATTCTGATAAAAAAATATTTTGGAATACTATATTCATTTATCATATTTATTTATTTTTATTGGTTAATGTTATTTATTATTTCTATATTTCCATTTATTTGAAGTGTTTTTAGAGAAGGGAAATCATTTTTAACAAATACGACTAACAGATAATAATAAATGTTTTTATTCTAAAAATCTATAATATGATCACTTATTAATGAAATTATTATAAAATCTTTTCAATTATGAAAAATTTTAAAAAAATATTAAAATATAGTAAAAATCTCAATTATATGATTTCAGATGTAAACCCATGTAAATCAGGTAAAATCAGTAAAGAAACAAAAACATAAGATCTTCCAACACATATTTCTACTCTTGATTATCCCAAAAATTATCCTGGGTAAGATATTGTAGTTTATATATAGATACTTTATTAATATATTTTTTGCATGACTTGTTTTTTTATGTGTCAATCAGGAAGTAAAATATCATTATAAATTTTCATATAACGAAAATGCGGAACTAATCATTTCATAGAAGTTTTTTAACATTTAAATACATTACACTGTCCATGTCCCCAAGGCCAAAACATGGAATTTTTTATCTCAAAAGTTAAATAGTTCACTTTTACATCACATAAGTAATTAACATCTAAATTATAATCATTTCCAATTTCAGCTTCTCTAAATATATCCACTTTATCTTTAGAAATAGATATGGAATTATTAGATAAATCAACATCAAATCCATAATCATAGATTTAAGATATATATATCATATAATCCTTTAACCCTTGAATATATAGTACTATTTTGATCAAAATTTAATTTGATCTTCGAAATAATACAAAGCCAATAATTTTTATTTTTTCCTTTATGTGTCAAGGTAACCATGTATACGTCTAGTTTTAGTAGTGTATAAAAATTGTAAGGGACTCCACTCATGATTCTAGAGTGGACACTATCCATATAGAATATTGATTTTTAATTCATGTATCTGATTTACTATAGAAACAATTAAATAAAATCATTTTTGTATGGTAATTTCCTTGGGTATAGAAATGTTAGTAATTAATGATCTGGGTAACATGATTTTTTTAATTTATCCTATACTTATAAGATAGTCTATAGACATATATATAAACAAAAGTATTTCTTATTCCACTTGTTTTGGGATTTATCAAATTAAAATTTTTATAATAATGACCTTTAAATCTAAAATAAAAATAAGTGACTCCTTATATTTTGTTATTCATTGTATAAGGTATAAAATAATTTCAATATATATGTGATTTTCCTATATTAAATATTATTCCATAATTCTCCTTTTATGAACTATTTTCACAAGAATCTAATTTGGATATTCATCTCCCATAGTTAATATACTTGAAAATCTTTTATAGAACTCTACATCAGCAAACAAATCATTAATTTCGTTATCATGAACAATATAACAGACGTATATTTGAAAAATGGTAATTTATGTGATCTTTTTGTAGATAATATTTTTCATATTAAAAAATTATTAATATTTTTGTATTATTTATTCCTTTTTATTGAATATTCATAAATTTATTCTAGAATTTAATAGTAAGAATCTAATTTACTATGTGTAGACCTTTCAAAATAATATGAAGAATCATAGTATGACGGTACCATTTCATCTTTATTTTCTATAACAAACATATTTTATATCATATTTTTCTCCTCTTTTTCTAAATTATATGTAGATGTACATTCATAGTTTACAGATACACTCTAAGATGGCCTCATATCTTCTCAACCATTTTTCATCAGATCTGTATACAACTTATACATCATTTCATTCTTCTCTATTATTGTCACCTATTTTAGCTGTCATTAATCCGGTTTGATATGTCCCAGTTTCATTCATCAAAAAAACCGTATTTCATTAGTTCCTCGAACCAAATTCATAATGCATCTGGATGAAGTTTTTATGCATGACTTTTTCTTAAAAATATTATGATATTTCTATAATGATGAGCCAGTTAAATTCTATAATATAATAGTTCTAAATCATTTGAGAATCTATCATCATATTTGTAGATAATTTTATAATTTTTAGAAGTAACTATAATAGTGTTGTTCTTACTTTTTTCATCTAAGGATATTAATATCCTTGATGGATTTATTCTTCAAAAATCATCATTATACCAATCAATTCCATATTTTTCTATTTTTTAGGGAGGATTGTATTGTATAATTACAATAGATATCCCATTGGATTTTAGGGAAATGACTCTTAGATCTATTGAAGATTCAACTTCTTGATTAATTGATTCTCCCAAGGAAGTAAACCCATCACTATTTCTATCAATCATTCAATAATCCTCGTGATTATTTTACCGTCATACAATATTAAGGTGTTGAATGATATATTTTCATAATTTTCATGTAATTTATATACATTGTTTGTTTCCTCAAAACAAACCATAATATTTTTTTCATATATCATAGGCTATCTTCCATTCATATGCATAATATAATTCATAGGGACCATGTTGTAAAATAAAAGCATTCACAGCTCTTTAATTTACATCAAACTATGCTTCTTTAGAATAACACATTTTTTTAGTTCTTTATGAAATTAAAAAGGTATGAAAATATTTATAAATACTGTAAAATCATGATTTCAATGTGATATTCATTTTTTCATTCATTTTTTATTAATTTTTTCAATTAATATATAAATAATAGATAATGGATATCATTTATCATTAATTATTCCTTCTATATTTTACCTTTTATTTACCATTAACTTGAGCTTGAAAATTATTATCATAATTATTCAAAGAGGACTCCAAAAATACGAAACATTGTGTCAGAATAATGAAATGATACTGAAGAAGGTGGTGTGAAATGTGTTAAATTACAAGTCTTTAACAAATTCAAAATTCAATACCTATTCATATATTAAAAAGATATGTAGACTTATCATCATTTGAAAATACATGACAAGGAAAAAAGATTATAAGAACCTAAATTTATTTATTTTAACTCAATAATGAAATATCTCCATCTTTACTCCACAAAAACACTCTCAGTGTGGTTAGTGATTATCAATAAATAGGTCCTCCATTCATAATACCTAAAACAATTAGTGCAATGTGTTTAAACCATAACAAAAATGATTTTACAAGGCCTTATGGTTGATTTATAGTGAAATGAAACATCTAAATCTATGTTTGAGATGATAAAACTCATCCACGACGTCATATGAACATTTGATGCTCCTTAAAATGTGTATTAATTAATTTTTTTAATAAAAAATTTTTCCTCATAGTTTCATATTCTATTAAAAAAATAATATATCTTCTTCTTCATATATAAGAGTCGTCAATAAATAATATAATTGAAGATATTCTTCTTGCAAATGATATTCATGAAAGACAACAACAAAATACAACCATGATTCATAATAGAACAATAGTCAAACATCCTTGTATTCAAACATGTATGTCTCTAATGTGCAACTCTTCAGAATATCAAATGTGTCCATTCTTTTTAAAAAATATAATTCTTTTATGTATGACATTATACTTCTTATAAAATAATAAAAAAATAAATTTATATTTATTAAATTGAAATAAAACATTTCTTTGAGAATTATTAATTTTTTCAGTTAAAAACATTTAATGAAAGCTTTAATTCCCTTTAGAAATAGTAAAAAATTGATATTTTTACCATGAGTTGTTCAATCAGTCTTTATGTAGCTAAAAATAAGAGTAAATAATCCCATTAAGAACAATATAGAAATTATAGTAAATATAGGGAATTCTAACTCTAAAATTGACCATGTCAAAAGAACCATTTACTTTAAAAGTAAATTTTGATAACTGAAATTAACATCAAATGTTTTGGTTTTTAAACCATAAATTAGATTAAAAAATATAGGAATTCATTCCAAATAATCTTTAACACACAATAATTTTTCATTTTTTTACAATATAGGGTATAAAATAGAATACATTCAACTTAAACCATTGTATTCTTATAGTGTTTCTATAATACATAATAACATATCAGTAACACTTTAGAAAAAACCTTCAACCCATAAATAAGATAAATTTTACATGAGATATAATAATAAAAGAACATAACATAGTTTGATTAGAAAAATATAAAATGATATTTGTGTGCCTCAAATTAAAATAGATTCTGTGGATATTGTTGAGAAAATACATTACCAAGAATCTCTTCCTTTTTGATGATCGGAAAACCCAAATTTCCAAAACATAAAGAAAATATAGGAAATTTAAAAATATAGAATCTTAATGAAATATAATCAAGAAATTATTGATGTTACATATGGTTTTATAAATTATGGATATTAAAAGTTAATAATAACATGTTTCTTAACAATAAAATAAAATTTATATTAAAATATTATTTTATTATCCTTGTTTAATATATTACAATTAATGTAATGATTTTTTTACCTAACTTTCTCCCCTTTCTATGATATTAACAATAATGTATTGAGAAATATTATATATCTCTGTTAATGAAGCACACAATTATTATTAAATGTTTAGTTCATATAAGATAATAATTTTATATTCAACAGCGGTAGATAGATAATATGTAATATACATAGTTAATTATAATGATTAGAAAAATTCTATTAAGATGTTTATTATTATTACAAGAAAAAAATTATGAAAAATTAAAGAAGAAGTGTTAGATTAGTTAAAAGGTTCTAGTTTAGGTATGGATTTAAATGTGAATGAAAATCTAACAATAAGATTAAAATCCTTAATATCTTCCATCATAACTTTAAAATTTTTATTAAATATCATATTCCACTATTTAATAAAAATTCATGATTAGTAACACAATTTATTTTATTCAACCAAATTCACCTTAAAAACTATTGGAATGAACACGTAGGAAATAAGAACCAATAAATAATGTAGATTTATAGAGGAATATAATCCATTAAAACATAATTTAATTACATTAAAATACAAAAAATGGTATCTATGATCATATAAATGAACAAGATTCACAATGTATTGTTGAGATAATAAATTCCCAAAATATGGAATTAATGAGATTTTAATTTTTCATTCATTGTACAATTATTAAAATCTAATTTATCCATCCAATATAATTAATGCAATATCACAAATAAATTGTGATGTTTTTATTGTTATTTTAAACCCATTTTCACCTCTTTTATAACACATAGTAATTGAAAGTATAACTCATGTGTAGATGTGTACTATAATCTTAATGCATTGATATGATTCATTTTACACAACCACTATTATTTATTTTTTACTGTTGTATATGTAATGATTTTATATGATATTTATTACAAAATTATTATTCAAAAATTATAATATAATTTCTATATTATTACATTTCTATCCATTTGGAAATGACAAAAATTCTCGTGATTACAAGTGGACCATCACCTCTATTATGTGATTTGATACATTTTTCATTAAACATTTAAATTATCATTGTTAAATTTATATTTAGTACATACATACATATATATATATATGATATTTAATAAAAAATAATTTAATGAAAAAGGTGAATTATAATTTATGTTTTCGTTATTCCATCCATCAAAATGTGAAAACATCAACGAGAGTAATGTATGGAGTACCATCTTCATGAGGTGATGTAATTAAAATTTCATACTGATGTATGTTAATTTTAATTAAAGAAATTATAATGAATAAATATATTACGTATTTATTTTTTATTTTTTATGTTATAGAATCATTTCAATTTTCTATATAAATGTACCATCGAAATGAATTATTCCTAGTAAACAGACATGTTCTCACCACAATGTCCATTTTTGGGAATGAATATTAATAAGAGTATAATTAAGAATTATAAACAAATGGTTCTTAATAAGTTATGATTAAATGTTTTTGTGGTATATATTTATGATTAATGTATTTATATTATAAAGAATATATGAACGATTATGAATAAATACAAGACATGAGGTAAGTGTTTTACATTGAAATCTCAATTTTACTTGGATAAATTATACTTAAATATAAATTAATGAAATTAACAAATATATATCATAAAAATAATATTTGATTCCATCTCCATTGTTTATTCCCAGTATTATAATTAAATAGTATGGTTTTGATCACATTTTTACATAAAATGACTTTGAAAATATTTTAAAAAATAAATGATCTTTTATAATCATTAGTTGGGAATTTATTTCATTCATGTCCATAATTTCGATATAATATTTTATGAATTTTATTATTGTTCAGAATTATTTATTCTAGTCATTTCTCCCACTTATGACATTATATGAAAAAAATTAAATGATGCTTGTTTTTATTTTCTGATCGAGGAACTTTGTAGTAATGGTTTGAATAAAATTAGTGTTTTAATTTGTACCAAACAGATGACTACTCTAGTTTTCCTGACTACATTATTAATTTTTGCTTATTTTATAATCTCCCTCAGTTATTTTAAATGAAATTTTTCCCTAATATTTTTGATGTTTTTTTACATTAAATTTGTGAAACAAAATATAAAGGGTATTCCCAAAAAAATTGATCTAGTGATATTTTAGAGGTATTTTCAATAGTGAAAACATCTTTGATTTTAATTACACCTCCCGTTGGAAATTATATAACGATACGATGTTTATTATTAAAATATATTTTAATTTATTATGATGAGTAATTCATGAGGAAACCAATTTCTATTCCATGGGTTAATTCATGATTAAATGATTAATGACATTGTGTTATTAATATTAAATGATTTGGATTATGTTATGGTTGTTTAATTTCTAGACATATAATGTATTTGGTAATGTGATATAGATATCTCATTATATAATAGAAATATGTTTGGGAAATATTTAAAATATTAGTGTTGAAATTTTTATATGTTTGAATGATCTCAATCGTGCTATGCTTGTAAAATTATACATTGACATGATTAGGAATAACGATTTTCACATTCAAATGCATGACTATTATTTATTTTCACTATTATCAGACTATTATTGATTTATCTGACTGTAAATAGTTGTTTTCATATTATTATTATTCCATATTCATATAATTTCACATGGACATATTTTTATTCCTGAATTATTGTTACTACATCAATAACACAAATAATCTTATATCTCGTTGTGACATGACATTCGAGTTTACGATATATGAATTTTTGGGTGTGGATATTTTTATCCTAGGAACATGATGTTTATTAATATATCATACTATTATGATCATATTATTATATTATAATTTATATTACCTATATTTTTAAAAAATTGGTATATTTACCCACCGCTTCTTGTGTTATACTTCCAATGGTTTTGTTGGAAATTTCAAATTATGATTTAATTAGAAAAAAACTAATATAATGATATATGAAAATGATATTTAGTATCATCTAATAAATAACATTAGAATTTATGTATTCTCAAAAGACACTCAAATTTATGCTCATTGAGATTGTATAATGTAATATTTATTGAATTTTAATCTATAATGATGTAATATTTGTGGAGTTTTTTTTTCATTTTTCAGTTGAGAATGGTTCATATAGTGATGAATATTTAATGATAATATTTTTTTTAGTCTATGATAATATAGGTGTAGAAACTAATCACAATGTATGTTGGATGGACAATACAATGTGGAAGTGAGGCCATAGTGGTATTGATCTAGTGAGGTGGTCAAATATTACATGGGACTTTTCAACTGTGGTAATGACATGGGTTTTGGTTTATTCTATGTTGATGTAATATTTGAGGAATTATTTTTAGGAATTTTTTGATCTAGTGACAAAATTAAGTGATAGAACAGTGATCCTAGATTCATAGAGATGGTAGTCTTCCAATGAGTCAAAGAGGGTATCAACTTTAAGAAGGCACATAGTGAAGTATTTAATTGGGAAAGGATATAGTTGGTATTGTGATTTTATTCAAGGTATAATATATACTATCATCCATGGGGGATTAGAAGAGTTTTTTATAAAGGTGTGGATTTTATCTAATGTGATGATTAATGGAATTTGAAATTTTATTTAAAAGTAAATGTATAATATAAAAACAAGGGACAACCATGGATAACCCATTGGGTGTTTGTAATCAATCTATGTCATCCATTTAGATATATATATATATATATTTGTGTTTTTGTGTATGATTGGTTATGTTTGTATGAATTTATCTATATTTTTTTTCATATAATGTTTTCAAAAATTAAATTCAAACAAATTATAAAAAAAATTAATTATTAATAAACTTATTATGGAAATAATAGAAATAATATATTATAGTAGGTGGAGGGTATTATATGGAAAACCAAAAAACACTTAACTTGAAAAGGTGGATCAATTACCCCCAACAATAAATGAATAATTTCTATAAGCTTTTTTATATTATTTCTTCCAACACATTTAAGCAAAGGGGACTTTTTACGCTATAGGAACATACAAGAGAGTTTCAATTATAGGCTATTTATTTATATTTTATCATGAAAATCCTATGTAATTATATAAAATGACACATTTATTATAGAAACAAAATGATTTCCAAAACTATTTAATACATAAACTGGTTCTAATAGGTTCCATGAACCCAAATATGCATTCATATGCACGTCTAGTATGTAATAAATTACTAAACTAAGACACTTGACATGTATTCTTGTGCCTTATAATAATTACATTTAAACTAACACCATGTGATATGTAACTAATAAACTATATGAAATTAAATTTCTTAAATATACCTCTTTATTATGAAACACCATAAAAAAATAAGTCTACAAAAATATATTTTTTCCCAAAAAATGTTGCCCTATGAGATCTCAACAAGACTCCATTATGTATCATTATAAGATATATATGTATAGTATTAAAACATAATTATTACTTATTAATAGTTTAATCCTTTAGGTTTTGAACCCAACACATTAATATTGCCCAGAATGAGGGTTCTTCACCCATCCACCTCCTTGGATATAAGAATTATTGTTAAAAAAAATTATAAAATCCAGGGACTAGAAATAAATACTATATTCCGAAAATATTATTAACTGAACTCACATAAATGAACATATTCATGTATTTTATGTTCATAGATTAAAAAACTACAAAACACAATAAAACATCTGAAAAGAGTTTAGTATAATAGAGGAAATCCACAAATAAAAATCCTAGAACATCCAAACTTATCAGTTCAAAATCATATTCTTCTTTTCTTATAATTTTTTTCTACTATAATTTTATATCATTGAAGATGTATATGATACTATCTAAGATAAAACATGACATATAATGGAATAAAATAATGATATACCAATAAACCCAAATATATGTTACTAATGAATACAAACGATTGATATCACTAATGAAATTTTATATGTTGCAAATGAGAAATCCAAAATTTATCCCACCAATAAATATTTATTCATAATGAATATGATAATTATTATTTTATTTATACATTTTATTGAACTATATTTGGTTAAAATAACCATGTATCCAATAATATTGTATCAAATATTATAACATCATTTGTTTCCATATCAGATAAGTTTCATTGAGTCCTAGCATAGACCCGAAAATTTTATGCTTCAATAATAAATCTAATAATCAATCAACATATAATATATATTATTCATCCGACTAGAATATCAGAAGCACTATGTTTAAACATAGAACCCTAACCCATCAAAAATGAAATATAATTGTACTATAATTCCATGTGCCAATGGGTGGGTATCACTATATACCAAAGGCTACGGTTTATTAGTGGGGTTTAAGGTAATATCATGGGTAGAACATACCCCCATATTATTGTATGTAACTATAAGGGAAATGATAAAGATTAATATATATCATCTCATTATAATTGAATAAATTGGTTAAATATGATATCCCATATAAAATACAATCATACATGAATTGAAAGATGATCTCTAACTAGGATGATCAAATATACATGGTATATAAATGAATTAAATAAAAAATAGATTATAGTTATTTATCCCAAAGACAAGCCTCACCTCAAATATCATTATCACATATTATATGATCGTATTTAAAAAATTACCAACTATTATGCCAACCTATGTAAATTACTTTTAAGAGTGTGTATTAATACCCTTCTACAATGGCATCCTGAGTACTGTGTGAGTTAATAACATTATAGGTCACAACCAACATGGTCTTACACATAGAAAATTTGTAGTGTAATGTGAATGTGACCTAATAATATCAAAAATAATAAATAAAAAACAAAAAAAATAAATAACCACTTTTGTTTCTTAGGTTTGGCACATCAATCGACTATACTTTCATCAACTACATCATGGTTTCTCTGAGCACATCATTATTTCATTAAAACCATATAAACAATATATTTCATGGGGTAACATTTATATCCATAATTTAGGGATCAAATTCCCATAATTGATAATCAATGATACAAATACTTGATCATATGTATCATGGTAATCTCACTATATTATTGGAGTAATGAATTCCATCAATATAATTATTTAGAGTCACAATATAACATTTAAAAAATAATTTCTCCCATATCTCCATGTAAAAAAGTTGGATCTATGGAATCTTGGGCATCCAAATTAACTATGTAATGTCATCGATCATGAATATTCTAATCCTAGGGATGGCCTAGGAATCAAATAATAAAACTAATAAAGATAATGTTAATGATATACATACATAGTCCACCATGTTTTGAATCAAAATATTCTCAAAATCTAAAGGACCTATGGTGTATATAGAATCCTAAAAGACCCATTATTGATTCCTAAATCCATGGGATTTATTATTTATGTCCACATAAGGGTCTAATGATTCACATTTGGATATCCAAATTGATTTTATCTCATCAGTTACATCACCATAGTATCACTAAAAGCCCAAAAGACTAGTCCTACAAAAAATTGTGGGGAAATCACAAAGACACCATTATATATCATTATTATCCTAATTCATGTCATAAAAATTATGTATGGGTGTCAAAAAATATACTAAAAAATATCCAGTTGAAGATATATATATTTAATATTATGTTTTACTGAACACCTAAACCCATCACCACTATCTTCAACCCCTTGGTCTCAAAAATTTATTATTCCTTCTTGGATGGCATATCTTACCATGTCTACCCAAGAGAAAAAACCAATCATGGAAATTGAATCGTCATTGTAGATATTATGGTCCCCTTGGTTTCCTCATGATTTAGACACCCTTCATGGGGTTCTAATGATATGTACATGGGTGGATGTATCTCATATGTTTCCTCAATCTATGTAGGGTCTCATGTTTTGTCACTTGATGTTTAGATGACTTGATTCTCAACAAATGTGACTTAAATAAGACCCAACATTATATATATCGTATTTAATCATTAGTGGCTATATTCTAGAGAAATAAATAATGGAACATGTTAATTCCAATGACATAAAGTATAGTTTACTTCATTGTATCATTCATCCATCCCATGTTCTAACCACTTAGTTGAACATGTCCTAAGATAAGGATCTGTCTCCCCATTATTATACTAATATATCATAAGGTCTCTATGTTATATCAATTGTTATGGATCAAAATTATATGTTTATTTGGAATATAGAACCAATGAAATTGAAACGTAGCCTAATAAAAAAAAATCATTTTATTAATTCCCTTGTAGGGGAACATATATTGAGGCCACACTATTAGTCCATGCATTGATCATTAGTGATCAAGCAATCAAAACTGGGAATTAAGATCATAATTTCCATAGAAAACAATTATTTTTTCACATATGTTGTTATTCAATTTTAAAAAATAAATCTATATTATTCAAATTTATTTAAATTCAAACCCATACGAAAACAAATTATCAATCACAATTATGTTGCGATTACACATTAACATGATGTTAAACATCACCAATAAGGTCATAAGTTCAGTGCTTAGAAAAAATAACTTTTCCATTTCCCATTATTTTATAATGGTTGGTAGCTCTTCCAAGGACAGATCAAGCTCATTTATTATCCCATGTTCATTTCTTGATCTAGAATAAAAAATTATTATTTATAATCACATTATATTAATTGATTGACCTAGATTCCAAAATTTTATAATATAATATAATTTAATGAATTTAACGTTACTATATGAAGAATGAACATTGTCTTTCTAAAAATAAACCTTTCATCGAAACCATGACCATCCACTGTGTATGTTGTACAATGGTCCCCCAAAATCATCTCAGGTTAGATCCTAATCCTGTAGAATTGATAATATTACAAATTTTGTTTTATTTAATATCTAAATAATAGAAACCAAATCACGAAAATGTACCAAATCAAATCATTATTTGACTACTTATAGATGGTTTCTTAGGATATCTTGAATGATGTCGGATCGAAAGAACACTAAAAAGTGGATGATATAACTTTTCTATAGTGGAATCAATCATATTACCAACATTGGGTAAGAAACAAAATATAGGGAAAGGGAGGGGATGAGGAGTGAAAGACAATATATGTAGAAATTAACTAGGAACACTAATAAATCACAGAAAAAACACCAAAAACATTTAAGGATTAATTCCATAAGAGTGTAGTGGTCGTTCATCCCATGAACGCATAAAGTGAATGAAAAGATGGGGTTTTCATAATATTAATTAAAGGGTGGAATTTTTTATTTTCTAGATTCTATGGGGTCTCATTTTTTACCAAACAATGAACCATCCATTCAAATATGAAATATCTAAATGTTGAATATTTCATACATTTTCCAAGAATCATGAAAAATATATTTTCTATGAACAGAGCCCAAACCAAGGAACCCAGTTCACCTAGGAATCTAGATAGGTTTCTCATGACAAATATAAGAATTCCAAAAAAAACATTCTCCATGAAAGATGAACTAAATATCCTCCAAAATTATGTAACCCACTTGGTATTCTATAAATATTTTGAAGCAAACTATTCTCCCTAATTAGGGTTCTCCAAACCCTCCAGAATTCAATAAGATTCTATTATGACCTTATGAAACACCTTAAAAACCACTATGTAATGAAAAATTTTAAAAAAAATCATATCGGATTTTTATAAAGTCATATATTGCCGATATTAATCCTATTTGGAAAAATGAACCAATATTATAATAAATAATAATAATAACCCTTGAAATTAAATTAGCCCTACTAATACGAGTTATTAAATTAAAATTTCCTTCCAATTATAAAATTCTTACATAATATAGGTTAGAGTCCTTCACTTGTAGATATAGTAATATC
Organism: Viscum album; assembly: GCA_963277665.1. Lineage (NCBI taxonomy): Eukaryota > Viridiplantae > Streptophyta > Magnoliopsida > Santalales > Viscaceae > Viscum > Viscum album. The sequence goes on along the minus strand of OY728161.1, from coordinate 1,240,357,754 downwards.
AAAATAAATAAATCCCAACCCTTATTTGATAATTGATTGTATTGGCCCAAAAATATAGAATATATTATCAAATAAAAACATTCTATGGAACTTATTCTAATTCAAGTGATCAGAAATGTAGATTTAAATATTATTTAAAATCATCACGAATATGAGAAAAAGATATTTGTTAAATCGTTATATAATCTTCCAATAAAAATTATTCCCATACACATATGATATATAGTAATTCAGTTTTCTAATTAATCGATTCCAAAAATTCTACACTCTCAATAATGTGAATATAATGGTATCTATTTGGAATGCACTATTCATATTCCATATTCTATTATGGTTAATTTTTATAGTATATTGACGATATATAATGAACTAAATTTAATGAACTAAAAAAATTATTTATTGAATATCCATTTACTATAAATTAAAACCCAATAACATGGAATCCTCTTACACTGTAGAAACCTTCTTTGGAAAACTCATATAGGGATGTTCTTCCTAGTATTAACCAGTTCTGTCCCTAATCAATGAATTCTCAAATTATAATATATGGTAGATTCTTCATGTTAAATTGGTTGGTAATTTTTTGTATTAAACATATTTATACCCTTATAAGGTTTTATATTCAAACATTATCCATAATAGACTATTCCTCTCACAAACATTAAACTGATTTCTCTCAAGTGTCTCTTGAGAGGGTTCTCAATTGATGGAGTGAATAAGGCACATATTCAATTAGTATCATAATTAAAAAAACATTATACTCATTAATGGAAGAATAATCAATGATTGTAGAGTCATTTTTGAATATTATACATCAATTTATTGATAATTAGTATTCTTATGAAAACACTTGTCATGATGACCATTCATATTATATAGTAGAAGTAATGGAATTAAATTTGACACAATTTGAAGATAAATTACAAATTGTATTATAATTAAAAAATGTGGTGACCATATATATTCAACTTACAAAATAAATATAAAAATATTAATAATAATACCCATTTGATATATATTTGAAGGTAAATTTTTTACTCATCCACCACCTTGATAGTAATAACAATGACAATAAAAAATATCATGAACCATGGATTTGTAAAAACATCATGTGATCCACAAAAATATTATTAAAAATAGAAACAAAACAAAAAAATGTTCTTTATAAGTCATAATTAGAATATCAATAAAATAATAACAACAAAACATACGTATAATTAATAGCTTCATCAATAATCGTCCTTTTTGAAAGACACATGTGAAATACCAACACGTAATTCACTATAGTTTTAAAATCATATTCTGATGTATGTCCAATGTTTTATGCTATTTAATTTCAATATCAAAAGGACTATTTGGAACCAAATAATATTCACAAAAACCACTAGTGAAATTTAGGAAATCCTCAGGTCCTACTCTGAATTAAATATAATATGTCATAAAAACACGGAAAATAACAATTTTTGAATAATAGAAACCAAAATAATAATCATCAATTGATCCCACAGAACAATCTATATACTAATAGAAGTAGTTACATATATACTAAAGTATTCTTTTTATATACCAATATTTTGTCATCAATAACAACATTGTATTAATTATAATGATAGAAAAATGTTATCCTCTATTGTTTCAATGGAATCATTATTATATAAACCAGATAATGGAATTATTTAATTAATTTGTATATGTGTACAAATAATGACCACTGAAACCTCTAATATAGATTTAATTGGATTCGTTTTGAGGATATAATGTTTTTACTGTGTCTTGGGTTTAGGGTAGGATAGTGTCTAGTGGATTTGTTAAAATTCTATAGCTGCAACACAGCCTGCGATAATGATTCATAAAGGGGATGTATCATGATCATTATTGTGAGTCCCCACTCAATGGAATGAATTCCACTATAGGGGAAAAGAGGTTAATTAATTATTGTTTTGTGTCCTTGGGGTGGCTCTCCAAATATACTTATAACATCATGGTCTATAGGGTTCATTGTATGATTTCTTTATTTAGGGATTGGATCCCCTACATTGAGGTGGTCATGATATTACCATGAGGTGTCATATTTTGAATGTGATGGATAAGGACCATTGCCACTTCCGATCTTTTTTATGATACTACCAATAGTGTCGCATAGTGATTGATTCTCTAGTGGGATCTTTAGAAACAGGGGATTTTATTTACTTTATCGGTCAAACCACTTATGGTTTTAAGGACTAGTGGCATCATGAAAGGTCCATTTCACCCATATCTCTCAATACTCTTCATCCCATTCAAACCCATCATGTGTTATTGATTATGGAATATTTTTAGCAAATATTCTATTTTATCCTTCCCCACATTCCAATAATATAGATTCACCTTTTTTAAATCACATTATTTTTGTATTAGTCGGCTACATTTTTAGTGGTAAATCAACCAAATCATAGTGAAATCGATTGTAGAACATTATCATTTCATGTACAGTGGTGTGAGGAGAATTTTAATGTCTCATATAAATTATTTTGGATGATGTTATATTGTAGTGAGGAAAAAAATGCTCTAGATAATTGACAAGCATTGGCGTGGATCGATAATGCTTTGAAAGGGATAAAATCCATTATTTAGTTCAGTGAAACCGATAATGGAAAAACATTATTCATTGATTTACATACCTACAAAATTTTATAAATTCGATTAGAGTGATTTTTGAAAAGTAAAACCTTAGATAAAAATATAATATGTTTTTATGTCTCTTATTTTTAAATAAGGTCCCTATGCCATATTGGATAAATTGGGATCTCCTAGTGACTATGTCACTATGGGATGAGGGTTTCAGATGAGATACATAATGACATTATGAGGGTTGGGGGTATTAGATGAGACATGAGTATAATATTTTGAATTCCTAGATACAATCGAAATGCATGAAGGGTCTTAGAACTATGTTTAAAATGGTGAGATGGTCATTCGTCTCATAATTTACATTGAACCTGAAATTTAGGTTGAGGAGGGACTTATATTGTGTACTAAGTGTGATGATAACTTCCTGAAATCAAATGAATGATGTATAGGTTAGTACTATTAGGGTAGGGTGAATTGGTATCCCTTAGTTGATTTTATTGGGGAAATATGTAAATTTTTTTGGAAATTTATAAGGATTTTGAAATGGGGTGTGAAGGGGGAATTGGATGAGGATATGGACCACCCCACATTGAGGATAGTTTCAAAAGGAGCCTATGTGAAATGTGGTAAATATTGGTTTGAAAATAAGTGTTGTTTCTACTATATGGCGATGAGGGTATTAGTTTGAAATGGAAAGTCTCTAAGGGAACACATGGTGAGTTGTGTGATGGGGAACATCCCATGTTTTTTCTTATATGTATGTTCATGATGATGTGTTTGTGATAGGTGATATATTCAACTATGGGTAATATGTTTCCCAATGATTTAAATCCTTATTAGTGTAATGGAATTGACTAGAATACCATTAGTTATATGGATTACTCATTGGTTATGATGTATAGGATTGTAATGCATATGATTGGGTGGAAATACACCAGTTTACCTTCACCATGAGTGAAAATGTGTTGATATAGACTATACCATTAGCATGAAGATAATTTTTGGAAATATATGTGGTGAATAACCCTACCTTGAGTGACAAGGTAATATTCATAAATTAATGAGGGAGGATGAGAATATGATATGAAGTAATGTGTGATTGGATGATGGGACATCATTGAAAGAGATTTCCATGTTTGGATGTGAGGCTTAATCAGATTAGTTGACCCCACATTGAGTGAAAAAGTAGAGGTTTTTCTATTAATGTGTTAGCTCCCCGAATAAAATGGTATGTCTGATATGTGCTGTAGAACCCTATATATATATTGTTCTGGTTGGACCTATGTTGATAACTAACACATAATTTTCTATTGTGGTTTCCAATATGGGATGGTAGTGTGAAGATACTACATTCTATCCAGTTGTTGGACAAGGCAGGATTTGGGTCATAATGTCAATGTTTGTATAAAATAACTCAATATTGATGGAGAAATGGTGAAATGTTTATTTTTAAAGAGAATCTAATACCCCTCAAAAATACTATTTGTCCAAAGGGTTATTTTCAATAGGAATATATAACCCATTAGAAATAAAATGTTGGAAAAATACTATTTTTGATGGGTTCATTAGAAATTACCATTATATTGATACCAAAATTTTTTATAGAGGGTTTTAAATATGATGGGTTTTGTCACAAAATTCATTTTTTTATGGGAATATGTTTTCAAAAAAACCCACCAATACTAATATTTCCTACATATATGATGCCATCCAATATAAATCTCCATATCTTCCCTTTACCTCCATTAATTTTCTCTTAATTCCACTCAGCTTCACCCCTTAATTTCTTCCTTTAATAATTATAATATTTACATGAAATTAATATCTTCAAATTCACTTTATTATTTTAAATCTGATAAAGTAGTAATTTTGAGATGATAATTTAATTTTTTTAATAAATAAATAAATTCATCTATATCACATTGGAAATTTACATTATGAATTAGAGATGAGTAGTTTAAATAAGCAGTTATTTTTTGAATGTACATGTAATTAATTATAATTTTCTTTTAATAGTTAAAACTAATAGTCACTACTTATAATTATGAGTAATTAAATAATATTGACCAATTATTAGTCTTAGTTAACCAATTATAGTAATAATAATGATTTATTAGTCATCAAAAATTTATAGTAATCAGTAATATTTAATAGTAGTTAGTAAACTATATTAATTAAAAGTTGTTTTTCGTAATTAAATATGAGTATTATAATTTTAAAAGTAATTAGTAAAAATTTATTATAATCATTATGATTTAAATTCAATTAGTAAAATATCAAATTAATTATTAAAAAATAGTGGTAATAGCGATGATTAGTAAATATTCACTATAATGATTAAAAAGTAGTTGTATCTAGGCGTAAATAGTTAAAATTAGTAATTATTAATAATATTTAATAATTAATGGTAATTAGTAAAAAATATTAATGTGTAAAAAAGTAGCAGTAATATTTAGAAATTATTGGTTACTACAAGAGATAATAAAAAATTTTCCGTAATTAGTAAACAGTAGTTATAATTACTAATATTTATGGATAATTATCCATAATAATTTAAATTTATCGATAATTAGATTTAATAAAAATTTGCAGTATTTATTAAACATAAGGAGTAATTAGTTAAAATTAGATGTATTTAGTTAAAAATATAACTAATCATCTTTAGTAAAAAAATTGTTGTAATTATTGAAAATTTGTAGAAATAATTGGAAAATTTTAAAAAGTAGTGGTAATTAGCACTATTTAGATTAAGATAACTATAATTTGGGGTAATTATAATAAATTAGTTGTAATTATATGTAATTAGAAAAAATTATCCTTAATAAGTAGTAATTAGTAAAAATTAGTTGTAATTAGTTAAAATTAGGGGTAGTTAGTGGTAATTATTATACATTAGTATTGTTGAGAAGGTATTAGTAAAACTTTGTGGTAATTAGTAAAAAATTGAAGAAATTAGTAAAAATTAGTGTTACTTAGTGATAATTAGTGAAAAAAATTTATAATTATTTGATATTAGTGATAATTAGATATAATCCAAAAAATATATAAAAATACATAAAAACTTGTGGCAATTGGTTGAAATAAGTGTTTATAATTAACCACAATTGTCCATATTATTGAAAAGTATACAAAATTTACCATAATAAGTAATATAAGGCAGTCATTAGGGTGTGAGAGAAAAATTGAGTAGATTAGAATAAGGGGAAGACATATTGAATGAATAATTGTGCTCATG